>OY728127.1:287083683-289583683 GCA_963277665.1 Viscum album | reverse complement strand
CAAAATTTCTCACCAATGAGGTAATATCACCAAAAAAATTTAATATATCACTATTTTAGTAATGTTTTGGTCGTTTGTAACATAGTTATGATCATCAGGATATAATTGATAATACCCATTTTAGATAATTTCTCTCTAATGAATCAAAATAAAACATAATCTGTGATGCGATGTGTCACAATAAACCTCAAACATAACTCTACCCTCTATAAAATTGTGAACCAAGGAACTGAGTAGCTTATACTTAAAATATTCATATATAGATTGAAACTACT
Source organism: Viscum album (assembly GCA_963277665.1). Classification (NCBI taxonomy): domain Eukaryota; kingdom Viridiplantae; phylum Streptophyta; class Magnoliopsida; order Santalales; family Viscaceae; genus Viscum; species Viscum album. Next base: position 289,583,408 of record OY728127.1, on the reverse strand, counting down.
TAGTTATTACAAAATCCTAATACTTTTTAGTCGAGGATAAAATATCATTCATATTCAAATAAAAGTCAGGTATTAACATCTTCTAATATTATGCTAGACCAAGGAATATATGAACCTCCAAAATATTATTAGGGGATATAGATGAAACAATTGTCTCAATATTTGAAGGGTCCAAAACTACTCCCTAGTAGTACATGACATGTCCCAATAAATTAAAATCAAGAGCTCAAAACAGAAACTTGGATATCTTTGTGAATAGCTGATGACACCAAATAACTCCCAAAAATCCCAAAAATTTATTATTTGTTCTAACATATTAGAATACTTAAGTATGTCATCAATGAACACCACCATGAATTGAAAAATAAATTCAAAGAACATGTAATTGATTAATCCAATGAAAACTGTTGTTGTATTCATAAGAAAAAATGGAGTCATTGTGAACTCATTGTATCCATAGAAATGTATTATGGAATTATTTAGGATATCCTCGTCATTTACACGCACAAGATGACATCCTTACCAAAAATAAATCATATAAAACCAACTGGATAACTTAAATTGATCATTTAAATCCTTAATATAAAAGAGAGGATTGTGGTTATTCAATCCCGCATGATTCAAGAAATGATAATTGATTCACAATTTCTGAAATTCATTACCCCTCTTCACAAACATGATTAAAACACCCCAATGAAAAACACTAGTCTAACAAAAAACTACAAAAATGTCGTAAATCTTAATCCATTACTCTTGTAACTCTTTTAGATCAATCCTATATAGAAAAATTGATATTAGAATGACACATATCTGTAGATCTATCCTAAAATCTATCTCACATCGAGGGGGTAGTATCACAACCTCTATTGAAAATTCATGATTTACTCTTCCATAACCATGGTAAATAACACAATTTTATCCTCTAATAATTTTAATATCAACTTGGACATCATAGACAATAGGGACCCAACACATATCTAAACCATCCAAGGAACTCATTCACTAATGCACATGAAATTCTCTCCATAATAATCATAGAAAATAGCTAACATCCTAAATCAATCAATATTATCTTATACCAAATATATCTAGTCTATACTAAGTATGATGTCTTATAGTTGTATCCATAGACATAGGATATGTCCTAAAAAGTAATGATGACCAAGTATATTCTCAAAATATTTACAAACTCCATAAAATCTTACTTAACCTCAATCTAGTGTAGTCAAACATAGAAGAATTGAAAGACTCCCCACATCAGGTCCAATAGCTTGGGATAGGGAGAGTGTAATGAAAACGTTTGTATCTCATGAATAAAAAAAAGTGTACACACACATAAAATATAATCTAATAATATCTCATCCAATGTCCATCGCACATGACACTGATAACTCCAAGGAATTTATCTGAACATGTCAGTCTCTAGAGACACTCTAGTAATGATGGAGACCAAGTCCATGACTGTTCTTAAATAACCATATCAAGGATTAGGGGAATCAATGGGATATCATATGTTTTCCTTATCCCCTCTTTATAGATCATAAAATGTATTATCATGTTGTAATTGTTTCCTTGGAGGATACTACTATAGTATTAGAGCCTAAAGAGGATCTCGAACTTCACACTAACTGCTAAGGAAGGTTAAGTACTCAATTTTATGATAGTTATAACCTCCGCCTGAAAATTTAACCATAATTAATCTTTTAGTAGGGATTTTAGAACTACTATCTCTAGTTAAAGGAGATGAAAATGGTTTCAACCAACTCCCTACTATCTAAAAATTCATCTAGCCAAGAAAATGAGAACCTCTATATATATCTATGATCTATGTAGAGACATTATGAATCCCCTTTTATGATGATTCAGTCTTATCCAATAACCTTTTTCTAGCCTCTAATTTTACAAGTACCTTTAGAAATGAAAGCAACAAATAATGTTAAATTGTTGCTAGACATCTAGACACAAAGCCTCCATTAAATTATTCATTATAGACTCATCATCTGGTAAAATTATTAAATAATAATATAAGATATTATTGAAATGCATACTAAACACTTGTACACTATAATTCCACGAGTAAAGAGTGAACATATCTTATAGACTAGACCCATTTTTTATTGATGAATGAAACTCAACCTAAAATTGATTATGGAACATTTCCCATGAAATAGTGGAATCTTTATGATCATTGAGGAACAAAAACCACCACTAAAAACAACTATATACAAAAATACTAACTTCTATTGAAATATAGAAGTCCCTTCAAGCATGTGTCAAACTTAAGGAAATATCAAACACATCGATAAAATCCTTAGTTTCATAATCTAAAATGGATCACTCGTACTTATGGATGATCCAACTTTGAATATCCGAAAACAAATTCTTATAAGATTCAAACATCATTAATCTCAACTTTATTTTGATCTATATGTGCGTCCTGCAAAACATCATCTTCTCAGACCTAATGAGGACTTCAACCAAGATCCATAAATTCAAAAGATATAATTTTAGGAACACCATGAACCTAGAATATGGAATATATAATATTAATTAATAAATTCTCATCATAATTCCTATTTTAAAACCAATTCAATCATATGCATAAGCAGTCCTGATGTGTGGCCCTTACTTAGGTCTCTACTATGAAAGCAGGATAAATTTTATTAGCCTTCTTAGTAAACATAAGGGCCTTTCTTTGGATCATAGGGGAACCGGAAATCCTATGTATTATCAAATATCCCATTTTTACATCACATATTATGTTCAACTATTATTGTTTCCCTACCAAAAAATGGATTCCTCACTAGTTCCCATCCATAATCGTCATCTTATCTCTTTAAAAAATTATTTAAAAAAAAATCTATCATACCATCCCCCCTCCCCACTAGAATCCCCATAATCTAGTATTAATTATGGGACTAACCCATAAATCACCCCTAAAAGTGGCCATGGGTTCGTGAATAGAATTGAGGGTATGAAAATTCATAAAATGAGAGGCCTTGTAGTCAATGTTTCCATAAAAAATTATAGACATCCTCCAATAAAATCCATATCACAAATAAAAAATCACCCAAATATATAAAATTTTATCAAATTTTGAAAAAATAAACGAAAATAAATCAAGAACAATGGCTATATAGGGAACACAAACACCAAAAACACCTAAAGAACCATTATGATCTAGTATTACTATCTCGATCAACAACCCACTTTGGATCAAAAAACAATTTATATGTAGGAGTGAGAATATAAATATACTCAGTAGAATCCTAGTGAAAACCTCTTGTTAAAATATGAAAAAAATCATTATAAAGCAAAATGAATAATCCTAGGAAATAAACATGTTGCATATGTCATGGGAACTATATAAAAACCTCACTATGTATCTCTCACCAATTAATCCATAGAAATGAGTAACATAAAATAAAAAATATATTTTTATAATGAAGTTATTCTGTATACACATTCCCATTAAATTAGTCTCCCTTACCACAATGTCTTACCTCTTGGTTCTCTTATCCCCTCCATAAGACATCCCTCTCATACCGGAGACCATTGCATAGCCAGTTTATTATCTCATCTGGCACCCCATTCATCCCATCACCACCATAACCAAATAATAGGTCTAAAATACATAAACCCCCATGTAATAATAGATTATACATCAATACAATATAACTTGTGAAAAATTATTCCTATAATAACCACAAACATTAAAAACAAGTTATATGTATATGATATAACTTTAAGTCGATACAGCCTGCACATATACATATGGTGAAACTGGGAGGTAAACTTTTCCACAAGTGTTCATACCATATACCTTAATCTATCACAACCAAAATATTCCTACATACTATGTTATGTCTGAAAGAAATTGTAGTTCTGAAGAGTAGTCATCTATTTGTACTCTAATCATCCAATATGTTACGAAAAACACCCAAACCCCATAACCAAAATTATTTTTAGTATAACAAATTACACGGAATTTCAACAATAAGAAATAATGGATCATAATGATAGTATATCACACATTCAGTCTATAGGAAACTATCCTACCCAATAATTGAACTATAGATAACATACCATATGAAATTTCATCCACCGCCACTAGATATAGAGAGTTATTATCATTTTAAGAACACAAGTTCCAAGATTATTTATTATTATTCCATTAATAATTTTATAATTACTATTTATTTATCAAACCTCATAACATATTTTGGTTTAACCATTCACATTAATTCCTCAAAACAAAGGTCATTTGATAATAATCATTCTAATTTATAGGTTTCATCCCATGATCTTAGAGAATTTACCCCAACATAATATATAGTCTCTAATTAATGAATCATTACATTCATCAAAACCCATAACCACCACTTAATTACAATTCATTACTATTCCATACTATCTGGTGTCCAATAACATGAGAAAATTTATTCTCAAGGGATATAGATTATGGTTACAATAATACCCTGGTAATAAGAAACTAAGCACAAAAACCAACAATAAGAAAAATGGGAAAGGACAGCTCTCCACTAATACCAACCAACAGAGCATCAACGCCATTGTAATAAACTGTCAAGAAGAATTCCCATCTATCAACCTATTCCAAAAATCACATCACTTTCCATATCAATAAACTACCACGACTTATCAAAAAGTAAGAGAATTGAATCTCATCTATCATTTTATCCCAACCTACCAAATAGTACCAAGTTTCACATATCATATCATTGAAAATGATATATTATCCCAGGGTATGTCCACAGTATTAAATAATATTTCTACAAAAATAAACTCAAGTAAAAACCAAGGACATAACATTATGGAATACAAGATGACGTTATCAAGGTTAGGCTTCAAAACAGCCTGAAATATATATTTACAAAAAAAATAAATATTACACTCATATATTTAATTAATCAATTCATGATGAGCATGTTTTAAAATCAAGGAAATTGATGATCTGAGTCTAAGATTATTTATAATCTCCTTATAAACTTTCTCAATGTAATATTTTTTGGTTAATTGGTATAGGTTATGAGTTTCTATTTCCTTTTACCTATTCAATATGATACTTTGAACTTTTGGTTGGATGGTATGAATTGAGATCTAGTCCACCCCATTTTTCTTATTTTGGTTTTGTGCTTATTTGATTCTTTCTACATGATACTTATTATATTCTGGTATATCTTCTCATGGATATTAGATTTGGTTAGGTCATAAAATAACCAAGATTATTTAATGGAAATTAATTATAATGATTTTATAGAGATGGATTTTGATAATGGTAATGATATATTAAATGGAAATAGATAACTCTTTAGGATCAATTCTCTAATAGTTTTGGATGAAATATTGAAATTAAACAAATTATTATAAAATCATATTTCTTTTGATTAATTATGGTTCACTGTTAAACCAAAAAAATTTATGAGGTTTGATAAAAAAAATGGTAATTACTAAATTATTAAAGAATTAAAAATGATTAATCTTGGTGCATGTGTTCTTAAAATGAGAATAAATTTCCCATTATAACATTGGAATCCTAGTTGTCATGTGGGATATTAGCTATATTTTGAGTTTAGGGTAAAGTATTTTATGCAGAGATCCGGTTTTTCCTTATAATACATTTAAATATTTATATATAAATTTCCAAATCTAGTCACTGGGACAACCTGCGATTATGAGGCCCATTATTCCCGAAATTAATTTTATAAAAGTATTGAATATATATTATATTTCACACACATAGATTCTTAAATAAAATGGGATAACTACTAAAAATAATGTTGGATTAGAAATCAGAGACCATGGCTTAGTCTAGAACATGTTTTTTACCATATGGATGACCAAAAATAGGTCGGTGTGGGACGTTCATACATCTCTCCCATTTGTGGTATGTTCAGTGGATTAATAAATTATTTAATTCATTAATTAACTCATTTAAACTAATTTGAAACATCTATAAGTATACTATCATGGAGATTCATCCAAGGTTAGGGTCATAATCCAATGATCTGTCAAGAGCTTCCCCTTCCTCCTTCATTCGAAAATAACCTTGGCCAGATCAGAATGGATATGGATGCAACGAACAAACTAATATCATTTATTCATTGGTGAGGAAATTATTCATTGGTTAATGATAAAATATTAAGGTAGTACTCGTCATTTTTTTTTACACCCTCTTGATTAAATTGATTGGGAAAATTGATCCATGTCTTGGATCTGCACAAATTATAGGTTTTTCATGTGCCCGTGTATCAAATAAATTGATTTATTTCAGTTGTTTTCTAACCCTAGATCCCAATTATTGATCTCTAGAAAAGAATTCTTGGAAATGACTACTTAAACTTTTGTTTGTGTGCCTTTCCCCCTCAATTACTTTGTATTATTCACCGTTTGGACCTCATGATCCTAGTTCAATGTGTTTGGGTGGTATCGAGCCCGATAAAACCTCCACAATTGAGGCGATTTCATAAATGAGGTATGGAAAAATGAAATAGGGTTAGATCTGATAATCATTTCATGTTTTGGATGTTTTTACTCACTTATTGGAGGATGGATATTCAAGTTAAAAGGAACCCAGGGTATCAAAAAATTAAAATGAACCACTGATGAATGATGGAATCTAATTTTTGAAAAAAAAACATCTAGATCAATGAACTACATATAGATCCACCGATTTAATGTCAAAATGAGGAAGGATATCTGGTAGACCAGACTGATTTGATGTGCGAATCATGAATCTAAAATTCTGGAAAAATCTCTAATACATGCCCTGTATCGCAAATAACACACGGTATATATCCCCTTGGATACAGAGGATGGGGTTTTAGAAAATCATAAGGATTGAACATAATGTATCCCTCTTACATGGAATGTACCTCTTCCCTAGGTGGATGATCTATGTGATGGATCACGCAGGCAAGATTCCATGTGGGAGTACATGGCCAGACACATGGTTGTTTACTAACGTACATGGACACATCCAGGAACATAGTCACGTTCTGAATTACACTAACATGGTTTCAAGTACATGTACATGGCTAGGTGGGGGATTTGGACCACATGCCATGTGGGTCCCATCACATTCCATGTACCCCTTATTTTCTTTTTATGAAAATTCATGGTCTTGTATCTCCTTTTTTCGAACTCAAATTTCATCCTATGAGTATCTTATCCTGAGTTTTTTTATGCATAGAACATGATGGTTTACTTGGTAGTGTATTTTAAGATATGATTTTGAGTTTTATGGGACCATCTCTTTGTCAGGAAATGCTCAATGATGATAGTGATCGTGCAGGACCACCAAAGGACTTTTGAGTAGTACAATCCCAAAGAGTTCAGTAGTGGGTACTTGATGATTTCTGAGTGGTTACCTCTAGTAGAATTGGGCAGTGGGTCCCTGATTACTTCAGTGTGGTACCCTCTAGTATATATGGGAAGTGGTTCATCAATGATTTAGGATCTATACCCCCCAGTAGAGTTGTTCAGTGGGTCCTTGATGAATTTTGAGTGGTACCCTTCTGTAGAGTTGGGAAAAGGTTCCCAGATGAATTTCAAGTGGTTCCCACCAGTGGAGTTTTATAGTGGTTCCTAGACAATTTTTTATTTGAACCTTCTATTAAATCTAGGGAATGTGTCCTCAATGACTTTTGAGTTGTACACTTCTATAGAGCTACAAAGTCGGTCATGGATGACTTCTGAATGTTACCCTCTAGTAGAGCAGGGTAGTGGGTCCTCAAAGACTTTTGAGTGGTACCCTCTGTAGATCTAGGTAGTGTGTTTTCAATGACTTCTTAGTGGTTCCCTATAGTAGATTTTTATAGTGGGTCATCGATGACTTCTAGAGTGGGACCCTCCAACTGGGATGAGTATGGGTCCTCTACCACTAACGTGGAACCCTCCTACTGGGTTGGGCATGGGTCCTCCATCTTTTATTTAGAGAGGAATCCTCATGTTAAACTAGGGTGTGGTTATTCTAACTAGAGTTTTTGGACCCTCTACTATGCATCATAGTGATGAGGCATGGCTTGACTTATAGGGTTACTTATGATCACATGCGTGAGATGCTTGGCATCATTGATTGACTTGTATAACTATTGTTGACACTTCTTCCTGGGATGGTCTACGAGACAGATTTCTCCTTACTCTCTCATTTTGGTTTCTTTTGGATGAGAATATATATATACTTATGTACTCATGCCTGTGTATGTGGTTAGATGTGCAGGTTATGCCACATGTTTTCCATGTTTAGCTTCTCATGGTTGGATGAGTCTACCCTCCTGGTATGGGTTGTGAAGATTCAATGTGTAGTTTATCTACTCACCATGTTGATCCCCATGTTCTTGGATGAGGTTACACTATCTTGGTTTGGGTTGAGCTATTCTCTTTCATTATATCTTGCATCATGTGTACTACATATTGTCTTTCTTTCCAATTATATCTCTTCTTACTCTCCCTCCAACTTTTAGGGCATTATACTAGGTATATATATACTCACACCTATATAGGATTTTCTAGAACGTGTTGTGTCTTATGAAGATAATGGAAAGGTCTATGGTGAAATCTAAGGAACATATGGATATTGGGTGCTTTGAACCACATATGGTAATCATGTCTTGGAGATTAGGAGTTAGGCTTTCTAAAAAAATTATTTTGGCAGTTTTTTCAAGCTGGGACATATTTCTTGTTGGTTGACTATTATTTTCCTCTAACTTTCTAGTTTTTACTATCATAATTTTCTACACCCTAGTAGTTTTCATGTTTGGATTACTTTATTACTGTTAAATCATTGTACAATTATACATCTAGACTTATGAATTGAGATGGTTGGGTGTGTGCATACTGGTACTTATGAAAATTACTCCCATTTAGGTTATTCTTTTTACTTCTTATCACCACCCCTTGCCTATAGAGGCGGGCTTTGGGTAGTTATGGCTTATGTTGGATCTTGGGTCAGATCATGAAAGATTGGTATTAGAGCATCTCAATCATTGGGACGTTTTCTAGATAATTCCTATTATGATTACTTTGTTAAGATTAGTGAAACAGTTTCAAAGTGCCTCGAGTGTGGCTCTTAGGCTAGTGTGTCTTGTGATTATGTGGGCAGATGATGTATCAATTCCCCATGACCATGACTACCTTCTTGTCGACTCGTCATACTGAGAAATTAGTAGCAGGGACCAATGGTACATGCATCACATAGTATTGAGTCTTTTATGTTCCTTCTTTAGTCATCTACCAATTGTTATTTTATATATATATATACTTATCTAACCATTATATGTATTGATAAACCTAAGGATGTATCCACGAAGATAGACATCCAGGATAATATATCCAGATCATAATTAAGATTTGACTAGTGAAGAGGCATAAATTCAGGGTCCATACCATGAGATTCTTCCTCCAGCTTGACAAGTAGTAGAACCTCCACCTTTCGAGTAGCAGAACATTCGAGCAAATTATTATAAGGATGCATGCAGGCTTAGAAATCTCGATGAGTTCTAGCATGAGAGGCCAAGGATATTCCATGGTGATCCAGATCCTCAGACATGAGAATATTGGCTAGAGTCAGTGGTTAATATCATCAATGTTATTCGAACCCCAAAGGATCGGGTGGAAGCATTGGAAGCTCTATTTTTTCATAGAGTAGTTGGGCATTAGAGGATCCTTATTATGAAGGTGCAATATGAGTCAACACTCTCATTAACCAATTTCTAAAAACAATTCTATTAATAGTTCTACCCCTCATACATGCACTCAATATAGATTTTGGAAATTATTGAGATAAATAATGTGAGGATGATAGTGTATGAGTATACAGAGAGGTTCACAATCCATATCCTATACTCCCTAGCATGATCTGTGATGGCTACTTCTGAGTATGGAATTTTGAGCAAGGACTCCATAGAGATATTTCTGCTAGTGTGGTGCACTTTTGAATCACTACCTATGTAATAGTGTTCGAGAGGTATCTACTGACATAAATATTTTTATCAATGGGATTCCAGGTAGTATGAGCTAGTAGTGGGTGTCACAAGGTTGAGTCGTCTGTATAAGATAGCAGGCGCCTATCAGTGGGATCTCGATGTAGGAGGCCCTTTAGTGATAACACTCTTTCCTGAGGTCATATTGTACCGGGAAAACGTAGAGTGATAAGTCATCCCTGTGAGGTTTTGTTCTATTCCTATGATAGATGATGGACCAATGTGGCAGAGGCAACACTGTGATCAGGGATCTCTCATGCGAGGAATGGGTGATCCCTAGGGAAGAGAAGATGGTAGAGGAGAATGAGGATATATGGATGGTTTATGATGTTATGATATGCTTCCATCACCATCACCAGGAGACCCATGTCAGGTTCATGGAGCTTGAGGTCAGAGTCGTGAATAGATGATGCAAGTTGTAGAGGCTTATGACCTCACAGTACATGAGATGATTAGAGGTATGATTTTTGGTTTTTTCTACACTTACTTCAGTATTAGTATATACAATTTCTAGTTATTCATTAATCTTTATAATCATGGGGTGAGATCTCGAGGTCCCATTAGAGGTTCTAGCCCAATATCTTCATCTTGAGGTTCTTACTGGGAATGCTTATTCCATGTCATTTATCTTATAACAATGCAAGCTATCTCTTGGTGGAGAGAGGTTCATGTGGGACCTATTGTTAATAACGATGGAACCCTATGAATTCATCTTTGGTATGGATTTTCTTCCTATTGTCCAACCCCAAATTGACTATCACCACAGACAATCAATGTTCCAACGCCCTGATGGGATGAAATTTACGATTATCGGTTAGAGAGATCTCATGAAGGAATGAGTGGGTACTATGAGTAGGAGCATGAAACCCATCCTCCATCAGTTAGTAAGTATATCCCATGGTGTTTTAGGCTCTTCAGAAAACTATATTCCCTTAGTTTTGGATAATTATATAGATTTCTTCCTTTGAGGATGTTCCAGGACTACCTCTGAGGAGGGACATAGAGATTTGTATCAACGTAAAATATAACCCCGCTCCAACATCTTATACAACATATCATATGGAACCTATTGAGCTCTAGAATCTTCAGTTATAAAAGGATACCCATATTGAAAAGGGTTTCATCAGGCCTAGTGTATCCCCCTCGGCAGCTCCAGTTTTCTTCGTGGAAAAGGCTGATAGGTTCTTGTAGATATTCATAGATTATAATCACCTGAACCAAGCCATCATAAATAAAAATTCCCCTTATCTAGGATTGGGGACCTCTTTGACTACTTTTGAGGTAATATATGGTCCGGGATGGTTTATCTTTGGTCCTACTACCACCATTTTAGAGTTCGTGTGGATGATATTCAAAATTTTTCATTCTAATGTCATTGTTAGCACTATGAGTTCCTAGTGATGTCGTTTTCTATGAAAATTCCCCCTCCGTATTTTTGGCTTTGATGAATATGGTTTACCTATCATACCTAGACCATTTTATGGTTTTCTTCATTCACAACATAGACATCTACACTGTATAAGAGGTGGAGAATATAGAGCACTTCTGGATGGTTCAAGAATTTCTTTAAGAGAACCAACTATATAGGAATCTCCCAATGTTACAATTCTCAATTTATTAGGTTAAATTTATAGGGAATGTCATCACTGGGAATGTTTTAGCCCTAGACCCATAAAAGATCGATGCAGTTCTTTCATTGGAGCCACCCAAGGGACTGTCAAAGGTGCAGAGCTTTCATGGATTGGAAAGGTACTACATGAGGTTTTTGGAAAACTTATATAGAATTATATCCCCTTTTAACAACCCTGATGTGAAAAGGGAAACTATTTAACTAGTTATAATAGTGCCAGAGGGCCTTTAAAGAGTTGATAATAAGGTTGATGAGTTATCATATGTTGATACTTCCATAGGGAAGGTTTGGAGTACATAGTTTATTTTGATTCCTTCAAACCAGGTATTAGCTTCATTTTGATGTAGCAATATGAAATTATAGAGATATTATTCATTTATCCATAAATTTTTATTTACTCTCGTACTGGATTTCCATAAAAAGTTCATAATTTGTGTAAAATACTCATGTTTTAATATTAAATATAATTTTTTAGCATTGTTTTTATTAATCTCTATTCAAGGAAGTTTATTATTTTAATTATCAATCTCACCCTACTAATCCAAACTAAGTTATTAATATATTTTTGGTTCCCTATTAAATATTATAAAAATCATTCAAGTGGATCTTGGGCCAAATTGGCCATTTTAAAGATCATATGAACCACATAAGAAGGCCCAATTAATTTGTCAAAGAAACTGGACCATCCATGAAGATAGAATTCCTGGGCTCAATCTAGAATCTTAAATATGATTAAACTCATTAACATGTTTTTGATTATAAAAAATAATTAGTGATAAAAACTTTAAGGCCTAACCCTTCCAAAAATGTTCCCCACTAATAATTTCAATTTCATCCCACCATTCTGTCTAGGAATCAAAAACAACCAACAATTCTTGACCTTTATCCCAATCCAGTTTTCCAATTGAGATATGAATTTGTGATGAAAGATATATGATATAGTTTTCATAATTTTTAAAATAAATGTTTCATATTTGAGAGAATATTCATATCCTAAAATTCATTCACATTTATATTAAGTAAAACTCGACTGAAAAATGCATAGAATGACATTGTTTAGTAAAATAGTAATAATTGTGGATAAAAATACACCAACCATCCAATTTTTATTTTTGATATTAAAAATAAATATATAAAGCTTTTAAGAAGAATATATCTAGATATTAATCTTTATGAATGGCCAAATTGGTGATCCATGTGGTGGGGAAGATTTGGAATGAAAACAGTCAACTGCCTTGGGCCATAAATACATCCTCCTCTTCTCCTTACAATGGTTTTGAATTTTAAATAAGAGGAGGATATATTTTCATCAACGAGTCCCTTCTATAGGCTTGGTATGATATTACAAACACAAGTTTCTATTTGAGATACCTTTCCTCCTTTCTCTATTTTGATTTAATTTTTCATTCTTCTTTATTTTCAATCTCAAAAGTATTGGTATTGTATTTTTGTTTTATGCATTTTTATTCTTTATTATCTATTATCCTCATCCACCCCCTGATGATTAATATTAATGTTATATAAATTTTTTTACTAATTTTTAATATCATTCCTTTATTTATCTTTCTCTTTCAATTGAAAGTTTGTCTTTAATTATTTTCCCCATTTGTGTGTCTGTTCGGCATACTACTCTTATCTCATCCTGTTATTTTATTATATTTTTAACTCATCACCATAAACATAATAAATTATATTATTAAACATATCAATGGATGACTAAATATTCCATTTGGGGGAGTCGTAATTCATATATGTTAAGCGATTTACAGTTTATTCTCAGTTAATATTCATTAAATTAGTATTGTGTATGTTGAACTTAAAATGTCAATGCCTAATGACATGTTTTGTTTGAAATTTGGATTATATGTATTATTAGAAAAACAAGTAATCATAGGTTTATGAAATATTGAACCTCCCATCAAAAATATTTTATTGATATAAACACCTTAGTTGAGGCTTGGATTAAATCCAAAATAGTTGGAAATTATGATCGAAAATAATATTGTGAAGTGGGTGTTAATTTAATGAAATTTATAGAAGAACTCAAGAATATTACAAAGATTAAATATATAATTATTAAATCACACCAATAATTAATAAATTTTTAAATCAAACACCATCCATAAATAAATATAATTAAGATCTACAACCCCCCCCCCATTAAAAATAAAAATAAAAAATAATATTCTCTAAAATTTATACCATCACCCATGATTCGACCTGACTGCTGCTATACACATTATTAGAGAAGCATACCTTTAAATGTTCAATAGGTGAAAATTTTCCATGATTTATATAGCATATAGGTCAGGACAGTTGAGAACCCATTAGCAGAACTACATAGATCACAACCTAGATCATGAAATGGTAGCCTTTCCCTGAGGATATGAAGGCACTGCCTTCTTGGGGAGTGTATTGTGGTTTACTGGGACCATAAGATTCTCAGGTAAGTCTTTAAATAGTGATAATTTAACATCAAAAAATGAAACTGGTTGGAGTTCCTATAGTACTATGACTTCGACATATTATATATTCTATAGAATGTTAATGTCGTAGAAGATTCCCTTAGTAGGATGTTCTAGGCTCACTTAGTGTAGGAGGATTTAGATCAGTTGGACTCCTTGTAGCTGACCTTGGTGCAGCATGATGGTAGAGTATTTCTTCAGCCAGTGGGGTTGAATTCTCCACTTCTCAAGTGTGTGAGAGATTTCCAGCTCATAGACATTGACTATGAGGTCTTACATGACCATAAATGAATGGGGGATTAATCTGATGGATATTTTAAAGGATAAAATCATGTTATCGTTTTCTAAGGATGGACTATGGTTCCAGTCATGATGTGGGAGGAGGTGATGTGTGAGTCATACACTTCTCCCTTAGTTTCACATCACAGTGTGGGGAAGATGTACAGATACCTTTATAGGTAGTTTTGGTAGTTCGATATGAGATGGATAATAGCTAAGTTCCCCTCTTGGTGTCGCATCTTTCAGCCGGTGAAGGCTGAGCACCATGTTCCAATGTATTTTTTGCAACCCCTTGAGATCCTAAAGTTGAAATGGATTGAAATTTCCATGAAATTTGTGATAGGGCTCCAAAAAAATTGAAGGTCCATGAAACAATCTGGGTGATAGTTGACAGACTCATGAAGTCATCACCCTCCCTTCCTTTTAAAGAGAAGAGTATGGTGGAGAGTTTGGCGTAGTTTTATGTAAGATAAATATTTCCCCATCATGTGGTGCCTTCAATGATTTTCTCTGACCATGGAATATGATTTATATCATGACTGTGGAGAGTTATGTAGGAGGCATTCCAAACCCAAAAGAGAATGATTACAGCCATTCACCCCAAGAATGATGTGAAGACCGAGCACACTATCCAGGTGTTGGAGGATATGTTAAGGTATTGTGTGTGAGACTCTTTTTGAATCTAGGAAGTAACTTAACTTGGTATAGTTTGTGTACAAAAATATATAACACTCTACTACTGGAATGGCACATTTTAAGGACCTATATGGGAGACCCTTCAGGTCACCTTTGTGCTGGATAGGGATTGGTGAAATGTCTCTTGTGGGCCCAAAGATGGTGCAGGAGACAATTGATAATGTCCAAGTCATCCGTGAGTAGATTAGGATGGCCTATAGAAAGAGTAAGTCTTACAAATATCATCGCCATAGGCCCTTGGAGTTAACAGGGATACCACATTTTCTTAAGATTATCTCCATGACGAGTATTGTAGTTGTTTGGATAAGGAGAAATGGTATCCCCAAGGATCATAAGAGTGTTTGATATCATTTAGAGGGTTGGTGAGGTTTCCTACTGTCTCACCCTACCCCTATAGAATGAGTGGGTCCATGATCTCTTCCATGTGACACAATTGTGTAGGTACATGCATGACACTATGCATTTAATCAATTGTGGAAAGAAAGACATCGAGGATATATCCACCTTTTAGTAGAACCCAGTGGCAATAAATTATTGTTAGGATATTACCCTACATGGATATACCATCCCCTTGGTTCACATGTTGTGGTAGTATTGGAACATACAGGAGAGTTCCTGGGAGTGGGAGAGCCAGATGCAGTCTTTCTATCCGGATTTTTTTGTATATTTTTTATTTTTTTGGAAGAAAATCATGATGTACAGAATGATATAGAGACTTGTTTTTTTCTTTTTAATACTTTGAAATATTTTTATATATATTTCCATGGTTAGACAGTAATACGGATTGCGATTCTGAGTCCCGGTGTGCCCGGAAATAATTTAATAAATATATAAAAAATAGTTCATATTTAGAGATTTTTTTTTATAAAATAAAATATGATATATATTTATAATGATCATTGATAAAATATATGAGACCATGGTTGAGTTTGGAACATGTTTTTTAGCCTTTGAGTGGCCTTAAATAGGTCGGTATGGGGTATTCTGACATCCTGCATGTTGGTGGTAAGTTTAGTGGATTGATTAATTCATTCATTAATTTAACATAATTTGAAACATTAATAATTATACTTCCATATATATTTTGTAACACCTCAAGAACCCATGGTATGTTTCTATTTGAATAATACAATAACTTGTGTTGTACGCAACTTCGAGTTTAAACACACCACAACCAATCAAACTAGCCATAATGAATACTAATACCCACTTTTTGAAATTTTATAAATTTTATCTTTCAAAATGGACTTCATTTTTGGATTTGTAATATTGAAATTATATTTGGGTAATGTATTGGTATTTTTCGGAAAAATATAAATTTTTTATGAATAGTGAAAACACTGAGTTATTGTTTAAAACATGCTTTTTATTTAAATAATTATTTATTTTATTTAAATTTATTTTAGGTCAAAATATATACATAATTCTTATATAAGTTAAATTTAATTCATTGGATTCATTTTATAAAAATTTTAGATATATAAAAATTTTATCGAACTTTTTACCATTTTTTACCCACCTCCTAGGAGCATTTGCAAATTGGCATAAAACGTAATTTTACCGCTTCTTTAAGTTGAATTAAAAAATTATAGAGATGCGGTTAATATCATTATGTAAAATTTGGTTCAATAAGATGAAAATAATTTTTGGTGAATAGTAACGTTTGACTTTTATTTACCATGGTTAAAAGTAAATAGGGTAATTAAATGTAAAAATGATATCATAATTACCCTAAAACAAGTCTTAATTCTATTGGATAAGTATAATTAGACCAAAAAAACCTTAGTAATAAAATAATATCCCCTTTGGTCCACTTGTGTAACATTAGGACATTAATTATTATTATATTTAAAGAAGAGTTAAAAGAGTTAAATTCAATGTTTAATAACTAATCCATTTTTAGTATTGGGTTATAAATAAATTAGACTATAAATATTCATTATAAATATAAAATGGTTTCCTACATAATGGTATTTTATTTATAATTTTTAAACATTAAATAATTTTATTTATTTATGAGACAATGATGATGTGGTAATTACCTTATTAATGAAAGATTAAAATAATCGATATTATAAATATCCTAATAAATTTAATTTTTGACTTTTGATGAATTACACTAATTTTATAGGTTAATATGACATATTAGGGTTTATTAAATAACTTTTTTTCAAATTAATCATGCTATTATGATTTTTTCAAAAACAAAATACTAAATAAAGTCAAAATTGACATAATTGAGTTTTTAAAACAAATTCTATATTATTAATTGATATAATATTATTAAAAATATAAGGTTCGGAGAAAGGACTTAGATAAGGTTATATATATTAATAATGAACCACTTGGGGTTCTCTTGTCTTGTTATAGTAAGTTTATTAACCATATAATATAAAAATACAAAGAGACATGGTAAATGACAAACTATTTAACTAAGAGATAAATCTAAAAGATAAGGTTTATAGGGTGAACGAAACCTGTATAAAACATATTGGTTGAGATTTTCTTGACCCATACCCACCTTAGCCTATAAATAAATCATTTTTTATCCATTAGAAACCGAAAATGATTCTATTATGAAATAATATTTTAAGATATTTCTAAATTTACCCTCACCTCTCTTATAAAAGGGTACTACCCCTTCTCTTAATTTCACACCTCCAAAGCCATTTGGTTCAGCCAAACCCTTCCCATATACCCTCAAAAAATTCCTCCCGCCATCCTAGAGGCCTTATTTTGGTCATAAAGCCAACCTATGTAGACATTTTGATCAAATCAAAAGGAAGAACCCGAAGAAGAGGTAAATATTTCATCACCTATTTCAAGTTATTTTCTTCTTCCACTTCCTCTTTCTTTGTTGTTTCCATTCAGAAAAAATAACTCCAGTATCTTCTATATACTATGATTTTATTATAAAAATGGTAAAACCATATTAATTATTCTATCTATCATATGAATGACAAAGTCACCATACGTGTGTACGTACGGGTTACCATCTCCACGTCTTGGTGTAGTTTGTTATTCAAAAACATCATTATTTGGATAGGTATGATAATGAGTATAACGGATTTAAATAATAAATATAATATTTTATTTATAATTTATATATTATATATCATCCAATTACATATGATTTCACCATCAATATAATTATATTGTTGCTTTTGCGTACGTACGGATTACTGTCTCTATGAACGCGGTGAGATTCATTCCACATCGTAATCATTCAAGAATGAGTTTCATTTTATGATTAAAAATAATGTTTAATAACTTAATATCATTATGTATATGAATAAAATACATCATATCCATAAAAAAACATGGCTTATTTATCCGATCATATAATGGAAAACAGACCAGTTGACACCCGAAACGATGATATTACTAAAATATTATTAACAAAGAAATATTAGAGGATCGTATATGATATCGTATTTATTTATATAGTTGTTTTATAAGTTAATAAAAATGATTTAACTATAACATAGGAGGTTAAAGTACCCTTTACCAAAGAAACATACAAGGTAAGGGTTAATTTCACAATCTCTTTATTATCCGAGGTTCTTTTTACATAAGTATCTACTAATACCTCTTTATCATCTACATCTGTGTATTCTTAAAAATGTATTTCAAAACATTTTAACTATAAACTATACAATGGGTTAAATTCATTTATACCCTAATTTTACTTTACATGTTTTTAAAGGAATCTTTCCATTGTTTTCCAAATAAGGTACTTTTTGACCTTTTCGACAAAATTAAGGTAAGAATGTTTTTTAAACTTATACAGCAGGTGCGTCTATTTTCCACCGTTATAAAATCATAAAAGCTTCCCTTACATGATTATAATAATATTTTCCAAATAAATATTTTCTTTTATAATTATATGACTTTAAAACGACTTCAAAATAGAAAGATATATTACTCAAAAAAATGTTTTGATTTCATCTATGTCAACATCCTTTTGATGGATTTTAAGCTTGTTTGAAGTTGATTTATTATGATAAAAATCTTCCATATTGTAATGAAGGTTTATTTACATGTTTGACAGTGGATTTTTTATTTTTATACCATTCATGGTTTATGGATAAAGTATTGACATTTCGTATGCTAGTTTTAATACGAATGTTTATGTTATGTTTAAGCCTTTTCATATGAGGAATGCATTGGACATAGTAAGTGATGGGTGGAGCCTGATATAGCTCCTCGATGCATCGGTAGGTATAATGAGACAAACCAGTTCTTGGAACAAGGCCTTGGAAAAATCTTATTTGTATTCTTGGCATAAGGCCTTAACTATGTGGTTATGAAGTATGGAATTATGCATTCCATCATTATGAAATTGGATATTGAGATTGCATGTGATTATTAGACTAGTAGAATATCCATGTGAATAAGTAGATGAAATTATTTGATTTTATGTATTCCATATTATGGTGAAGTTTAAGTTTAAAAGTCTTTTGTTTTATTCTTGTACATTTCCTTAAATGTTTATGCTTATTTATGAAATTTTCCGCTATATTGTTATCCTTACTGAGCATCTGAGCTCACCCCTTTCTATGTATTATTTTTCCCAGGAGGTGAAGAAGTATTTAATGGTTAACCTTCAGTGATAGGCTAAGGATATAAGTGTGTTCAAAGGGGACAAAATGTTGTTGATGTTTTTATTTAATGATTTAATGTAAAACTTATGAATGTATCTAGTACTTCCAAGGCTACTAAACTAATCGGTCTTCCGGGACATGATTCCTTGTATCATGCCAATATTATTTAATAATTCACCCAATATTGGTAACTAGGGTCTTGGCATTAAAGTTGGTATTAGGGTAAGGTTAGTAAAAACCTTGGAAGCTTGATTTAGAAAAACTCTGATTATAGAACATTAACCTAAGATAGAATTTGAGGATTAGTATAGAAGATCTTCTTATAATTTTGGTACTGTAGGGATTTTGTGAGTTTTCCAAGAAATATATCCCTGTCTGGATATGACCAGGTAGAGGTGGCTCTGGAAAATATGTACCTAGGGGTAAAACTTGAAAACACCACTTTGAGCTAGACTCAAATTGGAACAGATGCACGATAATGGGCATTGCTACACTCTTGGTTATGACACACCTGGGGGATATTCTTAGGATAATTCTCATTTTATTTACAAACCATTATGAAGGGTTTATGAGTATATAATTCCTGAAAGAAAACATTTTTATAATTATGGATTATATCCATAAACTATTCAATTTATATTAACTATATTACAGGTTTGGAATTATGTATTGTGATTCATAAACTAATCTAGTGTATTCCATTATTTAGAAATGGAGCCTAGTGGAAGGAATGGAAACCGTATAAATGCATGTAATCCATATAGAGATTTCCCTCCTACTAAAGATAATTATAGTGGATCTGGTGAAGCAACCGGTGCTGATTGGATTATCACCATACTGGGAAAACTCACTCAGGTTATGAATAATAACCTTACCCGGATCAATGTTTGACCGCTTCATAAGGTAACAACCACCAACATTCAATAATAATACAAATTCATTAGTAGCTTAGAAATGGATAAATTGCAAAGAGAAAATATTTCATGCTTTGGGGAGTAGTGAAAGGGAAAATGTTGTCATCGAATTTTATTGCCTCACAGGAGATGCAGATCAATGGTGGTTATTAATCAAAAACACAAAGGAAGGTGAAGAAGTATCAAACATGGATTGGAGTAATTTTAAAGATATTTTCATAGAAAAATAATTTCTTCGTGACCATCGAGTGGATATGGAAAGACAATTTCTAAGTTTGAGGGAAAAGGAGGATGAGAATGTTTCAAAATATGAGGCTAACTTTACAATCTTAGCAAGGCAT
This sequence comes from Viscum album, assembly GCA_963277665.1. NCBI lineage: Eukaryota > Viridiplantae > Streptophyta > Magnoliopsida > Santalales > Viscaceae > Viscum > Viscum album. The sequence continues at coordinate 289,562,478 of OY728127.1, read as the reverse complement.
GCAGAAAATTATATACGTAACCCAAGGAGTAATATTGATCTATTATTTAATGAGTTAAAACCATTTCTCCATCAAGAATTAGTCTCAAAATCCTTCTCATATTACAAAGATACTGTCTCATGTGCTATCAATATAGAAAAAAAATTCTCTAAGTCTTATGACTTTAAAGAAAATCAATAGAAAATGAAATATATTGAACACTCTAGAATTGTAAATAAGGGGAATAAGGGAAAATTTAAACATCCATCCTGTGGTAAATGTCAGAAGAAACACCCCGGTACTCGCCTGAAGGGAAGGGGAGTCTGTTATAAGTGTGGTGAAAAAGGCCACCATGCTCATGATTTCAAGGGGAAGAAAGAGGTTGTCAATGTTGAATGCTACAATTATAGAGAAAAAGGGAATTATGAAAATGAATGTATTAAGCGCCAAGGAAACTTATCTTAGAAAAGGCCAAGGGATAAAGTCCAAGCATAGGAGATCACTACTTCTGAGGTTGAAGCTCTGAAAGATGTGAGGGTAGGTAATTTAATGGTTTCCTCAAGTTTAGCCAGTGCTTTATTTGATTCTAGACCATTTCATTGTTTCATATCTTCCTAGTTTTCCAAGAAAATTAGATATTTTCAATTTGACTTATAAAGGGAGTGGTCATTCAAAACACCTAAGGGAATTATCATCGCAACAAACATTTATGAATGAGTTCCCATTATGTCATATAAATGTTCTTTATCTGCTGATCTCATTGTCATACCCGTGATTGAATTTGATATAATCCTCGGAATGGATTGCCTTCCGGACCATGTTGTGAAAACTTATTTGTATGAATAGGGAGGTTACAATTTTTGATGATGATAAGGAGTACCGTATCTTTGGAGTAGAAACGTCACCACTTGACTCTTGTTAGGATCCACCCCCAGTAGCTAACCTAAATTAAATTATTGGGGAGGAAGAGAATGAAATAACTATGGGCGGGGAGCTAATGTTAAAATATAGTATGTACTTATTGTGAAAGAATATGTTGATTTTTTTCTAGATGGTTTACCTAGACATCCTCTAGAATGGGAAATTGAGTTTTCCATTGATTTAATTCCTGGTTCAAGGCCTATATCAAAGACCCCTTATAGAATGGCCATTGTGGAATTAGTTGAACTAACTAAACAACTAGAGGAATTGAGTAACAAGGGATTTATTTTCCCTAGTGTTTCTCCATGGGGATCTCCTGTCCTTTTTGTTAAGAAGAAAGAAGAATCTATGAGGATGTGCATTGACTACAGGGAGATCAATGCCATAACAATAAAGAACAATTATCCCCTATCGTTCATTGATGATTTATTCAAACAACATCAAGGAGCGCATTATTTTTCAAACATTGAACTTTGATCTACATATCATCCGTTGTGTGTGAAGAAGGAAGACATTCAAAAAATAGAATTTCGAACCAGGTACGGGAATTACAAGTTTATAGTAATGCCTTCTGGATTGACTAATGAACCCTCTATCTTCATGGATATAATGAATATAGTTTTCAAGGAATATCTTGATGACTTTGTAGTGGTATTTGTTGATGATATTTTGGTATACTCAAAGAGATATGAAGATAATGAAAATCACTTGCGTATTATCCTATGGAATCTTAAAAGAAATGAATTATATGGTAAATTTAGCAAGTGTGAATTATGGATTCATGAGATTTCGTTTCTTGGCCATATTGTCTCTAAGTATGAAATATCAGTTGATCCTTTAAACACCAAGGCAATCCAAGAATGTCCAGTACCAACGAGAATAACTGAGGTACACAGTTTTATTGGTTTAGCAGGTTATTATCGGAATTTTGTCCATAATTTGGCCTAATTGGCTAACCCATTGACCAAGCTCACTCGTAATGGGGTTAAATTTTTTTAGACAAAAGAGTGTGACGAATGTTTTGAATAACTTAAGATAAGATTAGTTAATGCTCCTATCTTGACTCGACCATCGGGGAATGATGGGTTTTTTATTTATATTTATGCTTAAAATAAAGGACTTGGTTATTTCCTTATGTAGAATGATAGTGTTATTGCATATGCATCACGACAGCTAAAAAATCATGAGAAAAACTATCCCACTCATGATCTTGAGTTAGCAGCTGTAATCTTCACTCTGAAAATATGGATACACTATCTCTATGGTGAAAAATGTGAGATTTATACTGATCACATGAGTTTGAAGTATATTTTATCACGGAAAGAACTCTACATGAGGAAAATAAAATTTCTTGAACTACTTAAGTATTATTATTTCACTATACACTACCACCCAGGGAAGGAAAATAAGGTGGAATATGCTTTGAGCAGAAAGGATCATGGAGTTTTGAACAAGATAAGAGTTGAAAAGTATCCTATATACATGGATACAGTAAAGATGGATATAGCAGTAACCATGAAAGGTGAAACATCATTGCTTTTTCAAATAGTTTCCAAACCAACTTTGAAATTTGGGAAGAGACTTTGTGTTACTAACATACCTAATATAAAAGGGTAATTGTTGGATGATGCTCATAGCTCCAGTTTCTCTATACACCTTGGGAGCACCAAGATGTATAGAGATTTCAAAGAACATTTTTGGTGGGACAAAATGAAGAGGGAGATAGATGATTTTGTGTCAATATGTATGGTTCGTCAACAAGTGAGAGCTGGAAGGCAACAGACTAGAGGATTCATGCAACCTCATCCCATACCTGAGTAGAAATGGGATAATATTATGATGGACTTTTTCATGGGGCTACCAAAACTCCAAGAAGGAATGATGCAATATGGGTCATTGTTGATCGACTTACCAAGTCATCACATTTTCTTGCTATTAGAGAAGATTTACCACTTTAACATTTAGCAAGACTGTATATTAATGAAGTTTTAAGACTTCATAGAGTACCCCTATCGATTTTTTCTGATCGTGATCCCCGTTTTACATCAAGATTCTAGAAAATTCTTCATAAATCACTAGATACATAACTTCTTTTGAGTACTGCCTACCACCCTCAAACTGAGGGATAATCATATTAGACTATTTAAACCTTAGAAGACATGTTGGGATCTTACTAACATGACTTTCAAGGTATGTGGGATCAATATTTACCTCTGGTAGAATTTTACAATAACAATAGCTTCCATTCAAGTATTCAGATGGCACCATATGAAATGTTATATTGAAAGAGATGTCACACACCAACTTGTTGGGATAATGTTGGTGAAAGAAAAATTATATCCCAATAACTAGTAAAGGAAATGATGGAAAAGGTGACGGTTATCCAAACCCACATCAAAGCATCTCAAAGTAGGAAAAAGAGGTATGTCGATAACCGAAGGAAGGATTTGGAATTTCAAGTAGGAGACCATGTTTTCTTGAAGGTATCTCCATAGAAGGGTGTTATATGTTTCAGTAAGAATGGTGAATTGAGTCCTAGGTACATCGGACCTTTTGAAATTCTAGAACGAATTGGGGTTTTAGCTTACCGATTGGAAATTCCGCCAAGTCTATCCAAAGTTCATGATGTGTTCCACATATCACTGTTCAGGAAATACATGCCTGACCCAACGCATTTACACACCTATGAGGAAATTGAACTGGAACCATATCTGTCTTATTGTGAAGAGTCTGTCAAGATTCTAGATAAAAGATAACAAGTTTTGAGAAACCGGACAACTCGTCTGGTAAAAGTTCTATGAAGAAATCATAAGATGGAAGAGGCAACATGGGAACCCAGGGAACATAGGATGAAGAACCACCCAAATCTTATTTTTTTGCAGTAATATTATAAAAATTTCAAGGATGAAATTATTGGGAGAATGTAACACCCCAAGCTTCCATGGTATGTTTCCCTTTGAATAATACAATAACTTGTGTTGTACGCAACTTCATGTTCAAACACACCACAACCAATCAAACTAGCCGTTATGAATAGTAATGCCCACTTTTTGAAATATTATAAATTTTATCTTTAAAAATATACTTCATTTTTGGATTCGGAATATCAAAATTATTTTAGGGTGAATTTTTTGTATTTTTCAGAAAACCTTCAATTTTTGATGAATAGTGAAAAACACTGAGTTATTGTTTAAAACTGAATTTTTATTTAAATAATTATTTATTTTATTTAAATTTATATAAGGTCAAAATAGATACATAATACCTATATAAGTTCAATTTGTTTCATTGGGGGAATTTTATAATAAGTTTATATATATATATATATATATATATATATATTATCGAACTTTTTACCATTTTTTACCCACCTCCTAGGAGAATTTGCAAATTTGCAAAAAACTTAATTTTACCACTTTTGTGAGTTGAATTACAAAAATTGGAGAGATACAGTTAATATCAGTATGTAAAATTTTGTTCAATAAGCTGAAAATTATTTTTGGTTAATAGTATCTTCTGACTTTTATTTACCACGGTTAAAAGTAAATAGGGTAATTGAAGGTAAAAATGATATCATAATTACCCTAACACATGTCCTAATTATATTTTATAAGTATAATTAGAACAAAAACAAACTTAGGAATAAAATATGATCCCCTTTGGTCCATTTGTATTATATTAGGACATTAATTATTGTTTTATTTAAAGAAGACTTAAAAGTGTTAAATTCAATGTCTATTAACTAAACCATTTTTAATATAGGGTTATAAAAAATATAAATTAGACTATAAATATTCATTATAAATGTAAAAATATTACCTACATAATGGTATTTTTTTTATAATTTTTAGACATTAAAATTTTTAATTTATTTATGACACAATGATGATGCAGTAATTACCTTATTAATGAAAGATTAATATAATTGATATTATAAATATCAAAATACATGTAATTTGAGACTTTTGATAAAGTAAACTATTTTTATAGGTTAATATGACATGTTAGGGTTGATTAAATTATTTTTTTTTGAAGTTATCATGCTATTATGATTTTCACAAAAACTAAATACTAAATAGTGTCAAAATTGACATAATTGAGTTTTTAGAACAAATACTATATTATTAATTGATATAATATTCCTAAAAATATAAGGTTTGAACAATGGATTTAGATAAGCTTATATATATTAATAATAAACCACTTGGGGTTCTCTTGGCTTGTTATAGTAATTTTATTAACCATAGAGTATAAAAATACAAAGAGACATGGTAAATGACAAACTATTTAACTAAGAGTTAAATATAAAATATAAGGTTAATATGGTGACCTAAAACTATCTAAAACCTATTGGTTGAGAGGTTATAGACCCATCCCCTCCTTATACGCTAAATAAATTATTTTGGAGCCATTATAAACCTAAAATTAATTTATTATGATATAATATTTCAAGCTTTTCCTAAAGTGACCCTCACCTCTCATATAAAAGGTACTTCTCCATCTCTTAATTTCACACATCCAAATCCATTTGGATCGGCCAAACCCTACCCAATTATCCTCTCAAATTTTTCCCCTTCATCCTATATGTCTTCCTTTAGTCAGAAATCCAACTTAAGGAGCCCTTTTGATCAAATCAAAAGGAAGAACCTGAAGAGGAGGAAAATACTTCATCCCCTCTTTCAAGTTCTTTTCTTCTTCCACTTCCTCTTTATTTGTTGTTTAAATTATAAAATAATAACTCCTGTATCTTATATATACTTATATTTTATTATAAAAATGGTACAACCATATTCATTATTCTATCCAACATATTAATGACAATGTCACCGTACGTGCGTACGTACAGCTTACCGTCTCCACATCGTGGTGTAGTTTGTTATTCAAAAACATCATTATTTGGATGGGTATAATAATGAGTATAACTGATTTAAATAATAAATATAACATGTTATTGATTCTTTATATATGATATATCATACAATTACATGTGATTTCACCATCAATATAATGATATTGTTACTCGTGCGTACGTATAGATTACCGTCTCCACGAACACGATGAGATTCATTCCTCATCGTAATCATTCAAGAATAATTTTCATTTTATGATTAAAAATTTATTATTAAGAACATAATATCATTTTGGATATGAATAAAATTCATCTCATCCATAACAAACATTTCTTACGTAACCAAGCATATAAAGGAAAATGGATCAGTTAACACCCGAAATGAAGATATTACTAAAATATTATTAACAAAGAAATATTAGAGGATCATATATGATATCATATTTATGTATATAGTTTTTTTATAAATTAATAACAGTGATTTAACTATAACACAGGAGGTTATTGTACCCTCAACCAAGTAAAATTACAAGGTAAGGGTTAATTTCACAATCTCTTTATTTTCAGAGTTTGTTTTTAAGTAAGTATCTACTGAGACCTCTTTATCATCCACATCTTTGTTTTCTTAAAAATTTATTTCAAAATTTGTTTACTATTTAATAGAAAATGGTTTAAAGTCATTTATACCCTTATGTGACCTTATATGTTTTTAAAGGAATCTTTCCATTGTTTTCAAAACAAGGAACTTTATGACCATTTCGAAAAAATTAAGGTAAGAGTGTTTTTTTAACTTATACGGAGGGTGTGGCTATTTTCCACCATTATAACATCGTCGAATCTTCCCTTAAAAGCTTATAAAAACTTTTTCAAAATAAATTTTTTCTTTTATAATTATATGACTTTTAAACGATTTTAAAATATAATGTGATATTTCTCAAAAAAAAAAAGTTTTGATTTCATCTATGTCAACATCCTTTTGATGGATTTTAATCTTATTTACAGTTTATTTATTATTATAAAAATCTTCCATATTGTATTGAAGTTTTTTTGATATATTTTACTGTGGATTTTTTATTTTTATACCATTCATGTTTTATGGATAAAGTATTGACATTTGGATGATGGTTTTAATACGAATGTTTATGTTATGTTTAAACCATTTTATATGAGGAATTCATTGGAACCAGTAAATGATGGGTGGATACAACTATCGAACCTCGATGCATTGGTAGGAATCATGAGACAAACTAGCATTTTGGAACAAGGTCTTGGAAAATCCTACTTGTAGTCTTGGAACAATGCCTTGACTATGTGGTTATGAAGTCTCACATTATACATTCCATTATTATAAAATTGGATATTGAAATTTCATGTGATTATTAGACTAGTAGAATAACCATGTGAATAATTAAATGGTATTATTTGATTTTATCTTTTCCATATTATGCTAAATTTTCTGTTTAAAAGGATTTTGTTTTAGTCTTATACATTTCCTTAAATGTTTACGCATATTTATGAAGGTTTATGCTATATTGTTATCCTTACTCATCTTCGGAGCTCACCCCTTTCTATGTTTTATTTTTCCCATGAGGTGAAGAAGTATTTATTGGTTTACTTGTAGGGATAGGATAAGGATATAAGTGTTTTTAAAGGAGTCAAAATTTAGTTGAAATTTTTATTTCCTGATGTAATGTGAAACTTATGAATTTATCTAGTACTTCCAAGGCTACTAAACTAATCGGTATTTCTTTACATGATTGTTTGTATCATGCCAATGTTATGTAATAATGCACCAACTCTGGGTAATTAGGGTCGGGGTGTTATAAATTCACCCAGTGTTAGCCTCATAATCCTTGAATCATCCAAGAGCTTCCCTTTCCTCCTTTTTTGGTGAATTGCCTCAAACAAATAAAAAAATCTATATCAGAGTGTACTGGGATGCCGAAAACCCAATGATGTCCTTCAATCCTTAGACAACATGTTCTTTAATGAATAATGACCTAGTCTCCATGTAAGACTCATCAATTTGAAATTTACGCCCACTTTTATTAAATTGATTTATCATATTGATCACTATCTTGGATTTTGTCCAATTGTAGCCATTATATACACCTATGTATCAATTAAATCGATTTATTTCAGATTTTATCTTACCCAAGATCCTCATTCTTGATCTTTGGCCAAGATATCTTGGAAATGTTTGATTAAACATTTTTTCCTTATGCCTTTCTCCCCCAATTGCTTCTCATTCTTCACCAGTTAGACCATGAAATCCCATTTCATTATTATCGGGATGTACCAAGCTCGATCAGAACCCAAAATCATGGTGGTTTCCAAAAAAGAGATGGATTGATGAAATAAGGTTAGATCTAATAATCATAGTGGGTGATGGATATTTTTTTCAACGATTAGAGGCTAGATATTCAAGGTTAAAGGAATCCCTGGAGTGAGAAACGTGTGATGAACCACCAGGGAATAATGGATTCTGGTTTATGATGAATTACTACCAAAAACAATGAACCATGACTAAATACCCTTATTTCGGGCAGAAACGAGGTGGGATAGATGGAATAATGGACTAATTCGAGGTGTGGATCATGGATCAGGAATTATTTGAAAATCCTGACTACGCTTCATGTATCAGGATTAACACACAGTGTATAGCCCCTTGGATGTGGTGGCTAGGGTTTCAAAAAATCATAAGGATGGCATGGTGTGCATCCCTCCTACATACTTTGTACCCCATCCTGGGGTGGACAACCCATCTGATAGGTCACAAGGGTAGAACTCTGTGTGGTAGTACACAACCAGGCATGTTTTCTTATATTTAAGTACATGGAAACATACAGGCACATCACAAAGTACATGGACATAGGGTCACATACACGATCAATATGAAGTGGTGGAGAGGGACCACACAACACGTGGGTATCCCCTCATATCATGTACCCCTTGGTTACTTTTTAGGAAAATTCAATGTTTTATATCTCCTTCATTTGAACATGGATTTTGACCCATGAGTATCCTATCCTGAAGTTTTTTTGGTGTAGAACATGATGGGTCCCTGGGGTGTGGATTATTGGACTCGATGTGGATTTTTTTTGGAAATATGTTTGGTTAGGAAAATATCTATGATAGTTGTGATCACATAGGATCACCAAACTACTTTTGAATGGTACCCTCTAGTAGAGCTGGGAAGTAGGCCCTCCACGATTTATGAGTGTTACTCTCCAATAGATATTCACATTGGGTCCTTGATGACTTCTTAGTGGTACACTCCAATTGAGCTAGGAAGTGGTTCCTTGAATATTTATGACTGTTACACTCCAGTATTTTTGGGAAGTTGGTCTTTGATGACTTTGAAGTTGTAACATTCAGAAGAGATTGAAAATGGGTCCCCGACAACTTCTGAGTGGTTCCCCCTAGACGATATAGGTAGTGGGTCTTCAACTATTTCTAAGTGGTACACTTCAGTAGATATGGATAGTGGGTCCTTGAAAATTTTTGAGTGGTACCCTTCAGTCAATCTAGGAAGTGGGTCATCGATGACTTCCGAGTGGTACCCACCAACAGATCTAGGCAACAAGTCTTCAACAACTTCTGAGTGGTACCCTCCAGTAGAGTTGGGCTGTGGGTCATCGATGTCTTCCAAGTGGTACCCTCTAGTAGAGCTATGTAGTGGGTCCTTTATAACTTCTGAGTGGTTCCCTATATTAGATCTTGATATTGGTTCCTTGATGACTTCTAGATTGGAACCCTCTAAGTGGTTAGAGTATGATTCCTCTACCTCTAGAGTGGAACCCTCCTTCTAGGAGAGAAATGGGTCCACCATTGTAAATTTATTGTGGAACCCTCTTTTTGTACCAGGTCTTGGCTCCTATAACTAGTGTTTTTGGCCCCTCAACATTGCGTCATAGTGATAGGGCATGGATTTACTTGGATGTTTACTTGTGAGTAGATGAGTGAGATGTTGGGCATCATCAACAGACATTTTGAACTTTTGGAAACACTTCTTCTTGGGATGAACTATGATTTCGAGACCCCCTTACTCTCTCATTTGGGTTTCTTCTATCTAACCATATATATATTCATCTATATCTATACCTATTGATTTGGTTATACTCTTTCCATGAGATGAGAAAAGATGAAGGTTATTGCAGATGCTATTTTTGTTTAGATTCTGGTGGTTGGATGATTCTACTCTCTTGCTAATGGTGGTGAAGTGTCAATATGTAGTTCATCTATTCACCATGCCAAGCACCCTATGCATGGATGAGGTTACTATATAATGGTTTGGGTTGCACTATTCTCGTTCATTTTATCTTTCATCCTATGTAATTTCTACAATCATTCATTCCTAGTGTATCAATTCCTGCTCCCCCTTCATCTTTTGGGGAATCCAATTGGGTATATATATACTCACCTATTTATGGAATTTTCCTGCATAATTCATGTTTTATGTAGATGATGGATAGGTAGGCAGTGACTTCAGAGGATTTTAGGGATAGTGGGTGCTTTGGACTGCATATGGTGGTCATAGCTTGGAGTTCGGGAGTTAGGCTCTCTCTATAGTTTACCTTTCCAGTTTTTTCAGGTTTGTACATATTTCTGTTGGGGCGTGTATTTCCCCCCCCCCCTTAATTTCTAATTTTCATTGTTTTACTCTTGTACACCCTAGTGGGTTTTCATGCTTGGATTACTTTCTAGATATTAAATCTTTTTATTTTTATTCATATTAACTTATTCATTAAGATGGTCATCATATATGTATAGGTACTTACACAAAGGCCTCCCTTTTAGGTTATGCCTTTTGGTGTTTGTCACCACTCCCTAGCCTATGTAGGTGGTCTTGGTGTAGTTTTCCATTGAGCCCCATCTCTGGGCCAGGTTTTGACAATTTCCCTTGGACTTTCTGTGTTATATAATATAATCATGTTATATTATTTGTAATGCTTCACCACCTGTGTTGGTTGGGTAGATGACACACAAAATGTCATTTGGTTTTATGTTTTTTCCCATTATCTTTGAGGATCAGGATATATATGGTAGATTACTCTCCAAACCCACCCTATATTCTAGTTGTAGTGTGGATTATTTTCATATCTAGGATATGATGGATTGATGGATAGGGTATGTGGTCATATGAGTTGTGATGTATACCAGTTTTACCATAAATGTATGTGTCGGCTTCAGTGTCCCATGCTTATAGTGTATACATGTAATTCCTCTTAATGGAAATGGTTATTGTAGGTTTACATATGGAAAGGGTATAATTTATTTAGGTATAGTAAAAGATTACAATGGTTGTGATATATTTTTGTATTATTATTTTTTTATGGTGGTGAAGCTATGCATGAGATGTATGGTGAGATGATGTTATGGTTGTGGTATGGTTTTCTAGATTAGAGGATGACAGATGGAGGGGATGGGAGAATCCAGACATAATATGTTGGGGTTAGGGTGACTATTTTAGTGGGATATTTGATGTGGTATACCTTTAATATATATATTCTTTTGATATTATGATTTAAATTTATGTACATTAATTTTTGAGTGGACCTCAAAGTGGTTGGGATCCAGTTTAACTGACATAAGAAAAAAATTGATTTCCTCTATTTAGTCACTGGGCGTCAATAGGTCTCTTTCAAATTTTCATAATAAGTTTCAAGAATGATCCGACATGATGTGATTTTATTCCCACCCCAATATATAAAAACTATTTTTCAGGTCTATAAGAGTTGGTTAGTGATTTAGCTGAGTTTTACTAGCTTATAGCGGTAGTTCATGATCTCCCACTATTCACTGTCACTACCTAGAAATTATTAATGGTTTATTTCCATTTTTCTTCATTTTATGGAATTTCATAGATTGGTATGGTCATTTATTTATTCCATATAATTTAATGGGTTATTTGTATCATTTTATAAGATATATCTAGTTTAATGCTTCCAATTATGTGCATTTTTATACCCTCAACACTATTTTAAAACCCAATACCTATTGGGGATTGATTTAAAGGACAATACCATCTTTATTTTCATCCTTGAAGTGGTTCTAGTTGTGGTATATCTATGAAATAGTGGTTTAAAAACATAAAATACTAGGAAACAGTACTCGATGAATGGTCAGAACATGATTAGTGCTCACTATGGAACCAAGTTGTCTGGAGGGGTGATGTATTTTCTAGTGGCATGTGCATGCTAAGATCAAAATTACCTAAAACCTATAGTCATACATAATATATAATTTTGGATACATTTTTAGTGCATGGTTATGATTGACCATTAAATTTACTCTTACATAGGGTGAGTTCCATCCCAAGGGATACCGCACAATTGGTGCATGATTTCCTTTACCGTGTGACCCAACAATAATAAGAGAAATGTGAAATTTCTTTTTTACCCATATTTTATTTTACCTTATCTTTATTCTCTTAATTAGATTGAACTTTTTAGAGAACCCCATCATGGTCGATGCCCCCTTCACCCTTAGGTATACTTTTGTTATTGTTCATCAATAAAAGTAACTCCCTTCTAGGAAACTCCATATTAGCTTTCTCTCCTTCCATTCATACTTATTCCTAGTTCTTTATACTAGATTACCCTATATGGGTAAAGTGGTCAGGGTTAGGGATAGGGTTTATTTTCACTAAAAGTTTATTGGTCCTTATGTTTCATCAGGATCCATTTCACCCTAATATATTAGTATTTGAATAATGTGACATGGTTCCAGTATGTTTGAGGTATTTGTATTTATATAATTTAATTTCCCCTGGAATACTTTCACTGATTGAGTTTTCTAAAGGAATTTCCTACTAAATTATTATCTGAATAAATTATTGATGACTGGAATATATTTTTTTACTTTTTGATCCTTTTTGGTTGACAAAGTGGGGGTTTTACATTGTTTAGATGTGACATCATCCAAAAACATTACCTTTAAAAAGGATTAGATTAAATATTTAAAAGGTTATTTTGTTTCAAAGGTCATCAAAAAAAATTAAAGCGAGTTATTTATAAAAAATATTTTTCCATGGGTTTACTTTGTTTTACCACTTATAAAGATTTATTTGGATATGTGGTTATTTAAAGTTGATGTTGTTCGCATTTTTTGTGAACTCTACTTAGTGATTTTTTCATTATAATATAGATATATATATGTGTGTTTGTGTTTAATTCTATGAGAATATGTTTTGGTTTGGATAAGTTACACATAGGTTACTTTGATAAATGATTGGAAAATTAGTATTAGTAGTACACTAGCTTAGATCATGCATTGGATACAAGTCCTGGTGAAGTTCATCCCCTCGATTGGGGATGTCACCAGATAAGACCAATAGGGTAAGATGGGGTCATCTTATATCTTGTTCACCATTGGCTGGAAGGTGTTCCTTGAACTATTTCCTTAATTATCCCTTTTATTTACTTTAGCTGAGGTGAGAGACCATTTTGTTCAGTGTAAGGGAATGTTATTATTTTATATTTCCCTACATTACATTGTATTTATAGTAATTATTATTCTATATATTATGTGGTAATATTCTTATTTTTCACTTCCCTATTTTCCACTAAAAATGGTTTTTTTGTAACAAAAATGGAAAATGATTTTACTTCCAAATTATTATTTAAGAAAATAAGGTTGTTTTCCAAATTTTATTTCTATACAAGTGATAACAGTTTGTATTGTGAAATGTATTTTGTAGATTCAAAGAGGAATACTATTGAGATTTTTTCTCACACACAATATAAAACCTTTAGTTTTATATGGAAACAATATTATCTTATCTAGGTGGAGTGAAAGGAACCACACCTTTTGGTGGAATTTTTTGATTCCTTAATCTTCCTTGGTGGTGTAGTGAGCAGGTGGTGACCATGGGTAATGATGGTATGGATCGTGTGGATAATGTTAGGGATCATCTAATAGTTATTTTAATTTTTTTATATATTTTCCTATCTAACATTGAATGTATTATAATACACATGCTTATTGTATTTGGTGTATCACTTTACATTCGTTCTATAAATTTTTGTCTTGATACTTGTTTATTTTCATATTTGTGTCCCCTTTTTTGATTGAATCTTATTTTTTGATCTATTTATTCATGATCATAGTTACCCATAATATGATTATATTATTTCATATTCTTGAATGTAGTCCACAATGTGGGTTATGAAATTTTAAGGGTGAAAAAATTCTAATGGCTACATTTGATACCCATGGTAATTTTTACAATCTTTTAGTGATCAATAACAAGCTTTAGTCCTTATCACAGATCAATTCAGGTGACTTGGCATGTTGACGCAATATGGTTCATTACATAGTATACACATGTCTCTATGTATGTGATTAGAATACATAATGAACTCTATTTTACCTCCTTGTAAGACAATAAATTCAATGTAACTCTCTTATATATCTTTAAACTATCTAGTAATCACATATAAATATTCCCTTATATGAAAAATAACATGCCATGTGTTGAAAGAACATGATTTTTTTCAATAATTATAGATTTATTCAATGTATCGATCGACCAAACCCAAGTATAATTGGTGTTTTCCCTACTATGATTCAAGGTGATGTAAAACAAATTAGTATCATTATAGAGAAGGATTTCATTAACATATGCCAAAATCATAATCTATAAGATATTATTATACTAGAAAATATGATAAATAGATGATTCAACCTATCATACTCACAATTTTAATGTTCATTCCATGAGTTAATAACAAAAATTTCTCATTTTGGAATCCTCCCCAGGTATATTGACACTAAGTGGTGCTTAGACCATATATTTCACTACTAGGACCTTGGGTCAACCTCCCCATACCCTACAGGACACCAACTAAGAGAAGAAATGTAAGGTGTATAGTGGGTAGAATATAACCCCATATTAGAGTGTGAAATGGAATAAAAATAACTAAATAAAATCCATAAATAACAATCAGGTTACGTAGAAGGAATAAAACATAACATGATACAATAAATTTTCAATAGAAACACTTAGTCACACAGACCCACATCCATGCTAGAATAAAAAATTATTTCCCACTTGGTCGATCACATATACAATATAAATAAAAGTAATAAAATACATTGAGGATCCACTTCCATCCTCAAGACTCATATAATCTCTATCTCATGTCCCTTTTGAGTTATCCTACATGATCATGCAACACTGGGCATCTTTCCTACCTAAACCTAGGACTAATGAAGTATGGTCAGTTACCCAGGTTCCATATCTACTATGGAAGTGTGTGAATACAACTCAATAGGGAACAAAACTCGTGGTCCCTAACATAACTTGTAAATAAATTTATATTCATCTGACATGCTGAACTAAATAAATAAAATAACTATGGAAACAAAAATAAATAACCATCATTCTTCATCTAGTTATAACATGATACCCAATATTAATTATACCTACTCTAGTTAGTGTCAAATTGTATTTAAGTAGGACATATAACTATTCCAACCAATACTAAGCCCAACTACTGGATAAAATAATGTTTTAGCACAAAATACAAGTAGGTAGTCCTATAAAATACAATAGAATCATGCTTGAGATGAACCCTAGGTGGTAATATTATGAAATATTGTAGTAACATTAATATAGTAAATTCCTAGGTGGATGAAATTAGAGGATCCATTATAAGAACATTTACAACTTATTCATAGGTTGATGACCTTAGAAAATCCATAGAAACCACAACAGTCAAATCCCAACACCCTGAGAATCCTATATAAGAATAATCTGAAACCAAGAGGATTTCCCATGTCATCTAAATAGATATTAATCATATTTTAATACAAGGTGAATATTCAATCCATTCTAAACATATAGTAATCACATATGAATCCAAGGGTATTTTGCAAGTAATTTTAAATATATAAGAATCAAATTCAAATACAAGGTGATTTCCAAATCATGCTAATCTGAGAGACATAACAGAGAAGTCATGGATAAACACCCAAAAATTAAGTATACTACAACACATCATTTATAAGGGTTTGAGGA
The DNA here is from genome assembly GCA_963277665.1 of Viscum album. Lineage (NCBI taxonomy): Eukaryota > Viridiplantae > Streptophyta > Magnoliopsida > Santalales > Viscaceae > Viscum > Viscum album. Next base: position 289,546,705 of record OY728127.1, on the reverse strand, counting down.
TAGTATGTCCCTTATATAATATATCACAAAACATAACTCATAATGGTTGTTCATCTACCCAAATATAGATCACATAACCAAAGTTTTCCTATCAATAGCATGACCTATAATTGTCGTTATAGACATATAAGGAACACATAATCAAATCAAGTTCAATGGTGAAACCCATAATCATCACTACCTTTTGTTTGTGATAAAATACATGTCTAGAGAAAAGTCGATGATTCCACAGAGTTTCAGTAGTGAAACGAAGATCAGATGGTCCAAAATACCATTTTAAGAGTCTTCTTCATAAATCCATGTCATGAATCCCTATCACAAAGCTTCCTCAACTATCACGGTCATGGGTGGCCATGACAGAACACTATTTGAGTATGACATATCCCCACACCTAAAATACAATTCAACGAGGGTTTCATGGTTCTGACCAAACTGTGTCCCTTCACAGTACCCTCCCATGTTTGTTGCATACTTATGAGCATCAGGATACCTCTAGTACTATAAATACCATGCTCATCCCCCATTAATGTGATGGCTACCCCAATGTTTTGACTTCCAATTTCTCAATTTGAAAAAACCCTATACCTCGTGAACCAAATGGAAAATTAATAATCCAAGGTATTTGAGTACTACAAAAACCTTTTTACTATGATCCTGAATGCCTCCACCTATGTTGGAGATTCCATTAATGAAGGACTATTCCATTCATGGAGGATGAAGTCCTTTGGGGTACTTTAGGTTTCACTGATCATTAATCCTTAACAAAGCCTGCCTTTCCAGAATGTTGACTTCATTCCAAGGTAAGGATATCATTTTTCGCGAAGCCAATTCCTTTTTGAAGCCACTGACTTCTAAATTGTACCTTATCTTCATCAATCATATCTCAGTGAGGCCCCCTACATCATGAATCACTTCTTATAGGCCTCACCATGTGGCCTACCTTTTGTTGACGCCTCTTCATGAAGGGTAAGTTCCCCAAGTCTCCACACTCATCTAGGGTATACTCGGATGCAGTCTAAGATCCTATGTGATATGATTTACATATTCTTATGTCCCACTGCATGTCTAGTGTGGCTTGATATTCACATTTACCTTATTATTTTCATCATAGGTATGCTAATCTCCCTTTTTTTAGTATTCGGACACTAATTTAGACCTCATGAGTGACCACTCCTCCACACCGTTCCACCCTAGCATTGATGATTCCTTACCCCTCTCAAGGGTTGATGATTCATGGTTATATAAGACCAAGAGGTAAGGAATGAGTCCCCCATGTCTGATTTTTATGATGTAAAACTTCCTAGCAGGAAACATACTCAACACATGATGTTAAAATGTGACCTCCCCCTGCGTGGAAGATGTGGGATGTACCGTATATTTGTGACATATAATGTGATCCTCCTCACATGAAATGACATCCATAGCACCCTCCACATAGGAAATTATATACTTCTAGGAATCCCTATTGTAGTATTCTCCTAGAATTTTTTACAAGAGGCAACACCTTTTCTATACCTTTCCTCCTCTGATCACAAAGGTCAAATAGGGGATGGGCACCAAGAACACTTCCACTTATAATATTCTCAACACCCCATCCCTATCCCTTTGGTACTTATTTCCGTGGGACACTTCCACATATAACACCCACTAACACATAATGAGATCTTCCATGGGATTCTTCTCTGTGTAACCCCACACCATCTCTCATTGGAGTATCATTCACAACATGAAATCTTCTATCCAATGATCATGCAGTCACACTAAGAGGAGGGTGAATTATGTGTGACTTTCTTTTACTAAATTATTTTCCTTTCAAAACCCCTTCAAACTACTGTCGCCTTTTTGTGTCATTGGATACTGTATGCAATGTATAATGTAAATGAAATACAGAACATGATATTTTTTACAAGGTTTTTTACTAAGACTTACGTCCTTTTTCAATCCTGTGATCACCCCTAATTACCTATTTTTCACTATATATATATATATATGGTAATAACTATGGAAAGACCCATTCCCATCATCATAAATTCCCATAGTGTTCCACTCTAGAGTCCCACTATATTTTACCATTTCCCACCTACACTGGTGAATCCTGAGTCCTTTAAGAGGATCTTTATACTACATCTGGCAGTGTTCCCAACATCCCACCGTCCAAATCCATAGTCCAACTGGAGACTTCCACTACATTAGAGTCCCACTAAATACTTATCAATCTTTAGTCCCATGAGATTCAATCCACTGATATGATGATTATATAATATTTCTCCAATATCTTATTTTATAAAACGAGCCTATATAAAAATCAAGTACCTTTGCACTGGTGTTGGTATTTCTAAATTAATACTAATCACGTATAGATGGTCAACTACCTCAGTTCAAAAAATCCTGGGAAATTAATTCCTTTTTTGAAGACAGGGACTAACAGACCACTAAAAACTCATATACAAAAAATATTCTAAATCAATGATATAAATAATTTCTTGGCTTCAGTCTCAGAGACTGCATGCTGAATATGCAATTAATATTTCACGTGCACTTATTTAAACTCGATGCATGTATTTAACATACTTGGTGTCCCTCTCATTTTATGAAATATAAAACATTCACAAATACACTTCCTCAAGTGTTCTTCTTTGATGCCCAATGCACTACCCTTTTGATCCTTCAAATGATTAAGTAGTTACATGTGCATGTACTCATTCACATATGCATGGAAAAACAGACTATACACATTGTACACTCACTTCCCACATTTTCAAACACACACTATTCACTTTATTTTAATGTATGCAATGTTTATCTCAATTATTTATCACAGAAAATAATCGCTCACTTAAACGCACCGACTACATGCATAATTCTCTTGCATATACAGAATGAAGACTGCCTTTCTTATTCACGTAAAACTAAATTCATGTGCCCAAATTATCTTCATACTTGCGCGCATAACAACTATATAATTTTCACAATCCTTTTTACATGAATGAAACTTAAAACATGGATTAAACATATACTTAATAGATGAAAATAAAAAAATTACGTAAAAAATGTCGATAGAAAATATTTTATAGGCTTTCAAAACCACCTAGTTGTAACTTAAAAATTTTTCAAGTATGCGACTTCGAAAGCCTATAAAATATAATCTATATGACCAATATTAATTAAACTTAAAACATGGATAAAACATATACTTAATAGATGAAAATAAAAAAATTACGTAAAAAATGTCGATAGAAAATATTTTATAGGCTTTCAAAACCACCTAGTTGTAACTTAAAAATTTTTCAAGTATGTGACTTCAAAAGCCTATAAAATATAATCTATATGACCAATATGAATGAAACTAAAAACATGGATAAAACATATACTAAATAGATGAAAATGAAAAAATTACGTAAAAAATATCGATAAAAAATATTTTATATTCTTTCAAAACCAACTACTTGAAACTTAAAAATGTTTCAAGTATGTGACTTTGAAATTCTATAAAATGTTATTATTTAATATACAATAATTAATTAGATAGTAATATAATTATTAATTATTATTCATCATTATTATTATTAATTATTAATGGTTAATTATTAATTAATTAATTACAAATTATTAATTTACATTTATAAATATATTTATTATTATAAAATTATAAATTTAATGTTTTTAAATATTTAAGTAGTCTTGTAAAATTTTTTATGTTTACTATATGTATGTTTTTTGTTTCATTTTTTAAGAAATTATCAGATGTTTAGTCGGTGTGAAAAAAAAATTTTATATTGTACTTGTACTTTATAATTTAATAGTTAATTTAAATCAGTTTGTATTTATTATATTTTTTATTTTCTTGTTATTTGACTTAAACAACAATTACTTATCATAGTGAATAAGTTTTTTATTATATACAACATTACATCCAAAAACATCAACGACGATGCCCCCCGGTACCACAACATGGCGTTTGAATCTCACGTCCTCGCCGCATTCGATGTCTGTGTTGCTCTGGTGTCCTTTCTGCAGGTTCCTCCTCTTCTGGTGCTTCTGGTGCCTCTCAATGGTTCTGTGTAGAGGACTGACCAAAACCATGTGAGGAGGATGCCCCAAAATCATATGGGGTTCCATATGGCTGTGAAGCTCCTATAAATGGTAGAAATGGGGTACTGAAGAAGGACTCATTGGGAGGAGAGGGCGCCGCCATAATTTGTGTCACTGCACCCAGATCGAAGTCCACAATAGTCTGTGGAGACGCCATATGTGGTATATAAGCATCTCCCTGCTGTGCAAAATCATCAGTCGGCTGGGCCGTATCGTCTCTCTGTGGTGTGACGACATCTGCAGGAGCTACTCTCGGATGTCGATGTCGTCGCCTCTTCCCCTCCGGATGTGCTTGTCTCTATCGTCCAGCTGGCGGCGGAGGTGGCGGTGTATCCTCCTCAGCAGGCATATCAGGGACATCGTCATCCTCAGGTGCTTCTGCCTGAAGATATGGATCAGGATATATCGGTGGCTCCTCATCAAAAAAATTGTCATGTATCAACCGGAGACACTAGTGCAGAAAACGTTTTTTACGTCACCATTTTTTACGTCGGTTATATAAAACCGACGTCATAATATGTAAAACGAGGTTTTTTACGTCAGTTATTTAATAACCGACGTAAAAACCTGTGTTTAGTACACCTTTAACATCGGTTATTTTTATAACCGACGTTATTAATCGCGTGGCTTCGTTTTTTACGTCGGTTATACATTAACCGCCGTAAAAAACAGAAGCGGGGGGCGTTTGTTACGTCGGTTATTCAATAACCGACGTAAAAAACGCAGTTTTTGGAGGCCTTTTTACGTCGGTTATGTTATAACCGACGTAAAAAATGAATCCGCAGATGTTTTTGACGTCGGTTATGGAATAACCGACGTAATAAAACGCGGATTTTGAGCCCTTTATAACGTCGGTTATAAAATAACCGACGTAAAAAAAGAATCGGAGGAAGGGTTTGACGTCGGTTATTGAATAACCGACGTTATAAATGCTTTTAAAAAAATTATAACATCGGTTATTGAATAACCGACGTGATAACTCATTTAAAAATTTACCCAGACCCGTGGATTGTCATTCGCGAGTTTACCTTCGACAGTCGCGACTCGTCTCTCTCGCGCGTAAACCCGAATCGGCTCGTCCATTTCGTTGGTTTAGATTCGTTTTGCGATCATCGTTTATCATATTTAATCTCCTCAGATAAATCATCTAAACTCGCAGCACTCAGGTAATCCTCCCACTCGTTCGTTTTTTTTCGCGGATAGTATATATATATGTGTTGTGATTTTTTTGTTGAAACTAGATAAGATTCTTCGATTGCGAACCCTTTTAACTCGTTTTGGCACCATAATCTTATTTATCATCCCTAGATCTATTAGTTCTACTTGCAATATTGACTAATTTTATGATTTCACTAATTTTTCATCGTTTTCTATAAATCCCCGAGAGGGTTGGGGCGTGTCCATTTGGATGGGTTGCCCTTTTACAGTTGTTACTACTTTATTCACACACAACCATGGCATAGGTGCATGGATTTGGGATCACATCACCATTTTCACCCCCTGCAAACAAAGTTTCACGAGGAGGACTCGCCATATTTCCCCTCGGCATGTTAAAAATTTTAGATACCCTCTTTTCAGCAAGTAAAAAATTAACTAGTTTTTTCTTCACTACTTATCCTAAACAAATAAAACCACCATTCTTTCTAGAAACTCTACTAGATCCATTGCATCCATCAACATACATATTTGGATCTGAAAGCATCCCTTAAGCCTTATGTTCGATGCTAACATCCTTTACTGATGTATAGAAAATATGATGGTCTGCTAAGCTCTCCATTTAAAAGTCAAACCCCACCAATTATTCATCCTCATCATGAGAAAATGGCACAACATCTGAATTTCTGATTCATCTCTTGGGTCACTGAACAAACATTAACTCCTTCAAATCCACACCTAGAATAGACAACCTAATGTCGAGTTCCTTCTCTATCTATTGAAACTCAGTTCTTCCTCCACACCTAAAAACATTCTTTGAATGGCCCAACTTCTTGTTATGGTAAATTTTCAGTGATTCCAGGGGGGTGGGAGGGCTATCAAGAGGGTTGGGGGTGTCCAGGGGGGTGTCCAAGGGGGTAGGGTGTGGGGGGTGGTGTCCAGGAGGGGTGGGGGGCTTTCCAGAGGGGTCGGGGGGTGTCCAGGGGGGTTTACAAGGGGGTGGGTGGGTGTTGGGGGCTGTCCAAGGGTGTGGGTGGGTGTTGGGGGGTGTCTAGGGGGTGTCCAAGGGGGGTAGGGGGTGGGGGTGGTGTTTAGGAGGGGTGGGGGGATGTCCAGAGGGTTGGGGGGTGTCCAGGGGGGTGTCCAAGCAGGTCGGGGGTGGGGGGTTGTGTCCAGGAGGGGTGGGGGTGATTTCTAGAGGGGTTGGGGGCTGTCCAGAGGGGTCGGGGGGTGTCCAGGGTGGTGTCCAAGGGGATGGGTGGGTGTGGGGGCTGTCCAAGGGGGTGGCGGCCTGTCCAGAGGGGTCGGTGGGGTGTCCAGGGGGGTGTCCATGGGGTTGGATGGGTGTGGGGGGCTGTCCATGTGGGTGGCGGCCTCTCCAGAGGGTATTTGGGGTTGTCCGGGTGGGTGGGGGGGGGGGGGGCTGTCCAGAGGGTTGGGGGATGTCCAGGGGGGTGTCCAAGGGGGTAGGGGGTGGGGGTGGTGTTTAGGAGGGGTGGGGGGATGTCCAGAGGGTTGGGGGGTGTCCAGGGGGTGTCCAAGCAGGTCGGGGGTGGGGGGTTGTGTCCAGGAGGGGTGGGGGTGCTTTCTAGAGGGGTCGGGGGCTGTCCAGAGGGGTCGGGGGGTGTCCAGGGTGGTGTCCAAGGGGATGGGTGGGTGTGGGGGCTGTCCAAGGGGGTGGCGGCCTGTCCAGAGGGGTCGGTGGGGTGTCCAGGGGGGTGTCCAAGGGGTTGGATGGGTGTGGGGGCTGTCCAAGTGGGTGGCGGCCTCTCCAGAGGGTATTTGGGGTTGTCCGGGTGGGTGGGGGGGCTGTCCAGAGGGTTGGGGGATGTCCAGGGGGGTGTCCAAGGGGGTAGGGGTGGGGGGTGGTGTCCAGGAGGGGCGGGGAGCTATCCAGAGGGGTCGGGGGATGTCCAGGGGGGTTTACAAGGGGGTGGGTGGGTGTTGGGGGGGTGTCCAGGGGGTGTCCAAGGGGGGTAGGGGGTGGGGTGGTGTTTAAAAGGGGTGGGGGGCTGTCCAGAGGGTTGGGGGGTGTCCAGGGGGGTGTCCAAGCAGGTCGGGGGTGGGGGTGCTTTCTAGAGGGGTCGGGGGCTGTCCAGAGGGGTCGGGGGGTGTCCAGGGTGGTGTCCAAGGGGATGGGTGGGTGTGGGGGGCTGTCCAAGGGGGTGGCGGCCTGTCCAGAGGGGTCGGTGGGGTGTCCAGGGGGGTGTCCAAGGGGTTGGATGGGTGTGGGGGGCTGTCCAAGTGGGTGGCGGCCTCTCCAGAGGGTATTTAGGGTTGTCCGGGTGGGTGGGGGGGCTGTCCAGAGGGTTGGGGGATGTCCAGGGGGTGTCCAAGGGGGTAGGGGTGGGGGGTGGTGTCCAGGAGGGGCGGGGGGCTGTCCAGAGGGGTTGGGGGGTGTCCAGGGGGGTTTACAAGGGGGTGGGTGGGTGTGGGGGCTGTCCAAGGGTGTGGGTGGGTGTTGGGGGTGTCCAGGGGGTGTCCAAGGGGGTAGGGGATGGGGGTGGTGTTTAGGAGGGGTGGGGGGATGTCCAGAGGGTTGGGGGGTGTCCAGGGGGGTGTCCAAGCAGGTCGGGGGTGGGGGGTTGTGTCCAGGAGGGGTGGGGTGCTTTCTAGAGGGGTCGGGGGCTGTCCAGAGGGGTCGGGGGGTGTCCAGGGTGGTGTCCAAGGGGATGGGTGGGTGTGGGGGGCTGTCCAAGGGGGTGGCGGCCTGTCCAGAGGGGTCGGTGGGGTGTCCAGGGGGGTGTCCAAGGGGGTGGATGGGTGTGGGGGGCTGTCCAAGTGGGTGGCGGCCTCTCCAGAGGGTATTTGGGGTTGTTCGGGTGGGTGGGGGGGCTGCCCAGAGGGTTGGGGGATGTCCAGGGGGTGTCCAAGGGGGTAGGGGGTGGGGGTGGGGGTGGTGTCCAGGAGGGGTGGGGGGCTGTCCAGAGGGGTCGGGGGGTGTCTAGGGGGGGTGTTATATCTTACTATATTTTGTTTAAAAAATAATATTCAAGCATATTTTTTTAAATACACATCAATTTGTTTTATATTTCAAAATTGTTTACATTAAAATTATGATTTTTTTCATATAAACATATATTTGTCTTATCTAAAAAATATATATATTTTTTCTATTTGTTATAGGTAATAATGAGTCGAAGTTGGATTACGGAAAATCGAATGAGCAATGAATATGAGGAAGGTGTTGATGCCTTTTTGGAATTTGCTAAACGAAATGTTCCAAGTAGTGACATTTTTTTCTGTCCATGCCTGAAATGTCTGAATATGAAGAAGTTGAAAAGTAGAGAGATAAAAGATCATCTGATTTGTCATGGTTTCAATCTGAGTTACAACCCTTGGATTTGGCATGGCGAAACTGGACAGAATGTCACTGATGATAATGAATCGAAAGATGGTAACTCCGATGGAATTGAAGAAATGATTCGCGATATTGTAGCAGAACAAATTGAGATAGAACCGACAGTTGCACGTCTATATGGTGATGCCGAAAAACCATTATATACTGGTTGTACAGATTTTACGGTTTTTTCGGCGGTGTTAAGATTGATTAACCTGAAGGTGAAACATGGATGGAGTGACAGAAGTTTTACAGAGCTGCTACAATTGATAAAAGACATTCGTCCAAAAGATAACGATCTTCCAGATTCACATTATAAGGCCAAAAAAATATTATGCCCGATGGGATTGGGATACAGGAAAATACATGCATGTCCGAATGACTTCATTATATATAGGAAGGAATATGAATTTCTGAAAGAGTGTCCTAAATGTGGGACATCACGGTATAAGGTGAAAGAAAAATCACAAGCTGATGTAGAGATTACAAAGATCCCTTCAAAGGTATTTTGGTATCTTTCTATAATTCCTCGTTTCAAACGTTTATTTGCTAATTCACATGATGCAAAAAGGTTAAGATGGCATGCTGATGAGCGGGTATGTGATGGAAAAATACGTCATCCAGCTGATTGTCCACAATGGAAGAAAATCGATGCCCAGTACCCTACATTTGGAAATGAAATTAGAAATCTGAGACTAGGCTTGTGCACAGATGGAATGAATCCATACCGAACCCTCAGTAGCACACATAGTTCATGGCCTGTTTTATTGGTAATTTACAACCTCTCTCCTGAAGTTTGTATGAAGCGCAAATATGTCATGTTGAGTATCATGATCTCTGGTCCAAAGAAACCCGGCAATGATATTGATGTATACTTGTCACCGCTGATTGATGATTTGAAACTGTTATGGGATGATGGTATTAGGGTGTATGATTCTTATAAAATGGAATATTTTCAACTTCATGCAGTGCTTCTATTCACTATAAATGACTTCCCAGCATATGGAAATTTGTCTGGATACAGTGTTAAAGGGCATAAAGCATGTCCAATTTGAGAACAACAGACGTCATATTGTCAATTGCATCATGGGAGGAAAACAGTGTACATGGGTCATCGAAAGTTTTTGCCTATGGATCACCCTTATAGAAGACTGAAAAAGGCATTCAATGGATCACAAGAATTTGATACTGCTCCAAAACCTTTATCCCCAGATTTGTATTTTGAGAGGGTGAAAAACCTTGATGTGACATTGGGAAAGACACAGAAATCTGGTAATGATAGACATATTTGGAAGAAAAGGTCAATATTTTTTGAGCTACCATATTGGAGGTATCATGAAGTCAAACATAATATTGATGTAATGCACGTGGAGAAGAATATATGTGATTCTTTGATCGGAACATTTCTAGATATTAAAGGAAAGACAAAAGATGGGTTGAATGCAAGGTTAGACCTACTATCAATGGGAATACGTTTGGAGTTAGCTCCCACTCCTAAAGGAAGACGAACATTTCTTCCCCCGGCTTGTCATACATTATCGAAGAGGGAGAAAAGTAGCTTCTGTCAGTGTCTTCATGATATCAAAGTGCCTCAAGGTTATTCTTCAAATGTAAAAAAAATTTCTCATTGAAAGACTTGAAGTTGATAGGTATGAAATCACATGATTGTCACGTCATGATGCAACAAATTCTACCAGTTGCACTGCGTGGAATATTACCCATCCGTGTCAGAAAGACTATAATGAGGTTGTGTTATTTTTTCAATTCAATTTGTAACAAGGCGATTGATGTGAATGCTTTGAACATTTTGGAAAAGGATGCAATTTTTATACTTTGTCATTTAGAAATGTATTTTCCTCCAACTTTTTTTGATATGATGGTGCATTTAATGATTCATCTGGTTCGAGAAATAAAGCTTTGTGGACCTGTATATCTTCGTTGGATTTATCCTTTTGAAAGGTGTATGAAAATATTAAAGGGATATGTTAAAAATCCATATCGACCTGAAGCCTCAATTATTGAAAAGTATATTTCTGAGGAGGTAGGAGAGTTTTGTACGAGCTACATGGCTACGGCGCAACACATAGGTTTGCCTCCATCTCGCCATGAACGGGTTAATAATGAGGGAAAGGGGATTCGTGGCTTGAAAATCAAATCACTGTCAGCTGAACAGATGAAGAAGTTAGAATCATACATCTTGAATAACATAGCTGATGTTCAACCGTATATCACATTGCATATTAATGAGTTGAAACAATGTCATCCAAAGAAGAAAGAAATGTGGATTTTGAATGAGCACAACAAAACTTTTTTGCCATGGTTTAAAAAGACCTTGCTTGGTAGATCAGATGTATCAGAGACATTAAAATGGATAGTGGGTGGTCCATCTTTAAATGTGATAACATGGTCCTCTTATGACATTAATGGCTATACATTTCATACGAAATCTCAGGACAACAGAAGTGCAGTTCAGAATAGTGGTGTATTGGTGTTTGCAGAAGCAATGCATTTTTCGAGTGCTAAGGACAGAAACCCAATTTCGGCATCAAGTGCATATTATGGAGTGATTGAAGACATATGGGAGGCTGAATACTTTAAAATTAAACTTCCTGTTTTTAACTGTAAATGGTTTATCGGTAACAACAGTGTCAGACACGATGAATTTGGAATGACACTTGTTAATCTGAATAGATTGGAAGACACAGCTGATTATTTTATAATGGAAACACATGCCAAACAAATTTTCTATGTAGTAGATCAATCAGATATGCAGTGGGCTGTTGTTTTACAAGGGAAAAAACAATATGTTGGTGAGGATGAATTTGATGAAGATGTTGATTTATGTGAGATCCCTACTTCCATGGAAAGATTAACAGAACATAATGATGAGTATGTTGAATACATGGTTTGTGCCATAAGGAACGATCACGATGAAAGAATTTGGGAAAACAATCCAACTGTACATTCCTAAAATTACAGGTAACACATTTTTTTTTCTTGTTTACATTTAGTTTTTTCATATAATGTTAGATATTGTAAATTTTTTACTTATTAAAACATGTATCAAACCAAAATGATAAAACAATAAAAACCGTAAAGAGGAGAAGTCATGGGCGCACCGGCGGGCCGGTGGTGGATCACCGGTTGGCCGGTGGTCCAGACAGCAAAGCTCTGTCTGGTCCACCGGCCGGCCGGTGATGAGCCAGCGGCCGGCCGGTGGTGAGCCAGCGGCCGGCCGGTGGTGAGCCAGCGGCCGGCCGGTGGTGAGCCACCGGCCGGCCGGTGACACCAGGCAGTGGGCAAGTCTACTGCCTGGGTCCTCCGGCTGGCCGGTGAGCTCACACCGGCTAACCGGTGGACTCAGTGAGTCTACTTTTCATCTTTCTTGGGCCAACTCCTTGGCAACCTTTTGCCTATCAAAAAAAACACTTGAAAACAAGTTAGAACATAATAAGAGTGATTGTGATCATTAAAATCCAAGAGAGAGGGGTACAACAGACTGTGTTTACCATGTTTATCATTGTTTAACATGCTTACCATATTACCAATGTTTACTATTATGTAATTTAGTACACTTTTCTATTTTCTGATTAAGTAGTATTACAATATTTGAATTTGTATATTTGTGAACTAACGTTTGTTTTTTTGATTTGAAGGAAAATGACAGATCAATCAGTTGATCAGCCACATGATTCTGGAGATGAGCATATTGGTCATACATCTGGGGAGGAACATTCACATGCTCCTATTACGAAAAAGAGTTCAAAGGTTGGTAAGCGTGGGTGCACACGTTTACCAAAATTATCACTTGCCCGTACGAAGGAGGAGAGGATAGTCGTGGAGTTTTATGATGATGATCTTCCTAGAGGTCCAAATGATAAAGATTTTAAGGGTTTTGTAGCAACTCAGGATAAGAGCAAAGTAAGCATTCTCTATGATGATTGGAGAAGTGTGGATAAGGCGATAATTTCTCAGCTGTGGGAGACCATTTTGGTAAGATCTTTTGCTATTGTTTGACTGTTCTTTAAATGTTTCTAGTATATATAATATTTTTAACCTCTTTTTTATCAGATGACATTTGATATTCCTGACACTGGAGGAGTCAGGAAGAAATGCTTATCGTTGGCTGCTAGGAGATGGAGGGATTTCAAATCAACCCTCTCATCTGATTTCATTTATGGTCATAGGAGTCGTGAGAATCCATGTCGTATATATCCTTTTATATATGAAGACACATGGAGACAATTTTTTGAAAGTAGAAGAAAAGAATCATTTTTGGTAAGGGAAATGTAAACTTTTATAAGCTTTCTTATATAAATGATCTTATTATTGTTTTGTTAATGATTACTTATTCTTAATTTACAGCAAACAAGGAAAGCTCCTCAAGAGATCCAATCTAAAAATGTATACCCTCATAGTTTATCTCGGGGAGGGTATGCATTATTGGAAGAACAAATGATGGCAGAAAAATTTCAACAACTAAGAGCTGAGTCTTCAAGCTCTGGAGAGGTGGCCCCTCCATCCCCTCCATCTAGACATGAGAAATGGAAAAGAGCTCGGAAGGGAAAAAAAGGACAATATCTTTTGGAAGAATCGATACTCGTAGTTGAGAGGATTGTAAGATATCTATTTTATTTATTTAAGTTTACTATTTTCGTCATATATTTCCAATCATTATAGAAATGTTCAATTAATTATTACAGGACTCTCTTGAGGATCAGAGTTCACAGGGGACATTTACACCATCTGGGAGGGAAGATATTTTATCTGTGGAATTGGGAAAGCCCGAACATCCTGGCCGTGTAAGAGGATATCCGGCAGGTGTATCGGTAAGAAAAGTGTTGCCACTTTCCTCAACTTCTAACGTTGAGGGAGTTTATAAAAAAAATAGAATCCTTGGAGGCTGAAGTCCATAATATTAATGTGACAATGGAGGACAAGATTAGAGCATCGGTGCTGTTTATGTTTGCAGACTTGGAAAGACAATTTTAGGGTGCAGCTCCCACTCCACCTCTCCCAGTAGCTCCCACTCCCCCACCTCAGCCTACGGACCCCATTTTTGATCCTCCTCCTCCGCCGCAGCTACCTACTTATTGTGAGTTGTATGTTGATGATCCTAAACATCATATAGTTGCATATGGGATGGTATATTGTATAGGAGATACATTTCATCATCAACAGTTAGAGGTAGAGAATCAGAGGGTCACTGTACAGGATATTATAGATAGATTAGCTCGGATACCATTACCTACAGATGAGGTGACGACAGTTGGACATAGTATCGGCCATTTTTTACTTTGGACATCCAGACTTCTTCGACTCATTACCATAGAGGAATGGATGTTATATCTTTTATTTTATATTTTTATTAATGTTTTATCATTTGAAAACTAATATATTTTTCAAATTATTTTTACAGGAATACTTCAAAGGTAAAGAAATACTGTATAGACAACAACAAAGACAGATAGCTATGACATCAGATGCAGATACTAGCAGTCTTGAAAAATTGTCAAGATATTCAAATTTGTTGGCGGATCATTATGACTTTACAATGGAAGCTCATGTTTATGGACGTGAACTAAGTGTGGGGATTATAAAAACTGATATCATGGAGTTTGTCACTGGAGATAAGTTGGGCATCAACGTGGTGCAAATTTTTATCATGTAAGTCTTAACACCTTTTCCTTGCGTTATATTTATTAAAAATGTATACTTATGTCTGCTTTGTATTAGGTATCTGTATAAAATTTGTGAGAGGAATGAGCTGACAGATGTATATAGATTTGTGGACCCACAATTGATTTCCCCTGAAGCATGTGCATTGGATGAGGAACAAAGAATGCTTTATATTGCTGATAGATTTGAAAAGAATGTAATCACACAGTGTTGGATGATGCCTTTTTGTGAGAGGTATGAAACACATCCCTCTCAAAGAGTTAATTATCTTTTAACATAAAAAACCACTAACGTTAAATTTTCTTTTATCAGGGATCATTGGATGTTAGGGATTTTTTGCCCTAGGGAGAAAACACTTTATTGGATATGCTCTCTCCATGATGATGTGTGAGAAAGTTTTAAGAATATATTGGAAACGTAAGTTTCAATTTCACAATAGTTTTATATATTATAATGAATTTTAAATTTACCCCATTCGTATTATTTTCTAACAGGGCATGGGTCTACTTTCGAAAAAGCGCAAAGAAAAGGAATTTCAAGATCAAATATGTACATGCGAAGGTAAATATCCATTTATAATTTGTACATTTTGATTTATTACATAAAAATAATATATTGAATTTACACTCATTCAAACATAAATGTCATGAGCAACAAGGCATCATCGAATGCGGATATTACATGTTAAGATTTATGTATGAAATAATAACAACTGGGACAGTTCTGAGTTTTGACCTGGTAAGATTTCCTCTTTCTCATAATATTTAAATTTGATTTATTCATTATACACGTTGACTACTATCCTTTAACTTTGTAGCTTTTTGATGACCCTCAACCCTTTACTGCTGAAGATATCAAACACTTACAAGTGGAGTGGTCAAATTATTTTACAGGTTTGATTGACTTTTAGTTGTTTGTAATGTAAAATGTAATTTTGAATATTGTCAATGTAATTGTGTATTTCGTAGTCGTTTAGGTTGGATTTAGTTTTTTTTTGAAGTTGACAGTGTAAGTTTTGAATGTTATATAAGTGAATGTTTAATTTTTCTCTACTTCTTGTTTTGGTCTACTGTTGATGGTTTTTCTGGTCTGGATTTTGGTATGGGGGGAGAGGTTCCAAGGGGGTGGGTGGGTGTTTGGGGGGTGTCCAAGGGATATGGGAGGGGTGTCCAAGGTGTGTTTGGGGCTATCCTAGGGGTCGGGGGGTGTAAATGAGGGTGGGGGAGTCCAAGGGGTGGGGGGTGTCCAAGGGATATGGGAGGGGTGTCCAAGGTGTGTTTGGGGCTTTCCAAGGAGTCGGTTGGGTGTAAATGAGGGTGGGGGGCTGTCCAAGGGGTGGGGGTGTCCAAGTGGTGGGGGTGTCCAAGGGATATAGGAGGGGTGTCCAAGGGGTGTTTGGGGCTGTCCAAGGGTATGGGGGGTTTCCAAGGGGTAGGGGGGTTTCCAAGGGTTCGGGGGGGGGGGGTGTCCAGGGGGTGGGGGGGCTGTCCAAGGGGTGGGGGTGTCCAAGGGGTGGGGGTGTCCAAGGGATATGGGAGGGGTGTCCAAGGGGTGTTTGGGGCTGTCCTAGTGTTCGGGGGTGTAAATGAGGGTGGGGGGGTTGTCGAAGGGGTGGGGGTGTCCAAGGGGTGGGGGTGTCCAAGGGATATGGGAGTGGTGTCCAAGGTGTCTGGGAGTTCTGTCCAAGGGGCCGGTTGGGTGTAAATGAGGGTGGGGGGTTGTCCAAGGGGTGGGGGTGTCCAAGGGGTGGGGTGTCCAAGGGATATGGGGGGGTGTCCAAGGGGTGTTTGGGTCTGTCCAAGGGCTCGGGGGGGTGTCCAGGGGTCGGAGGGGTGTCCAAGGGGTCTGGGAGGGCTGTCAAGGTGTGGGGGGTGTCCAATGGGTGTTTGAGGCTGTACTAGGGGTCTTAGGGGTGTAAATGAGGGTGGGGGGGCTGTCCAAGGGGTGGGGGTGTCCAAGGGATATGGGAGGGGTGTCCAATGGGTGTTTGAGGCTGTACTAGGGGTCATGGGGGTGTAAATGAGGGTGGGGGCTGTCCAAGGGGTGGGGGTGTCCAAGGGTTGTGGTGGGGCTCCAATGTGGTGGGGGAGGGCTGGCCAGGTTGTTAGGTGGGTATAGATGAGGGTGGGGTTAAGTTGGGGCTTGGGGGAGGGCTGGCATGGTTATTTTTGTTGTTTGGTTTCTGGTTGCTTTTTGGTGAGAGCAGTGCAATTATTTTAAAAAAAAAATATCGCTTTCACGTCGGTTATTTTATAACTGACATGGTAAATAAATCGGTAGGGGTTTATCACGTTGGTTTTTTCGAGAACCGACGTGATAAACCGTTCCCGGGCCTTTTATCACGTCGGTTCTTAATATAACCGACGTGCTAAAAGGCCTGGGAATCGATTTACCACGTCGTTTATTGGATAACCGACGTGCTAAAACGTTTCCCATGCCTTTTTATCACGTCGGTTATTTAAGAAACCGACGTGATAATAGGCCCGGGGAAGGGTTAATCACGTCGGTTATGTCATAACCGACGTGATAAACGATATCCCAGGCGTTTTATCACGTCGGTTTAGAAAATAACCGACGTGATAAACCCCCCCCCCCCCCCCCGCGCATATTTATCACGTCGGTTATTAATGAACCGACGTGATAAACACCGTGATGTTAGGGATGTTACGTCGGGTTTTAAGTAACCGACGTAAAAAACGTTATTTATAACGTCGTCCGTATTAACGTCGCCTAAAAACTGACGTAAAAAATGAAAAATAACCGACGTAAAAAAAATTTCTGCACTAGTGAGATGATCTAATAGAGCCACCAAATCCCAATGAACTACCTCCCACATAATATATGCATGCTCCTGAGGCTGTGTGGAATGTGAAAGTTGACCAATGGCGTCTTCCTGCAAATGAAATGACAATCAAATTAATATCATAAATATAAATGAGTTAAACAAAATTAATAAATCTTAGTAAACATCCCAATCGTTAAATGCCAATCCCCTGACGTGTAAGGTGCATGATGGTGTGACCTCGATACCAGTGTGCATAATCCCCCTGATCAGATAAATGTGAGTGTGATGTGGTATATCCATGTGGAAAGATACTGGATCGGGGAAGCCTATCCCAATGCTAGATATAAGATGCATGATGTCGCCGCTAGTCTGTCGTTTGTCTACCAATAAGCACAATCGAATGTAACTCGGTAGACTGTCGTGGTGCCAAGGGGATATGATGTATAAAACCGAACTGGTGCATGACCCGGTCTGGCTGGTGCCACTCAACAATGTGGAAGTGAATGGGGGGCACCACTGCAGCACGATCTCCAGCCATAGCTATGCAGTATAGTGGAAGTGATGCGTAGACATAACATGTATAAGGAGTCCATGAAACCTGAAATGTAAACTCAAAAAATAAGTCATATAGTAGCATGATAATGTTTCTGAGATTATATTGAAATAACTTAAAATAGTGATAACAAAAAAAAATTTCCTACAAAAAAGTATTGTTTAACTTACATCAGCTAGCACTTTAGCGTCAAATATCTGTCTGAAGCTGTGCACACTATATCTCGGAGTATGTGCAATCTTCTAAGACTGAATCCACCTGGTGAAAAAAGAGTAATCTATGGTAATTTTATACAAAACAATAACAAAGGTACTAAATAACTGAAAGTAATGACGTAGAAATACCATCATCCCCGAGGACAGTCCTGAAGTATCTATGGTGCAAGCGGTGGGACAACTTGAGGAGTGATGCGTGGAAAACGCTCCCACGCCCACATCTATACTAACACCATGCAACCTTCAATCTGATCTGAATCGTCCTGACAACTAGTTCAGAGAGATCTATACAGATGTGATAATACAGCGGACCCCCAACTGTATGTAGTCGTCTGATCCAGATCCTCATGTAATGGGAGGTACATCATGTGTACCAAAGCGGTGGAGTAGTCGAAACACAACATGCCTTCGAGCAGCCGCAAAATGTATGCACATGTGTGATGAAGAAGCGTCTCCTCGTCTGCATCATCTGGAATGACGTCGAAATGCTGATCAAGCCACTTCATGCGCAAACACGAACCCTGGAGGACACCCCGTGCACCGATGACGTCAATGCCTAGAAGCCTCTGTATGACTGCAGCCCAATCGCCAGTACTGGAACCCGTAACTGCATCTCCATGGATAGGTAACCCCAACATGTAGGCAACTTTCTCTAATGTAATAGTCATCTCCCCCTCTGGGAGATGAAATTTGTGTGTCTTTGGCCTCCATCTCTCAACCAACGCAGCTATCAAATTATGGTCGATGGTCTTGAAGTCACACATAGTGACTCCATAAAAGCCTGCACGTCTAAGGTATGGACAAATAGCCGCTGGTGGTGCCTCGTGATAGAAATGATGCACTCTCCGAACATGAATATGTCTAACAGGTCGTCGCGCTAACACATCGCGCGACACGTGCGTCTCCTGGCCAGATAAAAGTGGTTGCTCCATCTGAATGTGCAAACAGTAAAACATTAATTTCATGTAAGATATGACATTTATCATGTAAGATATGAAATTTCTCATTTAATATTGAAAGACTCATAAACACATTGGGTTAGTTGTTGTCTCTCGTGTTGGGGTGTTGGGGTGAAGACGTTCGAAGTTTCCTCATTTTTGTTTTGTGGTTATTGTAAGTTCATCTTTCATTAAAAAAAAATGATGACATTTTCATTTAATATTTCAAATGGTTTTGTTTTCTTATACAGTTACATTCCTTTTTTTGAGTTTGTGTTTTCCGTTTAAAGCTACTCATGTAATGTTGATCGTTCGACAAAAAATATCACATGAAATCGTGGTACATTTTCCAAAATTTACCCTATATACAAGTAAGAAAAATATGATTAAAAATGAAGATAATGATAAAAATGATTACATGTAAAAGTTTTTACAGTAACTGGTAGAGTAAATGATTCATTTTAACCATTAGATGATTGCCCTATGTATCTAGGGCAACGTGTCTTCATATGACCTTCCTGGCGGCATATGTTGCACCATCGTCCAGCTGGATGTTCACTAGGACAATCCATCTCATTCCGAATACGAGTCGACTTTGGTCTCCCTTTAGGTCGAAGTCTATTGTTGTTTGGTAGAAGCGTGGGTGCGCCATCAGGCAGCCGAAAATTCTGATATTCCCCGATTGGCATCCACGGAGTACTGTAGTAGGAGTTGATGCTCTCTAGTCGATAAGCCGGATCGACAAACTGCTCCCAAGATACGTGTACGTAAGAACATGCAGCAATCACATGGCTGCAGGGATATCTCAGTGCCTGAAAGTTGACACAATCACAGTAATGCTTCTCCAATAAAACAACTCGCACACAACCATTACTACATGCCATAGCATCACCGGGCTCAGCGACCTCAAATCGTTTCTCTGGACGATTAAATGCAGTTACACGGTAAGTTGTGGCCTCCTGAAGAACTGTATCTAGCTCGTGTTGGAAATGGTGTCCATAGCGCATCCCTCTATTCAAGCCCTCTTCAGCCTGGTTTCCTCGTTCCAGAAAGTACTTTACACTACGATATAAGGTCTCTTGTACCAACCCTGAAATTTAGATATACGACATTATACAAATATTATATTATAATAGTAACTCTTCTGAGTAACATATATTCAAATATTCGTATTTACCTATGATAGGTAGTTTTCGAACTCCCTTGAAAACTCCATTTATACATTCTACGATGTTTTTCATCATATGACCATATCTCCTCCCATCATCCTATGCCAATGACCATTTCTGCTTTGGAATTTGCATCATGTAATCATACACATCCGGATTCACTCTATGAATATCTTGAAGACACTCCTCCATGTTTTGTTGTTGAGGCTCATATGCTATCATAAAAGTAGTCATCTGAATAGTTATGAAAATAACTATGACAAAAACATTTTAAACAGAAAAAAGGATGTTCGTACCAATTTTTAAGATTTCATTTTTCATTGACTCATTCTTGAACTTCTTTCGCAAATTTCTGGCAATGTGTCGAATACAGTATCGATGATGGGCATAGGGTGGTCTCCATGAAAGACCCTCAGACTGTATCACCTCCTTGATTGCACGGTGGCAATCAGAAATAAGACAAATCCCTTGTGCATCCGTAACAAACTCTCGGAGACATGCCAGAAACCAGCTCCATGATGAGAAGTTCTCTTTCTCCACAATTGCAAATGCTATAGGCAGAGGGTCTCGATTTCTATCTTGTGTGGCGGAAATCAATAAAGTTCCTGTATAATTTCCATATAGAAATGTGCCATCAATCTGTATGAACTACTTGCAATGTCTAAAAGCCGCCATACATGGTAAAAATTTCCAAAATAATCTATCAAACACAACCATTGAGCGGTCAAGTTGGTTCTGTTGGTTAACATATTCAACAGTATGTAACTGATAGACTATTTGATTATTGTGGCGTAAAAGCTCCAACAGTTGTGGAAAAATTCAATAAGAGTCATCCCAATCACCATACACTTTCACAATAGCCTTTTGTCATGCTGTCCATGCCTTCCAGTAAGAGATTTGATACCCAAAAAGATGTTTGACTCTCTCAATGACCAGAACCACAGGGACGTCTTGACATGCTCTAATCATTTCAACAATAATAGTTGAAACAAACTCAACATCTAATGAAGAGTGTTCATGTGCCAATCTTGGGTTCACACAAGTGTGTGGAGTAAATCTAGTGATGCGCCATCTGTGAAAAATGTTATCAATAATAGCTCGCAGACGCATTTGACAGTTTGATTCATATTTGTCACAACGGATCAAATAGTAAGATCTCTTTGATTCTTTTACAACATATGAGTAATGTCTTTCAATGTGATATTGTTTTATCACATTTTTCATTGCTTCTTTGCTCTAAAACTCTCTGCCAATACACAGAACACCGTTATCTGACACTCGATTTGTGCCACCAATGATTCCTATAAATTCTGAACTGGGAGTAATAAATGAATAATCAAATTCTGGAAAGAAATTCATGCCTTCAGTCGACCATGAAGCCAATAGTGGAGGATGTTTCAATGGTCGGTTGAACCTCACATGAGTTGGTATAGACTGATCTTCCTCATGCTCTTCTTCTTCTTCAACTTCCTCTTCATCTTCTTCTTCGAAATTTTCATCATCCTCAAATTCATCAACCAATGCATCTAATGTATGTGGAGGACTATCCATTGAAACTGTGGCCGATGGAAATGATGGAACAACTACTGATGCTGATGGAACTTCTTGATGTGAAGGAGCATATGACATAGTCTCATGAATTTGAGATGGGTCAACTTCCAATGTCGATGGAACCTCCATTGTAGCTATAGTGATATACAACTCCGTCATTTGATTCTCAGGTATATACTTAACCAATTAAAGTATATATTCCCAATCATCATCATCATTTACCGGATAGGGCACATGCTAAAACATATCTATAAATTGGAGATGTCTGAATGTGATGGACTCTATCACTTGATTCCTCGCCAGTTTTAACTTCCGATGAATTTTCATTTTCAAAGCTTCCAAAGTAGTACATCCTCCAAGCATCACAACAGCTTCTGGATGGATATTATAACTAAATCCTTGTTCTGTCTCAATTATTTTACCGTTGCAATAAATATAGGCGGTGACCATATTTTTTATCTAAAAGAAACCATTGTTATTAATTTAATCTGATTAAAGAATCAATTTATGTATGCATTCTTCTGGTAATTTAGGTTGGAATCCTAATCCATCCACCAAATCAATATGTTCAAACCATATTGATGTGTAACTATTTACATATCCACATGCATTATATGCATGAGGTACACAAACACGTCATGTAAAAGCATAGATTTATATGAAATTTAAAATATCCACATGAGTAAGCCCGGAGCGATAGATAGCCAACCCCATTCACTTTCCTAGACAAGGCAAGCCTCCAAAAAAGTAGGTGGTCCGACCCAAAGCCCCTCTACCCGGGGATACTTTACTCAAGAGAGAAATCATTTCATGACAACTCTAACACTTAATATGCAAAAAATATATTGAACTACTAAATTCAAGTTTATAACTTCAATTACAAACCGAGGTCAAGGTAGATTGAAAACTAAATTCATTATCATACCTAGAATGGAATGCAAAGGTATATTCCAGAAGCAATTTACTACTACTTCGCTAATTAATATAACTACTTTTCTGATTAATAAAACTCCTTCACTGATTAATATAACTCCTTTGCTGATTAATATAACTACTTCGCTAATTAATATAACTACTTCGCTAATAACCTCATAATAATTAATTAACAACCTCCTAATAATTAATTAATAACCTCATAATAATTAATTAATAACCTAATTACAATTAATTAATAACCTAATTACAATTAATTAATAACCTAATTACAATAAATTAATAACCTAATTACAATTAATTAATTACCTAATTAGGATTATTTAATAACCTAATTATGATTATTTAATAACCTAATTATGATTATTTAATAACCTCATAATGATTATTTAATAACCTCATAATAATTAATTAATAACCTAATAATAATTAACTAATAACCTAATTACAATTAATTAATAACCTAGTGTAATTACCTAATTATGATTATTTAATAACCAAATTATGATTATTTAATAACCTAATTATGATTATTTAATAACCTAATTATGATTCTTTAATAACCTAAGTATGATTAATTAATAACCTAATAAGAATTCATTAATAACCTAATTACAATTAATTAAGAACCTAATTATAATTAATTAAGAACCTAATTACAATTAATTAACAACCTAATTACAATTAATTAACAACCTAATTACAATTAATTAACAACCTAATTACAATTAATTAATAACCTCATAATAATTAATTAATAACCTAATTATAATTAATTAATTACCTAATTATAATTAATTAATTACCTAATTATAATTATTTAATTAATAAATATTTATTAATTAATAAATTATTAATTATTAATTAATAACCTAATTATAATTAATTAATTAGCTAATTATGATTAATTATTTAGCTAATTATGATTGATTAATTACTTAATTATGATTAATTAATATCCTAATTATGATTATTTAATAACCTAATTATAATTAATTAATTACCTAATTATAATTAATTAATTAGCTAAGTATAATTAATTAATTAGCTAATTATGATTAATTATTTACCTAATTATGATTGACTAATTACTTAATTACGATTAATTAATTACCTAATTATGATTAATTAATTACCTAATTCTGATTAATTAATTACCTAATTATGATTATTGAATAACCTAATTATGATTATTTAAAAACCTAATTAGGATTAATTCATTACCTAATTGTGATTAATTGATTACCTATTTATGATTCTTTAATAACCTAATTATGATTCTTTAATAACCTAATTATGATTAATTAATAACCTAATAAGAATTAATTAATAACCTAATTACAATTAATTAATAACCTAATTACAATTAATTAATAACCTAATTAAAATTAATTAATTACCTAATTACAATTAATTAATAACCTCATAATAATTAATTAATTACCTAATTATGATTATTTAATAACCTAATTATGATTAATTAATAAACTAATTATGATTAATTAATAAACTAATTATGATTAATTAATAACCTAATTATGATTAATTAATTACCTAATTAGAATTAATTAATTACCTAATTTGAATTAATTATTAATGTAATTAGAATTATTTATTAACCTAATTAGAATTAACTATTAACCTAATTTGAATTAATTAATTACCTAAATAGAATTAATTAGTTACCTAATTATAATTAATTAGTTACCTAATTATAATTAATTAGTTACCTAATTATAATTAATTAATTACCTAATTATAATTACTTAATTAATTAAATAACTATAACCATTTCATTACCTAATTATATTTTAAAAACTATACTATTTATATAATAAAAATATTATAAACTAATTCTATAAATTAAACAACTAAATTACTAAATCAAAATATTAAATAAATTTAAAGAAAGATTTACCTCAAATTTGTGGAGACGTAGCTACGCAGGCAGAGCGACCGGAGAGGTAAGGCGCAGAGCAACCGAAGAGGCAAGGTGCAGAGGAAGGAGATATTTTTAGAGAGATAAATTTGAGAGAGAGAGGAGGGGAAGTGAGGAGATGAGAAATGGGGTGGGAGAGGGGCCTATTTATAGGTAGTGGGTATCTTTCAGCGCCACTTCAAGTGGCGCTGAATATACAGGGAGTAAGGGGGCAGCGCCACTTCAAGTGGCGCTGCATGGTTTTTTTTTATTCCTTCATCGCCACTTCAAGTGGCGCTGAAGGCTTCCTCCGCCGAAATGGCCGAGCGCCAAATCAAGTGGCGCTTGGCCTCCTATTTCTTTGAGCGCCACCTCATGTGGCGCTCAATAACCCCATTTTCCTATATTTTTTAACCATTAAAATAAATATAAAAAAACCCCTATCACCAAAATATCCCTCATGTGGTATTTATTGGCAAAGAACATTGACTTTGAATCTTCTGGAATCATAGACGAGTTGGTCACTTCAGTGCTTTGATCGACAAAGAAAGATCTTCATATGAACAGTTTCTCTCGATGGCTTGAAGAATACAATACAGCTGCATGGATATCGGATGGTCTAGGTTTTTTATATCAAGTAGATCGGATGGTCGTAGTTCTATTTTAGTAGAGTGCATGGTTGAAATCTTGACGAGATGATAGAACAGCTCGGATCTTTCATTCAAATAGATAAACAACTAGGATTCAATCAACATCAAAAATTACGATCCCAAATAGAAACACATCATGTTTCACCACCTCATTATAATACTTGATGCATCAACCACCACTCATGATTACCGTCCCTCTCCTCTGGTACCTCCTCATATCGTCTCTCTTACCCCCACCTTCATCGTCGTGTCACCCTTCATGGTGTCTCTCCTCTAATAATTCCATGTTCCCTTCTAGGAATGATCCTACTTGCACTATTCCTACCTCTATGTTTAGATGGATGATGGTTCATCTCAGTCACCCTCATTGGTGGCGCTTCCCGTGGTTGGCTGGTGTGTTGGAAAACAATTTATATAAAGACCTTAAAAAAGATTCACAAAATCCATATACCAAATCTAGTCAACTAAAAATAAACACCACCATCCTAAAATGCTCCCCATGTACAAAAAATATTTCTTAATGGCTTACCTAAAAATTGGTAAACAATGTTCCATGCTAAAATCACAGATGAAACATGTTTTAAGAACTACTTACAATCTCTCAAATTTTCTAAGTAAAAACTCAATGAATTTTTCATATTCTTAACTAACTAAAAACAAATTAAAATTCACCAAATCACATTACCACATTTATATCCCCATTTGTACTTTTTTTTCAACACCCATTTCAATGACCTCTTCTCCACCATATTATCAATAAATCCAAATTTCAACGTATGGGAAGTAATTCTCATTTCAAAAAATTCAATTTTTTAGAACATCTTATTATCTTCAAACTCATACTTTATGAATTACTTCAAAGAAGGATGGAATCTCGAATAATAAATAAAAAATCTAAAATCAATCAAATCTATGTCTACAAAAGAAATTCTCTATGTATAAAACAAGAGTGATCAAATTCAACATCAATTTGGTAATTAAAATTTTAGCATGTGATACCAATCACCGAATCCTATTATTAGGGATTTTTCAAATGATTTCCAAAAAATATACTAAATACATCTCGACAAAAATATTAGAAACATTCATTTTTCAAGAATGTATTTCCATATTTTTGTGACATTTTCCTCTTTTCATCATGCAATAAATCTCTCCCTTATATAATTGAAATTTTTAATGTAAATAGATGATGTAATTAACATACCTCAATGATGAAAAGTTTCAATTTCCTAATAATTTTAGAATTATCGCATGCATACCTCACTAGAACATATGATCCTCATAAGATAGAAATTGAGATACAAATTTCTGATGGATGATCCTCTGTCCTCCCCCTCAAGAGATGCACTCAAAATTTTCTTCATCATAATTTAATTTCATCAATAATAAATTCCAAATGTCTTCTAAGATTATTTAAGATGTTTCAAATTGAAAAACTGATTTCAACAGTCATCCATGATGGATAACTATTATAAATCCAGGTCCCCCCTAAATATATGATTCACCTTCAATTCTCTTTATGAAAAATAAACACAAAATATATAAGAAAAAGGTGGCTCTTTAATGATTATCAGTTAGAGAAATAGGGATAAGATTTGTATCTCAACATAAAAGAATTCTTAGATAAAAAATGTTTTTTAACATTTTATAGAAAATAAATTTCATTTCTCTCTACTTGTTCCATATTTCTTGCCTCTTCCAAATATTCTAGCCATATGATCAAACATTATTTAGAAACATGACTTGTCTTTATTCTATGTGTAGACTTATTATTCCCAAACTAATCTTGTTATCTTGTTTCTGGGATGATTGTATCTTTGCCTTCATCATTCTTCCTTTATTAGGATTGTTCATGGCTAATTGATAATGGTTCATCATGTGACATTTCTTACCATGATAGAAATTTATTTTATTTGGTGATATACACTTCACATAATTTTTTACAAACTTCGTAGGATTTGTTTTTTTTAATTTCTTATTATATTCACAACCCAAGCCTGATCTTTCTTTTTCATCTACTACCTTATTTAAATTCTATTGTGGTCTTTTATTCACAAAAATAGTTTATTTGTGCATGATTGGTACCTTCCAGCACTCATCATAATAGCGACCACTTACATTTCAATAATCCCAAAAAACTTCAAAGTAATCATATTTCTTCTTAATAAACTGATTCTCTTTATGTGAATTCCTCTTCTATTTTGAATGGTTTAAATTTTCATAAACAGTACTCCCCTTATGTGTAGGAATTATAATGTTTTCATACAATTACATATTGTTCCAACAACTTATTTCTTGATTCCCAAAAATCCAACAGCACCAACAGTAGCCAAAAAATATTGATTTCTTCTTTTGTAACACATACTGACTGTCTTTGACATTTTTTTATTTTTGGTAGCACATTTATTATTTTGTTCTTTATTTTGGGAACAATAATTTACACATTTCTTCACTTCGATATTTTAAGATTGTGTGGATTTCTAAGTATTTTTCTTTACCTATGTTTTTCCAGATTTAAATTTTTAATATACACTAGTCAAAAAGTTAATATTAGTAAACATAGATTTATTAGGGAAAAGGGTTACCTTCTTCAATGATCCAATAGTAGATTTACCTTTAGATAAACTCAGTCTCTTCTTTCCACTTGTTTGATTATTTTCCGAAAAAGCGTTCTTATCAAATTAATCCATAGTAATACATATTTTTTTATCAACTTGGGAAGTCTCAGCTTGTGTCTCTTATATATTCCTCAGTTTCATTTTAGGATCGAGATATTTTAAGTTAAGATCATTATTCTCATCTTCAAATGATTTCAAGCCTTCTTCCCATATAATCTTCATCTTCTAAATCTCATCTCCATGCATCTAATTTTCCTTTACTAATTTTTTTTATATCGGGGATTCTTTTTTCTTTATCAATCAGTTAAACATATTTTACATTCATAGAAACATTATGAAACTTTTCAAGTGCATGGATAAATTCTGTAAAAAAAATCTCAAAAATTTCTTTCTCACAAACATTACTTTCCAATTATCAAACAGCTTCAGTATATCTTTATTTGCAATGATATATTGTTTCTTACTTTTCTTTCACATGTCTTGTGAGAGTGTTGTAAATGCCGACCTTTTTAGTCAATGATTATTCCATAGAATCTTCCTCTTCTTCTAGATGTATTTTTCATCCCAAAGATCCTTCAATACTTCGGTCTTAAATATGAACACTTATTTGACATGTTTCTTCAGAATATATATGATTACATAATTGAACTTATCATTATCACAGCTTGAACATTATTTGTTAACTGATTTCACTGAACAATTTACACTCTCAGTACCCATAGATACAAGTTGATTTTCATTCATATTTAAATTTTTCTTCAAATTATTTTCCACTCTTATATGCCTATTTATCTCTGATTTGACTAAAACATCAACATTTATAAAAACAGGAGTAGATACAGGATTTTACATCTAAATATCTTATAAATTTTCTTCTAACTCAAATATGAACTTCATATACTTCTTATATAAACCACTGTACAAGAATAGTATATCCAAGTATAGGTAACTTTCTCTATGATACCAAATGAAGTGTCCAAGGATTGTGCAGTCACACTAAGTAGGGGTGAATCAGGTGTGAATTATTTTTACTAAATTATTTTCTTTTCTAAACCACTTAAAACATATATCATAGGTTAGTATGAGTGGATCCTATATGCAATGCAGACTGTAAATGAAACACAACACATGATATTTTCACAAGGTTCAGCACTAAGATCTATATCCTTACTGCAACTGGTGATCACCATCGGTAACAGATTTTTCACTATATGTAAATAGTTACATCTTGGGAAAGTCATGTTCCCATCAACACTATGTCCCACAGTGTTCCACTCTAGAGTCCCACTATATTTTACAAGTTCGGACCTACACTAGTTACTCATGAGTCACATAGGAAGATCTTTATAATACATCACATATTGTTATGAGAATCCCACCGGCCTGCTCCAGAGTCCCACTGGAGACATCCACTACTTTATAGTCCCACTAAAGACTTAAAAAACTTATATCCGACAAGATTTTTTCATTAAAGTGATGATTATATAATCTTCCTCCATGAGCATGTTGTATCAAACTGTCCCATGTACAAATAGAATACATTTTGACTTGTAATGGTCTTACTTAATCAATATTGATCTCTTATAGATTGTCAGTTACCTTAGTTCAACACTTCTTGGGAAATTATTTCTTTTTCTGAAGACCCAACCTCACTAACCACTGAAAACTCAGATATAAAAATATTCTAAGTCAATGATACAAATAATTTCCCTGCTTAAGTCTCAAATAATTTACCATGAATATGAAATTAATATTTCATGTGAACTTCATTAAACTTCCTGTATGTATTTAAGATACTGCATGGCATTCTAATTTTATTCAATAGAAAACATGCACAAATACACTAACTCATGTTTTATTCTTATTTCCCAATGCACTACCCTCTTGTTTCTTCAAATGATTAAGTAATCACATGTGCATGTACTCATTCAAATATGCATGGACAAACACATTATCCACTTTTTACACTCACTGTCCACCTTTTCACACACACACTGTTCACTTTCCTTTAATGTATTCACTTTATGTCTCAATTCCTCAACACAAAAAATAAGTACTCACCTAAACACACTGACTACATGCATAATCCTGATGTATATACATCATGCACACTATCTGTCTTCTTTGAAAAAACTCACCTTCATGTGAACAAATGATCTTTGTACTTGCACACATATCAACTATATAATTTTCACACTTGTTCATACATGAAAATAAAAATAAATATGAACACAGTGCACTCAAGGCCTTTTACACAATATTCTATGTATATAAACCTAGTCAGTGGTTCCTCAGATTTTTCACGCAATAGTGATCTACGTGGAACTCAATTCATCATGAAACACCTTGAGTGTGAAATGCACAATTCAAGTACTCGCAACCTTCTATTTTCCCTCACGTAAGAGTGGAAACCTTTGCGATCTATAGAATATCATGGAACAATCTTCCACTAAAAGATTATACCCTCTCAATTTCAAAAATAAAATAGAACCCCTTAGGTGGTATTTATAGGTTATGAACATCGGCTCAGAATCCTCTGAAATAATGGACGATCTGGCCGCTTCAGTGCTTTGGTAAACATAGAAGGAACTTCATATGGATAGGTTTTCTCAACATCTTAAAGAATACAATACAGGTTCATGGAGATATGATGGTCCAGGTGTTTTAGCTAAAGCAATTCGGGTGGTCACTGTTCTATTTGAGCTGATCGTACTGTCAAAAGCTTAAAGAGATAATTGAACGGATCAGATATTTCAATCAAATAGATAAATGGATAATCTTCACACGATGTTAAAAATTATGATCCCACATAAAAACACCTCAAGTTTCTCCACCTCTTTATAATACATGATGCATCAACCATCGCTTAGAATTCCCTTCACCCTCCTCTGTTACTCCCTCGTACCATCTCTCTGTGGGTGCGCTCCTGCACCCACCACTGTCGTCATTCCTCCCCGCATGGTGGTTCTCCACTAATACTTCCATGTGCCCTTATGGGAATGCTTCTAGTCTCACTATACACACCTTTGTGCTTGGCTGGCTGAGTTTTAATCTCAGTTTCCCTCATTGGTGAGTGGTTCTTCCCTTCATCGGCTAATGTATTGGCTAAAAAATTTATATAAATACCATGAAAATAGTTTTCCAAAATCCATATACCAATCCAATCAACTATAAATAAACACCACCGACCTCAAATTACCCTCATGCATAATAAAACATTTTTTCATGGCTTACTTTAAATGTGGTAAACAATGTTCCACATTCAAATCACAAATGAAACATATTTTAAGAACTATTGACCATATCCACGATCATCTAATTTAAAACTAATTGACTTTTTCATCTTCTTAACTAAATAACAATAAATTCAACTTCAACAAATCACTTGACCACTTTAGTCTACATCTTTCTCTTATTTCTCACACCGACCATGACTCGCCTGGGCTTAGAGGATTCGTCCTCCTAGGAAACCTCCTTATGGGTAATCCCCAACCGTTCCCCTATCAGAAAACATGGGTTTTGATACATGTTTCTTAAATAGGGTATGTAGGACACCTATTTGATGTTCAATCCCAACCAATTGTAATCCTTGGTGTCCCCCTTACAAAGATGTACCTCCCAAATTCACCACCAATGGTATCCAAACCAACATTCATGGTGTGACATCTTCCCTTAATGGAATGTACCTCCCAGATACACCCTTACAAGGCATTTTTATCTATCCATTAGTAAACCGTTTATGTGCTCCCTCTTAGGGATTTAACTCTATTATCTACCGCAATGGGGCCTCTAATAAGTCCCACTTGGTCTCTGCAAGACTTTAAACTCATGAACTATTAAACTACTTATAACACCCCCCCATATTTCATAGTACATTATCTCTTTAAGATAATTTAATAGCTTATATTACTAGAAATGCCGACTTGGATAGCGTTATACCCAAGATTGAGTTTCTATGAAACAACACATTAGTATTATAATTTTTTATCAATTAAATATTGTGATATGAATAGTAAAAAGATTTAAATGTTATTTATGATTTTTTCATATAAATAAAAAATATTTATAATGAAATGTATAAGTTTTGTTAAACTAGTTATATATTTTTGAAAAACTATTTTCTTAAAATTACAATTTTTATGTCCTTTTTTGACCAAAAATAAAATTAATTTTAGACACTCCTAAGAATTTTATTTGGTAAAATAGACTTTATTTTTTAATTTTAAATTTCAAAATTATCCTAGGTTGAATTTTTGGTATTTTTTTAAAACATTCAATTTTTTATGAATAGTGAAAAATGCTACATAGTACAAAAAACTGTCTTTCTTATTTAAATAATTTTTTTTAATTTAAATTTACTTTAAAGTAAAAATAGATACATAATATGTATATTCGTCCAATTTAATTCATTAGAGTTATTTTATAATAATATTAGATATATAAAATTTTATTGAACTTTTTAATGTCTTTTTCCCACCTTCTAAGCACATATGCAAATTTTCATAAAAAAGTAATTTTACCACTTCTGTAAATTGAATTTCAAAAATCCAAAAGATAAGTTTGACATTAGTGAGTAAATTTTGGTTTGATAGGGGGAAAATAATTTTTTTTTCAATAGTAATAATTGATTTTTATTTACGAAAGTTGAAAGTAAATAAGGTAATTAATGGTAAAAATAGTATTATAATAATATAAAATTACACCAACACATGTACAAGTTCAATTGTATAAGTTTTATTTGGCCAAAATAAAACTTATGACAAAAATACTATCCTTTTATATTCACTTGGGTTAGATTAGGGCATTTAATATATTTTATTTAAAGACGAGTTAACACTGTTAAATTCAAAGTTTAATAACTAAAATATTATTAATATAGGGTTAAACATAAGATAAATTCGACTATAAATATTAATTAGAAAGATAAAAATATTTCCTACGTCAGAGTATTTTATTTATAATTTTTTAAATTAAATAATTAAATTTATTTATGACACAGTGATGATGAAGTAATTAACTTATTAATGAATGATTAAAACAAATGATAATATAAACATTAAACTAAATATAATATGAAACTTTTTATGCCATACAATAATTATCTAGGTGACTATGATATTTTAGGGTTCATTAAATGTATTTTTTTGAAGTAATAAATTGTTATGACTTTCACAAAAATGAAATATTAAATAGTTTCAAAATTGACATAAATGAGTTTTTAAAAAAACACTATATTATTAAATGATATAATATTCCTAATAATCTAAAATTAAAAAAAAGGACTTAAATACTGATATATAGGTCATTAATAAACCACTTTAGGTTCTCTTTTCATTTTATAGTATGTTTATTAACCATGTATTATAATAATACAAGAAGACATGCAAAAAAGATAAATTATTTAACTAAGGGTTAAATCTAAATGATATGGTTAATATGGTGAACTAAACTTGCATAAAAAAATTTTGTTGAGATTATTTCGACCCATCCCCACCTTATACAATAAATAAATACATTTATATCTATAATAAACCGAAAATTATTTTAAAATAAATTAATATTTCAAGCTTTTCTTAAAGTTCCCCTCACCTCTCTTATATAAGGTCACCTCCCCTTCTCTTAAATTCATAACTCCAAATCCTTTGGGCTCAGCCAACCCCTACTAAAATATCCTCCCAACTACCCTCACATCAACCTAGTGTCCTTATTATGATTATAAATCCAACCTATATATCCCCTTTGTTCAAATCAAAAGGAATCACCCAAATAAGATATAATTATTTCATCACCTATTTTAGTGTTCTTTTCTTCTTCCACTTTCTCTTTCTTTGTTTTTTCCATACCAAAATCATAAATACAGTACCTTCTATATACTATGATGTTATTATAAATATGGTACAACCATATTCATTATTCTATTTGTAATATTAATGAAAAGGTCACCATACGTGTGTACGTATGGCTTACCGTCTCCATGTCTTGGTGTAGGTTGTTATTCAACACTTCATTATTTGGATGGGTATAATAATGATGTATAATTAATATAAATAATAAATATAACCTGTTAATGATTCTTTATATATAATATATCATACAATAACATAAAATTTCACCATTCAATAGAATTAAATTGTTGCTCGTGCGTACGTACAGCTTACCGTCTCCACAATGTGATGAGATTCATTTCCACGTTCACCATTCAGCGATGATTATAAAAATATATATTATTAGTAATAATTTAATATATTCCATAATAATGATACTATAAATATATATAAATATATATGTTTGTATATATATATATGTATTTACGTATATCTCATTCACTTACTTCCGTTCAGTACGAAATGATAACAGAAACAGAGTTTATGCGTACATACGGCCTACCGTCACCATGAATGGTTTTTTCCATTTCATAAATCTATCTATTATAATTATTTATATTCTGAATATATATTATACATAAAAAAATTTATATTCTAGAAGCAATTAAATCATGATATAAGTTATACGATCAAGAATAAAAAGTTAAAAACATATGATAAAGAAAGCGATTATTACCTGAAATGTTATTTTAACATGGAAATTATTATTAAATAAGTAGTATAAATTCATAAATGAATCAATTATTAAATCATAAATATGAATATGGTTCTGGTATAATTTAATAACATGCTATGTTCAGTATACAAGAGGTTAAAAGTACCCTTGATCAAAGGAAAGTACAAGGTAAGGGTTAATTAATCAATCTCATTATTATCTGAGATTGTTAATGTGTAATATTTTACTTGGAAAAATTTAGTATCCATGTCCATGTTTCATAAAAAAAATTCAAAAGGATTATTTTTAAAGGTCTCTTTTACAAAAACATCATTTTATATGGTTTAAATATTTATACTTCTAAATCATTCTCATTAATGTCCATGATTTCAAAATAGTTTTAAGGATTTATTTATATGGACATGAATGTTTTAAAATATTATTTCAATTAAAAACGTTCAAAGTGGTATGGGAAACTTTGATTCAATAATATCTTTTAAATTTCTTCCTTTCTAAATTGTTATATTTTTAAATTATTTCATGAAAAAAGGATATTTCTCCCAAAGAGTTTTACTAATAATTTTCAACTATGTCAACATCCTTTAATGTATATTATTCATGATTGAGGTTTATTTATTATAATACAATATTATATATTGTATTAAATGAGTTTTGTTTTGATTGACTATGTATATTCTATTTTTATACCATTCATGGTTTACGGTTAAAGTATTGGCATTTCGTATGCTAGTTTTAATATGAATTTTTATGTTTTGTTTCACCATTCTCATATGAGGAATACATTGGACATAGTAAGTGATAGGTGGGGCCTGATATAGCCCCTTGATGCATCATTAGGTCTCATGATAAAAATAGGTGTCTTGGCACAAGGTCTTGAAAAAAATTTTATTTGTAATCTTGGCACAAGTCTGTGACTGGGTAGTTATGATGTCCGGCATTATGAATTCCCTCATTATAAAATTAGTTAATACATGTAATTATTCGACTAGTAGAATATCCATGTGTATGTTTATATGGTAATTTTTGATTTATTTTTTCCATATTATATTCAAGTTTATGTTTAAATGGATTTTGTTTTTATTACACATATTTCCATTAAAGTTTATATCTTTTGCTAAATTATTTACCCTTACTAAGAATCTGATCCCACCCCTTTCTTATGTTTTTTTTCCCCAAGATTCCAAGAATTGTATTATGATTGATATGCAGGGTTAAGATAGGGAAATAATGGCGTTCTCAAAGGATTATTTATGTTGTGTTTTATGTTTTAATGTGTACTATAACGTTCATGTATGCAATCTATTTTCCAAGACTGTTAAATTGTTCGGTCCTTTGGGACATGATTCCTTGTAATCATGCCAATGTATTAAAATAATGCATTGGATCTGGGCTTCTGGGGTTGAGGTGTTACACTACGACCTCATTGGAAACCTCGGATTCCTAAGCAAAATGATAGAATACATTCCTTTGGCATTAGATACCCCATGATCTACATGGGATTCCTTGGGTTTTTTTCCTTAGATTCCTATTTGAGATTCTCTCCAATGAGTAAGAATAGAGGTGAACAATGTTCCATCATCCAGAAATTCCAATGATTACCAATAACTACTCTCCCAGCCAAAGATTGATGCCCGTTCAAGGCCCCTTGGAATTTCAAGATATAATCAATGTAATTAACTAGAATCCACAAAAATATGGCTTGGGGAATGAGTTTCATGAACACAAATTAATCTATGAGGGAGATACATTTTTGGAGATGAGTTCCAAGGAGAAATCTAGGGAAACAATAACTGAAATCCCATTATATCATTCTGATTAACGGGCATACATCGCCGAGAAAGTGGTGAAAGTTATCCACCTATGGAAAAGGGAATGTGGGGATATAGTGTGTTCCAACAAACAATGACACATGATACAGTGTGCCCCATCCAAAGCATCAGAAATAGAAATGGTGAACCCAATGTGAAACTCTTCTTCTCAACATGTGGATAAGTAGCATTCAAAAAATCAGTAGATTAGTATGTCATCAAATCTAGATATCTGGTTCTAGGTCCCATAAATCAAGTTATTGGATTTCTATGGAACTCAAAATAATTGAGGTAGTTATTTGTTGGGAATTCAGGTCTATGAAATCATTAGCATGTATATCTCTCTCTATCCATGGAATATTAGAAGATGCTGGGAAATTGGGAATTTCTTTCTTGATATCAGTACTGATAGATGATTCTTCCTTCTTTACAGCACCCAATATATAGGAAAAAACAACCCTCTTCCCGCAGACATAGGGATGTGAGAAATATTGATGTGGAAATCACACATAACTTGATCTCCACCCCAAATTCCATTGTTACCATGACTACCGGGAACTCATGCCCTGTATCACCCTCAAAATCATTCAGATGATGGTGATAGACGCACTCATATGTCAGTACAAGCAGGATGAGGTCATTCCCAAAAAGGGTATAGCCCACTAGGACCTAGAGGGTTTTGTGCCTCTCCACCACCACTACCACCAATGGTTTCATAGGGATTCATTTCTCCCCTCTTCGACAACGAACTACTTCAGGAGCCTCTCCCCAGTGTGATCATGTGACTCTCTTCCCTATGATGAGGAGGTATGGGATGCAAGGGTCACCCCATCCATGACTACTACCTTGGAGCCACCAGTGATGGATCCCACCAAGTCCCATAAATACCAACTATGATCATTCCCCTAGGACAAGGAGCAGGTGGACTACCCACCCACTCTACCATCTCCAGCTCAAATGACCCCACACCAACATTGGGCCCAAGCTCAGGGGGTTTCGGTCAAGGGTCATAATCTACCATAGATTTAGTGTCTCCTAACACCCCTAAAGCATTCTATCAAACCATTTATACTTTAATGTAGGGTATCATAAATTCCTAATTAGAATTGAGAACTCGACTACCTCATAGGTAGTTTGGGTTGACTCGTTCAGCTTTCGACACAACAAAAAGTCATCATGGACAGACCTATGATGATGAGATTCAGTATGGAGATCCTTGTCACTCTCAAAACCATCATGTATGCCCTTCTAAGGTTCCCATAAAAAAACTAAATAGGGGGTCTTTCTTCCTTTTCGATGCCCATTATGGAGGTCCTTCCCATGGCCATAGTTCCCATTACAAAGGCACTCCTTGTATCATGGACCATCAACATGAGGGTCCTCCTCGCACCATTCCTAGCTCAATTAGAGGTCATCTCCACTCTAAAAAATTGTATGGAGGCCCTCTCTATACAACGATCATCCAACACAGAGGTCCTACCCATGTCCAGTTTGATCAGAGAAAACGTCCTCCTCATGCTTCTACCCTCTATTACAGAGGCCCTCCCTAGGTTTTTTCTACCAGTCAACACGGAATCACTTCCCATGTTCCTAGCATTGACCAAAGTGGAGGTCCTCCCCACCTTTTCAAAGACCAATAAAAAGGACCTCCATGTATCCAAGATAACATAAGAAGATGTCCTCCCCGATCCAGCACCAACTGGCTTGGAGGTCCTCCCCATGCTGAATAACTTTCCTTACCTAAAGAGTTATCTTTGGGTAGAATGATGAATTGATTCCATTAAAAGGAAAAACTCTTGAAAGATCCAAGTCATCATCAATCCGGTTCACTTTTCAGATTTAGAATCCAAGTGTGATTCAATGATGGAGAATTCACCCCAATCATCTGCATCAAAGTCTGGGGAAGGAGACTGGAAGGTAAATTTTGTCATCCTAGAAGATGATATGCACCATATCCCTAAATCCCACCATAGTTATATGTAGGTGGAGGAAATTTTGGCTCCCTTATAGGGTATCTTGGTGCAGTCATCTCATTGATTTCTTGTTTCATTCTCTACCTCTACTCGAGATCATGAAGAATTATTCTGGGATTTGATAGTCAAAATGCATCTAGTTGACCCACAGAAGACTATAACTTCGCTCGCACATAGATCAGTGGTAAGTACTCAATCCCATAGGTATGTGAAGATGTGGTTGGAACCCCATATAATAGAAAACCCAATGTTCCACAATCAATCACTTTAGGTATTTTCTACTCCGCCAGTATGATCACCACTGAATCAATCTTCATCAGTGTCACTACTAGTTTCTTATCCAGCACTGGTCAAGGCTTGTCCCAACCAAGAGTCAGACCCTGATTTTAAATAGAGAATCCTTTGGGAAACTCTAGATACTGATCATCTATCAGAAATATTCAATCCAAATGCAACACCCCAATTTTTCATCCCAAAGTCTCTCACCCAGCACGAGGTCATGTGATTCCACTGGACCATCTGGGAGACATGTTTGCATCTATTTGACCGTCATCTGGTCGATCCTAAGTGCCAGGATCATTTTGATAATATTGACCAGTAGTGTCACATGGTTGATTTGGAAGTACTCCCAATGGATCAACACCCTCTTTCAATCAGCTACCACCAGACCCTCCACCAAATATTCATTTTGATCATCATTGTAATCCAAAGAGTTATTATATAGGCATCCTTACTCATGCAGATCAGGGGATAGGGGAAGTACACACTCTCTATTTTTGTCCCATCCTACGACAACCCAAAATTCATGGTGATATTGACGCTGCACATCCATGTATAGTCTCAGTAAATATAGTTGACCTTAGGGTGATCAAAAAAAAGGACACATGTATTGGGTCTGACAAAGAGGAACCTCCCAGTGGGGTAGCATAGTATTAGGTGCACCCTCGCACTGGAATTCTGACTCACCTACAAAGATATTCCCTATGACTTTTAGATCTACCTGTTTTAGTTTCTCCCAATCAGGAAAAAACTTTGATAAAAGAATATCAGATCCTCTATGACTTGTGATTCAGCTTATGTTTTATAGAGGACCAAGATCGATCCTGGTGTAGTCGCCTTGTTCTAAAAGATCACAGATCAGAGGAGGATCATCAACATGATCCTCAATGAGATCCTTGCAGAGTGGAACCTGGA
Organism: Viscum album; assembly: GCA_963277665.1. Classification (NCBI taxonomy): domain Eukaryota; kingdom Viridiplantae; phylum Streptophyta; class Magnoliopsida; order Santalales; family Viscaceae; genus Viscum; species Viscum album. The sequence goes on along the minus strand of OY728127.1, from coordinate 289,507,573 downwards.
ATATAGTTACCCTCATCAAAATCGTGTCCCTCCTCTATTGGGGAAATGGCGGCAACCACAAGTCCTTCTAATATAACTTCCCCTGATCAATATTGGAAATCAAGTGCATCCTAATATAATAGAGACTAGATTTTATGGGAAATGACAATGGTATGTGTTTTTGATTTCTTCCAAGAAACATGAAAACCTCACTTCAGACCAAGATCAAGCTACTCCTCAAGAATTCGCTCATTAAGCCACTCTATGAGTTGATGAGCTGATCTGTCACAATAATTATAATATCAACACATAGTGATTAGATATCCTCATAAAGATAGTATCTCCCTCCAAGATGACCTAGTATATTCTCTCACTCCTAACATTAAAGACTTTAATACATGATATGTGGAGATCTGTAACACCCCGAAATTTTATGAAAAATATTATTTTTAATTTTATTGATGTCTTGTGTTGTACGCTGCACCAAAAGGAGCTTGAACTACACGCATCCCTGACTTGGATTGCATTACACGCAATCGCGACCCTCCATGATTGCGTGTGTAGTACGCAATACCAAGTTTCACTGAACGATATATTATTATAATATTTTTATGAACTAGCCATTATGAATAGTAATACCCACTTTTTGACATTTTATTTTTCAAAATGGACTTCATTTTTGGAATCAAAATATCAAAATTAGCCTAGGGTGAATTTTTGGTATTTTTTTGAAAACTTTCAATTTTTGATGAATAGTGAAAACACTGAGTTACATTTTAAAAACCGACTTTTTATTTAAATAATTATTTATTTTATTTAAATTTATTTTAGGAAAATATTGATACATAATACCTATATAAGTTCAATGTAATTCATTGGATTCATTTTATAATAATTTTAGATATATAAAAATTTTATTGAACTTTTCACCGTCTTTTACCCACCTCCTAGGTGAATTTGGAAATTCACATAAAATTTAATTTTACCGCTTCTGTGAGTGGAATTTCAAAAATCCAAGAGACGCGGTTAATATCAAGTACTAAAATGTGGTTCAATGAGATGAAAATAAATTTTTTTGAATAGTAACTTTTTACTTTTATTTAACACGGTTAAAAGTAAATAGGGTAATTAAGGGTAAACCTAATTTTATTATTACCCTAACACATGTCCTAATTCTATTTGATAAGTGTAATTCGACCAAAAACAACCTTAGGAATAAACTATGACCATTTAGGTCCACTTGGATTAGATTAGTACAGTTATTATTAATTTATTTAAAGAAGGGTTAAAATAGTTAAAATCAAAGTTTAATACCTAATTAATTTTTAATATAGGGTTATACATAAGATAAATTAGAATATAAATATTCATTAGAAATATAAAAATATTTCCTACCTAATGGTATTTTATTTTTAATTTTTAGACATTAAATAATTTAATTTATTTATGACACAATGGTGATGCAGTAATTACCTAAATAATGAAATATTAAAATAATTGATATTATAAATAGCCAAATAAATGTAATTTGAGACTTTTTATGAATTCTACTAATTTTTTAGGTTAATATGACATGTTAGTATTTATTTAATAAACTTGGTTCGAACTAATCATTCTGTTATGATTTTCACAAAAATCAATTACCAAATAGTGTCAAAATTGACATAAAATAGTTTTTAAAATAAATATTATATTATTAATTGTTATTTTATTCCTAAAAATATAAGGATCGGCCAAATGAATTAGATAAGGTTATATATATTAATAATGAACAACTTGGGGTTCGTTTGGATTTTTATTGTATGTTTATTAACCTTATAGTGTAAGAAAACAAGAAGACACGGTAAAAGTTAAATTATCTAACTTAAAGTTAAATTTAAATGATAAGGTTAAAATAGAAACCTAAACTGGTCTAAATTCTATTGGTTGATATTATTTCGATCCTTCCCCACCTTAGCTTCTAAATAAATCAATTTTGAGCCATTAAAAATCGAATTTGAATTTATTATAAAATAATATTTTATGTTTTTCCAAAGGTGCCCCTCTCCTCCCTTTTAAAAAGGGCACATCTTCCCTCTTCTCTTCACACCCTTTTTAGCCTTGAAGCTCGGCCAAACCCTGACCATTTCTCTTATAAACTTCCATAGAAACATTTTGGAGGTTTTGGTCTTCTCAAAAGACCAACTCTACTTCCATAAGACGAAGCTTAAAAGACAAGTGTCGAAGAAGAGGTAATCTCTTCTTCTGATTCTCTCAAGTTTCATTCTTATTCTAATTATTCTTCTTTAGTTGTATCATTATAAAGTAATAACATAAGTATTAATTATATACTGATATGTTATTATAAATATGAAACAACCCTATTTCACCTTCTATCCATCCTACGGAAAATGAAATCACCGCGCGTGCGTACGTACAGAATACCGTCTCCACGTCGTGGTGTAACCTGTTTTCGACCACCACATTACTTGGATGGGTATAATGGTGTAAATAAATAACTATATATGATTATTGTAAAGTTATATCGATTCTTAAATATTATACATATTCTTCAATACAGTTCCACGATCATGGGAATGATATCAACGCTCGTGCGTACGTACGGACTACCGTCTCCACGATGCGATGAGATTCATTATCAATGTTAACCATTCATGAATGATTATAAAGTATATATAATGAATAATAATGAAATATATGAAATAATAATGATACTGTATTTATATATATATAAATCTATTTCATCTACTTAATTCCATTCAATTCAATAAGGAAACGAAAACAGTGCTCATGCGTACGTACGGCCTACCGTCTCCATGAACGGTGTATTTCATTCCATTTAAGGATATATCATATATATATGTATATTATGAATATATATTATATATAAATCATGTTTTACATTCTGGAATAAATAAATCATGATATAGGTAATAATATCAAGAACAACATGCCGAAACACATACGATAAATGAAACGATTTTACCCAAAATGTTGCTTTAACATGGAATTTACAAAAGAACGGGTAATATAAAGTCATAAGTGAACCATATATGATATCATAAAAATGAATATGATTCTGTAATAAGTCAATGACATTATTTAAATCATTATACAGGAGTTTAGAATACGTACAAAGCATATCGGACCAAAGGTAATGGATAATTATTCCAATCTCATTCTTATCCGAGATTGTTTATTCGTAAGTATTTACTGGGGTTATGTTTGTTATCCATGTCCATATGTTCTTAAAATGTTTTCATAAAATGTTTACTTTTCTTCCATGTATGTTTAAAGTCATTTTTACCCTTTTTTTACTTTTACCACATCGTATGTAAGGAATCTTTCGTTTGTTTACCATACGAGGTAATTTTTGACTTTTCCGAAAAAAGTACGAGAAGAATATTATTTTTAACTTATACAGTGTGAATGGATTTTTACGGTTTCATAATGCCTCATTTTCATGAAGCTTACTCTACAAGATTTTATGACTATTTTCAACAAAATAATTTTCTTTTAAAATTTCATGGTATTTTGTGAAAAGAAAATGATTTTGTAAAAGGAAGGATATTTTCCTCAAGAATTCATTTCAAGTGTTTTATCAAAACCATTTTTCCATCTAAGATGACATTATTTCCTATGTGTATGTTTCAAGTATAATGTCTCTATGATTTACATGGTTTCACTTTTCTTATGATGAAATGATATCCATTTGTTTTATATGGATTATGTTATGATGGGATGATGTTTATGAAACCCATTTTATTCTTTAGATTATGATGAATGATTTATGTTTATGTTGTGCCACAAGTAAGAATGATTTCATTATAAGATGGGTGGGACCTATATCTCCCTCCAATTCATTGAGTAAAGATTTATATCTCTTGAGATAGACATGGCTGGAATGGTAAGTTAATCAGGTTCAGTGTTACAGGAATGGAACAAGGAGTTAACTCGATTCAGAATGGGACTTTGTCCAGTAAGATGGTCTTGGCAGCAACGTATTGGCTACTATGGAAATCATATCATGTGCTTAATGGATGCCACAATTACATGTTTTATTCCCATACTAGTTTATCATGATTAAGGTTCCTTTATGATCTATGCCTTATGTACTTCCATGCTTTATGTCTTTACTCAAGATTTTGATAATTAGATTTTATGTTCAAGTTCTTGCATTCAAATGTTTATGGATTGTTTTATGTTTTCTATGTTTACCCTTACTGAGCATTTGAGCTCACCCTTTTTATGTTTTCTTTTCCCCAGAATATAAATAAAGGTTTTAGGTAAGAAAACCAAAATGGGAAGATCCATATGGGAGATGTTGAAGATCTTTCACCATGATTATAATATTTCATTCCGAGTTTCCAAAGACACTAATCTAATACGGTCTTTGGGTGTCTGTTTTTGTCATGTATTAAGTATTCCGCAAAAGTAATTTAATGTCCATGTACGACAAGCTTTTGGTCTCTACAAGATCCCTCCTGATGGTAATATAAATCTAGAATGGTTGGATGATATGTGAGAACCCCCATATTTTAGGAATCCTACCTTCACCCACTTTAATGGGATGGGTGACCATCTACAGCATCTGGACCACTTTTTCTCAAGGTGCAGACCCATGTTGGGAACTTCATAGTATCAAGAAGACATCAATATATGATGTTTTATATAGAAATTTTAAACTCATTTGTTTGTCTGGTACATCCATCTACCTATTGGGTCCATCACTGGGTGGGAAGAACTTCGTAGGAAGTTTCTTTACCAACTCAACTCCACCTCCCACAAGAAAAATATTGTCAACCTCTTCAAGTGTAAGAAACCATACAATGAGGATGTCATGAATTTTTTCACCCAGTGGAAAGGCCTCATGTATTAATATGATACAATACTAACCCAGGATTATATTTTTATGATGTGAATGGGGAATGTGAATACTTAGATATTCTACTCCCTCGTTACTCCGAAATTTTTAGGTTGATTTTGATATTTCTCTGACAAGGCCTAGTTCCTGGAAGAAGCCATGCAGCAAGCCAAGAAGGAACACCTATTTCCTCTTGGGGATCCAGAAAAAATAACTACAATAGAATATATTTCAACCGTAGTATAGGTAGAGGATCAAGATATTCTATATTTGTTAATGGAAGATCCTTTCTTAACACAACCTTAGCAAGCTCCACCTCAGAGAGTGAAGTAGCCTCAAACTCAGCTCCAACCAGTGCAGAATTGATAGGCACCACCCCATAATGCACCGATGCTTAGATGATACAATTTTACTCTAGACCCCCCCCCCCCCCCCATCAGGCTCCAGCCCCTTATTAGGGCCAAGATCTTACATCTCCCTTCCCATAAAGGAGACACCAGACATTATCTTTCTAGGATGAAAAGGTTCCCAGTTATGTTCACCCTTCTATGGAACAAGGATTTCTAAAATTTTGAGAGTTTAGAAAGCTACATGAAACCGAGCTCACTGATTGTCGTGAAAACTATCCTTATCACATCTTCCTTGGTCATACCATTAATTAATTATATGTTTTCAAATATTTTCTCTAGGACCATGTTGAAAATGGGGTAGTTAGATTAGTCCACTCTCCCGGCATAGGTGACATGTGTCTCTACTGAGCATGATAGTGAAAGAAAAGGTGAATCACAGTAGGTCTCTAATCATAGAACCAAGAATTATGTTGACTGGATGGCATGAAGAGATATCCCTCATGCCCATGGGGTCATTTGTGCCCAATTAAATCAACCTAATTCTCATGAAGTCACCGCTCTTCCTCCAGCTACTTCTTTTGCCTCCACATCAAATCCCTCCACATCACATAGGAGTAGGCACTGATGGTGAAAGGGAAAGAATAGTTCCCTCTCAGAGCCAAATCCATCCCACACTCTTAGAAATTTCATAACTTCATAGATTGGAATATCACATAGAGTATACCAAGAATTGTAAGACTCATTTAATGATTTAGAGGAGTTTTAATTTTTAAATAGCATGGATATGGTGGATCCCTACATGATCCCCGATGATAAAGGGAATCAAGAATTTCCTCCAAATGTTTCTAGTTGATTTCATTTTTGAATGAGACAAGGATATCCGAATCATCAAAATGATTAGGCCAGTGCTCCATGCCAAACCATGCATGCTATATAGACTGCATAATAGGCTCCACATAGATCTTACTAGGAAAAGTCCTATTAGATCTTCTTTTAATATTCTCTACCACTTCCAATCGTGATACTTGTCCAAGAAGATTAGACATGACAACATCATGATCATCCATGTCAAGATCCGTTGATGCCTCAACCATCTGACAGTCATCTAGTAGTATTCTTGGGAGATTTTTCTATTGAGCAGCAGGAAACTGTCAGCACCAGCCAGAATCTGAAGGTTTAAGCAATAAATCCTATTGTGCCTCCTTCCAAAGAGCAACCCAATATGGGTAGAAATGTGTGTTTATCTTATAAGTATGATGTGATCAAGTACCTAACCATAATCCCCACAAATACCTCAATCCTTGAGACTCACCTCTTTCTTCAAAAGATGGTTGAGGCCCTCGTGTAATCCTTGAAAAACTCTCTCTAGTTCGAAATAGAGGTATCGGCTGCAGAGACCTTCTATGTCAAGGAAGTCAAATGAGTAGAATGTCAGGTCATCATCTTATTCTATGGGGAAGATGACGGACCTCTATGCAATTGAACATCCACCCATTTTACATCTCCAGCAAGTTCAATGGTGTGGAAGTCCACCGCTACCAAGTTGACAAAGGATCCAGGATTAATATCATCCCAACCAAGACGCTTTGTGGGTTGGGACTGACTAAACCAAATCTAGTTCCCTATGAAAAGAAGATCCAGGGTTATGATTGGATTGAACAGAGTTCTTGTGGTGGAATCCAATGGAAGAACGGGTTTGATCACTTGGTAGAAAACATATAATTCATGATTTTCTCATACAAAACCACCTATAATGAACCGATAGGGACTAGATCCATTTACATTTAGCAGTTCCCTTGTTATAACCCTAATTCCCAAAGTACTCCCTCAATGGTAGATTAGGTATACTATAAGGTGATGCATCTCCCATTGACTCATGTAAAGCCTATTTTATGGATTTCGGCTATAACTAGAGTAAGGAAAAGAAATTTTAAACAAAAGAGGTCAAGAACATAACCATTGTAGCCAACCTGGGGATTTATTTTGATTGTGGTTTCATCCTACTGATTCACTAGTTAGAAGAAATGATTCCAAACTTGGAGCACAGCTATTTCATTTCCATGAAGAAGGGGAGATGTGTCCCCAATTACAAGGAATGTCAGAAGGCTACCCCATACTCCTACATAGGAAAATCTTGGGTGATCCCAAATACCTCTACCCCTCTTACATATCAATATTCTTTCACAAGGGCCACCATTCTAGGATACATTCATCTTTCCATGAAGATGGGTTGAGTCACCAAAAAATAACCTACCACCACTACTTTGACATTAGGCGTGGACCATGTGGTCGAAGGCCTGATGAAATTGGGTTGATAGCTACCATCACTAGGGTTTCTATTGAGAAAGAATCCCCTATTAAGGATTTTGTATCCACCTAAATGGGTACCATTGTTCCTCCAGTATTTGTAGTCTTGGATGAACCCACTCCTCCCACTGATCACCCTTCCTCATATTATGAAGAGGATCTGGGAGACGCTCTTCCTGTATTTGAAGAAGGGATCTCCGCCACTATTGAGGGATTGGTTTAGGTGAATCTTAGAACTGATATGGATCCAAGTCCAATGATAATCATTGTATCCATGATTGAAGATTAACATCAGAATTATGTATATTTCCTAGAGTTGCATCATGATTTATTATCCTAAATATATTAAATAAATATATGGACTAGACCCTTAAGTCTCCATTAACCATCTTGGCATCCCAATAAGTCATCATGGGTTCAAGAAGCCTCTCAAAAAAATACAACCTTCTCATAGTGACATGTTCAAGTCTGAATTTGATAAGTTCATCAAATCCAACATTATCAAGGAGGTTCAGTACCCTGGATGGAAGGACAACATCATTCTAATTAAGAAAAATAATATACAAATCAGAGTTTTCATCAACCTCTAAGACCTAAATCACAAATTTCCAAAAGATGATTTCCCCTTTTAGTGATAAAGCTATTGATTGAAGCCACCACTAGGTTCTAGGATCTTTTATTAATGGATGGATTATCTAGATACAATTATATCCGAATGGTTTCTGATTATGAGGATTCTACCACCTATAGAGTACCGTAGGGGACATTCTTCTATCAAGTAATGACCTTTGTTCTGAGGAATGCAGAAGCCACTTATTAGTGATCTATGCACCAAAATCTTCAAACTGATACTTAGGATTCCAGTGGAATTCCACATGTATGATTTGGTGGCAAAATACTACCATCTATAGGACCATATTTGAGGTCATGAGAAACTAGTAGGATTCCTATTTTCTAAGAATATGAAGATCAAACTTTTGAAGTGCGCCTTTGGGGTTACCTATGGTAAGTTTCTCGGATTCATTGTTAGTTATAGGGGCATTGAGATAAAACCATAGAATATCAAGTCAATCATCTAGAGACCTCCTCTTAGCAACCAATTGGATCTTTGGGGCCTTCAATGATACTTTGCCTACATACACTGATTCATCATGAATCTAGTTGGAAAATGCAATCCCCTTTATACGATCATGAAGAAAGGTGTCTTCTAACAGTGGGATAAATAGTTTCAGGTCATGTTTGAGGATATCAAGTATTATCATCTATGAACTCTAGTCAGGATGTTACCCATCTTAGGGAAGCTTCTAGTTCTTTATATGACCACCCTAGAATAATCCATCGACTCCATGCTTTCTTAGAAAAACAATGAAGGTATAGAGAATAGTTTATACTATCTCAGTTGCATTCTCCTTGATATGGAGTATAGATATTCTCCCATCAAGAAGAGCTTCATCATACAGGTTTTTAAAGTATAGTAGTTGTGACACTACCTACAACATTATGAGATATAGATTGTGTCTTGTGTGGATCTTATGAATTATATAATGAACAACCCAATGATGATAGTATATCTAGAACACTGGGAAATGATCTTTTAGAAATTCAATATCAGGTTCATTACACAGAATTATGTTAAGGGTCAGGCATTATTCCTAGATACCCATCTGACCCTAGTAGAGTAGTCCCTAGATCTTGACTTCCCATATCAGTTCATAGGTCAATGGATTTGGCTATTAAATATTGGAATATGCATTTGGATGGTACTTCTTCGAGCCCAACTGATATAAGGATCAATGATCCCAGACTCAACAGAGTCGTCTAGGGGGTTCTCCTCATAACCTGGACACATGTTTTCCTGCGATATTCATTCCTAGTGTCGAAAGGCTGCACCGACAATAAAGTAGTGTATTGGGCTCTCAATAATTCCTTTAAGATAGCTCTCATTATTGATTTTCCCTACCTTTACAAGAAGGTATACTCTAAGGTAGTCTCCAAGTAGATCAATGGTGACTATGTCATTAGAAATCCAAAGCTCATTACCTTTCTAAAGTGAACCCACCAACTGATAGCCTAGTTCTCATCTCTGTGAGAGGTGACTCATGTTTTCTAGTCACCGAGTGGAAAGCTAATTCCATGTCTTCTCTATATACCTCTCTTGTAAAGACGATCCAAGATGAATTGTTCATTCATGTGTCACATTATAATGTAATCTCTCTTATCACCTCAGATGATGAGGATAACCAAAAGGTAATCAATTTGACCACTGGTTCTTCCACATCCAGACCAATGGATCCACCTTCTTTAGAAGAAACCTCTAATTGGAAAACCCATTTCATGGCATATCTTTAGTATTGTAATATCCCATATGATCAAACTGAACATGATTGAATCTATCTATTCACATCTCAGTTCACCCTCTAGAGCAGACCCAACCTCAAGCAGACTCTCTACATACGTGGGTTTGATGGAATTTTCTTTTATTTCATTCAAGGAGATGAAATTACCTAGGTTATGAATGATGTTCATGTCGTTTCATGTGGTTCCCATAAAGTATGGTTTAATCATCCCCACTAGATCTGAAGGCTAGGCTACTTTTGTCCCACCATGGTCCATGATGATATCGAGTTCACCAAGAGGTTCCATGAAGTTCAAATTCATGAAAACTTCCTACATTGACAGCCAGATCCCCTCAATACTACCAAGTATTCTTCTCCCTTTTTTATTTGGGTACTTGACATCATGGAACAATGTCCACCAAAACATCTTATTAGTGCAGGTTCATTCTGACCACAACAGATTTCTTTTACAAGAGTGTAGAAGTGATTCCTCTCAATGAATTCAATGGCCAATTAGTCATTGATGTCATGGTATTGCACATCATTTATCAATTTTAGGACCCTCATGTTATTATCAAAGAAAACTTCATCAACTTCTAGGCTGCTGAGTTGAAGAATTTGTAAGCCAAGTACATCATCTAGCTGAACCATACTTCCTTCTACCACACGCAAGTGAATGGGTAGATCGAGGAATTCAAAAAAAAATACATCTAGAAAATTCTCCAAAAGACGGTGGTCCAGGATAATAAATGTTGTCTAAAAAGAATACACAACTCCATCAGGATTATCAGACAAAGATTTGGATCTCCACCCAGGTGACCCCATATTCCCTAGTGTACAGAATAGAGGCAGTCTTTCCCATCAAGATTTTTCTACTTTCACTCTAAAGCGTTGCCTATGATCATCATACATCATAAAAGATAGGTTAAGTTCATCTAGATCAACTAGAATACCTTTAACAGAATGGGATATTGTCCTTTCATAATCTATAGAGTCACTATAACAAGATATCCAAATCATTCAATAAAAATGTTTGCATCTACTCTTTTCTCTAAGGGGATACAGTATTGGCTCTTCGAATTCCAATGATACCTACAAGGAAGCCCCCTAAGATGGAACCCACGTAGGAAGGACAATAAATCATTAAATAGGTCTATCACAATGGTTCATATTCTTTTTTCACCATGGAGGGGAGATAATCACTCCTCCAACCAATGAAAATTCTCATAATAAATACTTCACATAAGGAGTTGTTCACCCCAAGAACCTGAAATTAAACTGGGTGCATGGTCAATGATCTATGACCTTAAAATAGAAATATATGTCCTAGGTACATGATGTTAAATTGGTCAATCAAGTCCAAACATCATTACTTTAAACTATGTGTGTGTTTTCCATGAAGATGTGTCATGTGTCATAAGCCTCCTTTATCTCATTCGCATTGGGATATAGTTGTTTCATCATACACATTCCTCTCGGCACACCATCCCCACATGAACTTAAACTATGGAATTATCATCCTAGCTTCACGAAGATAAATTTCATAACATCCACATCCTAGCCACATGATCTTTAACTACATAACAATTATCATCTTGGTCACATGATAGAAAACATCACAACATCGTGATTCCCTATCCTGAGAGGATATCTCCATCGGCACTTGTCACCTACCATGCTAAATTCTACAAATACGTACATCAGGATTCCTATATACATAGGATATGTAGTGATTCTTGGATTTTACATCCTGTTCCAGTCACTCAAATAATATATATATATATATATATATATCCCATCCCTATGTATCGTTCTGACTTTGATAGGGACACTAATTCCATAACTATGTGTGGCATGATTCTCATCCTCATGGGATATGTTGATACACCTAGACACTTTGTATCTAGGTCCGGCTGCAAACATATCTTTCAATTTTCTCCCTCAGGACCCATTTAGGGAACACGATCTTCCTTGGATCCTTCACATCATATGTTTCTACCATCCATGCCATACTAATTTATATAGGGCCAGTCTCAAAATCAGATTCTTTGGGGAAATTTGGTGTGCCATCAGGGTTCCTAATCTTCCATTTATGTAATATTTATTACTCTGACATGCTACATATACCTGTTTTGGGGTGAATTCTTCCCTGGGTCCAAAATCTATTACCTTAAACCATGAGCCTATAGTCCAAGCATCACAACTTTAAACTGAATCCATGTCTCCCCTCGGGAATGCTTCATGTGGCATTAGGACACTTTAGCTCATTTCACATCAAGTTTGTCATTGCATTGTGTTGCGTATACCCATTTGATATATCCTCTATTTTACATTGTCCAAACTCTATGACCTTAAAATAAGTACTAACATCCTCAACACATGATTTTAAACCTTGGTCATATCTTGAACAATTTTAGGATGCCTCACAATAATCATGGGATGCTTTAGTTTCCTCACTATAGAGGATTTCCCCCACTAGTTACTTTCTCCTACCACATTGTGTTCCAGAACTATGTGTGTCTTGACTCTAATCCTCAAGGTATATGTATTGATTCTTAGTCACACTATCTTCAGGTCTAGCCAAAAATTTACCAATCCTTCATCCCCTTGGATCTACTATATTCCATGTTTTATGACTTTAAACTATGTGTAACTATCTATAGGATTATATTATGTGTTGTAGGGACTCATTGGTCTCATTCACATTGAGTTTTATCTCTCACATCACATGAAAATATTTACACACCCCATTTTTTCATGGTCTAAGCATTATATACTTAAAATATATGCAGTTCACCTAAACGTATTTATGTGGAACATGAGCCTCCTTAACTCTATTCATGTTGGTTGTTTAACTCTTACATATCATGTATATATATATATATACTATGAACGTACATTTTCTAAGATGTTCTAAGAAACATGACTTTAATTTATTTTCTATAGTATAAGAAAAATGACTTTAAACTACTTGAATGATCTAGGGCGGACTCCACTTTCTAATATGCTCAATTACACACTTCAATTCTTTCCTAATTTTGGTGTCCAATGACTTTCCAATCTTGAAGGACCCCCCTTAATAATGATGGTATCATACCATTATGGATCACCTCCCATGTTGGTACAATGACCTAATGGATATCTAGCAGTGAATAAAAGATCCTATTTTTTGAACTTAGTTAACTGTCGATCCTATATTTTCTCACCATTCTCTTGATTGTTATGGACAAGGTCAATGTGTTTCAAAAATGGTCAATGTTCAACCCTTGCTTACTAGTATCCCCTTCATCCATTCCTTGAAATTCAAAACTTAACTCCTTTCCTTGTTCTTGTATCATGATGGGATTTCACCCTTGATATTTCCTCTAATGTGCACTCCTTTGATTTGGGTATACCTCCATACGGTTCCTTTTTTCCCACATTTATCATGGATCATGTAGGATTATGAATTCAAGTGAGGTGTGAATTGATTTCGTTAAGCTCTGTATGATCCCTTCATAGTCTGAAATCTATTACCTTAAACTAGGAGCCTTACTGTATATGTTTGGTGTGACATCAGTCACATGGTGCTCACGTCAACATGCATCTATTACCAACATCTTTTATGGTATTTAAAACCCTTTTGGCTCTTTTTCATCAGATTCATTTCCTCCTTGAAACACAAATTTATTCAGAATATAAATTTCCTAGTCCATGAAATGTGAATTTAAACTATTTTCTACGGTCCAAGAAGTAAGACCTTAAACAGTGTACAACTTCCTGCTCACATGGCATTAAATTATGCCATGCATCATCATTATTGTATAACATCAAACTGTGTGCTCATAACCCTCATATACATCATATAAAACTACAAGGAATAACAGTACCTCACCTAAAGTTCCTTTCCTCACATATTCTATTGTTTCTTAGCATCCAAGATGATTCTCCCCTGAGAGATGGTTTTTGATGTTTGTTCCAATCAGTATGATTACATTAGTGAGTTCTAATACATGATGGAATAATTCTGATAGTGTTGGAATCCATTCAAACATTCCATATCTTCACTCACATTATTTTTGTACCCATTATTCAGATCCTCATCATGTTTAATGTCTAAATATACCCCTAATGTCTTGTTCTCATGACACTTTGGCTCACCTACCATCCTAGTCCAATTTTCCTAAAGAATTTGGGTGACAATTCAAGGCAGTTTCCATGTTTCTAACATGGTTAGTAGTCAACCCACATTTGTTTTTTCAAATTTCAAGATAAGAGATGTATAAACTATGTCTTGAACATGGTCAATAGTTTTCCTATATCGTTGCACTACCCCCATCAGGTTCTGAATTTTGGGCATTGTGATTCACACATCCAATTCCCATTGGTTCAAATTTATTACAATACTGTCAGAGTTATCCTATTTTTGAACTTGATCATGTTGGAAAAAGAAAATTGTCTACCCCAAGAGACATATTCTCTAGTAACTGTCTCCAATATCTCAAACTCTCTTGGTGGCCAGTCAACAATAGTAGTCCCCAAGTGTTTGAAGGTTATCTGGAACTCTCATACAAGGTGAACAATTTTCTGGTTGTCCCTTGTTTCTCACAGTTGGTATGACCCATGTGAGTTTAGGTATGGTACATTAGTTTTCACACACATGTTATTGAAGTGTGATAATTAAATTAGGAAAATAATATTTCCTTGCACAATAATAAAGTAGAAGTTATCCTACAAATGTAGTAGTTGCAGGGACACTCACATAGTACAGCCTCTAGTGAGTCTTAGAGGGATCAATCCTATAAATATTACCCTTCAATTTTGAACTTCATATCCTCCATCCTCTCATGTATGAACTATAGGGTCTAATAACACATTCTAATCTCTATTTATTCCTCATCATCTATAGGGTGAAGTTCATCATCCCTGATATGCGCATGATCATTCTCAACTCAGAGATCATCCACTTGACTTGACACCGGTCTTATCTACTTCTAAGCCTCCTCTAATTAGGATTTTAGTTGTATAATGAGTTCTGAGTGAGTGGAAACAAAGGAGGAATGCCCGTTCATTCATTCTTACAATCAAAGAATCTCCTGATTTTCCTTATAAATATTCAAGATTTTGTCATACTTCTCCTAACACCAGGTGACATTCAGGTGTTGGATGCCTTCTCGTATTTTCTCTGAAAGTCACAGATCCTTGCATGGAGTGTAGGTTCTGGCCACAGCGGAAGCGCGTTGGTGCGTTTTCCCAACATTAATTTTAGCGTTTAAAAAACGTTCAATCCGAGATCTGTCACGATAGAAAACTCCGGATCTTCCGAATGGAATGAAGAACGAAAAATAAAAGAAGAGTCCTGGAACCATTGAGATAGGATCATCATATGTTGTTTATAATTAATTTAATTAATTCACAAGAATTACCTTGGTGGAATTATTTCTTCGTCGATGTCTCCGGTCACGATCATGTGATCCGTTGTTGCATCATATAATCCAAGTATAGGATTCCTCTGGAGGTGATACACATGTGCTCCACGTATCTATGGATGTCGCTGAAGGGATCTCCCAGTGCTGGCGTGGAATAACCTTCGCTTGCGATGTCCGCCTTCGACCACCTTGATCCGGGGGAGGATCTCGCTCTCGTAACTTGAGGGAGTTATTGGTGGAAAGGGAATTATCTCTTGTCTTGAGAGTATTTCCAAATCCGTTGTGCACAACAATGTCTCTAGAAAAGTGTTAGGGTTGTGAGGATATTTATAATCGGATTTGAGGTTAACAGAGTTGTGACAATAAATAAATGAGTTACATGTTTTATTTATTTCATTAACTCTTATTGAAACCCCATGTTGAATTATTAATTCCTTGACATGCGCCCACACTGATTATAATTAATATCATTTAAAAAAATATTATATCCTCAAAATCCCGACTGGAAAACTACACGTCATTTAATAATTAATACACTGCAAGTACTTGTTTTCCATAAAACTATATGGAATGTATATTTAATATACACGGCGTGTACGTTTATTTTCCATTTTCATCCACCACATTTATTATACCTTGAGTAATGGTTATTTATTTCTTAAATAAATGTAACTGCATTACTCACTAATAAATATATTATTTTCCCCACAATATATTCTCTCGAATAACTAGTGTCTTAATAAATGCGATGAGGTATCCATAAATAATTATTAAACCACATTCGGGAATAATATTTATTTAAATTGTTAAATTAATATTTAACTGAGATACATGGACACACTTAGTGTATAACCCTCTAGGCCTCTTTCTCAGTGGCATTAGGCGGAGCCTGCCTAAAGTCCAAGGTTAACATCTAGAAACATGCCAAGGCACCCATAGATAAAGAAGTTAATTCCATAATGATGTGTCACCTCCTATGAATACTTACCATGTAATATAATCCCTTTCTCTCGATATCTCTAATCAAGTGGGTTTCATGCTAGTGCCATCAACCCATGTGCTCGATTATTCTTTCTTTGACTTCCTGTAATTGGACTCGCCCATACCTTACCATGGACATGGATTTATTTAGGATATATCAATTCTATCAAAGGTCCTGATATATATACTTCTGTTATGGAACAGAAGGGACAAATCCTTTCTCGCATTATCTATTAATGCAGTATTACTCTTGACACACCCAATGTATCCTACCTTTCCGCGAACAGTGTGTCATCACAGTTTTCATCAATACATCTAAGTGTGCGAGTTGTAATACCAATTAATAATAATCTTAAATTCTAAGGACCAATACACACGTCCGCGGATAGAAACATCCAATGACACTATGAAATGTGGATTTCTTACTGGCGGGTCTCGTTCTCATAATATCCTCCTGGATATTACCAAGGGCCCACATCATGACAAGGTGACTCAAAGATTTATGAGTCCTCACCCCTAATGACATGTATTTTTTGTGTCCCTCAAATAATATCATCTGGCCATAGAACATATTTTCAAGAACAGTGTTATGGCACTTCTGGGTTCTCATCATATCAGGGATCTACTATGACCCTTTAATGCAACAGTTGTCCTTAGAACATTATCACATGCATTGTCATGCAGAATAACAATCAATATGTGATTAGGATTTTATTAATGAATAAAGTACAAAGTAGTTGGTTCTAGACCACCAACTCTAACATACTCCCACTTGGACTAGAGCTTGCTGCTAACAACCTTTAATCCGCTAGCTCTCACATGATATTCATGCTTCTTCTGAGATAATCCTTTAGTCATGGGGTCCACCACGTTCTCTTCCGTGGACACTCTGCTCACAGCAACTTCACCCCTCTGATAGAAATCCCTCATTAGGTGATACTTCCGGAGTATGTGCTTTGTCCATTGATGTGACCTTGGTTCTTTTGAAAGAGCCATCGCTGCAGTATTATCACAATACAATATAATGGGATCATTACTGCTAGGACCACATCAAGCTCCTGGACAAAGTTCTGAATCCATACGGCTTCCTTGGCTGGATCATAAGCCGCTATATATTTGGACTCCGCTATAGAATTGGCGACAACTGGATGTTTTGAACTCTTCCAGCTCACAGATCCACCATTGAGACAAAAAACATGTCCAGATTGCCACTTCAAATCATTCTGATCTGTCTGAAAACCAGCATCAGCATACCCTCTGATGACAAGCTCCTTGTCTCCTCCATACACCAGGAACATATCCTTAGTTCTTCTCAGATACTTAAGGATTGTCATAACAGTAGTCCAATGTTATTCCCCTGGATCTGTTTGATATCTGCCTACCATGCTCAGTGCATAAGCAACCTCAAGCCTGGTACATAACATGGCATACATGATGGATCCTATAGCCGAAGCGTATGGGATCTTACTCATTCTATCTTTATATTGTTGTGTTTGAGGACACATTTTCCTAGAAATATGTAGGCCATGTGACACTGGAACCAATACTCTCTTGGATTGTTCCATACTAAATCTCTTTAGTATCTGGTAAATGTATGTACTCTGACTTAGCCTAAGCAACCTCTTGGATCTATCACGAATGATCTTGATCCCTAGAATGTAAGCTGCTTCTCCTAAGTCCTTCATGGAGAAACACTTGTTCAACCAGTCCTTAACTGACTGTAAGACTGGTACATCGTTTCTAATAAGTAATATTTCGTCAACATATACTACTAAGATAACGATCACATTCCCATTACACCACTTTTAAACACATGGATCACATTCATTCTTAATGAAACCAAATTCCTTTATAGCTTCATCAAATCAAATGTTCCATGACCTGGATGCTTTCTTCAATCCATAAATGGATTTCTGCAACTTGAAAACCCATTTGGCTTCACCTGGTGTCACAAACCCTTCTGGTTGTGTCATATAGATATCTTCCTGAAGGTTCCCATTATAGAATGCTGTTTTTACATCCATTTTCCAAATCCAGTAGTCATGGTAAGCTACTAGGGGAAGTATGATTCTTATGGATTTAAACATGGAAACTGGTGAGAAGGTTTCATCATAGTAAATTCCATGACGCTGTCTGAATCCTTTAGCCACTAGTCTGGCTTTATAGGTGCTAACTTGACCTTCCATGTCCAGTTTTCTCTTCACTACCCATTTGCATCCAATAGGCTTTACATCAACTGGCTCATCGACCAGAACCCGGACTTGGTTCTGATACATGGAATACATCTTATAATTCATAGCTTCTATCCATGTTTTAGCTTCTGAGATTTCTACTTCTTCCTTATAGGAGAGAGTTTCATCATTGTCCAACAATAATGATTCACCATCCTCGGTGACTAGGAAACCAAATCTCTATAGTTCCCTTACCTCTCTTGAGCTCCTACGCAGTACTTGTGTTTCTGGAACCACTTCCATGGGGACCTGTGGAACTTGTTCCTATACCAACTCCTGTGTATCTTGAGCATCAACTTCATCGAAGTCAATCTTGCTCCCACTATCCTTTTGAGGATTTTCTCCCTCTCAAGAAAGACGGCTTGTCTGGAGACAGTCACTTTCTTTTCCCGATGGTTATATAGTTAATATCCTTTCGTTTCCTTAGGATATCCTATAAAGATATACTTCATGCCCTGGGGTGCTAGTTTGTTTCCTGAGAATGCCTTAACAAATTCCTCACATCCCCATACACGTGTATGAGACAAAATGGGTTTCTTTCCATTTTATAACTCAGAGGGAATTCCATTTTCTGCCTTAGTTGGTACTCGGTTTAATGTGTATGCAGCAGTTTGTAATGCATATCCCCAAAAGGATAATGGAAGATCCGCATGACTCATCATCAACCTCACCTTGTCCAACAAGGTGCGGTTCCTCCTTTCACTAACACCGTTCCACTATGGTGTATAAGGAGGAGTGAGATGTGATAGAATCCCAGACTCTTGTAGATGATCGATGAACTCTTGGTTCAGATATTCTCCACCTCGATCTGATCGAAGTTTCTTTTTCTTCTTACCAAGATGATTCTCTACTTCATTCTTGAATTCCTTAAATTTCTCCAAGGCTTATGACTTATACCTCATCAAGTAGATAGATCTGTATCTACTCAAATCATCAGTAAAAGTAATGAAGTAAGAATATCCACCTATAGCTTCTACTGTAAATGGTCCACATACATCCCTGTGTACCAATACTAGAATCTCTGTGGACCTTTAACCTTGTCCACTGAAAGGCGGCATGGCATTTTACCTTGTAAACAAGAGTGACATCTATCAAGTGGTTTTAGCTCAGTAGAGTCTAAATAGCCATCTGGGCAGATCTTTGTCAAGCTCTTCTCGTTTACATGACCGAGACGGTGATGCCACAACTCGGTGATGTATGAGTCATGTGAGTTTGTTTCGTTATCGATTTCCAACACATGGTTTTCGTAATTTAATACATAAAAACCATTATTTAAATGTTCCATACCATAACATACTTTGTTCTTATAAAAGAGAAAACCCTTATTTCAAAACTTTAAAATAAATCCATCCATATCCAAACCAGATACAGAAATTATGTTCTTAGTAACACTAGGCACATAATAACAGTTATGTAAAACCAAAATCATGCCAGTCGGTAATGAGAGGTGGTAGTCTCCAATAGCCAACGCTGCCAGCCTTATGCCTTTGGCAGCTCTAATATCCACCTATCCTCTAGAAATCTTTCTAAATCTACTTGGTTCTTGCATTTGAATACAGATGTGAGCCCCACAACTTGTATCAAATAACCAATGTGTAGAAATAGAAAGATTACACTTGATAACTAATGCACCATTAGCGTCCCGACGCTTCTGGGTGCAATTCCTCTTCCAGTGGCCTTGCTTACCACATGCAAAACACATTTCCTCCCATTCCTTGCCCTACCTATGGATCTTCCCCTTCTTGGAGGGATGGTGCTCGGGGGCTTCAGACTGTTTATAAGTCTTTGGCCCCTTTTCCTTGTCCTTCCTTTTCTTATTCACCATAAGGACTACAGGTTTGTCACGCCCCATGTCCTTATCTACCTAGTGAGTTAAGGGTATAAGTTCTGATCTAGGTGCAACTGGAACAGGCTCTTCCAGCACATACAATTTCCTCTCGTGGCGACGGATAACGCGTAAACGCCTCTGCCACTCTTGGAAATTTTTTCCGGTGAGAATGTTTTCCTTCTCAAATATGGTTCTCAATGATATGTTTGAAGTAATTTTGTTGTCGTTTCTACAAATTAAGATGAGAAAAGGTTTAGTAATTTATTACAAAACTGAGACAAATAAATAAATTAATGATTATTAGTCTCCCACTATTTTATCGAAATCCAATATCCCTCACCATTGATTTCAGAATATTCTATTTCCTGAATATTCTAGTGGCATGGATTCATATTTCCATTTTCATTACCCCAAATGAGGTTGGTCAAGCAACTTTAAGGGTTTTAGGTAGGCATTCCAAATTCCAACTGCATTAACTCGCAGCTCCTTGATCCGCTGAGTGGACTCCCCAATCCTGAAATCCTTTTATTTTGGATTTCCTCAACCTTTGGCTCTTGGTCACACCAAGTCCTGTTGTGTCAGTCAATCCTTGATGTAAACCAAGTCAAGTCAACCCAAAATCTTGAATTATAATTCCCTGATAATTGAAAGCACCCCAACTAGGGTTAGTCAAGCACTTTGAACTATTGTTCGATTCTAACCATTATTATGGAAGGCTATACCGACTAAATATTTATTTTGATGGATTTTATCCTTATACGTAAATTTCCATTTTATTATCTTTGATTACATTCTTGTTAATATTAAGTGGGATATACTTAAGTGATTAACCATGTCTAAGATAATATTTACGTATAATACGGTTTTATTTTAGTTCCATCTTGCATGCTCGTTTAATTCATTAATTGTGTGATCGTGACATTACACCCACAATAAATAAACCATGAAACTGACATAAATAAAATAAATGTTATGATCATGAGCTTTTTATATTGGTTATTTTATCTAGTAGTTGATAAACTAACCTAAGACCTAGTGGAGAAACTCCTTGAACCTTTCGGGTTTGTGTTTACAGTTTTCCACTTGTCCACCTTTGTATCTCCTTGGATTGATTTCACCTTGGCTCCTAACTTGAGCCGCCTCCACCAGCTTGGGATCTCCATCCATTACATATGCATTTATCTCACACGTAGGTGAGGGGTAAAGGGGTTTTTACATAAAATAATCCTTGGGCGCGCAGACCCTACATATTAATGAGGAGATGGCTCGCAGGACAACTAATTTAATTTAAATAAATAAAATAAAATAAACCATTCACATACAAAGGTATCGGTCTAGCTCATGATCATCCATATATGCAACGATATTTACGCATAAATAAAACTAGCATTCAATTCTTTAATCGTTATTGTTTAAGATAAATCACGCTCGAATTAATTAATTATCTCTAATTAATCAATAATTTTATCTTAAACCCGTTTCTGAACTTCCTTGAGATTCTCATCCATTATAATTTTAAACAGATAAATTCATTTAAAATTATCCTTGTATGTAACTTGTACCTTGGAGGCAACCCAGTGAATTCTCATTCATTACGCAGATGTTAAATTAAACACATATATATAAAACATCTATCATGTGTTGTGCCTCAGCTTTACGCATGCACCATGGTACACGTCTCAAGGTTTTGTATAATATAATATTAAATTTTAATAAATCTGCATAATTTGTGTGAGTACACGGCGTGTAGTTCCAACTACACGGCGTGTACTTTTCTTCACCGTCCATCCAAAGTACACGCCCGGGGACAGCGCGTGTTAATGTAATTCAGAAATTTTCAGAGTACACGACGTGTTCTATGGTACACACGTCGTGTAGTTTCCATGTTACACCGTTTCCAGCCAGGCAAGCCATGTACGGGGTACACGGCCCAACCCTATCCCGAAGGGACTGCACACCGTGTTCATTCGACCACACGGCGTGTGATCCGGAAACCGTGTGCCACCTATTTCTGGTCAACACACGGTGTCTTAAATTCTTATAATGAATCCAATACATGGCATGATTTGGTGGATCAGTCAATGAATTGAACCTAGACTACACGGCGTGTACTTCCGAATACACGCCGTGTATTCTGGTGTTGTACGGCCAGAAACGTTTGGCTCCTACGGATGAGTTCCTCTATTTTATTTTAATCAAAATTAAAAGAAAAATTTATTTCTATGAGGTGAACAAGAAACGAGAGAGGAGAAAAAGATCTCGAGATTCAGATTTCCAGAACGATTAAACATGAATTGAAATAACTAAATTATTAAATGGGTAAATCACCAATTAAAAACTAAATAATTATAATCAATGATATGACCCCTATGATACCACTGGTAGGTTCTGGGCACAGCGGAAGCGCGTTTGAGGGTTTTCCCAACTTTAATTTTAGCGTTTAAAAAACATTCAATCCGAGATCTTTCACGATATAAAACGCCGGATCTTCGGAATGGAACGAAGAACAAAAAAGAAAATAAGAGTCCTGAAACCATTGAGATAGGATCATCATATATTGGTTATAATTAATTTAATTAATTCACAAAAATTACCTCGGTGGAATTCTTTCTTCGTCGATGTCTCCGGTCACGATCATGTGATCCATTGTTTCTTCGTAGAATCCAAGTATAGGATTCCTATAGTGGTGATCCACACGTGCTCCACGTATCTCTGGACGTCGCCGAAGGGATCTCCAGGTGCTAGCATGGAAGAACCTTCGCCTGTGATGTCCGCCTTTGACCGCCTTGATCTGGTGGAGGATCTCGCTCTCATAACATGAGGTTGTTCTTGGTGGAAAGGGAATTCTCTCTTGGCTTGAGAGTATTTCCAAATCTGTTGTGCACAAAAATGGCTCTAGAAAAGTGTTGGGGTTGTCAGGATATTTATAATTGGGTTTGAGGTTAATAGAGTTATGACAAATAATAAACATGTTACGTGTTTTATCTATTTCATTAACTCTTATTGAAACCCCATGTCGAATTTTTAATTCCTTGAAATGCGCCCAAGCTGATTATAATTAATATCATTTAAAACCATTTTATATCCTCAAAATCCCGACTGGAAAACTACACGGTGTGTAATAATTAATACACGGCGTGTACTTGTTTTCCATAAAACTACACGGATTGTATATTTAATATACACGACGTGTACTTTTATTTTCTATTTTCATCCACCACATTTATTAGACCTTGAGTAATGGTTATTTATTTCTTAAATAAATGTAACTGCATTACTCGCCAATAAATATATTATTTCTCCCACAATATATTCTCTTGAATAACTAGTGTCAAAATAAATGTGATCACGCATCCTTAAATAATTATTAAACCACTGTCGGGAATAATATTTATTTAACTTGTTAAATTAATATTTAACTGAGATACATGGACACACTTAGTGTGTGACCCTCTAGGCCTCTTTCTCAGTGGCATTAGGCAGAGCCTGCCTAAAGTCCAAGGTTAGCGTCTAGCAACACGCCAAGGCACCCATAGAGAAAGAAGTTAACGCCACAATGACGTGTCACCTCCTACAAACGCTTATCATGTAATATAATCCATTTTTCTCTATATCTCTAATCAATCAGGTTGCATGCTAGTGCTATCAACCCATGTGCTCAATTATTCTTTCTTTTACATCCTGGAATTGAACTCGCCCATACCTTACCATGGCCATGGATTTATTTAGGCTATATAAATTTCATCAAAGGGCATGAGATATCTACTTCCCTTATGGAACAGAAGGGACAAATCATTTCTCGCATTATCTATTATGCAATATTACTCGTGACGCACCCAACATATCCTACCTCGCTACGAAAAGTGTGTCATCATAGTTTTCGTCAATACATATAAGTGCGTGAGTTGTAATACCCATTAATAATAATCATAAAGTCTAAGGACCAATACACACGTCCGTAGATAGGAACATCCAATGACACTATGAAATGTGGATTTCCTACTGGCGGGTCTTGTTCTCATAATATCCTCCTGGATATTACCAAGGGTGCACACCATGAGAAGGTACCTCAAATTTTTATGAGTCCTCACCCCTAATGACCTGTATTATTTGTGTCCCTCAAATAATATCATCCGGCCATAGAACATATATTCAAGAACAGTGTTATGGCACTTCTGGGTTCTCATAATAGTAGGGATCCGCTATGACCCTTTAATGCAACATCTGTCCTTAGGACATTATCACATGCATTTTCACGCAGAAGAACAATCATGATTTGATAAGGCTTTCATTAATGAATAAAGTACAAATAGTTGGTTCTAGACCACCAACTCCAACATGGAGGCCTTGAGCATTCATCCCATCGGTTCATAGACTACACAACCAGTGTCTAAGTGACCTCATCCATCTCACCCATTGTGATTTTTGAGTTTTTTCAATGAATTGTTTGATACACTGCCATTCCCTACGTAGGATGATGTGATTTCCCTTGGCCACTTCTCGATAAAAGTCATCCATCTCTTCAATATATATAGGATCAATCCTGGGAAACACAACCAGGAGTTCATCAATGATATCCTCCTCCAAAATTCAATCATATGGGATGGGCTCATTGTCATGAGGTTGGTTGTTTTCACTAGACAACATCTCAACAATGTTGTCCCTGTCCGCTCCGAGTATCACCCCACCAGTGGTGCCACTCATAGTCGTAACTAACTATTCACCAGAAGTCATAGCCTGGTCATCTCAAATTTTATCCTCCACATGGATTGACATGCCTATCAAAAAAAAACCCTAATTCCTCTAGCCATTTCTAATATCAGAGCACACGCTACTCCCAAAACTATTAATAGGGGAAAGAAGTTGGTCAATCAGACCGGAAGATAATGAGTATGTCCTTGTAAGATAGAAAACTCATACTAGTCAAGCAGTGGTGGATCATTATCTCAGTTTTTCACCATTGGAAAAATGGATTGTTTCCCTATATATATGACTAAGGACTTTGGGGATTATGAGGTGGAAAACCTAACCACCCTAAGTTTGGTCGGCCCACTAGTTTCTCATTCCCCATGTGTAGGCCCCAGAGCATGCTCCTCCACACCCATTCCCAAACCTTCATACCCATCAATTGGTCTCTCTTATATGATATTCTCCTTCATGGAATATATTTTAGCTAGGTAATCTAGATAAAGCATGAAGGAAGATAAAACATGGTAAAATAGTTTTAAACATACTCTAAGAACTTTAGAAAATTCCTCCAAATATTCTCCGGTATCTCCACCTTCTAGGGGATCCCTTCATTGGAATATTCTCCCCAATACTCATCTGAATCTTCATGAAAGGGAAAATGTGCTTCCATCTTAGTTTCTAATATCTTTTAAGGAGAGGTCTGACCCAGAATCACCTTTACTCAATTGGTTAAAAGGCATGAAATGCCTCGGGTATGTACCAGACACTCCAGCTCTGTCATGAACTAATCCCCCTCTTTCGTGGATTCTAAGAAGTCATCCTTGGAATGACCAATCCTAGTAGGGTGCATCGCATAATTATAGAGGTGTCTCTAAATTTTATGAAGACCTTGTAACTTCATGTTCATGTCCCAATTATCCCAAGCCTCGAGAAAGGTGTCCTCAGGAATGTTCACTTTGCACAACCGCTTCCCATGATCCTAGAAAGACCCCCTATAAAATCCCCTGGATGGATCCCCTTCCTACGAAGTCTACGTGACTGGGAGAATTTGCCTTCTTATTGCTACTCCTCTATATTCACCTTTGGCAGGTGCAGTCTCTTGTACTATTGACTCTGTTGTTATGCCCCTACCACCATGAGATTCCCCATCCCTACTTCTACGAAGCTCTCTCACTACTTTTCAACGGCATCCTGGAGTTAGAGGGATCACTCCTTCATTAGACTAGATAGTCTGTTGCCTCAACATCACCCCTGGATAAGTGTCCTCCCATCTCTTATAATACTCATGAATCATCCCGAACGTGGTAGTGGGTGGATTCAACCCATTCTACATCTTTATAACTTTATGTGCAAATGTGACCCAAAGATAGCTCATCACCGATGGATGGGTTTCATGGAATCCCCCAAGTATTCATTTGAATTTAGACTCTGCAAGAACCTGAACTACCTTGAAAATCAATATGGGTTGTATGGTTCACATATGAAATCATAATAAACCCTTTACACAAGCACTCTAACTTTAAAGTCCACGAGAT
Organism: Viscum album; assembly: GCA_963277665.1. Lineage (NCBI taxonomy): Eukaryota > Viridiplantae > Streptophyta > Magnoliopsida > Santalales > Viscaceae > Viscum > Viscum album. The sequence continues at coordinate 289,481,065 of OY728127.1, read as the reverse complement.
ACGACCATTACACCTCGGTTCCTAATCCATCTTCAGTTATTACTCCAATCCGTAAGAGAAATGGGTGAAATGAAAAATGATCTCACATCCCAACATTGATAAAAACATCTATCAATCCCATCTTGAATGGGAAACATACTATGTTGTTCAGAATCATAGGAAAAAATTTATTTATGGATGGGAAATTGAGTTTCAATATTACCCCCCCCCCCCCCATGTTTTGACACCCAATTGTGAAAGAAGTGAAATAGACTACACATGGGAAGTGTCATCTTCACCTCTCTGATATTTTGAATTACTTTATACAGCTTTTTCAGCACTATGATACAAATATTAATATGCTTACCTATTTCCAAGGTCACCTTCGTTATAATTGTGCTTATTGCCACCCTAATGTGTGTATCTCTAACCAGAAACAAGTACAAATAGTTGAGTGCTTGGATGAATCCTGGCTACCTAACTATGGGTTGAGGCTTAGTTTTAATCTTATAACCCCATAACTTCCATTGGATCTCTTACAGGATTCACCATTATGAGCTCCCTTTCCTTGCTGGACTCCTCTCGGATAGGTGTGTATACTTTTCAGTAGTTTCCTCACTAGTTCTTCTCCCATCATAGGCTCCTCTACTATGTATTTCAGAGAATATCAAAACCAATGCTTGAAATGGGCATCCCTCATCCCCTGATTTTTCATAGAAGTTCTAATCACCAAATCCATCAAAAACTTCTCCAGACACATTAGTTGTTCTTGATCCTCCCATGAATTCTCAATGGGGAGAAACTCATCATATATCAGACCCAGTATAGGGATCCTAGAGAAGTGATGGAGGTCCTAGAGGCTAATTCCAACCTCCCCATGATGGAGATGAAATGTGTTGGTCCTCAGAGACCACCTTGTCAACAACTCTTTCATGACCTCCTATGGATGTTAAAAATGGAAATTAGAATCCCATTCCACTTTTTATAGGCCTACCCTCCTCATATCTTCCTCAAATTCAGCTCATTATGTGTATGCCCAATAGGCCCAATCCCACTCACTGGTAAAGTTACCTCCTCGATGTAGATCTGAGTCATTAGTCCATCCCTTCTCTAGGTTTACTAGGCCATCATTGATGATTATCGAATATTATGGTAGAGATAAATCATTCTCTAACCCATTCATGAACATCACTGATATTGTTGTGGATATGGTCTATTATAATGGGAGAGTGATCCTTCTATATGTATCTATCAACAGCCCGATTCCAATGGTATTTCCCTGGTATGCCTATGAAATAGTAGTTTAGTTTATCCCTCATATTCGGAAGAATGAAGATGTCATATCCTAGGACAAAACCATAAATTGGAAGACTCTTTCATAAGTGGATACTCATTTTGAACATCTAACAGCATCATGAGAAAAGATTTGTGGTCAAAGTGTCCTTTAATATACTCCCCAATAATAATGTTGTTTGCTAGTTCTTCCCTTCAGGTGGCATCTGCAATGACTTCCCAAGAAATTTATTGAGTGGCCATCAACTCTAAGGCATTGGTGATTCTTTGACTCAGTCTCCCAAATTTCATCTTTTACGGTCATTCATGGTGCAAACGGATCACAATCCTTAATGTTATCTATGTGTTTCTTGAGGTAGTTAGGGATTTCAATGATAATTCCACTAAAAAATAGTGATCGTGAATAAAAGGTCTAAGGTGTCCATTTTTTAATTAATTCATTTTTAGAGCACAATCACCGAAGTAACAAGCTTCATGAAAAGAGGAGTGCATGTTGGTATTCTCATGGATGCTCGATACTTTTTAAGGGACCCACAATGTAATAACAAACAATGGGCTTCATGGAGTGTGTCACACCAGCGACCATCATGGACCTCCCATCGCCTATGGACATCAAGAATGGGCTTCTATAAATAAGTAATTTTTTATACTTTTAGTGATTCTCCCCTATAATCAGGAACTCCCCTCCCATTATCTCCCATTATAAGGGGTATTTTTACATCAAAATACATAAATGGGGAAAATATCATGATTCCATAGTCATTCGAAAGTGAATTGAAGCTAAACGGACAAAAAAACCTTTTAAGGTTCTTCTTTGAAAAAAAATATCATGAAGCTTCTTCAAACATCATGACCATGAGAGGTTGTGATAGAATGCACCACGAGTTTTATGGATCCATATGATATAAATATAATTAATAGACAACTTGGTATGTCTGAACGAGCTACAGCTCTTCACGGCACCCTCCTATGCTTCACAGTGTGCTACTAAGAATCATGAGACCCTTGCACCTATAAATACCCATATCATCCCACCTAAACGGGTTGGAAACCCCAACCTTCATCTTCTGAGTTCCCAATTTTTGAATCCCAGAAACATTGTGAACAAAATAAAAAATTAATCATCCAAGGTATTTGATAAATGTGAAAACCCCTTTCTCATGTTCTTAAATGCCTCCACCTAAGGTGGATATTCCTTTTCAAAGGCCTATGCCTTTTATGGTGGAATAAGGCCCACTAGGTTACCTGAGGCTTCATCGACCATTGTTCCTTGATAAAGCCCACCTTTCCCGAATTTTGACTTCATGATAAGGAAGTATCATCATGTTTTGGGAAGACTTTTCCATAATGAAGCCCCTAAAATCCCCAAAGTACCTATATTTTGTGTACCATATCTCAACGAGGTCCCATACTTTGTGAATATCTTCTCATGGGCATCACCATGTGGTCTCCCATCTTCTGACACCTCTTTAGGAAGGTTGAGTGCCCCAAGTCTCCACACCCATCCAGGGTCATCCCAGTTACACAACAAGTTCCATTATAATGTGCTCTATCCACTCCTATGGCCCACTCCACATTGTGTCTGGACTAATATTATAATTTACCTTCTTATTTTCATCATCAGTATGCTAATCCTTCTTTTTTAGTATAGGAATGAAAATATAGACCTCGTGAGTGACCACTTTTTCACACAATCCCACCCTGAAATTTCTGAAGCCATCCCCCTCCCAAGGGTTGGTGAGTGATGGTTTTTTAATCCCAATGGTTAAGGAGTGAGTTCCCCACATATGATTTGTATGGTGTGAAATTGTTTTTCACCAGAAATCCTCAACACATGACATTAAAATATGGCCTCTCACCATTGTGAAGATGTGGGATGTAAAATGTATGTGTGACACGGAATAAGATCTTCCTCACATATAATGACATCCTCCACACCCTCCGCATAAAGAATGAAATCCTTATAGGAAACCATCTTGTTGTAATATCCTATACTCTCTTCCTGGAGGAAGCACCTTTACGCTTCCTTGACTCCCCCATGGACAATAGTCAAAGAGGGGATGGGAACTGAGAACCCTTCCACTTCTCGTACTCTCAACACCCCATCCCTCTTAGTTTTTTCTTTCTCACCAAGGTCTGCTTCCCCGTGTATGACACAATCACATAGAATAAGATCCTCTATGGGTCGCTTCCATGAATAATCCCTACACAATCTCTTGTTGGTGCATTCTTTCATGACACCGCATCTAGTTCTACTATTTCCTCTAGTTTCTCATAGCGAACAAGACTCACATGGGCTTAGAGGTTAGTAGCGATCAAAACACCAATCCATCATCCTAGGCCTCCTCCTTAGTTGTAATCCCCAACCATTCCATTATTGAACTACATCGGTCTTGATCCATGTTTCTGAAACTCGTTACATAGGATTCCTCTTTGAGGATCAATCAAAACCAATGGTAAACATTCATGTCCACCTCATAGGGGAATACCTCCTTAATTCCCGTCCTATAGTATCCATACTGACCTTCATGGTGTGGCATCTTCCCTTTATGGTATGAACCTCCCAAATACTACCTCATAAGGTGTTCAGATCGATCTATCAATAAACCTTCTAGGTTCTCCCTAAAAAGGGATGTACCTCATTGATCTGCCTCCATGGGGCGTTATGATCAGTCCCACTTCATATTTGCAATATGTTAAACTTGCAAACTATTACACTACTACCTTGTGGTAAAAATTGGTTGCTTGAGGAAAACCTTGTAAGATATTACTTTTCCATTTTATTCCCACTGATCGAAATGGGATACCTTGGGTTCTGAACCCAAGATGCCTTAATGAGATACCCTTTTAATAGGAATAATACAGGTGGACAATGTTTATACACTGATACATTATAGTGATGCAAAACGTAACAACACCCCTAACTGATGGTTGTTTCCCTATCAAGACCCCTTGGAATTTCTAGAAAAAAACAATGTAATTAACCAGCATCCACAAAGAGATGGAATCAAAAATGGGTTTATTGAACACATCTTAATCTATGAGGGAGACCTGGATTAGGTGACGAGTTCGAATGAGAAATCCATGGATGGAGAAACTGACATCCCATCATACAATTTTGATCAAGGAGAAGACGTCATAGAGAAATTGATGAAAGATTCCCACCTTCGGAGAGCTGGAATGCAGGGCTATTGTGCATACCAAAAAAAATAACACACATGGTGGTGACTCCCAAAAAATCATTAGAAAACCCCATTACCTATATACACTCTCTTGAGGGTCAACATATGACCAGGGAACCCTTTAGGGTCTCCTAGGTCATATCATAACACAAACACCCGACATGGGTTTCTCAGTCTTAGTCTCACCTCTTATGTCGTCACACATCACTAATAGGGCATCATATTTCTCCATAGAATGTTAAATATATCAAGGCCCCAATGGAATATTAGGAAAATCTATATAAGAACCACTCTAGAGAGAAGTCTTAATTCCCATCTTACTTCTCAAATCTTTCATGGTTGGTCTACTCACACAACCTAACATCAATCTACATAGTATATACCCTATTAAGTACCCACATCTCAAATGTAGGGGGTCACATGCAACATTATCATCTTAGTTATCCCAATGAATCTAAGTCATCTCAACATCCAATCACGTCCTACTTGGGAATATCATCTCTAATTCATCACACACCCTAAGTCAATAGAATTAGGGGAACCCAATCATGTCCATTTCATTCATCTAATTCATTTAAGTATCACCACCCTAGGTCTAAAAATCTCAAGGAACAAATTTATAATTTTACCCTCAAGCATCATAGGATGAGATGTATGGATAGTTCACAAGGGTATATCATATCCCTTGGCACATGGTTGATCTCATTCATATGAATTTTTTTAGTTACATAATGTACTTAATTTAAAAGGGTTAATCATTTAAGGTAGAGAGACCACATATCACATTAATGCATAAATAAAATTCATTTACTACAAAGGATATGTTCAAGGGACCACCAACCCCAATTCCAGAGTTATTTCCTTTTTAATGTAGCTCAAATAATCTAACCAGAGATTTACCCAATATAACCTGCAATCTTCCATCGATATGAGTCCTCAGTGACCTTGTGGGACCAAAATGGTAACCAACCACTCGTAGAAGGTCCATGGAACACTATTAACACCATTATAGGAAAAATACATATCATTATACATAGTTCAATCACCAATTTAATCTATTTTCTTAATTAGGCATTGGAAAAACCGGCATACAAAGTACCAACATTGAAATTTTATGTGATTGCAATTAGGCATAATCTTGAGGAATACCCTCTCCGAGTTGTGTAAAATATTAACCATTCTATCCTAATTACAACATAATTTAGTGGAATCGGTGCCAAAACCCTAACCCAGTTCATCTAAAATTAATGTTCTATAATAAAAACGAAAATAAAAGTAGTGGAATGGTCAACAATACATAAAATAAACATAGAAAATCATCCAAAACCACACTGATCTATGGGGGATCAACGAAGAGTAAAAAAGCGGTAGGTTCGAACAAAATGGAATCTGCAAGAAATTCCACCCACTCAAAACTGAAGGGAAAAAATTCAATTACAAGTCTTACCTCACAAAAAAACTATGTTCGTGCCCTCAGGGGCATGGTTCCGTAGACCTAGGCATGGAAAACCTCCCCTGGGAAACCCATGAGCCCCGGACATTCCATAGACAACGACATGGATCCTCCCTCTCACTGTTTCTTATAGGCAGCCCCACACCTTCACCAAAAAATCTCCATGGTGTGGAGATCACTATAGTAAAACCTAAAATTTGAGACACACATCCAATTGATCACTATGATAGAGTGTTCACTAGTAATTTTGAACAAGCACCCCCCCCCCCAATTGAACTACACCATTCACCACATAGTGGTTCTTAATTTAGTCCCTCAAAATAATCACCATAGACCCACCCCTATGGGGCCTCCTTGGATCTCCATTTTGGATAGGTTTTCCTCCCTTTAACCTCATCTAGGATAAACAACATTGTATATTTTCATTCATTGTTTTCCAAGAACCACTGGCTCTTCCATGAGAATTTCACCCTTCCCATTTCACATTGGGATGATTCTAAGGCACTAGAAAACTCCTAAAAAGAAATTTATCCCTACATATTATATCTCCCTAGATTATTTTGGGGTCTTCCTTGAAAATTTCGAGGCAATTATATGGTGTGGCCTATATATTTGTGGTGTCACTGGCCCCCAGACTCATATGCACACTCATACACAACCCCACCAAGGAATAACACCTAAGTTGTATAACACACTCGTGGGTGAGTCCCTCAGAATATGGTTTGTTATTCTTTAAATAATTAAAATTTCAAAAATTCTACAACCCACACCATGCTGCAATGATCAGTGTTGTGGCCTGGTGTGTAGCCTTCTTCCATAACCAGATCCCAGTCACCCCGACCCTTCTCTAAGAATCACATGAACCAAAAATTGATCCTTGTTCTATGTCTAAAAAAATATCTCTTCAAGATGATCCAACTCATGAAATTTCTATTTTAGATATTATATCTCAAAACATACCCCTTAATAGAATCAACATTTCAAATTCCCTCTAAAATTCACCACCTATAAAACATAGGAATTTACAAACTCTCCACCCAAGAACATCTCATGCCAGAGAAGCCTCAGTGGTCCTTAATCATAATTATTGATCAATAATGTTTATCAATTAATTCTTAGTTCTCTATTTTTTATTTTTGGAATGATGATTGATCTTTTACTCTATAAATCCAAATATAAGTAGCACTATTCATCAAAACACAAAACACCCACTTTTCATCATTTTCATTAATAAGACAACTCTTAATAGAACCCTTTAACCCATGGACACCATGTTTCCTCCAACTAATTTATCATCAAGATCATGGTTCTACCCACTATAAGACACTTATTATAAGGTTCTATTCTGAGCCATGGTTCTCCCTACCTTAAAATTTTACCATAGAATTGAATTTCCATCATTCCAAAAACCTATTGGATGTGGTTTTCGACTCAACACATCTAATTTCATGTGAAAACACAAATAATTACTCCTCTATCCAACTCATCCAAAAAATTATCAGTTACACCTATTGGTGAGATATCTCAACACATAATCATAATTCATAAATCCCAAAAGAAAACTTGAGACCATCCAAACACCCACATCGAAGTCCAAACCTGATTATTTATATAATTCCATGTTTTTATACTTGAACAGAATAATCTATCACCATGTTCTCTCCCATAGAACTGACACACCCTTGATCTGAAATTCACCAAGGAACTAGATAAAACTGAGTTTATTGGCACACTAGAATCAAAAATTAATATCAGTCATCCAATGACCATTCTCATCGTACCCAAAACCCCAAAAACCAATATTTATTCCTCCATATATCATGCTCTATAAATTACCACAAATAATGAATGGAAGTGTCCATCCCACTTATAACTGAGTGTCAAAAAGAAACATCAATTGTTACTCATTCCTAACTCACCATGAATCCCATCCTCAGTACTAATTAAAATTAAATTCACAATAATAGTTGAACCCTCAACAGTCCAATGGTTCATTCCCTACCATATGGATTTATTTATTTTTTTCCCTCAATCTGAACATCAATAGGTTTCATCAACATGGATTCCCAACAATTAACATCATAAACTAACTTCAAGTCAATTACAACATGGTGCCCCAATCCATCTCTAATTTCGTCTCTAGAAAAAGGGATGTATATAATTATTTTCAAAACTCCAATAAAAATTGACAATAATAATTTTCCTTAAAATTATAAGTCCTCAACCCATACACTATCACTCATCAATCTGTAATTGAATGTATCCACACATAAATACTATGTACCATCTTAATATCTTCTTAAAACCAATGGTTGTGTGATACTATACCACCCAATATCACAACTAGACTCACACTCCAATGGTTCACATGACATAAAATCTTGGATCATGAGACTAACCCATCGATCATACTCTTAATTCATGTTATCATAATCTAACTAGAAGGGCCTTTTCCACTCCTCTAAAAAATTGGTCATTTCTCCTATGATATGGAAAATATCATGATTACCCACAAACCAGTATCATCTCTAAACCAATAGAATCTACCAACACTATATTCATCCTAAATATTTACATCCAAGTTAAAAATCATCTATCTCCTTGGGTATCACTATCAAAAATACTAGTTTCATGCATCCTACCAATCATTCTCTCGAAATCCATCACTATTATCAACTTACTATCACTCAAGGTGAATTATCTAGGATAAATAAATTCATTTATTATTCCTATAACATATACCTGATAGCACACAACATTCAATGATCTCATAACATGAAGCATATACCCATGTTTATCATCTCAAACGGAATGTACAAGTCTATCTAACCCCATACTTGGTTAAACCTTGTATATCATATCTTATCTCATCCATAATTTTGAACTCGCCAATATCCTAAATTATATATCAAGTGAACTAGTCTATCCCACTTATCCCATGGGTTATATCTCACATAGGTCATGGATCACGAGAATCACCTCTCTATTCCCATATCAAATATCATAGGGAAACACACCAACAAAAACCCCCATATCTAGGGTTATCATATGCACATATCAAGCATCACATACCAAATCATCATCCAAATCATATGTACTGATCCTCATCGGACATATACATATGAGACTACCCCCCCCCAAGGACCATAATTTCATCAAAGTACAAAAACACATATAGAGGAACATATATATATATATATAATTTAATTATTCCATAATAATATATGTTAAATAATTAATTTTCATATAGTTCAGTTAAGAAAAATCCCACCAAGAAGATATATGGGAAAACACCATATAGGTTCTTATTGACACATTAAATATCCGAACCTATTTTACTTTTAGAATGAATATAAAATTTACCTTCTAGGGGTTGATCATGAAGGCATCCAATTCATGTATCAACCAACTAAGGGTCAATTTAAATCACTAACATAGAGGGAGTTAATAGTAATAATCAAGAGGAATCACCCCAAATGACCCATGTAACATATCATCAGAAGATAATATTTAATGTTTGATGGGAGTAAAATTCCACTAACATGTTATCTATAAAAACACCATATAAGTTATGGTTGAAACTTTAAATAGTTGAACCATCATTATTAGTTATATGAATAACATGGAATCACATATATGTCTTATGAATCCTATAACAAAAGAATTATTCATTTACACTAGACACTATCAAATTTTAAAATAGTTACATCCCTATAAATCATAAATCTAAGAAAACTTAAGTGTGTCATACTAGGTGAAATCATAAAACTGTAAATATTTGAATCCAAGAAAAATAATCCTATATAGTTGCTAAGATGGAATTTCTATCAAAAAAATGGGTTTTAAATGCACTAGGATTATGCCTATTGTAATCTATGAAACTTTACTATATAACTTCTTTACCATCCCCAAAAATATTATTACAGGGTAAAAATGATCTCATGTCACTTTTTGACATTCTCCCCCAATCATTGACCATTGATTGGTTTTCATACTAGAGAAGACTCTATGAGGAACTCATACACTCCTCTCTGTATTAAAATGTTTGTCGAATATAGGTGATATTATGGGGTGTTACTATAGAGATACTATACCCTCATATTAGAGTGTGAAATAATAGAAAAATAACCAAATCCTTCCATGAACAATAATCAGGGTATATGAAATAAATAATACAAAATAGGATATAAAAAATGTTATATAGAATAAAATGGTCACATTGACCCATGGTCATGGAATTATAAAAACATAGATCACCCACTATGTTGATCACATATACAAGGTAAATACAAATAATGAAGGACATAAAATATCTGTTCCCATCCCCAAGACTCAACTCGTCCAAATTTTCTATCTCTTCCAAGTAATCTCACCCAATCATGAAATATTGGGATTTTTACCTAATTGAACATGTGTCCAATGATGTCTACTTGGGTACCCATGTTCTATGGATGCTAGAGAATGGTGTGAGTAAAACTCATAAGGGAACTACCCCCATGTTCACTAAAATAAATAGTAAAAAAGTGTGTGTTCATTTTACATTCTCATATAGTTAAATACAATAATTGTGAAACCAAAATAAATAAGTATTGTAAATCCTTGATTTCAAACATGACACCTAGGATTGACTATTCCTTCTTCAGGAAATTCTAGATGGTATCTAAGAACCACTCATAATAGTTTCAACTAATAATATACCAAATTACCATATAATAATAGGTGAAGGAACTGATAACTGAGACCTAGTCCTAGAAAATACAATAGACTTGGGCATGATCCAATTTCTATGACATAATCCTAGGAAATATAGAAATATTAGGAAAATAGTTTATTCCAAGGGGGTAACCCTTGGAAATCTAGTAAAAGTAGGAATACAACTGATTCCTAAGGTATGGCCCAAGGTAATCCATACAAAACTCAACAGTCAAATCACAGTGTCCTTTGAATCCCTTATAATCATAAATTTAATCCAGTGGGATTTCCCAAGTCATACTAAACATATAACACACAAAAACCAAATCCCTGGGGATTCCCCAATTCATTTTAAACATATAGGCATCACAAACTAATGCATGGGGATTATCCAGGGAATTCTAAACATAAATGCATCACAACAAAATACAAGGGGGTTTTCTATGTAATTATAATTATATAGACATAATAGTAAAATCCTAGGTAATCATAGAGGTATTTTTTATACCATTGGCCTTCATTTATAAATTTGTTAGGGAAGTATTTCCCTCCCATAATATCTCACAAAACATAACACATGAGGGTTTTCCATCCACGCAAAATAATCACTCATAACCAAGGTTTTCCTTATAATAACACAACCTGTAATTTTTATCATAGAAATATAAGGCCCACATCATCAATTTAGATTCTAATAGGACAACCAAAATCATTACTACCAAAAACCCACACACACCCTCATCAAGGTCCACATATCTTTTGGTTAAACCTCTTGAGGGCCAAGGACATATCAAAACTGGGGAACCCAATTCAGGTTCCCCAGTCTTAGTGTCACTTAAAGACTCATAACTTATCAGTTAGAGGGAATCACATCTATCAGTATAGTCATAAAAAACTCAAGTCCTCATTTTCCTCTTAGATAAATCCATTTTGGCACCTCCACGGAGATAATGCCTAATTCCCATCTCAAAACCCAAACCATTCCAAGTCAGTATACCTACCCAACCTAACATAAATCTACCCAAGGTATACCCTCCCATCTACTCACATCTAAAATGGGTGGTACCTCTTACCCCATAATCATCTCTTCTAGGAAAATCTCTCTGAAGCATCTCAAGGTCCAAATATTGCCTAATCAGGCTTATCATTTCGAAGTCATCACTCGAACCAATTCATGGCATCAAAAGGAACATATATAGATCAAATATATTCATTAAATTCATTTAATTATCACCCCACTAAGTCTGTATGTCTTAATTCATACATTTATAAGTATAATCTTGGTCATCAGTAGGGGAGACGTCCATCCATTTCACAAGTATCCATCATTTCCCATAGAACTATGTTCATAACATTAATAGGCATTTCATTTTAGTAAAATAATTTCCTTAATTTAAAAATAATAATATCCTGATAGGGAGAAACCATATATCATATGAATTTATATATAATTCAAATTTTATAAAGGAGGTATTATCAAGGGAATACCAACCACAATTCTTAAGTTCTTCGCCTTTCAAAGAATCTTGGAAACTCTTATCCAAGATCATCCCAGTCGAACTATAATTCATCCATTGATATGATTATCAAGTAACCTCATCATGATGTCATGTTGACCAAAAACTCATAAAATCTATTTGGTGAACCCCTAACACCATTATGGGAAAAATATATATCATTCTTCACAGATTAAATAACTATTTTAATATAATTTAGGGAATACCCTTAGGGGAAATCATATAGAGATTAAACATCATGAAAAAAAATGATATAGTGTTATGACATCATATAGGGGTTTCCCTTCTCTATGATAACTAAAACCCTCCATCATCCTCACTTGATTCCGCCATTATTCTTTGGAATTAGAGCCAAAACCCTAACCGAGTTCATTTAAAATCAAAGGGATACAACTAAAACAAAAATGAATGGAGATAAAAGTAATAACATATTTGAAATAACTATAAAAACACATCCAAAACCACCTTGAACTAGGGGGTTTTAAATGGGAGGATTTGAGTGGGAGGTATGGATGAAATGGACACTCCGAGCAGCTCTCTCCTCTACAAATTGAAAAGGTATGACTGATAAATTACCAGTCTTCACCCACTAAAAACCTGGGGAAATCTCTCTCTACAATGTGGTTCCCTAGAAAATGGTGTAACAGACCTTTTCTAAGAGGCACATAAGCCCTCCAACATTCCAAGGACCATGGTTTGGGATCCACCCTCTCTTCATTTAGGAATATCCTTTATTATTTTTTTATAATAAAGTTTTTATTTTTTAAAAAACTAATTTTATTTAGAATGTTTTTGTTAATAGGATTGAAAATTTACTATAAGTTAAGAAACTTTTTCAAAATTGTTGGGTGAGAACGTTTTTGGTATAAATTTTTTGGAGATGAATAATTCCATATATATAAAAATATAAAAAGTTTACTTATCTTTGTTAAAGAACATTCTAACAAAGTCATACAATGATATTTTTTTCAAATTTTCCAAAATCAAAGAAAAACTTAGGATACAAGATTCTAATCATATGGGGAGATGAATAAATCGATAAAAAATTTCATAAAAATAATTTTAGATATATCCGGGGAGAATCACCGAATGTAAAATATTTGACAGAAATTCCAATGAATGACTTTTATACATAGTTATCTAGACAAACCTCACTGGACAAAGATCACCGGTCTAGGAAGATAATAAATGGATGAAAAAGTTTAAATCTTGAAAATTTTATCAAATAAATAATTTTCTAAATGGTAGAGTATTAAACAATTTATTACAAGATTTAGTCCACCAGACATAGTTAACCAGACACAAGTCACTGGAAAAATAGTTCTCGATGTTATTAGATGTTGATTTCTATGAATTCTGAAGAGCTAAGTTCTGTGTAAGAATTTTCAAAAGGATAACTTGTTCAAAGATTAGAATTCCAAATTTTAGTTATTTTTTTTTAAACAAACATGATAGAAAATAAATAGTTTATGAAATTTGATGATTGAGAAGAAGAAAATAATTAAAGTAGCTTCTAGAGAGAGTAGAGTACATGAATGAGAAGTTTAATGTGGATTAAGTCTTTAGATGTTTCAATAATGTAGTCAACCATATTTATTTGGATAAGGGTAATAAAAATAGGTATAAGTGTTTTCCAAACAAATAGAATGTAAAAGGTTTATTTCCAAAAATATTTTTTCTGAATGATGAAGTTCAAAGTTGTGAAATTAAAAAGTTTGCAACTGAAGGAAGGTCCTTTGGACTAACATACATCAAAAAAGTATTTTTAACCTGGTCCATTGTATATAAATTTTTAAAGAAGTCCATCATATGGATGTTTCAATAATATTTTTTTATAATTTTTTAGATAAGGTAAAGTAACCGGACCTAGAAATTATAATTAGTCAAATAAAAAAATTTTATGAATAATATAGATCGAAAAAAATATTAGGAATGTTTATCATATAAATAGGGACATATAGAGAATATTTTATGAATCCATCTGGAAAAGAAATTATCCAGAGTCACAAAAAATAGAGAAGTGTATTTTTTAAAAATGAATTAAATTTTCATAGAATGCTTCTGAATAAACATTTTCTAGCAAATTATTTTTGAAAAACATTACATAAATTTTTAGAGACCTCTATTTTGATGATATTGTAATGATATTTTCAAGTGGTTTTCTAATAATCCAAAAATTTAAAAAAATTGTGTTTTTCATAATGTTAAATTTAATGAAATTTTAATTAAGTTGTAAACAATTTAGAATTAAAAGGATATATATGAATATTATATAATTTTTAAGAAGGATCCAACAAATTAAAAATGTGTTCAAGATATGATAGTTGAGTTTTAGTAAGCAGGAAAAAAATTAGTTTCCCATGTTTACTATCTTGAGATAAATATATAAAGGGTTGAAGGTAAAATGTACTCGAAAATTTTTTCACATAAAATAGTCAAAAAAAATTAAAATTTATTTCAGAATTGATCTTCTAATTTATTTCAGTTTCTAGTTGAAGAAATTTACCACACAAAAGTTTCTTATCTGAAAATTGGATAGATTTTCCTTTCTGAGATTTTGGATAGTGATCTATAGGAAGAGTATTGGATTAAGATTCCTAATAGTATTTTGAGGCATATTGTTTTTTGTTAAGAAGATAGAACACATGTTGGATAAGGAAGTGAAACTTCAGTGAGGTGGAACAGATGGAGAATACAAGATGAAGATATACACATTAGATAGGCACATATCAAATAGATTAAACGAAATAAGTTTTTCTGATAAAATTATGGGATGATTATTTTTTTAGTTTCATATATTTTTTTGTGGCATATAATTTTAATAAAAAATTATAAATTGGTGGGATTTAGTATAAACATACATATATGGAGATATGAGGAGTTTAATGTAAGTTTCCACAAAAAAGTTATTCAATCCATTATAATAGTTTATTTCCATGGACCCCTGGGAGTAGAAATGGAAAGTATATAGGTCATCAAACTAAGGAAAAAATATTGTAAATATTTTTTTCCTTGATTAAATTATCATATTTTCTTTCTTTTTAGATTGTAATAAAAGTTGACAAGGAAAAAAGAAACAAGTCAGGAGGGTTAAATTTCATAAAGTTTTAGATTTTAAAAAATACCACCACTAATTAACCCCCCCCCCCCCCACCCCTCCCTCTTAGTGGTTTAATGATCCTTGGGAGCTT
Organism: Viscum album; assembly: GCA_963277665.1. Classification (NCBI taxonomy): domain Eukaryota; kingdom Viridiplantae; phylum Streptophyta; class Magnoliopsida; order Santalales; family Viscaceae; genus Viscum; species Viscum album. Next base: position 289,465,758 of record OY728127.1, on the reverse strand, counting down.
AAATTGGTATCTAAGGGAAGGATACCCGTATTAATCTTCATCACTGAAAATCTCAATTCATCCCGTAGAAATGGTATTCCAAACATCAATGGAAAAAATAGTCCTATATAGAAAAATATAATTATTACTTATCTTTTGTCACTTTTCCAATAGGTTTTAGATTCATAAATAATTGGGTTTCCACCATCTAAGAAAAATACACCCATGACTTTTAATGAAATTATAAATATCAATGTCGATATAAAATAAATTAGTTATCTTCTTATGTTTATATAATAAAAATTTTTAAGAAGGGGATGGGTATGGAAATATATAAGGATATTTGGGACAAGCTTGAAAGTATCTTAGAGGGAATTAATAGTGAAGGAAACAAAGTTACAAATCTGTAAAATAATGTTCAAATATATAAGAATGAGAGATGAAGAAACTATTAATGAATACTTCACTAGAGTTAAAAAATTTGTGTGAAACATTATAGGTTCTGGTGATATCTTTAAGGATTCTACTATTTTCAAGAATGTCATGAGAAATTACATATTGGGTTTCACTCCAAAATATAAACTTTAGAAAATAAAGAATATTTATCACTTAATTATTTGAACAAAATTATAATTTAATATGTGATGAGAAAAGATCCAATATTCAAAAACAATATTAAGGATGAAATGGATTTGGAATCTATAATAATGTTGAACATCCTAGATTCTGATAATGTTAATCTTAGTTATTAATAAGAAGAAAAAAATAATTAAATTAATGAAAAGATAATTTATGTTATCTATAAAAACTATAAGATACGTGGAGGAATTTATAGAAGAAAACAACAACTCAAATTTTTTTAATGTTTAAGAAATTGCCAATTTCCTATGAATTCTCCCCAGAAGAAAGTTGGAGAATATAAAGATCATTCTAAAAAACATTAGTGGAAAAAGTTCAACAAAACTCATAAGGAATATTAGAAGCGCACTTGTGGTAAGAAAAAGATAACTGGAAATAAAATAAGTATGTCAAGTAAGAGATTCAAATATAACCCTACTAAAAAAATTCTTCAAAAGATGAATTTTTTTAAAAATTCAAAACTTTCTTTTCAAATGTTGAGAAAAGGGAATATTCTTCAAAAGGTAGAGTAGTAGGTGAAGAAACTTAAAAGGAATATCATCTCAGATAAAAAATTATTTCATGTATCGAGAAAAATAATAAACTCAATATATAAATCAAAATGATGCAGAAATAAATTTTAAATAATAACTAATGAAGGATATGTGTTCTCAAATGGTATGATTAGAATACTCAAAATATTATAAACCTCAAGCTCAGAGTATCAAAATAAGGAATGATTGTGTACGTTCTTAGTAAGAGACTTGTTTTTAAGGAATATTGGGTTTCTAAAACACAACTGAAACTTCTATAGGTTGAAATTACCTTAATAAAAATCAATGAATACATCCAAAATTCCCCATATATTAAATCTGAATCATCTCAAGTTGTTGAGACATATCAAACTATGAATTAAGGGAAATCTTCACCCACTAAATGTAAAAGTTCATCAAATTTGACTAATAATGTAGGTGTTAAAAAAGTGTTGAAAATCTTATATTAAGGAAGGATGTGAGAAATATCTTGCATCTAAAAACGTTTAGAACAACCATTTTAAGGGAGTAACATGACACGAAGAGGAAAAAAATTTAAAAAATGTTACAACGCTCAAAAAACTAACTATATAGAAATATAATATTTTTTTATAATACTGAGATTTAGTTTATTTCTATAGTGAAGGGATATTTTTTGGAATAAATATTATAGTTTTTAGAACAATATGTCTCTGTCTAGAAGAAGGTATGAAATAAGGGAGAGAAATAGTAGAAGAAAAGTAAGTAACTTTCCCAAACCACAAGAAGTTCGAAAACAAAAATCTCAAGATGTTAGAAAATTTACAATGCAAATTCAGTTATCATTTCTAGAGAAAATTGTTTTAGGATGTTACCAAAAGGTTCATGTTTATAAAGAATATTTGACTACACATTAAGGACATGTTCCATATGTGAGGAAAAAAAGAATCTAGAAAGAAGAAATTTGAAGAATGATTGATTATTATTGAGTCATATCTAAAATAAAGAAAATTGAATAAATTTTAAATTATTTATATATGTTTTTTTATGAATATCAAAGATTATTTAAATCTATTTAATGGTGATTAAAATCATGATGGATGAGTAGTTAAATTTCTAAAGTATATTTCCTTAAAAATCAGTGGAATTGGAATAACTGGGATTAAAGATGAGAAACTGGAATCTAAGGATGTTTTATATGTTTATGGGCTTAAATATATATTACATAGTGTGATCCATCATTGTGATAATATCATGGGGATGATATTCCATAAATATTCAAGTATCATTATAAGTGTCAAAAATAGTATATTTTTTACCATAGGGTAAATAACCAAAAAAAATCTACTTTAGATATGAGATCTTTACCACTCCTGATATTTTAGTGCTCAGGATGAAAATAAATTTTGGAATCACATACTTAGGAACCTTGGGCATAAAATCGTAAAAAAAACTCTTTCATTTTAACGTTATAATAAACTTTAAAATTTTGAAAATAAATGAATATTGTATTTTTTTAACATTTTAGAAAGAAAAAATGATTGGTAAAAGTCAAAAGAAATATTGAATACAATCAAAAAACCTATTAATATTATTCACTATTATATTTTTGGGGACAATGAGACATAAATCCACAAAAGGGTATTTTTATTTTATAGAATTTATTTATTATTTCACTCAGATGACCAATATTCTATTTATGAAGCACAATTTATATCAAGTGGAAATTTTTATATTTTGTTGAAGTTAATTTGAGAGTAAAATTGGGGTTCTTATAATTAATTTGAGAACTAATCATATAAAATAATACACATGCAATTATTCTGAATCATATATAAGGAATTAAGGAATAAAATATCAATACATTTCCTTATTCACCCCTCAATAAAATGGATAATTAGAAAGAAGAAACTAATGTTTAGTGGAAAATAGAAGAATATTACTATAAAAATATAAAATTTTTAATTTTTCTTGGAGAGAATATATAAGTACTATTATACATGTAAAAAACATATTTTATTTATGTTTTTAATCCATCATGTCTTCCTATTAAAGTTGGTATAACAAAAAACCATCCATGAAATATTTCAAGGTTTTTTGAAGTCCCAACTTGCTAAGGATCAAAAATATAAATCTTTGAAAATTTGAAGAATAATTTTTTGAATGAATTTTATTGGGATATTCACCCAATGGAATAAGTTATAAATATTATAAAAAATATTTTAAAATTATGGTGGATTCATTTGAAGTGAATTTTTTTTAAAAATAAAACTTCCTTAATGAAGGTTTTTGGAAATATTATGGAACATAAATTGAAAAATTATGATGAGAATAATAATATTTAAGATTAAAGTGAACCAAAATAAGTATCTATAAATTCATAATAATTATATGATTAGGATAGTAAAGTAGGTAGAATGTCTCTAAAATTAAACGCCCTAAATAAATAATTGAAACTAAAAATATATTTAGAAATAAAAAACTCAGGTTCAAACTGAAATAATGTAAATATTAGAAAATAAAGCATAACTTATCCCACATGTTAACCCAGAATAAGTTTCTAGAGTAATTGAACATTAATAATGAGATGATTCTTTTAATAAAGAGTTAAATCAGATAGAAAATTAGGACACCTTTGAACTGGTTCCACATCCAATAGGAAATAATATTATTAGAAAAAAGTGGGTGTATAAAAACATGTTGGATGAACAAGGGGAATTTTCAATAAATAAAGAGTAACATGTGTGCAAAGGATATTAATGGGATAATGGTATGTATTTTGAAGAAAATTTTACCTTCATTAAAATATTGGAAACTATCATAATGATCTTAGTATATGATTCACATCATTTTTCTATAATTCATCAAATTGAGTAAATTCATCATTTCTAAATGTAGACATTGAGGAACAAGTTTTTATTGAACAAACTTGTGGTTTTTACTTGATAAAGATTAAAGGAATGTTTTTATGTTTAATGAAACCATATATAATAAGAAATAATTTTCATGTTCCTCACACTCAAAACATGATAATTTCAATAAAAATGTTGAATTATTATAAAGGGAAAGTTGACAAGTAGTTATATGTGAAGGAGATGAACTCAGGTACCTTGATTATTATTTTCTATATTGAAGAAATTATTTTTAAATGTGACAGATAAAATTCCTATAAATATTTTTCTGAATAAATGAAGAATAATATTGAAATTTCAATTATTTAAAAATTAAATTTCTCCATGGGTTTACAAATTCAAAAAAATGAGAGATAAATTTTCCTATCTCTAGAAAAGTACACCAGGTAATTATTAAAAATGTTTTTTATATAATATTCTTTTAAAGTTTCTAAACATATTTATATTGTTGTAATGTTTAGTAAATATGTGGCTGGGAAAATTGTGAGTGGGAAAGACTTCTCAAAATTGATTGGAAGTTTTATTTATCTGAAAACTACAAGATAATACGTTATGTATGATATTACATTGTGTGCTATATATCAGACTGATCAAAAGAAATCTCATGTGTTTATAGAAATAAAAACTTTGAGGTATGTAAAGAAACAACTTCCTATTGATTTTTTTATAAAATAAATAGTGACATGAACTTTCATGTACATACTAATGTTGATTGGGATAAAGACATTAGTGATAGAAATCAATTGTAGGAGGAGCATTTTTCTTAGAATGATGTTGTGTGAGTTGGAATAGTAAGAAAAACATTTTAGTAATGTTGAACATAATAAATGTAGAATAATTTTTCTCCACCCATTCCTATACACAAATGATATGGATGAAATTACAACTGTGATATTTGAATGTTAAAGTTTCTACGCCATTGAAGACTATTTGTGATAATAAAATTCCACATTTTTTTAAAAAATATTTTCCAACATTTGAGATAAAAACACATTTATATAGTACAATTAATCAATGATAAATTTTTTGGTGAATATTTTATTCTATAATACATATATACAATTCTTAAAATTGATGATGTTTTCAAAAAAGTTATACCAATAGTGTAATTTTTGGAATAGAGGATGAAACATCTCATTCATCCTCTACCAATGACTTTATAATGTTTGTAATATTGTCCCCCACCTTGATTTGGATTATTTTGACAAAGGGGTTAATGTAAAACTTTATCCTAAAAGTGGTATATAAAGTACAGTTCATAAAAAAATGAATATGCGATTGTGGTTATCATAAAATGGGGGACAAAGAAAAAATTGAGATAAAAAATTGAGGGAGATAGTTTGTATCTTAACTTCATAAAAAATTTAATTTTAACAAGGGATATAATTCTTTCAAAAACATTACATTATCCAGTAATGTGGTGTTAGGACCTTCACTTTTATAAAGTATGTGATTTGATAACTATTAAAAAAATATTGTGAAAATTTTTGAGTGATGTAAAATGATGAGTTGTGAAAAAATGTTATAGAATGATGTTAGTAATTCCAAAGGGGGAGATTGAAGATCCTTTGTGATGTCTTTTCAAATAATGTCTTGAATTTTTTAAAAAATATATTTTGTTAATAATTTTTTTGTTAATTAGAATGAAAAGTTACTGGAAGTCAAGAATGTTTGTTTACAAAATTTATAAATAAAGCTTGGTGAGAAATTTTTTGTTATAATGATTCTATAGAAAAAAAAATTATATTAATATATTTGTAAATTCTTATTTCCATTGTAAAATACCTTCCTAAAAAATCAGATGATGTTATGTTGTTCATTCAAATTTTCCAACAACATGATATAAGATTCTGATCAAAGGGGGGTTTGAACTTCCAGAAGAACCCCTCCAAACAAAGGTTATCAGGTTTACTAGGGGAGAAGAACTGAATTCATATGATCTAATAGAAGTTCCAAAAAATCCATAAATAGTTGATAGATTTAATATTTTCTACATTTTTTATATGTATTTAAAATATTTAAACCCCCAAAATTCATCAATTTAAGTTTAATTACATCATTTTTGGATTTATGGTATGTTTTGTGTTAAAATTGGAAAGTTTTCTAATTTTGGGAATTTAACAGATTTTATATGTTTTTCTAATTTGACAATATCTTTTCTAATATAATCCAAATTTATGTGATTTCTTTTTTTTAGGAAACCTAGAGGTTCGGGCTACAACTTTTTCGTCTAGGATATGATATAATTCTGCCATCAAGGGACCCTAAAAAATCCATTAATGTGGAGAAAGATTTTGGACGACCATGTGGACCCCACATCAGTTACTCCATCATAAATCCGTCATAATATCTCCAATTTAGGTTATTCAGATTGGAATGGTCCACCAAGTCAGATATATGTATCTATGTTGAGTATCATAAAGATTGAGATTCATCAAGTCATATATTGGTTGGGAAACAATTAATAAAGATTTTTGGAAATCTCACTGAGAAAAAAGTCATCCTCAATAAATATTATGTATAATTCTCTATAACAGTCAAATTAATTTGATATATGGATGAACGAAATAAAATTTTATTTTGAGAATTCTATAAGAAGGTACATTTGGGGGATTCGAGAAGGGGATTCCAAACAAGAGAAAACTTTTGGAGGACAGAATCAGTTGGATAGTTGTTTTCTTGTTTTCTCTTTATTTCATTTCTTTTCCATAGTTTTTTTAAGACTTCTCCTTCCCCGTAAATATATATTAACTTTAACATGGTTGGATAAATATTTGAGTGATTAGGGAAGCTTATATTTTCAATTTTGTAATGCTTGAGTTCGTGTACTTTATTGAATAAAAATTCTATATCATTTCTGCAATGTTGTATTCAATTTCATATAGCGGTTTTTATTATCAAGTGCGATCTTATTTGATTTTTTATTCCATTATTTATTTTCTCTTTTTTAATTGATAATTATCTTCCTCCATTAGGTTTTGGTTTATATATGATGTAATAAACCAATACTTAGTTGTGAAGTACTCGGCGATCGTCAGTACGTGTCAAAGTGGTTGTGAATGTTTTTGATTGCTTAGGATAAATAAGACCTGATCGGTTATTTCCCAAGTAAATGGAGGATATTTACAACAACTCTCATGAACATGGAAGGGGATTATAGAAAACTAAGATTTTGGTAATTAATTCTCTCACCATCACCATTTGTCCAAAGGAGTGAGAGGAAATGATCATGGAATCTCACTTTAAACAACATTGCACAAGAGGTTAGAATAAAATAAACAAGGATAGAATTACTATTAGAAAACCAACCCCACCCTAATAACCCTTATCATAAAATAGTTTTCAATATTTTATTCTATTAATTTGTTTCATTCCATTTTTAATTTATCTTCCAAAACCAATTAAATCTCAGAAACCACCCATTTTTTCCTCTAATTAAATGTGACAAATGTAATTGTTGTGAACTCCTATCTAGAGAAAATCTAGGTTAACCACTTTAACACATTTTAACTTAGGTAATATTTGTTTTTGTCACACCCCATGATAGGCTTGTGTCAAAAAATTGGTTTCGTTGCCGTGGAGGTTAGGCCAACAATCCAATTGTAAATATTTGACTCTTTTCAAATTAAAAAAAACATAATAAAATCATTTTCCATCATGTTCTCAAATGATTTTTTCTTTAATTCATGGAACAATAACCCACCAAGGAAAGAACCAATTATTGACTCACCTTGATCTACAGAGGATAGTGTTTCTCTCTTTGCTAAATAGACTAGGGTAGCTCGAATCCAAATCAACAATGAGAATGAATTCAAGGATCTCATTCAAGACCTTAATGAAAACTTTGAATACTTAGTATTGGAGGGATTGGACAGAGAATTAGTTGAACTCCGGGAGTATTTTCCTGAATTATGTCAAGAAATGTTCGAGGTGCAACAAGAAGAGGAAATTCAAACAAAAATATCGGTTTTAAGGAATTCGAGAAGAAATACAGGACTTGGAGAGAAAAATGGAATGGATAATTGAATATGTTCATGCATCCCAAGAGAAACCCGAACTTAAACATGAGTCATTAATGGAAGTGGATTCCCTAATCATCCAAGATGTTGAAGAACCTAGGGAGACTGTGATGGAATTCAAAAAAGATCTATTTGTCCCTTCTTAACCATTGTTGAAGAATAATAATGAAGAAGATGTTTCTAATGAAGTAAGTATGGGAGATCAATAAGATCTCGATGGTTTCTGTAAGGAGTTTCAGGAACTACTTGATCCCCATGTTCGCTATAATGTAGAATATACAGAATCACTGATAGAAGAAACCACCAACAAGGTGGAATTTGAAGAGAATATTGAGGTGTTTTACTACTTACCTCAAGCTGGTGAAATTCAACTCCAAAAGGAAATTCCCACAGAAGAAGAAACCAAAGCCAAGAAAACTCAGGGAGATGATATTTTTGTAAATGAATTATCTTATAATTTTAATTAAACTTAATTTTGTATTAGCTCCCCTTGATTGAAATTTTCAGATTTTTCAAAAACTTGTATTGCCTTGTGGATAAGGAAGAAAAATATGATGCACCCATATAGGAACAGTTGGAGCTCCCCAAACATGTTGATCATTTATTAGAGGGAGTACATGAGATGATTCAAGTGGAATTTCCTGAGGAAAAAGAGTCACAAGATGATTACTTTGAAAGGGAAGAATTCAATATTGATTCTTCACGCATTAACTTTTTTTCAATTAGAACTATACTCAGACTTTTGCTTTGATTTTTCCAATGATGCAGCAAACCTTCAGAAATCACAGGAGAATGAAGAGGAGGATTTGAAATTTGAAACCAAGAAAAATGAGGACTCATTCATTGTCCTACCCTAACCATGAAAGTTGTATCTTATTGTCCTATTGGTGGATTTGGTGTACTATACTCATGGTTTACTCAATAAAAATAATGAAGCACATGATGTAAAGAAGAAGTTTTATTAGCTCATCACAAAGAAACTCAACCCACCATCATATTGGGGATAACCAACTAAAACTGTCCATCTGGAGGTAGTCAAAACCCAGGGCCCACTTGAGAGATTAAACCAAGATCTATCCTTATTTTCTTATCCTATTTATATTTTCTTTTCTTTCAATAAATGTCTAATGTTTTCTTTTATTATTTTTATTGTAGGTTATCAGTGTGGAACACTTAGGAGCTTAACTCAATGTTGCACTACTAATAAATCAGGTCGTACCTATCCTTTACACTTTATTGATGTTGTGATTCATTTTAAAATTTTCTTACATGTTAAATCCACATGAATGCATTGAGGACACTACACCAATTATGTTTGGGGGAAGGAACCTTTTTAGTTTAGGATTTTCATTTTTTGATATTTTTTCAAAAAAAAAGTGTGTGTTTTCAAATTTTTTTGTGTTTATTTTTTAGTTTTTTGTGTGTTTTTTAAACTGGTATTAAATGAATGATAATAATGATTTTGTTTCAATTTCAATTCATTGGTAATTTCATGAAAAGTACTCAGATTTTTGAATCCCATGCCACATTTCAATGTCTATATATTTGAAATCACTTTCATGTTAGGCTCTTGAACAATTTTTGTCATATTATTTTCATTCACCTCACTTATTGAGAGAACCATACCATTCTTTCTTTGACTAGAGTTTTATTTAGTCCTTTAAAAACTTGAGGGTTTGGGTTACATGTGATTTAAATGATTGAAGAATTTATTTGTTTTAAATTCCCCTTTTCAAGATAATCCCTATCATTCTAGCCTACCTTGTAAATTTAATCCTTCTAGTCTTTAGAAGTCATAAACAGCTTGTTAGGTTAGCCACATTACATTCCAATTTTCCCTATCCAACCTGCTCTTGAAGAGATGTCTGTGCTGCTGAAAAATTAATCTGTTGAATGATGTGCCTTTTCTGGAGCTTTCATGTTAAGAGAATTTGTGACTTTTCTGGAGCTTCTAATTGAGAATATTGAGATTTTTTCTGGTGAAATGCTAAATGGTGTGAACATTCTTTGAGTTTTCATAATGATGGAGCTAATTTTCTACAAAGGGGAAGATAAGGAGACTATACTTGAGTAAAAATTAAAATCTTACAATTTTTCTTCAAAAAGAGATAAGCCATCCTTTTTCAACCTCAGAATTTTATATCATCTAAATCTTACTAACTGGAAGCCACAAAACAACCTTGAAAAGTCCTCATGATAAAAACATGTCATTCACTCACATCAGGTGGAGAAGTTGAAATTTATCAAACCTATGGTTACCCTTTCATGGTTTGGGTGAAAAAAACCTTGTTAAAAATTGACATTTGTGAGATGAGGGAAAATTAATGTGAGGTAGGTGTCTTGTGTGCATGAAATGAGGAATGAAGTGGAAATATAATAAATCCTATAAATGGAGAACTTGAAATAACTTTTTTTTATGATGCATGATATCTTTTCATTTCATGGTGTGGATTTTTTGGATCTTGTAGCTATCTGTTTAAAATTTGCTTTGATTTGATTCTAATGTTTACTTGTCTGGGAGTCTAGGTGCTAAGTGTGGGGGAAGTGATATATTTAATATTTTCTACATTTTTTATATGTATTTCAAATATTTAAACCACCAAAATTAATCAATTTATGTTTAATTACAACATTTTTGGATTTATGGTATGTTTTGTGTTAATATTGGAAAGTTTCTTAATTTTGGGAATTTAACAGATTTTAAATGTTTTGGTAATTCGACCATATATTTTATACTATAATCCCAATTTAAGTGATTCCTTTTTTTAGGAAACTTGGAGATTTGGGAAACAAATTTTTCTTCTGGACATGATATAATTCTTCCATCAAAGGACCCTAAAAATTCCATTAATGTGGAGAAAGATTTGGGATGACCATGTGGACCTCGCATTAGTTAATCCATCATAAATTGGTCATAATAGCTCAAATTAAGGTGCTTAAAATTATAATGGTCAAAACATAAGATATTTGTATCTATTTTTAGTATCATAAAGATTGAGATTCATCAAGTCATATATTTGATGGGAAACATTGAATAACGATTTTTGGAAATCTCGCAGAGAAAAAAGTCATCCTCAATAAATATTACATATAATTCTCTATAATCGTCCAATTAATTTGAGATTTTGAGGAACGAAATTAAATTTCATTTGGAGAATTATATAATAAGTGACCTTTGGGTGATTCGAGAAGGGGTGGTGCCAAAAAGGAGAAAACTTTCAGATGATAGAATCAGATGGATAGTTTTTTTCTTCTTTTCTCTTTCTTTCTTTTATTTTCCATAGTTTTGTAAAGCCTTCTCCTTCCCTATAAATCTATATTACCTTTACCATGGTGGGGTAAACATTTGATTGATTGGGTAAGGGTATATTTTTTATTTATTAATTCTTGAGTTCATGTACTTTATTGAATAAAAAATTTATATCCTTTCTGCAATATTGTTTTCAATTTCATATAGCGCTTTTTATTATCAAGTGCGATCATATTTTATTTTTGATTATGTTATTTATTTTTTCTTGGGTAAATGATCATTATCACCCTCCATTATTTTTTGGTTTATAAACGATGGAATAAACCAATATTTAGTGGTGAAGTACTCGACGATCATCAATATGTGTGAAAGTGGTGGTGAATGTTTTTGGTTGCTTGGGATAAACAAGACCCAATTGGGTATTTACCAAGTCAACTGAGGATATTTACTACAACTCTCATGCACATGGAAGGAGATTATACCAAACTGATATATTGGTAATTATTTCTCTCACCATCACCATTCGACTAAAGGAGTGAGAGGAAACAATCATGGAATCTCACTTTAAACAACATAGTAGAAGATGTTAGAATAAAATAAACAAGGATATCATTACAATTAGAAAACCGACCCCAACCTAATCAACCTTCTTATATCATAGTTTTCAATATTTTATTTTGTTAATTAATTTTATTCCATTTTAAATTTTTCTTCCGAAACATATTAAATCTCAGAAACCACCCATTTTTTCCTCTAATTAAAATTGACAAACGTAATTGTTGTACACTCCTCTCTGGAGACAATCTAGGTTAACAACTATACTAAATTTTAACTTAGGTAATATTTGTTTGTGTCACACCCCATGATAGGTTCGTGTCAATTGCTATTTGGATGAACCTCACAAGATAAAGACCATCAGGCTGAGATAATCGAACATTGATGTTGAAGTTTTTTTCCAATAAAGCTAATCGAAAGAAGATGTTTATAAAGGGTAATTTAGTAAATATTTGATCACTGGATATAGTATATTGGACATAGTTAACCAAAAAAAAGTCATTCGACATAAATTTTCACACAAGTAAATGTATGTAGATTTACGTGATGTCTGTAGAGATGAATTTTGACTGGGAATGTAAAAAATGAGAACATGTTCAAAGATGAGAAGTTTGATTTTGATTTTTTATTTATTCATATATAAATGGGATAAAATAAATGGTGTAAGAAATTAAATGGTTGAGAATAGGAAAATATTTGGATTATATTTTGGAAAAATTAGAGCAACTAGCAGAAATGTTTAATAAGGATAAAGTATTTAAAAGTTATAACAATATAGTCAGCCATATTCAGTGAGATAAGAGAAATGGAAAGATTCAAATTTATTTTCTAGATAGGCATAATGTATGAAGTTTTTATTCAAAAATAATTTTTTAAAAAGATAAATCTTGAAAATGGGAAGTTATAAAGTGTGATGTTGAATGAAAGTCAATCAGATAAGTATTTGTGACCATGCCCATCATATATACATTTTTTAGAAATTCCATCAGATGGAAATTCCTATAAAAGAGGTGTATAAAATTTGAAATGAGGTAAATATATATAACAGAGATATTCTAATAAATTATATAGTATTTAATTATGAAGAACATCAATCAAAGTAACTATGATGAAAGGTGATCTAAAAAATATGGATGGATGGAGAATTGTTTATGAATTCATCAGGAAACCAAAGGAGTCAGATGAAGAAAAAATAGGGAAGTTGAGTTTTATTAAATGGAATAAATGATATTATGGTTTATAGATATAAATTTTATAGATAAATATTTTTTGAAACTATATATATCATTTTAAATTCTCCAAGTCTGATGATGATGTGTTGTTCTTCTCATGTTCTTTCTAATTAAAGATGAAATGAGTAAACTTCAAGTGAGTTCCTTAATTATGAATTTAAGGAAAATTGAAGTAATTATAAAATTAAAAATAATTAAAACAATATTCATGAATATTCTAGAAGTATTGAGAATCATCTAGTGAATTCAAAAATTATTGATATATCAGATATTTGAGGTTTAGTGAGTGGGAAGATGAAACTACTTTCCAACATTTACTATCTTGGGAGAACCTATATAAAGGGTTGAAAAGTAAAATGTAATTAACACTATTCACACATACAAAAATAATTTTTTTAGATATTTTTTCAGAATTTTGTTTCTAACTGGTATTGGGTTTTTGTTGAAGAAATTTTCTAAACAAAATATTCTGATTAGAGAAGTAGATAGAGTTCCCTTACTGTGATTCCAGAAATAGATCTATATAGTACAATATCAGAAAGATTTTATGAGTATATTTTTTAGGAACAATGTTTTTTTAATTGGATATAACACATGTTAGATAATAAAGAACAAATTTAGTGATTATCACTAGATATATAATACTTGATGAATATTTCCTCGCCATATGAACAATTACCAAATGGTGGAAATGAGACAATGTTTTTGGATAAACTTTTGGTATTTTTTATTCAAGGTTTCATATAATTTTCTATGGATCCGTTTTTTAAGAGAAACATGAAATCAAATGGGATTCAGTTTACTCATACCTATAGAAAGATATAAGGATTCTAATAGGAGTTATCTCAAAAGTCATATTCACTTCTTTCAAACAGTTAATTTTTGTTGACCTGTAAGAGGGTCCATGATAAAGATGTATGTTCTCTCACTAAGGATGAGCCTTTTAAATCATATGTACCTTATTTACTCTCTCATATTTTCCTCCATGTAATATTTTAAAAAAAATATAAGTAAAAAAATATATCTAATTACAGGGGTTCAAATTTATAATGATGGAAATTTGTAAAATGAACAGCACCGATTCAACCCCTCCCCTCCCCCGGTCATTTGTGGTTAAATAGTCCTTATAAAACTTAGTTATAAAAAGTATATTCCACCTATTCACCATGAAAAATTCCATGGTGTGGATCGTACTATGGTCTTGCCTAAAATAATCGAGAGACAACCAAGTGTGCAACACGATATAATGCCCATAGTCATTTTGGACTGGGACTCTCCTATCGCACCACACCATGAACCATGATGTGATGCTTCCCACAGTACCTAAAAAGGGGAACCATGTCTCCCTCACATCATATAATACCTTTCTCACCATTTTTAGAAAAATGGTACTCCCACATGATATGACTAGTCTCTATGGAGTGGTAGTGTCTCCCTTGCCATTTTCTAGGAACCATATAAATGTATCCCTATCGGGTTCACATAGGGATGATTCTAAGGTGTAAAACCCCACAAATATAGGTGTTTCTCCCCCATGGTATATCCTCTAGGCTACACCATGGTCTTCCTCAACCAGGCCAAGTCCACTCTACGACATGTATTCCTCAACGGTGGTGTGGATGGCCCCCATGACTCATACACACACTCATACACACCACCTATAAGGATCCTACTTTAAAACAATACATAATCATTAGTATTTAGAATAAAATTAGCTTTAATTAAATCCCAAAGACCATTCTCATATATATTTTAATATAGTTAGGCCAAAAATCTTACATAATATACTAATACATTACATTGCTGATACTTCCACTCAGCATCCATTCTCCCTAAAATATAACAATTTTAAAATAAAACAAAGTTTTGTTTCTGGAAAAAATCTTCATGAATTTTAACTTGATTTACTATTTATTCCTAATAAATCCTAAACCCTATGAAAACCATTTGAAAATTTTAGATGATAATATAACGGATATAAAATAAATAGATCTATTAGTTTAGTGAAAAAATGAAAACACATAAAATTTTTACCATTTCTTTATTATTCTTTGAGTATATAAAATAAATCATATTCATATGGGAAAAACCTTTTCCCAAAATAAATACTTTAAAATCTCTAGAAATCATATATAAACACTTTTAATAATCTTATATCATTATATTCGTGACCTGTGTTCACTCATGGCGAAAATAACTAGATCCTAGAAATATCTATAGGATAAAGAACCTAAATTAACTCTATCATTATTTCCTTCAAATACAAGGAACATTAACCAATTCATTAGATATTTATATCAGGTTCACCCTTGTATAAGATATATCAATTTCACTCATCGTATAAGTGATATCAGGCTCTCCCATCATATAAGTTGTATCAGGCTGACCCATATTATAAGTGGATTGAGGATCACCAACAATCATCTATAATTATGAAGTACCATATCACCAATAAAACATTTTTATCATTTCAAATTTAAATTATAAATCTATTGAAAAACAATTTTCAACCCAAAATAAAAACACTTCCTATTTTAGTATTAAAAAAGAGAGAAATGTCACTTTATTTTGAATACTAAATAAAATGAGAAATTACCAAAATATTCTGGAAATTATTTCATTTAACAATAACCAGGGGAACAATTAAAAAATATTCAACTAAAATAAAATTCCTGATGGTGTTAAATAATGTATATTACATAAAACTTAAAACAATGATTATTTTCACACCTTCGGTAAATTTACCACATTTGAAAATTGATAGGAATATTACTTTTAAACATTTTAAATAAAATCAAAGGTTATTGAAAACAAATTTCAATATACTTCGAAGTATAAATAAGAAAATTATTAAAACATTTAAAAGAACATTGATATTAAATAAAAACATTCGAAATGATTATTTTAAAACAAAGCCTTAAGGGAAATTCCCTTACATTAAATAACATCTAGAATTGTAAATTATTTATATAACTAATAATGATATTATTTTAGTAATTTACTTTATTATGAAACATTTTCATGTTAATTCCATCATCATTATCCCTTTTATGTATTTTATAACCATGTTTTATTTAGTTACTTAATCAGTAAAGTTTATGCTTGACCTTTTTAGGACATTTGATTCATAATCCAAAAACAACTTTAGTAGGATAAATGTGGTCCAAGGGGTCATTATTTAGTCATATCAAGAATATTAATCATGAAATTATTAACACTTATATATTTTAAAAAAAATTATTACAGTTCATGACATTAGTACATGAAAAATGTATCTTGTCGCTTCATTGAGATAGTAGTCCACATGTATGCATAAAAGACGTTGTGATATTTTAATGGATGGAGTGGAAATAAAATAGATGATGTAATATATTTTTAGAGTTATAAATATTTCATTAATAACATATATATTAATTAAACCCATCAAATACCTATCCTTTTGATATGGTGATGAAAAACAAAACACATCTCTTCGTGGGGTGGTAATCCACACCTAGCATGGGCAGTTTTTTCATTTCCCATAGGAAGAGAAAGATGATTAAAGGGAGAGTACCATAATCATAATGGCATTTTAATATATTTAAGATACTTATGATAATATTTTATCATGTTTAAAAATATTTGAATAAGTTAGAAGAATAAATAAGTGTAAAATATATCGGTTAGTACTTCTAATTTCTACGCAGATAACCTCTTTGGATTAGACATTAAGCCTTCTAGTTTTAGTAATTTAGTGATATAAGGACCATTAGAATGTGATAAGGTATGTTGGGGAGAGATTTTGGGAAATTTTGGTCGAACTATATTACTTAAAAGGTGTGATGAATATAGGAGAGGAGGTGTATATTATAAGTGATGGGCGGGCACCCTTGGAATTACTTAAAGTATTAAGTTAATATAAATTATTTTTCTTGTTAATTTTAAAAAATTATACATTTTTTAAATGTTGGATAATTCTGTGTTAAAAATATCTCATCCAATAAAATTTATATGAGTTTAGGTGATATTTTTACCCAGATATGTTAGTTTTAACCCATGTAAACTCTTTTGATGATTACCATGATATTAATGTTTTATTCTCTGAAGAAGTCAGGAAAGTTATTGTAAAAGTAAAAGTGACCCTTGAGTGGAAAATGTTTAATATGATCGACCATATCCTATTCATTTTCTAGGAGATAATATTTTTATGAATTTTAAATCGTTAAATACAATATTATTTGACATAATAAACAATTAAATCCATTTTCAGGACTATTCACATAGTCTTAATTCAGTGATATCAACATAATAAAGGAATTAAAATATAAAAATTGAAAAAATCACTATTATGTTATATTTATAAAAAATTATTCGAACACAATAATTCATCCAAATTGAATTATGTTTATTGTTTTTTAAATAATTTAATTAATTTACTATTATTTTAACAAGTATTTTGTCGGCATTGCGTAAGAACTTAAGGTAATTATTCCAAAACTAATAAATAACAATAAATTTCCATGATAAAAAAATCCAGTAATATTTAAAATAAAAAATTATAACAGAACATAAACTCTTATTATTCTTATTATCAAATATTATAAATATTAGAATAAATAGAGTGTAATTTTGTTTTTACTATTTATTTAAAATAATATTAAGACCATTATTCAAGGAAAATGGTAAGAAATTAGAACATTTTTAATCCTTTTATGTTTATGATCAAAAAACTTATCCAATAAAATAAATACAAGATTTAGGGTGATTATTAGCCCGCATCACATTGTTTAGAACTAGTACTTTTAATTTTACCCTTACTGTGGAAACAAATATTTACTACAGTTATAATTCCAAATGAAAAAAAGAGTAATTTAACAAATTTGATCCTATTGATTCCAAATATGGAATAAATTTTTCATGATTTAATTTATATAAGTGGTGGAAACAAATTTATGATAAAAAGGAAAAATTAAATGAAAATAAATTTTTCAGAATATGTGTTTTTAAGCATAAAAATAAACTTATTCAAAAATCAAGTATAATTATAATTCCTATGTAGTAAATTATATTATTTGTAATTAAATTATTATCATGTTATATTATGGTCCAATAAAATACATAATGGGACATCAAAAATATAGTATTTAATGAAAATAAATGATAGCTTTATAAAAATCTATATCTTTCACTATTCAATTAAAAATAAATCTTTATTAAAAAAATAAAATCTAATTTTTACATTTTTATTTCAAAAATGAATGTCATTCTATCAAAATAAGATTATTAAATTCTAAAATTAATCTTTTAAATAATACCACGTAATACATGGAACTTAATTTAGTAAGAAAAAAATTATTTCCTTTTTTATTGATAAATTAAATAATATTATTGTAACTAATATTAATAAATATAATCTAATTCATATATATAAATAAATTATGAAACTTTTTTACTATTACCTTTTTTTTCATAATATTTCTCCTTTGGTTTATTTCATCCTTGTAATTTTATTATCTCTTTAAATAAGTGGGGGTATTTTCTATTCATAGCATTTGTAATTCCCAAGTTTCTTATTCAATCAAATTGTATTTCCAAAAAACTTTAACTTGATGAATCACCTTATTCCACAACAGAAAATCTCATTGATCAAGAATCTTAACTAGTTGTTCCTCAAATGAATTATTTTCTTCCAACTATGCTACTTCATTACTCAAAACATGAGATGCATCTAGAACATATTTCATTAACAACAAAACAAGAAACACATAATGTACATGAGATAAACTCAAAAATAAGGCCACTTGGAAAGAAAACAATACACATTCCTCCAAAATTTCATTTAGCCTAATGAAATTCAAATGTATCTCTCTCTTTTAACAAAAATCCATAACATTTTTCCATAGAGATTATTTAAAAAAACTATTTCCTACCTCATATGAATGATATTTCCTCCAGTTATTTATATATATCTTTTTTCCGCTATGAGATTCTCTCAAGTGAAGTTGAAGCATCTTTACCATCTCAACCATTTTCTCTAACAGATATAGTCCCAATAACTTTCTTTCACCTACTTCTTCCCAAAAATCCAGAGTCCAGCATTGAATTCTATAATTTCCTCAAAATGTTCCATCTGTATACTAGAGATAAAACTATTATAATAAGAAAATTTTAAAAATAACAGATGTAAATTCCAATTTCCATAGTAATACATTTAATATTCTCAAAGAGTGTCTTCCAAAATATGAATTGTTTACTCTAATTTTCCATCATAATGAGGATGAAAAGTTTTTATAAAATTTAATTTAGTATCAATGACCTCTAAAGGCCATTACAAAAATTAGAATTAAACCTGGGATCATGTCAGATACAATGGATAGAGTAACTCCATGTAAACTACTATCTCTTTGAGATACAGTCCAGAAAGATAATATAATTACATAATATATCGAATAGGATGAAAAATGTGATGATTTAGTCAATTGATAAAAAATATCCCAAACTGTATTATTACCTCAATATGTTATTGGAAATACCTCCATGAAATCCATGGATATATTTTCTCATTTCCACTTCAGAACTGAAAAGGCTGAAGAATCATTTTTTATTAATTTCATTCAACATTAACCTATTGTAAAGTAAAACATTTCATGGTAAATTCCATAATATATTTATATATTCCATCCCACCAGTAATAATCTTGAAGTTAATTGTATATTTTAGTACTGTTGGGATTAATAGAAAAGAGAGAGTTGGGAGATTCACTCAACAATTTATTTTTCAACTAGGATATAATTGGAATACATAACATTTTTAAAAACTCAAAACACCATTTGTTGTAATGATAAATTTAGTTGGATTTCCTTTCATTACCAGTTCCACATTTTCTTGTAAATCATAGTCTTCTTTCTGAACTTATTTAATTTATTCTAAAAATGATAACGGCACCGAAACCTAAAATAAAATAGAGCAAGTTCCTAAATGCATAATTTATATTTCATCATTCATTAAATAATTTACCAATAGATCATGTTCCAAACATAGTATGGTTTATGATGCATTATCTTTTTAACTCAAATAATATGTGACATTATTTTATTTTCCGGAATAATAACAAATTTTGAAATCAAAATCCTTCATTAGTTACTTAAGTATTATCTGACTTAGGTTCAACTATTTATTAGTTAATAAATACTACAAATTTTTTTATCAATATATATTTCACAATTTAATCCATATAAATGATGTCTCTAGACTGTTAAAGAAAAAAAATCAAGTTCCAGATCATGTGTAAGATGAATTATCTTGTTAGGATTTAATTGATGTGAAACATATGGATTAATCTAATCATTTTTTTTATAATACAACTAATTATCTTCTAAGAATCATCATTTTAGATGAAAAATTCACTATGTATAGGGAGATGATCCAAAACTAGAGCATTCAAAAATCTCTTTTTTAGTTCCTAGAAATTATCATCAAAATATTTAGTCCTCATTACGTTAACTCATTTTTTAGTAAACATAGTTATTAGGAAATATAACCTAAGAAGTATTTCAAAAAACCATGGGTATTAACCAACAAATACTATAAAGCTATATATTTCTATGAAATTTCAAATTCTTCACCACTCTTCAACAAATTTAGTTTTAGTAGGGTTAGCATTTATTCCCTCTAAAGAAATAATATATCCGAGAAAAGAAATATGATGCCACAACAATTCTCATTTATTAAATTTTCAATATAATTTCTTTTCCTTAAATGTTTTAAAAAATCCTTATGTATATTTCATGATCCTAATGACTTTTAAAATATTCCAAAATTTCATCAATAAACACAACCACAAATTTATCCAAAATAGTCAAAGAAAATTGTATTTATAAGATCCATGAATACAATGGTGACATTAGACCACCCAAAGGTAATAACTACAATATTATAATGTTTATATCTATTTCATATATCCACCTTACTAATATCTCCATCATTTACCTTAAACAAATGGTACCCTAAACTAACATCAATCATTAAACAATATTCACTTCCTAGATCTGATTAAAAAAATCATCCATATAAGTAAAATGGTACTTATTAACTTTGATGTTATTTAATCCTCTATAATAAATGTGAATACGCATTAAAACATGTTAATTTTCAATAAATAAAATTATAGAATAGAAAAGTGCAGTGCTCAAATGAATGAAACATTTTATAATAAACTCATGAAAAATATTTTTCAATTAGAAAAATTAATACTTGATCCATTCCATAAAGGGGTTTTGAAATTGTCTTACCATCAAGAACTATGTTGATAGTAAAATCAACCTCACAATCAGGAATAAAAATAGGAAAATGATCAGAAAAAAACATCCATATATTCATTCACTACTAACACATCAATAATTTTAATAGTTTATTTATTTTCAAAAACATGATCTAGATATATTTCACTTTTATATATAATCAATTTTTTGGCTTCCTTGTTTTTTATGAAATAAATTAAATCATTTATTTTAACATTATTATATCTATAATTTATCCTATCATGATAAAATAAAATCTAACCCCTAACCATGATAACATCAAATTCTTCTATGTGCAGTTCAACATGATTTTTAGGAAAAACTATCCAACTTATAACATTATTATGATTCCTATAAATCTTGGTTGTTTTAGTAATCCCACAAAGAGTTTTTACAAAAATTAATATCTTCTTTTAAAGTGGTGGTGTTCCCATTTTACATGAAATTTACTCAGAAATGAAGTAATGTGAAGTTCCAAAATCAAAAAATGGAATCGTTATAATTCTAATAAACATGTAAAGTATGTGTCACCACTTCATTAGATGGTCCATCATCAACCATAGTGGTAGAAAAATATTTTTCAACACCTTAATTATTTTTATCTTGATGATTTCTATCCAGAATGACAAACAAGGGACACACATTAGTATAATTTAACAAACAATTATAATTAAAACATCTCAAAATTGGTTGGTTATATGTTACACCATTCTTGTATTATTTATAACTCTTTTATATGAATTAATTAGCCCCATGAATAAACTTACCACACCGGTAACACTTTCTAGATCCTACAATCATTCCCTAAAATTCTTTTTCCATGCATGGAATATGGTGGGGTCTTACCTCCATATTTATTAATTGAAAACATATACATTTCTTAAAACATTGAAAACATCTTACTCTTTTCATCAAAAGTCACAAAAGTGTTTTAAAACACTATATATTCTTTCTCAGCACAATGTACAACATTCTCATAACTTTTAAATTCATGTAATGCCAAATATCCCAGTAAACTTGTTTTCAATCCTGAGTAAAATGCATTAATTTAACTATCATTTTGTTTAATATAATTTTGTTTATACTTGAACAATATTTTAAAATTGTCATTATACATGAATTGTAAATCTTCATAATTTAACCTTAATTACATGAATTGTTTCTCCATTCTTAGCCAAAAAGCCTTAGTCAAATATTTCTCCAGGAGAAGACTCTTAAATGTACTTCATTCCAAGACATCAATAACTTCCCCCTATTTGGTATTCTTAACCAATGACCACTATCAATAAACTTAAAATTCAAAATGAGAATGGAATGATTTTCCTTATGATGTTATGATCATCCCATTACATCAAATATATTTTCAAAATCATTGGTCCATCCATTGGATAACACTGCATATGAGGTTACACTAAAGGCTAAAGGGTGTTATATTATAAAATACTCAACTATCTAAATGTTATATTTCCATAAATATGGATTCTATCAAACATGTAAGTTTTCACATTTTATTTCCAATGTCAACTAATCCATCATACAAAAAAATACTCATTTCAAATTATAACCATTCCAGACTACTAATTTGGAAGGGCATTGTACTCTTGATATATTCTTACTCCATCATCCATGTTTCCTCTACATAAAATGATTCGGAAGAGACATAGATTAGATAAATAAACATGTTAATCTCTAAATAATATAACATTTCAATATAACCATAAATTTTAATCTCTTAAGGTTATGAACAAATGGCCCTAAGCCCATCATTTTTATTTATTTTTTATAACTATTACAAAATGGACACTTCCTCTCAGTATCTATTTTCCCCACAATATAAAACATTAAAAATGAAACACATTTTATTTTCATGAAAACTTTTTATGAATTTAAAATTTACTTATTATTTTTTATAATTCAGCCTTAAAACTTGTGAAAACATTTAAAAACAAGGTATGACCACAAATAATCTCATAATGGTATACAAAATAAAGAAATCTATTAGTCCAGTGAAAACCCCAAAAACCCATAAAAATTTACCTTTTTGTGCTATTATTTGATCAAAAAAATAAATCATATCCACATGTAATATATAATTTTGGATTAAATAAAACCTTTAAAACCAATTTCAATCAAAATTAATCCCTTGTTATTATCATAGAGTATTATATTCATAACTCATGTTTACTCATAATATAAAAAAATAGAGGCCAGTTAAATTCATAGGATAAAACTCTATAGTTAACTACCTTCTTAAATTTTAAGGTAAGGAGTAATACCAAATTTATTTTATAGATATATTGGGCTCAGCAATTATATATGTTTTATCAAGATCACCTATAGTATTAGCTATATCGGGCTCACACGTCATATAAATTGAATCAGGGTTACCTATAATATCAGCTATATCAATCAAACCAATCATCATGTATAATGATCATGTACCATATCATAAAAAATAATCTCTAGCCTTTTATCAAAAATTTCCTGAAAAACTATTTTAAACCCATAAGGAAAACACTTCCCATTTTCATTTAAAAATTGTGAGAAATATCACTTTCATTTGAAAAATGTTTAAAATGAGAAATTCAAAAAAAAATTATGTAAATAATTTAATTTGAAAATAAAAATTTAAAATTTTAATGGAATATCCAAATCCATGATAAGTTACATTGGTTTGAAATTCCATTCAAGTCATAAATGTTAAAAAATATTCATTTCAGATCATCACAAATAGTTACTCATTTAAAAAATGAAAGAATGGTTAAATTTTAAACCTTATAAAAAAAATTCATATGTAGTTTAAAATGACATTTAACGTCATTTGAAGAATAAATAATAACAATATAGAAACATTTTGAATAACATGGAAATGGAAGAAAAATATTTTAAGGGAATACATTAAAATAAAAATTTAAATAAGAAATTGTTTCTTTAAATACCATCGAGCATTGTATGTTATTTACCCCCAAAAAATAGTTATTTACTTACTTGATAAAAAAATTATTGTTCATTAAATTATCATTATCTCTTTTATTTCATTTATTATTTACATAATCATTTAAGATTACATTGGAGATTTGGAGGACGTTCATTTCATAATACCAAAATAGCGTCAACAGGATGACCATGGTTAAAGGCGTCATTGTTCCATCATTTCTAAAATCTTAATAATTAAATGATTATTTTTTATATATTAAATAAAAATTTTAACAATCCATGAAATTCATACAAGGAAAACGAATCAAATCTCTTCTTGGTTGTTGTATTCCACACATACCCACGAACGATGTTATAATTTTTAATTGGTGGAATGGAAATAAAATAGTTTATATATTATCTTTTGATAATTATAAATATGTCATTAATATCACATATATATATATATATTAATTATATCTATCATAATAACTATCCTTGTGTGGTGGTGGTGAAGAACAAAACACATCTCTCCATGTATGTGGTAATCACCACATATGCCAGAGAGATGTTTTTATTTCTCATGGGATATAAAAGGAGATGGAAATGGGTATTACCATAATCATAATAAAATTTTTGTATATTTAATGTTTTTATTTTTCTATTTTGGCATGGATAATGAATATTTTAAAAAGTAAAAAAGAATAAATAAACTTAAAAAAATTCGGTTAGAAGTTATACCTTCACTTAGGATATCCTCTTTTGATTATACCTTCAGAAATTTAGGTTTGGAATTTTGGTGATACCATACCTATAAGACATGAAGAGGGTTTTTTTATGAGTTTTGGTCATGTATTTTTGAAAATAGAGTTCTAAAAATGTGTGTGTAAGATGTGAGAGGAGGTTACCTTTTATAAGTAAGTGGATGGGAAACTTTGCAATTACATAAAATATTAAATTAATATAAATTATTTTTCATGTTCATCTGGAAAAAAAAATACATATTTTGAATTTATAATGGGTATTATTTTAAATCTTTTCATCCAATAAAATTTAGAAAATTTTAGTTCATGCTTTCACACTAATATCTTATCCCCCCCCCCCTCGTATTAACAATTTTGATGATAACTGGGATATAAAATAATTTTACTCAAAAGGATTCAAAAAAGATACTATAAAATGAAAAATTAACCCTAATTGGACAATGTTTGATATTTTATACTTTATCCCATTTACTTTTCTAAATATAATATTTTTATGAATTTAAAATCATTAAATAAAATAATATTTAACATAATATACAATAAAAGTCATTTTCAGGACTACTCAGATGGTTTGTGTTTGATGAAATCAAGATAATAATGGAATTAAATTATATACATTTTACAGATAAATAATATATGAGGTTTATTTAATAAATTAATTTAAAATAATAAATCATCAAAATTGTATTACTTTTAATGATTTTGCAATCATTTAATTAGTGTTTCTATTACTTAATGAAGTAATGTGTTGGAGTTGTGTAAGAACATATGTTAATTATTCCACTAATAAAAATTAATAATAAATTTTCATGGTAAACAAATTAATTCATATTTCAAATAGCCATTTTGAACCAATGAAATACTCTTTTTATTCCTATTAAATAATATTACTAACATTAAAATAAATAGAGTGACATTTTGGTTTTATTATTTATTTAAAATCATATAAAAGTCATTAAAAATCCATGTGGAAATAAATTGATGGATATTATATCCTACGATTGTTATGTTTTAAAAAAAATCCAATAAAATAAATACAAGTGTTTCATAGATCTTTCAGCCTTATATCATAGTTTTAACTCAATTTTTCTTGTTTTACCCTTACCGTAGTGACAAATATTTACTATGGTTACTATTCCTAAAAACAAAAAATAAAAGGGATATATTTGCCAAATTTTAACATAATAATTCCAAATATTTAATATATTTTTCAAGTTTCAATTTCTATAATTTTGATAAATTAATTTATGATAAAAATGAAAAACACAATGAAAAATAGTTTTTAAAAAATGTGTTTTTAAACCAAAAAATAATATTATACCAAAATCAAGTATAATATTTATTACTATGTAATTAATTATATTATTTAGAATTAAATTAAACTTATTTTAATTTATGGTAAAATTAAAAAAATAATGGGGCTGTATAATTAATTATTTAATGAAAATAAATGACAGTTTTAAAAAAATTGATATCTTTTACAATTAACATAAAAATAAATATTTCCAAAAAAATCCCAAAAATCCTTTATAAGGTAATTTTTAGTAAATAATTTCAAAAGGAAAGTTCATTTTTAAAATTAAAAATTATAAAATTTATAAATTAATCTTTTAAATAAAACATTATAATACATGAAAATGAATTTATTAAAAATAAAACTATTTCATTTTTAATACATAAATTACATAGTATTCTTATAACAAGAATAACTATATGAAATCTAATTCATGAATATTAATAAGGCATGAAATTTATTTACTATTACTTGGGCTATCCCACTACCACCATGGTCTAGTTCTTAGGTTGTGGCATGATCTTTCCCCTATAGCACCACCATAGTGTATCCTCTCAAGATGTGGTGTGATCCTCTTTCCTTTTGCAAAAATTTAGTAAATGGAACATCCCATTCCATTCTATAATTATTAGGTTTGTGGATTTTTATACGTCCTGCTTCCACAACCAAATCTTGGTCATGTCGATCCTTCTCTAACACTCACTTAAGAACCTAAACCACTTACTATGCCCCATTCTACATCCAATAATCTATCCTAGATATTTTCCCCCTCAAATATTACCATCCAAATATTAGTTCTAAAAAACAAACACTTATTAAAATTAAAAATTCAAATTCCCTCTTGAATTCACCACCCAAAAAATAAGGGTCTTTATAACTTCCCCACCATTGCTCTTATCGTCTTGAATAATCCTTGGTGGTCCTTAATTGTTATTCTCAACTTATATCAATCATCAATTCATGTTAAATCCGCCATGTTTTTCTCTAGAATGATTAATGAGCTTCAATAGTAAAACTCTAAATACAAGGAGCATTATCCATAAAAACTCTTCCCACCAACTCAACATCAATTGCAATACTAATACGATTCTAAATGGAAATCATCTACCTCAAGGAACCAAGGAGTCACCGACTATTATATCATCATGATCATGGTGATCCCCACTATAAGATTCTACTCATATGGGATAATTCAAAGGAAATTTTCTCTAAAAAATAAAAATTTGACATAAAATTGAATTTAAAGTTCTCTAATGACCCTCTTGGTATAATTTCTATCTCAAATCATCCAATTTAAAGTGAAAAAACCAAGTTGTACATCCTCTTACAAACTCATCCTTAAAAATATCAACTGCGCCCACTAATGTACTATCTCATTTCTTGGTAATAATGTCTAAATCCTCTAAGGCATCATGAGACTATACAAACACTGAAACTAAATTATAAACATAAATATCAATTTAATTCCCCAATTGGATCCTTCACCAAAAAAATATTCAACCATGGAAACACATCTAGCACCAAAAGACCATCAATTTGACTCACATCCAGATCACATAAAAGTCTTCCCCTACCCAGTTCCAATACATGGACTCTATCTAATACTATACCTAAACCTTAAATAGGGAATTCCCTGAGGAAATAGGTAAATTTGGGGACATATTCACATTGACATAAATATTCATATCAACCATCCAATGAATATTATCACCACACCCATTACCCTACCATCTAGATGTTGAACCTCTATGGATTTATCTCCATCAATTAGAACTCATAATGACTAGATGTTGTCATTTTAATTGTAATTAAAAATCAATTATGGTCACACCTTCAACAAACTAATGGTTTAATCCCCAACATATGGAATAACCTATACCTATACATGTGTTTAACCTTAGTAGGTTCCATAAACATTCTTTCTATAAAATTTGTATCAAGGCAAAACCTCAGGTTGATCATACCACATTCCATGATCCATCTTTGATATCATATTTTACAATAGTTATATCCTTAATTGTCATAAAATATATAGTAAACCATTTATACTACCATTGTTATCAAAACCATTGGTCATTATCTTAGACATATCCTCTCACTGATCTATAATTCAATTGTACCATGTTTAACTCTGACACACCAAATTGATATCGTCTAAATGAAATTAGTGTATAATCTTGTACCACCAACTTACATAACCTGGGTCACATTCCCATGAGTTGGATGCTATAAAATCAAGGATCATGTGCATATCTCTCCAATTATTCTTCTCATGCATTTCATCCCCATCTAATCCTAAGAACCCTTAGTGGTCATCTTAAAAAAATATCATTTCTTTTATACCAAGGTCAATCCCACAATCAAACTCTAACTGGAATTGTATTTAATCCATATAAATCTCCCACACTATATCCATCCAATATGAATCCATCTAGGGTCATGATTCGCTATGTCATCGGGGATTATCGCTGAAAAAACTAAGTGTAGGCATTATAATAATCTTGGTCTTGAAATTCATCCTAGTAACCATGGAACTAGAACTCAAGGTGATTAATCCAGGAAAATTCAAAGCATATCATCCATAATTCCTGGATCATATATATCTTAAGACACATATCAAAAGAACTCAGCTCTGCCACATTTCCCATAATTCATAACACACGTAGGCAA
Source organism: Viscum album (assembly GCA_963277665.1). Lineage (NCBI taxonomy): Eukaryota > Viridiplantae > Streptophyta > Magnoliopsida > Santalales > Viscaceae > Viscum > Viscum album. Next base: position 289,436,758 of record OY728127.1, on the reverse strand, counting down.
TAGTTCACATAAAACCCCACTCAGTTACTCTATAAAATACCATAGGGAAACACGCCATCCAAAACACCCACCTCTAGGATTCTCACATATATATATCAGGCATTACATTCCAAATCATTGTCATACTCACAAACACTAATCCCCACTGAGCATCTCCACATTATACTACCCCCTCAAGGAACAAAATCGCATCTAAGTATATATATATAAGGAACCATTTCATTATGATCTTTGTCAAATAATACAGATTCATATGGTTTGATTAATTATAATTCAACCAAGGAGAAATATGGGAAAATACCATATTTACTTTTTACACTTTTAATAATTGAACCTACTTTATTTTCAGAAATGGTATCATAATTACCCACAACGAGTTGATTACAAAGGCATAAAATACATGTATCAACATACTAAGTGTTCCCATATATCCCTTACATAATTGGACTACAAAGTTGTCATCAATGGCCTTCCCTTCGTATGATCCAAATGACCTATATTTAGAAGAAAATATAATATAGTTCAATTGAGTATAATTCCACCAATATTTTATATAGGAAAACACTATATAAGTTTTTTGGAGACAATAAATAGTTTAACCCTCATCATTAGTTATATCAATCACACAAAAACACATATATGTCATGTGAATCGTATATGGAAACAATGATGCATGTACATCGGCTTCCTGAAAATAATCCAAGAGAAAAAACTCCATAAATAATAAACCTAATAAAACTATATTGTTTCATGTTGGGTGAAATGGTTACCAAGAAAAATAATCCCAAATCCTTGGTAACCTTCAATTTCTATAAAAAATGGTGTTCATGATGCATCATCATGTGGTCCATTTCAAGCTCCAACACATTCATATATCACACATCTATAATATTCATAAGTATTAAGACTAAGTAAAAAAATGCTCTCATGCCACTTTATGATATCATCCCCCAGCCTGTGGCCACTAAGTGGTGCCCAGACCGGAAATTTTTCTATTGGGGTATCATGGGTACCTCCCCATTTTCCAGAGGCTTCTATTTAGTAGTGAGTGTCTAGGGTGTTACAATGAAGAAACTATACCCTCATATTAGAGTGAGAATCAACAACTAAAAAACCAAATTCTATCCATAGATAATATTCAGAGTACACTTTAGAAGTAAAATATAATAATCAATGACAAATATCATATGGAAGACACACTCAAAGATAATCGTGTTCATGCTAGTATAAAAACACTGATCGCTCACTTGGGTGATCACATATACAAGATAAATAAAAATAATAATAGTCATAGAGTCTATACTATCATCTTTGAGCCTCACCTCATCCAAATATTCAGTCTTGTATAAGATATCCTACTCAATCATGAAACACTACACTTTTACCCTACCTAAAAATCAAACTAGAGAAGTCTGATCGGGTACCCAAGTTTCATAGTCACCCAAAAATGGTGTGATTATAACATAGTAGGTCACCACAAACATGTTACATAACCTAACCATTAAATAATTTTATGTTCATTTGACATTCTTAGATGAATAGATAAAATAAATTTGTAGTTATAATTAAATAACCACCATCAATACTTGGGTTATAATATGACACCCGGGATTGAATTTAGCTACTACGACCAGTTTTGGGGTGTCTCTGAGCATGTTACCTGACTATTCCAACCAATTCCAATCCTAACAACCATATAATATCATATGAAATCATCAATTACTCAGAGGTTGTCCCAGGGAAACCAATAAAATCAGGCATGATCTGATTCATAAGAGTTAACCCTATGAAATCTAATTGTAATAGGCATACAACTGATTCGTTAATGGATTTTCCTATGGAATCCAGTAGTAGAAGTAATGTGAATGATTCCTGGGGAGATCATGGGAAATACATATAATCATAAATGGTCAAATACCAATTTCCTTGTAATCCCATATAGTTATAATGAATAAAAGAGGATTTATTAAGGAATTATAAATAGATATCAATCACAACTAAATACAAAGGAATTTCCAAAGGTATTCTAAACATAATGGAATCGTAGTTGAAACTAAGGGGGTTTACCAAGGTATTATAAATATATAGGCATCATAGCAGAATCTAAGGGGATTTCCAATGGTATTCTAAGCAGATATACAAAAAAACAAAATTTTGGGCAATCAACCAGACATTCGGTATAACATAGGCCTTTATATATAATGGTTCAAGGGAATTACACCACTCACATAGTGTCTCACAAAAATAACACATATGGGTATTAAATCTTCCAAATCTCATCTCATATAGAAAATTTACGAATCAAAACTTCATGAAATGTAATAATCCTCATGTATATATAAGTCTCACGTCATTAATTTAGGTTCTAAGGTGACACCTAGAATCATTGTTACCCATTACCTTTATACACTCTGTTGAGTGTCAATGTATCATTGGGTCATCATTGGGGTCCCCAAGTTCACATCATAGAACTAAAACCCTACAAGAGTTCTACAGTCCTAGTCTTTCCTCTTAGGTTATCACCCATTAATAAAAGGGTATCAAGTCCCTTGGAATACTCATAAACATCTCAAGGCCTCATTGTATTCCTATGAAAATCTATATGGGAACCTCTCCAGATATAAGGATTAATGCTTATGTCAATACCCAAATCATATTTAGTCAGTCTACTCACTGAACTAAACATAAATATACCCATGTCTTAACCTCCCAAGGACTCAAATATCAACGGGTGAGGATAACTCCCCCCACCCATTCTCAAATTTTCTATCCCAATAACTCTAAGGCATATAAAGTTTCTAACATGGTTTGCTCGAGCCTATCATCTCAAATTCATCACACACCCTTTTTTATGGGATCTAATGGAACTTTTCTAGGTCTAATATATTCATTAAAATCATTTTAGTCTCACCCTTTGCGTCTATGTATCTCAATGTATACATTTATAATAATACTTTCATCCATTGGTGGTTGAGTTATCCAGCCAATGCACAAGGGGCCATCATGGCCCTTCAAACATGGAATATTTCATTTATAAAAAAAATTAGTTATATAATTTACTTAATTTAAAGTGGTTAATCCCTTGAGGTGTCAAGACCACATGTAAAAAGAATACATAAATAAGACTCCTTCATTATAGGGTTATGTTTTATAGACAACCAACCTCAATTTTGGATTCATTTCCTTTTGAAATCGGTTTAGTGAATTTCTCCCAATATCATTCTAATCAAACCTATCTTTGTACATGATAAAATGACTAAGAAACCTCATCCCTATAAAATTGAAATAATAACTCATAGAACCTCTATAGTACACCCGAGACCCCATCACAGAAAAAATTTCTATCATTCATTGTTGGTTCAATTTAATTTAAATTAATTTAATAAAAACTATCAAATGAAGATCCTCCATAAAAAAAGTGTGTGAAAGTATATGGAAATTTTCTTCTATCATCCACTCTTTGAGATGATAAAGATCCCCAACATATTCATCACATTCCACCATGATCCAGTGGAATTGGTTCTGAAACCCTAACTTAGTTCATCCAAAATCATAGTTCTAAAATGGAAACCAAAATAGAAGGAGATAAATGGGAGAACGTTAATTAAATCATCATATAAATTCATCCAAAAATCACCCTAATCCATGGGGTATAAAAGGTGATAAATATAGGAGGAGGTTAAACATAGATGGCCTCCCCGAGTGGATTGACCCATAAAAAATAGAAGGGGAACTTGGTAAATTACCAATGTTCCCCCACTAAGAAAAACTGGTTGTGGGATTTCTGCAGCGTAGTGCCCCAAGATACACTATGTAATACCTCCACCAAGTGATCCATGAGCCCCCAACATGCTAAGTAACATGGTATCATGTACCCAATCTCAATGTTTCTCAAATTATATCCCACATATACACCATAGAAACTTCCATGACATGTTTCTCACCATGATCTAGCCCAAAATGGGAAATATACACCAATGTGAGAACCATATCATGGTTATCATAGGGAATTGTAGATAGGGACTCCCCCCATTACACCATTATATACACCACAGCATGGTGATTCCTATGGTACAATAGAACAACCACCATTGATACGCCTTAGTGTTGCCCCATTGGATCACCATTTCAAATAGATATTCCTCCCACATGCGATGACTCGGATACATGGCATGGTGGAGTCTCTCTTAATATTTTTATGGTTCTGGAAGCTCCTTCATATCTCCCTACCTATTCCACACATAAAGGATTATCAAGTTCCACACCTCAACCATCCATGAATTTCTCCCTCCATAACATATCCACCAATGCTATTTATTGGTCTTCCTCAACCTGGCTAGTTCCAAGCTATGGTGTAGCCTCCAAATCTATGACATAGTTATCCCCTTGACTCATATTCACACTCATACATAGTAGAACCATGGTGTAATACATTGGTTTTGTCATTGTCCAATTTTCTTTGTGAAAATTTCAAAAACAATCATAACACATCATGCCTCAAAGACCAGTGGGGTAGCATATTCTATATCCCACAACAACAACAACCATCTCCGGATCACCTCAACCCTTCTCCAACACTCACCTAAAAATTTAAACCACCAATCGATCCTCATTTCACATCTAAAAACAAATCATTGAGATGTTTCAACTCAAGTAATTCACATATGATTCCTAGTTCATAAAATAAACCATTTTCTTATTCAAAACATTAAAATCCCCAAAAATTCACCACTCATAAAACAATGACCTTTATACCTTTTAATAAATGTAAATAAAATATATTTGATTTACATACTTACCAATATTTTTTTTACTCCCAAAACATGTGGTAATTGTGTTTAATATACTTTCAATCTAGTGTAATCCTAGTGCCTCTATTTATCTCCTAATGCTTCTGGTGGTTGGGAACCTTTCTTAGTAGAACTACCCAATATTTTAGCAGTAGAGGTTGTCGAGCACCCCCTCAACTAAACTATCAATATCATGTTTGTACAAATTTTCTCCCATTAGTTTAATTCATCAATATTTCCATTCATACATTCCCTTTTCTATTTTTCAACAAATTGGATGTGATTACAAATTGACCAAAATTATAGACAAATCGTATCACACCTTTGCTGATTTTTTCTAAGGGTTCAATTTTTATGGGTGTTAAGCCTAGTGTAAGACTCATTAATTCACCATTATCATATCCTAAAGAAAACTAAATGGTCCACTAATTAATAATTAATTCATCAATACTTTTCTGGGAATATTTATCTTAATGGAACATAAACTAAAATAAAATAATTTTATGGTTTCATAACGTAAAAATACACATAATCGGTCTTAGATAAATAAACATAAAAGGTGAAACAATAGTAGTGATTACACATCCAAAAAAGGAACATCATAGGTCATGGTTTTATGATATTAAAAGAAACAAATATATTACATGTCATGGGATATTTAAATGAATGGTTTTTCTTATTAAATTACATTAAATTACTTGGATTTTGATTCCCTTTATGTGGATATGTAGGAAGCATCTTTTTTGGTACCATTACCAAAAAATCACACCTCCTGCAAGTGATCGTCAAAAAAATAATTCTATAAACCTTATAAGATATCATGGATGGTATGAAACTATAATATAATATTAGATATCCTTGTAAATAAAGTTCATCATCTCTTGTATCCCATTTTTGATGATCTAGTAAACACCCTAAGTCTTTCTAGTGACGAATCAACAAACCCTTATTCTCATTTTTGATGAGATAGTGAATCATTAAGTATTATTGGTGATGAGAAAATAAGTCCTTAAATCCTCACTTATTATGATCCAACATACCATTATATCGTTACTAGTAATAATCTAATGAATCTTTAAGTCACACTAATGAAGATCCAGTAAACCCCTTGAATTCTTATTGGTGATGAGATGGTGAATCTTTAAAATATTTTGTTAGTAGACCATCATACCCATACTTGTATTAAGTATTATCCAATAAACTAAATTCAATAGTGGAGAGCAAACAAACCTATTCCATTGTTGGTGATTATCTAATAAATTGACCACACTACTGTTGAAACAACCAAACCATAAAATCTTATTGGTCATGATTCAGTAATCCAATAAAACTAAATATTGATTTTCTAATAAATCCCCAAGACTCATTAGAGATGAGCCATTAAATCCATTTCTTTTTTTCAATATTAACATATATAAAAAACACCTTCATGTATCCTTATATATAATTAAATTCTATGGTGACTTACTATATGGATTTAAACTATAGAGTTTTCACATATGTAAATTCCCTTATGTGGTGAGGATATGTTTCCCTATATCAAAATAATAGGATGATTTGTCTCAATCTCAATGTTTTATCAATCCATTGACCAGTAAACCCTTTTCATAATGGTTTATGCCCCACTGTGATAAAATGTGTTGTAAAATAAATTGGTATTCTTATTCGGAATGGTTTCACAATTAATCTCTTAAATGATATGAGTCTATCATCCATCCTATTAATTTTAACATGCATTCCTCAAGGAAATAACCAAACATCCTATGAAAATAAAATAATACAAACAAAAATAGTTTAGATTAATGTACTTAACCCACTTCATCCAACTCCTAAAACTTGAGGTAAGTATTCTTAATGGGATACAAATATACTGTAAGCCCCTAACACTCTTTATCATATAATGATTCAAACTCCTAGGAACCTTTCCTTGTGTAAGTCCCCATGCTTATAACCACATAGGAAAGTGATTACCACCTCAGACTAACTACCAATATGTTATAAGCCCAAATTTTTCTCCCAATGGTTTGTGAATTCCATGAATCTAGCTATCCTTCCTCTTATATGGTTACCAATAGAGAGGCGGAGATTGCAAATGGTCCACTATTTAAGAGTGATACTATCATTCATTATATTAGTTAACCCAAGTACTCGATCATAAAGAGCCTCAAACATAGTATAAGATCCATTCCTTAACATGAATCATATGTGAGGGAAAAAGAAATGGGCCACTCATTCCTAATTCTTGTACTAAACCATTTTTATGTATCTATCACCTAAAGAGACCTAGTTATATAACCTTAAACTATAATACCTTATAGACTTCATAGCACGACCCTAAAAGTAACACCATTGGTCCTTCATGTATAACCTCTAAAGCCGCCCCATTGGCCATAGCTTCACAAATAGTAACATCACACCATTGGTCATGGATACATTATCTTAAAAGGAACCATTATAGCCCTTATCACATAACCTTAAATGGTAAAAAAATCCCCCAATAAATGGAACTAAAGTATGTGGGTCTTGATTCTCATTACAAGGTTACATAGGAATCCTATTTTATGTTCCATATCCCAACAACACCACACCACTTATTATTGATGAGCCAGCAAGTCATTATTTGAAAATTTACTCCTTTATATATGAAACAAAACTCTAGTGTGCCATTTTGTATTCTCCCAAATATAAACCCTCCACTAAAGTATATCATTGGTGATGAAGCAAAAAACACCATAATTCCCATTATTAATAAGACAAAAAACCATTAAATACTTAGTGGTGATAAGTCGATGAATATTCACTACATATAGGTGGAAGGCTATCAAACCCTTAAATCTTCACCAGTGATGAGCGAATAGGCCTTTAAATATTCACATACAATTAGCTAGTGAATCTTTAAATAATATTGGTGATGAGTAAATAAACCCCTAAAATTTTCATTCATGATGTGCCATTGAATCCTTATCTTTTATTGGTGGAGATCCAAAAAATTAATTCCTCTATTAGTAAATATCCAATAAACCAAATATATTGTTAATGAGCCAAAAAACCAATACCTCTATCAGTTATGAGAAAATAGATCATCCTCATTTTTGGTGAGCTAGTAAATCCCCAAATACTAATAGTGATGGGTAGGTAATCCCATAAACCACACTATTGAAGAGCCATTGAATCTCAAAACATCTCTAGTGACTAGAAATTTGATCCAACGTTTCACTCGTGGTGATCCAATAAACCCATGTATTCATGTTAATGATGAGCGTACATGAAGATTTATTTCACACCTCCTAGGATGGGGGTATATTCCAAAATTCCCTCCTATATGGATTTGAACAGTAGAATAATCACATATATATAGGTTAATATGTGATTATTATGACATTAATTATTTCATAAGTGCATGATGATTTACCTTAATTGTTTCATATGTTCAACATCTCGATATACCAACCCCTTTAATAATGGATTTTCAACCGACAATGGCAACATGATATGTAGAACACACCAGTATTATTATTATAATGGATTTCATGAATAATTGATTAAATATAAATCAATAAAATAGATTTATTATAGGAAATAATCTCCTCATTAAGATGAGTCAGCAGCTCATCCTATCAATTCTGAAATGAATGCCCTGAGGAAATGACAAAACAAGCTCGCAAAAATAAAAAATCAGAACAATATTATAATTATATAATATATTATTAAAATATTTATAAACATAAATCATATATTTATAATGGTTATTATAATGTATAAAGTATCTATAAATAAATTTATGGAATTTATTTTAATATTATATGTATAATGTGTTTATTATAAATAAATTCATTTAATATGTTTATTTAATTTATTCAAATACATTTATATATAATGTATTTTATTTCTATAATGCATTAACAGAATATTTATTTTCTTAAATCATAAATAAATTTAAATATGTGTATTTTTATTTATAATGGTTACTATTGTTTGAGTTAGTTCCTTAGAACTAAATTTCTTATTACTTTTTTACATGATTTCATTATTAATGAAGTTTATTATCACATCGTGATTGTTCCTTTGCGTGACTATTTTATTTCATAATTTTTTTAAGAAGGTAAGTCACTATGAAAATTCATATAATTTCCCTACTATGATGAGAACCTAAAGGTTCCATGACATCATTCTTGAATATGTTTTCTATGGTCATATTAAAATTTCTAGTGGGACATTGAAAATATAGGCTTTCAAATGTTGGAGGCTCATTAGACATTGAAACACCTTCTCATGGTGTTCTACTTTAGAAATATCCAAGATATGTGGCAATGAGAACAGACCCATTAATAGTAAATTCACATATCCATGTGTCATTGGATGTTCCTATATAAGAATGTGCGTATTTATTCATACACTTTAAGATAATCATTAATTGATATCTTGAGTCATGTAATTTAATTTATTAATGAAAATCATGATGACATATACTTGCATGGTGGTAGGATGCATCGGGTGCATCGAGAGTGATATTTCATTAGTGGATAATGTGATAAAGCATTTATCCCCTACATACCTTGAGGGGAGTTTATTTCTTAGGTAATTTTATGGGAATGGGACAGATTGAATAAATCCATGGCCATAGTGTTTGGTAGGTGAGTTCATTTCCATAAATACAAAGAAATATACATCGAGTATATAGATTGAGGGAACCATCATGAAACCTTCTTGATTTGAGATATCCTAATAATAGATTATATTAAAAAGTAAGCATCTATAGGTGGTTGAATGTAATTGAAACATTATCTTATTTCTCTATGGGTTCCGTGAAATATTTCTAGACATTAACCTTTTAATTTATCTTTTTATCCCTAATTCCACTGAGAAAGAGGCCTAGAGGTTCATACACAAAGTTTTTCTTCAATATCTATTAATTTCATGTATTTAATTTAACAAGATAGAATTAATAATAGTCATTCAGGTTTGGTTGATAACCATAACTTATACACAAGTTATTCAAAATAATAAGTGGGTCAAATAATAATAATAATAATAATAATAATAATTTATTTCCAAGTTTATAAAATATAATATTTATATATTTATCATAGAATAATGTAGGGAAATTTATTTATTGAATAGTCATTATTCGAAAATCGTTAAATGTAGACAAAGGAAAGTGGACCGGTCTTAATGGTCTGATTGTAAATGGTATAAATGATATTTATTTATATTCATAATGTGTTACAACTGTCAAGTGATAAATAATAATAGTATTATTATTGAAAATGTGGTTAAATAATATTTTTTTAGCTTTGGATGGGGCTTGTGTTCCATTTTCCAAGCCTAAACCTGCCATAACAAATATCTAATTATAAATATTTCATAACTTACTTAGGTGGGAACAAATGATAGATAGAGACTTTATCAAGACCTAGAGAGAGATCTAGGTTCTATAGTGAACTCTCTATTCCTACTCACTAAATACATTGAGAAAACATAAAGAGGTATTCCTTCTACATGGATAATACTATTATGATCAACTATAGACAACGCAAACAATTTGGATCGGTCATTCTAGAACCTAGAAATTCTTTGGTGACGTTTAGATATTTTAGTGCATGTTTGCATCACCTATAGAGGGATTATATACATGGATCATATAACATAATGATGACACGATAAGATATAGTTAAATTGATTAACAATGAATATATAATTACAAGTTGTGGTTATTCTATATCTACTCACAAATTAATTATAAATTACATGTAAAGATTCTTCTCTTCTAGTTCCAGGATTTTTATCTAATCAGTTAATCTATAATTTTCATTGTAAATGATTTTTTAGTCATGTGAGGTAATAATTACAAGTAAAATAATACTAAAAGATAAGTTGGTCATATCAGCAACGATGATTATATTGTGCCTAGAACCTTCAAGTGGTATCAGAGTGATCACTTGTTTAGTTTATAATTATTTATTTTATATTGATTTTATGCTTCAATTTTTGTTTTATTTTACTTATATTGATTCATTTTAATATTTATACATCATCATCTCTTCCTTTATTTATTCTTTTTAACCTAATCATTAATCAGTTAAGGTTTAAAAATAAAGAATCGTTTGAAGAATACATATGGATGTGATGAATACCCATCATACACAAAACTAGAGTATAAAACATGTACTACTAGCATACATACCATGTAGTAATGTTTTCACATCAAAATCTCATGATAAATTAGGATAGGTCCGAAAAAAGTAGAACAATGTGTAGATCCTAACAGACTTGAAAAAGGATTAAAGAACTACACACCATGTAACCACTATACTTGACATGTAGTACTCTATTTCTTATAGCGGAGAACACAATGTGTCCCAGTGTTCTAGGTATCGGATATATGACATGGGGACTAAGGATCTATGAATATCTGAGGCCACATGTTTTGTAATCCCAGTACACACCACCTACCTCGATACCATCCTTGTTAAGAAACATTACAAGTCCTAAGGTGTGTTCTACTGACACAGGAAGAATACAGTACACATCGTGTATTATAGAACATGTCGAGTACGATAGTACATATCGTGTAGTCTAATGCATACAGTATTCCTGGTTTTTCAAGGTGAAAATTTTTATATATAATAAAATATATTCACATGTTCTTTGTGTGTCATTTATTTGTAAGTACACATTATTTCATAGCATTAATAATTATATATTAAATATAATTCTATTTTAAAATTTTTGATAAGCACACAATTTTCTTCTAAGTAAACTTGTGTAATTCATTAATTTTAAAGGAAATTAATTTTGTTTGAAATTATAGATAATGGTGTGTTAATGATTCTTGGATAGAATAATTATAAATTGGATTAATTGGATTAATTAATGTTGAATTATCTTAAGTAATGAACTAATAAAAGTAATTAAAAATGATTTAAAATGTATGCTCTTTTTATGTTGTGTCCTTGATCATGAGATTAGACCACCCCTTTGTATATGATTGGTTTATTTTAATTTATTATTATTGATGGAATGTGTTTCATCCCCTCATCCTTATTATATAAGGTTTTTTCCTTATATTTATTTTATATAAAACCCCTTTATCTAGTTCATCAGATCCCCTCTCATACATGTGAGTAAAATATTTATTAATAATTGATCTCCCATGTGATGTGAGGTGATCCATGTTTAGGGTCCAAGGTTAAAACAATTGAGGCGATGCATTGAAGCCATATTGGAATGATACAACACAAACCAAGATGTAGTTCAAGGTGTTTTCCCATGTTTTGGGGTTATTTCATCATATTCAAGATAAAAAGCCATTAGATAATATCCTAATCATTCCACTTATATTATATTTTTTTCATATTAATAGCTAATTTTTTGTGAATATTATTTAATCAACTAATAAACTAATTAAAAATCATGAAAGATATAATAAAATTAAACTAGTTTATACATTAATGTTTTAGCATACAAGGTTAATCACTTAAATAAAATCAACTTAATATTAAGAAATCATGTATGATGATAAAATGGGATTTTACACATAAATAAAAAAATCCCTCAATTAGAAATATTAATTTGGCATAGCCTTACACTACATAAGTTATAAATGAAATCATAGTTCAAATTTCTTAACCAAACCAGGATGGGGAGATTTCAATTATTTTGGAACTTTTAAATTGAAATTTTGGGTTGAATCAACTTAGTTCACACAAGGTTTGATTTCCCAAGAAATAATTGGTGAAACTAAGTGGAAAAGGTTAATGAATTGTTTATTCAGTATTTTAGGATTTGGGACGTTAATGTAGTTGGAAAGTTAATGCTTCCAAAAACCCTTCCAATAAATTATTAAGACCAAGTATGGGTTATGATAAAGATAATATGGATCATTTATAATATAATATGTTTGTGAAAATAAATTCCTAAACTAATGGTTAAGGATATTGGGTTTTGAAAAATATTTAGATATTAATGAAATTTAATTAAATTTTAAATTTATTAATCTATTTTTTTAATCAAAAAAATTAATAACTATCTGCTCTTATTTTTTATAAATGGAAAATAAAATAACTTGGAAAATACTATTATGATCCATAATAGAGAAGGATAACCTTCTCATAGACATGAAATTTGAGGAATGGTATAAGAACTTGTGAATTATACTTCACCACAAAAAGAAATTATACATACTAAAATCCCCACTTCGTGAGTTTGTTACCAAAGAGTATAGTCAGGAGGAAGTATCTCTCTATTTTAGGCATATGGAAGATGAAATTAATATAAAATAATTATTTTTCCCATTGTTTTCAATGAGATTCTATAGAAATATGATGATGTGGATGTGTATACCATCATTTCTCACCATCAGGGTCTCTATTAAGAGAAGAAGATATCAGAGAAATATGGGATCCCTGTTTAACTATTCACATGCATTATTAGAGAGTCTGAACCAGTTGGGGAACATGAAGTCAATATGTGTAGAAATATTTAGTTCCTGAACATCTTGGGTTTTAATATCAATGATGAGATTTTCATAGATTTCATTCTATCCTCACTACCAAAAAACTTATCTAGTTGTATAGTTATTTATAACATGAGAAATAAAAAAAGACACTTTTAGAACTTCTTAGTCTTATCCACCTTGTTGATAAATACATGGGGTATAACAAACCCATTGTACTTATGGTGTATAATAATAGGATGAAAAGGTGTAAAGATTTGAATATTCTACCCATGTCTAAAGCTCTAGAGAACTATCCTTACAAGAAGAAGAAGATCCAAATGAAATTAAAGTAATATAATGATGTATTCTTTGAATGTGGAAACCAAGTCCATTCTAAGAGGAATTGAACCTAAACAAATAATCAATTGAAATATTTAGCTGTGTTCATTATTTATTGAAATATTTCCATATGGACATGTTTGGTGTTATATACTACCTATTTTTCTCACATTTGTATCCAAATATAGGAACTAATTATATTTCTGGAAGGTTTTCAGAGATGACGTGGATCGACATGATACCAATAGAGAAAGTTCGACAGATGTATCCATTAGAGAACACTATCTCAAATTACAGATAGGATTGATTTTTATTTTATATAATTTATTTTATGTTCCTATTTTTACCAAGAAAATTATTTACGTTTCTTGTTTAGTTGTAGATGGATTTATTTTCATATTTCAAAATATGGGTTTATACTTTTATAAATATGATATATGTTTTGGTATGGAACAATTGAATTGTATTATATATATGTTAAATAACAAAAACCAAATATTGGAAAGTTATAACGAAACAAATACATCATATATCACCTTGATAACAAGAAGTATTTTATAAATCTCTATCAATATGGTTACTTAAACTACTTTAATCATAATTCACTAGAAATATGTAATGTTATTTTAAAAAGTAATATAAACAAACCGCCATTAATTTTCAAGGTGAAAGGGCCACTGATCTTCTATATTTGTTGCAAAATGATGTGTGAATACCTTTTCAAGTATAGGCCATATATGTATTATAATACTTTATTACGTTTATAAAAAATATAAGTATGTATTCTATATCTAATTGATGAGGTATAAGTATGAATCCTTTGATAATTTCAATGAGTTCAAGAATTATGTTGAGAATCATCTTAGAAATAAGATAATGAAAATTTGATCATAATGAAGTATTGAATATCTTAACCAATAATTTTTCACATTTTTACAAGTGTATGTGATTTTATCTCAACTCAGTCCACCTTATACACCATAGTGTAATGATGCTAGTGAAGGGAGGAACTATTCACTACTTGACATGGTAAGGTCAGTAATTATTCATGAAATCATTCCATTATCACTTTGGGAATATGCATTATAGGAGGCATCATTCTTACTAAACTGAGAAAAAAATAATGTGTAAAATGGTATTTCCTTCGAGTTATGGAGTGGAAAGAAACTTGTTTTGTCATATGTTTATTCATGGTATTATAAGGAATTTTTTAAGGACGTATTAAGAAAAAAAACTTAAACCTTGTGTCACAAAGTATATTTTTATAGGGTATCCCAAGGAAACAAGGGGATACTATATATTCAACCCTTCATAGAATAAATTAATCACTAGAAGAAAGGAATTTTTTCTTGAGAAATATAAAATCTTCAAGGAGGATAATGGGAGAAATACTGACAATGATAAATTTGATACTCAATATACACAAGATTTAGTATAGGAACATATTCCAAAAGTCCCTATGGAAGAAATTTTTCTTGAAACACAAGTATTGTGCTCGAATGATAGAGAGTTAAGAGAACTAGAGAATTCGGGTTTTCAAGTCACTGATGATGGACACTGATTTTTGGTTGATAGTAATGATCCTCTCTATAAAAAGGATGCAGTATATAGCTCAGAGGCTTCAAGATAGAAATAATCGATAAATTGTGAGATAGATTTCATGTATTAAAATAAAGTTTGGTTTCTTATTGATATTCTAATTTATTTAAAACCCATTGGGTGTAAATGAGTATTAAATAGAAAGATGGAAATTAAAGGTAAAATAAATTCCTATAAATCAGAGCTAGTGGGAAAAGGGTTTAGACAACGTCAAGGAATTGATTATGATAAAACATTTTCGTGAGTTTTCAAGTTAATATCCATCATAATTTTTGTTTCCATAACAGCTTACCATGACTATTATATTTTTGAAAATTGATGTTAAAATGGTTTTCCTTAACGGTAACATTAAAGTTGATGTTTACATGACACAACCATAAGGGTTTGTGTCTCCAAGATATGAAAAAATGTATGCAATTTGTAGAGATCCATCTATGGATTAAAGAAAGAATCCATATCATGGAACATTCAATTCAATGAATCCATAAAGAAATTTTGTTTCATTAATAAAAAATTTAAACCATGTGTTTACAAGTAGTTTATTGGGAGAACATTGGCTTTCATGGTAGTATATGTTGATGACATATTACTATTTGGGAACAATATATCGAACTTACAAGATGTTAAAGAATGGTTGAGAAAGTGCCTTTACATGAAGTACTTCAGTCAATTAGCCTATATTTTAGGGATCAATATCATGTGTGATAGATCCAAGAGGCTTCATGGACTAATTTAAGGTATATACATTGACCTGATACTATAGTGGTTTAGTATGGACCAATCCATTAAGTGATTGGTTCTAGTTTCACTTGGAATACATTTTTTCATTAAAATATATTTTTAAAAACAATAATAAAGAGAGATAATGAGTAATATACCATACAATTATGAGATAGAATATATCATGTATGTCATGTTTTAGAGAGTGTAACACCCCGAGATTCAGTGAATTTCTTTTTCAAATTAATTTATACTTTTTGGTATTTTTCATTTCATGCAACATTAAAGATAGTTCATTTTATATTAAAGAACTATGTTTGGATTTAATTATAAAAAACACCAATTAATCATGCCATGTGTGCAATATAAAACATTTAAAACTCTATACTAAACAACAAGATTTGCGTACATTACATGTAATATTGACCTTCCTCAATGGCTTATGTAACACACAAGACTAAGTATTACCTAACTATAATATATTATTAAAAATATTATTACAATGAGATATGAATTATCCATAAAGTTTATTTATATGAATATTATTAACTAAATTATGAAAATAAGTTTTTTACACAAATATAATAGGAATTCATAGGTTACCAATTAATAAGAAATGAATATGAAAACAGATTGAATAAAAATGAAAATATTATTATGGTCACAAAGTTGTTTTAAAAAAGATAAATTAAATTAATTAAAATTAGTGAGTAGTATTGATTTAATACATATTATGTATATAAAAGAAAATATTTTTGATATTCATCTGATATATTTGAGAGACATAAGATAAGAACAAACACAATTTTATGCATAAAACATTTTTTTATAAGGGTAGTTTTACCGTCTTTTAGTGGTGAAACAATTTCAAATCCAATTTTCGGAACTTTTATATATTTAATATTTCAAAATAAAAAACATATTTTTAATTGATACATAAAAATTAGGTTAGGATAAATTTAAGGTATTTTCTCATAAGGTTTTTTTAATGTATAGTTAAAAATACTGGATTTTATTTCAAAACTAATTTTTCATATAATACATTTATAAGGTTAAATTATATATTTAATTTGTTTGATAGTTTATTTAGATAATATTTTTATCAATTAATCCAATTTAGGTCATTGTAACCAATTTCATATTGAAATTGGTTATAAAAACCTGTCAACTTTTGGTTGTTTTTACCTTAAAAACTTGTAGTGTCGTCCCATCAGTGGGATTAATTTTAAATCGATTTCTTATAATTATGTGATTATAATTTGTAAAAAATGATTCCACATTTTTAATCATAATAATTTATAATTCTTAATAGAGTAAAAAAATTAACTAAAAATATTATTGAAAGTGATTAAAATTAATTACATCGGTTAAGATAAAAATAAGGTTAATAAAGTACTAACCATAAATATAAGACCTGAAACGACCTATAAAGTTGTCAAAATCAAATTTTTTGGACCTTATTCGGCCATTATCTTTCCAATATTGAGTGTTTTGGGTTTGGTATAACTTTATTTAGGTAGAAACGTGGGTACACCTAACTTGTTTTCAAAAATACCAAGTGTGTCCTTTCCATTACCTATAAATGGCCACCACCTCTACCCACTTCCTCACACCTCTCAAGCCCCTTGGATTTCCCAAAATCTAATAAAATAATATCCCAAATTCCCGCACTTACTCTTATAATCCTTAACTTGGGAATAAGGAAACTCAACAAAGCCTTTGTACATAAACCAAAATGAGATACATGATTAAGAGGTTATGCCTTCTCTCATGCTCCTTTCCTTTATTTTCTTTATCCACCCCTCCACTCTTTTTATTACATTAGT
Organism: Viscum album; assembly: GCA_963277665.1. NCBI lineage: Eukaryota > Viridiplantae > Streptophyta > Magnoliopsida > Santalales > Viscaceae > Viscum > Viscum album. Next base: position 289,419,047 of record OY728127.1, on the reverse strand, counting down.
GAATGAAAAAACCAGTATAAAAAATATAATATGATTTTTTTATACTAATTTTTAAACCAACACTTACACTCACCTCCATCTATTGGGTAACGGACATACTGTTTACGAGTACGATGAACTATCGGCTCACTAAATGATGATTGTTCATTTCTCTTTTACTGCATCTTATGGTGGACATTATGATTCAAACCCTATTTATATATTTCATATATTATATTTATAACTTATTTATTCTTATTTATTACTTTTACAACACATATATTCTTACCTTCCCTTTGAGGAAATTATGATAATTTTGTTTGAGGAAGTGTGGACTACCACCCCCTCAAAGCGATGTGATTTGTTCACACAATACATGGAATGTATTAAGGAAAGTTTTAGTGAACCTATATGATATATATAACATTATAATTATAATTTAATTATATTATTATATATATAAATATATTTCATTTTCTTTATTTCTTTCAATACGACATTAAAAATGGAAATAGTGTTCATGCATACATACGGCTTACCGTTTCCATGAATGGTGTATTTCATTTCGCACTCCAATATTATATAGATTATTATAATACACATATAATGGATATAATAGATATTTGTATCATTTTTTACATTATTCAATCATGATATAAGTATAATTACCAATGATATAACAAATTAAGACACATGTGAAGAACAAAGCATATATTACCCAAAGTGAAACCCTAACATAGGATCATTAACAAGAAGGTAATATAAGGTCATAATAAAACCATATATGGTATTATGTATAATAATAGGCTTATTTAAAATATTTATAATAAACTTATATTTATTATAAAGTAATATTTCATGAGTAAGAAGCGAGTCAAGACATAAGGTAAGTGGATTTCATCTCACTTTTTACTTCAATGAGATGTATGCTATGTTCACCACTATTTTTTTGTGATGTATGTACTTACCATTATTTTATTATATGTATCTTATAATTTGATTTATTTTTATTCATATATCCATTTTATTATCTTTCTTACATGTGGATTAAGTTTCAAAAGTTACCAAATTGGTGAAATAGTTTTGTCTTAATTTTCCTTCTTTGAAAATCATGTTTTGTTCTGCACATAAATTCTCACTTGAGGTGTATAAAATTCCATTTAACATGTTATATCATGAACCAAATTCTTTGAATTATATTTATATCTTAATTTAATTTTCTTTTATTACATGGATATAATGATCCCAGGTTACAAAGTGATAAGAGTTTATTGAAATAATCTCATCGATTTTAAAGATTGTTTAGATTTATGATTCCTTTAATGAATTCATATGTTCCATCTCTGAAGAAATTAATGAATGTTATTATCCTATATTTATTAATTATATATTCATGTATTGGTACTATTTTCTACTCTTTGGAACATAAGATATTTAAGAATATGTTTTTAATAAATCCCAACTTTACCCTCTCATTGATCATAAATATGTGTTCCTTCAAAACCATGTTTTATAAAAAGGGTTTCCAAGAATATTATACTAATATATTATGATTATTAAAATAAATTTTTACCCTTTTTTCTTTTACAAATTTTTTCAAAGTAATCTTCTTGTCTATTTCTGAATGAGGCAATTTTCTATCCTTTTTAATGTGAAAAGGAATGTTCTGCTTACCTCGTATGACATGTATGGATTTATTCGCCATCAATAATTTGAAGCCTTATATTCATGTTTAAAGGTTATTTTTATAATGTTTTTAAAATAAATTTTCAAATAAAATTGTTCTAAAAACGTTTTCAAGATTCTTTTATAATTTTTCAAGAAAAATGGTTTTCATAAAATTTTCAAACTTATTTTATATGTTTTCAAGGAAAATTGATTTTAGAACATTTTTAAGAACTATTTATATGTTTTCAAAGTATTTTCAATGAAATTAATTTTAAAATTTTTTCAATATTTATTTATAATTTTTCAAAGTGATTTTGAATAAAAAGGTTTTTAAAATGTTTTGAATATTACTTTATAAGTTTTCAAGGAAAAAGTTTTTCAAATGATTATAAGTCTTATTTATAAGTTTTAAAGGAATTTTATATAAAAGTGATCATCAAATGGTTTTATGTATTAAAAAGAATTTTAAAAAAAAGTAAGGCTATTTTCCTCAAGAAATGTTGTTGAATGATATTTCAAAATTATTTTCCATCTAAGATGACATCTATTGATGTTACTCATTTCCTTAGAGGAAATAATATAAAGGTTCCACACATATCCTTTCTACAAATGGGTTGTTATTAATTCCATGGTATTTAAGAAACCTGTTTATCTTACACAGGTTATATGTTTATGAAAATCCTTTTCTTTTCCAAGGAATATATTCTTTTGAAACCTACTTCATTTCATAGGTTATGCATTGATGAAATTATTATGAAACCTATATCTTTTTTATAGGATATGTTGTGATAAAACATTAATGATACCCATTTCATTTCATGGGTTATGATTTGATGTTTATAGAACCCATATTCTTTCATGGGTCATGATATGATGAATTATTTGTAGAACATGCATGAATGGTTTCATTATGTGAGGGTTGGGACCTATATCTCCCTCCAATGCATTGGGTAATGACAAATGTTTTACGAGCTCAAAGGGTACACGACATGACATCCCAACCCTGAAACAAGAGTGTGCATGGGAGAACATCCAAAACCAAAAACAAGACGGTATATAGGGTGAATTCCCAAGACTAAAATAAGAGGTTAAATGGGAGAACATATGAAACCCAAAATAAGAGGGTAAATGGGATTACATCCCTAGGATGAAACAAGAGGGTACATGGGATGACATTCCATGTCTAAAATAATAGGGTACACAGGAGGGCATCCCAATTTGGAAGAATATAAATGGACAATTATCTACATAAAAACATGTTATAAATGCCTTGGTAGGACACCTTAACATAGGTTTTTTATATTCTTATGTCTCTGCCAAAATACCATGTTTTATTCCTATGTTATGATATCAAGTATTTTGTTCTTTATATCCTTATGATTCATTTCTTATGAGCTTCCATGACTTATTCCATGATTCATGTACATGATCTTTTATATGAAGTGCATGATCTTATATTTTCATCATTATGTTCTCATACCATGATGCGCATAATTATGCTTACATATCTTCCATATTTACCCTTACTAATCATTTGAGTTCACCCCTTTTTTTTGTTTCTTTTCTCAAGGATGTGTAGAAATTTTTTATGTAGGATTACTAAATTTGGAGATATTTATGGGATATGTTGAAGATATTTCACTAGGATAGAATATTTTTTTTCCAACTTTCCAATGTTACTAAACTATTATGGTCCTCTGGCATATATTTTTTTTAATGTATATAATTTTCATCTAAAATGATGTAATATATATGTATGTTAAGCATGGGTCGCTATATTTGGTATCAAAGGAAAGGTTTAGTAAACCATTATAAACTAGTATGATAGATCCCAATGTATATTTCTAAGGATGTTTATATGGATGTATCTAAGGATAAGTATAAGGATGAGTCAAAATTTAGGAAGTTTTCCTGGAATTTCGGTAAAGGGTCGAGTGAGTGGTTTCCTAGGAATCAATATTTGTCTGGATACTACAAGTGGATGTGAATTTGGTATAGATGTACTGAGGGGTAACAACTATAACAAGATATTATGGTTCTGACTCGGGGTAATCTAGTAGATGACAATGGGCCTTTTTTCACACCTAGTTTGACACTCTCAGGGGATATACTTTGGAAATTCACAAACTCTTCACAAACGGTAAAGAAGGATTTAAATATAAGTTGGATATTAATAACCTAGGATGAACCTCATGTGTCATATATTAAGGAAGGTGTCATGATTTAAAATCACATAAGTAAATACTTTCATGACTACGTGGTTTTGAACTATGATAAGTATTGATCACACTATGCTTCTAGTTTTATTCAATCGTAGGAACTGAAAGGAACTGGATAAATGTAGAATGTGACGGACAATTCACTAATGAGAAGTCAAGTGTGATGATTACTAGAGTGAAAGATGTTGCGATCATGACTAATCATTTCTCAAGGAACAATATGAATATTGTGTACCTTAACCAACTCTCGAACTCACCAATGAAGAGAAATAAATAGCTTACTGAGAGTTTGGGTAATGGAGACCAAGGAGGAAAGAAGATTCGGTTTCCTTTGTGTCAAGAGTGCATAAATAATCACCTAATAGAATGTATTATAGGAATAATAAGATGTTTTGACTGTGTAAATTAAGAAAACAAATCAAGTTACTACAAGGTAAAAATAATGAGTTAGATTAAAGAAATGGATGAGAATATTGGCCTCCCAAAGATGTCATTAGAGGTTACATGTTTTAAGTGTGGAATAAATTGTCATTATGCAACTCAATGTCCCAAGAAGAAAGCTCCGATGAAAATTAGAATGGTGGTGTTAGTGATGATAACATTCTTGATGATGATGAGACTACAGATGAAATGTAAAAGGATAGAGGTATTGTGTAATAGGATGAATGAGACTTGTTAATGTCATACGGATTAAGTGGAATAATCTAATTTTATGTGTATTTGGATTCAAAAAATAAGTTATATGAATGATGAAATATAAAAGGGTTGTTCTACTTATGTTTTTTGCATAGTATTTAAACATCTATATTGAATATTCTCGATGGACTAGTGGATTGATTTAATGGAAAGGTGATATTTTGACTAAGGGAGGGTAACCCTTACTATGTTCTCTATGTTAAGCTAATGTTTTTATGAATAGGTAAATTGGATGATATTGGTTACCTTGGAACTAAGTAAGGACTTCCTAATAGGCGGGTTATTCTGTCATGGATGAAGTTTACAACTTCTTGGATATATATAATATATCCCATAATCTATGTAATAAGGAATCATGCATGTTTTCTAGAATTATTTATGGTAAATATGGAATTTACCATATTCCGAGAGAATTTACCACTATGGTATTCAAATTTTTGGAATTTAATAACCAATAACTGCATTTTTATATATGGGGAACAATGTTATTTTCATGACTTTATTTCCAAATATTTGTATTAACATCTTTTAAAAGGGTTATAAAGTTAACCATTCATGAAAAATTTAAGTTAAACTTTGGATGAGGTATTTATATATTATGTTTGTATTGAAAACAGGGATAAAAGGCTATTTAGTGATTACCCTTATTTTAAGGATATCCATCATATTTATTTTGGAAATTATATTAGTGGGGTTTTAGAAATGAACATCATGTATGATGGGTGACAACTAATCAATTCTGAAAAGGATGTGGGTCTTGAACCCCTAACTGAAGGATGATAAGGGTTTTATGCCTTACACTGGCTTACGTGATGTCCTAGTTTAGGTATAATAATTTTTCATGAATAATTATTTATGAAAAAATGATAGTGCTACTTTTTATGTTTAGATATTAATATAATAATCATATAGATTTTGAAGAATAGTTATAGATAAATAGTTTTACTTTTTGTTCTTTTATGGGCCTTAATATCTGCTGCAAGTGTATTTTAATGCTTCGGGCAACAAATTTAACTTCTGGACATCCATTTCTTTAATAAAGGGACTAATTCTTAATAGATGAAAGAACAACCAAATAATGAAAATTTATTGTATTATTTTCCAACAATTGAATTAATAAATGATAGGATAATCATCAAAAATAAAAATGTGTTGTCCTAATAAATTAATTTTTGTTGAACTGAGGGTGTAAAAAACTGGATCTTCATTTTAGCTAGGAATCTTGATTTTGAGTGTTTTTGAGAAAAAAGGGAGATTTTGAAATTTTAGAAGTACACATAATGTACCAGATTGTCGTGGGTAGCCATGGGATGGTTGTGTAACAGCCAAGACATGGTTGTGTGGGGTGACCTGGAGACCACCTAAAGTGGGGAACAGTTAAGGCATGTAAACAGCATGTACATTAAATGAACACACTGTGTACTTTTTCTTTTATTTCATTAAATGGATCGGGGTCACATCTAATTTTCATATTCCTCTTTTTATGGCCTTGTCTCATCCAGGAGTGGTCAAGAGTGAAGTTTCTTCTCTTAGCGATCGATGCGTCATTCGTTCTCCAAATCTAACCCTGCTGGGTGCGTTGGAATCACCTCGAGGAGCCCTTCCTTCTTCTTGAATCTCTCCTCCTAATTTCTTATCTCTCTCAATTTATTCAAGGTCGAAATTTTTTGATGTTTTTGTATATCTACAACATTCTAGGTCGATTCAAAGGCTGAGGTTCGACTATATCAATCATGAAACGTAGAGGTAGGTGTTTCATGCCTTACCGTAGTTTGTGTTGGAGTTATATATTCCTATGTGCTGAATACCCATGTTTAGGGTATTGTGTTATCTGGAATTTAACCATGTTTAGTGCCTGATATGGTTTTTTTTTCAAGAAAGGGTTATTGATTATGAATAAGGTTTATTACCTTGATTATGGAGGTGTTACCCATGTTTGATTCGGTTATGGTTTTTGGGTCTAGAAAGGTTGTGAGGCTACTTTGTTTCCATGTCTAGTGTTGTTAGTATGGATTTGTTGTTTATATGAGATGCATGTGTTTAGCCTTATGAAAGTATGACGAGGGGAATTGACTATGAGATCTTCCCGAAGTAGGGTCTTTTAATTATGAATTTTTTTTATAATTGAGCAGATGTATTAACCGTGAGAGCTGTTATGGGTCATTGACCAAAGGGGTTATACCGTGAGAGCTACCCAGAGGGTCTTCATTAAATAATGCTAGACCATAGGGTATTGACTGTGAGAGTTTATAGATGTTCATTATACTTTATTGTATCTATGAATACTAAGGGGAATTGATCGAGGGAGATGCCCAAGTGGTCATTTGTTTTTGTTTAGTGCTTTGTGAGACCAAAGGGGTTAGACTGTGTGAAATTTCCCAGAGGATCATTATTATTATTAATTTGAGGATATGTTAAACCAGGGGGTTAGGCTATGAGGACTTTCTCAGAGGGTTGTTTTGAAATGACTGTATGATTGTGACGAGTCTGACAATCCAAAGCATAGTCTAGGACTTAGAATTACTTTATCGTTAGAAGGTCTTTTGAGACGTCTATTTGTTGTGGTTTCATAAGGGGATAACAAGATTAGGATTGATCCCAAGGTTACATTATTCAATGGTTTTAATAATTAAAAAATTTAAATTAATGTAATTGTAAACTGTAGGATTATTTGCTTTTGAGTACTTCTTTGTTGTTGCTCTATTTCTGCATATTGCCAGAAATATATATTCACTGATAGTTGGGCAAGGATCTTTTGTTGGTTGCCTACTGGGATTCTGCTCACACCCTGTTTGGGTCATGATTTGGGACCCAAACTGATCATACAGTTACAGGTATAGATAAGGGAAAGCACCCTTCTACATTAGGTACTTTATTTTTGTGGAGATGGGGAGCATGGGACTAAGCTGAGACTTGCGATGATGTTGGAGTTTATTTACTTTTTAGTTCTTTGGGTTCAGTTTTGTATTCTGGAATTATGACTTGTTTGGATTCTTTCCTAGACACATGTGATATGAATCATTTATATATCTACTACAGTTGATTTTACTATCAGTATTCTTCTGTTTAATGTTTTGTATGGTATTGATGCTTCCTCTACTGTTATTATTTGTCATTATGATTTGAATAATATACCAATGAGGTCTCAGTTTCCCCACTATCACACTCAGGTCCCTCGCTGCTGTTCAACATCCTCTGGCAGTTAGGGAAATTTACCTGAGGCCATGTGACCAACTTGGTACAGGGCACCATTAGGTGGCACCCGGGGCACCCGGAATCAGGACATTATAAAGTGGTATCAGAGAAGGTTTCTTTTATTCTTTGTCTTGCTATTTGGAACCTATATATAGGGATAATAAAGAATAGGTAGTTGGTAATAATCCTTTCCCATGCGTATCTAACTTGTGTATAAAAAAAAGGCCAATTTACCTCGATTATTGCAGTTTTCTAGTTTTTCAATTTTTACAGTTGATTTTATTTCACCATTGGGTGTTTCACATGACTTTTTCTGTTATCATTGATATTATTGAGGTTTTATTCCTGTTGCAACCTAATGATATGAGGGTAAGCCATCTCATGAATCATTTAGGCAGTTGATAGGAATCACTTGTCATTCATTTTTGTCATGCCAGATAGGGATCATTACAGATTGCATGTTGTTGTGATTGGTGTTGTGCTAGATATGCCTAATGTTGTGACAGATGCCTTGATAGAATTCCTGCTATATTGATAGGGTATTGGAATATGTAATGTTTCATTGAATGGACACAGAAATTTGGTTCTTGAGGTGTTATGGGCCCTCTTGGATTGGAATTTGGTGGATCATGTATAAATTTTAATTGAATCTTGTCAATTTATGATATGAATTAGGATTCCAAACTTTGATTCATGGTATTATGGACTCTCCCATGTCATAATTTTTCATTCCTTGGACAAAAATCTGAGTTTTCTGAGGTTTTGGAATAGTTTTAGAGGCATAATATCTAGAAACTAAGCCAACATGGCATGTGGTGATATGAACAAACTTCATGTGTTATTATTTTCTTGAAGAAATGACTTTTCTTAACTATACACCATGTATTCCTTATCTGTCTGACTGACTGTGTGAGCAGAGACATGGGGTTGGGAAATGTTGGGTGACACACATCATGTACTTGGAGTACACATCGTGTTGGAAGAGTTGTGTATATAGTTGTGTGACTAAGGAAATGAGTGGTTATAACTTAAGAGGTACACTTTGTGTCTAGGGTGAACATGCCATGTAGTGTTACCTAGGGAAAAACTATGTGGTTTACCAGTGTATAAGAACTCGGGTAGGAGGAAATAAATTCAACTAAACGTCATGTCTGAGAACGAACACGCCATGTGTATGGGAGTTACACTACTAGGTTTGGTAGAGGTACATGCCATGTTAAAATCTTAAGGGAATACACTATGTAGGGGTTATACATGCTGTGTATACCTGTTTTGTAAAACTTGATTGTTTTTCTTCTCTTCTTCCACCCTTTCAATTCTAAGTTTCAGTCCCTTTGAATCTTGAACTGAGGTGTGTGCTTGACCTTGAAGATTCATGCCACTAAGACGTCCTTCGGTTGTACTCTAGATACAAGTAAATTATTAGACACCGAAATGGGAGATCATGAACTACCATCAGATCCTCCTGTCATGCATTTTTGGGCACCATCTGTTATACCGAACATATGTGCTAATGCATAGTTCCAAGAAGGCTTCCTGAGGATAATGAACACCTTCCAAGGAGCACTGCATATTTCCTTGTCTATGGAAGAGCTGACAAGGGTGTTTCAGTAGTAGCAGCATCCCAGTTTTTTGTGGATGGAGGACCATAGGCTACAAAGTCATGGTTGGAGACCACACTAGCTATCCTTGATCATCTAGAGATGCCTCCAGAGAGGAGGGTGAAGCTCGTGACATACATGTTATGTGATTCCTCCAAGTGATGGTGGGATGTTATCTAAAAGGTGGGTAATCATTAGGATATGGCATGGGAAGAGTTTCATAGGACATTATATGACTAATTCTTTCCCAATAAATTGAGGGTCGATCAAGCCTGAGAGTTCATTCATTTGGATCAGGGTTCTCTTTTATTGATGGAGTACTCTTCTCGTTTTAAAGAGCTGCAGCACTTCGCACCTGTTCTGGGTGGTGATGAGTTATCTTTGGCTAGGTGATTTGAGTATGGTCTCAGGTATGACATCCGATCATAGGTGAATTTCTTCAGGCTGACTTCAGTGATGGCTATAGTGAATCAGGTGCTAATTACTGATCATAATCTGAGGGAGTTGGGAGCTATCATCAATGGTGGTTCATCATCCCGGGCTTGTACTCCTTCAACGAATAGAAAAAAGCGTTGTATGGAGCTTACACATGACATTTCATTAGGTATCCAGGTGGTACGCTGCCAGTGCGTGAAGAGCGATCTTACTAGTCCACATTGCCCGAGAGACCTAGTTGATTACCTATCTTGCGGCAAGATAGGCCATCTTTAGAGTTATTCCCAGGTGTTCTCACCAGCAGTGAGTGATAAGGGTTCTTCTATGACTCCACATTCTGTAGAAGGACCACCATATTCTCATTATATAGGGAAATGGAGTTCTTCTATACATTCAAGATGATGAGGAGGTCGTGGCTATGGTATTCAGGATTCAGGATTTCTAGGATAGTAGGGTGGATCAGCATAGGGTAATCAAGCCGGGTCATAGGGTCGCAGTGCAGGTCAGACTTTTTTAGTGTAGCAGACGCAAAAGGAACCGGATCCTAGATCCTCTAAGAATAGAGGTACAATTTTGGTTGCCTCATTTTTAGCTTCTTCTCTCTTCGATACAGGGGATTCCCATAGATTTTTATTTGTTCCTATTGTGAAGAGCCTTGGGATTTGTATCATTACTTCTATTGATATCATGACACTGGACACTCCGTTGGGGACTAGAACAGCCAGTGTACATCAGTACAAGGAGTTCCCTATTGAAGTTGTTGGGTGTCACTTCTTAGGGGACCATTATTTATTAGAGATGATGGGCTATGAAGTCATTATTTGAATTGACTGGTTAGTTTCCTTTAAGTATATTGTCGATTTCTATCATTATAGGGTCAGTTTCACATCACTAGAGGGTGGATTGTTTCTAGATAAGTTAGAATGGGAAGTCCTGGCAAGTAGAGCCAAACCCGAGCATCACAGTCTGAGATGTGTTACAGCACATATTGCTAGTTTATATCTGGATGACTAGGGGAAATCGCAGATAGACTTTCCTCTAGTGGTGGATTGTTTCAGGGATGTCTTTCCAAATGAATTTTATGGTTTTCCTCCAGATCGAGAGTTATATTTCTATATTGGGAATGTGCTAGGAGTAGCACCGGTGTTTATTCCACCGTATAGGATGGCTAAACCAGAGTTATAGGAGCTCAAAAAGTAGTTAGAGGAATTATAGGTGAAGGGTTTCATCAGACCCAGTAATTATCATTGGGGTTATCTTATCCTATTTGAAAAGAAGGAAGACGGTACCCACAAACATTGTGTAGATTATCGAAAGCTGAACCAGTTTACAGTCAAGAGACGATATCTGTTTCTAAGGATTGATTATCTATTTGATGAGCTTCGACGATCCCAAGTGTTTTGAAAGATTGAATTGATATCCGGTTATCATCAATTGTGTGTTAAACCATCAGATATACCTTTTATAGCCTTTTGGGGTAGGTATGGTCTATACGAGTATGTGGTTATGTCGTTCGGTCTCATGAATTCACCTGCAGTTTTCAGGGCACTGATGAACCGAGTGTTCCATCCTTACACGGAATCCTTCATGGTTGTTTTATTTTATTATATCTTGGGGTAATATCACACTCGACATTACCATGCCATCCATCTTGACATCTTTTTTAGTACACTGATAGAGCGTCAGTTATATGATAAGCTCTCAAAATTCCAATTTTGGATGAATTAGATTCACTTATTAGGTCATTTTATCTTAGAGACAGGTGTAACAGTTCACCTAGAGAATGTGAGAGAAATAGTTTTCTAAGAGTAGTCGAAAAATTTCTTTGAGGTACGGAGTTTCTTGGGGATGGATGGTTATTATAGAGGTTTTATACAGGACTTTTCATGATTAGTAGTGCCATCGACAGTCCTGACTAAAAAGGGTGTGGAGTACTCGTGGTCAGATTCTTGTGGGTCATCCTTTTGGGAGCTAAAAGGGAGGTTTACTTCAGCACTGATACTAGTCTTTCTAGATCCAAGAAAGAGTTACACTATTTACTGTGATGCATCAGGTATTGGGCTGGGATTAGTTCTTATGTAGGGAGAATGATTCATTGCATATGGGTCTCGGTAGTTAAGTCCACATGATAGGAATTATCGTACGCACTATCTTTAGTTGGATGCAGTTGTGCATGCTTTGTGTTGTTGGAGACATTATCTTTTGGGAGATCATTTTTTCATGTTCACTAACCACAAAAGTATCAAGTATATTTTTACGGAGTGTGATCTGAATTTGATACAACGAAGGTGGGTTCATTACCTTCATTCTTTTGACTTTGAGGTAGCCTATAGACTTGGAAAAGGCAACGCAGTGGATGATGCATTGAGCATGAGGACTCAAATATAGGCATTTTGGGAGGCCAGTAGTGAGTGGCAGCTTAGAGCTCTGTTCTCTAAGATGCATTTGTTGGTGCAAGACAGACATGGGTAGACTTTTCTTTCTTTAGTAGTTGTAACATCTACTCTACTGGATCGGGTGAAAATGTTACATTTATCATATTATGAGGGACTAATCTTTCAAGATAGTGTTTCAAGGGAGGACCCTACTCTTGTCTAGACTATAGGTGAAGATGATATCTTGTGCTTTCATGGACACGAATTGGTATTGGAAGTCATATCCGAGGAGCTTTTCTGGGAATTTCATTCCTCGGTTTGGGAAGTTCATCCTGGTGTCACCAAGATGTATCAAGATCTACACTGTTAGTAATGGTGGCCAGGTATGAAGAGATATGTCATTCATTTTGTAATGATATGTTCCACCAATCAGTAGGTGAAGGCAGAGTATTAGCGATCGAGAGGGATTTTATAGTAGTTACCCATTCCCAAGTGGAAGTGGAATTATGTCATGATGTATTTCTTGACAAGGTTACCAAGGTCTCCTCAAGGGAATGATGTTGTCTGTGTTTTCATAGACAGACTCACGAAGGTAGCACACATTTTACCAGTCAAGGATACCTTCATTGTTGGTGGTTTTGGAAGGTTTTACATCCTATAGATTGTACGTTTTCATGGGGTTCCACGCACTATTGTTTCATATAGCCATGCCCACTTTACTTATCATATATTTCAGGGACTACATATGGATTTTGGTACACAAGTAATTTTGAGTATGGCTTACCATCCCCAGATAGATGGTCAGCCAGAGTGCACAATTTAGGTGCTGGAGGACATATGTCGAGCATGCATCCTATACTTTGGAGGTTCCTGGTATAATGACATAACTCTGGTGGAGTTTTCCTATAATAATTGTTTATAAGAAACTATTCAGATGGCACTTTATGAGGCTTTTTACGGTAGTCCATTCTAATCAGCCCCAATATTGGGTGGAGGTAGGATAGGTAGCTATTCTGGGACCTCATCCTATCTAGGAGACTATAGAGCAGGTGGAGTTAATTTGGAAGAGGATGGATATTGCACAGTCATGGTAGACGTTTTACGCTAATCGATAGAGATGACCTCTGGAGTTCGAGGTCGGAGATCATTTTTTCTTACATTTCACAAAGAGGTTGGGACATAGGAGGATTAAAAGATAGGGAAATATTTCACCAAGATACATTGGTCCATTTGTGGTTGTAGAGAGAGTCGGGATTCTTGCCTATCAGTTTCAGTTACCTCAGAGGTATCAGGCTATGCACAAATTCTTCCACGTTTCTCAGCTAAGACATTACTTCTCAGACCCAACTCATGTTTTTTACCTAAGGAGGTTTAGTTGGAGGTATAGGCTTCATTTTAGGAGCATCCAATCTGGATTGTTGGTCGAAGAACAAAGGTTTTCCATGTCTAGTTGTTTCCTTTGGTATGGGTGCTATAGCCGCACAAGTGAGTACAAGACGAGACTTGGGATAGGGAGACCGATATGCGACCACTATGGCTGGAGTTGTTCGATGATTCTTATTTACCACCTTGTTAGAGAAATTCTGGGACTTATTTCTTTAAGGGGGGAGTTTTTAAGAACTTGGATCTTCATTTTAGGTATAAATCTTGATTTCAAGTGTTTTTGAGAAAAATGGGAGATTTTTAAATTTTAGAAGTACAGGCCGTGTACTTAGAAGTACACATTTTGTACTAGGTTTCTGTGAGTAGTCATGTGTTGGACATGTAATAGTCGAGACATGGCCATGTGGGATGACCTGGAGACCACCTAAAGAAAGGACTTGTTAAGGTATGTACGCGGTGTGTACATTAAATGAACACACCCTGTAATTTTTATTTTATTTCATTAAACAGACTGGGGTCACGTCTAATTGTCATATTCATCTTCTTCTAGACTCATCTCATCTAGGATTGGCTGAGAGCGATGTTTCTTCTCTGATCAACTGATCCTTCATCTGTTCTCCAAATCAAACTCTGGCGGGTGCATTGGAATCACCTTCATTAGTCCTTCCTTCTTCTTGAATATATCCTAGTGATTTATCCTCTCTCTCAAGTTATTCAAGGATGGATGTTTTTTATGTTTTTATAGATCTAATACATTTTTGGTTGATTTAAAATCCGAGTTTCAACTATATCGATCATAAAACATCGAGGTAGGTGGTTCTTCCCTTACCATAGTTTATCTTAGAGTTATATATTCTGAAGTGTCAAATACCCTTGTTTGGGGTATTGTGTGTTTTGGAATTTAACCCTGTTTAATGATTGATATGGATTATTTGTTCAAGAAATGTTTATTTATTATGAATAAGTTTTATTAACTTGATTATGGTGGTTTTACCCATGTTTGATTTGGTTATGGATGTTGGGTCTAGAAATCATGTTAGGCTACTTTGTTTCCATGCCTAGTGTTGTTAGGATGGAGTTTTTGTTTACATAAGATGCATGTATTTCGCATTATGAATGTCTGACTGGGGGAGTTGAATATGAGACCTTCCAAAAGTATGGTCTTTTAATTATGAATTTTTTTTATAATTTACCAGAGGTATTGACTGTGCGAGATTCCATGGGTCATTGACTAGAGGGATTAGACTGTGAGAGCTACCCAGAGGGTCGTCATTAAATAAATGTTAGGTTATAGGGTATTGACTGTGACAGCTTCAAGAGGGTCATTATACTTTATTTTAGCTATGTAAAATAATGGGTATTGACCAAGGGATATACTCAGGTGGTTGTTTGTTTTTTTTAGTTCCTTGTGAGACTAAGGGGGTTAGACTATGTGTGCTTTCCCTGAGTTTCGTTACTATTATTAATTTGAGGATATGTTATACCTAGGGGTTAGGTTGTGAGGAATTTCCCAAAGGGTTGTTTTGAAATTGTTGTATGGTTGTGAAGCTTCTAACAATCCAAAGAAAAAATCTTGGACCCAGTCTTACGTTATCTTTAAAAGGTCTTTTGAGACGTCTGTTTTTAATGGTTTTATAAGGGGATAAAGAGCTTAGGCTAGATCCCGAGGTTAAATTATTAAATGGTTTGAAGAATTAATAAATGTAAATTAATGTAATTAGAAATTGTGTTATTGTTTAATTTTGATTAATTCTTAGTTGTTGCTTCATTTCTGTATATTTCCTACTATATGTATTCACTGACAGTTGGGAACAGATCTTTTTGTGGTTGCCTGCTGGGATTCTGCTCACACCCTATTTGGGTCATGCTTTTAAACCCAAAACAATTATATGGTTGTAGGTATAGATATGGATAAGCACCCTTCTACATTAGGTACTTTATTATTGTGGAGCTGGGGATCATGGGACCAAGTTGAGGCATGTGATGTTGTTGGCCTTTATTTGCTTTTCAGTACTTTGGTTTCTGTTTTTTATTTCGACATTGTGACTTGTTTGGCTGCTTTTCTAGACACATGTGACATGAATCATTTATATATCTTTTGTAGTTGATTTTACTATCATTCTTACATTATTTACTTTATTTTATGGTATAACTTCTTCATCTACTATAATTATTTTTCATTCCATTGTGCATACTCTTCCAATGAGGACACAGTTTCCCCACTATCACACCTAAGGCAATCGCTTCTAGTCAGAAGCCTCTATCTTTCGAGGAAATGCACTTCAGGTCGTGTGACCAATCGAGTATGGGGCACCTTTGGAAATCACCTAGAACTTGGATATTACATATGGCCTTTTAAATCATCATAGATTTATGACTTTGAGTCCCCCAACTTTTCTTTGATCATTCACTTGTTTTTGATTGTTGACCTCAATCACTCCCAATAAATATTTATGCTTTTCCTCCATGTACTATCTTCACTCTCAACCTTTTTTATCCTTTATGGAAACCCAGTTATATGTTACATTGGGTAATCTTTGTATTTCCAACTTTCCCTTCTTAAGGGAAGTTTTCGTATTCATTGTTTTGATGTGGGTTTCTATGAATGAAATATTCAAGTATTAAACCTTTGATAAAAGAGATGAATTTTTTGGGAGAAATTCATTTTCAGTGGGGGTAGAATTTAACAACCCAATATTTTGTTAATTTTTTTCTAATTAATTTAACCATTTTGCTATTTTCCATTTCATGAAACACTAAAGATAGTTCATTTTATACGAAAGAACTATATTTGTCTTGCCTTATATGAAACACCCTGTTAATCGTACATTACATGAAATATAAACTTTGGCCTTCTCTATATAGAAAAATAAGTTTAACATAAATTGCACACAATATTGACCTTCCTCAATGGCTTGTGTTACATTCAAGATCGAGTATTACCTAACTATAATATATTATAAAAAATATTATTATAATGAGATACGGCATATCCATTACGTTGATGGATATGAATATTACTAACTAAATTATGAAAATATGTGGTTAACACAAATATAATATGAATTCATAGGTTATGGATTAATTAGAAATTAATGTGAAACCCGATTATATATAAAAGAAAATATTATTATGGTAGAAAATCTATTTTTAACTAATAAATTAATTTAATTAAAATTGGTGAGTAATATTAATGTAACTCATATGATATATATCCATAAAAATATTTTTGATATTCATTTGATAGATTCTATATACATAAGATAAGAACAAACACGATTTTATACATAAAACCTCATTTTTTATCTAGGTAGTCTTACCACCATTTAATGGAGAAACCATTTCAAATACAATTTTTTTAATTTTTATAGATTTAATAGGTCTAGATAAATGACATATTTTTATTAGATTCAAAAAAATTATGTCAGGATAAATTTTGGGTATTTTCCTATTAGGTTTCATCTTTTAATAAATAGTTAAAAATACTGGATTTTAATTCAAAATAGAGTTTTCATCTAATTTGTTTATAAGTTTAAATAATATTTTTAATTTTTTTGATAGTTCAGTTAGATAATTTTTTTATAAATTAATCCAATGTAGGTATTTGGTACCAATTTCACATTTAAATTGTATATAAAAATTTATCAATCTTTTGGATGTTTTAAAGTTAAAAACCTCTAGTGTCACCCCATCAGTGGGATTCATTTAAAATTAATTTCTACCAAATATGTTATTATAATTTGTCAAAATTGACTCCATATTTTTAATAATTATTATTTATAATATCTAATAAGTTCAAAATTATTTTTTACAAAAAATATTATTGGAAGTGATTAAAAGTAATTACATCAGTTAAGAGAAAAATAAGGTTAATAAAGTATTAAACCATAAATTTAAGACCCAAAACGGCCTAAACAGTTTTCCAAAAACCATTGAATGGAAATTATTCAGCTATGAAACTTCCATTATTTTTTTTTTGTATGAATTTTTTAGGTACAAACTTGGGTAACCTATCTATTTTTCAAAAATGCCAAGTGTGTCCTTTCCCTTTCCCATAAAGGATGCCTCCTCTACCCACATCCTCAAACTTATCAAGCCCATTTTATCTCCAAAAATATGATCAAATAAAATCCAAATTTCCGTAACTTCCTATTATAAGACTTATCTTTTCTATAAGGAAACTTGAAAATTCCTTTTGGCACAAACTAAAATGATTTACCTTATTAAGTGGTAACGTCTTCTCTCAAGATCCATTCCTTTATTTTCCTTATCCACCCCCTCCACTCTCTTTATTCCATTATTATATGAAAACACCAGTATACTTAATATACTAGTATGTTTTTATCCTAATGTTTCAATCTAAACTTACACACACCTCCATCTAATGGTTAGTTAATATTGTTTACGTATACGGAGAACTATCTCTTCACTAAACTATGATTTTTCATTTTTACTTTACCGATTTTATGGTGGAAATTATCATGGAAACTCTAATTATATATGTCATATATTATATTTACTATTTATTTATTCTTATTTATTCCTTTTACAACACATATCTTTTTTACTTTCCCTTTGGTCAAATTGTGATAATTTCGTTTGAGGAAGTTTGCACTACCACCCCCTCGAAGCGATGTGATCCATTCACACACTACATGGAAAGTATTAAGGATGGGATTAGTGAAATTATATTATATATATATAATTATAATTATACTTTAATTATATTATATACATATATATATTTTTCATTTCCTTTCTTTCTTTCAATGCGATAATAAAAACAGAAACAACATTCATTCGTGCGTACGAATTACTGTCTTTATGAACGGTGTATTCCATTTCATAATACTATATTCAATAGATTATTAAAATACACATATAACTGACATAACATATAATTATATCATTTAATACATTCTTTAATTAAAATTAATTATAATTACCCATGATATCAAAAATTAAGACACATGCGAAGAACTAAGTGAATATTACCTAAATTGAAACCTTAACATAGTATTGCTAACAAGAGGGTAATATAAGGTCATAAGAAAACAATATATGATATTATGTATAATAATATTCTTATATAAAATATTTATAATAAACTTATATTTATTATATCGGAATCTTTTATGATTATGAAGAGAGTCAAGACATGAGGTAAGGGGATTTCATCTCACTTTTTATTTCTATGAGATACATTCTACGTTCGCCACTCTTTATTTTTGTGTGATGTATGTACTTACCATGATTGTATTATATATCTTAGACTTGGATTTATGGTTATTAACATATCCATTTTATTATATTTATTTCATGGGGACTAAGTTTCGAAGGTTTCAAAATTTGTAAAATAGTTTTGCCTCAATTTTCCTTCTTTGAGACTCATGTTTTATTATGAACCTATATTCACTCTCAAAGTGTATATACTTCTATTCCATATGTTATATCATAAACTTGTTTATTTTAATAATATTTTAAGATTTATGTGATTTTATTTTATTACATGTAGATTATGATCTCAAGTTACCAAGTGATAAGTGTTTATTGAAACGAAATCATCGCTTTTTGAGATTGTATATGTTTATGGGTAAATTTATGAATTCTTGTGTTACATATCTCAATAAATTAATGGATTTTATTATCCTCTAGTTATTCATTCTTTATTAATGTATTGGTACCATTTTCTACTCTTTGTCACATAAGATAGTTAAGAATGTGTTTTTAAGAAAGCCTAACTTTACCCTCTCCTCGGTCAGAAATTTGTGTTTCCTCAAAACCATGTCTTCTAAAAAGGGTTTCCAGTAATATTCTAATTATATAGTATGGTCATTTAAAGACATTTTTACCATTTTTTTCTTTTACTAATGTTTTCAAAAAATATTCTTGTATCTTTCTAAAAGAGGAAATTTTTTATTCTTTTACTATGCAAAATGAATATTCTTTTTACCTCATATGACCCGTACAGATTTATCCTCCATCAATACTTTAAAGCTTTCATCTCATGTTTAAAGGTTATTTTTAAAAAAATTAAAATAAATTTTCAAAGAAAATTGTTTTCAAAACATTTTTACGCTTCTTTTATAAGTTTTCAATAAAAATGGTATTCAAAACATTTTCAAACTTCTTTTATAAGTTTTCAAGGAAAATTTATTTTAAAATTTTTTCAAAAAGTATTTATAAGTTTTCAAATTATTTCCAATGAAATTATTTTCAATAATTATTCAACATTTGTTTATAAGTTTTCAAAGTTTCTTCAAATAAAAAGTTTTTTAAAATTATTTGATTCTTATTTAATAAGTTTACAAAGAAAAAGGTTTTCAAATGATTTTGAGTCTTTTTTATATGTTTTAAATTTATTTTCTATGAAAATTATTATCAAATAATTTTATGCATTAAAAATACTTTTTCAAAGAATAAATGATATTTTCCTCAAGAAATTATTTTGAAAGATAATTCAAAATTGTTTTCCATCTAAGATGAAACCTGTTAATGTTACTCATTCCCTTCATGGAAATTATCTAAAGGTTCAATTCATATAATTTATATGAATGGGTTATTCTTAATTTCTTGGTCTTTATGAAACCTATTTCTTTTCCACATATTTTATGTTTAAGTAAATATGTTTCTTTTCCATGGGTTATATGCTTTGGAAACCAGCTTCTTTTCATGTGTTATGCTTGGATTAAATGATTATTAAACCTATATCTTTTCCATAGGTTAGGATGTGGTAAAATGTTAATGATTACCATTTCATTTTTTGTTTCAATATTTTAGGCATAAAAACCCCATATTCTATCATGGGTCATGATATGATGAATGTTTTTTGGAATAGGCATGTATGATTTTATTATAAGATGGTTGGGAACTATATCTCCCTCTAATGAATTGGGTAATGATAAATGTTTTATGAGATCAAAGTGTACATGGGAGGACATACCAATCCCTAAATAAGAGGTTACATGTGAAAGAATCCCAGGACCGAAATCAGAGGGTATACGGGAGAAACTCTCAAGCTCAAAACAAGAGGGTAAATGGGAGGAAATACCAAGCCAAAAACAAGAGGGTAAACAAGATGACATCCTAAGACTAAAATAAGAGGGTAAATAGAAGAACATAGCAAGCCTGAAATAAGAGGCTACACAGGGGGGAATCCCAATCCCGAAGTATGTACATGGGTGATTAGCCCAAGCCTAACTTGTTAAAAATTCCTTGGTAGGACACATTGACTTAGGGTTTTTATATTATTATGTGTCCTCCATAATTGCATGTTTTATTCTTATGTTATACTCTCATGTATTATGATCCTTATTTTTTTATGATTCATTTCATATGAACTATCATGCTTTATTCCATGATTCATGTATATATTATTTGATATGCAGGGTATGATCTTATATTTTCATTATCATGCTCTCATACATTTATGCTAATAATTATGCTTACATATCTATATTATTTACCCTTACTGAGCATTTGAGATCACCCCTTTCTTATTTTTCCCTTACCTATGTTAGGAAGAAAGGTTTTATAAAGGTGTACTGAAGGTGGAGAACTTTATGGGATATGTTGAAGATCTTTCACCAGGATAGAAGGTTTTGTTTCCGTGTTTCCAAATTCACTAAACTATTATGGTCCTCAGGCATGTATTTTTGTAATGTATATAATATTCATCTAAAATGAATTAATATCCATGTTTGTTAATCCTAGATCACTATATAGTGTCTTGATGTTTATTATCATTTTATGGTTGTAGGAATATATAAATTGGATCTAGGAGAACAACATTGGATTGTTGTTAAGATTATCCTTATGTATATAGGGAAAAATATGAATATCTCCCTAATATATGGAGGGGGTGAAGAGTTAGTCATTAGGGGTTATAAATATGTTAGATTTTAGACATATAAGAATGATTTTTTATTATAGTATGGAAATATATTTTTTTTTAAAGAGGACTTGTGAGCTGGAAGAGTTCGAAGAAGCTTGGTTTCCATGATTCTATAGTATAATCTGAGTACATTGTGGCTTCCAATACAACAATGTCAGTATAATGGATTTAAAAAATCATTCAAGATCCTAATGTAGTTCTTAATAGTAAGGAACCTATCATAGTTTATTGTGATAACACTATAGCAGCATCTCTCTCCAAATAAGAGTGGTCACATAAAAGGAAAATCACATACTTTATAAGTTTCATCACTTGGGTTTTTTCTCACTGAGGTGATGTTTTGGTGAGAAAAATATACATGGTGGAAATAATAGAGATCCCCGTGAGAAAGTATTTATCCCAAAAAAAGGCATGATTATCATTTGAGAGCTATTTGATTCAAACTTTTTTTCAATTAGCTCA
Source organism: Viscum album (assembly GCA_963277665.1). Taxonomy (NCBI): domain Eukaryota; kingdom Viridiplantae; phylum Streptophyta; class Magnoliopsida; order Santalales; family Viscaceae; genus Viscum; species Viscum album. The sequence goes on along the minus strand of OY728127.1, from coordinate 289,397,140 downwards.
TGTAAGTGAGAGTTTTTTGGAGTTGGTTCCCTGGAATAAACTTTATTAGTACCAAATTATATGTTACATTAATAGTGATGTTTGTTATAACATCATGATTCTTTATTTTTATAACTGTTTTATGGGATAAATTCCTAATAATTTTTGTTTCACTAAAAGGTTATAGTAGTTCCCCACTATGATGAGAAATTAGAGGTACCATTCTATCTTTCTTGAATATATGTTCTATATTCGGATAATATTTTTTGATAGGACATATATAATATAGTTTATAAGGAGTAGGATGTCCATAAGACATTCATACACATTCTCATGGCGTTCAATGTTGGTAATCTCCAAGACATGAGGTTATGAGAGGAGACCCATTAAAAGGAAATCCACATTTCCATGTGTCATTGGATGTTTCTATATGAATATTTTTGCATTGATCCTTAGACTTCATTATTATCATTAATGGATATCATGAATCGTGTAAATTTATATATTGATAAAATCTATGACGTCATATGATTGTACTAAAGTAGGGTATGTTGGGTGTGTCACGAGTGATATTTAATTAATGGATAATGTAAGAAAGGACTTATCCTTTATATCCCTTGAAGGAAGTTGAAATCCCAGTACCTTTAATGGGAATGGAACTTCCTAAAAAAACATGGCCAAGGTGTTTAGTGGGATAGTTCATTTATGGAAATTAAAAGAAAGATACATTGAGTTTATAGGTTGATGGAACCATCATTCCACCTACATGATTTGATATATCTTGATAAAGGATTATATTAAATAATAATAATTCATAGAAATTTTATTGTTATTGAAACGTTAACTTATTTTTTTATGGTATCCTTAGAATGTTTGTAGATGAAAACTTTGAAATTTAGGTAGTTATTCCTAATTTCGTAGAGAAAGAGTCCTAAAGGTTCACATACTAAGTGTATCTGCAATCTCAGTCAAATTCAAGTGTTGAATTCAATAGTTATAATAAATAATATGTATTCTAGTTTGGTTGATAACCAATATTTAATCATAATTTATTTGTTAGATTAATTGAGTTAAATAATAATAATGTATATTTATTTACAAGTTTGGATAATATAATATTTATTATAATTATCATAGAACAATGTAGTGGCATTTATCTATAAAATAGTCATTATTTATAGATTACTAAAAGTGAATAAAAGAAAGAAGATAGTGCTTGATAGTCCTATTGTAAAAGATATAAATGAAATTTATTTGTATATGAAATTTTTCAAAAATGTAAAGATATTGATAATATTATTATTATTATTGGAAATGAGGTCAAATAATAATTTTTAGGTTTTTAATGGGATTGTGTGTGACTTTACAACCCTAAACCTTCCATAATAAATATCTAATTAAAACACTTTACTAACTTAATTTTTTTGTGCACAACAGATAGAGAGAGACACTCTTAACCCCTATAGAGTGATATAGATATATTAAACTCACTCTCTCTCCATACTCTCTCAATCCTTCTAGGGGACATCAATAGTTTCTTCTCTTTTAAGGAGAATACTATTGCAATCAATCATGAACAATACAAGTGATTAGGATTTGTCATGCTAGAGCCTGGTGATTCTTTGGTGATGTTCAAAGATTTTGGTTCACATGTTGATCATAGCTAGAGGAATTATAAACATGGATCCAATAATTTAATGATGTTACAAAGAGATATAGTATATTGAATCACCCAAGAATAGGGAATTGGAAGTTGGGGCAATTCTATATATGCTCAAAGATTAATTATATATTATATGTTAATATCTTTCTATTATGGTTCTACAGTTTTATTCTAGTCATGTAATCTATGGTTTTCATTTTACATGAGTTCTAATCATGTTCAATAATGATTTCATGTAAATTAATACTAAAATACAAGTTCATCATACCAATAAAAGATGCTTCCACTATACCCGTAACCTTCAACTATATTGTACCAAGTACTTATAAATATATTTTTATAATGTATTTATATAATTATATAAATATTAATTTATATTTATATTTATATTTTCACATGTGGTGGTGGGAACCAATACACACATATCCACCCACCGACAGAAATGCATAATTATATATAAATACATATATATTTTTTTTATATAATTATAAATATATATAGTTAAATAATGTATTTACTAATTATTATTATTATTATTCAATATTATTTTGTATTTTTTTGTAAAAAATATTTGTGATTTTTAACCACCATTAATATAATTAATTAGTTTAAATTTAGAGCCTCTAATAAGTTTTTTTAAAGTTATATATTTATCAATGGGTTTACAAAATCACAACTAAATATATAACTCAAATTATTAGAAAATAAATAAATATGAGTGAGGGTTATAAACCAGTACTACATTACCCAAAAAAATAAATTATATGTATTTTTTTCGAACTGATTATAAAATTATACCACTAATATACAGTTGTTTTGTAATTTCTATCAAAACACACACATGAAGGATTTTCTTCACATGAAAAAAATTAAACCTAGAGGATTTTATCAAATCAATGAATTTTATTTATCATTTAAATGTATTCTATCTCTTACACATATACAGAAACATGTTCTTCCATCCCAAAATATATATAAAGGCTCATTATATTTCTCCAATAAATATTTCTCAATTTAAAATAAGACATCTCCTATTTTTTATTTTTCAAATTAAGACTCGACTTTCTCTCTATGAGTAATATCTCAAAAATATTTCATGACTCCCTTTCTTCCATGTAAAATATTGTGTATCTTTGATTCATATTTCAAACCAAAAATTCCATTTATCTCTAGGTTGGTTTGAACATTGAATACTTTATCATCCTTTTTTCAACAATATTCAACTTAATCATTATAGACTCTAGCATTTTCATCATCAACATCATCGTTAATATATCCATAGAACATAGGATACTAACAATAACATTATTTATCATATCACTCCTAGAAATTATTATTTTATTTAAATTATGAATAACTAGATATAACACTATCAATTTACTGATTAAAATGTCTATTCTTTATCATTTTTTTCAAAAACATAATACACTTCATATTCTTTTTTTTTATGAATATATAAGATGTGGTAAGTAATATTTTTATAAATAATTAAATTAAAATTTAAAATTCTAGTGAAATAAATATATTTTTCTGATTTTCAGAAAAATTTTAAGACTCACTTAATTTAATTGATCAGAATAAGGTAATAAATTTATGATGTCATTTTAACTGAACCCTAAGATCTCAAAATATAACCACAGGAGTTCATTGTAACTTTTTTGAAAAATTTGATCAAGACTTTGAGGATAGATAAATATGAAAAGAGTCACAAAAGTATGAATTCATTGAATAATTGTTTTTGAAACATTTTAAATTCTATATCATCTCATTTCCTAGAGTGATTCTGATTGTATTTTTGTTATAATATATTTACCAAGCGCTAACATTATGAGAGGTATCATTGTAAAGATCTTAGTTATTCCTTTCAACTTTTTGTGCTTTTGATATTTGTGATCAAAGACACTCTAGTATAGGATTTTTTTCTCATGAACATGGTTTTTTATAAAGTAAGGTCTTTGACTTATTATTTTGGATCGTATTGATCTAAAAATTCCTTGGATATTGAGCTACCTACTACCAAATAATGCATCAAATAAGTCTTAGTGAATACTTAAATCTTTCAAAAGATTTTAAATGAAGTTCCTAATGTTGAAATTGTATACCTTGGGTTTAGGTACTGACCTTCCTGCAACATTGGGATAAAATTAAATAATTTTGTGACTAGAATTATTTGTTAAATATTATTCATAAAAGTAATTCTCACATTTTAATCTAAACCTTATTTTTTTTGTTTTCACTTAAATTAGTCATTCTTATTTTCCAATAGTATTTATTATATCAATTAATTTGTTTAAATTTTGATATTTTATATTATAATTTGTTTATTACTTTTTCTATTGAACATTAAATGGTTTAAAAATTATAACATTCAATCAATTTACTATTTGGATGGGTCAAAATATTTAAGTTGAGTATTCTTCTTCAATTAACCCCCCCCCCCCCCCTGTGCTCTTGAAGCTACCATATTCTTTCATATTGAGACAAAACTTTTATATTATGGAAATTAATTTTGCATTATATTTTTTAGTTATAATCTTTTACCTCACACAAACATGTATAAGAAAGAGGATTTATTTATTTTACTCTAGAAATAATTCAACTATTAGGAACCTGAATCTGAGCTAACCATTAATTTTTGATTTAGTTAATTAAGAGTACTGGCATGATGAGATTAATATTTTAATTATTAATATTATATTTGATAATTATCAAATTATTTCTCATAATTATAGTATTACTAAGAAGGAAATTTCTCAATTTAATCAAGAGGAGAAATTGGAGTGTTGGGAGAATTTCAAGGTCCAAAACACTTTGTTTTGTTTAATTAAAAGAAACATCCATAGTAAAATTTCATTATATAAGATGGAAAATTGAATATGGAGAAATTTTTAAATCAAACATTTTGGAACATAAAACTTTCTTAAAATTCAAATTGTTATTCTTAGAACATACTATCAAAATATTTGAATTTCTACCTAATGAATTAATCGTGTAAATACACTAGTATTTAATAACATGAAATCACTTGGATAGAAGGAATTGTTCAATGATAATATAGTTGATATAGTCATATAAATTATTCATAAACAATTTGAATACAAATTAACTATGACAAATTGTAACACCTGAGATTTAGTTATTGTAAGCATTTTTTTTGAAGAAATAATATCACAATACAAATAGTTTTTTTCAAGAATGTTATTACAACGTAAATTATAAAATTATATGAATTTATTTTTTCAAAATTAATTTAATTTTTTATATCATCTTGTCAATATTTACTTAGGGTGATGTTTCAGTCTTTAAAGGAAATGATTGATTTTTCAGGGAATTGTAAAAAATGTTGATTTTTCAAATATATTAATTTATTTTAATTAAATAGAGCAATTCAAAAGACTTATTATATTTTTATATTGTCTTCAATTAATATATGATCCATTTTATTAAAAATAATTTAATTTGAATAAAAAAAATTCATGATTTATATATAACTTAATTTGTATGCTTAAAAATGCATATTTCTAAAAAACAATCTGTTCCTATAATTTATATTAAAATTAATTTTTTACACTTATAGAAATATAATTTCAAAAATGGATACCATATTTGAATTTAGGAGTTCCATATTTGGTAAATTATTTCATTTTGTTTTTAGGCATAATGAATAGTAATAATGAAAACATTTATCGCATTGTTAAAGGGTAAATTGAGTAATTAAAGTTAAAAATAATGTGATAAGGCATAAAAATATTCCAAAAACTTTTATTTATCATTTTGGATAATTATTTCTCGACTTTGAATATTAAATATTCTAAAACATGTAAATTTCTTCACACATTCCTTTGATTATAACATTTATATTATTACAAGTATATATAAATTTAAAAATTTCACTCTCTTTCTTTTAATATCTATAATATTTTGGGACAGGTATAAAAAAACTTAGATTTTTTTATATTCTTTTATATGGGGGATAAATTATTTATTTTCATGTAAATTTATTTTTAATTTTTAGTGATGAAATAATAACCATAAATTCATATGCAGCGTAGACACAATATTTATTTAGTTAATAAAAAAACAAAATATATTTTTTTAAAAACTCTAAATGTAATATTTTTTGGGTTAGTTATAGTGACCTAGGAATATAATATAAAAATATGACATACAAGAGATGTTATAAAAATCTATGTTCAAATTACATATTTTATGGATGTCTTTAAAGAAAAATCAAATGAATAGACTCAGAATGAAATTATTGACATATTATGTAAAATAATATTATATTAAAATTTAGAAAAACATAAAAAAATATTGAAATATGATAAGTAGGATTATAAATGAAAAAAATCATAAATTTTCCCTTAATGATAAAATTATAACCTTAAAATTAAAATTATAACCCTTAAAGATTCAAAAAGTCTTTACTGTAGTTATAGTTAAAATTGTTTAACAAAAAGTTTAAACCAAAATATAAGTTTTAAAATAACATTTAAATCTTAAAAAAATTATTGTTTGAAGGTATTAAACCATATTCAATATTATATTTGAAATTATGGAAACATTTTTCCATATTCATATGAAAATGAATTTATTAATTTTAAATACTTTTATTAATTCCATGTGTGTCCTTTCATTCACTTTAAAAAGGAACCACATCTCCTCTCTAATATACAATACTTAGATCCAATAAAATCAAAAAAAACCCTAACAAACCCTCTTATAAACATCCTTATCTATGTTATTTAGATACTTTTCTTCCTAAAAACTTTCCCTTGTTCCCTTAAGATAAGATCTAGAGGAGCTCTTTCAAAGACTTGGAAGTTATTCTTACCTGCTCTTTCAAATTTCAATATTCTTAAACTTCCATAAAATCTTTTGTAACAATTATAAAATAATATCTTTAGTATCATAAATATACTGATATTTTATTATGATTATCGTATTACTATTTCCCATCTCTTTGATGAGTCGTAAATTTTACTTCTCACTTTTATATTCTTTTTTCATTTTGGAAATGTAAAACACTTTCTTTACACTTACTTTACTTACTTTATATGTAAAAAGTGTTTTAGAGTGATTTTTTATTGAAAACATTAATTCTACCATACTTTTAATAAGTCCTAAAGTATTATTTTTATAAACTAATATTTCTTCATTATGGGAATCCAAATGAGTTTGGATCCAATCCATCAGACTCAAATTTTATCAGATAGGTGAAAGACCATGTCTTGTCTTTGTACTGAAAAAATTATTCATCATCATACTAATATAAATATCGATAAAATACAATTAACCCTAATTAAAATAATCATATTAAAAATAGTAAGGAATTCTAGTAGACTGAAATTAGTTTATAATTAGAATGTTGAAGACTTTCTTCTAATGTATGGAAATGTTTTACATTATAATGGTGTAAGACAATATGATGTTATACTTTATGTTATATGTTCCAGGTGTCCAAGTTTTTGCAACAAACTCATAAAAAATATGACCATTGGTGGATCAAGACAAACATTTGAGGGATACCTATATATATTGGGTCATTCTAAGGGTTTGGAGATACTATTTGATTACATTCGATCCCTATTTTTTGTTCTTAGTCGCATGTATTTATTTAGAGATATTAATTCTAAAGAAACCTTTTCAGGTTGTCTCTTTGATATTATCTTTGAAATTATTAGTTTGTCTAATCTGTGATTATGATAGAGGGTCTATGAAGATATCAAGAAGGAGAATATGATCTTCTAATTGAGGGATTCTGAGTATATCAAGATAGATCTAATTCATTAGATTGGGGGCTACTGAGTCTAGGTAGATAGAGAACCTAATATTCATATTGAGGTCTTTTCCAGGTGAGGAAAGACAGACTTTCTTGTAGGAATAAATCAATATATTCTTTTATCTAGGGTTTTTTTCTACCTTACTCTTAAGTTTAAAAGAGTTGTATTCATTTTAAATAGATGTAATTCATTCTTATATTGTTGTTATTCTATTACTTTTTTTAAGAGTTTTATATTTTATTGTGCTTGTTTGTGTTAGTTTTATCGTAACTATTATAAATATAATAAACACTATATGAACTATTAATTGGATCTAATATGATTCCAAGATAATCTTCTATAATCGTATCTATTCTGATTATGATCTATATACTCTGATATAATAGGAAACATCCGGATGGCTATACTTTAACAATCATATTAAGGTCCAAATTCTAATCTGATAAAATTTACTTAAAAAGGTTTATGAATTGGTTTAGTTTAGTTGTTTTTAAAACTAATTTTATAAAAATAATATTCACCCACCCCCCCTCTGTAATTGATCTATAAAGAATAAATTATTTCAATCCTAATATCAATATATCTAATATTGATACCCAACACTCTTTTCCAGCCTAAAAAAGAAAAAACATATCTTATGTGTACCTACGTCGTATTATATCCAAATTGATGTGTAATTATTTTTTTATCGCCACATTACTTGGATGATTATAAATATAGGAAAATGAATTTATATAATATTTATGAAAAAATTATGAATCTAGAATTATAATATCTTATATAAATTCTTACCTTCAGATCCATTGGAAAATGATAATGTTGCTCATGCATACTATGGACTACCACCTACATAAAGAATGTGATCCATTTTTCATTTCCACTTTTTATAAAAGTTAAGAAGGATATATTTAATGAATATGTATTATATTTAAATAATTGATAACATTATGGATATTATGTAACCATAATAAAAGTACAACAACCAAAACTTCTGTGATAAAACATGCATGAGAAAATAAATTGGATAACACCCAAAACAACGAAAATAATGATTTATTATTGATGAACGAGTGATAAGATGTTATAATAGGATCATACATGTTGTTATAAATATTATTTTGGTTATATAATAAATCAAAAACATGTTTAAAACCAATATATATGATGTTAAATCATGTTCATCTAATGGGAAATGAACGCTAATGGATTTCATCTCAATTTCAATTCCATTGAGACATATTTATTATTATGCACTTGTTTATTTTTTATGTGGATTATATACTAAAACTTTTTGGAATATAAAATTAATATATATTTATTCATGATGAATAAATCTTATTTTCATGTTTACTATTTCAATTGGTTACATTTTAAAAGTTACCAAATAGGTAAGAATTTATTTTAGAATCCCATTTTTTGGGATTTCCATTACTTTAATTGAAGGAATATCATAATATATCCATCATAAACTAAATTTATTTTATTATCCTTTGGATAATGAGTTTATATAATTTTTTCTAACATTTCTACTATATGGAACCTGAATCATGCAATGTAACATTTAGAAGAAAATCCAATCTTATTTCTATTTTGGATCAGGTATATTTTTCTTCTGTGTCCATATTTTTCAAAATTCTATTACAAATGTCATTTTTATTTACAGAAAGTAAATTTAATATATCAGTGAATTTTAAAAAAATTGAAAGTAATATATCTAATTTTAACCAAAAGGGTTGTTTTTTAATTTCTTTAGATAATGTAAAAAAAGAATCTTCTTTTTAATGTATATGGTGTTAACGGATTTTCCTACTCCAAAAACCATTTTATGAAATTTAGATTTTCTACAAGTTTTAAATGGTGTTGAAAAGAAAAATATTTAATGAAATATAATTATAATATTTCACTTCCATTTTCTTTATTTATTCATATGATAATATTTTATTACAATACTTATATTTTCGAGGAATTGACAGTTATCTTTTATCTCTTAATAATTTTTTGGTCATTAGCTTTCTCTTAAAAATTTAACTTTATTTTTTTCATTAGATATAAATTCCTCATAAATATTCACATTATTTGTATCAGGGATATGATTATTTACAAAACCATATACCATTTCTATATATGGTTTTTACTTCTAATGTTACTTGATTGACTAGTGAAATATTGTTACTTTGTATTCTTTATTCAATAAATACATTTATTAATAAGTAATATTATTTATTAATTAATTTTATCATTAAATATATAATTAATGCATTGGAATTATAGTGATGGGTGGGGCTAGGAATTATATATCCCCTTAATGGATCGATCGGTCACCATCGATTTTAAACTTTCTTGGAACAAGGATTTGACAATAGATATATCATGATGTAAAAGATCATTACACCCAAAATGGTGAATTTAATTTATTTATTATTTATTTATTCTTTTCTATGATATTAATACATTGATATTATCCATGTATACATTTCATGCGGAATTTATTGATTAAATAGCATGTATTTATATTTATATAAATTTCCAATCTGATTATGCATTATTTACCCATAATATCTTTTATTGTATTCAAAACATACAGAGAACTTGACATTAACCTCATTTTTTTTATTTCCCCAGGATATGAAGAAGAAATATATAAATGAGTTTCATGGATTTTGAACTTTTTCTTTTGTAATGATTTATATTTTATTCCCAATGTAAAATGGGTATCATGTATGTATTTAATTATCCAAGACTAATAAATTGATCGGTCATTTGGGATTTGATCCCTTATATATATGTCAATGTATTAAAGTATACATCATCTCGAGGTTACTAGAGTTTGGGTTATTACAGTTCATATTAGAGAAAATTTAATAGAAACCTTGGGAATTAGATTTTAAATAAACATAACTAACATGGGAATTTTGATAACCCCTTGAAGTATTTGAGAAATTTAATCATTGTAGGTATTTTTATTTTATATCTCAATATGATTGATGATTATGAGATAACATAGTGTGTGTTGTTACTCAGTGATGGATCATAATAGAAGAAAGGTAATCAACCCCTATGGTCAATGTAGGGATCATCCTACTAAGAAATTCAATACAACTAATATTGGATCTATGTATACTATGTAAATATTAAGGTATATAACCCATGTTATGTATAATAACCTTGTACAAATGAAGAAACATGATGTTCTGTGATCTAATACCCCTATATTGGATCATTTCATGTGACATAAGCTTCTATATTTTAGTGGAACCGTGAATCTCGTTTTAGATGAGAAATGTATTGAGTCTCTTAAAAAGTTACTTCTCACCATGGGATAAAATGAAAAGGAAAAGGTTATGATGGAAGTTTATTAAATTAGAGGAAATGATGATCAATGGTAGACATTGACCCAGAATACTATGGAGGAAGCTGAAATATAACATATTGAATGGGGATATTTAAAATAAATATTCTTTGATAAATATTTACCTTGTGATCAATGAACTAAAATGAATAGAAAGTTCCTAAAACAGTAACAAAAGGGATAAATAAAGTGTTGTAGAGTATGGGGATACCTTTATAATACAATCCCATTATGCTACAGATTATATAAGTGATCTTTATAATACTATTGAGAATTTATTTAAATGCCTTAATCAAAACCTTCAAAGGGCACAAGTACCAAAAAAATCATCATATGATGAAATAGTATCATATACAATCAAAACAGATAAGGAATTATCTAGATAAAATATATTAAAGGAAAATAAAGAAAAGTATAGGTCTAATAAGAACCAAAAGAAGGTAAAGTTTCAAAAAAAAGATGGGATAAAACCAATTTACATCATGTGAAAATTGTGGAAAGAAACGTCCTGTAAAATGTTTGAAGGGAATGGGAATTTGTTATAAGTGAGAAGATGAGGGTAAAATAGCTAATGAATAAAATGGGAAGAAATAAACCCTTTTATTTTGGTGATTCAACTGTAAATAAATGAGGCATTACTCATACCAATAACCTAAGTGTCATGGTAACCTATAATAGAAGAGGTTAAGGGGAGAATTACAAGTTTATGTGATCACTATAGTTTAGGTTGAAGTTCCTAAATATGTGGTGGAAGGTAAAATAATTATAGCCTCACGTTTATCTAATGATTTATTTAATTATTGATCTACATACCCTTTTATATATTAAATATTTTCTAGGAAAATTAGATATCCTTATAACCTTAAGAATATAGTTTTTAGACAAAACTCATAGTGTAAATCTCACCATAATAAGGATGTATCTGTAATTTACCATTATAACACATAAAAATTCCCTATTTTTAGAATTTATTATTAAACCTATGGTAGATTTATAAATAATAAATTTTATAGATTTACCTTCAAAATATAATGAAAAAATTTATTTCTAAGGAAGGAAATTACAATTCTTGATAAAGATGTAGAATTCATTATCTTTAGAGGGGAGAATTCATCGATTGAGCCATACCTAGATCCACCAATAGTTTCTCTTTTGAATGATATTTTTCTGGGAAGAAAGGAATACCCAATCTATATATGTAATGTTTAATGTTAAAATTGAGTATGTACCAATTGTATATGAATACATTGATTTATTTCCTAAGGAATTAATTAGACATCCAAGAGAACATGAAGTGGAATTTTTCATTGATTTTATACCAAATTAAAAAACTTTATTAAATAATACTTATAGAATAATCACTATGGAATTAGTGGAGTTGAAGAAAAAAATATAGGAGTTATATGAAAAGGGATTTATACACCCTAGTGTTTCCCCTTGAAGATCCCCTATTCATTTCTTGAAGAATAAATATGGATCTATGAGGATATTTTTTTTATTATATTTAAATCTATATTATTACTATAAAGAAAAGGTATCCTCTAACTAGTATAGATGTCTTTCTCAATCAACTTTATAAAGATCAATATTCATAAAATTTTAACCTTCATTCTGGGTATCATCAATTATTATTAATAAATAATATGTTTATCAGACAGCATTTTATATGATGTAAAGACATTATTATTTTATAGTAATTCCGTTTAGATTGACTAATTCACCCAATATTTTTATGGATATATTTAATATAGTATTCATGGAAGATATAGATAATTTATTTTTGTATTTATTGATAATAAATTGGTTTAATCTAAAAGATATTAGGATCATTGGAATCACTCATAGATCATTCTTGAGACTCTTATAGAAAATGATTTAAATTTAAAATTTATCAAGTGTAAATTAAAGATTACAAAAATTCCTTTTCTTGGCCATATTATCTCCAAATATGGAATCATAGTTTATCCTATAAATAAATAGGTAGTAAAATAATGGCCTACACCATTGAATATAATATAGGTATGTAGTTTCATTAGTTTTAAAGGTTACTATTGGATTTTTGATAGATAAATTTCCTGATTGGATAGCCTATAATGAACCAAATATTTATAAATGTATTTTTTTTGAATGAATAATTTACTTATTAATAAGTGGCTTTATAGAAAACACATGAAAAAATTTGGTTATTTTTTACCTTTATATGGTCTGTTTGATTTAATAGACCATTAAGAATCATAATTGTTGAATATAAATCCATTGTATAGTTTCCATTAATATTAGTATATTAAGTGTTATTATAAATTAAAATTGACACAAAAAATGGATGTGATGGTCTCGGACTAAAGGATCGTAACCTATAAATACCATTTATCAGTCCTTTCAATGGATATATAATCAATGGAATTTTCCCTTAACTAAAATCAATCCCTTATTCAATAACTAAAACACAAGAGAAACTATTTATGGTATAATTTAAAAGTCATAGATATCATAGCCCAAACAATGTTTGTAGAAACACCCAAAGAAAATTTCATTTTCAATAACCTTACCATTATGGAATTCACTAGTATAATAATAGGTTATGTATCTAGACCCTAACGGTATGAATTTTCATTTTATTTAATAAAATAATGAATATATTTATCCCTTTTTAATATTACTTTCTAAATGATAAAATCATGAGTTTGATAAAAAATATATTTTAATATGATGAAGCACAAATTGTATTTTTGGGAAATATATCGTTACAAAAAAGACAATCTTTTTTATGAATTCGAATTTTTTTGAAATAAATTATATTTTAATAAAATATTATTATTAAATAATATTTAGTAAATATTGATGGTAATATAATTTTATAATGGCAAGTATAATTTTTTTAAGGTTCTTAAAAATTATTATTGTCAAAACCCCAATATTTTTAAATAAATGGGTATTTTTATTTAAAAGTGAACATTCTAAAATTTAGTGTATTATTTTATAAAATAAATATTATTTTTTAAATCATCATATATAAATTATCCAATGATTATTTTTTCATAATTTACTGGGATAGTCTAATTTTTGGGTAAAAATTAAATACTGTATAAATATAAGTTGTTTATTATAACCTCATAATGACTCAAAAGTGATGTAATATATGGAATAATAGTTATACATGACCAAATATATATTTCCCCTTTAAAATAATGTGTTTTTAAGTTATTTTATTAATTTTATAATGCCTTAATGAATCCTCCAAAACCTATATTATAATTTAAGATTTTAAACTCAATTACTTATAAACATGACTCACTTCGACATCACCAAAAGAACTATTTTAATTTTTTAGGTACATAACCTTATAAAATAATGAAAACCACTCTTCTTTGGTTGGGACCCTAGTAAAAATCAGTGCTAATGTTTGTGTTTTTTATTACTTTATCATATAGAGTCTAGAACCTATGTTTGGAAATTAATAAATAATGCTCCCTTCTTTTTTTGTAAAAACCCATGCAACCACCCATTCCTCTTCACTAAAAACTCTTATAGTGTGAATTTACTTTTCCATTACCTCAATATATCCCTCCCAAGGTTCCCCCAATATCATACCAAGGTCCACTAAAGCTTTAAGAAGCACCCTTTTAAGGTAAGGGATCCTCTCTTTATCCTCTTTATTCAAGAACCTTTTTGTTTCATGCCTTTGGATTTCAAATTATTCAATTTAGTATATGTTTTTACACATAAATATTATATTGATTATGATTCCCATGTAATGTTATACTATTTTCACACTAATCCACCCCTTCTATAAACCTTTATGTACACCCTTTATGTCATAAAAATTATCCTCTGATTTTCAATGCTAAGAATTTTTGAAGTGAATACCTATCTCCATTTAAACTCAAGGATATTAAAATAGTTTTCCAACCCTTAATTTATTAAGGATTAAAAAAAATTTAACCTTTAATCCTTAATCATTGTATTAAAATTGATTAAATATTTCCTTATGTTCTATGATCTATGTATCACACTTATGCATGTACATGTTATCAAAGTGACGGGAGGGCCCGAAATTTATATATCCCACCAATATATTGGGTAATGTTTACATCTCAGTATATGACATCTATAGAACATGTTAGTTTATCCTAATAACACTATGTTATGTTATCTTGGTTATTATCCTTGACATATGTTTATGATTTCTTGTTTTGTGTTGTTTTCGTATTCCAATGATGCCTTTATGTTATCATGCTATATCTTGATACATTGTTCAAGATTATGATTCTCACCCATATTATATTACCTTTAGATGGATCTTGTCTCATATGTACTACATTATCCTAGGACATTCTTTTTTTATTTCCTTACTATGATTTATAGCTCATCCCTTTCTTATGTGCGACCCTTGGTTATCCCAGGCAATTTAAGAAGATCCATGGAATAGTTACATGTTACAAAATTTTAAAAAATGTTATTATATTTATTTTGAAAATTATAATGATTATAACTAATTAACCAAAGAAACTGGGAATCACGATCTTGTTTATATGTATTAAGTGTATCTTCATGTAATAAATCATTAAATAAAGTGTATTAAAGATATGGATTTTCATAGTTGGTATGAGAATATAATATAGTTATTTGTGGGGATTAGGATTAGAGAACTCTATTGAAAGACGTATGGTTAATAATAAACAAAGGAAAGAATCCCTAAATTTTGTTAAAGTATATAGTAATTTTTTTCCAAGAAAAAAACATTTGTGTCAATCTATTATAAGTGGATTTGGCTCTTTTATGGTTACACCTTGGGGTAATAACCCTAAAAATGTCACATTGAGTTTGACTTGAAATTCACTTGGTGATTGAAAATGGGCCTTACTACACATCTGGTCTGACACTCCTGGGGTATTTTCTTTGGTAAAACCTCAATATCGTTAAGTAAAATTATTAAGGGAACAAAAATCCATATAATATTTTAAGTTACGAAATAGATCATGGATAACATAGATTGAAACCTAGAAATTCATATGTTAAAGTATATATATCATTCATGAGTTATTCCTTTAATGTTAATGGTTCCTAATTTATGTCTTCAATATTTTAAAAAATCTCATACATGATATTCCCTTTATTTTTAGTTAGTGGTTAGAAATATGATAAACTATATCAACAACAAATGTGAGGGAAAATGTGAAGAATTTATAAATGAGATGCACACCCTAATGAGAGGAGTTAAAAAATATAATGACAATAATTTCTTAATTAAATCATTTTTTAAACAAAACATGAATCACTAGGATTACCCAAATCCCCCTAATAAATAGAAAGTATTACTTAAGACCTTTATGTGAGAAAGGCCTTAGACTTTTAGTGGGTCTTCTAATTAGTTAATCATGGAAAATGGATCAAATCCATTGAAAATATATTCTTTATCCCTTAAATATCTAATAAAGAGAAGTTAATGTTGTATGTTTATCATATGGAGGTAGAAGTTGATAAATTTGGTAAATTGGTCAATATATGAATATTGAGGAGGTTATATAAATGATGGAGTGGGATGAATACTAAATAATGTCTTTCGAAAAATATTTTCCTCACACTAATCATTATAAAATAAAGCAGATTTCCTTAGACTCAAGAAAAAGAATTAAAAATACATTAGGAAGTATGAGAGAAAATTCAATAAAATTTCATGATGCACCTATATGTTTTTCATTACCTTGAAAGTGAAGTTTCCTAAATATTTAGTGAGATAAATCCAAGTCTACAAAAAGCCTTCTCTATTCAGAACTTTGGTATGTATCATAAAAATGTCTGATGTACCCACAAAGTCTAAATAAAGATCAATGAATCTCAAGTGATTCATGGGTTAGGAGATAATAAGTTGAAAATGTATTTTAATAATAATTTTATGGTGGAAAAATCACATGTGTGTAATAAATTCCATCATCCCACTTGTCAAGAGTATTGGAAAATGTGTCCTGAAAATTTATATAAGGGGAAAAGAAATGATTTAGGTGTGGGAAGGATTGTCACCTAACTATTGAATATTAATGGAAGCAACACACAAATGTTTTGGAAAAAAGAAGTGTTCCAGTCATCCTTCAACATTTTATCCAATACTTCATATTCAAGGAATAAGGACACCACGAGAATAAATTGCCTAAGCCAGGGGTTGTCAATGATAACCAAATATAGCAACCTTTGAGGCCTAGAAAGAAAGGGGAATTTTAATCAATCACAACTACTGATGTTGATTCCAACAATAAAGTGGTTGTAGGGATTCTAGTTATTCATTCAATGATATTGAACATATTATTTGATTATAGTTCTACACATTCTTCTATACTACCCATGTTTAATAGAAACATGAAAACACCCCCTCAAAATATGGAAGTTGGGTTGTCAGTAAAGATAGAAAATGGGTCAATTATTATATCCCAAGTATACAAATGATACCCTATCAAATTTTCTAGGATGAATTTCCCATAAAACCTTAGGTTAATCCACTTATTATCATCTTATTTTACTTTGTAAATGGATATTGTTTTCTTGTATAGAGCCAATATAAATTTATGAGATAAAGAAATCACTCTCTGTAACGCAAATCACCCTTTGATTATATTTAATTGAAATGAATAGGATGAATATTATTTGGTAATAATGTATCGACCCAAGATATTATTTCCTTGAGATAAAGTGTATCAAGATCAAATTATTAAGACTAAAGAAAATATTATCCTTGATGACATGCCCATTGTAAGGGAATCCACTGATGTCTTTCCTAAGAAAATGTCTAGTATTCCTCCTAGTCATAAAGTTGATTTCTTAGTTAAACTCAAAATTGGGTCTTTTAAAATATCCAAGACTCCATATATAATGGTTGTTGTTGAACTTGAGGAGCTAAAGAAACAATTAAATTATAATTTGATAAAAGGTTTACATGCTTGTGTGCTTCACCATGGGATGCACTGATCCTTTTATTCAAGAATAAGGATGGTTGAATGTGACTATGAATTTATTGTCATGAGTTCAATAGTATAACTATACATAACATGTATCCTTTACAAAGGATTGATGACTTATTTGATTAGCTATATGGAGACCAATACTTCTCTAAAGAGGATCTTTGTTCGGGATATTATCATGTAAATGTAAAAGATGATATCCCCATGATTTCTTTTCATAAAAGGTATGGGCACTATGAGTTGATAGTGATTCTATTTTGACCCACTAATGCTCCATAAATAATCATGTAATTAATTAATAGATACTTTAGGGATTACCTTGACTAATTTTTGGTAGTATTTCTAGATAATATTCTTATCTACTCTAATAGAAAGGTAGAACATGGTGATCAATTAAATAATGTTCTGATGAACTTGAAAAATTAAAAATTATATGAATTATATTGTAAATGTGATTTTTGGTTGGATAAAGTAAATTTATTGGGGTATTTTATCACCAAAAAAAGGGAAATCTGTGAATCCATAAAAAATAAAGGCAGTCAAAGCATGGTCGAAACCAACATCTATGATGTAAATCCATAGTTTCATTAGTTTATCTGGGTACTATCATCAATTTTTGAGAAACTACTCATGATTTTCAAGCCCACTGACAAATCTTACTCAGAAGGGAGACAAGTTTTTTTTGGACTAAGGAATATGAAGATATGTTTAAAGATTTGAAAAAAAGAGGCTAATAGCTACACATGTACTCACATTACCGACCAGTGGAGAATAATTTTGGATCTATGGTGATGCATATAAAAAGGTATTAGTTTGTGTAATCATGAAAGATGAAAAAGTGACAGCCTATTCCCCCCACCAATTAAATATCTATGAGCAGAACTAACTAACTAATGATTTGGAATTAGCATTAATGATCTTTGTATTGAATATTTGGAAACATTACCGCTATGGATAAAATTGTGAAATATATACATATCAAAAAATCCTCAAGTATATATTCACACAAAAGGATATTAATATTCATCATTGAAGGTGGTTAGATCTGATTGATGATTATGATTATTCAATCTATTACCATCCTGGGAAGGAAAAGAAAGCGGCAGATACTCTCAGTAGAAAGGATCATATAACCATATCTATGATGAATATTGAAATGAATCTAATCATCTTGGACATTAAAATGATATATATGATAATAAAAAAAGGATATTTTTCTCACCTTTCTCAAATAACATCTCAACCATCCTTTATTTAGGGGATCAAGGATACCTGAAAATATAAAGAGCTGCTACAGAAGAAGGTAAAAAATATTCCAGATTTCAACTTTGTGGAATATAGAGTTATAAGGTTTAGAATATAGATATTAATCCCATAAAAATAGAATTTAAGTTGTAATTTCTTGATGATGTGCATATCTCATCCATCTCTAATCATCCTAGAATCACTAAGATGTAAGGAAATTTAAGAAAAACTTCTCTTCGGATAACATTGAAGATAGATATTGTAGAGTTTGTATCACAATACTTGGTATACAAAAAATTAAATGTAGAACAACATAAGTCTAAGGGTATGATTCAACCAATTCCCATACCAGTATAGAAATAGGAAAACTTAACCATAGATTTAATCATAAGAATCCTCCAGATAATAAAAGGAAATAAATTCATATGGGTGGTAGTTGATCACCAAACAAAGTCAAAACATTTAGTTACTATCAAGGAATATTTCTCTCTTAACCAAAACCACAAGTTATACATAAGATAAGTGGTAAAGTTTCATCAATTTCCACTTTCTATTTTAATTGATTGAGATATGTGTTTTTCCATAAGGTTTTGTATAATCCTTCAGTAATAATTGAATACCATACTAAGCTTCATCACTTCTTACCACCCTCAGATGGATGGTCAGTCTAAAATGATCATAAAAACTAGAGGATATGTTGAGATATTGTTTAATGTATTTCCAATTATTTTGGGATAATCACCTTCCCTAGGATAGTTATCATATGAAAATAGTTTCTATTACATCATTGAAATGAAATATTATGAGGATATTTATGGGAAGAGGTGTTAGAATATGAAATGTTGGGATGAAGTGGAGAGTGGATGATGATGGGACCTAATCGTATCCAAAAAAATAATTAAGATTGTTCAAACCATTCAACAACATGTGAAATCCACCAAAATTTTGCAGAAAATTTATGTAGAAAATCATTTATGGGAAATGGAGTTTGAGGATAGAGATAAACTGTTCCTTCGTATATAATTGTGGAAGAAATTTCGGAGGATTAGAAAGAAGGAAAATATTGGTCCTAAATACATCATCTCCTTTGAGATCCTTTATCTCATCAGAGTGGTGCCCTATCAACCAGAACTCCCAACTAACCTATCTCAATACATGATTTGTTCAATGTATCCCTCTTGAGGAATTACATACCAAATCTCTCACAAGTACTGAATCTATAGGTGGTAACATTATAGAATGGTCATTCATGTGAGGATCATCTAGTGAAGATCATAGATCATAGAGACAAAGTTCTACGAAATAACAAAACTCACTTTGTTAAAGTGTAGTGGAAGAACAAAAAGTTTTATGGAGCTAAATGGGATCCAAAATAGAAAATGAAACAAAAATACCCTCATTTGTTTCAACTCATGAAATGAAAATTTTGAGGAAAAAATTATGAAGGGGGGAAGAATGTAAAGAAATGAAATTTTATATATTATATTCCCCATCTAAATGAATAAATTCCATATTAGGTGATGAAGTTAAAAAAACAAGCCCTAATTTGGTTATTTTAATCCATTAAATTGCATTTATGATTTATAAAACCATTAATCATCATAACCACTGATAATATAGTTTTTTTAAATGAACATTAAGATTGTATATTAATATTTATCATAAATTCCAATTGACATAAACAAAGGAAGTGATGGCCTCGACTAGTAGGACTATACCCTATGAAGCCCATTTATCAGATATTTCCAAGGAGATGGATTCACTGGAAATTTACCTTGAACAATATCAATATGATATTAAATAACTAAATCATGATTGAAACCATTTATGAGATAATTTCAAGCTCATCGAGATCACATCCCAAACCATGTTCTCTGAACCACCCCAAGAAAATCTCACCATCGCACACCTTACCCATAGGTAATTCACTTATATAATAAATATATATGTATATACACCATGATAGTATGAATTTTTATATTTTATTAAGAAAATAATGATTATATTTATCCCTTTAAAATTATACTTTTTTAATGATAAAATAATGAGTTTAACAAAAATTAGATTTCTTTATAATAAATAAATTATGTTTTGGAAAATATATCATTTCTATAAAAAAAAAATTTTGATGAATTGAATAATTTTTTAAATAAATAAAATTTAATATAATTTTAATATTAAACCATATTTATTAAATATAGATGGTCATATAATTTTATAAAGTCAAATTTAATTTTTATAAGAATTAGAAAAACTTTTATTTTCAAAAAAGACAAGTATTTTTTAAAAAATAGGTATTTTTATTTAGAAGTTTAAATTATATTATTTTGATAAAATAAATATTTTTTTAAATCATCAATTAAAATATATTCAACATTAGTTTTTCTATAATTTTCTTTGATAGTAAAATTTTAGGGTGAAAATTAAATGTGGAATAAATATGTGGTATATATTATGAAATAATAAGGACCCAAAAGTGATGTAATATATTTCATAATTAGTATCAATGTCCAAATATATATTTCCCCTTTAAAATAATTTTTTTAAAGTTTATTTATTAATTTTATATTACCGTAATTAATCCTAAAGGAACCTATATTATATTTTTAGGTTTTAAAATCAAGTATTTATAAACATGAATTACTTACACATAACCAAGTATATTATTTTAATGTGTTAGGTTTTTAGACTTAAATTAATGAAAACCAATCCTATTTGATAGAAACCAAGGGAAAAACCATTGGATGGATTGTGGGTTTGATTACTTTATCATATATAGTCCAAAACCTATGTTTTAAAATTAATAAAGATTCATTCCCTATTTTCCTATAAAAACCTTGAAAATAACTCATTTAAATTCATTAAATAATATTGGAGAATGAATTTATATTTTCCATACCTTTCTATATCCCTCTCATGGTTCCCCAAATCTATTAATAAGCTCATCCCAAGCTTTAACAAACACCCTTTATAAGATCCAGATTCTTTATTGAGGTATGAATTATTTTAATTTACATAAAGTTTCAGTTTAAATGTTTAATTACGGTCTAATGTGAATTCAATTTGAGTTAATGGATAAATTTTTGGATGGTTGTGGCTCATTTGGAGTACAGAACCCAATTTTTGGGGTGAAACAGGCCCTTCGCACGGTTTGAAGAAACCATATAGGGCAGGTTGCATGGTGACATCTAACCGTGTTAGAACTAGGAAGAGAGAATTATGATCCCTCATATTTTGAAAAACTATATAGTTTGAGGTGAACTCCTATTTGGAATACTCTTCAGTTTTTTACAGCGATATGATGTACAGTTTTTTCACGATTATTCATACTTTGCATAAAACCATGTGGGCACACCTTCTTACAACAGTAGGTCCACGGTTGGCACACAGTTTGGCCAACTATGTAGCCAAATCATATGGCCTAGTATTTTTGGTAACTCTAAGAAACATTCCTTAAAACATCTTATAATGTAAACCTTTTTTTCTCCATTATTCACATTGGATATCTATTGGAATTGGGATCCCGCTTTGAATCTTATTCTAGGAGGTAAGATATCTCCTCCATCCGAGCTTGAAATCAAGGTCTTTCAGAAGCATCGGATCCATATTATAAATATATCTATTTATTCCATTCATAGTTTCTATTGGTATCGTCTACACTATACAGGTTCAAGCTAATATGCCATATTTTCAGTTTCTTCATCTATTCTTCATTTTTCTACAAATTTGAGTCGAATAAGAATCTAATACTGGATGAGAACTCCACTACAGATCTATGGTAGGTTTTCTGGTAAATTTACCTCAAAGTTGAAGTGTTTATATTTTTTTTTTGTTTCGTGCTCCTGATTAGAGGTGTTTGGTTAACCCTTTCCATGGGATGTTAAATATTTTTTTTCAATTGAAATTTTAATTGATTAATGAATGGGAATCGATGACTATGTCCCAATTCCTTGGCCATGTAATTTCTTTCTCAAGAGTAAATTGCTTCTTTTTTAATGTTCCCACATGATTTAATTAATATTCTAATACTTCTATTCTTACTCATTTCATTGATCCGCCTTTCTAGGTGAGGTTGAAATGAAATGATCATGGTGATGACCTTTGATTTAATTAAATTATATTCATTGAATGTTTAATAAATGCCTTGGGAGACCCATGGGTTTATATATGAATGTCATGGATGGATTCATTTGGCTATACCCTTGCTTATTCCCAAGTTACACTTAAACTCCCTAGTGGACTACTAAGGATAGACTCATGGGGGATGACTATTATATGCACGGGTGACACTTGGACTCCTTATGGATTTTCATGTATGGACTTAGAGGGTAGTTTATCATATACGACATAGGGGATACCTGGGATCCCTTAGTTGACTGCCAAGGATGGATTCAAGTAGAAATGTTGTTATACCACACCTAGAGTGATACCAATATTCTATTGAGGAATATCCATGAAAATATTATAGGGTGTTTGGTTTATTATATGGATAAAGTGATACATATATTCCTATAAGGAATGCCTAGGGAAGACTGAGGTTATGAATTTAATAATAAAATAAATGTTTCATAAGATGTATCTTCCAAGAGAATGCACAATCTTGGATTCAGTGAGTGACTTACACCTTCTAGATGGCCTAGTTTGGCATCCTTGACCAGATATCTTTATAGGGGACACTAGTAAGTGTGCTAGGTCTCAATAATTCTTTATTAAAAAACACATATTAATTAAATATACTTGATTATAAATTGATATCAAACTAACTATTATTCATAGAAATTCCATCTTGGTTGAAGAAGGTAGCATAGGATGGGTCTCCATGAGAACCCATACCTTTGTGGTTTGTTCACCTAAATCACTTATTTACATATTCTATTACTACCTGCACACTATTATTATTATATATTCACATATTGGATGGAATTAGACCTTTGGGTGGTTGCCTACTAGTATTATATATCACACCCTTTTGGTCCACCTTTGGGTACCCAGACAGATCGTTTGGATGAAGGTATAGATAAGGGAAAGTACCGTGCTATGGAACATTGATTGAAACTTATGAGCAAGGGATCATAGGAATGAGCTGAGACTCTTGATGCTAGCTGGTATAGTTTTTAGTCTTTTTGGTATTTTTTGAAATGTATTGAACAACCTTCCATGTAAAATTGTTCTGGATATTTTGTAGATTCGTGACATGTACCATCATCTGTATAAGGTATTTCTTCTATTGTTATGTGTGTGTGTGTGTGTGTATTCTTTTCTTGTCTGATTGTTCAATGTTTGGTTGATTTAATTCTTTTTCTAATTATCTGTTTTATTATATCCATTATGATGTACTCTCATAATGAGGTCATATTCTCCCCGTAGACACACCCTAGGACCTCACTACTAGTCGGATGCCTTTGTCATTTAGGGAGATGCACTTTAGTACATGTGGTCATCCAGGTTCAGGGAACCTTTCCATGGCATCTGCATCTAGAAAGTTTCAAGGTGGTATTAGATGGTGATTAATTTTTTGTTTTCTTTACTATTATAATACAGTGGAAAGGGATATAAAGAAATTGTAATTTGTAAATGAGTTTTTTTTATGAGTAGCTAACCCCCATATAGGAAAAATCCAAATTCCCTCAAATAAAATTTTTGTTTTCTGAATACTTTCTATTATAGTTGATTTGATTCCACTTTTGGGTGATTCACTTGTATTGTGATGTTATTATTGATATGATTTTGGGTTATATTTGGTTTCAACCTAATGAGATGACAGTATTCCTTCTCATGAATCGTTTTAGAAACCACTTAGATTTCACATTCCCTACATTATTCCATTTCATAGAGAATAAATTACCGGATTGTATAATGTTGTGATATGTTCCATGATTTATATATATATTGTGTGATGAAAAAAAATCATGGGATTTTAGATAATGGTTTTTACTTAAGAGTTTCATGACAAAACCTAAGATGTTTTTCCCTAATTGGGATACAATAGACACCCTAAGTAGCCAATTGTGGAACATTTGGTCATAGACCATGAGTCGCATGGACTAGAACGTGTTATGGTGTGAATTAGGTGGACACCATGTTTTTTTCTTGAAGAGTATGGGCCCTTATGGATATTAATTTGGTGAACCATCTGATTCAACCATTTATAAATTTATTTTGATATATTGGAATTTAATATAAGACTAAAATGGAAACTAAAATTGTTATAGAAGAGAATATGACCCAGACCCCACATTAGTAGTGGTCAGTAGGTAGTATCTCTTTCTTTTATAAGATCTATAATATTCTTATAAATTACGCAAGGAGTAAGCTAAGGGGTTTTTTATTATATAGTAAGGATTGTGGCTATCCTATTTCAGTATCTGTGATTTTAGTTACAAACTTTTTCAATGTTATTATCTAATTTCTGTGTTCAGAATTGTAGAGGAATTCCACTAGGACAACCTCCAGCTGTATGCTTGGAAGGTGGCAACTCCCACACTCCAAAGGAAGTGGGATATGGGATACCATTGTATCCTCCTTTAGTGCGAACTATAGTACCATTAGTTTTACTAGACATAGGTTCTAAGGCATACTTCTATGAAGGTTATATGCAATTCATGAAGACCATTTAGGGACCATTGTGTCCTTCCCTAGCTATAGAAGAGTTGACATGTGAGTTCCAACAGTACCATCCACCCACATTTTTAGAGGATAGAGTACAAGAGGCTATGAATCCTTCATTTGATCCCATTATATCTATCTTTAATCTTCTAGAGAAACCTCCTGAGAAGAGGGTAAATCACACTACTTATATGTTGCATGATTCCACCAGAAGATGGTGGTATTTTGTTACTCATGTGTGTCATCTTCAGGAGATGGCTTAAAGGTATTTCATATGGAATTCTATGATTAATTATATCTTGAGATGTTGACAACCAATAGATCTCAAGAGTTCATTCACATGGAGTAGGTCACATTATTAGTGATGCAATATTCGGACCATTTTAAAGAGATCTAACACTTCAAAACTATTCCTATGGGTGATGTGCTATCTAAATCCATGATATTTGAGGATAGACTTAGGTATGGAATTAAATTTTAGTAAAATTTATTTCGGTTGAATAAAATCTCTTTAATAGTAAATCTGGCGCTTATCACATATCATAACATGAGAGAGGCTGGGGTGTGATCCAAGGTGGTTTTGCACCTAGATATACTACTATATTGACCTACAGTAGGAAGCATTATCTGGAGCTTCCACGCAGTGATATTTTTAGCCAGAGAACATACTTAGGTAGCCCAGTGTGTTTCCACTAGTGCAGAAAACCATGATATATGAGGCATCATGGAATGAGAGACTTAGTCAAGTGCCGATCATGCAAAAATATGGGTCATATACAGAAATTTTTTATAACTTTTCCTTTGGAATCCAGTGATATAAAGTTTTCACTAACTCTATGTGCTGGAGTGGGGTCAACAGCTTCTATTTCGATAGGGAGCTAGATTATAGCCTACTGATCAGGATGAGGTGTTGGTCATGGTCATGATCTTCAAACATAATATATGTAGTGATAGTAGAGAAGATCTTCCCAGGGTATCTAGGATATATCAAAGGGTTATGGATCAGGCTAGATATTTGCAGTGAAACTAACACCTGATAAACAGAGTCTCGGGCCTTCTACTGTGAGAAGTTATAATATAGTAGCCACTACATTGGAGTCTTCCCTTTCTGATAAATATTCTTATCATAGATTTATATATTTTTCCATTTTGGAGAGCCTTAGGCTCAACGTTTGGTGTTTTGATGGTGTTATGATGCTTGACACTTCATTGGAAATTAATAGAGGATGTACATAAATGTTAGGAGTTTCCCCTTGAGATTGGTGGGTGTCACTTCATATGGGACCTATTTTTCCTTGATATGACAGGTTTTGACATCATAATCGGGATGGATTGGTTGCTTCCCCTTCAAGTCTTCATTGATTTCTATCATCGTAGGGTGACCTTAAAATCACTAAAGGGTGGAGAGATAATTTACAAGGGTGAGGGGGATGTCTAGGAGAGTTGATATAGACCCGAGAATCATCGGCTAAGAGGGATGACAACCCAGATTGTGAGTTTATATCAAGATGATGAGGAAACACATCATGAATATTTCTCTCTAATGATTGATAATTTCAAAGATGTCTTCCCAGACTAATTCTCAGGATTACCTCTAGTGAGAGAGATAGAGTTCTTTATAGGTCTAGTTCCAGGAGCTACACCAGTATCCATTCCAACTTATAGGATGGATATTATTGAGATTTATGAGATCAAGATGAAACTAGAGGATTTATAGGAAAATTGGTTTATTTGACTCAATGCTTCTCTATAGGGTTCACAGTTTGTTTTTAGGAAAAGGGAGGATAATAACCTTATTATATGCATGGATTATCAGAATTAGAAACAAATTAAGGTTAATAACCAGAATCCTCTTCCACAGATAAATTATCTCCTCTACTAGATCTGAGGAGCTTAGATGTTCTATAAAATAGATATTATATCGACTTATCATCAGGTGCATGTTAGACCCTCGTAAATACCTAGCACATCAATTCGTAGTAAGTATAGTCTATATGAGTATCTAGTAATGTCATTTGGTCTTATGAACTTGATAGTAGTTTTGATAGATCTTATGAACTAAGTCTTTTATCCTTATCTGTATTTTTTTGTCATGGTTTTCAAGGATTTTATCTTAGTGTATTCTCACAATCGACACGATAATGACAAACATCTTGAGATCCAATTGGATGCACGAAGAGAGCATCATTTATATGATAATATCACAGCGAAACTTTTGGATGAATCCAATTCATTTCTTTACTCGCATTATTTCATTGGTTGGGGTATTATTTGACCCAAAGAAGGTGAGAGATATAGTTTCCTCAGAACATCCCAAGAACGATGTTAAGATATTATTTTTCTTGGGGATCGATGGATATTATAGACATTTCATACAAGACGTATCATGATTAACAGAGACTCTTATGGGCTTTACTAAGAAGGGTTTTACATTTTTATAGTCTGATTCATGTGATTCATCCTTTCATGACCTGAAAGGGAGGATGAATTCAGTTATGATAGTAATTTTTCCTAAAACATCACTACGCCAAAAAATGGAAAGGGAAGTGCTACCCCTTTATGAGCGCTCAAAAAAAGCGCTGATAAAGGGGGGCCTTTATCAGGGATTTTTTTAGCAATGATAAAGGCACCCCTTTATCAGCGCTTTTTTTGAGCGCTGATAAATGGGGGCTTTATCAGCATTGGAAAATTTTATATTTCAAAAAAAAATATGGAAAAATAAATTATTCTTATATAATTGTATTTATATTAATATATAAGAAATATTGTGAAAATGGCTACAAAATATTTTAAAAAAATATTATTAATTAATAATTTTCTAATTATTATCGATTAAAAATCATTTAATAACAATTTGAGGGCACAAAAAAACAAAAAAATTAATAAAAGATCTAAAATATGTTGAAAATGTAACTCAAACTTCAAACGGCCATAACTTTTGATCTGGGTGTTCGTTTGAGCTCTACAGCATATCAAATCGAAGCCTGTGATGATCTCTACGTTCTAATAAGTAGGGAAAATCCTTTGTCACAATTTTAGATCCCAAAAAAGGCCCAGAAGGTCTCTAAAACTGAGTTTTTAGTTGGGATACCCCGATTTCTTAACATTCAAACAAGTATAACTTATGATCTGGATGTCTGTTAGGCTTGTGCCACATATCATATTGAAGATTGTTTCATTTTATTCTATTTGACTGGTTTTTGTGTTAAAATGGGATTCTAGTTTATAAGTTATGGTCATCTTAACATTCTACGGCTTTTCAAATACACATATATGTGTATTTATTTGTAAATATATATGTGTTTGTGTGTGTGTGAGTGTCTATGTGTGTTTCTATGTGTTGTATATATGTATATATGTATGTATTTATTTATTTACTTATAAACACACATCAAAAACATATTTTTTTACAAATTTATTTAAAACTAATCTTATATGTACATTCTATGGGTTTTCAAATACACATATATATGTATTTATTAGTAAATATATATGTGTTTGTGTGTGTCTGTGTGTGTGTGTTTGTGTGTTGTATATATCTATGTATGTATGTATGTATTTATTTATTTATTTATAAACACATATAAAAACATATTTTTTAATAAATGTTTTTAAAAATAATCTTATATGTACATATTAATATACAAATAAATATACGTATAAAAAATTATAACCAAAATATATATATATAAATATATTAATAAATGAGTTAATATATATATACTAATATATGAATAAATATATTTATATTAATATAAATCTATATCAATATATGAATAAATATAACTATATATATACAGATATATCATTAAATAGAGAACAAAATGAAATGGCTTAGTGGTAAAGGTGCAACTGCGAAAGGGGGGAGGTCCCGAGTTCGAGTTCAGGTGGAAGAAAAGGGGGTGCGCGCGTGTATGAGGATGTGCGGGAAGGGCAGCGCGCGGGAGACCTCCTAGCGCTGATAAAGGGGGTGTGAAGTGCTGATAAAAGCACTCCCTGCATTATTTTAAATTTTTGTTATTTTGTTATAATTTTTCTTGACCTTTATCAGCGCTTTTCAGAGCACTGATAAAAGGGACCCCCCCCCTATATTAGCACTGAGCTTTACAGCACTTTTTTAGTGCTGTTAAAGCCCTTTTTTAGCACTGATATAGGCCGTTTTTGTAGTAGTGCATTCAAGAGTTTCACTATTTAATATGGTACATCAAGTATTGATTTAGGATCAGATATTATGTAGGAAGATAGATTCATATCATACGGGTCTCAGTAGTTGAGTCCACATGAGAGGAATTACCTAACGCACAATCTCGAGCAAGCCATTTTTGTACATGCCTTGCACTATTGGAGGTGTTATTTACTAGGAGATATTTTTTTGGTGTACATGGACCACAAAAGCCTCATGTATATCTTTACATGGAATGATATCGGTCTGGGGTAGAGAAGGTGGGTTGATTACCTATAGTGTTTTGATTTTGAGCCTGCCTATATGCCTAGTAAGGGAAATAATGTGGTCGATGCACCGAGCAGGAGGACTTAGAGATAGGTAGTTTTACATTCAAGTAACGAGTGATAGCTTATTTCTTTGTTCCTTGATTTTCACATGGAGGTGAAGGAAAGTCTGGGGAAAAATTTTCTATCATCCTTAATGGTGACATATAAACTTTTGTATAGATTGAGGATGAAGTAGTTATTGGACTTCAAGGGACTTGTCATATGGGGGAGAGTGTTGAAGGTGAGGACCCACCGCCTGGTTGGACCATGGGTGAGGATGAAATTCGATGTATACATGGTTACATAAGGGTTTTAGTGTACATTCATGAAGAGATTACGTGATATTTTCATGATTTATCTTGGTAAGTTCACACTGGTATTTCCAAGATGTATTAGGATTTACATTACCAATAGTGATGGTTTTTCATGAAAAGAGATGTAGCTGGTTTTTTTCATGAGATATTCCACCTATCAATAGGTGAAGTAAAAACACCAAAGACCAGCTAGAAATTTATAGTAGTTTTCCATTCTTGAGTGGAAATGGGATGACATCGTGATGGGTTTCATGATCAGGTAGCTGAAGTCACCACTATGCAGAAATGTCATGTGGGATATTGTTGATAGGATCAAAACTCTTTATCATTTCCTACCTATCAAGGAGACCTTTTCAGCAGATTATATTGGAAGGTTGTATATCCTTCATATAGTAAGACATCACGGGGTCCCTTATACTATCATTTTATATAGGGATGGTCGGTTTACTACACAATTCTGGAAAGTGTTGTAGAGGGTTTTAGGTACACAGGTGCTTCTAAGAACATCATACCACCCTCATATCGATGTTCGATCATAGCGCATGATACAGGTGATTGAGGACATTCTTCAAGCATGCGTCCTAGATTTTGGGGTCTCTTGGTAGAGGCATATACCCCTAATGTAATTCTACTAAAACAATAGCTTTCAAGATACTATATAGATATTTCCTTATCAGGATTTTTATGATCATCCATGAAGATCACCCATATGCTATTTAGAGGCAGGAGAAGAAGTTATACTTGGACCTTATCTCATTCAGGAGACCACATATCAGGGTCAGTTGATTCAGAAGTGGATGGCTACCAAACGGTATCAAAAAATCTTATAGTGGTATTCATAAATGACATCTAGAGTTCGAGGTAAGATATCGGGTCTTTTATGTGTCTCAATAAGTCTAGAACACAAAGGTATCAAAAGATATGGTAAGCTTTCTGCATGATATGTTGGGTCATTTGAGATTTTGGAGAGATTCAGGATAGTAGCCTATCAGATGTAGATACCTTAGAGGTATCGATCCTTGCACCACATATTTCATGTATATTAGCTATGCAATTATCATTAAGACATGTCCCATCCTTTTCATCCTAATGAGGTTGAGTTATAAGTAGATGCATCCTTTGAGGATCATCCTATTTGTATTTTGGATCATAGCATGAATGTTCTCCAAGGCTAGTCAGTTCTTCTAGTATGGATTCTAGGGAAGTACAGCCATGTAAAGGACATGACCTGGGAGTGGGAGTCTTATGTATGATCACAGTGTCCAGAGTTTTTCACATATTATACTTCACCACCCATGGAAGTAAATTTTAGGGTCAAATTTTTTAAAGGGGATATTTTTTAAGAAGATGGTTCTTTACTGAGGTATGAAATTGTTTACTTTAAATCATTTTTTGGTTTAAATGCTTTATTAAAATCTAATGTAAATTCCATTTGAGAAAATAGAGGTATCAAGGTTTTTTTGGGGCTCATTCGGAGCTTAGAATACAACTTTTGGGGTGAAATGGTCTTTCCACATGGTTTGTAGAAACGGTGTGGAGCAGGCCACACAGTTACTTCTAATCGTGCGAGACATGGGCAGAGATCTGGAGGAGCCTTCACAGTTTGAAAAAAAACTGTTCATTTTGAGGTGTATGCCCCAGCAGAACTCTCTTCAGTTTTTTATAGTGGGGCTGAGACACAGATTTTGCATGGTTAGTCAAATTATGCATACAAACCATATGAGGTACCTCTTATTATAGTAGTGGGCGCAAGGTTGGTGACCGGTTTAGACACTCGTCCAGCCAAACCCTATGGCCTAATATTTTCGGAAAATTTGAATAGATTCCCATAAAGTATCCTATAACTTAAACCTTTTCCCCATTCTTCACGTTGGACATCCATTGGAATTGGGATCCCTCTTTCAAGAGTAATCTAGGAAGTGGGAGATCTCCTCCATCTGATCATGGAATCAAGATCTTTAAAAATCATTGGATATATCTTGGTAAGATCTCCATTCTTGTTTATTTATTCTTCATTTTTCTTGGTATCGACTATGCTATTTAGGTTCAATCTAATATGCCATATTTTTAGGTTCTTTGTCTGTTCTTAATTTTTCTCCCAATCTAAGTTGAATCATGAGATGATAATGGTAAAGAACTTCAATTCATAATTAAAAATGTTTTCTCATGATTTTACCTCAAATTATGGTGTTAATATATTTTTTTGAACCACATTCCCAATTATCAGAGAAACACCCTTGAAATGGAATTTAATCCTTGTTTAAAATGAAAAGGTATAGCATGTGAAATTAATGAGACCCAATTTTAATGTTTAAAGGTTAAAAACCTTGAATTGGAACCACCCCATGAGTGTGTTGTATAAAAAAATAGAGCACCATGGTTTGAAGTTGAATTAAATTACCTTTGAGGTGTGTATTTATACCTTTCCATGGGATGTTTAATAATGTTTTTTCAATTGTAAATTGAACTAATTAAATAAAATGAATGGATTACCATATCCCTAGTCATTGTCCATGTAATTTCATTCTTATGAATACATTTCTTCTCATGTAATCTGTGCATATGAGTTAATTTAGAGTCTAGGATTTCTAGGCTTATACCTTTATTTGAGACACCTTTTTATGTGAGGTTAGAATGAAATTATTATGGTAATGAACTTTTATTTAATTAAACGATATTTATTGAATGTTTAATAAATTACTTGGTTGACCCATGGATTCATATATGAATTCCACGGATGGAATCGTTTGGATACTTCCTTGATTATGCTCGAGTGACACTTGGACTCCCTAGTGGACTGCCAAGGAAGGAATCCCGGGGGATGACTATTATATGAATCGATAAAACTTATACTACTTATGGATTTATAAGGTTGGAATAATAGGTATGTTTATCATATATTCCATTGGTAATACTTGGGCTCCCTTATTTGACCTCCAAGGATGGACTCGAGAGGAAATGGTGTTATACCATGCCTAGAGAGATATCTAGATTCCATTGAGGAATGCCTAGTATGGGATTCTAGCGTGTTTGGTTTATTTTATGTCTAGAGTGATTCCCATATTCCAATAAGTAATGCCAAGGATAGACTCTAGTTTTGAATTGAATAATTAATGAAATGATTTATAAGACACATCTATCAAGACAACTCACAAGCTTGGATTCGGTCAGTGACTTACACCTTCTAGATGGCTTGGTTATGCATCCTTGATCACATATCTTCATAGGGGATGTTGGGATTTGTGCCAGGTCACAATACTTATTTATTAAGTGATTCATATTAATTAAATTAACTTGATAATAAATTGATATAGGACGGACTTTTTTTAGATAAATTCTAACTAAGATGAATCAGGTAGTAGAGGACGAGTGTCCATGGGAACCCGGACCTTAATGGGATGTTTACCTGTATCACTTATTTACATATTCTATTATGGAGAGCACAATTTTATTATTAAATATTCACTGAGTGGGTGTAAATAGACCTTTTCATGGTTTCCTACTAGGATTATATCTCACACCTTGTTTGGGAAACCTTTGGGTACCGGGACAGACTATTTAGATGTAGGTATAGATAAGGGAAAGTGCTCTGCTATAGGATTTTGATTGCTACATAGGACTAAAGAAGAACAATACCAAGATGAGACTTATCATGAAAAGTGAGATAGTTTTTGGACTTTTTGGTATTTTTTACATACATTATATATCTCCCATGTATACATATTCTATTTATTGTATAGTGACTTAAAATATACCATCATCTATATATGAGATTTCTTCTACCATTATATATATATTCTTATCTTTTTTAATTATTCATTTTATAGTTGATTTACTAATTCTGCAATATATCTATTATTGTATATCCATTATGCTACACTCTGGTAATGAGGGCATAGTCTCCCCAAAGACACACCCTAGGCCCTCACTTCTAGTCGGAAACCTATGGAGTTTGGGAAGATACACTTGAGGCCATGTGTCCAATCAGGATCAGGGCACCTTTCCATGGAATATAGGTCTAGGACATGACACACTCTCATGGTAAAGTATCCTCTACTTCTCCTCTTTATTCAAGAACCATATTTATGTTATTCATTTTCATTTACAATTGTTAAATTTGGGAGATTTTTTTACAGATCTTTCTTAATATACTTATATTTCCCAAGTAATGAGAAACCACTTTTGATCTCAATCACTCCTTCTATAAATCATTATGTATACTCTTTATACTTCCAAAATTATCCTATGATTTTCGATGCCAGGCATTTTTGTAGTGAATATCATATCCATTTCCACTCAAGGGTATTCATCAAGTTGGACCTATCATTCATTGATTTGGGATTAAAATGTATGAAACCCACCATCATTATTAATGTGGTTTAAATTGATAAAATAAAACCTTATATTTTATAATCTATGTGGCCCACTTATGTATGCACATGATATGAAAGTAATGAATGGTCTTAGAATTATATAGCCCTCCATTGCATTGGGTAATGTTCTTATCTCATTAGATTTCATGTTTGTTGAACATGAGGTTATCCTAATCACACTATGTTATGTTTTCTTGGAGTTTAGCCATAACATATTTTTATGATGTCATTTCTTATGTTGTTTCCACATTCCTATGTTTCCTTTTTGTTATCATGTTATATAATTCCTAATTATTCTATATTATGATTCTCACTCCTATTATGTTAGATTTATATACCTCTTGGCTCATATATACTTCTTTACATTATTCTAAGATTTTTTTTATTTCCTTACTTGGTTTTATAGATCACCCCTTTCTTATGTGAATCCTCATGTTATCCTGGGTAGTTTTAGAAGATTCATGGAAGATAAGCGCATTTTATGAAGTTTTAAAATAATGTTGTATTTATTTTGTAATTTTTTATGATAAATACATAATGAAACTAAGACACTATGCGTCACTATTTTATAGGGTTATATTAGGTGTACATTTATGTAATAAATCATGCAATAAAGTGTATTAAATATATGGATTTTCAATTAACCTGTTAACCAAGATTGTAAGTAATGGGGTTAAGTTCACATGGAAAAAGGAATATGATGAATGCTTTGAATAATTGAATAATATATTAGTGATTGTTTCTATTTTGACTATACCATTGGGAAAGGATGAATTTGTGATATATAATGATTCATTGAAGAAGGGACTTGGATTTTTCCTTAGGAAGAAGGAAAATTTTTATTTCCTATTCATCAAGGTTGTCAAATAATCCTGAATAAAACTATCCTACTCATGATATAGAATTGGAAACTGGAGTCTTTACTTGGAAGACATGGGTTCATTATTTCTATAGTGAAGGGTGTGAGATATACCCAAACCATAAGATCCTAAAAAACATATTTTCAGAGAAAGTTATTAATATGAGGGAAATGCGATGGATTCAGCTACTCAAGGATTATGATTTATTAATACACTACCACCCATGGAAAGAAAATAAGGTATTATATGCATTGAGTAGGAAAGATCATGGATTCCTACATAAAATGAGGATCTAAAGGGATCCTATGTTCATGGATTTATTGAAGATAGACATGGAAACTATTGATGGAGGGGAAACATCACTCCTTTTTTAAATCATTTCCAACCCATATTCATTAGAAAAGATAAATAGTTCATAACCTGATTATGAAAATTTTCAAAAAAAAAATTGAAGCTGGGGGTGATGCGAAATTAGAATAATTCATATATGAAAATGGTGTTCTAAAATTTGGAAATATGATATTGGTTCCACATATACCTATGTTGAAAATGGAATTATTAGATGATTCTCATAGCTTGATTTTCCCAAAATACCATGGTAGTAACAATATGTAAAGATATTTGAAGGAACATTTTTTGTGGGATAATATTAAGC
This sequence comes from Viscum album, assembly GCA_963277665.1. Taxonomy (NCBI): domain Eukaryota; kingdom Viridiplantae; phylum Streptophyta; class Magnoliopsida; order Santalales; family Viscaceae; genus Viscum; species Viscum album. The sequence goes on along the minus strand of OY728127.1, from coordinate 289,360,869 downwards.
GGGAAATTATTGATTATGTATCAAGATGTTTAATTTTTTAATAGGTGAAGGCTCGTAGATATTATACTAGAGGATTAATGCAACATAGACCTATTAATATATGAAAATTTTATGACATTACTATGGAATTTTTCATCAGATTACCAAATACACCTAAAAATAATAACAAAATATGGGTTATTGTTGATCATATTACCAAATCTACACATTTCCTCCATATAAGAGAAGATTTACCTCTTGATCACCTTATAATATTGTATATTAATGAATTTTTAAGACTTCATGGTGCATCTCTTTCAGTTGTGTCTGGTCATGATCTATGATTTACATCAAAATTATGGAAAAGTCTTCAAAATGCACTGTATATTAAGCTTCATTTAATCACTATATATCACCCTAAAACCGATGGACCATTCGAAGGGACTATTTAAAATTTATAATATATGTTTAGGTCTTTATAATTTTAATTTAAAGGTATTTAAGATAAGTATTTACCTTTATTGGAGTTTAATTATAAAAATAGCTTCCATTCAAGCATTTAAATGGTGTCATGTAAAGAATTATAGTGAAATATACATTACACTCCAACTTATTGGGTTGAAGTTGGTGAATTAAAGATTATGGGCCTAGAACTTGTTGAATAGATAATGGGAAAATTAAATACTATTCAAACCCACATTAATGTAGCTCAAAGAAGCCAAAATAGTTATGTTGATAATCAAAGGAAAGATTTGGAATTTCAAGTGGGAGTTCATTTTTTCTTGAAATTACATATATGGATGGGTTCTATAAGGTTTAGTAAGAAATAAAACCATATTCCAATGTAAATTGGACCTTTTTAAATTCTATATATAATTGGAGTTGTGGTTTACCATTTCGTAATGCCACCTAGCCTCTCTAAAGTACATGATGTGTTCGATATATATTTATTAAAGAAGTACATGCTAGATAAAATGCATGTGCTCATGTATAAAGAAATAGAACTGGAACATAATTTATCTTACTATAAATAGCCTATTCAAAATCTTGACAATAGTGAACAAGTGTTGAGGAATCGTACAACTCGACTTATAAAAGTTAATTAGATAAATAAAAATATTTAATCAGAAGAAATTGTTATGAAATACTTCCCAAATATATTCATGATGTAAAATTATAAAAATTATAAGGATGAAATTTTTTGGAGGGAAGAATGTGACATCTGAGCTTCAATTATATTAACCTTTTTATAGAAACAATAGCATAGTACACATTATTTTATTCAAGAATGGGATTAAAAAATAAATTATAAAAAAATTAAATTAAATATTCTTAAATTTTTTTAATTTTTTTAAATTTTAAAATCATAATATAAAAATTAACTTAGTCTGAAATAATTTGTTTTTTCTGAAATTATTGATTTGTCAGTGAATAGTGAATACACTAATTTTTCAAATTCTATCATTTTGTTTCATTAAAAAGGTAATTTAAAGTAAAATTATATTTTTAATTTGGTATTAAAGTAAAATATGATCCATTTTATTTATTCTAATTTAATTTTAATAAAAAAAATATGATTTTTATATAATTTATATTTTTTCTTTAAAATTTAGTCCTCTAAAAACTATTCTATTGTGTTCTTAGAATTGATATTAAATTGAATTTATAAAATTACTAGAAATTGAATATTGAAAAATAGATACGATATTTGGTATTGGGAGATTAAAATTTATTAAATAATTACCTTTTATTTTTAATCATTTCTAATAGTAACTATAGAAAAAATTATCACATTGGTAAAAGGGAAGTCGAGTATTTAAATTTTAAAATAATGTCATAGGGACAAAAACTCTCACTAACAGTTGTATTTATCTTATTGGATAATTTTTTTCAACCTTTACTATTAATTATTTGAAACTATGGAAATTACATTCCATTTTCCATTGATTGTAACATTTATATTGTTTTTAAGTAAATATAAAATTTAAAATGCCACTATCTTGATTTCAATATCTATAATATTTTATGATAGTGAAAAAAAATTATTTTTAGTTATAAATATTTATTTGAGGGATAAATTGTCTTTTTTTAACATGGTAATTTATTTTGAATTTTTAGTGATGAAATAATTACCTTAAATTCTTATGCAACACTAGCATAATATTTATTCAATTAATATAAAAATAATATAAAAATTTATTAAAAATATAAAGGTAATATTTTTTGGGTGACTTATAATGATAGATGAATTTTTTAAATATATATGACATATTAGAGATGTTTTAAAAGTATATATTCTAATTACATATTTTTTTGATGAGTTTAAATTCAAATTTATTGAATAGTGTCAAAAATGAAAATATTGATATTTTACGAAAAAAAATATTTTATTAAATTATTTTAAAATCATAATAAACTTTAGAGAGGAAAATTAGTATCATTAATGGATTAATATTTCATCCATTATCCATTTATGAGAAAATTATTACCTCAAGTAAAATTTTAACCCTTTAATATCGAAAAGGTATTTACTGTAATTGAGGATAAAATTGTTTAATGAAGCGGTTAAACCAAATGATAAGTTTCAAAATACCACATAAATACTAAAAAAGTATTATTTTAATTTAAAAAATACACTATATTTTTTTTTATATTATGAAAAAAATTCCCACTTTCACATGAAAATAAATTTATTATATTTAATTCTCTTTATTAATTCCATATGTGTCCTTTTGTTCACTAAAAAAATGAACCACCTCTATTTTCTTATATACACCACCAATTGCCTCTTACATCAGAAAAACCCTTTTAAAACCTCCTATAAACATTATTATACATATTTTTGAGGTCATATTCTTCCAAAAATACCAACCATATGTCCCTTAAGAGAAGATCTAATAGATCTCTCTTGAAGAAGAGGTGATCACCTTTAACAACTATTTAAAATTTATTTCTTCTTAAACATAATCTAAATATGTTATAAATATCTTAAAATAACAAATATATTGTCATAAATATATTTATATGTCATAATGACTCTGTTACAACCATTTCCTATCTCTTTTCCAACCTAAAAAAAGTGAAAATATCACTCATGCATACGTATGCCTTATCATCTCCACATATAGGTGTAATTCGTTTTTCATCATCACTTTATATATATGATTATTAACATGGAAAAAATTATATATTAGATATTTATTATATTATTATGATTTCAAAATTATAATATCATAAATTCATTCTTACCTTCTAATCCGTTGGAAAATAATAACTTTTATCATGTGTATGTGTGGACAGCCACCTCCACAAAGTGATGTAATATATTTTTCATTTTTGCCTTACATTGAATGTAATAAGTATATATCTCATTTATATAGATTATATTTATATTTTTATTAAAATTAGTAATATTATTCAACCATAATAAATGTACAATGACTAGAACTTTCATTACAAAACATACAAGATAAAATAAAGTAGTTAACACCCAAAACAATGATAATAATGAATGATTGTTGATGAACTTGTGATAAGATGTTACAAGAGGATAATATATGATATTATAAATATTTATATGGTTCTTTTATAATTTTATAATATGTATAAAATATGTGTACATTAGTTAAAATAATTTTTAACTAAGGGTAAATATGATATAAGTGATTTCATCTCGATTTCCACTCCATTGAGAAATATATAATATTATACACAAATTTATTTTTTATGTGGTTTATATTTTAACCATTTTTGGTACTAAAGATGAATATATATTTACTCATTATGATTAAATATTTATTTCAAGTTTACTCTTCTAATGGGTTCCAATTTAAAAGCTACCAAATAGGTAAGAATTTATTCTACAATATCATTTTTTGGATTGACTTTATTTTCAATTATTTAATCTTATAATATATCCATCATAAACTCTATATATTCTTCAATCCTCTGATTAATTATAGAGTTTTCATATTCTAATCCAAATTTTCCTCTATTTATCACCTGAATCAAGAAAAGTAGTATTTCAAATAAAGTTCAGTCTTATTTCTCTTTGTGGTCGGGTATATTTTTCATCCATATATATTTTTTCAAAATTATTTTATAAAATTCATTTTTATTTTATAAAAGTAAATTTTAAGTTATACTTAAATTTTTAAATGGTTTTAAAGTATTCTTATAATATTTTATCAAATGGACATTTTAAATTTTGTTTACAATAAGTCAAAAGAAATTTTCTTTTTAACGTATGTGGTGTTAAAAGATTATTCCATTTCCATAACTGTTTTATAAAATTTAACTTCTTTGATGAGTTTTAATTGGTTCTATCAATAAAAATAATTAATAGAGGGTTATTTTAATATTTAACTTCCATTTTCTTTATTTCTCTAATATAAATTCTTTTATTACAGAATCTATATTTCTGATGAATTGATGCTCATATTTTATCTCTAACTAATTTTGTAGTTATTAAATTTCTAATGAAACATTCACTTTCTTATGATAATCAAACTTTAATTTCTCTTAAATATTGATATTATTTTTATCATGGATATGATTGTTTCTTAAAAAATATACCATATATACATATATTACTTTGAATGTTATTTGATTGACTAGGGAAATATTGATATTCTTTATTTATTATTCAATAAGGAAATTTATTAATATGGAATATCATTTATGAATTAAATTAATCAATAAATATATGAGGAATTCATTATAAATATAAGTATTGGTGGGGTCTCGGATTATATATCCACTTGATGCATCGATGGGTCTCATGTGACAAATCAATTGTCCAAATATATTAAATGTGTTTTTGGTGTATTCTCACCCATAATTTAAATTATCTTGAAATAAGGTTTCACTGTAGATATATCATGATGATTGATATCATCTTATCCATAGCTATGCATTTCCTTCATTGAGAATGTAATTATTATTATCCATGATATTACTACATTGATATTATACCTTGATTCATTTCATCCTCAATTTATTGATTAAATTTCATGTGTATCTAGTTATCATCTTTTCATATTGATTTTCCCTCACTTACTCATAATAGATTCTATTTTACTCATACCTTGCTGATAATTTGATCTTTACCTAATTTTGTTTCATTCCTCTTGGCTATAAGGAAGAAATATTTAAATGAGTTTCAAGTATTCCAAATATTTTCTTTTTTTATGTTTTATATTTTATTCCCAATATCAAATGTTTATCATGTATGTATATGGTTCTCCAAGACTATTAAACTGATTAGACCTTTGATATTAGAAACCGTGTGTCTATGAAAATATAATATAGCTGATATTGGATCTAGGTTACTAGATTTGTTGTTATTGCATTGATGATACTAAAAATGTGATGTTTCTTACTCCTAATGATCTTATTGAGACTATCTTGAAGTATAAGAATCATATTAAGTGAGATACTAAGAAATATAAGAGGAAAATGGATTCGTATCTTCGTCAACATACATTACATTATTATCTAGATTTAACACTTCTAATTTAATTACAATGAACATAAAAGATAAAAATATTTTGAATAGTGGTTTTTTATAAGTTAGAGATTGAGAACTTTTATATTTTGAAATCCTCATGGAAAAGATTAACAGAAAGAATAAATTCTAGAAAGAACATTAGAAACTCTTAATTGAGAATTCTGAAAAGAAGGATTCTTTGGGAAAAAATTATGAATGTAAAAAACTTGGATGAATTAGATCAGATTTTATAAGGATTAAAAATAAAGATAAAAATTCTAAAAACTATTATGAGAGAAAAATAATGGATTCATTTTGAGGAAATATTGATACTTTGAGTTCTAGTGAATATCGATTTTATGATGATAGAAGTGTATTAAAAAGTAGTAATATCGATAAAATTACTGTATTTTATACCAATTTCTCAAAGAGAGATTTATGCTTCATCGTAAAGGTAAGGTTTAATATCTTATGAATTTATATTTAAATTGTTCTTTCTGTTTTTATTCAAAGGATAAATATGAGGGTGATTTTCCATCATTTGAATGGATTTATACGTGACTTTAATTAAGAATACGAAAAAAGAAGTTAATAAAATACTATGATTGTGAAAATCAAGATATTTTTGAAGTTATGGATAAAATTTATAGACATATTTTCAAGTAAGATGTTAAATATAAACTTTTTTAACATAAGATGATAAGAACTCTTTTTTAAAACTGAAGTCTAAAGTTAGTATTCATAAAAATATCTATTCTAATTTTACTTCTAGACTGTATAATATTGATATGTTCCTAAGATAGGTGAAACCTAATCATTAATCTTATAGAATTAGTTTTTATAGTGGAAATTCTCACTTCTAATTTAATTAATTCATTCGAAAAAAATCAATCTTCTGTACTATATTTCATAGAGGATTTCATTGAATAAAACATTATTTCCTGAACAAATTTTAATCCTTTATGACTCATGGGGATTAAATTTCTATAGAACTAGTAGTTGTTCAACATAAATGGGTTGGATATATATGTGTTACAAATTTTTTTTAATGGAATTAATGTACCAAAGAAGTTTTTAGTTCCAAACTTTCATCATTATCATTTTAAGGGAAATAGATTGAGTACCAGTAGGTGAAACACCTGGTGCATGGATAATAGTTGTCCTTGAAGGTGCCAGGGATATCAATAGAATTAGGAGATTAAAATATTTCCATACATATTGATGTAAATACATCATCATTGGAAAGATTAAACCTATTATAATATCTTGAGGATCATATATAAAGATTTTAAGGACAAAAATTAAATCAAAATTTCCTCTTTCAATTTGAAGATGTGCTCAACATTCACTCATCTTTAGTGATATTTTCTCGAAGGAACTGAAGTTGATTCTATATAGATCATCCAAAAGTTAGTTTAAATTATTCAGTAATTTCATTCATCAAAATCCATGTGCTAGCATAGAAACTTAATAATGACTTCGACATCCTAACGATCACCAATGTGATAATTCACCGATCTATATAGATGAAATTGGATAGGGAGGCTGAATCATCTACATCTCTTTCTAGGAAGTGGGATAAAGGTTAGAGGTTCTCATAAATCCATAGTTAAATTTTCTTCATGAGTGAGTTTAATATCTCAATATTTTTTAAAAGAATAAAATGTTTGATGGCATATAAAATATGAAAAACTCAGCATAAACAAACCATAAAATATTATTATTTAAATGTGATTGTTATAACCTATCCATAATATTATAGGGTATGAATAGTATTTAAAAAATTTAAATATATATAAAGGTTATAATAAATAAAAATATAAAAAATAACTCTTAGTAAATAAGCACTCAATTTTTAGTAATGTTGTTTTATTATTAAAAATTATGTTTTCTCCAAAAATGATTATTATTGATTTTTAGGAGAAATTATTATAATTAATTTTTGAAAAAATCAGAAAATTTATTTGATAAAATTAAATTTATTTTGGGAATCATAATATCAAAATTATATTTAGGTGAGATTTTGATAATTTTCTAAAAGAATTATTTTTCAAGGAATAGAGAAAATTACCGATTTTTATTGAAATTTGTATTTTATTTTCTATTATTTAAAAATTAAAATTCAATTTTGGATTAGTTTAAAAAATTTATTAGTTACTTCTATAAAAAATTATCCAATAATGGTTTTTTAAATGAACTTTATACTTGAATTTAGTTTCAAAATATTTTATACTTAAAATTGGCATTTTTCTGAAAAACCATTTTTCATCGTGTTTTATCAGTATAATTTTAATGTAAATTCAAAAACTAATGTGTTTTGAATTTTTTTTTAAAAAATCAATAGTAGGAATAAGTGGTTCCAAATTTAGTTAATATTTCCCTTTTAATTTTAGTCAATATAAATAGTAACCATAGTTATTTTTGTTACCATAGTAAAGTGTAAAACATATAATTAAGGGTTAAAAATAATATGATAAAGAATATAAAGAGACCATAAAACTTACCTTAATCTAATTGTATACATACATATCATCCATACTCATAAAATATTATGTTATATTTCCTTTTTAATTTGGGTGTGATTATGACCTTAATAATATTTTATATCAGGAAAAGTCATAAATGTAACATTCTTATTTTTAATAACTATAATTATTTTAAAATTGGGATAAAAAGAACATATGTTTAGTTATAAATATTAATTTTAAATATAAATTGTTTATCTTCATCATTATAATTTATTTCAATTTTTTATTGAATAAAAAATTACCTTAAATGCTTACACAAAGATCATACAGTTATTATTCAATTAATAAAAAATAAAATAAATGATATTAAAATATTAAAAGTAATATAATTTTTGATAATTAAAGTTATAAGATAATTTTATAGATTAAAATAATGGGTTATTTTTGTAATAAAATGTTTTTTTTAATTTCATTGTTTTCTTGATTTTATTAAATTCATAGTATTGAATTGTTCTAAAAATTGACATTAATGATATTTTGTAATAAATAATATTTTATTAAATAATATACAATTCATAAAAATCCTATATTTTGAAAAGTTATTATGATATTGTTTATGAAATAAATAATGGTCTATTTATGGGTTGTTTTACCATTTACTGTAATTATCATTACCCTCAAAGAGTAAAAAACCTTGTTGTCATGGTAAGTGTGAAAAGGGTTAATGGGAGGTTAAAACCAAACCATAAGGGTAAAAATGTGATAAAATTTTATCTAGAAATTAATGGATAACTTTATTTATAATAATAATAATCTTATATTCTAATATTATAAATTTGGATCCATTTTTACATCAAAATTAATTTATATTAAATAAATATTTTAATAAATTTCATGAGTGCCCCCCCTCTAATAAAAGGGAACCACTTCTTATCTTTACTACATGACTAAACCCAATTTTTTTAAGAAAAAATATACTAAAATACATTTATAAAATCCCTCCCCAATTTATATATCCCTTAGTTTTGTAACAATATTGATTTTATAGGTCTTATGGTGTTTAGAAAAGGAGATTTTCCAAAGATTAAGTATAGTTTTTTACCACATGTTTCAGTATTATTTATTCTTCCACTTCCCTAAAATATTTTCCAATAGTTTAAAATAATAACATCAATATCCTATATTTAATTAGATTTTATTATATTCTATATCCATCTCCTTTAATATATAATGGGAATGAAACTATCATTCGTGTGTACGGTAGATTGTCGCATCATGAACCAATGTAATTCATTTTTCATCACCATATCTCATAGCTGGATTATCATGTTAAAATTAATTTTTATATATTATATTAATTAAATATTTATCATTATAAAAATATAATATATCATTTACCTTCTAACATTTCCATTCACTAAAAAAATAATTTCATTTATGTGTAGGTGTGGACTACTAACTACACAAAGAGATGTCATTCATTTTTCATCACCACATCACAAGGATAATATATGTACACATATTTCAAGAATAAATTTCATATTTATTATATATGATCATTACTTAAATATAAAATAACACATACCTTCATTCCATAATAATCTTTTAAAAATAAAAACATTACTCCTGCGTATGTACAACCTATCATCTCCAAGATTATAACGTAGTTCATTTTTCAAAAAAATATTTGATGGTTATATTTAAAGCTATCATTGATGAATAAAATTTATAATTATTTAATTATTATAATTATTTTTATTATGTAATAATGAACCCCTTTACCATTCTCAACCTACCGAGGTCATTTTGGACTTATTAACTGAATATTGTCAAAACATTCAACGTGAACTTAAATGATTAAGTAATTATTATAACAAGGTAATAAGTGATATAAAAGGAATAATAATGTTGTAAAAGGTTATAAAGAAATTAAATAATTAACATAATTTTATTATTTAGGAATATAAGGGATGTATTTTTTTATTTGAATTCAAGGTAACTTGTTTTCTTTTAAAAATACTTTTTAAAGTTTCCTATAAAACTCATATTTTCATCAAAATACATATTTTAAAGAATATTTTTTGGATTTATTTATAAATAAATAAGGGAATTATAATTAATACTTCATGTTTCTTTTTAATTTATTTTAAATTATATAAAAATGAATATTTTTAGGGAATTTTATAACTTTCTTTACAAAAATACAAAAGGAATGTTCTATTTTAACATTTATGATGATAATGAACTTTCTCGTTGTCATAGATATTATTTTATTTTTAGATTAATTTATAATATTTAATTAATTATTTAAAAAACAACCTCCTTCCCTATATTTTGGTTATTTTTAAAAAGGGTTTTAAAATTTGAAAAAAAATCAAATGGGTGCAAAGAATATTTTTTTGATTCAAGATTTTATGTGTTCTGTTATGGTTATTGGGAGTTTTCTATTGGGATAGTTGGCTCCGTTATAAACCAAGGGTGGGTGAGACCGTTATAGATCTCCATTTCATTAGGTAAATGGATGTATTAAAACAATTAGGTTTCTCTTAGGAGATTATGGTAATATATTGTGATGGTTATTCCAATTGTAACCATAATTGTTATTTTATGTGTAACTCTAATGGTTATTATATGTGTAACCATGAAGGTTATAAAATTTTTAAGAGTGATATTAAAATTATTACCTAAGACACTCATATGATTTATCTATTATTTATATGGGTTTTTTTATGAAAATCTTATGATTTTACAAGGTAAAGGAAAGTATATGCTACTTCGTAAGGTTGAAAAGTATAACATTGTGAAAATTTTAAGATGACTATTTCCTAATTTTAAAGAACCCTTTATGAGTTTTATTTTTCCTTTAATATGTATTAAAAAATTATGAAAATATTTTGGCAGAGAAGGTGGTTTCTTGGGTAATAAAATTTTTATTTTGATCCTAATGATTATTTTAAAGAAATAATTTTTTTATAAGTATTCATGGACTAACAATTTATTTCTTTATTTTTAAATCTAATACTGAGATTTTTTTTCTCATCCCACATTTTCAAATGGTTTTCATATGATTATTAGGGATAATAATTATTTAAAGATAAATATTTTGAAGATTTTTCTTGACAAAAAATATTTATTAATTTTTGTTGGGTGGAAATAATGGATACTGAATTGAAGTGTCCATATTATAATATATTGTTTTTTTTGTAACATGTATTACTATACACTCTAAAAAACGTAACCTAAAAAGGTCCTAAAGAATATAATAAATTGATCTTCTAACTAAAAAATCAGGATTATGTAATATTTAAGGTTAGGTCCTCATAGTTTGTATTAGAGGAGGGTTTAGACAACTTTGGAGATTATGATGTTTCCATGTGAGGTTTTCTTAAGAGATATGGACTCCATCATTGGTTTACAAGTTTAAGGTTCATTATAAGTTCAAAGTATTTGACACCTCTTTTCTTAGTTTTAGGTGATACATTTTGAGTTGATTAACAATATTTTTGGGAGATTGTATTTGGAAGGGTAATAAACCGGGGTATAAAGTGTTTTATTGCTAAAGTATTATGGAATTTATAAGGGTATTTTCTTTACAAGGACCATTTTCAATTTAATATTAAATAAGTCATTTCATGTTTTAATTTTACTCATTTAAACAGATAAATGATCTTCAATCAATATGAAAGTAAGGAGAAATTTCACAACCTTTTTATCCCTTTTAGATTATTTTATTATCACTATAATTGAAAAATTATGTTTAAATGATTTGAATAGCTTCTTATATATTGAAATTACTTATAAGAAACTATTTGATCTATCCAATACCTTTTTATTTACCTATAATTTCTATGGATCATGGTGTCTCTTTTATCTGGTTATAAAATCTTAATTTATCCATCTCATTCAGCATGGGAAATGCCATTAAGAACATGACTATTTATTTTCTAGATATATGGACTTCATACTCAAAGAGAAAGAGTATATCAACATAACAAAAGAATACCCTGATATATGGGTCTAAGGTATATATTATTTTATTGTGTTCTATTTATGAAGGATGATTGATTTCATATTGATAAATCATAAGGACATATTTCATGTATTTTATGTTTAGGAATAAACTGTTAATTAATAAGACAAAGAATTGTGATTAGTGGTTTAAGGATGTGTTTATATATAGAATATTATGCGAATCATGAAATACCTATGTATTATTCTATATTAGGTTTTGATTACAAAATTTGGAAACATATGTTATATATAATTTATAGCTTTGAAATGGGAGTAATGAAAAGGTTATATTGTTGGGAAACAATTATTGAGTTTTGATAAATGTTTAAGGTACATGTAATAATTATGTTTAACACATAAAAAATGTTATTTGAATAATAATGAATTTAATTTTATTGGAAACAAGTTAAAAGGTGTTGGTAGCCTTTAGGGTTAATATGATCACTGATTTTGTGGTAATTTTGGGTTATTGCAATTTTGGAAAATATTTTTTTTCATATAGATAATAGTGGGATTAGAAATTATTTGGTGATTAAGTGATTAATGTTATCTCATAAGAATATCACTATAATTTTGGGAACTATATATTATTAAGTTAAATAGAATAATATGGGATTTTATTTGATGAATAAATCTGGAATTATAGTTTGGAAAAACATATGATTTTATGGTTTTATGGTGATTTAGTTTATTTATGGAAATTACTTATATATTTTTAATATTATATGATTGTGGAATATATATTTTCTCTATTTGACTTTAAAAGTGATTAATATTATTTATAGATAAATCCTCAATTTATCATGGAAGAATATATAATCAATTTTTGGGTTTCAATCTTAGTCGTTAATATTTTTATAAAATTAAGGATGGTTATTTATTTAATGATCTAAGTTGAACTTTTAGTATTACTGTTTAATTTTGTAGATTAAGGTAGTTTTTTCTTAATTTGTTGTTTTTTCATTTTGGTAAGTATCTTATCTAAAACTAACCATTTGTTTTTTGTTAAAATCTAAGGATAAGAGGAATATATTGTTTTTATCTTATGGATTATGTGATTTGTTAGGATTTTATTTTAGTACTTCAAGCATGATATATTTATCTTGAATACTTATTTTTGGGAGAAAAATATTATTTTGTGGTGGAATTTTATTAAAGGATTAAATTTTACTTTTCAAGTAAGTATAAATCCATAAGTTCTTAGTCAATATGATAAATAAATTCCTCAACTTTAGGAAAAGTATCCAAAACTAAAAAATTTATCGTATTACCATCTTTTTTTAAGAATGAACAGTATTTTCACAACTCATCAGGAAGTAATTGTGTGGTCATTAACTTTTTCAAGATTATTCACTTTCTTGTGATCAATTTTCTCTACCACTATCAATCATAATTTAGATATAAATTTTTTATTCCATTTTTATATTTTCATTTCCTACTAATTTTCTCTCATTTGTAAACCTATTTTTGTTATCCCTAATGACCTTTAAACTTCCCTTTCTCTCTTTTCGAGAGGAAGTCTTATTAATCCTTTTTTACATTGTGGGATTTCAAAAAAGGTATATTAAATTGTGAAATGTTGATTATTGAGACCGAGTTAAAATTTTGAGGAATAAATTTCATAAAGGGGGGATAATTTAATATCACAAATTTTTTTTAAAAGAATACTATGTTTGATATAATATAAAATTTACAACACTGAGCATAAATGTAGCATTAGATAATGTTCTTTAAATATGGAAATTACAACCCAGTCATTTAATTGGAGGTAATGAATATAATTAAATGATTATTTGAATATATATATATATATATATATATATTATAATCAATACAAATTTATTTATTAATACTTAGTAAATAAGCACTCAATTTTTAGAAAATCCATTCTATTCTTCAAAAATATTTTTTCATCCAAAATTATTCTTATTCATTTTTATAAGAAAATATTATACATCATTATTGAAACATTTATAAAATTAATTTTATAAATTGAAATTTATTTTCAAAATTATCATATCAAAATTATCTTAAGTGAAATTTTGAGATTTTTCTGAAAGGGATCATTTTTTAATGAATTTTTAAAAATATTTATTTTTATTTAAATTTGTATTTTCTTCTTGATTATTTACATAGTAAAATTCTATTTTAGATTATTTTTAAAATTAAATTATTCCATTTTTATATAAAATAATTCAATTATATTTTTCTAAATTAATTTTATACTTGAATTTATTATAGAAACATTTAATACTTAAAATAGGCATTTTTCTGCAAAATCATTTTTCATCACTTTTTTATTAATTTTAAATTAAATTATGTCACTTTTTTCTTTTTAATTTTGAATAATAGATTCCATATTTTGAATAATTTGGTATAAATTTTGTAAATATTACCCTTTTATTTGTTTTCAATATGAATAGTAACCATTGTAATTCTTATTACCATAGTAAATGGTAAATTAGGTAATTAAATATTAAAACTATTATGATAAGGAATACAAAATAAACCTAACACCTGAAATAATTTTATTTAATAATTAAATATCATCCATATTCATAAAATATTAGGTTATATTGCCTTTTATTTTCATTTGGATGTGATTATGAACTTTATAAAATTTTATGTAAAAAAAGTCAAAAAATGTCACACTCTTGTTTTAAATAACTATAATATTTTTATCTTGGGGATAAAAAAATATATGTTCAATTAAAAATATTAATTTTAAATATAAATAATTTATATTCATTATGTAAATTTATTTTTAATTTTTTCATAAAAAATTACCTTAAATGCTAAACAATGATGATGTAGTAATTATTCAATTTATGGAAAAATCAAAACAATGATATTAAAAATGTTCAAAGAAATATAATATGAGATAATTAATGTGGTACATGAATTATATAGATGAATATAATAGGTTAGTTATATAATAAATATTTTATTATTATTTAATTTATTTTCATGGTGTTATTAATGTCAAAGTAATCAATGGTTCTAAAAATTGACATTAATGATATTTTATCATAAAAAATATTTTATTAAATGATATAAAATTCATAATAATACATTGTTTTTTCAATTGATTAGTATATAATTTAAAATATCATCCATATTCCATTTATCATCCATCTTCTATTTAAAATAACAATCATGACCTTTAAAGAGTAAAAAACATTGTTGCCACGATAAGTGTCAAAAGGATAAACATGGGATAAAAATAAAAAATAAGGTTAAAGGGTGATCTGAACTTGTAAAAAAATTATAAAATTACATTATTTAGACTATAAATAATCTTATATTCAATTATTATCAATTTGGATCCATTTTTATGACAACATTAATTTCTATCAAATTAATATTTTAATAAATTCCCAGACTGCTTCTCCCCTCTCTTAAAAAAGGGTATCACTTATTATCTTTACTTAACAATTAAAAAATAAATGTTTTAGGAAAATATATTCCAAAATACATTCATAATATCATTCCCCATGTTCTATATTCCTTATTTTTTCTATAATACTAATCTTATTGGTCATTAGCTGTTAAGGAAATGATATTTTACAAAAAATCTATACAGTTTTTTTACCACATGTTTTGGTTTTATTTGTTCTTAGACTTCCTTAAAAAATAAACCATTATAAAATAATAATATAAGTATCCTTAAGATATTCGTATGTTATTATAACTTATATCCATCTCCTCTTCCATCAAATGGGAAATGAAACCATCATTCATGTGTGCGTCGGACTACCGCCTCACAGACCAAAGTAATTCGTTTTTCATCATCATATCTCATTATAGATTATAATGATGGAATAAATGTTTATATATGTTATTAATGAAGTATTTATCATTATAAAAAGATAGTTTATTGTTTATCTTCATACCTTTCCATTCACAAAAAAATGATAACATCGTTTATGTGTACGTGTGGACTACCACCTCCATAAAGTGATGTGATTCATTTTTCATCACAATAATAAATATATGATATATATATATGATAATTTAATTAATTAATATGATTAATATGATATTATGATCATTCTGGAAAGATAAAATAATATTTACCATCTTTTAATAATAATTGTTAAAGAATTAAAACGTTACTCATGTGTGTGTACGACCTAACATCTTCATGACTGTAACTTAGTTCATTTTTCATAACCATATTTAATGATTTGATATAAAATATAAATTTTGTATAAAAATTATAACTATTAAATGATTAATATTCTATAGGTGATGTAATAGTGGCCACATTAACCATTTTTATCCTACCAAAATCATTTTTGGAGTTACAAATTTAATATTGTCTAAGCATATGATGTGAACTTAAATGATTATGTAATTGTTATAACATGGTAATAAGTGAGATAAATGAAATAACAAACTTTAAAATGTTCTCAATCAAGTAAATAATTGACATAATTTCACTATTCGAGAACATAAATAATGTATGTGCCGATTCGGGCTAATGGTATGTGATACTCTTTTAAAAATAATCTTTTAAAGTTTCCCTTAGAATAAACTTTTTTCTATATCCATTTATTTAAATTTATTTTATGGATGTATTTATATGGATATAACTGAATCATAAAGGAAACATTATTTTTATTTTTACTTTCTTTCAAAGGTTTTCAAAAGGAATATTTTTACAGAACATTTTAACATTCTTTAGAAAAAGACAAAAGGGATGTTCTATTTTAACATATACATCAAAAATAAAATTTCCTACCACCGTAACTATTATTTTATTTTTTTATTCCATTAAAATATTTTATGTTTTCTTAAAAGAAAAAAACCATCCTTAAAAATTTTCTGGTTATTTTCAGATTGGGTTTTAAAATATGGAAAAAAAATATATTATGTGTGAAAAAGACATTATTTGATGCAAGCTTTTATGTATTCAGTTATGGTTTTTGGTCATTGTTTATGTGGATAGGTGGTTCCATTATAATTTGGGGGTTGGTGAGCCTATTATAGATATACATTTAATTTGGTAAAGGGATAGAGTTATCCAATGGGGTTTGTAACATATCGCCCCTTCTCAATGGATGGAGACTAGGTTGAATTTCTATTTGGCCTTAGCCGACATCCCTGAGACACTAAATCCAGGAAATAAATAAAAATGTATTCATAAAAGTTGAGGAAAGATTTTTAATTTTGAATAATAAAACAACCATGGCCAACAAAAAAATTGAACAAAACAACTATATGATGCATGATCACAATGTAATACACCTCAATGTAATACCAAACTAACAATAGACCATACCAAAGTACAAAAGACAAACTAGAACCAATATCAGAGTATAAAGAAGAAGTCAAATCCAAAAAATATATCAAAGGCTCCGAAGACATCAACTCCACATCTCCCAATATGATCCAAGATCCAAATCCACAATATATCCCAATGTAACATGATGAATCACTAAAGAAATGTGATGCCTTACCTTTACAGGTGTAATGATAAAATGTCACAAACCAGCCTGAGTCAACCCTGAACCGGTCACCCTTTCCAGCCCGCGACAAGTCCCGAGAGGCGTTCCTGATCCTTCTGAGATAGATACAAGCACCAAGGGCACCAATAGAGTACACAAGGGAACGATTTCACCCATATATAAACAATCAAACAAATAACGGAAAGAAATGGAAATCCTAAAAAACACTTATATAAAAATTAAATTGAACATTATTTGTACAAGAGACTGAAAGTAAAAATAAACCAAAAACTCAACTGACCAACCTAGTTAACCAATGAACTCCATGTAACCCCGATGTTCACTCTCCAACAAAATGATCACACATCGCACAAGGCGATCAAACTCGAGCTGAAACCTATACAGGGGCTAAAAATAGAAGAAGACTATAGGCGTGAGTATTAAAACTCAGTAGGTTATCTTGATATTCTATTCCCAATGCACTTCATTTAAAATAAAAGAAACATCAATTTATATTTTTAAATACAAGATATAAAAGTTTGTTTTTCAAATGAGGTTCAATGCTATAATAATTATCAGACAAAAACATGTATGTTTAATAAAAAAATGCAAGTAACAATTTTTCAAAGAGGTGCAACTTCAAAATGAAAATTGTTTCAATGAGGGATTCTTTAATGATTGTAAAATTTTGAATAAATAACACACACTACTAAATTTACCAACCAAACACACCATATGCTGACAGTGAGTACAAAATAGCCAATGAGCACAACTCACGGGAACACCCATAGGCACTAGTTAGTTGTGAGACCCGAGTACCTCATATCTCGGTGAAAGTAACCATAATAAATATATGGTCTAGTGAACACGAGCCACTAGTAGGGTTTAAAGACCCAAAAATTTCAAAAAAAAATCCTTGAAATTTCCGGGTCTTTACATTACCCCCACCTCAGGGCTTTAAGTCCCCGTAAAGCTAAAACACACACTAGGGAAACAAATGGGGGTACTGAGCATGCATCTGAGACTCTTTCTCCCATGTGCTCTCCTGAAGGTTCCTGTGCTGCTAGCGAATGTGCACCAGAGGAATCGACCATCCACATAGGACCTGCTCCTGTTGATCCTCGATCTCTACTGAGACCTCCATGAATGTCTCCCCGTCATCGATGTCCATCTCCCCGTGGTCGATAATTTGTGACAAGTCATGCATGTATCTCCTCAGCTGAGATACATGAAAGACTTCATACACCCAATGCAACTAAGTTGGAAGGGACAGGTGGTAAGCCACATCACCTACCCTACTGAGGACCTGGAACAGTTCGATGAAGCGCGGAGATAACTTGCCGCCTCGGGCAAATCTCCATAGACCACTGGAGTTCTAGGATGGCAACCATATATTCTTACAGGTCTCACCTCGATGAGTTCTATGGAGATTTGGACAAGGTGGAAAGTTATCTTCGTGCCTCATCGAACTGTTCCAGGTCCTCAGTAGGGTAGGCGAGGTGGCTTACCACCTGGCCCTTCCACCTCAGTTGCACCGGGTGCACGACGACTTTCACGTATCTCATCTGAGGTGATATGTGCACGACCAGTCACACATCATCGACCATGGGGAGATGGACATCAATGACGGGGAAACATTCATGAAGGTCTCGGTGGAGATCGAGGATCAATAGGAGCGGGTCCTATGTGGATGGTCGATTCCTCTGGTGTGCATTCGCTAGCAGCACGTGAACCTCCAGGAGAGCACATTGGAGCGGGAGGCTCAGATGCGTGCTCAGTACCCACATTTGTTTCCCTAGTGTGTGTTGTAGCTTTACGGGGATGTAAATCCCTGAGGTGGGGGTAATGTAAAGACCTGTAAATTTCAAGTAAATTTTTTTTCTTAAATTCTTTGGAATTTTAAGAGTCTGATGTTTCTGACGGTGCCTCATTCTGAGGCCCGGTGTGCCTGGAATCAATTTCTGAAGTTTTGATTGGGTACGTTAAGTGAATGTATGAGTGGGTTTTTCTAACTTATTAACTAGTGCTTGGAATCTAAATCTGAGGGCACTGATTAACTCGCAGCACCGGTATTCGCCTAAGGGGAACTTTACCGTAGTTGCGTTTTATCGAGAGAAGTTAATTTTTTCGGGTTTGTCATTAAAAAATAAATAAAAATATGAGTTAGATATTTTTATTTGGTGGGTGGTTATAATCTCCAAAAGGAAGTAAGAGGTGGTACCCACACCCCACATAACCACCCATGAGAGGATTTAGTGTGGTGGGGCCCACATGAACCCAAACCTATTCACCTCCCCTCAACTCCCTTAAACTCCACATTAACACCCCTTAATTAATTTGACAACTTCCCACTTTTAATGTGAACTCTCCACCTCCCTCCATTGATTGTGCCAACCCCATCAATTGAATTAATTAAGCTCCCTTAATTAATTAATTTGTGTGTCAACAATTCATTTTGAATTGTTTTGAATTGCATGGCAATGTTATTATATTGAAGGGCCTTTTATTATATTTGCTGGGAAAATATTCGTGGGAAAAACTTTGGGAGAAAAACCCTTGGTGGAACTTCCTTTTCTCGATGAAGAAAACCGTTCTTCAATTAAGAACATCCCCAAAGAAGAACGCGAAAGAATTCTTCCAACGACGCTTCCTCTTCGGACGCACCCCGACGTCAACGGAATCGACATTCGTATTCCACGACGCCCGACCTCTGCGACACTCATCTTCCATGGCTCGTTGATGTGCTCTGTTCTTGAAATTGAGGTAGGGGGCTTGTATAATTTTTAAGTAAATAAAATTATACCTCGTTCTTGATGTATGCAACAGTTTGTCTTCACCCTTTTGTTTCCACCAAACGCGGAGGGCGCGGGCCTAACGAACACGTCCAGATGACCCTCCGTTGGTTCATGTTTTTGTGGTGGCGATCGGAGGTGAATTCGACCGGAGGTGGTGGCATCCGGAGGCGATGACGACCGAAAGTGGCGACCACGCACCGGCCGCATGGAGGAGACGCGGCCCGCTTCCGCGGGCCGCTCGGTGGATGAACTGGCCGGCATGCGACCGGCCATGCTGGGAAGACCCACGGCACCCTCTTGGTGCCTCGCTGCAGAAGAGACGTGTCCCGCTTCTGTCGGCCTCTCGGTGGATGAACCGGCCAGCAGGTGACCGGCTGGGCTGGGAAGACCCCGCAGCGCCCTCCTGGTGCCACGCTGGGGAGGACAGCAGCCCGCCCATGCAGGCTTCTCGCGCCGGAGGAGACCGGCCGGCCGGGCAGGAGGGGCGGTGTAGCTCAGCACCGTCGTTTCAGAAAACTGGGAGTCGTGCCCCCCGTTTCGCTCAGCCAGATGGCCGAGCTGCGGCCCGTCGTGGGTCGGACCTTGCCCCGCCGGGCCGAGCCGCACCTCGTTGGGCCGGGTCGCGCCCCGCCGGGTCACGTTGTGCCGCACCGGTCATGGTTGTGCCCCGTCGGGCCGGGCCGCGCTCTGCTAGGCTGGACCGCGCCCCACCAGGCTGGGCTGACCCTCAGCCGGGTCGGACCCACCGAACCAGGTCGGGTCGACCCACCAGCCCACCATGCTTGATGAGTCGGGCCCGTTTCACTTAAATGTGAATAACTTAAAGACTATGCGTCTGATCAACGCGTTGTGTGCAGCACTGGGACCCTCACGATAAATCGGTACTTTTGCGATACTCTTAGTGAGTTTTGGACAACTTTGGAAAATGGCCGGGTATGGAGCAAGCATAATTCCAACTGGGCCCCTGGAACGGAAAAGCCAATAACTCTTAGATAGGGTGTCTGATTGACGCGATGTTGGTCGCATTGTGTTTCTTTTGATGAGACGGAACTTCTGGATACATCAACTCAGGACTTAGTGATAGTTGATGTATTGAACTTTTACTCGAGGAGCAGACCCTCCCGGAATTGAGTGTGTTGTGTGCGGGAACCCTTGAGCTGGCTGCGACTGTGACGTCTACTGTATTGGACTCCTCGGTGGGTTCGACAGTGACGACTACTGTACTGGAATCCTCTGTGGGTTCAACAGCAACAAGACTGGACTGAATCCTCCGTGGGTTCGACATCAATGATACTAGACTGAATACTCCATGGTTTCGATAGCAACGAGACTGGATTGAATCCTCCGTGGGTTCGACAGCAATAAGACTGTATTGGATCCTCTGTGGGTTCGCCAGCAAAGAGACTAGACTGAATCCTTTGTGGGTTCGATAGCAACGAGACTGGAGTGAATTCTCTGTGGGTTCGATAGTAATGAGACTGGACTGAATCCTCTGTGGGTTCGACAGCAACGAGACTGGACTGAATCCTCTGTGGGTTCGACAGCAACGAGACTGGACTGAATCCTCTGTGGGTTCGACAGCAACGATACTGGATTGAATCCTCTGTGGGTTCGACAGCAATGATATCCTGATGTTTTAGGTTTCTGTGAGTATCTTACGTTTGACAGTGAAATATGATTCAGTGGCTACAAATAATCATCTCTTACTCTATTTAAGTTGTGTATACCAATGTAATCTGAGTCTTGACTTTCAATCATTATCATCGATGTGATTAACTTATATCATGTGTTGACTGGGTTGTACTTGGGCTCAAGAGTTGGAGCCGAACTATGATTGATGACTTTGGTATATGTATGTGCATATACCTAAGTATAGTTGAATGATCCTTCGTGCTCGTATCTTTCTTCTGTGGTTTATCCTTTGTGGATTCTGGGAGAACTTTGGGGGTCTCGTGGTCCCTACTGAGTATCTTATACTCACCCCTACATGGCTATGCACACACTACGTTGTGTTGGATACAGATGACAGACAGCACCGATTGAGGTAGAGACTTGTAGAACTGGACGGTACCTAGTGGTAGACCACTTGGTGAGACGTACTCGGAGTAGACGGACGGACCCGAGGTGCTGAGGAGACAATCTGTACCCACCCTTCAGATGGGATTCCCGGAGGATGACTCAGTGGTTTCTGTTTTACTTTACTGTAGTTGTACTAGCTTTTCAGTTGTACTGTACTTACTGTTGGGCTTGTATTTTCGGCCCCTTTCTTTTCAGCACTTACTTTTGTTTATAGTTTTTCTTAGTGCTTACTTCAGTTGTGTACTCCATTGTGTTTGTTTACTTTTATAAAGTCAATGCCTTCCCAGTATAGGGATTTACGCCTTTGGTGATAGTCTCCAGCCCATGGCCTATAGAAGGAGGGCTTGGGGTAGTCACGGCACGGGCCCCAAGGACGGGTCGTGACATAGAGAGAATACCCATAACCTAGTGGTCCCCCAACATCATCACTATCATAGTTTAGTTAGTGTTTTCATCGTCAAACTTTCTACATGAAACAGGGGCCAAACCCCACAGAATCACTAGCATACTAGTACATGTCCGCCCACCTAGATACCCTGGATTCCCTTTAGTGCTCAATAAAGTTACACATATTATCAAATACACATTTCACATCCAAATTCCATTCCCAAACCATAAAAACAAAAACATCCCATAAAATTTCTTCACATTTCTTTAACAAATCAATAAAAAACTACAAATTTTCATAAAACAATTTCAATGAGTGTATTGAGGCTTTTCACATAAAACTCATTCAAAAACACTATTTGAATTATAAACACAAAACAATACCATAACCAACCATATTTTTTATCCCTAAAAACATTTAATAAAATCATTTCATGGACGATAAAATAATCCAAATTGACACAACATTATTTACACAAGTAAAATACTCATTCTTCATTTTTAGGAAAGGCCAAATAGGCCTTTAAACATTTTCCCAAAACTAACATTTGAAAAATATATGAATTTAAATTTTTTTAAATAGGTGTATAAAAACCATATATATAATCAAACCACATTCATAAATCCGATAAAACACTCAGGTTACATATTCAAAACACAACCATATTCATAATAATGTGAAACAGGCCATTTTCCGGCAACTCGGGCCAAAACATGTTGTAAACCAAAACCCATTTATTTTTAAAACCAAATACAAATTGGAAATACATAAAAGGACCCCAAAATAATTTTTTCTTTACATGCTTCCAATGTGTTTATAAATCCAAACAAATCATTTTAAATTGCACTAGACACATAAAATCCAACCGGGCAATTTACCGAACACGTGGCATGCACTCTTTAAAAAAACTTATGTTAAGAACTTTAAAAGGTATAAAATACCATTTTAATTCAATAAAGTTATTAAATCTACTAAAATATATTCAAAATTCTATAAACCAAGTGCGGAAGCTCATGGAATAATTTATCAAACAAGAGGAGTGCACATTTATACTAAAACAACTATATTTTTAACAAAATAAGTCATAAAACATTATTTTCACACAAAACCTTTAAAACAAAGGCTTCAAAGTAGAACATATCATATAAATAAGTTTTTAAAATTATGAGATTTATGAAACTTAAATGATAAAGGCGTGTGCAATGGAAATCCTACCTCAAATCCTCGGCGTAATGGAAACGCACTCCCAAAATCACCATCTAAGGGTTTAAAAACCCTAAACCTATGAAGACCAAACCCAAATGAATAAAAACCCCATAAAAAATCATGTAATAACATAACCCTAAGTCTAACAGGACTAGGGGATATTATAAAACCAATAAATAATAAAAGGAGGAAGAAGATGGAGGATAGAGGAGAAGGAATCTCACCTTTTTAACTATAAAACTCTTTGTATTCCACTAGATCTGCACCCTTAGATAAAGTTTAATGGCTTGAAACTTCTTTTAGAGACTGCTAAGGTCTGGAAGAACCAGTGAAAGGATATTGGTGGCCAAAAGAGTACTAATTTATTGATTTATTAATGATACAATTTACCTTGTCAATTCTCGACGATTTGAGAGACATTGAGAATGTTTCCCCACTCCGAGACTATTATGAGCTTCAAAGAGGAAAAATAGATAATGGTAATGAGGATAGGGATATTAGATTCGGGAGGGAGGTAGAATAACCGAAAAATATTAAATATTTAATTAGATATAAAATAAAAAAAATTATTTTCCTAAAACTAGAAATGGGCCCATGGGCTGGCCCAATGCCTAAATAAGTAACCCCAATTCACCATGACTAATAATTCTTAAGGGGTAAAAAAGGATATGGTAGTTTTAATATATCAGTTGAGGACATGTGGGAAGTGGAATGGGTGAAAAAGGTAGAAAAATAAAGGATTTATAAAATAAACAAATTTGGTTTTTAAAACTAGAAATGGGCTCGTAGTTAGCCCAAATCATGAAGTAACCACCCTTTCTCCAAAAAATCCTAAACAAGAAATGGGGAACCCAAATTAGGGAGATTAGACATAGATTAAACTTAAAAACTCAACATTAATCTCACACAAGACCCAAGAAAAGTATCCGGATTTCAAAATGAACCGAATCAAAACCAAGACATGAAAAACTGGGTGTGACAATTCTCCCCACCATTAAAGCTTTCCGCCCCCAGAAAGCCATAACACTTTCTAGCTAAAAGATAAACACTTAAGGATTCATTATCAGCATGATACAACCTATCAATCTAGTGAAATAAAATTTTCTATCAACATAACTTAATCCTATTTCCCAAACAAAACACCAACTCACAACCACTTTGTGAAAATCAACGGAACGGTCAGGCCACCACCTCCAAAACCAAGCCAAGAACCCGATTGTTGGGCCTTATCCCAATGAAACATACAATCACCCAAACTAAAGAGAACTCAAGAAAACCAAGTAATATAGGGTAGTATAGAATGGACTCCCCAACATTAATAAACAACTAGTACTAGACAAGTTCATATGAGGAAAAATCAATGAGACCTGTGGTGGGTCTCCCCACTATTAGAACCCAACTAACAACGAAAAAAAATAAGAACTGAACATTACCTCACTTTCAAAAGTCCAAAAAAAATCCCCCACAACAACCCACCAACACAACTTAATAGGGTTGCAACGTGAACATATAAACCACCCACTCCTAAACAGAGGGGATGAGAACTTGACCAACACTTTCAGCACGGATCCGCACCCCCACCACTCAGGGAGGGGAGGGAAGGGGACCCAATAATTTAGCCACTGGAACCACAAAAGAAACCAAGGAACTACCCAAAACTCTCCACATATGATTAGGTAACACCAATACTACACCTGATTTATAGAGGCGGTTCACAAAGGTACATTGATACTAAACTCGCATCTATAAAGGCATAACCATAGACATTGTGTGAGGAGTAAGTCCGCCATACTTGTTGTGAAAAATGGAAATTCACAGTAATTAGGCACCACAATATAGACATAGAAACTACCTTACCACAATGGTGGAGGCGGGATCCTGGTGAAGCACCCCACACCTTTGTAGATTTCGTGACTGCGTGAAAAGATTCACTTCGAGGCCTATGGCTGGAGCCCTAAATCATGAAGCATTTGTTGGCCCATAGTCAGGTGTTAAGTATTACACCACTCAAAAAAACTCACTTGCTAAAAAAAACACTTTCATATAAATAGGAACTCATAGATATATATCAAAATTCTATCTCACTCGGAATGAGGAGCAGAATGGACAACGAATACGGTGAAATGCATCAGCATCAATGAACACAACTATTATGTCCACAAGAATTGTCACGAACTGGAAGCACTTTAAATCGATCCCAAATAGCTCTCTATTTAAACTAACGGGATAAGGAATTATTTTAAGAGGTGTATCAATATTGTGAAACATGAGAAAGAATTTTTAGGTTTATCAATTGGAAATATTGCAAACATAGAACTATCTTTGGCCACATCACAACATCCAACACATCTTTAGAAACCCACTGAACATTACTCCAAAACCGAGCCACCAACAAGATCCCATCTCAAGATGTAACAAGAGAATAAATTCTAGATAATAAGTAATCATAATGAATAGAAAACACTTCTATGACATAGGATAAACCATCCACATAATTTTTGGTTCAAAACAAACTCCACAATTTTTCAGCTAAAAACACTTGAAAAAAAACTAACTTGGTGAATTTCCACATTCACCAATGGTGTTTCATCAAGTCTCACTCACATGAACACTTACATGCCACCCCAGTAACTCAAAAAACATTCCATATAGGCTGTCCTTCTAGATATCAATAAAACCATGCATGTGAGAAACCATGAAAACACCAAAGGCTAAAACAAAACAACATCATTCCAAAAATCATGTACCGTCAAAAGGAACACCAACCACAAAGTCAAAAACGATTTTCATATTCCACAAAACAAACCACACTTCATCAAGAACCACTTGATTAAAAATAAATCCATTTCATTTAATATAACTTAAAAAAATAACCATTTCATTCCAAATAGCCCTTCCCCATTTAAAAAAATAGCAAGGTCTCTTTTCATAATCTAACAACCACAAAATCCAAAACCCCTTTCCAGAAAAACACCAGTTGCACAAAAACGAATATCCAAAACCTATTCATCATATTCAAACACTTTTCAACATCCAAAAACACCCAATTTAAAACAAAGTTTCAGAATTACTTTAAAATGATTCACACTTTCAAAACATTTTATTTCAACAAACCACAAGTTTAGATTAGGGAAAATCCAATCCCGTTAAATCATTTCCACTTCCTCCCCAAAATTTGTTTAAAAAAACACAACCTTACCAAAAACATTCTTATATTTAATTTTTGAAAACCCATTTTCTACTTTTCCAAATCCAATCCTTCCTTTAAAACCCATTTCCATAATTCTCACACAAGTATTTTCAAAACAAAAATTCAGAATTCATGAAAGGTCCCAGAAACCTACAAAAGTGAACTAGTGTCGGTGGGTGATTTGACCATATGGTTGGCGGCCATATGTCAAACACAAAACCAACATAGAGAGACTTATTAGGACTATGACCCAGCTCCAGATGGCTTGACAGGCCCTACGAGCTCACATATGCCATTATTCAGACTCCCCTTGTCATATCCCAACACTAAATAATCAGCAAGAACAAAGGACACTAATAAAACCAGACATCCCATGGAAACTCGAGGATCAGAATGAGAAAGAGTTCACGATGCTCTTCCCGCACTAACCCCTTAAGTCCCAAAAATCCTAATCAATCTACCTTGACATCCCCAAATAACAAGGTTTCTCTAAAAGAATGGTCTGCTAAGAGCCAACCTCCTTTGATACCATTTTGTCACGAACCAGCCCGAGTCAACCCTGAACCGGTCACCCAGTCCCGCCCGCGACAAGTCCCAGAGGCATTCCCGATCCTCCCGGGATGGAGATAAGCACCAAGGGCATAAATATAGTACACAAGGGGAAAATTTCTACCATATATAAACAATCAAACAAATAGCATAAAGAAATGGACAGCCCAAAAAACATTTATATAAAACTTGAACTAAACATTATTTGTACAAGAGACTGAAAGTAAAACTAAACCAAAAACTCAACTGACCAAGCCAGTTAACCAAAAAACTCCATGTCACCCCACTGGTCACTCTCCAACAAAATGATCACACATCGCCCAAGGCGATCAAACTCGAGCTAAAACCTACACAGGGGCTAAAAATAGAAGAAGACTACAGGCGTGAGTATTAAAACTCAATAGGTTAACCTGATATTATATTCCCAATGAACTTAATTTAAAATAAAAGAAACATAAATTTATAGTTTTAAATACAAGATATAAAAGTATGTTTTTTAAATGAGGTTCCATGCTATAATAATTATCATACAAAAACATGCATGTTTAATAAACAAAAATGCAAGTAACAATTTTTCAAAGAGGTGCAACTTCAAAATGAAAATTGTTTCAATGAGGTTTGCTTTAAAGATTGTACACTTTTAAATAAATAATATGCACTACTGAATTTAACAACCAAACACACTGTATGCCGATGGTGAGTAAAAAATAGCCAATGAGCACAACTCACGGGAACACCCCTAGGAACTAGTTAGTTGTGATCCCCAGTTACCTCGTATCTCGGTGAAAGTAACCATAATAAATATCTATTATCGTGCACACGAGCCACTAGTAGGGAGAATACCCATAACATAGTGGTCCCACAACATCATCATCATCATATTTTAGCTATTTTTTTCATCATCAAACTTGCTACGTGAAACAAGGGCCAAACCCCACATAATCACTAGCATACTAGTACACGGCTGCCCACTTAGATAACCGGGATTCCCTTTAGTGCTCAATAAAGTTACACATATTATAAAATACACATTTCACATACAAATTCCATTCCAAAACCATAAAAACACAAAAATCCCATAAAATTGCTTTACATTTCTTTAACGAATCAATAAACCACTAAAACTTTTCGTAAAACAATTTCAAGGACTGTATTGAGGCTTTTCACACAAAACTCATTAAAAACGCTATTTTAATTATAAACACACAACAGGACCATACCTAACCATATTTTTAAACCCTAAAAACATTTAATAAAATCATTTCATGGATGATAAATCAATCCCAATTGACACAACATGGTTTATACAAGTAAAACACTCATTCTTCATTTTTAGGAAAGGCCAAATAGGCCTTTAAACATTTTCCCAAAACTAACATTTGAAAAATATATGAATTTAAATTTTTTTTAAATAGGTGTATACACACCATATACAGAATCAAACCATATTTAAAAATCCCATAAAACACTCAGGTTATATATTCAAAACATAACCATTTTCATAAGAATGTGAAACGGGCCATTTTCTGGCAACTCGGGCCAAAACATGTTGTAAACCAAAACCCATTTATTTGTAAAACAAAATAAAAATTGGAAAGACATAAAAGTACCCCAGAATAATTTTTTTACATACTACCAATGTATTTATAAATCCAAATAAATCATTTTAAATTGCACTAGACACATAAAAGCCAACTTGTCAATTTACCGAACACGTGGCATGCACTCTTTAAAAAAACAACTTATTTTAAGAACATAGAAAGTGATAAAATACCATTTTCATTCCATAAAGTTATTCAAGATACATAAACATATACAAAAAACTATAAACCAAGTGCGGAAGCTCATAGAATAATTTATCAAACAAGAGTAGTGTACATTTATACCAAAACAACTATATTTTTAACAAAATAATTCATAAAACATAATTTGCACACAAAACCTTTAAAACCAAGGTTTAAAAGAAGAAAATATCATATAAATAAGGTTATAACAATATGATAATGATGAAACTTAAATTATAAAGTCTTGTGCAATGGACATCCTACCTCAAATCCTTGGCGTAATGGAAACGCACTCCCAAAATCACCATCTGAGGGTTTACAAACCATAAAACTATGAATACCAGACCCAAATGAATAAAAAACCCATAAAAATCATGTAATAACAGAACCTTGAGTCTAATAGGACCAGGTAAGATTATAAAACCAAGAAATAATGAAAGGAGGAAGAAGATGGAGGATAGGGGAAGAAGGAATCTCACCTTTTTAACTATAAAACTTTCTCTATTCCAATAGATCTACACCAATATATAAAATTTAATGGATTGAAACTTCTTGGATAGACTCCTAATGTCTGTAATAACTAGGGAAATAATATTGGTGGCCAAAAGAGTAAAAATTGATTGATTTATGAATGATACAATTTATCTTTTCAATTTTGGACGATTTGAGAGACCTTGAGAATGTTTCCCCACTCCTCGACTATTCTAAGATCCAAAGAGGGAAAATAGATAATTGTGGTGAGGATAGGCATATTGTATTTAGTTGGGATGTGGAATAACTGAAAAATATTGAATATTGAATTAGATATAAAATAAACAAATTATTATTTAAAAACTGAAAATGGGCCCATGGGATGGCCCAATGCCTAAATAAGTAACCCCAATTCACCATGATTATGAATTATTAAGGGTTAAAAAAGGATATGGTAGTTTGAATATATCATTTGACGCCATTTGGGAAGTTGAGTGGGTGAAAAAGGTTGAAAAAGTAGTTATAAAAGAAACAAATTTGGTTTTTAAAACTGGAAATGGGCTCACGGTTAGCCCAAATCATGAAGTAACCACCCTTTCTCCAAAAACTCCTAAAAAAGAAATGGGGAACCCAAATTAGGGTGATTAGACATAGATGGAACTTAAAAACTCAACATTAATCTCACATAAGACCCAAGAAAATATCGGGATTTCAAATGATCTGGATCAAAACAAAGACATGAAAAAATATGTGTGACATAAAAAATATCTACAAATTCACCAAAGTGACCAAGAAGGGGTGATTAATGAAACTTATTTGGTTTTCCCCAAATTATATCCCTACTCACTCCACTAGTGTAGCATCCCAGATTTGAGTGCCGCCCAAAGGTACCCTGAACCCGGTTGGTCACATAACCTCAAGCGCATTTCCCCTAACACCAGAGGCTACCAACTAGCTGCGAGGGCCAAGGTGTGATATTGGGGAAACTATGCCCTCATTGACAGAGTATACACAGTGGAAAATAGATAGTAAGCAATAGCAGAATCAATAATACCAAATATTAATAATAGTGGAAGGCTAAAAGTAAATCCAACATAAGTCACAATATATATATATGTGATGCATGGAATATGTATCTAAGAAAATTGTCAAACCAGTCACAATGTAGGAAATCAATATAGAAACCAAAGTACAAAAGAAACAAGTAAACTCCAGCATCATAGAAAGCCTCAGCTTGGTCCCATGATCTCCAGATCCAATAGCAATCGAGCAACTGATGAAGAAGGGTGTTTACCCTTATCTATACCAACAATCATATAATCTGTTTGGGTCCAAAAACATGACCTAAACAGGTTCAGAGAAAAATCATAGTTGGAAAACACTAAAAGATCTATGCCTAACTGTTAGTGAATATATATATAGCAGGTAATATGAAAATAAATGAATAAATAAACTAGGAAGTTCTCAAAGATAACCAATCCTACAGTTTTAAATTTCATTCATTTAACATTTATCAATTATTCATTTTATTGAATCATGAAACCTAGGGATCTAACCTAATATCTATAACCCTAGTGTAAAGCAACAAAACAGATGTCTGAGAAGACGATCTAAATAGTTAAGTAAGATCAGATCCAAGCTTGTGCTTTGGCTTGGAAAACTCATCAAAATCATTCAATTATTCCCAACGACCCTCTGGGAAATCTCTCATGGTCTAACCCCTTTGTCCCTATATATCATGAATTTAATAAATAACAAACCTATAATAAATCTCTCATGTTCTAACCCCTTTGGTCCAACATAGCATTAATTCATCAATTCCAATATAAATGACCATCTGGGAAATCTCTCATAGTCTAATCCCCTTGGGTCAAATATCTACACCAAGGATCTCATAGTCCTGTGTAAATAATATAGAAGTCTCCCCGGTCTTCCTAGTACAATTCTCTCATGGTCCATTAGAAAAATATAGTAATTCACATATCATATCAAATAAAATAATCTAGAAGTCCCCTTAGTCTTCCTAGTCCAAGGCTCTCACGATCCATTGGAAAAAGATCACATATTATATTAAAGCATCTCCTGTAATCTATAACTACTACATAGATAAAAATTCACAAAGAATATCACAGTAACTTCACACCATCAATTAAACTCCATCTTAATCAAACAAGGCATGGAAAATAAGGTACACCTCATAGGAAACCTAGAACAAATGTTTATAAACAATCAAATGAGGGAAACTCACCCATGGGGTGTCCCAAAAAAATAGTATTTAACCTTACTCATAAGAAACAACCCCTTATCAATCAATCAAACAATAGAAGGTAATAACAGGGTTAAATTCCAAATCAATTAATACCCCAAACACGGTTATAGGGCACTTTTAGCATATATAATCCAAAGAAAAACAACAAAAGTAACCACCAACCTACCTCGATTTCTTACGATTGATATACTTGAAAGTAGACCCTTGAATCGGCATAGATCTACAAAAAAATTTGAAATACTCCCAACCTTGAATAACTCACAAGAGATGATGAATTAGGATTAAAGGATCTATGGGGTTTTAGAACTCACTGATGGGATTCCAAGACACTCTATGGTGTCTTAATCAGAGTTCAGACGGATAATTAGGGGCACAGAGTTTGTCGGTCACTCTGTCGCTCTCTTGTACGAACCACATCTAGAAGAAGGTATTTTCAGATATGAGATGCGACCCCGCTCCAATATATCAAATAAAAAGAAAAGTACATTGTGTGTTCTTTAAAACTACACGCCATGTATTAGCTTCAATTGGCCCCCGACATAAGAGGGTCTGCTAGGTCACCACATGGCTATGTACTCGGCCATTACATGGTCAAAAAACAGATGTACGCAGCAAGCTAAGTACACAGCATGTACTCCAAAGTACATGGAATGTACTTTGAAAATCATCTTTATTTATTTTTTCCTCAAAATAACCCAAAAACATGATCCATACCTAAAAGAAGATATAGTTTCTTACAAACTCCCTCCCTTAGAACAATTTGTCCCCAAATTTCCCTTCCAAGGGTAGTGAAGAAGAATCTGTGAACAACTCCGGCCACTACGATCAAACATTTTCCTCCCTCTCCCAAGTATTGTCCTGCACTCTCCCTTGATTCCATAGTACCCATACTAGAGGATCAGACCATCTACAGAGAACCTTCATGATGTGATACACAATCCGAATAGGGTGCCCCTCAAATGATGCATCCATCTCTAACTCGACCTCCTCTAGTTGAAAAACATGAGACAGGTATGAAAAGTAATGTCGTACAAGAGAAACATTAAAGAAATCATGCATAGCCTGGTACCTCTAAGGTGACTGCAACTGATAGGAAATTGTCATGACTCTCTCCAAAACCTCAAATGGACAGACATATCTCAGTGAAAGCTTCCACTATCTCCTAATACTCTTATGCCCCAACCATAGTGTGACACATAGGAAAACCTGATCTCTGACCTTGAACTCTAGAGGTCATCTCCTTCTATCAGTATAATATTTTTGGTGATATTTTGATTTAGTCATCCTCTTCTGAATCAACTCCACCTACTCAATGGTCTCCAAGAGAAGACTATGTCCCAACATAGCTGCCTCTCTTACCTCCAACCAACATAGGGGTGATCGACATGGCCTATCATAAAAAGCCTCATAAGGTGATATCTGAATCGTTTCCTAAAAAGTTTTATTATAGAAAAACTCCACTGGGGGTATGTGTCTCTCCCAAGAGCCCCCGAAATCCAATAAGAATTCTTGAAGCATGTCCTTCAAAACCTGAATCACGCACTCAGAATGGCCATCTATCTAGGGATGATAAGTTATACTCATAAGTACATGTGTACCCAAATCCCAATGTAGTCCCTTCCAGATAAGAGATGTAAACTCAGCATCCCTATCTAAAAATATGGAGTGTGGAACCCCATCTAAATGTACAGTCTCTAGGATGTACAACCTTCTAAGATCATCAACATAGAAGGTTTCCTTAATCAGAAGAAAATGTGAAACCTTCTTGAGCATGTCGATAACAACCCAAACCGCATCATTCCCTCAAGAAAACCTCGGTAAACCAGTCACGAAATCCATCACCAAATCATTCCACTTCCACTCTGTAATGGGTAACTACTATAATAGACCAACCAATCAATGATGCTCTTCCTTCACATACTGATAGGTGGAACATCTCATAACAAAACCAACTACATCCCCCTTCATGACTGGCCACAAATACAGAAGATGTAAATCTCAATACATCTTGGCGACACTAGGATGAATCTCCCATATTGAGGCATGAAAATCTCATATCAACTCCTCAATTATGTATGTTGACACCCATATGAACCCATGAAAATGAAAAACCTCATCCTTACCTATGGTATTCCCAGGAGTAGGGTCTTCTCCTGAAACAATATCCTATAGGACTAGGCCTTTGGAATTTGATAGTTTCCTCTTTTGTACTTGATCCAATAAAATAGAGTAGGGGTAAGAGCTATAAGAGAAAGAAATGTCAGCCTATATTTTTCGTGCACCTCCAAATGCATCTTATAAAAATAGAACCATAAGTTTCCACTCACTAATAGCCTCCTAAACTACCTATATCTGAGTCCACCTTCTCAAATCATATGCCACTATGTTTCCTTTCCCGTACATGTAGGTAAACTCAAATTCAAAATACTGAAGGTACTCAACCCACCTTCACTGTCTCAAATTAAGATATTGCTAAGTAAATATGTACTTGAGGAATTTTTGGTCTGTGTGAACCACAAAACACTCTCCCTGTAAGTAATTTCTCCAACAGCATAAAGCATGAACAAACATGGCTAACTTGAGATCATGCATAGGGTAGTTCCTCTCATGTGGCCCCAACTACCGAGACCCATACGCAATGACCCGTTCCCCCTGTATAAGCATTTCTCCCATACTAACATGTAATGTGTTATAGTAAATGTTGTAACTCTTTTATGGATTCATAAAAATTAGGATCAGTGCTAAATTCAATCTCACATTCACCTCCTAAAAGGCTAAATCATAGGAATCTATCCATAATTACTTCACACCCTTCTTAGTCAAGACCATCAGTTGCACTTCTAGCATGAATCTCCTAAATAAATCAGTTGAAATTATTTGGATGCTCCCATGAAACTACATCTCTCACCTTCTCTAGGTCTAATGATATTCCTATCTCTTAGATGATGTGACCCAAGAGTGAATATGATCCATCCAGAAGTGGAACTTTGAAATATCAACATATAACTGATGCTCTCTCTGTGTACTCAATACGATCTCAATATGGATGGAATGGTCTTTTTGAGTGTGATAGTACACCAAGATATTGTTCATGAATACTACCACAAAAGAATCCATGTAAGGACGGAACACTCAGTTCATCAGTGCCATGAAAATTGTCATCATGTTCGTGAAACTGAACAGCATAAACAAATACT
Source organism: Viscum album (assembly GCA_963277665.1). Taxonomy (NCBI): domain Eukaryota; kingdom Viridiplantae; phylum Streptophyta; class Magnoliopsida; order Santalales; family Viscaceae; genus Viscum; species Viscum album. Next base: position 289,325,545 of record OY728127.1, on the reverse strand, counting down.
TATATATACCATACCTCCTCCAAAAGGCTATAAGAGGTATATCTGATGGTCTAACGCACAATTGATGATAACCGGATCTCAATTAAATCTTCAAGAAAACCCAGGTTCCTCGAAGCTGATCAAAGAGATCATCAATCCCCGATAAGAGATATTGATTCTTGACCATCAACTAGTTCAGATTCTAATAATCCACACAAAGTCTGAGTGTACAATTCACCTTATTTATAAAAAGGATAGGTTAACCCCAAGGAGAAGTATTGGGTAGGATGAAACCCTTTAACTATAAGTCCTCTAACTACTTCTTGAGCTCCTATAACTCTGGTGTAGCCATCCTATATAGAGGAATAGAAACTAGTGTTGCTCCTGGAACAAGCTCAATTGAGAAATCCACCTCTCACTCTGGAGGTAAACCTGAAAATTCGTCTGGAAAGACATCTCTGAAACAATCCATCACTGGAGTAAATTCCATCTCTAATTTCCCATGGTCATCTAGATATAAACTACAAATATGGTCTATAATTCCTCCTAACCCAAGATTCTTGGGTCCATCTCAGCTCGGCCGGACATTCCATTCCCCCCTATATAGAAAATATTCTCCCTCTGGTGATGTGAAACTCACCCTATGGGAAGAGCAATCAACAAATTCCTGAAAGGAGACCAACCAGTCCATTCTAAGAATGAAATCTGAGCCTATAGTCTCTAAGACATAGAGGTATTATAAGAAGTTACATCCACTAACCTCAATAGGGCACTCCTTTCATTGACATACACTAGTCATCCTAATCCCTAACTGAGTTTCTAGCATCATAAAATCATAAAAAGTAATGATATAGGGACCAATTATCTCCACAATAGAAACCGATATAAAACAATGGGAATCCCCTATATCAAATAGAGAAGAATCTAAAATTGAGGAAACTAGAATCGTACCTCTAATCGTAGAGGGTTTGGGATCCTGCTCCTGCTGGGTATGTTCCATCGCAGAAGTCTGACCTGTACCATGACCCTATGACCCTGCCTAGCTACCATCAACTGATCCACCCCACTATCGTGGAAAACCTACCGTCTGGATTCCATGGCCATGACCACCTCCTCGGCCTGAACGGACTGACGAACTCTAGTTCTCTGATAGATGATAAACCGGTGGCCCTGCTCCTAAACGTGGAGTCATAACAGATCCCCTCTCACTAGCTTCTGGTGAGAACATCCTGAAAAAACACTAAATATGACCCATATTTCTACAATATTGGCACTTGATTAGGTATCTTGGTCACTGTGTTCTCGTGTTTTCACTCTTCCTGCACCGGTAGCACCTAACCTAACTACCTAAAGATACATCACTTGAAGGCTCCCTGCAGCGCTTCCTACTATTGGTCTAAGGAGTGCCAACCCTCGATGCTAAAATTCCATAGACCACAGCTCTAAACACCAACATATTATGCTCGGTAATCAGTTCCTGGTTTACTATATAAGTCACCAAAGTCAACTTGAAAATAGTCAACTGTGATCGGATGTCTTACTTGATATTGTCTTCAATTTTCCTAGCCAGTGATAACTCATCACCTCCCAAAACATGTGTAAATCATTGTATCTCTGTAAAGCGAGAAGAATACTCCATCACTGAATGATCTCCCTACCCCAAATGCATGAACTCTCAGGCTTGGTCGGCCCACAATGTCTCAGGGTATAAGTAATCATACAAGGATCTATTAAACTCTTCCCAAAACATATCCTTATTTCGTCCCACCTATGAGATAACATCCCACCATCTCTTGGAGTAATCACATAGCATGTAAGTCACAAGCTTCACCCTTCTATTAGGAGGCATCTACAGATGTCCAAAGATAGAAATCACAGCCTCTAACCATGACTCTGTATCCTGTAGTCCTCTATCCTAGGAAAAATTGTGCGGATGCTGCTGCTGGAACACCTGTGTCAACTCTGCCAAAATCAGGGTAGGATGTGGTGCTCCCTGAAAGGTCTGCATCATCCTCAAAAAGCCTTTACAGAACTTTGCATCAAAACCTGTGTCTGGTATAATAGTTGGTTCCAAGAAGGGAACAACGGGAGGATCTGCTAGTAGTCCTTGATCTACTATTTCTGGTGTCTAGTCATTTCCATGTACCTGGCATACAACCATAGGAAATCTTGGTGGCATGACTCCGCATGGTCAAGAAAACACCTCAGTATGAGATTAATGAAAACTAAAAATCAGAATTAAAGTAATGAAATAGGTGAAGTAAAGCATTCAAGTTTTTCAAAAGAGGATTTCACAGTGTATAGAAAAACTACATGGTGTGTTCCCTTAAACCTTAACATGGGCATGTACCTCTGCCAACTTGATCGTGTAACACCGCATACACACGGCTTGGTCCTCTTGAGACTTGCAATGTACTTGAATATTCCCCCCTTATCAGGTACTCTTACATGGTTATAACTACATGGTTCTTCTAGTGTAACACTACATGGAATGCAAACTCTAGGCAGGGCATGTACTACAAAGGTTTCATCCACCCATGTCATTAGTCACACAGCTAGATACACAGTCAATTACTACACGGCATGTATTCCCAGTACACGACGTGTTCTACCAAGAGTTTACCCACCCTGTGTCTCTTCTCACACAATCAGTCACACATTCAACAATTGCACAGCGTGTACATATGGTACACAACATGTACTTAAGAAAATTCATTTCTTCTAGAATAGAAGGACACATGGCATGTGTTCATAGCATCACTTGCCGTGTTTTCTCAGTTTTCTAAATAGTAAGCCTATGAAACTTCTAAAAAACCCAAAAATTATAAAATTTTTCCAGTTCATGCCATGTTTCAATCTATGAGAGCCCATACTCCACGTGAATAAAAGCTTGGAATCCTTATTCATATCATATCTTAACAAAATTCAATTATAGTTAAAACATGATCCGCAAAATTCAGATCCAAGAGGGCCCATAACACCTCAGGGACCAAAGATTGGCATTCATCCAAATGAAACTTTACATATACCAATACCCTATTAAAATAATAGGTATTTATATCACGGAATCTATCACAATATCATACATATCTTCCACAACATCTTTTACAAAAACATGCAATCAGTAATGCACCCAATATGGCATGTCAAGAATGTATGACATGTGATCTCTAGAAAGTGACTATATGATGCATGAGATGGAATACCCTCATCTCATCAGGTTGAAAAAAATTAGAACCACAATGATATCAATCATAACAACACAAAACAAGTGAATCACCCAACGGTGAAATCCAATCAACTATAACAATTTCAAAACCAGAAAAATTGCAATATTTGAGGTAATTTGGATTTTCCCTGTACATGGCATAGCTACTCTCGGGCACAGCTAATTTCCAAACTCCATTTCTTTTCTATATCTTTATAATTTCTCCAAATAGTAATACAAACCAGAAAAGAAAACCCCTCTGATACCACTTTGTAATATCCTGGATCTGGGTGCCGCCCAAAGTTTCCCCAAACCTGGTTAGTCACATAACCTCAAGTGCATTCCCTAAATGCCAGAGGCTTTCGACTAGTAGAGAGGTCCATGGTGTGATATTGGGGAAACTATTCCCTCATTGGAAAAGTATAAAGAGTGTAAAACAGATAGTAAACAATAGAGGAAGCAATAACACCAAATAGGAATAACAATAGAAGACTGAAAGTAAATCCAAAAGAAGTCACAATATATATATATATATATTATGCATGGAATATGTATCTAAGAAAATAGAAAAACAATTCACAATGTTGTAAGTAAATAGAGACACTAAAGTACAAAAGAAACAAGTAAACTCCAGTAGCATCACAAGCCTCTCCTTGGTCCCATGATCTCCAACTCCAACGGTAATCAAGTACCTAATGAAGAAGGGAACTTGATATTATTTATACCTTCAGTCATATAATCGGTTTGGGTCAAAAATCATGACCTAAATAGGGTGTGAGATGAATCCCAGTAGGAAACCACCAAAATATTTATTCCTAACTGTCAGTGAATATATATACTAGGTAATATGCAAATAAATGAGGAAATAAACTTGGAAGTTCTCCAAGGTAACCAATCCTAAAGTTTTCAATTTAATTAATTTAACATTTATCAGTTATCCATTCTATTTAATCATTTAAACCTAGGATCTAGCCTAAGATTTGCAACCCCTATATAAAGTAACAAAATAGATGTATCAGAAGAAAATCTAAACAATCAAGTAAGACTTAATCCGAGCTTGTGCTTTGGCTTGGAAGACTCATCACAATCATTAAATTATTAACAATGACCCTCTAGGAAATATCTCATGGTATAACCCCTTAGGTCCCACATAGCATCAATTTAATAAATAATGACCCTCTAGGAAAGCTCTCACAGTCTAACCCATTTGTTCCATGATAGCATCAATTCATTAATTCAAATATAAATAACCAATAGGGAAAGCTCTCACAATCTAATCCTCACGAGCCAAATATCTAAACCAAGGATCTCATGGTCTTTTGTAAATAATATGGAAGTCCCCTTGGTCTTCATATTCCAAGACTCTATGGTCCATTGTAAAAATATTGTTGCACACATATCATATCAAAGCAAATAATCTGGAATTCCACTCAGTCTTCCTAGTCCAAGGCTCTCACGGTCCATTAGAAAAATAGCACATATCATATCAAAGTAGATCTTGTAATCTATAAATACTATATATATAATCATTCACAAAGCACATCACATGCATTTCACATAATCATTTAAACTCTATCTTAATCAAACAAGGCATGAAAAAAAGGTATGCCTCATAGGAAACCTAGATCAAACGATCATAAACCATCAAACAAGGGAAATGAACCCATGGGGTGTCCCATAAACAATATATTTAACCTTACGCATAAGCAACAACCCTTTATAAATCATTCAAATCATACAACGTAATAATAGGTTTAAATTACAAATCAAGCAATGTCCAAAATGTGGGTATGTGGAACTTTTAGCATATATAATCCAAAGACAAACAACGAAAGGCACAAACCACCTAAATCGATGTTATACGATAAATATACTTGAACTTAGTCCCTTGAATTGGACTAGATCAGTATAGATCTACAAAAGGTGAAAAACACCCAACCTTGAATAACTCAAAAGAGAGGATGAATTAGGAAGAAAGGCTCTAGGGGTTTTGATAACTCATTAGTGGGATTCTAACGCACCTGGCAGTGTCTCAATCAAATTTTAGATTGAGCGTTGGGGGCTCAGAGTTTATTTGTCACTCTGTCGCGCTACTATTTGAACCACATCCAGAAGAAAGTATTTTCAGATATGAGACGTGACCCCACTCCATTATATCAAATAAAAATAAAATTACATGGTGTGTTCATTAAAACTACATGTTGTGTATTAGCCTCAACTGGACCCCATCATAAGAGGGTCTTCTAGGTCACAACACGGACATGTAATCGTTTGTTTCATGGTAAAAACGTGATTGTACATGGAATGATAGGTACACAATGTGTACTCAGAAGTACACGACATGTACTTAGAAAATCATTTATTCTTCCTCTTTCCTCAAAACAACCCAAAACAAATATCCATACATGAAAATAAGATTTGAGTTATTATAACTATGATAGAAAAAGTTATAAAATTTATATAAAACAATTTATATAAAACACTTTAAAACATTTTAACAGTTTATATCAAAGCTGATGAAAATCCAAACCAAAACAGTTTTCCATACTAAAACAGTTTTCAAGGAACGAAACCAAACAATTATTTAAAACTATTTCTCAAATCCCATTTTGGTGTAACCCATTCCATTAAACATATCCACACCTCCAACCATGAATTAAACCATGGACCCTCCCTATACTTGTGAGTGGTTTGTCATATTTTTACCAAGCCTTCACTTGGTGAACCATTTTTACGGGGGGAAGTTAATACCATTATCCATCCCATTTTAATAGGAGAAACTTAAATCTCTTATTTATCCTGTTCTTTTTATGGTTGAATTTTCATACCCTTATTTTTTTAATTTGATGGGGAACTTCCTACCCTTATCCTTACCATATGAAATTAAAGACACGAAAACCATTAATGGAAAAAACCAAGTCAAACCAATTTATACCAAACCATTTCAAGACATTTCAAAAAAAAATATTTTATTGAAAACATTTCTATCAGACCATTTCCATGAATAAAAACAATTATATATCGTAAATTCATCATTTTAAAATCATGAAACAAATCACTTGCATAATAACCAATTTCCACCATTTCAAAAATCGTCACTAAAGAAGGTTTATACCAATATTTTCACAACAATTTTATAATCAATTCCAATAAATTTAAACAATTAAAAAACAATACTTTAAGTTCTAATATGAGGAGTTGATATTGAATCCATTTACCTCGAAAATTATGGTGAAAATGAAGAATGACACAAATTCTTCAACAAAACCATGTTGAATCTCAAAAACCCCACCTTAGATCATGTTCCATAACAAAAACATAGCCATATATCATCATGATTGGAATCGAATATCTTATATCTATGCCAAATGGACTAGATATATGAATTAAATAGTGGTAAGAAGAATATATCTAAGGAAAACCAACAATAACGGATACTTTCAAAGACATATGGCCTTCAACACATAATGATTTTCCAAAAGATCACACCTGAATCAATGGGAAGTATCTCCACTGCCTTTGGGGGGATTTAAAAATGTGTTAGGATCATAATAGAGGGAAAATTAGTGATTTAGGGTCTAAACTGAGTTAGATCCACAATTTTCACATTCAAATTTTGTTCATGCATAGTTAGCTCGCACTGTTAGGAAAACTGTGCACTAATTGTGTTCCATGCACTGCCTCCAAACACCCTTCGCATGGTTTACTCATATGGTTATAAAAAAAATCTCCAACTATTTTTTTATTTGATCCCAAAAGTTTGGTTACTCCTAGGTGGCTTCACAATTTGGCCAAACCATGTACCCAACTGTAACCCTACCTAAAATCCACTCTTTCACTTTGCACAGTTTCCTGTTAGAGTAACATGGTTTCTACTAAGAATGATCAAATTTTTCACCTCCAAAAAATCCCCCAAAACATTCCAAAAGTCCTCCAAATTATCCCATACATCACCCAAACATTTTACATACATAAAATACATAAAGAAAGTGTTACTTAACTGAAAATGGGGGTGATGAATTCTTTCCACCATTGGATTTTCCATCCTAGGAAAGTAAAAACCCACCATTGTCCTCAAAGAGTTTGGGCTACTACTCGACCATTTCCTTCTTCCATTCCCAAGTCTGTTTTTCAATCTATCCACGTTACCAAAAAACCCACACTAGAATGATTCTTTTTCCATTCAAGACTTTCTCTTACCTATCCACAATCTTTACTGAAATATGATCCAACGAATCATCTGGATCTAAGTCAACATGATCACATTGAATTTCATGGTCAATATTAGGTTGATACTTTTTCAACTAAGATACATGAAACACAACATGCACTACACTGAATCGTTGTGTCAATGAAAACTGATATTCCAACTCATCAACTCATTTAGGTATCTCAAAAGGGTCTATATATCGAGTAGATAACATGCCCTTATTTCAAAAATGAAGATACCCAGGCCTTGGAGAGACTCTCAAGAATACATGATCACTCACCTCGAATGAAAATAGTCATCGATGATGATCCTCAATATGACATTAAATGAATTTGAGTCATCTTCATAATTTTCTCGTTAAACTAAATCTTCTATGTTCTCTCTTGGATAAGTCCTGGACCAAACAGTGAATTCTCACCTATTTCCACCCAACAAAGTGGATAACAAAAAGGATGCCCATCGAATTCTTCAAAAGGATCCATATGTATCAGGGCCTAATAAATTTTATTATATGAGAACTCCACTAATAGTACATTCTTCTCCTATGAGAAACAAAAATACATTACAAAATCCTGAAGCATGTCTTCCAATGTTTGTATCATCCGTTCATATTTTCTATCCATCTGGGAATGATACTCTATACTCACGGTCAACTAACTCCCAAGGCATTTCTATAAGGATTTTCTGAAACAAGACGTAAACCAATAATCTTGATTCGATACTATTGAAACTAGTATTTCTTGTATCTTTACCCCTACTTAGATATATATTTTATACAAATCAACCACCATACGATATTCACAAATTGGGATGAAATGGGCCGACCTTGTGAGTTGATCCACTATCAACCATTTGGAATCATGTTTCCAAACCATCCATGGGATATCCTTCACAAAATCCATGGCTATCTAATCCCATTTATAAATAGGAATTGGTATGGATTGCAACATATCTATGGATAATTGATGCTCGGCCTTAACCTACTGATAATTGAAGCATATCAAAACAAACTCAGACACCTTCCTTTTTATACTGTCCAACTAAAACATTTCTTTCAATGCCTTATACATCTATTGAATTCAATGGTGAATAAAACCATATGTAATGGTGGTAAGAATGAATAAGTTTTTTTATAAAATCCATATGTACGACCATCTGATTTTGAAACCAAAAAACTGAACTCCCATTTAGTTTCCATACCTCAATGGTCTCCCTAACATTGATATTTGATATCAAAGAAACACATTAAAAATCATATTTTTGTTCCTATATAACCATATTCACTAAATCAATATCCAATGAAACTGGAAAGAAAACCACTACACAAACTCAGTATTCACAATCAAAGTGCATGTTAGTTATCACCAATATCAAATTCCACTTATCTAAAGCCTGTTTTTCCAACTGATTGAATGAAATTTTTCTTAATGCATCTTCTACCGACTTGCCTTTTCCCTGTGTATACATCAAGTCAAAGTCAAACACTTGGAGATACTACATCCATCTTCATTTTCTTAGGTTCAAATCCATTTGTGAGAAAATATGTTTTAAGAACTTATGACCAATAATCATTGTGAATTTATCACCAAAGTCATAATGATGTGAAGTATTCAAAGAATGGACTACGGTAGCTAACTCCAAATTGTGTGTTGGTTAGTAATTCTCATGAAACTGTAACTTTTTTAATCCATAATAAACAACATTATCTCCCTTCCAGAGAACACATCCCAACCCAGATCTTTTAGTATCATAATACAACACGTACCCTAATCCTGAATCTAGAAAAATAAATATTTGTGCTGATTTAAGGTAAACCTTTAGCTCTGGAAAAGACATATAGTATTCCTTGTTACATTATAATGGAACATTTTTCCTTTTAAAAGTTGTTATAGATGAATCTAGTCTTGAAAATTCATGATAAAAGCATTGATAATAACCATATAATCCAAGGAAACTAAAAATCATGAAGAAATTCTTTGGTGGTTCCCAAGAGATAAAAACCTCTATCTTTTCTAGATCCATATAAAAACCTATTTTATAGATAAAATTGACAAGGAAAAATACTTATTATATCCAAAATAATAATAATTTGATAATTTTTCATACAAATGATGTTTCCATAAGATTCCCAACATTGTCACCAAGTGTTGATCATGATTATCCCATATCCTTGAATACACCAATATGTCATCCAAAAACACCACCAAAAAAGAATCTATATACCTTTGAAATATATGTTTCGTCAATAATATAAATACTTTTGGTGAATTCATAACACTAAAAGGTATAACCACATACTCAAAATGGACATATTTACTCCTAAAATATTTCTTTGGAATATCATCCTTCCAAACCCACAATTGGTGATATCCCGATCAAAATTAAATTTTAGGGAACCACTAAGATCCCCTTAATTGATCAAACAGATCATCAATGTGTGAAATTGGATACCTATTATTAAATTTAACTTGGTTTCAATTATGATAATTCACACACACCTTTATATTTCTATCTTCATTTTCAGAAAAAGATCGGTGTTTCCCACAGAGACATGCAAGGCCGAATGAAACATTTTATTTCCATCTATTGAAACTGTAGTTTCAATTCCCTTAATTATTTTTTTTGTCATCTATTAAGATAGAAGTGATATAGGACTGGTCCTCGATAAGAGATTAATCAAAATCTCCACTTCTCTTGTGGGAGGAAACCTTAATAAATTTTCATGAATAATATCCAGAAACTGATCAAGAATTGCTTGAAAACCACTTGTCTTGATCTCATCCACCACTACCAAGGTCAAAGGTACCGTATAATATGATATTGATCTAAATTATAGTTTCAAAAATCTTGTTTCACCCACCATTACCATACTTTCGCTTCTAAAGATTTATCCAAATCCGTCATCAGTCATAAAATAAACTTTTCGGGTATAAAAATCAATGTGATCATTGAAACTTTTTAAGAAATCCATACCCAGGATTATGTCATGGGAGTAATCTCAAGCAATGTTAAATCCCATATTAATTAATCTCCATAAATTTTTATAAGACATACATTTCACACAATGGCTTAATACTCTCTTTGTCCAGGAGGAGTTTGAAGTTCCACAATAGAAGTCATCATCTCAATATCTAAACTCAAAAGATCAATAGAATAAGAAAAATTAATTGGATGGGATGCAACCATATACAAAAATCCTTTATAAGGGTATAATTATAAAGAATCATACCTCTCACCATCGACGGTCTAAATTGATCATCCACCATCACATGATTAGTTTCATATAACTGCATACTCGCTGCACTTTATTCTTTATTTCCCTATAGATATTTCACTGTTAGAGAAGTCATCGTATTCCGATAATCACCATGGAAAGCTCGGTTCTACTAATGAGAGTTATTTTTCTTCCATCTTCCCATTGAAGCATATGACATCTGCAAAACATGTGATGTGTCTCGAACACTCAACCTTGGAGCATTGCGATAATAGCACTGAATATTCCCCATATGATTTCAATTATGGAATACTGTAGGTGGTTCCATACAATCTCACTTCATGTGGTTGAATGAAACAGATTGAAAAAATCCAACCTTTCCCTTTAGATTTAGAGGAATATTCACTGATCTAGCCATATGATTCTGAGTCATCCCACTAGCTTAGAAAGAGGTTTCCATCTTTTGCGTATTCCCAACATTTGAGTTCCCCCTATTTCTCATAGGTATCAAAATGATTCATCCACCAATACTTCTAGATATTTCCCTTTCTTCTACCATCACTCTATTGACCAAACTATATAATCTTTTATATAAATCATTTAAATCTTTGATCTAATCTATTACCTCATCCCTGATTTAAAAAATTGTTCCTTCAAGGATGCACTTACAGCAACTCCGAGTAAAAAAGTACTAAATTCATAAATTTAGTCTCACACTCTATCACTAAGATTCCATCTTATATCAAGCTGAAAAATTATGTCATTATTGTGATCCTAAGCCAGTGAAAATAGAATTGTTTGTTGAACAATTCTTCAAAATACTCCCATACAATGCCCTGGTCTAATTGAGCCTAAATTTCTAAATCCCACAATTGGCATGAAATATCCTCCAGTACATACATTTTCAAATTGAATTTTTATTAAATGATATTTCTAGGAAATAAAATATTTAATTCATCCAATTTAGTCGCACCTCTATCTTTTCTGGTTCCAAATCACCCTAAAAGATGGGTGGATTATGATTATAAAACTGATCGAAATGATCCACTTTCCTTGGTTAAACCCACCTATTCCATATATACACATCCTATAAGGATTTGAATATAATTTGAACAAGATTTTGGTTCACATATAGCTCAGGTGCAACCAAATTCTCTACAGCTTCTTCTTGATGGTTTCTACGAGGCCTATCGGCTACCATTTTTTGAAACTAAAAAAAATGCCATACGTCTCACTCTATAGAAATTTAAGGCTTATCATTTTCAAATTATACCACATCATATATCACAACATTTCATTCCAAAATTCAAAATTTTCCACATTCAACCATTTTAAAAAAATTACTATGCTTTTGAAAATCAACCTATTTTAAAAATACCCCTATCATGCCTTTTCAAAATACCACATTTGAAAACAATTGAAACATATTTCAAAAATCAACATGTTTTAACCACATACTAAATCATCACATGGAATGAAATACGCACTCCTACTGGGAATTAAATTCTAACCATGCATGTCAGGCTCATCTCATTGGCTAAACCCCCGAAAATGACATTACAATTCCTATAAGTGTACTCAAAAAACATATTTACCCAACTCCCTCGTAACTTTAAGTTCAACATAAATAGGTTAGTGATATATTTTTATGCTCTACATTTCATGTTCTGATGATCCTACACATTTATACCAATCCAAATATTGGACTAAACCTGAATGATTTTCAAATCCAAGACCGGCACAACTAATACCAAATCAAATTGATACCTCTTGTCCCAAAAAAAGATATTTGGACCAACCATGAAAGATACCACTTTTCCCAAAAAATATATTTTAACTGACCAAAACTGATTCCCCTTGCCCCAAAAATTTATATTTGAACATATCAAGACTGATACAACTTGTAACATATCTCCCCTCCTCATTTTCTTGAGGAAAAATAGAATTAGTACCTAGCCTTAGGAGACATCCCCAATATGCCAAAGGCTGGAAATAAATTCAAAGGGCTTTATAATAGTAGGGGGACAATTTTGCCTTTTTAAAAATAAAAAAACTACAACCAGCAACAACATAAACCACAACTAATATATGATGCATGATCACAATGTAATACAACTCAATGTAATGCTAAAATAATAATAGACCATACCAAAATACAAAGTGGAAACCAAAACCAACATCAAAGTATAAATCGAAAGAAAAATCCAAAAAATCTCAAAGATCCCCAAAGACACCAAATCCATAGCTCCCAATATTCTCTAAGATCCAACTCCACAATACATCCCAAAGTATCATGATGCATCACTAAAGAAATGTGATACCTTGATTTTACCTGTGTCCCGATAAACAATGTCTGAAAATGCACCAAAGTGCTGAAGCAAGGGGTGATTAATTAAACTGTGTATGTTTTCCAAAAAATACTTCCCTACTCATGCCATTAGAATAAAACAATTTATCAATTTTATATAAAACAAGTTATATAAAACACTTTAAAACATTTTAAAATTTTATATCAAATCCAAATCACATCAAAACCAAAATAGTTTCCCTTACTAAAATAGCTTCCAAGGAAAAAAACTATTATTTAAAACCATTTCTCAAATCCCATTTTGTAAAAACCCATTTCATTACTCATATCCACACCTACAAACATGTATGAAACCATAGACCCTCCCTTTATTTGTGAATGGTGAGTCATCCTTTCACCAAGACATCACGTGCTAAACCATTATGATTGGGGAAGTTTATACCCTTATCCATCCCATTTTGATGGGGAAAACTCCATACCCTTACCCCCACCACATAAATTTGATGGGGAAAAGTCCATACCCTTATCTTTCCCATTTCGATGGGGGAAAGTTCATACCCTTATCTATCTCATGTGAAAATGAACATATGCTATCCATTTATGCCTAAAACAAATCCAAAAAAAATATTCTAAATAATTTAAATCCATTTCAATAAAATGTTTATTTTCTAGAAAACATTCCTATCAAACCATTTCCATGAATCAAAATAAATCCAAATTTTAAAATCATAATTTTAAAATCATGAAACAAAGAAATTTCACTACAACCAACATCACCATTTCACAAATCATCACTAAAGAAGGTTTTTACCAATATTTGAACAAAAATGTCACAATCAATTCCAATAAATTTTAACAATTTGAAACCAATCCATAAATTTTAATAATAGGATTCTAGAGTGAATCCACAAACCTCAGAAACTATAGTGAAAACGAAGAATGTTGTGAATTATTTAACAAACCTGAGTTGAATCTCTAAAACCCTACCTTAGATCTAGTTCCCTAACAACAACACAGCCATATCTCATTATTATTGGTATCAAATAACATAGATCTACCTAAAATTGACTATATCAATGAATATAATAGAGGGAAGAATAATATATCTAAGTAAAACCACCAAGAATGGAGACTTACTGAGCAATATGGCCTTTAACGCACTAATATTTTCCAATGGATTGCTCCCGGATCAAAGGTAAGAGTCTCCAAATCCTTTGGAGGAGGAAAAAATTCATAGGGTCATAATATAGGGAAAGGGAGAGGTTTGGGGGATAATCCAAGTTAGATCCACAATTCTCAGATCTTTCTTATTAGAATGTATAGTAAGCTCACACGGTTCAGAAAACCATGTGCCAACCATACGCCATCCCCAGCATCCAAACACCCTTATCATGGTTGGCTTGCACGGTTAGACAAACCGTGTTCCAGTTGTAAATTTCCACCTGGTCTAAAAATCACTATTACTCATAAGTGTCCATGAAGTTTGGCTAAACCATGCATCTAATTACATGCCTACATAGAAGCCTTTGTTTCACTTTTCACAATTTTCTATAGGAGTTTCATGGTTTCGAATAACTGTGACTAAATTATAAACCTCCATAAAATCACAAAAACTTTTCCAAAGTCCTCTAAACCCTTGAAAAATTATCTAAAACACATTATATACTTGAAATACATAGATAAATGGTTTATTACTTGAAATCGGGTGTGCTACATGGTTTCTCCTAGTATATTATGGGAATATACTATGATAGTTATTCCAATTTTAACCATGATGGTAATTTTATGTGTAACCATGATGGTTATTCTATGTGTAACCATGAAGGTTATACCATTTTTAATATTAATATGAAATTGATTCCCAAAAATACCTATATCTTTTATCTATTCTTTCTTTGGGTTTTTATAGAATATTATAATTTAAAAAGGTACAGTAAAGTATATGCTACTTCATCAATTTGAAAAGTAAAACTTTTTTAAGAGTTTATAATGATATTTTCATGATTTAAAAGAAACCTTTATGAGTTTTATTTTTCATTTAATATTTATTATGACAAGTTTTATGAAAATAATTTGGAAAATTAGTTTATTTATTGGGTAATAAAATGTTTATTTTGAGCCCAAGGTTTATTTTGAAAAAGGAACATTTTTATAAGTATTCAAGAACTAATGGATTATTTGATTATTTTTATGTCCCTAAATAATATTTTGTGGTCATCCCATGTTTCAAAATGTTTTCCATAGGTTGCGTAGGGACAAGTATTAGGTCAATTTTAAAATTTTGAAGATGTTTCGTGAAAAGAAAACATGTTTTTTTTTGTTTTTTGGGTGAAAATGGTTACTGAATAGAAGTGTCCACTTTGTAATATATTGATTTTTATGTAAGATTTATTACTGAAAAATATAATAATATAAACATGAAAAGGTCCTCAGAAATATAATAAAATCAATTCTTAACTAAAAACTCAATATTATGTTATGTTTATGGTCGGAAGGTGGGTCCCACCATGTCCTATAGTCATATTAATCGGAATTGGCTATATGTTTGAATAATCTTAGTGTGTAACCCTCTAAGGCCTTATCTCAATAGTAGTAAATATTATTCAAAAACCAAATCAGGTTCTAGAAACCCATCAAGGCCTCTAAATAGATAAAGAAAAGTAATATAAATGACAAACTTTCTTACGAACATGTGTTATGAAATATAATTTCTTCATCTCGTGATATCCCATATATCCGGATGAACACTTTGTGTCATAATCCTTTATTTATTTATTATTCATAAACCAAAATAGAGAGAGTTACCTTCTTCATCCATGGACAGGTATTTAGTGACAGTATTACCATCCTAATTAACTAGGATCGCGATATCACTACCTTCCAGAAGTGATAAATTCTATCTTGATTATTCAACCAATACCATATTATAAATGACAAATCCAACACAAGAAACCTCACTCTGACTTCAATTCCATAGTTTTTTCCTTGTATCAAAGTATTTGATCAAATATTTTACACTACTAATAATCTCAATTCACTAGACCATTACATGTGTTCATGGATAGGAACTGTCAATGACACCTGAAACATGTGGTGTTCCTATTAGTAGTATAGTCCTCATGATATTGTCTACTCTAGATCACCATGTGTAAACTTCATCGGAGAAATTCTTAATGATTAAGATCCCCCATCACCTGATGGTTAGACATCAACTATGTCTAGTAATCATGATGTATCTAGACCATAGAAAATATGTTTAAGATTAATGTTAAAGTATCTTGAGGTTCTCATTATAGCTTGGGAACTGCTATATCTATTTCATGTGACATGTAATCTAAGGAAATTACCATGTAAATATTGGAAGAATAAAAAAATTCAATACTATTGTGGTAAGAAAATATCATGCATGACTCACTATATGTAGAATATGGTAAGAGAAAAGTATTGTTTTAGTTGGTTCTAGGAAAAACTCTATTAAATCACTCCCTATTTCACTAGATCCATCTTACTAACAAAACTTTTTTCTCTCACATAATAATATCATCTTTTTAGTGAGTTATGTCTTTAGTTTTTGGGCCTTTTATGTCTCCCATATGTTGTTACTCTGTTATCTGCAACCTCATCTCATTGCGTAAGACCCCTTGAGTGATGATATCCCCAAGTATAGTCCTTTCATCCACTTTCAAAACATTACATATTTTATAGTAATAGTAACAGTATTATCATATTTTAGATTATGATAAAACTATACTTACTAGGTGATATTATAAGAACTATAACAAATCATTTCATATTTTACTCTACTTCTTTAGTTTCGTCAGAAACCGCAATGCACTCAGTATTTTTTGATATGGATACCACTAGATTTAATGTGATTCTATTTCTCATTATCTTATCCTAACTATAATATTAAATCATGTTGATATAATGGGAGAATAGTTTATTTCCAATTAAAACCAGTGCCCCTTCCTCTCCAAGTACCATTAACATATCTTTTGTACCCTCTCAAGTAAAATTTGATAGTTTTGACTTCTTCTCATAAAGCTCACCTGGTGTATACAAATATTTTATTACTATGATGTATATTATGGTAATATCACTTTTTATATATCATCCAATATATTATTGGTAAATCATTGAATCATATAGAATTATATTTTTCACATTAATCTCCTCCTTTGTCTCATACACATCTTCTTTGAGTGATTTATACCAAGTGACATTAGTAAAAACTCTCTCTAGAATTTTTATAACTTGTATTTTATCAATACCCTTTCTGTATATGTAATATTGACATGGGCTAAGAAATTATTAGATCTACCTTAATGGATCTTGTTCCATAAAACATAGGTTGTTACTTTACGTCAATTTCTATAGAATTGTGTTCTTTTTATTCTTAACTAACTGTAAGACCAACAAATGTCTTCCGGATGTTATCAGTCATATTTTGCTTATAAAATAGTGGTTCTCCCACTAACCTCTTATATCCATATGGAAAAAATTCATTCCAAGTGAATATTCTATGACCTTGTTGATTTATTTAATCCAAAACTGGATTTTAGTAACTTTCACACCTTATTGACATTTTATGGTTTCACTAACCCTTTCTATTTGCATCATATAGACACCTTCCAAGATTAGTGGTATTGACACAAATTCTTAATTTAATAATCATATAAAATATCTATGAAAAGTATAATTATAGTGGATTTAGTCATAATAACTTGGTATCAAAAATCAAGCCTCATTAGTACCACACTAGTACTATTCATGCATAGTATCAGTTGAATACCCACCACAGTATTCAAAATCATAATCCAATGTGCTTTGATACATGGAATAAATTATTGAATTTTAATTGATCTTTTCAACCATAGATTATTTTAATTTACTGCTTACTTGTAGGATCCATTATTCTGAATTAATAGGGTATCAGTGGACATAGCCAATACAAAATAATTACCAAGGTTTTATCCTTACGACGCGATATGTGTCCCTAGAAAAATCATTTTCCACAAGCTCTTGTGGAACTTGTTCCTATTTCAACTATTTTTGTATCTTCAGTATTGACTAAATCCAAGTAAATCATGATCCCACTATCTCAAATAGATATTTTCACCCCTTAATAGAAATATAGTATAATACTTCACTAAAAAATTTCTATCATAGAGATTTTTGTGATATCCTTACAAACTTTAGGATAATTACATTAGATGCACATTGTGTTTTCCCTGATGAAAGTTTGTTTATATCCTTTATAAAAACTTTTCATCTAAACATGTTTTATTATGAAATGATGGATTTATGTCATACTATAACTCATATGATATCTATTTATCATTATAGCTGACATATAGTAATGGTATAACACCGCTATTTTTGAATCATGACTTGAAATATAATGGAAGTATCTATAATTCATATGAATCCTAATATTAATTATCTTTTTACGTAGATCTTGACTATGAAGTGTATACAAAAATTTTCATTCAGGAATTACTCCATGATTCATTTTATTGATCAATGTTCTCATGTAAGACTAGTCATCGATCCCCTTTACAATCATAGCTTTGATGTGTATAAGGTAATGTGCATTTAGGAATTACTCCATACTACATTATTATTATGAATGAATCGTTTTCAATATATTCTTTGAAAAATGGGCATGTAGAAACTCATATCTTCTGAACATGTATATTACATACATCACTTTTACATTCCTTAAATAACTAAAAGGAATCCTGTGATTTATATTTACCACTATCTTAACCTTTGAATAGTATATGCTTTCTAGATGAACTAATTCCAAAAGCTTCATGACTAACCTTTATTTCTAAAGGGTTATTTATCCAAAACTAAATTTGTAGATAATAACTAAGTTATTTAACTCCAAAGAGGCTAAATACTATACAATAAATATCATTGAAAACTAACTTTAGTTTCACTGGACAAATAATTATCTTTCCTAAACTATTGGCAATGATTCAAGAATTTCTGAACTATTATTTTTGTATTAGACACCACAAAAAACATTCATTAAAATTTTGGAATAATATATCCTTATGTCTAATAGACATGTGAGATAAAATTTTTTGGTAATACTCAATAAAATTTCAACTAGAGTCATTAACCATGGAAATTATAATTTTTTTCCATCTCAACATTGACTTAGGAATCACCCTTTCTCAGCCACTTAGAGAATTAACTTAAATTATTATAACATTTCTATACTTACATAATTACTATATTTCAAAACTCATATATGATAAGAATATTCTTTTTGATGCCCAAGAAGTATAATATAAACATTACATAAAATTGATGAATATACCTAAAAAAGAAGTGAGTAATTCCTTCTTTAATTCAGTCCATAACATTTAAACTTCCATAGTATTATCTTTTAACATGTGAAGAAAATAACCTCATGTATAACTCCTCCCCACTTTTATTTGAAATATGGTATGAAGGTTACTTTTGAGTTACACTTTCCAGTGGCATTTTCACCTTGTCTTTCAATTTTTTTAAAATAATAACTAAATATTATTCTTTCTTTGTTTCTTATTTTCTTGGATAACATAACCAAAAAGGTAATGTATCAATTTCTCCATAATTTTTGTTCTTTAATCATAAATTAAACAAATGTAAGTGGGTGATAAAGATATTATAAATGGATTTACTGAAATATCATGATCCATCATTCAATCTACAAATATTCAATGTAAATATCACCCCATACATTCTTGTTTTACTTTCTTCTTAAAGACTATTCAAAGATGAGACAATATAATATAACCATATATATCTTCATGATATATCCAAAACTCATTTTAAATCCATGATAGAATGATCATCTAAACATAAAATAAAAATACATGTGTCCCTGTTAAACATCTTTATTCCCTTGCATCCTGATGTGACTTAACAGGTATTGGGGACTCAAGTATCTTGAATTTTCTTTAAAGTAGTACTTTACACAAACAACTTTACTAACCTTGGAAAGTCATTCGGGATAGTACATGTTCTTTTTAAAATGGAAATCATAGTGTATATATGGTATTAATTTCCATTATTCTATGAAATAAAATTTTAGCAGAAAAGTAATTTAACTTGATTGCTGATTAGAGGTTACCAATTAGTTAAATCATTAAATGTCTCCCACCATTTTGTTAAACCTTAGTATCCATCAATACTAGATTTATAATAATAAATCTCTACATTATTCTAGTGGATAGGATCCCTGAAACATCTCCTCATAAACTAATATGTGGATACACTAATACTCTGAGAGTTTCAAGGTGGGCTTGATACTGGTTAACCACATTGACACAAAGATCCTTGAACTATTGAGTGAAGTCCCAGATTCTTGATATTATAAAATTGATTTTCTAAACTCTTTGCCTCTAAATATGGAAAAAGTTGTATATGGATACATCATTGTTTTCATATTTAGTCAATTAAACTCATCTCTCTCATAATAACTCCCTGGAGGTAGGAGACCCTATCAACTAGGGCTGACGTGCACCCCATACACCCTATTTTGTTCAAATTCAAGTGATAGAATGTGTTTTGACTTCATATTTCTTTGAGGGTGTTTTAATTACTTCTCGATGAAATAAATTATTTTCTATATAATATACACAAACTATATGATCTAAATCACAATAGAACATTGTAGAAAACAAGAAAACATTCATCACTTATTAAATACTTTTAATCTATGCATTGACTCTTTATTATTTTACATGAATTAATAATATTTAATATTAATAAAAGTAATAAAAATTCATAAATTAAATAAATAGAGAGACGGATCATGGTAATTTAATATTGGTTTTTCCATTTACTCTCAATGGATCAACCGTGACCCTGGGGGTAAAATACTTGGGCCATGTATGACTCGTATTCCAGCTCATACCCAAGTCCACTATATCAACATCTCATCTAAAATACTGCCCCATATTAGTTTGTTTCACATCTTAAAACATCCATGCCTTTATACACAAATACTTGCATGAAGATGATGGTTTTTGGGAATGCGTAATACACATGAAAATTAGTTCTCGATGACATATAGGCATGTATAAATATTAAGCAATAAAAGACATTGTGTAGACCATATATTTAATTAATTAACTACAAACATCACATTCAGTTACTATAATTAAATAAATAAATTAAATCCATACATACATCGGTCAGTCTATGCTCAAGATCAGTCGACACACATATTAATTGTGCAATAGAAATTAAATTTACAATAAATTTATGTCAAGGGAATTAAATGAATTAAAATAATTCCTTTAAAATTTAATTCAAAAAAATACTGCATGTTCTCAATTTTATAAATTAAAAACTATTAAAGTAATTTTTAATATATATATATATGTTTCTTTAGGCCCCATAAATCCCTTAAAATGGGTTCTGGACTTTTTTGGGCCAAGATGGGCCTCGACGAGTTGGGAAAACCCTATCCTGGTCCATTCTGAATCAGGAAAGTCATGTCTCAACTTTTACTAGGTCTGGATGACCCGCATTTACTGGGTTTCGGCGGACTGTGGTGCATGATAGGTAGTGTACAATGGTGAGGACACAAAAGGAGGTGCGGTGCAAGTTAGAGGCACGTGGTGGCTCTCAGACTTCGATCGGTGGTAGGCTCATAAACAAAATCCCCTTTTTAAAATAACTTTTTTAGTTTTTCATATGAGAGAAGCTAGTGGATAGAATTATTTATGGTATTTGACTCGCCAGGTTGCGCCACCAGCACCCCCCCCCCCCCCATTTGTTTTTATTTTTTTATTTTCTTAAAATTATTCTCATATCATAGATTTTCCCCCATCCCCTCCTTTTGATTTATTTTAAATTTCTTGTTCTATATGTCAGTCGGAAGATAGGACAAACCACCTTTCACCGTTTTTTCCACAATTTCCAAAAACTAAATTTTTTAGTGTATATAAACCTTTTTTTAATAATTTTCACAATTTTATGGAAATAAACCAATGGTGTAAAATACAATTTTGTCCACCGGAATTATTCTGAGTTTAGAATCACTGTAATTCACCAAATTAGAGATTCTTCAAGAAGAATAACATATATATGAATATGTTTTAAAATTTTAAACCTTCAATAGCTTATTTTAATAGGACATACAACTTCATAAGGCCACAAATTTTCAATATAATGTTAGATTCACATATCATATGTGACATTGGGACCATAACGACGCCCTATTCAAAATATAATTCAGATTTAATTTTTTTACTTGTATTAAACCAGTATGTAATCCCTTAGATAGCAATTAAAGGTAACAGGGTGAGCATTAGAAGTAGATGTGTTGGGTAATTAAAAATATTTTTTGGTGATTAATATAACTACAACATCACCAGATAAGGGAAATCTGGTATGAAGGCCCAAATATCCCATTTAAAGACCTTAAAAACAAAAATTATATTAAAATTTCCTCTTTTGATCAAAATTCAGGATTTACATCCACTCAACACCATCTATCATTGCTCAAATGAACCAAATCCAATTATCTCTAGATCATCCACATAGGCTTATAAATTCTATGGGAACATCGTTCTTCATAATCCAGGTGTGAGTGAGGAAATTTTAAGATGCCTTAGACATCCCAATGATCATCATAGTGAAAATTTGTTGATCCATTAAGATGAAATTGGATAGTGTTCTTAGATCATCTTATTCTCTCTCTAGGAAGTAGGAGGGGAGAGGGAGCCTCTCATAAACTCAGAGTGAATAGTTATCTATTTAAGAGTCTCTCCTCCTTATGTATTATAGTATAAAAATACATGAAATTAGTTCTTTGGCCCCTGAATATTTATCTCCCAATATATAAGACATATATGACATCTTATGACTGACTTACTTAGTCATAAATATCATTTATATTTTTTTAGTTACTTCTAATATAATATTTATATTGTATGAAAAAATGGTTAATTAAATCTACTCGATATTTCATCAAATATTAAATAAACCTTTAATATTAAAATAATATTCATCTTTGTAAAAAAATTCCATGTATTTAATTTTATATTTTTAAATACATTTGTTAGATAATTTCAATAGAAATTATTATTAACTTGATTAATATGAATTTATTTATGATTTGGTGACCATACATTCTCAGACATCCCCAAATCCCATAGTAGGTCCCACCATACCCTATACTCATTTCATTAGAATATGTCAGACTTATGAATATTCTTAGTGTGTGATCCTCTAGGCCCTTATCTCGATAGAAGTTAATTTTATTCACATACCAGGAACAAAGTCTATCTACCCATCAAGACACTTAAATAGACAAGAAAAAGTTGTAGAAATGAACAACTTTCCTTCAAAAACACACCACGTAATATAATCTCTTGGTCTCATGATATCTGATAAAGAAATATGCATACTTCATGTCATCATTCTTTTTTAATTTATTATTCATTAACCTGACTGGACAGACTTATCTTCTTCTTCCATGCCCATGGATTTAGTGAATGCGCTACCATCTTGGTTCGCTATGCCCAAGATATCACTTCCTTTCGATAGTGAAAAATTATATCTTGATTACTCAATCAATTTCATACTACCAATGATGAACCCAACACAAGCTACCTTCATACGACTTCAATTCAATATTTTTTTCCTTATATCAAAGTTTGTGATCAAATAGAATCCACTAATAATAATCTCAATTTTGGATACCATTACATGTGTTCATAGATACAAACTACCAATGACACCTAAAACATGTGGTGTTACTATTGGTAGGTCAATCATCATGATCTCATCTACTCAAGATCACCAAGTGTGAACTTCATGAGAAAAAGTATCAATGCTTATGAGCCCCCAGCACCAGATGCTTAGACATCATCTCTATCCAGTCAGCATGATTTATCTAGACCATAAAACATATGTTTAAGATTAATTTCATAGTATCTTGAGGTTCTCATTATATCATGGTAACTACTATAACCTTTTGATATCATAAGTAATCTAAGGACATTACCACATAAATAGTGTACATAGAAATTTCAATAATATTATGGTAAGAAAAAATCGTGCATAACTCACTATATAAATTATATCGTAATCACAATGTGTTGTTTTAGTTGGTTTTAGTGCACCCAAAATTACATAATTTCACAACACATGACTGGAAATAAGTCCAATTTTCTAAACTTACAGAATGTAGAGGTTGGACATGTTACTTTTAAAGATACTATACAAGGGGAAATAATCATAATTAGTGATGTTTCCCTTCTTATTAAGACTCTTATTTTTAATATACATTATATTTTACGACTTAAGAACAACCTTATTAGAAAAAGTTGATTTATTGATGAGGGTAACTCCATGAACTTTGGAAATGATAAATTTATCACCGTAAGTTTGAAATAATTTCAAATATTTTATACTGATGGTCATGATAATGTTTACATGATTAATCTAGAAGACCATATTTTTCTTGACTTACCTTATCTTAGAATGGTATAATATTTATCTTTGATTTGGAATAGGAGTTTAGGATATTGCAGTATTCAAAACCTAAATAAAATTCATAGGAGAGGACTAGTGAATGAGTCACTAGAACTTATGTTCAATTATTCCAGATTTTGCATTCCTTGAAAATTTGGTAAGAAACATAATTTGAGCTTTTAAAAACTATAAAAATCTCAATATAAAAACCATTAAAGTTATTGGTCATGGATATTTATGGTCCTACACAGTCTGTGATCCTCAAAGAAAAAATTTATGTGTATGTCTTAGTTTATGATTACATAAGGTTTACTTGGGTTTATTTTCATACTCTTAAGTTAGAAGTGATATTTTTTTTTGAATGATCTGGAGGTCATTGTGGCCATTAAATTTATATTTATAAACTCCTACTCACTAATTGATAGTTGTAAGTAGGTTTGATCCATAAGAAAGTATGATGAGAAGATATATGGGATTATTTCAAACTAAACTACTAGAAACAAAGACTATAATGGTGAAGGATATGTGTGAATAGTGTGAATGAAAGATAGATGAAGTGAAACTGAAAAGAGAAAGAAGTGTGAGTGAGGTGTTAGTAGAGTTAGACATAATCTATGATAATGAGAAGGAGCATGCCTAAGGGTGATTTAGAGGAAAATTTACTCGTATGACTTGCTAAAAATAAAATTATGTTAAAGAGAAAAAGGTGTCTATCCAAAACTAAAAACAAGAGTCATACACAAGACAATTTATCACTATCCTATAAACATCTATTCAACTAGTTTCATTACAATTTTTTTTAATAAAATTTGTTGAAATAAAAGTCACAAATAAATCCTATAATTAATCTTTCAATCAATTACAAGCAAATTATGAAATGATATAAGGATAAAAAGAAAGGCTAGAAAGAACATATTGAAAATTTTCATCTAAAGATAATCATGAAAAAGAAATTATTATATAATTATAGATGTCATAATTCCCTCTCAAAATTAATTATAGTGTTTGTATACAGAAATTAGAACATATCATGAGCATAAACAATTAATGATTCAATATATGGTAAATAGGAAAGATATAATAGCATCTCATTATAGTTTTAGTTCATATCCACCAGCTATATCTTCGATTTCCTCTTACATCATATCTCTGTCTCGTGATTCTATAATGACCACCATCTCTTAAATAGTGTACTTCATTTTTATCCCTCAATTACTTACTTCCTCAAAGTTGTGTGTAACTGTGAATTTTTTTGAGGTCATCACCCCCTAAATATAGTTTTTTCTCTATTCTTAAAGGAATTCTCCACCGACCATGATTTTTCTAATTTCATGTGCCATTCATCATTGACATGTTATAACTCTTGTGCCTTCTATCACTACCCATGTGACTTTAAAAAAAACTCCCAAACAACTTCTCACACAATAAAGGTCAATTTAATGTTTTAGATGAAAAAAATTAGTTTCTCAAAAAAGAATTTATTATTCATCAAAACATAAATTAGCCATGTGTAGATGCCAAAAACACCCCGCATCTTTAATAATTTCATGTTTGAAGTCATACTACCTCCAATGAAATGTGTACTCAATATCCAAGACATCTCCATCCTCACTAAAAAGTGAATTTCCAAAAAACATTTCAAGATATGTGATTTGATTGAGACTCCATAATCAAGATCTCTAATCTCACTCTGTAAGAGACATTGATACATTAAAAACAACCCTTCTTTTCATACCTAGTACATGAAATTACAATTTCTCATAGGAAATTAATCGATCATCTAATTGATAATGACCAATATTATTGTATCCATACTATTTGGGAGAAATAATACACCCTCTAGACTTGAATATATAATAATAGTATCTTTAAAAAATTATTCTTGGGTTAATAGAAATCCTGAACCAGATTTAGAGTTGCATCTTAGTTATCTGGAACAATGGGGTATTTTCATCTACAAACTCATAATATGAACTTCATTCTACAAATATCAAACATCAATTAGTGATCTTTAAAAAAACATACCAATCTCAGAATCTTGATTTTATGACATTAATATTAGATCAACATTCATATTATCTTCATCTATTAACAATATTGTGCTAGACTTCACCATCTTCTTCGAATGTGGCCAACAAAAACTTATAAACTCTCAAAAAATTAGTAAGCTTCATAAATATTGTCTTGTTCATTAAACTCGATTGGTATCTCAGTTAGGTCAGATATTTTATCACCACTTAACATCAAATAGAAATCATGAGCATTCAATCATATATATTAGCACCTTAAGATCATATAATCTTCACTGGAAAGCAACAATCGTCCTTAAAGACTACTTCAATAAAGATCAAGCTCAGCTCATTGTATTTGGTTACATCGATCTTGGATGGATAGGGTTCCCATTAAAGGTTCTTCTATGTGATTTTTTTAAAATTTAGATATGTCCATACTACAAATGAAATAAACAACAGGGAATCTCATGGAATTCAACTATGTGAAAGTTGATTGAAATGGCTATGTAGAAACCATGAAAAAAATTAGCTATATAGCAGCTATAGAAAAATGGACTATATAGAGGCACTTGAGATTTAGATATGATTATATCTAAAGAAAACCCCTACATAAAATTTTGTAATTTATAGAACAAAACTTCTAGAGCATAAAAAATTATAATATCAATTAAAAAAATCCATCAAAAAATATAAATTCAAATTCCCAGAATAACTAAATTTAAAATTAAAAATTAAAAATTATTTAATTTTTTTTTAATAAATTAAAACCTAGTAAAAATTTAATAAATTGATTTCAATTACAAAAAAAAATCCAAAATCACAACAATAATTAATTTTATAATTAAAATATTCAACATTAAGCATAGAAAAACATAATTCTTCATCAAAAATTCATATAAAAATATTTATCACCCAAAATAATAAAAAGTCAATATTTCTCCATTATGAGAAATATTTTCCACAAAACAAACAATAAATTCATGAAAATGATGTGGAAAACATATAATGAAATAACTACACATCAAAATGCCCCACACTAAAGCTATTTATTGTCCTCAAGAAATCCTTTAGTCAAATTAAATGAACAATAATAAATCTAAAAATAAAAAAAAATACAATAATGAATTGATTTAGAAAAAATATTTTCTCCCATGGATCCTCTTAAGAAGAATGTGTGAATTGTGACTTAAAACAAGTAGTTTTGGTTTCATATTTGATCATTGTTTTACAAAAATGATTGTTTTTTAAAATATTTGAATTGAATTAAATAAACATCGATATATATTTAAGTGAAACTTCCAAAAAAAATTTACCTTCAGGTGAGAAGACGCATGTATTTTAGAAATAAAATAATTATACATGACTTAATGGTTGAGTGATTTCGATAATTATAAGGAGGCATAAATAACTCATCCAATAGTTTCAGATTGAATAATAATATAAGTTTGATTCAAATCATAAGGTTTGAAATTCAATGATTATTTTATAAAATTATCTCACAATTTGACCTAGATAAAATGATTTCATGAGGGTAGGAAATTAATAAACCCAAAAAAACCCATAGGGTAATAAATTATAACCTCTTCAAAGTGGAATCAAAAACTTTAAAATTTGATAAAAAAAATTACCATTTTAAAATTAATAAATGATTCATAAGAACTCACATTTTTTTTGAAAAAAAAATTATAGGATTTTCAGTGAGTTTTACATTAAATAAAATTTTAAATCATTTTACAAGACCCCATCTCCCGTAAATAAAACTCAACATTTTGATCGTGAGGTTCCTTTGTAAAAATGAAGGAATTCTTTTCAATTTATCATTTCAAAAATAAGTATGTTTATTAGTGATTTCAATTCAAATGAATTATTAAGTTAAAAGGTACTTTAAGGGGGTGAAACCAGATTTTTAAAAATTCATCAAAATATTTTTAAACAATATTGATTTAAATAATATAAACACTAAAAATTTAAATATAATCATTGAATCAATTTCTTACAACAAACCATTTTTCCAACACCAAATTACTAAGAAATGGGAAAATAACTTAGAATAAAAATAAATAAATCCACCTTAACTATTTAAAATTACCAATTAATTATGAAATGTAATTCAAAACTTTATACTTTTAAGTAAAATAAAGAAAAATACTCCCCTAATAGTGGTGTTGATTCCTTAAAAATCGTAAATGGTCATTATCATCTTTCACTTATATCACTACTTGATCTCCCAATGAAGGTACTAGTGATGATATATTTTCATGTTTAATTCCAAGGGGTGGGGATAGGGAGGCTTAAAAATATAAGTTCGTAGAGAAATAGGCTATGTAATTTATTACAAGATGAAGTGAAAAAACAAAATTTTATAACTTTTGGTTTCCTCCCAAGTAGAGATACTTTTAAAATACCCATTTAGACACCCCTAGAAACTAACCATAGTGACTATAAGGATATTATTTCTTAAGTAAAAACCACCAAATTTTATTTGACCATTTATTTTTATGTGGGAATTTATTTTTGTGGGCTTTCATAACTTCAAATAGAACTAATATTGTCATATCAAAGAAAAACCCCTAGAAACACCCTTTTTTAGTTGTATATGGGTGGATTTATACTTCTAGAATTGTTCTAGAATTGTGTTATTTCAAAATGTGAATAAGTTAAAAAATTAAATGGGATGATAAAAAAGGTGAAAATTAACCCCTGTGACTATATTATACATTTTTTAACTCAAAATTATCAAAAACAAAGGTTCCTAAGTCCATTTTTTTAAATAAAAATCAAGAAGAGAAAGTTGAACAATGCTTAGAGTAGTTTTTGGATCCATGGACATAAAAAATAACTCATATTATGATTTATTCTGAGCTTTATCAATAATTTAATCACCCAAAATAATTGATAGAAATAATTAAATACAAGTAAGATCCAAAAACACTAATCCAAAAAACATTCGTGTTCAAGTTTTTTTAATTTGTGATTTTCATCCAAATTTTCATCAACAGTTAACTCATAACCAAAGTTCACTACTTTTGAAATGTTTTCTTTACAAATTTTAAAAAATGTGTGTTCAATATTCCATTCATGTTGATGCTAAAAAATTTCGTTCCCAAAGACACAAGAAACAAACTTTGGGTTCTCTAAATCAGGAATCTTAAGGGGATAACTCTAGTTCATTTGTATAAAAAACAAACCATTACAAATCTAGATTTAATTCACTCCTACCATGTTGGTTAACATCTAATTTCCATTTACAATTAAATTCCATGTTATCATCTTCATTGATTAGGGACTCAATAAATATATTTTTTTATATTTTTCAATTTTAAATCCACTCTCCCTTCTTCTTATTCGAAAACCAATTCAAAATTTTTGGGTTTTCCATGTGAAAATAGGGATGATCACATTTAATATCAGTTTTAATTTTTTCATAATAATTTATTTTCAGTTTATTATTCTCATCCAAAATTTCCCCAACTTCAAGTCTAAGTTCACTTCTCAAAATTTTAGGAAAATAATTTATAGTATTTTTTAAATTTAAAACCTCATTTCTAATAATTTCCTTGACCCAAGAAGACATTTAATGTGCAAAAATAAAAATCTCATATTCTTATTCAACTATAGAAAACACTTAATGTAATTGAAAATATATTTTTTAAAAAATTTATCAGTATAATGTTATAGATTACTCAGTTGCTCATCATTAATATTTTCCTCAACTTACTAATTTTCAATACCCACCACTTTTTCTAATTGATTATTCTACTGAATTTCTTATTGATCTTTTTTAATATTTTATTGAAATTACCAAAATTGATTTTTCAACTTGAAAATTATTTTCTAGACTTGATTGAGTTTATATCTAATTTTTACCAACATATTTTTTAGGTTTTCATCATTTCTGGGTTCAGAATCATTAAATTCTCAATGCTCGTCAAAGTGATAAGGCTGTAGTGGTT
This sequence comes from Viscum album, assembly GCA_963277665.1. NCBI lineage: Eukaryota > Viridiplantae > Streptophyta > Magnoliopsida > Santalales > Viscaceae > Viscum > Viscum album. The sequence goes on along the minus strand of OY728127.1, from coordinate 289,295,174 downwards.
GGTTATAAACACACTTCCAAGTAGTGTGCCAATAACAACAACAATAGACACAATAATTTCTATACTTTTAAAATTTCCCTCATATAGATCCATTTATTACCGACACACAACAATCAATTATAATTTTAACTGTAAATTTAACAAAAAATGATCAATCACACAAAAACATAACATCTAAGCAGTACGAAATGGATTTTTTATTTATTTGTTTTAATTTTTTAGATTTTTTTTGTTTGATTTTTTAAATTTTATAATCCCTAGACAGCCATTTCATATTCCCTGAAAAAACACCAAAATTATAATGAGTCGGATGTTGTTTAAACCGTCATATTTTTATTTAAAAACACCTACTTACTACTAGATAGTGAAATATTTGGTGAATCCATAGGGATGAAGGATTATAATATATACGGGATTATTTTGACCTAAACTACAACAAACGAAGACTATAATGGTGAAGGATGTGTGTGAATTGTGTGAAAGAAATATAGATGATGTGAAAATGAAGAGAGAAAGAGTTGTGAGTGACGTGTTAGTGGAGGTAAACCTAAAATATGTTAAAGAGAAGGAACATTCCTAAGGGTGATTGAGAGGAAAACTGATAGCATGGATTTCTAAAAATAAATTTATGTTCAATAGAAAATTTATCTAGTCAAAACTATAAACAAGATCCATTAAAAAGATGATCTGGCGTTAGCAAAGAAAAATACATTAAACTAGTATTATCACAATTTTTTTAAATAAATTAATATGAAATAAAAGGAACAAATCAATCCTTTAATTACTCTATAAATCAAGTCTGACTAAAAGAAGAACTAATATAAGGAAAAATTTGGGCCAAGAAAAACTGATTTCAATTTAGCAAGTGAAAATAACCATGAGAAAAAAATGATTAAAAATAGTATAAGTCTTAATGACCTATAAAAATTTAGTAATGTTCATGTATATATAAATTATCATATACCGTAATGAAAAACAATTAAAGATTCAATAGAATAGAAAGAGGAAATATATGATAATTTCTCTCCTAAGATGAATTTCATATCATCCCACTCTATCTTTGATTTCATATCATGATGTATCTATTGATCACACTTCAATAATGACATCCTACTCTCAACTCTAGTGTATCAGTGTTATCCCTCAATTAGTTTTTGCCTCAAAGTTGTTTGTTATTATGAATGAACAGTGTTCTTCACCCCTTAAATCCTATTGTTGATCTCTTCTTAAATAATTCTCAAATTTCCTTTAATTTTCTAATTTCATGTGTCAATCATCATGGATACACTTATAACTATATTACCTTCCATCACTGCCCATGTGGATTTAGAAAACACTCCCAAACAACTTCTTCAACAAGATAGAGCAATTAAATGTTTTAGCTGACAATGATTAATTTATTAACAAGTATTAATAATCCGAACTTAAATTAGAAATATTTAAATACCATCGACACCCTACAGGTTTAATTTCATATTTCACCTCATCCTTCCTCTAATGAAATGTGGCTTCAATTGCACAGACATATCTACCCGCATTAAAAAGGGATTCATAGAACTACTCTTTCAAGATAGTTTCTTCAGTTGAGACTTCATATTAAAAACCACTAAAATCAATCTATTACTGATACTGATACAACATAAACTACCCTTGTTGGCACACCTAATGCTTTGAACTATAATTTATCATAGGAAATTAATTGAGTATCAAATGGAAAATGATAAACATTGATGTAGCCATACTATTCAAGTGAAACAATATCCCCTCAAAACATGAATCTATAAAAATAGAATCTTCAAAAAAAAATCAAGATCAATTTAAGTGAATACATGAACTAGATTTGAAATTGCATCTCGGTGAATAGGAATAATGAGGAATTTTCATCTTCATACTCAGAATCCAAACTCCCTACTACCAATATCAAAATTTGGTCAATAGGCTTAAGAACAACACACTATTTTTCACCTCTTTGTTCAATGTATTGAATCATAGATTGTTATTATTCTTTTTGTTTTTGATTAAAAGTGGTGTTCTAGACTTCACCATCTTCTACGAACACGGATGATAAAAACCTAAAATTATAAAATACATAAGTATGATTCATAAATCTTGTTTTATATATCAAGATCAATCAGGATATTAGTTATATCACAACATGGATCTACCATTAACATAAAATAAAAATCATGAGATCTATATCACCTATATTAATGACTTAAGGTCATATAATTTTCCCTTGCAAGAAATAATCAGTCTCAAATCCTTCTTCAATGAAGATCAATCTTGACTCATTGGATTTGGGTACATTGATCTTGGATGACTCAGGTTCCATTTGAGGTTATTCTATGTGAGTTATTAAAATTTGGATATGTGGATAGTGGAAATGAAATCAGCTACATAAAATCTATTGGAATTCCCTTATGTGAAAATTGATTAAAATGGATACATAGAAACCCTGGAAACAAATTGGCTACAAAGATGTTGGGAAAAAATGGCTACCTAGAGGAACTTGGAATTTTCATATGTATCCAGCTAAAGAAAATTCATATACTCCCTTTTATATTTCATAGAACATAACTAATGTTGCATCCAAAAAAATTATAAAATCAATGAATTAAAAAATTAACCAAATAATATAAATTCAAATTCCCAAAATATCTAAATTTAAAATTAAAAATTAAAATTAATTTCAAAAAATTAGTTTCAAATTAAAAATGAAGGAAAATTAATTAAATTAATAAAATTATAATAAAATCAAAAATCACAACAATAATTAATTATCCAATAAAAAGATTCAACATTAAGCATAGAAAATAATCTTTTTACAAAAAATATTCAAAGAAAAATATTTCTAAACTGAATAAATCAAAAGTAAATATTCATCCATTATGATCTCATTTTTTTCACCAAAAAATACCATAAATTCTTGAAAATTATGTGTAAAACAAATAATTAAATAAAACATAAAATTCTACCACACATAAGACATTTCTTGTTGATAAGAAATCCTTTAATAAAATTTAATGATTAGAAATAAATTTCAAAATATAAAAACCGAAGTGCCGCAATGAATTTATTTAGAAAAATGATTTTAAACCTTTTATCCACTTAAAAAGAATGTGTGTATTCACTCTTAAAAAAGGTTTTTTTGATGTAAAATTGGATTAATATTTTACAAAAAAAGATTATTTTTTGAAAAAATATATTATTCAATTAAATAAAAAAAATATAATTATTGTAAACTTCCAAAATTCTCTTAACCTATAGGATAGAATAAACACATATTTTAGAACCCAAATAATTAGACACAACTGAATGGTTAAGTGATTTCAATTATTAAAAGGAGGTATAAATAAATTATACAATAATTTTAGTACAAAGAATAAAAGAATTAAGGAAAAGAGGATAAATCTAGATTAGGAATTTCATTTCATATCCCATTCAATTGTATTTATTATATGTTTTATTAAAATAAAAAGGTTTCAAATTCAATTATTATTATATAAAATTATCTAAAAATATGACCTAGAACAAATTATTTCAAGAGGGTAGGAAATTAATAAACCTAATTAAACCTACGGGGTAATAAATTATAACCTCATAAAAGTGGTATAAAAACATTAAAAATTGAGAAAAATTATCACCACTAAAAAATTCCTAAATAATGTCGAAAAAGGCGCAATTTTTGGAAACAAATTAGGGGAATTTTTCTGAGTTTTACATTAAATATAATATTAGAAAATTTAAGAAGAACCATCCCCTACACATAAAAATCAATATTTTGAACATGATTTTTATTTATAAACATGAAGGAAGTATTTTCAACTCAGTAGTTCAAAAAGAAATATGTCGATCAGTGATCTCACTTCATATATTGTTGTGTCCAAAGGTATTCAAAAGGTGTAAAACAAGATTTTTAAAACAAGTTCAAACTGGTTTTCAACAAAGTATATTAAAGCAAGATAAACACTAAAAATTTATAACAAACTCATTGAATCAATTTCAAATATTAAACCATATTTTCCACACCTAATTACTAATCATAGGAAGAATAACTTGCAATGTTAATAAATAAAGGCTCTTTAACTTTGTACCTATAACAATCCAAAATTTTTGAATGATAATTTTTTCTTGATAAAATGTGTGTTATATTATTTTTGTACACAAAAAAAACATATCTATTTAATAATGAAGTAGGGAAATATGAAATTTGGGTTTCAATCGTTATATAATCATTGTTAAATTATTACCATTGATCACTATGAACATTTAAAACTATAATATTGATAATAATTTTAATGTTTTAATTAGTGTTCGTAAGTAGAAATGATAAATAATAATTAATATAGAAAGGAGAAATGGTGGCCTTAACCAGTAGATTCATACCATATGAAGCCCATTTGATATATCTTGGTAGAGAGGTGGCATCATTGCGGTTCTCTCTTGACCTAGACTAGGAAAGGAATCAAAAAGTGAAGCTAGAATGAAATTTCCTATATGAGAAGTTCTAGTTAGTGGAAATTACCACTCAGGCGATGTTAGCTGAGCCACCCAAATAATCTATCACCATCACACACCTTACCCTTAGGTCATATGCGAGTGTTGTAATTTTTTATGTGTCAAGGTCTTAGTTACTTAAATTGTAATTCTATTTTATAAATATATTTTTTATTCCATAAATTCTATTTTAGTAATTATTTTACTTTTTAAAATTGATAAGGAATTTAATAAATTTATTTTTTGGATAGAAATTGTACTTTCCAGATAAGACAAAAATATTTATAATAAACTAATATATTAGGAATAATACTTATTTAAATGAAATAGTATGATAAAAACATTCTTATATAAATATAGATGATTAAATAATTTTATTTTTTTCATGTTTCAGAAATTTTAGTATGTATTTTCAATCGGCTATTATTTTTAATAAATAAATATTTTTATATTTAAAAGTTATAATTATCAAAATTAGAGATTTATTATTATAAAATAAATATCATTTTTGTAATAATCAGTTCAAAATTAGATTATGGTGAATTTATGATAATTTTCTAAAATGCTTTATTTTAGCATGAATTGTAAAAATATAGTTTGAATTTTTCGGTATCTTAAATGAATTCATAATTATGTAATTATGATTTAATAACTAATTAACCATGATATAAAATAAAAAATATGTTATTTTAATAATATCAAGTATTTTTATAAATTTTAATCAATTTCCAAATCTATAATTTACTTTCGAAAGTCTAAAATTGAAACTTTGACTTTAAAAATATTTTTTTGTTAAAACTTTATTTTTCCATGCCAAAAAAAGTAATATAAAATTACGGTAGACTCTTTTTAATTAAAATAACACAAAATCTGACCCATGTGTCCAAAAACATGCTCAAATACTATATTTAATACCATGTTTTGGCATTTTCCACAACCTACTTTTCTAAGGCCTATATTTGGAAATTAATAAACAAATCCTCCAATTTTTCTATAAATACCCACCCAATTATCCATTTATTTCACTAAAAATAAATCATCCAAAAATATATGGTTTTTTACCTCCCATGGAGTCCTCCAAAAGTTTTCTCAAGCCCCCATGATCCCAATCCTGAAGTTTTAGGAATAACTCTTCAAGGTAAGGGAAATATCCTTCTTTTCTCTTCATTTCAAGAACCACTTTTTGTATAGGTATTATGAATGTTATAGAAACTCTCCATTATTTCCTTTTAATTCATTCCCTTAATTTAAAATTATTTTTTATAAATGTTATACCCTTTCCCCCTATCCTTTTACCCTTTTCTAAAACCACATTTTATACCCATTTTACTGCCAAATTTACTTCTCTAAATTTCTTTCTTCCCCTCAAGAAATTATCTTTTATTTTATTTTTTTAATACCCATGTAAGAACCCGGACCTTCGTTTCAGGTACGCCTTTCCTTTTTCTGGAGTTTTTGAGAAAAATGAAGTTTCTGGAAAATTTTCAAGTACACGTCGTGTACTCTTTTCCCGCTCGAAGCTGTGTGATGGCCATGTCCGGGTCACACACACGGTGTGTAGGGGTGACGTGGAGGCCGATTTTGGTGGAGTACGGAAAAACCTAGTACACTCCATGTACTCTAAAAGTACATGTCGTGTACTTTTCTTTACTTCCCTAAACACACCGGGGTCGCGCCTGACGGACATATCTTGCTTCTTCTTCAGGATCATCATCCGAGAGCGACCCGTACGGACGAAAATCTTCCCCGAGCCCTTGTGCCTCCATCCGATCTCCATTCCAACCACCTTCAATTGCGTTAAGATCTCCTCGGTAAGCTCTCTCTTCTACTTTAGCCTTGTTCCATGGTTCCTCCTTGTTTCCAAGCTATCGTGGGATGAATGTTTTGGGTGTTTTCTTAGATATACGACGTTTGGGGCAGAATCTATCGTCATTGTTCACGTATATTGATCTCCTAGGATCAAGGTAGGTGCTTTGTGCCTTTCTGTAGAAAGTCGATGAGTATTTTTTTAAAATTCCACCAATACCCTTGAACGGGGTATTGTGTGTTCCTGTTTTTCCCTTGTTGTGTTTCCTTCTTTGCTTGATTGATAGAGTAGATGTATTGCCTGTGATTATGGTAGTTTTTACTATACTCTAGATGTTGTTATGCTTGTTCGGACTATTTGGAATTTTTACAGTTTCCATGCCTAGTTGTAGGATAGTAGAACTATTGCTTTGTTATGCTGTTGAGCCTTAGATTGATAGCCAAGTAGTTCTTGAGGTTTACATGGACGTTGCACGTGCGCTGAGCATGTTTAGTTTCACACAGGACTGTGAGAACCTAGTGTAGTAGACCATTGGGAGAATGGACGTAAGGGATTCTCCAGAGTGTCTTTTAGTATGATGCGAGACCACAGGGGGAATTGACGATGAGTGCTTCCTCAGAGAGTCTTTAGTTCCTTGACTTGGGCCACAGGGGGAATGAGACGTTGATTACTTTCCCAGAGAGCCTTTATTATGATACGAGACTATAGGGGGAATTGATGGTGAGTGTTTCCTTAGATAATCTACTCTTAGCTGAAGCAGAGGGGTGAGACTGTGTGTTCCTCCTAGAGGGTTCCTAGTACTCGTAGGTTGAACCATACGTGTTAGGCTATGAGAGCTACCTATAGGGTTACCTGTTTTCTTCTTATTGTTGGTTGTTTACTTGTGTACTTTATATGTTAGAACTGTGGAATGTAGCTCCTATGTACTTTTCTGTTTACTGCTTCCTGCACCTTTACTTGCCTTGTATTCATTGACAGTTAGGCACAAATCTTTGGGTGATTGCCTATTGGGATTGTATCTCACATCCTATTTTCTCCATGATTTTGGGCCCAACTAGACTATGTTGTTGCAGGTATAGATAAGGGCAAGCACCCTTCTACTTTAGGTTCTTGATTACACTGGAGTTGGAGAGCATGGGACCGAGCCGTGGCTTGCGATGCTGAGGAGTTTACTTTTTTTTTGCACTTTGTTTTTCAGTTGTACTTCATCATGTTGGTTTGTTTACTGCTTTTCATAGACATATGTACCATGTTGCATCATTATTAGTTCATACATTGCTTCCGCTGTTCAGTTCAGTTGTTGTATGCTGTTTATTGTTTCCGTTATTGTGTCTGGTTGTTCTTTCACTGTATACTTTACCGAATGAGGGCATAGTTTCCCCATCAACTCACCAAGTCCCTCACTTCTATTCGGCAGCTTCTAGCGTTTGGGGAAATCCGCTTGAGGTCATGTGGCGAACCGGGTACGGGGGACCACTGTAGGGGCTTCATATTCGGGTCGGTACAAAGTTGTATAAGAGTAGTTATTTTCTATTGCTTTACTGTTGGAGACTTTAGCCATGGATAGAATGAATTCGGTACTTGGTATTAAGCTTTTCTCGGATGTAGTTAACCCATGTACAGGGAAAAGCCATACTACCTCGTTAATTGTAGTTTGCTGGTTTTGAGATGTTACGGTTGATATGATTTCACCTAGAGTGATTCACATGCTTTGTGTTGTTATTTCCTTGACGATTGCAGTTCTATTTCTGTCGCAACCCGATGAGATGAGGGTATGCCATCTCATGCATCATATAGACACTTATTAGAAATCACATGCCATGCATTCTTGCCATGTCATCTAGGGTGTATTAGCGATTGTGTGCTGTTGTGATAGAATTTGTGTAGATTATGCATGCTGTTGTGATAGATGCTTGATAGAATCTATGCTTCCTTGTTAGAGGATTGATTTCTTCCTACTTTGCTTAAATGAACGCCAAATTTTGATTCATGAGGTGTTATGGGCCCTCTAGAATCGGAAATTTGTGGATCATGATCCTATTTTCTCTTGTCTATGACTATAGGATATTCCAAGCTTTGATTCGCAGGGAGTATGGGCCCTCACGGATCGGAATTTGGCACCTTTTTACCATGTTTTCAGTGTTTCTGGGCTTCTATGCAGTTTCTGAGCTACTTCCCAGAAAAAACCAGAATACACGACGTGTACTTTTCGGATACATGTTGTGTAGTTTTCAGGCCGTGTCACTGACCGTGTGAGCAGAAACACGGTGTCGTGAGAATAACTTCAGGAACACGCCGTGTACGGTAGGTACACGCCATGTAGTTCGGAGCCGTGTACCCGGTCGTGTCACTAGAAACACGGGTCGGGTAAGCTCGAGTAGAACATGTCGTGTTATAAAGGAACATGCCGTGTAGTCCTATCCAGGTACCCGGCCGTGTCACGAACAACACGGGTCGGCGTTAACTTCTCTTAGACACACCGTGTGTTTTCGGCACACACCGTGTAGTCTTGTTCAGGTACCCGGCCGTGTCACGAACAACACGGGATGGTGTCACCTTCACCTATACACGTTGTGTTTGTTCGGAACATGCCATGTAGGGTTCAGCTGTGTAGATGGTCGTGTGTTTAACAACACGGGCCACTGAAGCCTTGTCTAGTACATGCCGTGTTTTTTTAGAACACGCCGTGTAGTCTCGGGTTAAGTTGGACCATTTGGGTTATCCGTGTATGGAGAGTCGGGCAGGGGAATAGTTTTCAAGTACACTCTATGTGTTGGGTCAACATTCCATGTAGTTTGAGGTGTTACACGACCTGTAGGGAAGGGGTACACGCCCATGTCAGTGGCTTAAGAAGACACGCCATGTAGTTTTTATACACGTCGTGTAGTCGTGTTTTGTAAACTTGTGTGTTTTCCTTCCCCTGTTACCATTTTGTACTCTTGTGTTTTCTGTCTTCGTTATTTATAATCTAAGGTGTGCTTTTTATCTTTCAGAGCTATGCCTCTGAGACGTCCTCCGGTTGTACGTCTGTCATTAGGCAGTGATCAAACGCCGGATATGGCTGATCAGGGACTTCCTGCCGATCCTCCAGTCGGGCCAGTCTTAGCACCGATTGTCATACCAGTTGCAGGCGCTGATGTGCAGTTCAGGGAAGGTTTTATGAGGATAATGCAGACCTTTCAGGGATCACCGCCTCCTTCCATGACTATAGCAGACTTGACACGGGTTTTCTAATAGCAGCATCCTTCTACTTTCTCAGGGGAAGGAGGACCTCAGGTTGTAGAGTCATGGCTGGAAGCCATGCTGACTATCTTCGAGCATTTGGAGATTCCTCCAGAGAGGCGGGTCAAGATCGCTACCTACATGCTCCGAGACTCTGCCAATAGGTGGTGGGATGTGATCTCACAGGTGGGTCACCAGTAGGTTATGTCTTGGGAGGATTTTCAACGTGTCTTTTATGACTACTTCTACCCGGAGACCCTAAGGGCCAACCGAGCCCAGGAGTTCATGAGCTTAGAGCAGGGTACTCTTTCTTTCATGGAGTATTCCTCTCGTTTCACCAAGATGCAACATTTCACACCCCTCCGGGATGGGATTGGGGTATTCTTGGTAAGGAAGTTTGAGGATGGTCTCAGGAAGGAGATCTGCTCGCAGGTGAATCTTTTCCAGTTTACTTCTATCACTTCCATCGTCAATCAGGCACTGATTGCAGAGTGCAATCTGAGAGACTTTGGAGCTGCGAGCCAGGGCAGTTCTGCTTCCAGAGCTAGTTTCCCTCCAGATGACATAAAAAAGCATCGTAGGGAGTCTATGTGCAGTGATCCGAGGAAGTGAGATGCATCGTCAGGCAGCCAGGTGGTATGCTACCAGTGTGGCCGGTCAGGGCACACAAGGCCGCAGTAACTGAGAGACCCCTTGGAGTGCCGATCTTGCGGAAAGATGGGTCAAACTTCAGCATTTCTACCAGGTTTTCTCACCAGCAGCTGGTGACTGGGGTTCTTCCATGACTCCTCGTTCAGGAGAAGCACCACTAGTTTCTCACCAGTCGAGGAACTGGAGTTCTTCCGGCCGGTCGGGCCAAGGTGGAGGTTGAGGTCGTGGCGGTCAGCCACCAGTCCCTCAGCACTAGCAGGGAGGTTCAGCTCAGAGTGGTCATCCAGGGGTGCAGGGACGTGGTGAAGGACAGTCTTTGGCCGTAGAGCAGACCTATCAGGATCAGGATCCCAGCCCTTCTACAGTTCGAGGTATGATTTTAGTAGCCTCAGTTTTATCTTCATCTCTTTTCGATACTGGTGCTACGCATATCTTTATCTCTATTTATTTCATGGAGAACCTTGGGCTATGCATATTTTCTTCTTCCGACTCGTTGAAACTAGACACACCTTTGGGGACGAGGACATCTAGTGTACGTCAGTATAGAGAGTGCCCTCTCGAGGTTGTAGGGTATCGTTTCTTATGGGATATCTATGTCCTAGAGATGACAGGCTATGATTTCATCCTCAGAATGGACTGGTTGGTTCCCTTCCAGGAAGTCGTCGACTTTTATCATCGCAGAGTGAGTTTCGTTTCACTAGAGGGTCAATCTTATCTTCATAGAGGTGAATGGGATGTACAGGCAAGTCGAGCAGGACTCAAGCATCATGGGCTAGGAAGGGTGACAGCCCAGATTTCTAGTCTTTATTTGGATAATCAGGGGACTTCGTAGTTGGACTTTCCTCTAGTGGTGGATCGTTTAAGGGACATCTTTCCAGAGGACTTTTTGGGTTTGCCTCCGGAGCGTGAGGTAGACTTTTCTATTGAGCTCATACCAGGATCAGCACCGATGTCCATTCCATTTTATAGGATGGCTACACCTGAGTTGTAGGAGCTCAAGAAGTAGGTGGAGGAGTTGCAGTCAAAGGGTTTCATCCAACCCAGTACTTCTCCTTGGGGTTCGCCTGTCCTGTTTGAGAAGAAGGTAGACGGTACCCTTCGGCTTTGTGTGGATTATCGGAAGTTGAACTAGTTGATGGTCAAGAACCGATATCCCTTGTCGAGGATTGATGACCTCTTTGATCAGCTTCAAGGATCCCGGGTGTTCTTGAAGATTGATTTGAGGTCCGGTTATCATCAGTTGCGCATTAGGGCTTCAGATATACCTCTGACAGCCTTCAGGATCAGGTATGGTCTATACGATTATACAGTCATGCTGTTTGGTCTCACGAACGCGCCTGTAGTTTTCATGGCACTGATGAACTGAGTGTTCCATCCTTACTTGGACTCCTTCATCGTGGTCTCTGTGGACGATATCTTGGTGTACTCTCACACTCGACACGACCATTCTACACACCTTGAGATCATTCTGAGTTCACTGAGAGAGCACCAGTTTTATGCTAAACTCTCAAAGTGCCACTTTTGGATGGATCAGATCCACTTCTTGGGTCACGTCATCTCAGAGGCAGGAGTATCTATGGACATAGAGAAAGTGAGATCTTTAGTTTCCTGGGAGCATCCGAAGAACGTTTTTGAGGTACGGAGTTTACTAGGGATGGATGGATACTACAGACACTTCATTCAAGACTTTTCACGCCTAGCAGCACCTTTGACAGGTCTGACCAAGAAGGGGGAGAAGTTCTTATGGTCATATTCTTGTGAGTCATCCTTTCAGGAGTTGAAGGGAAGGTTGACTTCGGCACCAATACTAGTCTTTCCAGAGATAGGCAAGAGCTATATAGTCTATTGTGATGCTTCAGGTATAGGTATAGGAGTTGTGCTTATGCAGGGAGATGGAGTCATTGCGTACAGGTCTTGGCAGTTGAGGCCACATGAGAGGAACTAGCCTACGCACGATCTGGAGTTGGTAGCAGTTGTCTATGCCTTACGTTGTTGGAGACATTATCTTCTAGGAGAGAACTTTGTGGTCTTCACCAATCACAAGAGTCTCAAGTATATCTTCACTCGGCATGATTTGAATCTGAGGCAGCGTAGGTGGGTCGAGTATCTTCAGCCTTTTGATTTCGAGCTTGCCTATATGCTAGGAAAGGGCAATGCATTGGTAGATGTGTTGAGCATGAGAACTCAGATTCAGGCAGTTCAAGAGGCTAGTAGTGAGTGGCAGCTTATGGCCCTGTTCTCTGAGATGCATCTGGAGGTGCACGACAGACAGGGACAGACTTTCCTATCTTCTATAGCTATTACCTCTACACTACTTGATAGGGTACAGATGAGGCAGCTATCAGACTCAGAAGGCTTAGTCCTGCGGAAGAGTGTGTTAGGAGAGGACCCTCTTCCTGGATGGACAGTGGGCGAGGATGAGATCTTGGGTTTCCAGGGACGTGTATGGGTGCCAGTAGACATACACGAGGATCTGATGCGGGATTTTCATTCTTTGGTTTGGGCAGTTCATCCAAGCGTCACCAAGATGTATCAGGATATTCATCGCTAGTACTGGTGGCCAGGTATGAAGAAATATGTCGGTGGTTTTGTCATGAGATGCTCTACTTTTCAGTAGGTGAAGGCGGAGCATCAGCGACCAGCAGGCCTTTTGCAGCAGTTACCCATTCCAAAGTGGAAGTGGAACGATGTCGCGATGGACTTCGTGACAGGGTTTCCAAGGTCGCCCCGAGGTAATGATGTTGTTTGGGTTGTTGTCGACAGGCTTACAAATGTTAAACACTTCTTGTCGATCAAGGAAACCTTCAGTGTCGATGATCTAGGATGAATGTACATTATAGAGATCATTCATCTACATGGAGTTCCACGCTCCATTGTTTCAGACAGGGATGTGCGCTTTACTTCTCGGTTCTGGAAGGGACTTCAGAAGGCTTTGGGTACACAGGTACTTTTGAGTACGGCATACCATCCCCAAACTGATGGTCAGTCTGAGCAAACGATCCAGGTGCTAGAGGATATGCTGAGAGATTCCATTATGGACTTCGGTGGTTCCTGGGAGAAGCATATCCCTCTGGTGGAGTTCGCCTACAACAATGTTTTCAGGTGACTATTCAGATGGCACCTTACGAGGCTTTGTACGGTAGGCCATGCCGATCACCCTTATGCTGGCTGGAGGCAGGAGAGGAAGCTTTGCTGGGACCTCGTCTTTTTCAGGAGACTTTAGAGCAGATAGAGTTGATTCGGAAGAGGATGGCTACAGCACAGTCTCAGCAGAAGTCTTATGCTAATCAGTGGAGACGACCTCTGAAGTACAAGGTTGGGGATCAGGTTTTCCAGCATGTCGCACTGAGGTTGGGACACAAGAGGATTCAGAGACATGGTAAGTGACACACACCTCTCATAGGGCGTGGAAAAACAATTATTTCCTAAATTAAAATGTATTAATGTGGTGGACCTAGGATGTCTCCCGAAGAGGAGTGCACACAAAACGGGTTGTCACTTTAAAACGGGGGTAAAAATGTTGTGCTTTTGAAAGGAATTTTGAAATTCAAATGATTGAAAGACTATGAAATTAAAAGGCTGATTAGGTCGGGGTCAGTTTCCTAATTATAATGATATCCTTTTTCAATTTAACTCAAACCCCTTCTTCTTAGTTGATTAAAGTGTGTTTCCACAATCGTTTCCTCTCACTTCCTTGGTGAAATTATTATTGTGAGAGAAAACCTTACCAAGATCTTGTTTTGGTCAACTCTCCTTCCATGTGTAAAATATTTGTATTGAATATCCTTAATTGAAATGGGAAATAACCGATTAGGTTTTGTTTATCCCAAACAATCAATAACATTCACTACACCTTTTACACATACTGACGATCGTTGAATACTTCACCACTAATTCCAGGTTTATTCCATCGTATATAAACCAGAAATTAGTGGATAGAGATTATGATTATTTTTCCAAGGAAAAAATTTTTAATGGAATAAATATTCAATAATGATTGCACTTGATTATAAAATCCGCTATAATAAATTGAAAACAACTTTGAAGAAGAAAGAAATTTATTCAATTGCGTCCAAGAACTCAAGCATTACAATGTAGAAAACCAACCATTCCCCAATCACTCCAAATGTTTACCCCACCATGGTAAGGGTAATTGAGATGAATGGGGAAGAAGAATGCATTAAAAAACTATGAAAAATAAAATAAATAAAAGGTAAATCTGAAATTTTCTCCTTCTTGCTGTCTCGGAAGGAATGGGGTGGAGAATGGGATGATTTGGGAAGGAGGTGAGGGCCTCTTTTTATAGGCAGAATTCGACCCCTGAAAGATTTCACGTTTTAGACCCCATAAATGACCTCTTCATGCGTTATAACATTAATAAATGTTGTTCATAAATATCTTGGACGTATCTCCTAAAAATTTCAGATAATTTGGAAACTGTATGAAGGAGTTATGAATTTTTAATTCTCGGTTTCGGTTTCTGGACGAAGCTTCCAGGATGGTTCCTCCAAAGGTATGTCGTTTAATTGCCACCTTAATGACTTCCAAACTTCCTCAAATTTCTTTTACGGCCTTTCCTAGATGTCCTCATCCCATTACAGGTGGAAACACATCATTTGGATGTGTTTAGGCCTCGTTTGGGTTCTGTTACATTGGTGGTGTCCACGCTGTCCACCCGGAAAAATGTCCAAGTTCAATGAATTTTTAGACCCTTTAGATAGCCGAATCATCTCCTATTCCAGAAGACAAAAGTATAGGAAATAATTCAATTATTCTAAAAAAATTTGAATCAAAAAATTTGGAATAATATTTTTCAGTAAATGACCAAAATACCCTTGATGTAAAAATCTGTCAAAAATCCAGAATTAGTCATTTTTCACATTTAGGCTCAAAATAAAACTAAAACCTAAAAATGTGAAAATTACCCATATAATAACACTATGTTGGGATTATAAAAAATGATTTATAATATAAAATATATGAAAATATGAGCTTAATCAATAAGCTTTCACCGCGGTACATCGGGCCGTTTGAGGTATTGGAGAGAGTTGGGCCGGTGGCCTATCGGTTGCAGTTACCTCAGAGGTATCAGGCCATGCACGACGTCTTCCACGTCTCTCAGCTCCGACGTTACTTTTTAGACCTGTCTCATGTCTTTCAGCCCGATGAGGTTGAGCTCGAAGCAGATACATCGTTTGAGGAGCATCTCATCCTGATTGTCGATCGCAGTACGAAGGTTCTCCGTGGGTGGTCTGTCCCACTTGTACCGGTGCTATGGCAGCATGGGCGAGTACAGGACAAGACCTGGGAGAGGGAGGCTGATGTATGATCGCAGTGGCTAGAGCTGTTCATGTTTTCTTCTTCTATGCCTCGTTAGGGAAATTCGGGGATGAATTTCTTTAAGGGGGGAAGTTTGTAAGAACCTGAACCTTCGTTTCATGTAGGCCTTTCCTTTTTCTGGAGTTTTTGAGAAAAATGATGTTTTTGGAAAATTTTGAAGTGCACGCTGTGTACTTTCTGAGTACATGTCATGTACTCTTTTCCTGCTCGAAGCCGTGTACTGGCCGTGTCCGGGCCACACACAGGTCTGTAGGGGTGACATGGAGGCCTATTTTGGCAGAGTACGGAAAAACCTAGTACATGTCGTGTACTCTAAAAGTACACACTGTGTACTTTTCTTTTTTTCACTAAACGCATCGAGGTCACGCCTAACGGACATAACTTGCTTCTTTTTTAGGATCTTCATCTGAGAGCGACCCGTACGACCGAAAATCTTCCCTAATCCCCCGTGCCTCCATCCGATCTCCGTTCCAACCGTCGTCGATTGCATTGGGATCACCTCGGTAAGCTCTCTCTTATGTTTTAGCCTTGTTCCATGGTTCCTCCTTGTTTCCAAGCTATCGTGGGTTGAACGTTTTGGGAATTTTCTCATATCTACAACGTTCAGGGGAGAATCTGTCATCTTTATTCACGTATATTGATCTCCTAGGATCAAGGTAGGTGGTTTTTTCCTGTCTATAGAAATTCGATGAGTATTTTGTGCAAATTCCACCAATACCCTTGAACGGGGTATTGCGTGTTCCTATTTTTCCCTTGTTGTATTTCCAGCTTTGCTTGATTGCTAGAGTAGATGTTTTTCCTCTGATTATGGTATTTTTTATTGTACTCTGGATGTTGCTATTCTTGTTCGGCCTATTTAGAATTTTTCCATTTTCCATGCCTAGTTTTAGGATAGTGGAACTGTTGCTTTGTTATACTGTTGAGCCTTAGATTGATAGGCAAGTAGTTCTTGAGGTTTACTTGGACGTTGCATGCACACTGAGCATGTTTATTTTCACACAGGACTGTGAGAACCTAGTGTAGTAGACCATATGGAGAATGGAAGTAAGGGCTTCTCCAGAGTGTCTTTTAGTACGATGTGAGACCACAGGGGGAATTGACAATGAGTGCTTCCTCAAAGATTATGTAGTTCCTCGACGTGGGACACAGGGGTAATGAGACGTTGAGTGCTTCCCTAGAGAGCCTTTAGCACGATACGATACTATAAGGGGAATTGACAGTGAGTGCTTCCTCAGAGAGTCTACTCTTAGCTGAACCAGAGGGGTGAGACTGTGTGTGCCTCCTGGAGGGTTTATAGTACTTTTAGGTTAAACCATAGGGGTTAGGCAGTGAGAGCTACCCATAGGGTTACTTGTTTTCTTCTTATTGCTGGTTGTTTACTTGTGTACTTTATATGTTAGAACTGTGGATTGTATCTGTTGTGTGCTTTTCTGTTTACTGATTCCTCCACCTTTACTTACCTTTTATTCATTGACTATTAGGTACAAATCTTTGGGTGATTGCCTACTAGGATTGTATCCCACACCCTATTTGGTCCATGCTTTTGGGCCCAAGCAGACTATGTTGTTGCAGGTATAGATAAGGGCAAGCGCCGTTCTACTTCAGGTTCTTGATTACACTAGAGTTGGAGAGCATGGGACCGAGCCGTGGCTTGTGATGCTAAGGAGTTTACTTTGTTTTCTTTTGCACTTTTTTCCATTTGTACTTCAGCATGTTGGTTTGTTTACTACTTTTCATAGACATATGTACTATGTTGCATCATTATTAGTTTATACATTGCTTCCGCTATTTAGTTTAGTTGTTGTATGCTGTTTAATGTTTCCATTATTGTGTATGGTTTGTGCGGTCCGGCCCCCCTCTCGTTAAACGATATCATCTAGTCGAAAAATCCACGATAATCGATAAACTGGAATCATGAACAGAAATAATTAAATAAAATAATCCCCTACCTCGGTTCAGGAATGGTGTTCGTCAACGAGCCGCGGAAGATGAGCGTCGCGAAGTTCGGGCATCGCGGGAGAACGTCGACGTCGCGAAGCGAGGATTCGAATTCGTTGACGGCGATTTCTTTGCCGAAAACTATCGTAGAAGAGACGACGCGGAAGAAGAACGTCGCGTCGCGGATACAGCGTTGTGGAAGAACCGTGTACTTCGGCGGAGAAGTTCTTCGTTGAAGAATGGTGTTCTTCGCGTTCTTCATCGAGGTTGAAGAAGAAGAAGATGCTTCCCCAATCCTCTCAAGGTAACAAAACTCTAACAAAAATAAAATAAGACCCTTTCTTATTTTATTAACACAACAACTCTTTTGAATTTCAAGAGTTTGAAATTCAATTTAATCACACACAACTCACCTCATTAAACTTATTACATTTAAGCCATAAGTTATAACTTAGGTTAACAAAATTAAAGTGGGGGTTGGGGGGGTTAGAGGATATAAAGGGGTGGGGTTCGTGTGGGCCCCACCACCCTCATAACCTCCCAAGGGAGGTTGGGTGGTTACCCAACTTCCATCAAGAACAACACTTAGAGTAAAATAATAAAAATTGTAGTGTAATTATAAAATAAACTTCCACAGTTTTTATTATCAACACTCGTGTAAACGCAACTCCGGAACAGGAGTTCCTAAGCAATTATCGGCGCTGCAGTTCCATCGGTGCCCTCGGAATTCGATTCCGGGCACCGGTTCAAAAGTTAGAAAAACCCGCTCGTTCGTTCACTAAACGTACCTGAGCCAAATTTCGGAAATTGATTACAGGCACACCGGGCCTCGGAATCAGGTTCCGTCAGAAACCGCGCTCTTGTAAAATTCCAAAGAAAATTAAGAAAAAAATTTCCCATGAATTTTACGGGTCTTTACAGGTATAACTGGAACATGACATCTCTTATGAAGTGCAGCCGGTTGAGATCCTAGACTACAAATAAAAGGTTCTACACAACAAGATTACCGAGCTTATCAAAGTGTTGTGCAGGAACTGTAAAAATGAAGAAGCAACAAGGGAAACAGAGGATATAATGAGACATATGTACCCACACCTTTACTCAATTAAGATAATGATTTGAAATTTTTGGGATGAAATTTATTAAGGGGGAAGAATGTAATGACACAAACTTTTTGAATGATAATTGTTTCCTGAGAAAATGTGTATTATATTATTTTTGTACATAAAAAATCATATCTATTTAATAATAAAGTGAGTATAAAGGGAAATGGGATAATTGGGTTTCAAATATTATATGACCATTGGTCAATTATGACCATTGAATTTTGTAAACTATACTATTGATAATAATTTTAACGTTATAATTTTTATTTGTAAGTAGAAATGATAAATAATAATTATTGCAGAATGGAGAAATGATTACCTCAATCAGTGGAGTCATGCCATACGAATATCATTTTTTAGAGTTTGAGAGGGAGGTAGAATCACTAAGGTTCTCTCTTGACCAAGCCCAAGTCAGGATTCAATAAGTGAAGCTATATTTAAGCCTCCTATGGGAGAATCTCAAGTTAGTTGAAATTACCACTCAAGCAATGTTAGTTGAGCCGCCCCATTAATCTGTCACAATCGCACATCATACACTTAGGTTATATACATGTGTTGTAAGGGGTTATATGTTAAGGTTTTAGTTACTTAAATTTTAATTCCATTGTACAAATAAAATTTTTATTTCATAGATTCCATTTTAAGAATAGATTTTCTTAATAAAATTAAGATAGAATTTGATAAATTGATATTTCAGAAAGAAATTGTACCTTCCAAAAAAGAAACAAATATTTATAATAAAATAAGATATTATGAATAATACTTATTTTCATTAAATACTATGGTAAAAACAATATTATTTAAATATAAATGAAAAAATAATTTTATTTTTTTTAAGTGTCCTAAATTTTACTATGCATTTTCAGTCCGCTATTATTTTTAATAAATAAGGTTTTTTATATTTAAAAGTTAGAATTCTCATATTTAAAGATTTATTCTGATAAAATAAATATCATTTTTTGAAATCAGCATGCCAAAATTAGGTTATGATGAATTTATGATAATTTCCAAAAAAATACTTTATTTTTTCGTGAATAGTAAAAATACAATTTGAGTTTTCTGGTATGTTTAATTAATTAATAATTATGTCATAATTATTTAATAAGTAATTAACGAGAATCAAAATCCTAAAATATTTTATTTTACTAATATCAAATATTTTAAAAGATTTTAATCAATTTCCAAACCTATAATTTACATTCCAAAGTCTAAAATGGAAACTTTAACTTTAAAATATTATTTTTTGGAAACATTACTTTTCCATTCCAAAAGATGTAATATAAAATGATGGTAGACTATTTTGGATTAAAATAACATAAAATATTACCTAAGAGTCAAAAAACATGGGAAAATACCCTGGGAAAACCCAAGGTTTCTTATTTTCCACAACCTAGGTTTCCAATGTCTATATTTGGAAATTAATAAACAAATCCTCTATTTTTCTACAAATACCCACCCATTTCTACATTTCCTTTCACTCCAAATCCATCCTCAATGAAGATATGGTAGTTTTACCAACCACGAATTCCTCTCAAGGTGTCCTCAATCCCCCAAGGTCCCCATCTTCAATTTTTAGGAACAACACTTCATAGTAAGATAAATATCCTTCTTTTCTCTTTGTTTCAAGAACATATTTTTGTATATGTCTTATAAATGTTATGGTCACTCTCCCTTATTTACTTTTTTTTCATTCCCTTACTTTAAAATTATATTTTATCAAGGGTGTACCCATTACCCCTCTCTTTTTACCCTTTTATAAAACCACATTTTATACTTGTTATACTACTGAATTTACTTCTCAAAATTTCTCTCTTCTCTTTAAGAAATTATCTTTTATTTTACTTTTTTGAATACTCCATCATATTTATTTTCTAGGGTTATTCACCTAGATTTAAAAAATGATTTATTTTTCTTCATGTATTCAACATACATGAAACCTTAATTACATTTTTAAGGGTTAAAAATGACATAATAAACTTCTCTTTAATCACTTTTTAAAATGAAATGATTTTGATATGAAACCCATTTATTTTAATCTCCACTAGTTATTTATGAAATATATTATTATGATCTATGTGGATCAAATTAATTAATACATTTTAGGTTTTATCCCTAATATTTATCCATTGTATTAGGTAAATAATTTAATCTCAATAGATGACATGTTTTACGATACCTTGGTGAATAACCTTGGTAATTTTTACAACACCTCAATGAAAAAACTTAGTGATATTCTTATGATTGTATCATTTAAATTCTGTATCCAAATTTACATATTATGATTCATTTTATTTTTATTATAATATTCACTTGTTTCCTTTTATCATGCCTTTATGATATTCTTCAAGTTCTTATTGATATTTCTCATGGTCACATGTAAATTATTTCCTTCACTTTCCCTTACTAGGCCTCATGCTCACCCATTCCTTTGGTGTATGTCCCTAGGTTATGATATGCAGTTAATGTAATTATGATTTACCTATTATGAATCCAAATTGGATTAGAATAATATTTTATGTTTTAATGTATTATTTACTTTTTCTAGGAAACTAAACTTTAAAACAGCCTTTATTTGTACCGTGTAAAGGAAAATTTTATGTAATAAACGGAAGGATTCCATAGTACCACTATCAAGGAAGCATGAAATATGGTTAAAAAATTAATACGTCAAGTAAAAAATAATAATACTCCCTTGATATCATTTTTTAGTTCTTATCCACAATAAATTATCACTCTCATCTTTGGGTAACAATACTACGTGATATCCCAATGAAGGAACCATTGATAAAATATTTTCATGTTAAATTTTGAGATTCCTAGAGCATGATTCTTAATAATTTAAGTGAATAGAGAAATAGATAATGAATTTTATTCAAAAATAAAGTGATGAAAAAAAATTAAAACCATGGCTTACCTCCCAAGAATATTTAGTTTTAATGTCCCCATCTAGATAGCCCTAGAAACTAACTATAGTCACGAGGAGAATGTGGTTTTCTATATAAGAACCATCACATGTTCTTTGACCATTTATTTTTAAGTTGGAATGGATTTTTTTTATTCTAAAATTCCAGAAAAAGAACTAAATCTCCTCCTAGTATGGAAATACCCCTAGAAATTCACTTTTTCATTTGTGGATGGGTTTCCTTCCACTTTTGGAGTTGTTCTAGAATTATAAAATTTTAAACATTGAAGAAGGTAAAACATTAAATGGGAATATCATAGAGGTGAAACATTACCCTCAAAGATCTATTATACATTTTCTAACTCTAAATTCTCAAAAAAATGTTCCCAAGGATGATTTTTTAAAATTAAAATTAGGAAGAGGATGTTAAATAATTCTTAGAGAAGTTTTTGAAACCTTAGACATCAAAAATAACCCCTCTTCTAATTTATTCTGAGATAATTCATGAATTTAGGTATCCCATACAGTTGAGATCAATAATGAAATATAGTGAATTTCTAAATTAATTTCATCCAAAAAACATTCAAGGTAATTTTTTTTCATGTTTTCATTGTCTTAAAATTTTTCCTCAACTATAAACTCATAGCTATATTTCAATGCCTCTGAAAATTTCTCTCTACAAAGTTCAAATAAGTTTTTTAATGTCATACATTTAGGAGAAAGTTCAAAAATTCCATTAAATTTGATAAAAGAAACAAACTTTTTCTTTCCTAAACCAACTATAGTAAAAAAAACTCTACTTGATTCCTATGAAAAATAAAGTATGAAAACTACATATTTATGTCACTCGTCTCAAGTATTTTGATATATAGTTTCTATTTATAATTTAATTTTTGGTGAGGCTCATCATAAATCATGGCCTTGTTGAATAAATTTTCTTCACTAGTTTTCAATTCGAAATACACTCCCTCATCCTCTTCATTCAAAACTAGTTCAAAATTTGTTTGGCATTCCATTTGAAAATAAAGAAGATCACAATTTAAGATCTATTTCAAAAATTTCAAAATCATTGATTTCTAATTTATTATTAAATTCCAACATATCCCCAACTTCAATTTAGATTTCACTAATCAAAATTGATGGAAAATAGTTTTTAGGATGCTTATAATTTAAAAACTTATTTCCAAGATTCTCCGCAGACCATGTTTCCATTTCACCAAAATTTTTTAAGTGAATAGGTTCTTGTGGAAAAATAATAATGGGATATTATTATTCTATCTCAAAAACCTCTTGAATTCATGGGAAAAAAAGTGTTTAAATCATAATTTTAAATTTCTAGCTATCTCATTCAATCATCTTCCATATTTTCTTCATCATACTCAATTTCAACACCCACCACTTAATCTTCTTGATTATTTGACTCCATTTCTTCTTGATCTTGTTCTTTAATCTTGTCCTAAAAATCCCAAACATTATTTTATAACTTGAAAATTATTTCCTAGCCTCGGTCATGTTTATCAATGATTTTCATCAATATTTCATTACATTTTCTTCATTTCAAGGTTAAAAATCCTTAAATTACTAGTACTCTTCAAGGTGATAAGTCTGTAGTGACTATTTATAGACACACTACAAATCAATGTACCCATAACTGGAACAAAAGACACAATAACTTCCACACTATTGATATCAGACCCTGTACAGTCAATTTTTTATGAGAACATAGAAATAAATTATAGTTTTAACTGTAAAGTTAACAAACAATGATCAGGAACACACATGAAGAATAGAGAATTTATACATTTTATATTTAAACAGTGAAAAACAATGGGTTTTTTTATTTTTTGTATTATTTTTTTATGATTTTTTATTTGATTTTTTTATTTTAAAAACCCTAGAAACACATCATGCATTCCTTGAAAATTGTGCCAAAATTTAAATGAGCAGGAGGTCATTACATCCATAAATTTTTTATTTATAAACTTTTACTGATGACTAGGTAGGGAAAAGCATGATCGATCTAAAGGGGTGTAGGATAAGAATATTTAAGGGATTATTTAAACCTAAAATAATAATAATAATTAATATAATGGTGAAGTATGTGTGTGAAAAGTGGGAATAAAAGATTAATGAAGTGAAAATGAGGAGATAAAGAGGTTTGAGTGAATTTTTAGTGGAGTTAGACCTAATCGATGTTAACTAGTAAGAGCATACCATAGAGTGATTGACAGGAGAAATTACTACCACATCTTGTTAATAAAAAAATAATGTTCAAGAGAAACGTTTTCTATAAAAAAAATATACACAAGATTAATTCATATCACAGGATCTTTATAGCCTATAAATGTTTCTTCAATCAGTTTTAATAGAATGTATGTCATAAAATTGTGATGAAAGAAAAGGAAAAAATCAATCTTTTAATTACTCTCTCAATAGAGTCCAAGATAAAGAAGAAATAATCTAAGGAAAATTTAAGGCTAGGAAAAACAAATTTAAATTTGGTAATTGAAGATAATCATGAAAAAGAAATAAAAATATAAATAAATGCATCACCTTCATCAATGTCTTATGATCATATAATTTTTATTGGAAAGAAATAATCATCCCAAAATCCTTCTTCAATAAAGATAATGCTTGACATTTTGGATTTAGGTATGTCGATATCAGATAGTTCAGGTTCCATTTTCAGTTTTTTTGTGTGAGATTTTTAAATTTGGATATCTATATAATTGAAATGAAATCAGATACACAAAATCTCTTCGAATTCCCCAATAATAAATCTAAATGAAATTTATATTTAGAAACCCTAGAAAAAATTATCTATGAAGCAGCTGGAAAAAAAATTAGTTACATGGTAGCACTTGGAATTTTGATACATGGCTAGTTAAATAAAACTTATATATAACCGTTCTGAATTTTTAGAACACAACTTCTCCTACATCCGAAAAAATTATAAAATCACTGAATTAAAATTATATCAAAAAATATATATATTCAAATTCTAAAAAAATTAAAATTTTATTTTTAAATTTTATTTCCAAAAAAACTCAATTAAAATTTAAAAACAAAGTAAAATTAAAGAAATTGATTTCAATTACAAAACCAAATCCAAAATCGCAGTAACAATTAATTATACAATTAAAATATTAAATATTAAGTGCATAAAATAATCATTTTTCATCAAATATTCAATGAAAAATATTTCTCTCCCATAATAATAAAAAGTCAATATTCCTCCATTATGAGCTCTTTTTTCCAATAAAAATACTATAAATTCATGAAAATGATGCGAAATAAAGCCACATCATTTGTCAAAAGGTTTTAAACTCTCATTTAAAATCAATAAAATTATATATAGTTATTATCCAAAGTGTTAAAGGAGGAGAATTAATAAATTCAAATTTTAAATCATTTTATAATAAACATGTAATTATTGATAATTTGTTGGAACCAAGATCTCCAGGATAGATTAGTGTAGTCGAAAGAATGAATAGAATCTTTTATAAAATGTCCCAGACTTTATAGTGTGAATATTGTGTTGCTAAGAATATTTTGTAGAATCTATAATTATTTCTTATTATACAATAAATCAAGTTTTACTTTACTTGGTTTTAAATAAAAAACCTTATGAATTGTGGAAAGGTAGGAAATCGAATTTGTTTTCTAAAAAAATTATATGTAAAGTTTTCATTTTGAATACTAAAGACAATATATATAAATTTGATCTGATGGTTGATGAAGTTTTCTTCTTGGATACTCTTCCACTTGTAAGTCTTATCATGTCTTCAATAAATTGACACATATCATTTAAGACATGGTACATGTCATGTTTTTTGAGTTTGGACCACATGTAAATTTAAAACTTCCCAATGATGAAAAAAAATAAAAATTGTTATTTGAATCCCCTTCTATTTTACTTTCATAATTTGAAAAAAATTCATGAAAATTCATCTCATTTAAATCTAGAATAATTAATTTTATTTAACTAATCCATGAGGAACAACATTACTTTTTACCAAAAATCTAAATTAACCTAATAAATCTCCCCAATGATAATATCATTTCTAATTTACATCAATATATTATAATTAGATGTTTCCTTATAAATAAATGTGATTATACTACTACCTTATCTTAATTTGAATATAAAAATCATATTATTATATGGGTCATGATATTTGTATAATTTTTATAAAATAATACATTAATTTATTTGAATAGAATAAGGTTTGGACCTAGTTTGAATATCCTAGTGATTGTATGGTTATAGGAGTTAGATGAGTCTTTTTGAAAAATGTGTGATGAGAATTGAATTATTTTTTAGAATAAGGATTTATAGGCCACTAAGATTTATAATCAATAATATAAAATAGATAATGGAGAAACTTATTTCATGGGTAGCTAAATTCAAATTCATTAAAATTCTATTACCCCTCCTAGCTCATATGAATAATACTCTATTTCCAAGGGATGTAAAGAGTGCCTTCCTTAACTGTCGTGTTTAGAAATAATATTACATTGAACAAAACCATAGTTGTAAGGATATTAATTTTCCATAATATTAATTTAAACCAACCAAAGCATTCTATGGAATTAAAAAATCCCTCAGATCCTAGTATGATAGACAATTCATATTTTTACTTCAAAATGTTTTTTTAAAGGAACAAAATATCCCACGCTTTTTAAAAATATATTTTTTAATGAAACCATCATTGTAAAAATCTATTTCAATTACACCATTTTTTCCAACCCAAAAATCACTTGTGGAAGATTTTTTGAACTTATGTTCAGTGAATTTGATATGAGTATGGTGGGTGTACTTAATTATTTTCTTGGATTCCAAATAACTCATATATATGAAGGAACTAATTTAACTCAACATAAGTATACTAAATATTTACTAAATAATTTTTTCTTTCACAATTACTCCAATATTAGTACTCTAGTAAATACCTCCTATAAATTTGATCTTGATGAATCCATGAAACTGGTTGATCAAAAATTATGTTAAGGGATGATCAAATGTTTTTTTTACTTGAAGGAAATTTGATTGGATAGTATATACAATTTATGCTTGTGTATAAGGTTACAATATGTATAACCAATTTTGGATCAATGAAATATCACTAATAGAGGGTTGAATTAGATATCAATATTGTTTTTATATTTCTTTTAAAATAAACTTCATCACTTGTTAGGATATAGTGATGATTTATGAAATACACCCAAACACACACCAACACAAGGGAATACAATATATTTTAATGTTCCAATACTAATTATGATAATCTTAAAAATTAGTGTGATATTGATTCCCCCAATATCACACTACCCAATAGAATCATCAATTAATTACAACATGAAGGATATAAACTTGAAACTTGTGTTTTCATGTCTCCAAACTATGCCTTGGTGCATCCCGCACAAAATTACATCCCACACATTACAATGATAACAATTTGAATAATAACTTGAGAGTAATCATCCAAATATAATTCCCCTAAGTCATTTATTATATTAAATTCTTCCACTTCCACTCTACTTTCACTGTATGAAACAAGCAGAAATTATCCTAAAAACATGCATATCAACAAGTTTGTTCTTTACTTTGTATGCATGACACATGAACAAAACCACTTAGATATTATTCTTATTTTTCCTTTATTATAATTTTGATAATCACTTAATTTTCATTATATTTATCATGTCCAAATCATATTATTATTCTATCTTTTTCTTTCTCAATCTGTACCCATCTCAACTCTATACAAAAGAACACACTTCTACTAGTTAGGGTTTGAATTTGAATTTCAAATTCCAATACCAATTTTAAATTAAAACCCTTATATAATGTACCATATTAATATTTACTATTTAATGAAAACATTTAGTTATAATATGTAAGAATAATGACCAAAAAATTGAATATGAAGCTAGCTCGATATGCTGAGAAAAACTGTACAGATTTCAAAAATCACAACATTGACACCTCCATTACAGCGTAGCAAAACATTTCAAACCATTTATTTTTTAACTGCATGAACACATTATGTAATTTGCACATATCTATAGTGTTTAGGTATCTAATTATCCAAATCCATCAAAAACAACCCATCCACCTCTAAGGTGTGATCCTTGTACTGTGGCATGTTCTTCGATATTTTCTCCTAACTACACCATGGAATATGAGTTGTAGTGTGGTGGTCCCAAATTCTATAGGAATAATTGAAATCCATATTTTTGTTCATTTCTGTATAGACTATCATTGTGGTGTGGGGGTCTATGATCAAACCACACCTATGGAAATGGAACTCACTCTATAGTGTGAGATCATGTGGACTATTTTCCATCACACTGCCTAATTAGGAATCTATATAGAATGGAAATCGTAATTGCAACATAGTCCAATGTGATATCAACTAGCTATGGCATGGACATCAATTACAATATAGATAAATTTTCCTCTAAACAAATCTTATGGTGCAAACCCTATTTTTCTATGTGAAACCTACTTCTATATTTCTTTTAATCTACCAGCATTGTGAACTCTTCTCATGATTTATAATCACTTTTTACTTTCTTAAGCATCATCTGAATTTATCTACAAATATATTCACACCACAATAAATTTTATTTTGAACATGATTTGTGAATTAAAAAAATAAACACGGATAATAACATATACTCCAACCTCTATCACTGAATTGTCACAAAATCATCTCAACACCTCTTAGTCTCAATGATCTCCCCCTTTCAATTTTGTTTTCAACCAAGGAACATAAATCACTAAAAAACAATTAATACTTAGAAAAGTATCACCATTCAATATAAAGAGACTCGAGATTCTCATACATGGATATTTCATTTTTTAAATGAATATTCATTAAATTATAAAAAAACTTGTATTAAGACCATAATAGTTTAGTGCCTATGGAAACATGGAACACAATATTCTAATCTAGTGAAAGATCATCAATGTTTCCCATAAAGATCTTCCCATTTTGTAATCTTCATAGATATACCTTACATAAAAACTTTCTTCATAACCTGGGGAAGGGAAACATAATAAAGGGTGAGCTAATATGCTCAATAAATGTAAAATCAAGATATATAAATCTATGATCACATAAAATCATAATATAATAAAAAGGGTACATGATAATGATCATAACTTATAAACTTTATATCCAAACATTCATAGATCATAAGAATGATTCATAGAATAAATATTCATAATTCATAAGACATGAATCAAAAGGGAATAAAATAACATGATCCATGAGAGAATAACATTGGAATAAGAAAAATATTTGTGGAATACACATAAGAATATAAAATCTTATGTCAAGGATACACACCAAGAAATTCACAACATGTTCAGCTTGGTTTAACCACTTGTATAGTTTCCTTAGGCTTGGGATGACCTCCCAGGTACCCTCTTTCAGGGTTGGGCTAACCACCCACATACCCTACCTTTTCGGCTTGATAAAACCACCCGTGTACCCTCCTTTTTGGGATTGGGATATCCACTAGTGTACCCTTCATTTTGGGCTTGGTCTAACCACATTTGTACCCTCCTTTTTGGGCTTGTTCTAACCTCCAATGTACCCTCATTTTCAGGCTTTGGCTAACCACCCACGTACCCCCCTTTTTGGTCATGGTATAACCACATGTACTCATAAGCTCATAAAGTATTTATCATTTCCCAATACAATAGAGGGATATACTGGTCCCACCCATCACATAATGAAAATTATACATATGAGTTCCACAATATCATAAAAAGGTCATCATATCATAAACCATGAAATGAAATAGTTATCATAAACATTTTATCATTTCATAACCTATGGAAATGATATAGGTTTTATATTTATTTCATCATAACATAACCCCTGAAAAGAATAGTTTATCATAAGAATTTCCTCATGGAATTACCTATGGGATAGAAACATATTTCATAAATATCAGGCCACCATAAACATAAACCATTCAGAGAAAGAATTTGAATAGAATCTTTGGATTATATCCCCAATAAGGTATGGGTAATCTCAATGTTTTTTATCTTATATAGAAAATGATTTTTAAATATCATTTAAAACATTTCTTGAGAAAAATATCCATTCCTCTTATAATTTTTTCTAGCTTAAAATTGTTTTGTTGAGGTGTGGGCCAGACCCAACTTATGTTTTTGTGCTTTTGCAGATGAATGAGAATTTTGTCTTGGCAATTGCTGGTGCATGTACAGGGTATGATCGAAGCTATGTGGCTTTTCCAGACCACCGTTTGGTCTTCTCAGTGCATAGTTAGTTGATTAATTGATCGAACAAATAAAAAAATCAACGCAAAATAAAAATAAAATTTATTTTAGAATTGTTTTAATAATATTATTATTATTCTTATTATTATTATCATTATTATTATTATTATTATTATTATTATTTTCATTAAATTTTTAATTAGGATTTTAATATTAAATTTTCTTCATAGTTATAAAACTATTAGTATGTAATTATTAATACTATTATTATTTTTCTTATCATTATTTTTAGGTCTTACTCCGCCTAAATTTTTATTTTTATTTTTATTTTCCTATTATTTTTTATAATCTTTTTTCATTTATTTTTCTCTTCTCTTTTTTTCTTTCTCTCCTCTATACCTCCCCCCTCTCTCTCCCATAGTGTGTTAGTCCCCCCTGCAACCCTAGGTTACGCGCTCCTTCCTCCCTCCCTCCTACTTCTCTCTTGACCTCCCTCCTCCCTCTCTCGAGGGTCGTTCCGCCCTTAACTCTCTCCCAGATAGCCGTGCCGCCCACCTCTCTCTCCCAAACAGTCGTGTGCCGCCCTATCCACCTCGCACTGAATCCACTTTTCCCCTCCCTTATGACCAGATTTTCCAGTGTGGCACACCTCCGGCAACCCTCTTCCCTGCTCTATTGGCCTTCTGTACCCTCATTGTGGGTGCATTCTACCTCATTGGTTGTTTCCTCAATTCAAGGGTTTGTCAAGTTATCATTTTAGGTTTCAATTGGTTTGATTTTCATGAAAAGGGTTTGATATCTTGTTTTTAGGGTCAATTTTTGTTGTTGGTGGTGTGATTGTCATGTAGTGGGAGTTTAGCGCTAAATTTTCCAAGTTGTTCCAACATCGAGGAGATTGGTTCCGCTTATAATTATTAATTTATGAATTGAGTTAATCAATTTAGAATGTTCATTAGTTATTTTGCATTATTCCAATACAATTTTTTTAGTATTTAGAGGGAAATTGTTTTGTTGGTAGCATAGTTATCCTATATTGGTTTGTTTTTTTCTATGAAAAACCATGTTAAACTATTTGTTATCATTTTATAAACTATACAGGTTGTGTTTTCTTGTAGAAAAAATGTGAATTGATTCAAAAGAGAATTATTGAGTTAATTTTTAGGATTTGATTCATGCGTCATTTTCTGAAAAAAAAAAATTGTTTGATAAATATTATTTAATTGTGTGAGTGGTGCAAATGGGGTTTTTTAACGTTTATTGTGTGCATAATTTTTTTTTAAAAAAACGTAATTTGTGTGTGTAGGTGTGGTATTTGGTATAGTTGGTGTCTTTTTTATTTTTTTCCTTTTGACATAACATGTGACATGAACTTTGAACCTCTTGAGTAAAAATGGGAAGCCTAGGTAGTAGGTGGGCGGACTATGACTAGTGCTCTTGTGACATGGAAGTGGCATCAACCCAGTTTCACTTAGCTGGGTTGACAACTACAAAATTAACTAAACTTTTGGATGATGTTTGAATACTACTATGATATGGGAGTGTTCCCTACTAGTGGCTCATGCATGATAACTCATGTTGTTGTGGCTCCCACAGCACTAATCATAGAGACGCGATGTTCTAGGGTCCCACTTCTCACTAGTATATTTTGGGCCTATCCCATGTTTTCTGCTCCTTCTTAACTTTTTTCTCACCATCTTCACACAGTGGGACTTTGGGGTTTCCATAAAATCAAGTGTGTGTGTGTTTTAATTTAATTTTTTTTCTTTAAATTCATTATCCTTAACACTGTTTCATTAAAATTGTTTTATTTGTTAAACCTGCAATTGTTTTTTTCATTTAATATTTATGTGTGGAATCTTTTCTTGGTGGAATACTATTGGGTGTTATCTCAAACCCTAATTACACCCTTGGGTTTAAGTATATTTGGTTAGGTTTGATGGAGGTAAAGGTAAGGCTCTTGGGAGTGGTGGTTCAGGTTGTCAGCTGACTTTTTGCTGCGGTGTTGTGGATATGGATTGACTGTGGTGTCCTCTTGTGAGGTGGTGGTTTTTGAGTTGGTTTTTGGTCACCCTACATGGTGGTAGTTGATTTTTGGGTTTTTAGTATACATATATCACTCACTTTCTAATTTGGTTAAAGGCTTCTTTGGATCTAACTTCTAGTTTGGGTTTTGTTTATTTTTTTCATTTTTTTTATATTTATTTATTCAGGTAAATCAAACCTATGTTTTATTTTTTATATCTAGGAACTTGTACCAGCCAGTGGGGATCGGAAACTCCCTTCTGGTTTTTCCATAGACTGGGTCAGGAGTCCATTAGATGGCGACCTGATTTTGTTCATGAAAAAATGTTATCATATGAGGTTAGGATCTTTTGGTTATTTTATTTGGGATGATTTGGTTTATACAGGAGCTAAGACTTTCGAGACTTGGAGTTCTGGTTGCGAGTAGGGTTCCTGGATAGCACACCTCATGACAGACCTCGATTCGCCATGGGATGTCGGGATTCTTGCTCAAATTCTCCTCTAGGTGGGATGGGAAGGTGTCAGACTGTACCTAGACATTGGGTGAGGGAGAAGTGGTTTAGTCATTATGTTGCTTCTACTTGTTTGGTTTTATGATTTTTATTGTTCATGCTGGAATTTTATTTTATTTTTCAAGTTTTATTCATTAATGATGTAATTTTTGTGACTATTTCTTCTTGTAGTAGCATGCCTCCCCGGAGAGCTCAATCACACCCACGGGAGGAAGCTGGAAATATTTCTCCCTTTCCACTTGATCGGATGTTTTTGGAATATATATTTTGGGATATTTAGGCTCTAGGACAAGGAATGACTCCCGTACTTTCTCTTGATCCAGTTAGAGAATAATAATCTCATAAAAAAGGACAAATGACTGGGAATTTATCAGGAACAAACCCCCTTAATTCTGAGGTTTCATGAATCATCAGGAAGTAGAAGAATTGATTTAGAAAGTAGATCACATGTTCTAATTCTTGGACACTTCTGAAGACGTCATAGTGAAATGTGCTTCGTTTCTGCTAGAATTTCCCAATCGAAGGTGGTCGGACTCAATGGTATAAGCTGGGAAGAATGAGCAGACAAGCTGTAAGGAATTTTAGGTGGTCTTAAAAGATCAATACTACTCTAAAGTCTTAGTGTATGCAAGATCCTAGGAATTCACGGATCCTATTCAGGGGGAGTAGTCAGTGATGGTGTATGCCAACTGCTACACCGAGCTAGTCCAGTATGCACCTGAAATAGTCTCTAACAAACAGATGAAGGCTCAGAGGTTTAAAAAGGTTTTGAGACTAGAGATCTACTTAGGTATTCCTATTCAAACTCATGACTTATGTTGATGTGGTTAACCAATCGTGTATAGTGGAGATGGACTGCAAGGGTAGGTATGGTTACTTTGGGGATATGTTAGTGTTTGGTAGTGGTAGTTCATCTGAAAAGAAGAGGAAACGTGATGATAAAGGGAAGAAGAGTGGTGGCAGCTCAGGAAATTCTCCTAGAAAGACTTCATATGGGGTTTCTAGTACAGGGTCTATGGTGTGCCATCAGTGCGGGAAGGTAGGACACATCCAGAATTCATGTCCCTCCCCTCACAGACCTTATCATTGATGTGGAGTTATGGGACATGTGCAATGTTTTGCAGGGTGACATGCCCTATCAATGTGGGAAGAATATGTGGATTCTAGTGGAGTGTCAGTATATTCTGAGCCAACCCAGATGATGGGATATTGGTTTGGTGGTTCTGGTTGCAGGACCAGATCATCTTATGGGTAGAGCCACAGGTGATAATTTGTTCTTAGGCAGGGAATAGGCATCTGCATGCTATGCATTAGGCACCATCAGGATCTGATGCAAGACCTTCGACTGTTAAAGGTACCAATCTGATTATATCTTCTATAGTTGTAGTTTTATTTGATATTGGTGATTTAGTTTCCTTTATATCTTCCCATATTGTGAATCAACTGAACCTACCAACTGAACTTTTATCTTTTTCCATGGTTTTGGTATTAGTGTTGGGGAAAAATAAGGAGAAAGGCCTTCATTGTCCATCATGTGTGCTTTCCATGTTACGAGTTGAGATGGAGGGGGATTTCTCGGTCCTGTATATGGACCTCTTTAATGTGATCCTTGGAATGTATTTGATGGTGCCATTACAAGAACATATTTATTTCTATCGGTGACGAGTTAGTTTTATAGAACCTAATGGGATTCCTCAGGTATTTCTTAGTGAATGGGATCCTCGGTCAAGTCGTGCAGGACCTCCACATCTAGATTTGGGAAATATATCTTATTATTTATCATCACTCATGCTGGAGGACGATGGTGGCACTCTTCAGGGTGGGTTACCTCCGATTATGGATGAGTTTTTAAAGGTATTTCTAGATCATTTTTTGGTCTTAACCCCAAAGTGGGATGTGAAGTTCTTGATTGAGTTGGAAATGAGACCACGACCTATATCTCTTCCCTCATATCATGTGGCCCTCACTAATTTGAGGTAATTAAATATACAACTAGATGATTTGGAATCCAAAGGATTCATTTTCTCTAGTGTCTCTCCTTGGTCCGCCCCAGTCTTATTTGTGAATAAGGCTTATGGATCTATCTGGCCGGTCATTGACTACCAGATGTTGAATAAGGTAATCGTCAAAAATAAATACCCTTTTCCCCAGATTGATGATTCATTCAACCAACTGAAGGGGGAAAAGTGTTTCTCCAAAATAGACTTGTGTTCAGGTTACCACCAACTCAAGGTGAGAGAAGTAGACATTTTAAAGATGGATTTATGAAGCAGGTCTATCCACTTTGAGTATTTGGTCATACCTTTATGATTAAAAAACTATAGAGGTTTCTATGGAACTCATGAATAGGTTTTTTCACCAGCATCTCGACTCCTTTTTTATGGTGTTTGTGGACGAAATCTGGGTTTACTCTGGATCCAAGGAAGGGAATGAGAATCATTTTCAAATCAGGTTGGAAACTTTGTGGTATCATCGCCTATATGAAAATATTTTAAAGTGTAAATTATGAATCTAGGAGGTGAAGTTTCTATGTCATGTAATTTTGGAAAAAGGGGTTTCTATGTATCCTAAGAAGATCAGTGTAGTCATGTCGTGGGAACAACCAAGGAATGTGTTTGAGATCATGAGTTTTCTTGGCTTGAAAGGTTATTACCATCATTTTTTTGGTATTTTTCATGGGTCACTTTCTCTATGACTGCACTCATCCAGAAAGGGGTGAAGTTTTAATGGAGCCCACAGTGCCAGGAATCCTTTGAGGAGCTGAAGCGGCGGTTGACTACCACGCCTATGTTGATCTTTCCAGAGTCAAGGAAGGGCTATGTAGTTTATTGTGATTCTTTAGGTATGAGCCTCGAGTGTGTACTCATGCAGGATAATCATGTAGGGGATTACGGTTCTTTCCATCTCTAACCACATGAGAAGAATTACCTGAATCACGACTTGGAGTTGGCAGTAGTGATGCATACCCTAGAAACATAGCATCATTACCTATTTCGGGAGAAATTTGTGGTCTATTCTATCCATAAGAACCTATATTACATTTTCTCATAGAAGGATATTAATCTGAGGCAATTCCATTGGATCGATTATCTTCAGGGGTTTGACTTTGACATCATTTATACCCTAGGTAAGGGTAATGTGGTGGATGACTCCTTAAGAAAGAAATTACCAGTGAATTCTTTGAGGAAGTTCAGCGATGATTGGACTTTTATGGGGATCTTTACCCAGATACACTTGGAGAACAAGGATCATAGTGGGGGTACATTCTTGGACAGTATTTAGTTGACTTCTACTCTTTAGAAATTAATTCAATAGGAGCAGCCTAGTGATGAGCTATGTCAATGGTCTATGTAGTTTCTTCATGGTGGGGAGACTACTTCTGAGTGGTCTTTGTCTCCCGAGGGGATCTTGTGCTTCATGGGTCGCGCAGTGGATTCATTGTCTCTAGGGAAGGTGGTGATGCAGAATAGCCACCAGTATCAGTGGTCTGTCCATCCTGGTACTGCCAAGATGTATTTTTATGTTCATCGCTAGTTCTAGTGGCAAGGTATGAGATGGGACATAGTTGACTTCGTATTGAGATGTTAAAATTGTCAGTTGGTAAAAGAAGTGCATTAGAGACAATCTGGTTTTCTTCAACCATTACCCATTCCTACCAGGAAATGGGACAAGGTCACCAAGTACATCATTATTGGATTGCCTCATTCACCTCAGGGGAGGAATGCTATTTGGTTAGTGATTGAACATCTGACAAAATAAACTCATTTTATTCCTATTAGAGATATAGCTAAGGTGTGTGAGTTGGGAATATTGTATATTCAAAAAGTGGTAAGGCTTCATAGCGTGCCTTCATATATTGTCTCATATAGAGACCCATGTTTCACATCTCGGTTTTGGGAAAGAAATTATAAGGATTTGGTGTCACATATTAATATGATCACGACATACCATCCACAAACACATGGTCAAATGGAGTGGAAAATCAGATTCTAGAAGACATGATTTGTACATGTGTCGTGAACTTCATAGGTTCATGGGATAACCATTTGGGATTGGTTTAATTTTATTATAATAACAGTTACCAATACTCTAATTGAATAGAAATCTTCAAGGTGCTCTATGGTTGGACATGTCGGTCTCCTTTATGATGGGATGGGGTAGGAAAGATCTCACTTTTGGGATCGAGCCTTGTGAAGGAGATGTTTGAGAAAGTCAAGTTGATCTGGAAATAGTTCTTGAAAACTCAAATTTGCCACAAAACTTATACATATCTAAGGCATCGAGATCTTGAGTTTTATGTGGGTGATCATGTGTTCTTAAAGGTGGCCTCTCACTTGGGCCACTGCCACTTTGGAAAGTATGGAAAGCTAATGCTGAGGTATTTTGGGAATTTTGATATTATAGAGAATATTTTCAAGGTAGAATATAGGTTATATTTACCTTCTCAGTTGATGTCGATTCATAACATATTTCATATCTCCCAATTGAAAAAGTATAATTTGTACATGTAGCATTTGCTAAACTTGGAAGAGTTGGAGATAGAGATCGATTCATAAGTGTTTGAGCGGCCAATGCCGGTAGTGGATTCCCAAGAGAAGGTGCTTCATGGGAATTCCATTTCATTGGTTTGTATCCTTTGGAAACATGGTAATGACAAGCATGTGGTTTGGGAGAAGAAGTCTTGGGTTGGACAGGAGTACCCATTTTTATTCTCTGATCAAACTTCGAGTTGACTTACCAAGGGTGGAAAGTTTTCAAGGTGGAGAGAATTTTCACACTTGGACTTCACACTTTGAAAATTATTTTAATTTTAATTTTTATCTTATAATTTTATCTATCTTAAAATTGTTTTATTGAGGTTCGGGGAGGACCTAAATTATGTTTTTGTTCTTTTGCTGATAAATGAGCATTTTGGCTTAGCAATGCCCGACGCACACGCATGGCATGATCGAAGTTGTGTGGCTTTAACAGACTATCATGCAGTCTTCTTAGTGAATAGTTAGATGATTAATTGACTGAATGAATAACAAAATCAATGAAAAAGAAAAATAAAATTTATTTTAGAACTGTTTTAATAATAATAATAATAATATGATTAATATTATTTTTATTTTTATTTTCATTAATATTTTAATTCGGATTTTAATATTAATTTTTTTAAGTTATAAAACTATTAGTATGTCATTATTAATACTATTATTATTTTTATTATCATTATTTTTAGGTTTTACTCCACCTTAATTTTTATTTTTATTTTCCTCTTATTTTTTTCTCTTCTTTTTTTCTTTTGTTTTTCTCATCTCTCTTTTTTTTCTTTCTCTCCTCTCTTCCTCTCCACTCTCTCTCTCTCGTCGCATGCTGGCCTCCCCCCTACAACCCTAGGTCACGTACTCCTTCCTCCCTCACTCATCCTCACCAAACTACCCTCCTCCCTCTCTGGACATTCGCGCCACCCCTACCTCTCTCCCGAATAGCCGCACCTCCCTCCACTCTCTCCCAAACAGCCATGTGTCTCCCTTTCCTCCTTTCACTAAACCCACACTACCCCTCCCTTCTGACTGGATTCTCCGGTGCGGAAGACCTTTGGCATCCCTCCTCCCTTTTCTGTTAGCCTTCCACACCCTCATCACAGGTGA
Source organism: Viscum album (assembly GCA_963277665.1). Taxonomy (NCBI): domain Eukaryota; kingdom Viridiplantae; phylum Streptophyta; class Magnoliopsida; order Santalales; family Viscaceae; genus Viscum; species Viscum album. The sequence goes on along the minus strand of OY728127.1, from coordinate 289,257,281 downwards.
ATTCTACATCATTGGTTGTTTCCTCAATTCAAGCGTTTGTCAATTTAGGGTTTTAGGTTTTAATTGGTTTGATTTTGATGTAAAGGGTTTGATATCTTGTTTTTAGGGTCAATTTGTGTCATTGGAGGTGTGATTTTCATGTTGAAGGAGTTTTGTGCTAAATTTGTGAATTTGTTCTTATGTCAAGGTAGGTGGTTCTGCATATAATTATTAATTAATGAATTGAGTTGTGTGTTTAATCAATTTATCATGTTCATTAGTTAGTTTGTGTCATGAAAATACTATTTTGTTTTAGATTTAGTGTGCAATTGTTTTGTTAGTAGTATATTTATCCAATATTGGTGTGTTTTTTCTATGAAAAAATACGTTAAACTATTTATTAGCATTTAATAAACTGTGTAGGTTGTATTTTGGTGTCGCACGAATGCACATTGAGTCATAAGAGCATTTTTAATTGAATTTTTGGGACATGATTCATGCATCATTTTCTAGAAAAAAAATTGTTTGATAAATATTATTTAATTGTTTGAGTGGCGCAAATGGGGTTTTTGAATGTTTTTAGTGTGCATAATTTTTTAAAAAATGGAATTTTTGTGTGTAGGTGTGCTATTTGGTATAGTTGGTGTCTTGTTTATTTTGGCCTTTTGACATAACATGTGGCATGAACTTTGAACCTCTTGAGCACAAATGGGAAGCCTAGGTACTAGGTGGGTGGACTAGGAGTAGTGCGCTAGTGACATGGAAGTGGCATTGGTCCGGTTTCACTTAGCTGGATTAAAAAATACCACATTAACTAAACTTTTGGATTATTTTTGGAGACCAATAGGTTATATTCATGTTCCCTACTAGTGGCTAGTGCACTAGAACGCATGTTGTTGTGGTTCCCACACCAATTTCTACCGATACATGATGTTCTAGGGTCCCACTTCTCGCTAGTATCTTTTAGGCCTCCCCCATGTTTTGTGATCCTTCTTCACTTTTTTCTAATGGTTGACACATGATGTGACTTTGGGGTTACCATAAAAGAAATTTTGTGTGTGTTTTAATTTAAGTTTTTTTATTTAAAGTTGTTATCCTTAAAACTATTCCATTAAAATTGTTCAAGTGTTTATCTCTTTTCTTCTGTTAAACCCACAACTATTTTTTTCATTTAATATTTATGTGTGTAATATTTTCTTGGTGGAATACTATTGGGGGTTATCTCACACCCTACTTACACCCTTGGGTGTAAGTATATTTGGTTATGTGTGATGCAAGTAAAGTTAAGGATTTCGAGAGTGGTGGTTCAGGTTGTCAGCTGAATTTTTGGTGTGTCATTATGGAAATGGATTTAGCGTGGTGTCCTATTGTTGGGTGGAGGTTTTTGAGTTGGTTTTTAGTCACCCTACTTGGTGGTAGTTTCTATTTGGGTTTTTAATTTACATATATAACTCACTTTATGGTTTGGTTAAAGGATTGTTTGGTTGCGACTTCTAGTTTGGGTTTGGTTTATTTTCTTAGTTGTTTATATTTATTTATTCAGGTAAATCATTCCCAAGTTTTATTTTTGATACTCGAGCATGTTTTCCAGCATATAGGGATCAAGAACGTCCTTCGGGTCTTTCTGCGGATAGGGTGAGGCATCGGTTGGATGGCGACATGATTTTGTTCATTACACATAAAGAGGGGAAAATGAAGGTAAGACATGTATTCTCATAACATAACCATGAGATAAGAAATTTCATGAGTTTCTTGAGATATATATCATATGATTCCATCAGAGGAATCATAATCATAAACAATCCTGGCGAAAGATGAGATTTTAACATAAAACTCTTACCAATTTAGTAACTTTAAATCATAATCCCCATGAAGGAAAAAAAATTTAATGAAATTTAAAAAATAATGAGGATGAATAAATTCATTATATTTCATGTCAAAGTGGTTGTATATACACCTTATGAAAGAATATAGGTTTGTTCATATAAAATAAAGAAAATTGAGACAAAAACCCCTTACTGATTTGTTAACTTTTGAACCATAAACCCCATGAAAGAGAGATCCTAAAATGGATATAAAAATCACAATAATTATCATTATAAGAATCATAAATTAAATTCATGGGAATTATACACACCACAAAAAATAAATAGGCAGTGAATATTCCATGTGTCTCATAGAAGTAAAAACCGAGATGGAAATCCCTTACCTTAAGTATTGACATTCATCGTGCTCATTAAAAACTACTATATAATAAATATAAGTTTATTATAAATATATTAAAAAACCATATTCATATATATCATACCATATATTATTTTAATATGACCTTTTATTACCCTTTTATTAACAATTACATGTAAACGTTATATTTCGAGAAATAACTACTTTGTTTTTCGTATATGTTTTGATTTGTTATATTTTTGGAACTCTTACTTTGATCATGGTTACATAATCCACAAAATTATAAAAATGATATAAATATCATATATATTCAGTGTACATGTATTTTTAGTCATCCATAAAATTTAGTGATAGAAAGTACACCATTCATGGAGACAGTAAGCCGCACATACGTATGAACGTTGTTTTTAATTTTCATTTTAGGTTTAAAGAAATAAAAGTAAATGACATATATTATTATTATAGAATCATTTTTATATCATATATATCAACTATTTTTATTAAACCTATTATTAATGTATTCCATATAAAGCATGAACTAATCACATCGCTTTGTGAGGTGGTAGCCCTCCGTATACACAAACGATGTTATCGTATTCCCATAAAATGAAGAGTATAAAGGTATGTGTGATATAATAATTACAGAATCATAAAAACATCATAAATATCATAGATATAATATATAATCTATAAATCCATCATTATGTACAACTTTGAGAGGTGGTAATGGTAAAACCAACAACATCAGTTCATGAGGCGTTACTCTATCGTACACACAGATGATGATTCTGTAACCTATTTGATGAAAGTGGATATGGTTTTACATGATGAACTTAACATAAAAACATATCATTATATTGAACATACCTAGGTTTTTATATAATTATGATATAATAAAATAAAATGGTGGTTGAGGAATAAATAAAACAAAAATTCTCATTGATGAACGTTACCTCTTCTTCGGGTATCCTCCATAGGATTTCACTAAAATAATTTCTATGATGGATTTATGCCCAAAATAAGTGAGGGAAGTGAGTGCCCTTTTATAATTGAGGTGGAGTGGTGTTTTTGTAAATTCCCAAAAAGAATTCACTATTGGGAGGCCAATATTACCTCATGTGGCTCAAAATTTGATTAATAATGGAGGGAAGGGATGAAGTGGTTGATACACACCTCCACCACATAAAATAAACACATTTTTTGTAGAAACCCTATTTTTTCCTTGCAAGAATTTGGAATATTTATACATATATTTCTAGATATAGCCATTGAGACAGCGTGCGATTAAGAGGCTCAGTGTGCCCAGAATAAATTTTATAAAAATATTATGTATTTTTATAATATTCATGGAAAGAAAACTTTATATCTCTCAAATGGTTTCTCGGATAAAAAAATTGAGGCCATGGTTGAGTCTGGAGAGTGTCATTTACCCAAGGTGGGATATAACCTTTTTGGTCACAGACCTTCTATGGAAAAAGTTAAAGAGGATATAACCATAAATAAAATAATTAAATATTATTATTTTATTTGGATGCTACTCCTGATAACTTATGAACTAGGATTTGTATTGAAAATCCGATAGCACCACTGCGTTTCTAGCGCGGTCTCTACCCTAGCGGAGATATCAGGTGAGAGGGTGTAGGAGGTTTGGATTCTGCAACCACTGGAAGTTTCCTATAAATAGAAGTGTAGAAAAATGAGTTAGAGTTAGATCATTTCTATCATGAATGACAGAGCTTTGGCTATCTACTTTCGATGGTGATTCAATATTTGGACTTTATCAAATTTTAATGAAAATGTAAATTCTAGTAGATCAGAGCACAGCAGACACAATGGGGGATCCAAAATCGAGGTATGATTAATATTTTGGATTCTTTAGCTCCCTGATTGATATTTCATTGTCGAAAACCATTTCTATTTGAATTAATGACTTTGTAATCCTTTGTTGATGGAAAAACTAACAACATCCATCATCCAATTCAATTTCTGGAAACCTATTCTTCGTGTTCTTCTTCGTTCTTCGGGGAAAAGTTTTCGTCATGCCCAAATGAAATCCGATCTTGGAGAGAGGCATATATCAGCAAAGATTTCGAACTGAGGAGTCTCGATCTTTGCTTGGAGTCTAGTTTTGGGCACTGGAGAAGGTGCAACAGTGATAGGAATATCTTCTAACATTTATTCACATCGAAACATCGACAATTCTTCAAGAAGAGACCACCGTTGTGTGGATTAGATCTCGAGGATCATGGATCTAGTCTCTGGTAAATTTTCCAATCACCGAAGTGACCAGGGTGGTCCATAGAAGGTTTTATGTTGAGGTGTCTGGTAGTAGCGGTCCAGCAAGATGGCCCATGGCTACTCTAGGTGAGGCGTTAGGCCGGAAGGTAGTGGATTTAGGGGAGGCGGCAAGCCGACAGACAGTAGGGAGTCGGGCGACTGTGACAGGCAATGAGGTTAGGTGGCGGTGGAGCTTGGGCAGTCGGGACGACGACATGGGGTGAGGGAGGTGGCATGTAAGAAAATCTAACAGGGAATAATAAATAAATAAATAAATAATATTAAAAATAATAAAAATATTATTATTATTATTATTATTATTATTATTATTATTATTATTATTATTTTGTTAAACCCCTATAACTCCCACTTGGGGAGTCCAATTGACGCTCTGTCAGCGGAAATGTGGCCCTGTTTGTGATATGATCTTTTTAAGACCATTTTAGATGTTTTTCTCCAACTTGTGACACGGTCCTATGAAGCGCTCGTGTTTCAATAGATTTAATGAAATTATTAAATCTTTTTCCTACAATAACATCTACATGGAGCGTTCAATTGACGATTCGTCTATGGAAGTGCGACCTAGTTTTAAGGATGGCCATTTTGGGACCAATGTTAGATGCCTTTCTTGTGTTTGAGGACCAGTTCCATGATATTCCCAAATAATAATAATATACTATTATTATTAAAATTTTACCAGCCATAATTTTCGCATGAGACATCTGATTGATGCACCATAAGTGGTGTTGTGACCCTAGGTTTGAGGTAAATGTTTCAAGAATGATTTTGAGTTCCTAAACAAAACCAACGTGTGGGCCCCATGAAGCCTATTTTGGAAGCTTGCGGTGATATGCAGTTATTTCATTGGGTGTCCATTTTAGACAAATGAATAGGAGATCTAATGTGTTTTTTTTGAGTACCATAACGGAGTGATTCGTATGATGTGTTCTGGGATCAATTTATGGGCCCCATGAAGCACCTCTCATGTACGATGCTATGAAATTCAGTTTCGTCATTGGGAGTCTGATTCAGGAGAATGAATAGTCGATCCGGTGTGTTTTTTTGCAAGGATCATGACGGTGTGATCCATTTGATTATCTAGATCTATGTGAAGAGGCATGTCGGTAGAATTACATTTTCCCATTTGGATCAACAATGAGCATCGTACGCTCATCAGCATTTTTGGCAAGAGGTTTCATGTACTCTCGAAGTACAATGGCATGCCTAGGGGTACTTGATCAAAGTTTAGTAACTGAGGATGGATAGTTACACATCCAGGTGGATAGGTGGGGTCACATGTTGTGTTTTTCCCACATGTGTAGTGTACCACTCTACAAATCTTCTACCTCTCGTATCTCCTTCTTTTGGACTCAGATTTTGGCATACAAGTATACTATCCTGAGTGATTTTTGTATAGAATATGATGGTTCCCATTGTAGTGTCTTTCAAGATATGATGAAAGATTTTATGGATGTTACACCTATTTAGTCGACGTCTAATGATGGTACTGATCAGGCATTGGCATATTAGTGCTTTCGGAGAGGTACCATCCAGTAGGGATGGCCAGTGTAGTTCCTCAATACCATTAGAGTGGAACCCCCTACTAGGTAGGGCATGGGTCCCCAATGAACTAGAGTGGAATCCCCCATTGGCATGTTTGTGGGTCCTTTATGGCTAATATGAGAGTGGAATCCCCCTAACATACTAGGGTGTGGATCCTCAATGAAAATAAGAGTGCAAACCCCCATCGGCATGGGTGTGGATCCTCTATCAGCTACTTCTAAGTGGAATCCTTGTGACACACTAAGGAGAGGGTCCTCAATGGAAAAGACTGGAAGCCCCCTGATGCATCAGGGTGTGGGTCCTCTACAATAATAATTAAAGTCGAATCCCCCTGACACACTAGGGTGTGAGTCCTTTACTTTGGGTTTACTCCTACAACTATGGATCAGTGGCGGGACACGATTTGAAATTACTTTAGAATCATGAGTAATATGGGTTATTTTCCTACCGAGATGGGTCCTTATGAAGTGACCTAAAACTGTGTGGGTGATATAGACCCGTCCAAATTAGATAGTATCAAGGTGTGGTGATTGAGCCCCTTTGACTCACATGTTTAGAGCAGACATGAGGGATGTTGGGAATCATTGGTGGTTACTTTCAGAACTATTGGATACTCTTCTTCCTGGGTTGAGTTGTGAGATGGTGATCCCCTTACTCTCTTTTTTGGGATTCTTTGACTGAGCATATGTATATATCCTATTGCAGTAACCACTACTTGGTATTTGGTTACTCTCCTTCTTGGAGAGGTGAAGATGCATGTGGTATGCCACGCGCTTTCCCTGTCTAGCTTCTCATGGTTGGATAAGTCTACTCTTCTACTATAGGTAGTGAAGACTTGACCAGAAGTTCATATTCTCCCTATTATGAGCTTCTTGTGTTTAGGGTAAGTTTTTCTCAATATCTTCTTGAGTTGATCTATACTCTTTTATCGTACCTTGTTCTATCTATTTCTCCCCTCTTTAGTAAATATTTTGCTACTCCCTTAAGCCTTCAGTGAATCCTACTGAGTATTTTTATACTCACCCCTACTTGGGATTTTCCCACACTTGGTGTGCCCTTACCGAAAACGGACAAGTTGATTGTGACTTCATAGGAGCTTAGGGATATGGGGTTCTTGGACCGCATGCGGTGGTCATAACTTGGGATCCAGGAGTGGGGCTCACTCAGCTATTTTACTTTTCTACTTGTTGTCGGGTTATGACACTTTTTTGGATGGGCATATATTTTTCTCCTTTTTCCCTTTCAGTTTTCTTTTCTATACTTTCATTATTTATAGATCGATGCATATTTGTGGTTTATATACAACAGTGTTGTATATTTTCCTTTTACTGTGAACTTTTCCATTGAGTTGGTTGTGCATATTTATAGTTTCATAGGCAAAGGCCTCCCCGATATTTTTGTGCCTTTGGCTCTAGTCGTTACCCCTAGGCCTATGGAGGCGGGCTTGGGGTAGTTACAGTTTGATCCCCGACGTGGGCTGGGTCATGATAAAGTGGTATCAGAGGTGGTTTGGCCCTTGGTATATTTCTTAATCATTTCCCTAAAAAGAACTTGTTTGGGTTAAGGGAAATAGTTTCAACAAGTCTCGAGTGTGTCTCTGAGGCCTGGGAGTCAAGTGATTGTGTGTTGGTCAACATAGTCATTCTCTAGGACCCTGATTACCCACTTATCAACTCGGCATGTTGAGACATTTGTTATAGGGAACTTTGGTACATGCATCATATAGGATTGAGTCTTTGATTGTCCTTCTTGATTCAGATCCCCATTATTGTTCATAGTTATATGTATATATATATATATTCTCTTTGGTCATGGTACTCCATGATAGATTCAGGATACATCAGCAATGACAACCTATCGAGATACTAGCTCTAATTCATAATGATGATTTTGTAAGTGATGAGGCCTCAGTTCAGGATCCATCATTTGATCCCCCTTACTCTAGGTGGATAGGTAGAACTACCTCCACCTGTTGAGAAGAATTTAGTCCTAGTAGAGCAGGCTAGGGAGGTGTACATGTTGAGCGCACTTCGTGAGTTCTAGTTCTAGACACTGCTAATGTTCCATGGTGATTTATATCCTTAAGAAGCAGAGTATTGGCTACTATCAGTGGTCCACCTCTTCAGGCTTGTTCATACACAGATTGATCATATGGTGGCCTTGATATCCAGTCTTTTCCATCTAGTGGCAGGATTTTGGTGGATTTTGGTTACACATATGCGTGTGAGTCATAACTCACATGGGATGGCTTCCAGTCCCTATTCTGTGAGGATTACTACCCCTATTTCTTATGATCCATTCAGATTTAGGGAGCTTCTGGATCTTAAGTAGGGAGGGATAATGGTGGAAGAGTATGAAACTAAGTTCTAAAACCTTACTCGGTACTCTTTGGACATGGTCTGTGATAGATACCTCTTAGCATAGAAGTTTGAGCGAGGTCTTCGTAGAGAGATATGTATCGATGTAGTGAACTTTTTCATCCCCACCTATACTGGGGTTCTAGAGTGGGAATTGATGATAGAGATATTTCATTCAGTGGAATGTCAGTTAGTTAGTTTTGGAAGTTGTCACGTCATAGCTGAGAGGTCTACTGCAGATGGAAGACGTTAGTTGGAAGGGCCGCGATGATGAGGACCTTCCCATGATCAGACTCAAGCACGTAGTCTAGGACAGTGTAGATCATTGGGGAAGACCAGGGAGGACTGGTGTTAAACTTGTGATGGGCGAGGTCACATGGTACGAGACTGCCCAACTAGACGTGCTGATATTCCTAGGAAGGTAGTAAACGAACCTCCATGGAACAGATGGTGTCTTGATCAGGGATCTCCCAGGTGAGGATAGGGTGGTCCCCAAAGAAGCAATCTTGGTAGAGAATAAGGAATAACTATGGTTGGTGGAAAATGCTATTAATTCTTTCCACCACCACCAGGCAACCCACGTCAGGCTCAAGGAGCTTGTGATCGAGACCATAGGCTGCTGCATGTTATTGATGTTTACGGTCCTATAGTGTATGAGATGATAAGAAGTAGGCTTTGTGTCTTTTATACCATTTTACAGTATAACTTGTTAGACACTATGTGAGGTACCCTTTTCTCCCTACTTCTTGCTTGAGGTTTTACCAGGGTAATGCAGGGCGTTAGTGTAACCATGTGTTGGTGTTGTTCGGCGTAGCTTTTAATGCATGAGGAAGAGGGATCCTTCCCCCACTGATTCTCATTTTTGGTATGAGATAAAACTGTGAGGTAAATTCAGTGTCACCCAAAGTATATATTATCGAGGTTTGGTGGATGAGTCCCTCTAACATGTGCGTTCATGATGGGGTTGTGCAGTGGAGTGTTAGGGAAGGTCCTGACCATGCTAGTGGAGTTTTTCTACTTGACCTCTTTTTTATGGGAATTCCACTAGTGGATATGACAGAGGGTTTGTTTTGGGGTTACTCTCCTTCCAAGAGAGGAAAATCTGCATGGGTTATGCCATGTGATTTTTGTGTCTATCCTCTAGTGGTTGGATGATTTTACTCACATGCCTTGTTCGTTTGTACATTTGTGTGCTCAACGTCAACCTTGATACAGCAGTTATCAAGTACAGGTCGAGGTGATGGAGTCCCCATGAATGGTACTACATGAATCATTATCTTGTTCCAATAGTAGTATTATCTTCCCTAAGAATGCAGAGGCACTACCTCCTAGGAGAGAACTTTGTGGTTTACTCATACCACAAGAGTCTTGGGTATGTCTTCACTCAGAGAGACTCAAACCTGAGGTGGAGATGCTGGTTGAAATTACTATAGGTCTATGACTTTGATATAGTATGTAATCTAGGAAAGGGAAATTATTTGGTAGATTACCATAGCAGAAAGTTTCCGGCTCACCTAGTGCGAGAAGCTACGGATAAGTTCGCTTCTCTGTAGCTGACCCTAGTGGACAAGAGGGTACAGTTTTTCTTAAATCATTGGTGTAGAATCCTTTGCTTCTCAGGCATGTGAGAGAGTACCAGTTATGAGACACTGACTGTGAGATCCTTCATGAATAATATATCCATGGGTGATGCACTAGATGGATATTTTGAGGAAGTGAATCGTGATAACTTGTGTTAGGGACAAACAATGGTTCTGATTGCGATGAGGTAGGAGGTGATGCGAGAGTTCCACACTTCTCCCTTAGATATACATCCCAGTGTGGGGAATATGTGTAGGAATATTCAATGGAAGTTTTAGTTTTCTGACAAGAGACAAAGTGTATCTGAGTTTGTCTCATGATGCCTCACCTATCAGTGGGTGAAGGTTAAGCACCAAGTTCCGGCAGGTTGTTTCAACCTCTTGAAATCCCAGAGTGGAAATGGGATGGAATATCCATGAACTTCTTTATAGGGATTACACACACAGTGAAGGGCCATGACATCATTTGGGTGATAGTAGACTAAATCATAGGTCATCACACTCCCTTGCTCAAGGATCAGAGTTTGGTGGAGAGTTTGGGGAAGACCAAGCGCACTACCTGGGTGTTAAAGGATGTGTTGTGGGCTTGCATGTTGGTTTTTGGTTGGGAAGGCAGGTTACCCATGAGGTCCATCCGGCCATTCGAGATCTTGATGATATTTGATGTGGTCATTTACCACCATTTCCTACCCCCATAGTTGGAATGGGTGCATGAATTTTTCCACATGACACACCTGATAAGATGTGTGTATGTTTTTCTACACATGTCATTGATAGGAGTGGACCTTATGAAGACAGATCATCTCCCTGGTTCATGTGTGGTGGTAGCAGGTAAACATGTAAGAGAGTTTCTTGGAGCGGGAGAGCTGGGTGAGAGCTTAGTATCCAAATTTATCTTCCCTGGTTTGGATTTTTAGGGATGAAAATATTGAAGGATGGAATGATATAGGGACCTGGTTTTTTCTTTTTAAGATTTTGTAATATTTATATATATATTTCTAGAGCGAGGAGCTGATACGACATGAAATTATAAGGTCCGATGTGCCCAGAATAAATTTTATAAAAATATTAAGTATTTTTATACAATGCACATGACGAAAACTGGATATCTCTCAAAAAGTTGCTCGGATCCGAAAACTGATCCCGCGGTTGAGTTTGGAGCATGTAATTTACCCAAGGTGGGACATAACTTTTGTGGGAGAAAACCTTCTTTGGAAAAGGTTATGAAGGACGTAACTGTAAATAAATTAATTAAGTAATATTATTTTATTAGGAAACTACTCCTAATAAAATTTGAACGGGGATTTTGATTGAAAATATGAGAGCACTATTAAGTTCGTAGGGTGGTGTTTACCCTAGGGGCAACCTCATGTGATAGGGAATGGGAGGTTTGGATTACCCGACCACTGGAAGTTTCCTATAAATAGGAGTTTAGATAAATGAGTTAGAATTAGCTCATTTCTCTCATGGATGGAAGAGCTCTCGTCATATACTTCTAATGGAGATTCAGCATCCAAACTTCATCAGATCATGAGAAAAATGTAGACACTGGTAGATCAGAGCATAGTGGACACAATGGTAGATCCAAAATTGATATAGGATTACTATTTTGAATTTTCTAGCTCCGTGATTGAAATTTCATTGTCGAAAATCATTTCTTTTTGAATTTTCTACTTTTGAATCCTTTGTTTATGGACTAACTGAAAACATCCATTGTCCAATTCAATTTCTGGAAACTCGTTCTTCAAACTCTTCATCGTTCTTCAATGAAAACTTTTCATCATTCCCAATGAAATCCTATCTTGGAACGAGGCATATATCTATGAAGCTCTCGACCCAAGGAGTCCCAATATATGGTTAGAGTCAAGTTTTGGGTGTCTAAGAAGGCGTAGTGGTGATTAGAAGATCCTCCATCTTTTCATCACATCAAAATGTTGACGATTCTTCGAGCGGAGCCCACTACTATGTGGATTGGGTCCTGAGGATCCCAGATCTAATCTTGGATAATTTTTCTAATCACTAGAGTTATTGTGGTGGTTCATGGAAGGTTGTCTGGAGAGGTGGCTAGTGGTAGTGGTCCGATGAGATGGACCACAGTGGATATAGGTGAGGTAAAGGTCTGGTAGGAAGTGGCTATGGGTGAGGCGGCAGGCCGGTGGATGGTGGGGAGTCGGGCGGTAGCGGCAGGTCGGGAGGCCGAGTGGCGGCGAAGGTCGGGCTGTCGAGATGGCAGCATGGGGTGAGGGCGGAGGCCCGCAGGAAACCCTAACAGGGTAGAAAAAATAAATAAATAAACAAATAGAAAATATTGATAATAATAATAATATTATTATTATTATTATTATTTTGTTAAACCCCTATAAGTCCTTCTTGGAGAGTCCAATGGATGTGCTGTTAGTTGAGGCATGGCTCTGTTTGTGATACAATCTTTTTAAGTCTATTTTAGATGTTTTTCTCCAACCCATAGCCTAGGCCCATGAAGTTCTCATGTTTTTATAGATTTAATGAAATTATTAAATTTGTGTCATGAAATAACTTCTACATGGAGCATCCAATTGAATATCTTTCTACGGAAACACAACCTAGTTTTTGAGACGGTCATTTCGGGACCAATGTTGGATTCCTTTCTTGTGTGTATGCATTGTGTCCACAAGACTCCCAAATAATAATAATATATTATTATTATTATTAAAACTTTGACCTTCCATAATTTCTGCATGCGATGTCTGATTGGTGCACCATCAGAGGTGTTTCCACCCTAGGGTTGAGGTGGACGTTTCAAGAATTACTTCGAGTGCTTAAATCGAAATCAAGGCGTGGGCCCCATGAGGCCTAATTTGGCTATTTTCGGTGAAATGAAGATATTAAACTAGGTGTCTATTTTGGAAAAATGAATAGATGATCCCATGTTCTTTTTCATGAGGATCGCAATGGTGTAATTCTTATGATGTGATCTTGGATCGAGGTGTGGGTCCCATGAAGCATCGTCCATGTATGATGCCATGAAATATAGTTTCCTTACCAGGAGTCTGATTCAGTCGAATAAATAGTCAATCATGTTTTTTCACTAGGATAATTATTGTGTCATATATTTTCTATCCAAATACATTTGAAGAGGCATGTTAGTAGAATTACATTTTTCCCCTTTACATCAACAACAAGCATCATACGCTCATCATCCTTTTTGGAAAGAGGTGTCATGTAATCTAGCAGTGCACTGGCACGCCTAGGGGTAGTTGATCACAGTTTAGTACCTGAGGATAGCTAGGTACATGGCCAGGCAGCGAGGTTGGGTCACACATCGTGTGTTCCCCACACATGTCGTGTATGACTTTACGAATCTTCTACCTCTCATATCTCATTTCTTTTAGACTCGGATTTTGGAATGTGAGTAGCCTATCCTAAGTGTTTTTCTATATATAATGCGATGGTACCCTCCATAGTGGCTTTCAAGATATAATGAGAGATGTTCTGGATGTGACCTATATTCAGGCAACATTTGACGATGGTAGCAATTAGGCACTATCATATCAGCGTTTTCTAAGAGGTACCATCCAACATGGATGCCCAACATAGTTCCTCTATACCTTTCGAGTGGAACCCCCTACCAGGTAGGACGTGGGTCCAAGATGACCTAGAGTGGAATCCCCCATCGGTATTAGTGTGGGTCCTATATGACTAATATGAGAGTGGAATCCACTAGACGTATGAGGGTGTGGGTCCTCTATGATAATAAGAGTGGAATCCCCCATCAGCATGGACATGGGTCCTCTATCAGCTACTTCCATGTGGAATCCCCCTGATGCACTAGGGAGAGGGTCCTTGATGAACAAGAGTGTAATCACACTGATGCGTCAGGGTGTGGGTCCTCTATGACGACAATTAAAGTGGAATTCCCTAATATACTAGGGTGATAGTCCTATACTTTGGGTTTACTCTTTTCGATTGTGGATCAGTGGAGAGACATGCTTTGATGTTACTTTGGACTCATGAGTAAGAGGGGAAATTTTCCCACTGAGACGCATCATTGTGACACAACTTAAAATTGTTTAGGTGAGACAGACCCACCCAAATCAGATAGTATCAATTTCTGGTGATTGAGGACCATTGACTCGCATGTTCAGAGTAAATGTGAGGAATGTTGGGTATCATTGGTGGTTATTTCTATAACTGTTGGCTACTCTTCTTCTAGGGATAAGCTATGAGATGGAGATCCCCTTACTCTCTTATTTGGGCTTCTTTGGCTAAGAATATGTATATAACATATTTCAGTACCCACTCCTTGGTTTTTGGTTACTCTCCTTCCAGGAGAGGTGAAGAAATGCAGGGTATTCCATGTGATTTCCGTCTCTAGATTCTCATGGTTGAATGAGTCTACTCTCCTACTATAGGTAGAAAAGACTCGATAAGAAGTTCATATTCTCACTTATTTTATCTCCCTATGTTTGGGATGAGTTTTATTTCACTATTTTGTTGTGATGATTTGTAATCGTTTATTGTACCTTGTTCTTTCTACTGATTCCCTCTTCAGTACATCTTTTTTTTTCTCCCTTGAGCCTTTGGGGAATCCTACTGAGTATTTTTATACTCACCCCTGCTTTTGTTTTTCCCACACTTAGTGTGAACTTTAATATGATGGATAGGTTGAGTATGAATTTAGGGATACGTGGTGCTTGGACAACATGAAGTAGTTGTATCTTGAGATCTAGGAGTATGTATGTCACGACTCGTCCTCGGGGCCCGTGTCGTGACTACCCCAAGCCCGCCTTCCATAGGCCAGGGGCTGGCGACTAGCACCAAGGCGTAAATTCCAAAAAAAAAGGAAGGCGTTGCCTTTGAAAAGTAAACAAGCACCACAGAGTAAGCAAGCGGAAAAGTAAACACTAAGTAAAAACTGTACAAGCTATGCTGAAAGTAAAAGGGGATGGAAATACAAGCCCAACTGTAAAGTACAACTGAAAGGAAAAACAGCAACTGAAAGGAAAAACTACAGCGTCGAGCCATCCTCTGGAAGTCCCACCTGAAGGGTGGGTACAGATAGCCTCCACTGCCCCTCGGGTCCACCTGACCGCTCCGAGAACGTCCCGCCCAGTGGTCCACCTCCAGGTATCGTCCTGCTCCGCACGCCTCCACCACGATCAGCGTTGTCCGTCATCTGCAACCAACACAACGTAGTGCGGGCATAGCCCGTGCAGGGGTGAGTATAAGCTACTCAGTAGGGACCCTGAGACCCCCGACGGTCTCCCGAAATCCACAAAGGATAATCCACAAAGGAAGATACAATCACGAAGTAACATCTGACACGGCTTAGGTATATGCCCATACATATACCTAAGTCATCAATTCTCGTTCGGCTCCAACGTCTGAGCCCAAGCACAACCCATTCCACACAGGAAAGCAAAACATATACCCACACAGGATAGCACAACACAATCCACAAAGGAGAGTAAACAATAAATCCACACAGGATAGCTCAACACAATCCACAAAGGAGAGTAAACAGTAAATCCACACAGGATAGCTCAACACAATCCACAAAGGAGGGTAACAGAAGATTCAGCTCACACAGGTATACTTCTTCGGATGACGATAAAGATGATCACTGATCTATCTAAGTCGTCGGACCCATGAAGGATCGATAGGTAACTAACCCCCGCAATGACCCACACAGGATCGGGCCCACACAGGACCTGTAGGCGCTGGCTCACACAGAACCGTTGAGCGCTGACCCACACAGGATCGAACCCACACAGGATCGGGACCACACAGGACCGGGCCCACACAGGACCTGTAGCACTGATCCACGTAGGATCACTGAGTGCAGTAGTCGTTGCAGTCCACTGAGGATCTCTGCACAGTCGTCACCACAGTCCACTGAGGATCTCTGCACGGTCGTCGTCGGAGTCCACGGAGGATCTCTGCACGGTTGTCGTCGCAGTCCACTGAGGATCTCTGCACGGTCGTCGTCGCAGTCCACTGAGGATCTCTACATGGTCGTCGCTGTCGAAGAAGCAGTCGCAGCCAGCACTAGGGTTCCCGCACACAGCAAGCTCGTTCGGGAGGGTCCGCTCCACGAGCTGAGAGGCTGATACATCAACTGACACAAAGTCCAAAGTTGATGTATCCAAAAGTTCTGTATCGTCAACAGGAACTCAACGTCGCAGACGGCGCGTCAATCGGACGCCCGGTCTGAGAGTTATTGGCTTTTTCGTCCCAGGGGCCCAGTTGGTTTTTAAGGCAAAACCAACCCGACCATACTCCACCTACGTCCAAACCTCGGGCGGAGTGTGCCAAAAGATCCTTCTCACTTAGAGAAATTCAACAAAGCTGACGGCACGTCAATCGGACGTCCGTAGCTCAAGATATGAGTGTTTCCGCTCCGAGGGCCTGGTTGGTTTCGTGTACGAACCAACCTGGCCGAACCCAAAGTATTCAAAAACCTTGAGTGTGATATACCGAAACGACCGTCTCGATCCAAGGATCGCGTTGCCGCTGACGGAGGGTAGTTTGGAGGCCCGTATCTCAAGATACGGCCATTTGAACGAAAACCGTCCGAAGACGGGGGGTCCGGGCCCGGGCCGACCCGGCCCGACCCCCCCTGGGTCGGCCGAACCCGGTCTGACCCGGTCCGACCCGGTCCCACCTGGTCCGACCCGGTCCGACCCGGTCCGACCCGGTCCGACCCGGTCCGACCGGTCTGGCTCGGCCCGCCCGGTTCGGCCCGGCCGAGCGACCGAGCGGCCGACGCGGGGGGAGCCGCCACCCCGCGTGACACCCCCGCGGCACCCGCGGGGTGTCGGCCAGACAACCGGACGCGGCTGAAGTCACGTCCCGGGTGACGCGGGGGGGAGCCGCCGCCCCCGCGTGACACCCGCGGGACACCCGCGGGGTGTCTCCCTGGCGCCGGACGCGGCTTCAGCCGTGTCCCGCGAGCACCGCCGCCGCGGCCGGTGTCACGGCAGTCTCGTCCGGCGGCGCGCCGGGCGCCGGCGCCGCCATGCCAGCGACCCGCGCCGCCGCCGGCTTCTGCGGGCCGCCGGAGTCGCTCGGGTGGCCCGATTTTCTTCCCATCTGCGCTGTTGCTCCTCCCGGGTTCCGTTCTTCACTGCGGGATCGTCAAACATCCGTTGCGGCACGTTCCATCGTCGCCCGTCAAATCCACACAAAACGAAGAACGACGGAGGGTCGTCGGGCCGTGTTCGTTTGGCCCGCACCCTCCGCGTTAGAGATAAATAACGGGAGGAATAAAGTTCAACACATGAACGCGTATCCGAAATAATTTTTAATGAAATAAAATTGATTCATAAATCGGGTTCCTCATTTGAACGGAAACAACATGGGAAGTAAGGGAATTTCCAAGAAATAAAATCCCTACCTCGAAGTCGTCACGCGTGAGAGTTCTTCGCGGAATTGCTCGTCGCGGAAGGTGGGGATCGTCGCGTCGTCGCGGAAAGGCGTCGCGTCGTCGCGGAAAGGCGTCGCGTCATCGCGGAATCCGGCGTTGAGTCGGCGAACTCAACGGACCAAGAACAACAGATTTAATTTAATTAATTAAATCCGTGTTTTGGTAAAGAACCACAAAGGAGATTAAAAAGAAAGTCTGAGACTCTTACCTCAAGCAGCCGATCGAAGATCCGTCGTGGAGGAAGAGACGTCGCAGAAGAACGTTGCAGGAAGGGAACGTCGTCGTCGCGGATCACGGCGTCGCGTCGTCGATTCCCAGGTTTGGCGTTCTTCGCGTTCTTCGCGTTCTTCGCGAAGGTGGTTGAAGGTTCAAGAACTCCTCTCAACAAGTAATCCTCCAAAAGATAGGTTGGTCTTATTTTATTATTATGCCAACAAACGAAAACGGGTAAGTAACGACCCATCAATTCGTTGAATTAATTCAACGAAAGAAACAGCTCATTTAATTTACGAAATAAACCACCCAATTAAATAGTCTGTTAAGAATTTAAGAAAACGCGTCAGTTGACTTTCATAATGACAGGTTTTCGCGGGTGCGTTACTTAGCGGAAAGAAACGGCGGGGCTCGTGCGGGCCCCACCTCACAAATATCCTACCAAGGGGGTAGGATATTTCTGGATAGCATCCTATCCGGATCATCTCAGTTTAATCCGTCTTTAAGTGGCTTCAAGTGGCTTCCAAGTGGCTTAAGTGAAATAAAATAAAGTTGTCGCAAAATTATTTTATTTCTTAACTTTAAGCCTGAAAATTAAAAACCACACCCGAGCAAACGCAACTTCGGAAGAGGCATTTATAAGCAAATATCGGCGCTGCGATTTCATTGGTGCCCTCAGAATTCAATTCCAGGCACCGGTTCAAAAGTTAGAAAAACCCGCTCGTCCGTTCACTGAACGTACCCGAGCCAAACTTCGGAAAATGATTCTGGGCACACCGGGCCTCGGAATCAGGTGCCGTCAGGAACTGCACTCTTGTAAAATTCCAAAGAAAATTAAGAAAAAAAATTCCTTGAAATTTACGGGTCTTTACATTACTCCCACCTCAGGGCTTTACGTCCCCGTAAAGATACATAAAAAACTAGGGAAACAAATGTGGGTACTGAGCATGCATCTGAGCCTCCCGCTCCCAGGTGCTCTCCTGGAGGTTCTCGTGCTGCCATCTGATGTGCATAAGAGGAATCGATCACCCACGTAGGACCCGCTCCTGTCGATCCTCTATCTCCACTGGGACCTCCGCAAAAGTCGCCCCATCATCCACGTCTAGCTCCCCATAGTCAATGATGTGCGTCGGGTCGTGCACGTATCTCCTCAGCTGGGATACGTGGAAGACGTCGTGCACCTGGTGCAACTGAGGTGGAAGAGCCAGGCAATAAGCCACCTCACCAATCTTGCTGAGGACCTGGAAAGGCCCGATGAAGCGTGGAGACAACTTGCCGCCTCAACCAAACTTCCGCAAACCACGTCGAGGTGAGACCCGCAAGAAGACGTGGTCGCCATCCTCGAACTCTAGTGGTCTCTGCCTCCTGTCAGCGTAGTTCTGCTCATGCGGACTCAACTGACGTGATCCATAGGCAATCACAGCCCGCTCCTGCATCAGGACACACCTGAGTCCGGTCCCTGATGCATCGCAGTAGAATACGTATCCAACTCCCTCCTCAGGAAACCTCAAGATAGGTGCACTTGTCAACCTCTGCCTCAGCTCCTGGAAGCTCTGCTGACATCTGTCTGACCACACGAAGGGCTTCCCCTTCTTTGTCAATACTGAGAGTGGGGATGCAACTCTGGAGAAGTCCGGCACAAATCTCCAATAGTATCCGGCTAGGCCCAAGAAACTCCGCACCTCTGTCACGCTCTTGGGTGGCTCCCAAGCTAGAATTGCCTCGATCTTCGCGGGATCCACTGCAACTCCTGCCTCAGAAATGACGGGCCCCAAGAAGTGGACCTCACGTAACCAGAAATGGCACTTCGAGATCTTTCCATAAAGCTGGTTCTCTCGGAGTGTGTCTAGTACAACTCACAAGTGGTAGGCGTGCTCCTCCTCCGTCGTCGAGTACACCAAAATGTCGTCGATGAAGACCACGACAAATCGATCGAGGTATGGCTAGAAGATCCTGTTCATGAGGCTCATGAACACTGCTGGAGCGTTGGTTATACCGAAAGGCATAACCAAGAACTCATAGTGGCCATACCGACATCTGAAGGCCGTCTTCTGCACATCCTCATCTCAAACTCTGATCTGATGATAGCCTGAACTGAGATCTATCTTCGAGAACCACCATGCTCCCTTGAGCTGATCGAAGAGGTAATCAATCCTCGGTATCGGATACTTGTTCCTCACTGTCACCTGGTTCAGGCGACGATAATCGACACACAGTCGCAAGATCCCGTCCGCCTTCTTGGCGAACAATATCGGCGAAGCCCAGGGTGAAACACTGGGTCGGATGAACCCCTTGCCCTGCAAGTCCTCCAACTGTACCTGCAGATCTCGAAGCTCAGCGGGGGCCATACGATATGCTGGAGTGGATATCGGGGCTGTCCTGGGGTACAGGTCAATATAAAAGTCTACCTCTCTGTGAGGAGGTATCCCTGGAACGTCGTCGCGGAAGACGTCCCCATACTGATCCACCACTGCAGGAAAACTAGGACTCCGCACGTCAACTGCTCCAAGGATGAGGCTAGCCAACTGATGAGTGATGGGCTGACCTCTCCTCTACGTGAGTCCATCCTGTGCTGCTAAGGCTCCCTTCTCGCTGGTGAAGGTGAACCTGCTCCCATCGATGCGCACACATCGCACCTTATGCCTAATGCAGTCAATCTGTGCATGGACCGTAGATAACCAATCCATGCCCAAGATGACGTCGTAAGGCCTCGACGCCGCTACAAGAAGATCACAGCCAAAGCTCTCGCCTCCTAGAGTAAGCTCACACTACCGGCACCAGTGCATAATCGTCGATTCTGCTCCCGTAGGAGTCTCTTGCCGTAAGGATCGAGCCAACGGCTCTGTCGGAATCTCCGAGATCCGAACAAGGGTAGTGGCTATGAAAGAGTGACTCGCTCCTGTGTCTATCAGAACTGCAGAAAGGGTGGAATAGACACAGATCGTACCTCGAATCATCTCTGGCGCGCTGTGGTCGTAGGCCTCCGCTGCCTGGAGCTATGACTGCCTCTGTCCGCCAGCTCCCTGAGGTCGGGGAGGGCCTCCTGGTGGTGGTGGTGGCAGAGCCTCAAAGCGTCACCCACCACCTGCTGCTCGGCCAGCGCCTCTGCCTCGTCCGCCTCCTCCCTGCGGACCGCCACGGTCGACCCTCTTCCTCTGCCTGGGTGGCCCCTCCACCGTCTGCTGGTCCTCGGTACGGCGGGTCGGGCAGTCACGAGCCATGTGGCCCTGCCCGCCGCAGGAGTAGCACTTCCTGCCTCTCGGAAGACTGGCCCCGCGCTGTGTGCCCCGCACTGCTGAGCCAGTGTCTCGAGGTCGTCTGCCGGAAGGTCTGGTCTGCCTGGAACCCTGAGTCATCCGCCGGCTACCAGCTTCCGAAGAATCTGCTACCTGCCGCCCTGCGGTAGGTCTCGCTATGGACTCAGCCAGGAAGCTCTCGATCAGAAGGGCTCGCTCCAGCACTCCTGCCTGGGTCGGGATGCTGAGGGAGATCAGCGATGCCCTGATCTCGTGTCTCAATCCCTTCTCGAAGGTCCGGGCCCAGAAGAAGGGGTCCCGTACCATGTCGGTCAAGTAGCGAGAAAGATCGGTGAACCTCGCCGCGTACTGAGCGACCGTCAAGCTGCCCTGCCGTAGCTGAAGAAGCTCCTGAATGCGCACCGCTCAGAGGGTGGTCGGGACAAACTCTGAGCGGAAGAGGCTCTCGAAGTCCTTCCAGATGAGGGAGGCCTCATCGTGTACCTGGAGCAACAAGCTCCACCATCGCCCTGCTGCTGCGTGAAGTAGGCTCGCCGCGAGGATCACCACGAGGTCTGCTGGTGTCCTCGATAGCCTGAAAACTCGGACGACCGCCTCCATCCAGTCCTCGGCGGCCTGGGGGTCCGTCTCCCCATGGAACCTGGGTGGTCGCTGGTGCTGGAACTCATGCAGAGCTCCGAGGCGTCGTGCGTCGTCAGCTGCCAGTGATGGAAGCATCGGGGGCTCGGCGGGTAAAGGTACCGCCGGTGCCTCTGCTGTCAACGGGCCCTGTACCAAGGCCTCGTCACTCGGTCGGCTATCGTCGCGCTCTACTCTCGGAACCCTAGCTGGCTACTATCGTCGGGGCATCCTGAAAAGGAAACAAGTGCGCCACAGTCAGAACAGTATACCTGGTGAACTAACACAAGTAATAACAAAGACAACTTGAAACACACATGCAATCAATGTTTTCGTGCATTAAGTCAGAAATCAGAAGTCAGGGCCCTGGTGTACGGATACGTCGGCCGCCGCACCAACACTGGACTCCCTGGACTGATAACCACACTCAATACGCTAAACAATATTGCTTCACATAGAAGAAAGATCAGAGTATGCGGTAGAACCGACCACCTCTGATACCAATTTGTCACGAACCGTCCTAGGGGCCCGTGCTGTGACTACCCCAAGCCCGCCTTCCATAGGCCAGGGGCTGGAGACTAGAACCAAGGCGTAAATTCCAAAAAAAAAGGGAAGGCATTGCCTTTGAAAAGTAAACAAGAACCACAGAGTAAGAAAGCGGAAAAGTAAACACTAAGTAAAAACTGTACAAGTTGTGCTGAAAGTAAAAGGGGCCGGAAATACAAGCCCAACTGTAAAGTACAACTGAAAGGAAAAACAGCAACTGAAAGGAAAAACTGCAGCGTCGAGCCGTCCTCTGGAAGTCCCACCTGAAGGGTGGGAACATATAGCCTCCACTACCCCTCGGGTCCACCTGACCGCTCCGAGTACGTCCCGCCCAGTGGTCCACCTCTAGGTACTGTCCTGCTCTGCACGCCTCCACCACGATCAGCGTTGTCCGTCGTCTGCAACCAACACAACGTAGTGCGGGTATAGCCCATGCAGGGGTGAGTATAAGATACTCAGTAGGGACCCCGAGACCCCTGAAGGTCTCCCGAAATCCAAAAAGGATAATCCACAAAGGAAGATACAATCATGAAGTAACATCTGACACGTCTTAGGTATATGCCCATACATATACCTAAGTCATCAATTCTCGTTCAGCTCCAACGTCTGAGCCCAAGCACAACCCAGTCCACACAGGAAAGCAAAACGTATACCCACACAGGATAGCACAACACAATCCACAAAGGAGAGTAAACAATAAATCCACACAGGATAGCTCAACACAATCCACAAAGGAGAGTAAACAGTAAATCCACACAGGATAGCTCAACACAATCCACAAATGAGGGTAACAGAAGATTCAGCTCACACAGGTATACTTCTTCGGATGACGATAAAGATGATCACTGATCCATCTAAGTCGTCGGACCCACGAAGAATCGATAGGTAACTAACCCCCGCAATGACCCACACAGGATCGGTCCCACACAGGACCTGTAGGCGCTGGCTCACACAGAACTGCTGAGCACTGACCCACACAGGATCAGACCCACACAGGATCGGGCCCACACAGGACCGGGCCCACACAGGACCTGTAGCACTGATCCACGTAGGATCGCTGAGTGCAACATTCATCGCAGTCCACTGAGGATCTATGCACAGTCGTCGCCGAAGTCCACTGAGGATCTCTGCACGGTCGTCATCGGAGTCCACGGAGGATCTCTGCACAGTCGTCGTCGCAGTCCATTGAGGATCTCTGCACGGTCGTCGCCGCAGTCCACTGAGGATCTCTACACGGTCGTCGCTGTCGAAGAAGCAATCGCAGCCAGCACTAGGGTTCCCGCACACAGCAAGCTCGTTCGGGAGGGTCTGCTCCACGAGCCGAGAGGTTGATACATAAACTGACACAAAGTCCGAAGTAGATGTATCCAAAAGTTCTGTATCGTCAACAGGAACTCAACGTCGCAGACGGCGCGTCAATCGGACGCCCGGTCTGAGAGTTATTGGCTTTTTCGTCCCAGGGGCCAGGTTGGTTTTTAAGGCAAAACCAACCCGACCGTACTCCACCTGCGTCCAAACCTCGGGCGGAGTGTGCCAAAAGATCATTCTCACTTAAAGAAATTCAACAAAGCTGACGGCACGTCAATCGGACGTCCGTAGCTCAAGATATGAGCGTTTCCGCTCCGAGGGCCCGGTTGGTTTCGTGTACGAACCAACCCGGCCGAACCCAAAGTATTCCGAAACCTTGAGTGCGATATATCAAAACGACCGTCTCGATCCAAGGATCGCGTTTCCGCTGACAGCGGGTCGTTTGGAGGCACCTAGCTCAAGATATGGCCATTTGAACGAAAACCGTCCGAAGACGGGGGGTCCGGGCCCGGGCCGACCCGGCCCGACCCCCCCTGGGTCGGCCGAACCCGGTCCGCCCCGGTCTGACCCGGTCCGACCCGGTCGGACCGGTCTGGCTCGACCCGGCCGAGCGACCGAGCGGCCGATGCGGGGGGAGCCGTCGCCCCGCATGACACCCTCGCGGCACCCGCGGGGTGTCGGCCAGACAACCGGACGCGGCTGAAGCCGCGTCCCGGGTGACGCGAGGGGGAGCCGCCACCCCCGCGTGACACCCACGGGACACCCGCGGGGTGTCTCCCTAGCGCCGGACGCGGTTTCAGCCGCGTCCCGCGAGCGCCGCCGCCGTGGCCGGTGCCGCGGCGGTCTCGTCCGGCGGCGCGCCGGGCGCCGCCGCCTCCGGGCGCCGCCGCCGGCGGCGGCTTCCGCGGGCCGCCGGAGTCGCTCTGGTGGCCCGATTTTCTTCTTGTCTGCGTCGTTGCTCCCCCCGGGTTCCGTTCTTCACTACGGGATCGTCAAACATCCGTTGCGGCACGTTCCGTCGTCGCCCCTCAAATCCGCACAAAACGAAGAACGGTGGAGGGTCGTCGGGCCGTGTTCGTTTGGCCCGCACCCTCAGTGTTAGAGATAAATAACGGGAGGAATAAAGTTCAACACATGAACGCATATCTGAAACAATTTTTAATGAAATAAAATTGTTTCATAAATCGGGTTCCTCATTTGAACGGAAACAACATGGGAAGTAAGGGCATTTCCAAGAAATAAAATCCCTACCTCAAAGTCGTCGCGCGTGAGCGTTCTTCGCGGAATTGCTCGTCGCAGAAGTTGGGGATCGTCGCGTCGTCGCGGAAAGGCATCGCGTCGTCGCGGAAAGGCGTTGCGTCGTCGCGGAATCCAGCGTTGAGTCGGCAAAATCAACGGACCAAGAACAACAGATTTAATTTAATTAATTAAATCCGTGTTTTGGTAAAGAACCACAAAGGAGATTAAAAAGAATGTCTGAGACTCTTACCTCAAGCAGCTGATCGAAGATCCGTCACGGAGGAAGAGACGTCGCAGAAGAACGTTGTAGGAAGGGAACGTCGGCGTCGCGGATCACGGTGTCGCATCGTCGATTCCCGGGTTTGGCGTTCTTCGCGTTCTTCGCGTTCTTCGCATTCTTCGCGAAGGAGGTTGAAGATTCAAGAACTCCTCTCAATGAGTAATCCTCCAAAAGATAGGTTGGTCTTATTTTATTATTATGCCAACAAACGAAAACGGGTAAGTAACGACTCATCAATTCGTTGAATTAATTCAACGAAAGAAACAGCTCATTTAATTTACGAAATAAACCGCCCAATTAAATGGTCTGTTAAGAATTTAAGAAAACGCGTCAGTTGACTTTCATAATGACGGGTTTTCGCGGGTGCATTACTTAGCGGAAAGAAACGGTGGGGCTCGTGCGGGCCCCAACTCACAAATATCCTACCAAGGGGGTAGGATATTTCTGGATAGCATCCTCTCCAGATCATCTCAGTTTAAGTTGTCTTTAAGTGGCTTAAAGTGGCTTCCAAGTGGCTTAAGTGAAATAAAATAAAGTTGTCGCAAAATTATTTTATTTCTTAACTTTAAGCCCGAAAATTAAAAACCACACCCGAGAAAATGCAACTCCGGAAGAGGCGTTTCTAAGCAAATATCGGCGCTGCGATTTCATCGGTGCCCTCAGAATTCGATTCCGGGCACCGGTTCAAAAGTTAGAAAAACCCGCTCATCCGTTCACTGAACTTACCAGAGCCAAACTTCGGAAAATGATTCCGGGCACACCGGGCCTCGGAATCAGGTGCCGTCAGGAACTGCGCTCTTGTAAAATTCCAAATAAAATTAAGAAAAAAAATTCCTTGAAATTTATGGGTCTTTACAATGTATCTCTCATCTATTTTACTTTTCCAATTGTTTTTGGGTTGTGGCACTTTTATGGTTGGGCATGTATTCTTCCCCTTTTTCTCTTTTAGTTTCCTTTTCTATACTTATACTATATATAGGTCAACACATATTTTTGTTTTATATATAGAAGTGTTGTATATTTTCCTTTTCCTCTACACTTCTTCATTGAGTTGGTTGTGTGCATCTGTATAGGTTCTTAGGAAAAGGCCTCCCTGAGATTATTGTTCCTTTGGCACTAGTCACTACCCCTAGGTCTATGGAGGCGAGCTTGGGGTAGTTGCGACTAGATCCCCATCATGGGTCAGGTCATGAAATTTTTTATAAATTTATCCCTTCGACTTTATGTTAGCTCAATTTTATCTGTATAGTTTTTACTAAGGTAACTTGTATATTTTTATTTACCTAGGTAATTTATCTTTTACAACTAATATAATATAATATCCTAATATTTTTTAGATATTTCTCTAACTCGTTTATAGGTATTATTTTTTCATGTTTTGAGTATAACTTATTTGGGTCTCAACATGGGTGTGTTTGGGTGAACATAGGAGAAATTTGGAAGGAGGAGAGGTTGTGAACGATTGGTGCATGGTTTTCCTAAACCATTCTCCCAACCCAGAAAACCATGTGAACATAGATAGAGAGGATTCACACAGTAAGCAAATGGTTTTTTTAACCATACACCCCCCCCCCTAAGTGGTTCACAATTTGAAAAAACATGCACCCCTGCCTAGGAAACTGTGTGTGCGGTTTTAATTAACCCAAAATTGGTTTTAAAATTACCTAAACCGCCATATTAGCCTCAAATTCACCCCAATAGAACCTAAATCAATTTCTATTGTTTTTTAGACTCCCATATGCATTCCTAGGTCTCCCGAACTCTATTATTGGAGAATCTAAGGGTAGATTGAGGATCTGAACCTCCCCAAGTATGTGTTTCCTTCCCATTTAGATCTCTCTCTGCAACTCCTCTTCTCGAATAAAAGAGGGATTTTTTTTTTCTATTGGTTCTAGATCTAGATCTATGTTTGTTATATCTTTATTTTTTTGATCTCGGGTCTAGGTTTTATATCTATATCGTATTCTTCATCATGACTTCACTTATTTCACTTCAGATTGGGTATATCTGTAATCGTTAATCGTCAAACATGCAGTAGGTGGTCTATTATTCAAATCCCAAATTCATGATTTCAATTTCATGTATGTAATTATATAATTTCTTATGTATGATTAGAAATTTAATTTCTTAATTGAATTAATTAATTAGGTAAATTAATTAATTAAGGTATTGTGAATTAAAATAATTAACGGTTGAATTAATTATGGGATATTGAGATTGTCGAGTTGTATTAATTGATTGTTGAATTAATTATTGAGATGTTGAGGTTGTGAAATTGATTTGATTAATTAATTTCTGAATTAATTAATGAGATGTTGATATTGTGAGATGTATTGGAATAATTAACTGTTGAATTAATTATTGGGATATAGAGATTGAGAATTGGATTGATTAATTAATGAAATAATTTTGGGAAATTTTATAATTGTGAAATTGATTGAAATGGATTAATTAATTACTAAATTAATTAATATGTGTTTTTTTAATGAAATGTGATAAGAAGGTTAATTTTGATTAACTTTAAATGGGGTTATACATGTGATATATGTGTGATTGTGATATTCATGTGTGGGACATGGTCTGCTGCTTCCAAAGCCTATAATGATAATTTGATTGATAAACATGTGTGGGACATGGTCTGCTACTTCCGAAGACCGTAGTGATAAATTGATTGATAAATATGTGTGGTACATGGTCTGATTTTTCCAAATACCATCGTGATAAATTTATTGATAAATTAGTGTGGGACATAGAATTCTCCTTTAAAAGCCCATGGGGTCCTAGGAATAGTGACTAGACCCAAAATATTAGCATTAGACCATGGTTCCAATTATCTGTATTATAAATTAAAATTAAATGGATAATGAAATACCATGTGTTATAATGAATTTTGAATTTATTGTGTGTTATGGTTCAGACTTCAGCATGGGCCGAAGCAGGTATTGAGAGTTTGGGTGTCCTTAGGAACCCAGGGGTTATGTGGTTAAATAAATAGTAATTGAATAAATGTAAACTATTCAATTTATTTCATTTATTTATTATTTATACAACATCATACACTATTTTTACTGGATATTGTTTTATATGTTGTTGGTGGTGGCCTAAAGATTTTTACTCACACCCTACTTGAGCTGCCTGATTAGTACCCAAATAGATTTTATGATTGCATGATAGGTTAAGGGAGCATGCCCTATATTTGATGTCTAAGTTAGGATGGGTATGGATGAGAGAACCAGACATGATTTGGGACCCACGTGAGAGTAGTCAGTGCCATTATTTATTTTGGGTTCTACATATTGACACTTTACACGTACTAGAATGACATATCTATAGTTTAGTTTTGGATATTGTATTTCCTGTTTCTTTTCTTCATGTGATACTAGTATTGTTTTGGTTAGGGTTATATCATTTTTTTATTGTCTACTTATTTCTGTTGTGGTATTACTCTAATAAAGAGGTTATAGTCTCCCCATGGTCTATATTATACCCTCACTGCTAGTCAGTAGCCTATAACGTATAGGGAGGTGCGCTTGTGGTCATGTGACCAACCGACTCAAGAACCAATGTGTGGAACTCTGGTTAGGACATTAAAAGGTGGTATCAGAGTTCAGTTTTCTTTTGTTTTGTTTTTTATTACTATTTTTTAAAGGTATACAAAAGCCTATAAAAATGTGGTCCTTAGAAATGATCTCATGCATGGGTGTAGCTAACCCATTTACAAGGTGAATCCAAAGTACCTAGGTTAGGATTATTGTAATTTTTATTTTCTATTAAATTAGTTTGTTATTTCACCTTGGGTGATGAACTTTTTGTATGATTTGATTATTTATGTTGATATTTTTTGATATTTTACTCATGGATCAGAATGGAATGAGAGTTGAGAATGCATACATCATTCTAGGAATACAGGATTATTTTGTGGCATGCATCAGTTTAGGCACACACAGGAAAATAGGTTTTGGTTAAGTGTTGAAAATTGAAATTTTATTCCTTGCATGTGTAATTGAAATGGAATAACGTGCCTAAGGTGAAATTGAAACTAAAAACTGATGCAGAATATGAATAAATGGGAGTATAATGTGAAACTTTAATAATTTGAATGAGTTCTCCCTTTGTTAACCATAACCTATATGTGTGATGGTTAAGGGTGGTGATAGTGCCTTGGTTTTAACCCTATGGTGAGGTTTTGGGAAAATAATTATTGTGTCTTATTATGATTTTCCTCTTACATAAATGTGTTAAGTTGTGTTATGTTTCCTAAGATGTGTATTTTTAAATTTATATATATTCCTCCATGATGATTCTTATTGAGAGGATGATGGGAGGACATGGATGGAGATGATCCTCTATTAGTGGAACCTAAGGTTCCGGTATTTTTGTTTGGGGAAGTATGAAATAAGTTAAAATATGACTTTTATCGGTTTATACAATTCATGTAAAGTGACCCATGGTGGATTTTGAAAATCCTGCCTGGTTTGATGAGGGAGTTCCAGTGGTATCACCCTCCAACATTCACTGAAGAGGGTGGGACTAAGGTAGATAAGTTCTGAATTGAGCCTATCCTAAAAATACTAAACATGGATACTCTTTCTAAGAAGAGATTAAAATTAGATATATACATGTTACATATTTTGGAGAAGCAATGGTGGGACATCTAGACTTGATATGGATAGCTAGAGAATATGGATTGGAAGGAATTTCAAGAGAAGTTCTTTGAGCACTTTTATCCTGATATGACTAGGTAGTATAGAGCAGCTAAGTTTATACAATCGACTCAATGGTTCATGTCAGTGATTGAATATGTTGGATGGTTTATAGATCTATTATGATTTACTCTAGAATTGGTAGGGGATTAAGATACATCAGCAAAACAATTTCAAGATATGATTAGATAAGAAATTAAGTACCATGTGAATATATTCAAGTTGAATAAGTTTTTAGAATTATTGAGTCAAGATAACATATATGATAGGAACCTAAAGGAGGATTCTAGTTTAGGATAGGTGATTTCTACTGGATGGTCAAGAGGTATGACTTTTGATGGCAGGAAGCATCGCTATGAGAATGCTAACCCGGGTGATAGTAAGAAGAGTAGCCAGTGGGAAGGGTCAGTTGCATAGGACCTTTACCATGTGATCTATCACGAGTGTAGTAGTTTATGACACTTTCGGAGATAGTTACCCCAACCACTGGTTGAGTGTAGAGGCTCTGGTGGGATGAGACATCTACAGAGGTTTTGTAGGAACCCATGACAGACGGGTAGTTATGAAGCAACTAGACAGTGCTATAGTGTAGGAAGGGGATCTTCTAAACTTTAACAATTTTTTAGCATGCGTTCTACTAGACATTGAAGTAGAGGCAGTGGATTTTTTAATTTTGGGAAAGATTTCCCATATCAGTAAAGTGGTGTAGCTCAGGAAGCTTAGAATGCATCATAAGGAAGAGGGGTAGAACTGTTACATGCAGTACAGCCTACACTAGTGGATAGTGATGTTGGAGCATCGATGGTGTGAGATGATATTCTTGTTTTTTCTATATTATCTAGTGCCTTATTTGATACTAGTGCCTCTTATTATTTTATATCATGATAACTTGTAAATATTTTTATCCTGGTGGTGGAGTTTTTGAGTGGGGTTATGACAATAGATACACCCTTGGGAGTGCGGTAGAGGGATATCTATTTGTGAAAGGGGTGTTCTATTGAGGTTGGGGTGTATCATTTTATTTGGGATCTTTACATCCATGACATGAAAAGATTTTACCTAACTATGGGTATGAACTGGCAGTAGAATACCAAGCCCAAAAATATTGTTACCATGGGATAGTGACTTTTACATCTCCTCTGGGTAACAAATATGTTCACCGTGGATAATTTAATATCAAGGCAGGTTGTTTAAGTCTAGTTCACTAGCAACTAGGAGAGCTTACCTCCTAGGTTTCAAGTCTATTTCTGGATAAAGGAGGTGAAAATCATAATTTATTCCCACCCATAGTGGACAGGTTTCAATAAGTGTTTCCTGAAGACTTCTTAGGCATTCCACTTGAGAGTGATGTGGAATTTACTTTTGAACTCATACTGGGGGTTGAGCCAATTTCTATTACCCCATACAGAATGTAACCAATAGAGCTTCAAGAACTCAAGAATCGTCTGGAAGAGTTAGAGGATAAAGTATTTATCTATATGAGTAAGTCACATTAGGGTTCTCTAGTTTTGGTTGTGAAGAAGGATGAAATAACTATACATTTGTGTGTTGATTTCCAAAAGTTGAATCGGATGAATGTGAAAAACTAGTATCATATCACACATATCGATAATCTATTTGACTAGTTGAGGGGATCTTGTGTTTTCTCAAAGATTTACTTGATATTAGGGTATCATAAGTTGAGAGTTTGAACCTCTAATATACTAAGTACTACTTTAAGAAGAAGGTATGAACTTTATGATTTCATTGTAATTCTATTTGGGTTGATGAATGCATCAGAAGTTTTTATGGCCTTAATGAACTGAATATTCAATCTGTACCTAGATCAATCTGTAATGGTGTTTTTGGATGGCATCTTGGCTTAATCCAAGACACATGATGATCATTACCAACATGATGGAATCATCTTGAGTACACTAAGAGAGCATCATTTATACTCCAAGCTATATAAGTGTCAATTTTAAATTGACCAGGTATAATTCTTAGGTCACATAATCTTGGATGAAGGTGTGTCTGTGGACCTATATAAATTTCAGAAAGTTGTTTCTTGGGAGCATCCCAAGAATTTTTTTGATATCCTCAGTTTTCTGGGTTTAGTGAGATATTATCATAGGTTCATCCAAGATTTTTCATGATTGGAAGCACCACTTTTGGGATTGACCAAAAAGGGGGTAAAGTTTGAATGGATGGAAGCCTATGATAATTCCTTCTAGGAGTTAAACAAATAATTTGACTATGGCACCAATCTTGATCCTACCTAAGATAGGGGAGGAGTATATGGTGATTTGTGATGCTTTTGGGATTGTACATAGAGATGTATTGATGTAGAGAGATCAAATTGTAGTGTATGGGTCTCAGTAGTTGAGGACTCATGAATGGAACTACCCTACACATGACCTCAGTTTAGCTACAATGATCTTTTCCTTGAAATGTTTGTGGAATTGTCTTTTTAAAATAATTTTACTATGTATACTAATCATA
This sequence comes from Viscum album, assembly GCA_963277665.1. Lineage (NCBI taxonomy): Eukaryota > Viridiplantae > Streptophyta > Magnoliopsida > Santalales > Viscaceae > Viscum > Viscum album. Next base: position 289,225,291 of record OY728127.1, on the reverse strand, counting down.
AGAGTTTAAAGTATATCTTCTTCACAATGAGAATTGAATCTTCAGCATTGAAGAAGAGTTGAGTATATAAAGCAATTTGAACTTGATCTAGAATATATTCATGGGGATAGAAATAGTGTTACAAACACATTGAGAAGGAAAAAATAGAATCAATCATTTCAAGAGTCTAGTTCTATGTGGAAGATGATGACTTTACTAGTTGAGATGCATGTAACGGCTCAAGAGGGTCATGAGAAGATGACTCTCGTATAAGTTTCAGTAGAGTCTATACTCTTGAGATGGATTAGGGATATTCAATATAAGGATCCTAAATGTTTGACCTTGAGGTAAATACTTGAAGGTGGGGAGACACCTTCAGATTGGTCCATATATGAGGATGAGATCATTTATGTGGGAAATCGTGTTGTTGTTCATGCCACCATGTGGGGAGAGATGATGCCGGAATTTCATGCCTCAAAGTAGATAGTGAATCTAGGTGTGACCAAGATATACCATGACCAATGATGATAGATTTGGTGTTCGATCATGAAAAGGGATATATCAGGGTTCATGACATGATGTTACACTTGTCAACAGGTGAAAACCGAGCATCAATGACCTGGTGGTTTACTACAGTTGTTAACCATTCTGGAATATAAGTGGGATAATGTGACTATGGACTTTGTGGTGGGTCTCCTAAGGATTCCTCAGAAGAATGATGTTATTTGGCTGATTGTGGACTATCTGATAAAGGTATTTAATTTCTTTTCGATATGGGAGAATTTCTCTGTGGAAAATTTGGGGGACATGTTTGTTCGGGAGATAGTCCATCTACATGGAGTTCCAAAAAGTATTGTTTCATAATATGAATCGCATTTTATTCCATGCTTCTAATAGGGCTTACAGAAGTTTATTGGTATACATGATTTATTGAGTATGGATTTCCACCCATAGAAATATGGGTAGTCATAGTGTACTATACAGGTTCTTGAGGATATGCTTCAGGAGTTTGTCCTATAATTTGGTGGGTCTTAGGAGAATCACCTAGCTTTGGTTGATTTCACCTATAAAAACAGTTATCAGGTGACTATTCAAATGACACTATACGAGGAACTTTATGGTGGTCCATGCAGATCACCTCTATACTAGATAGAGGTAGGTGAGTAAGAGTTTTTGGGACCGAGACTCCTGTAGGAGACATCAAACCTGGTTCAAAAATTTCTTTATTGTATGGATATGGATCAAAGTAGATAAAATTTGTATTCTAATAGACGTTGATGGCACCTAGAGTTTTCAGATGATGATAATTTTTCCTTTGGATGTCACTAAGATTGGGTCTCCACAGGATATGGAGGTAGGGAAAGCTATCACCCAGGTTTATTATATTGTTTGAGTTTATGGAGATAATCAGTCTGGTGGTGTACTAATTGGATCTTCCATAGAGATACAGTCTAAATAATTATGCTTTCCATTTGTTACAACTTCGACAGTATCAACCTAACCCTTCTCATGTGATCAATGTGGATGATGTTGAGCTTGAGATAGTTGTGTCCTATGACGAGCATCTGATACATGTGTAGGATCACAGTGAGAAAGTTTTACATGGAAATTTTATTCCAATAGTTCTTGTATTTTGGAAACTTGGGCAAGTGCGGAAGGAAACATGGGAGAGAGAAGAAAATATTAAGTCTCACTGGCCTAATATTTTTTAGATCAGAATCTTAGATATGCTTAAGAGTAAAGATCTAGGATGATCTATTATAAGGTGGGGAGATTTTAAGATCCCAACATTTTATGGAGATGTCTCAAACTCATTTTTGGGTATTATTTTTGACTTGTTATGAGAATAAATTCTTTAGGTATCAACATGGGTGTGTTTTAGTGAAAATTGGAGAAACTTGGAAGGAGGAGAGGTTGTGCACGGTTGGTGCATAGTTATCCCAAACATACACCCAACTTAGAAATCCATGTGAACCCAGATAGAGGGGATTCACATGGTTGTTACATGATTTTCCAAATTGTGCAACCTCTTAGGAGAAACCATTCACTCCCTAGAAGAGGCACACTTTTAAGGTGCACTATTTTACAAGTCATGAACCCCTACCTAGGAAACCATTCATGTGGTCTTAATTAACCCGAAAATTGGTTTTAAAATTACTGAAACCCCCGTATTGACCCCAAATCAACCTTAATCAAATTCCCTCATTTTTTGGAGGCTCTCAGATGCATTCTTAAGGCTCTCGACCTATTTTCTTGTTGAATCTAAGGTTGTATTGAATATCTACACCTCCCCAGGTATGTATTTCTTTCCCATTTATATATATATATATATATTCCACTTCTATTCCCGAATAAAAGAGGGATTTTTATCCATTTTTTTCAAAATATAGATCTTGGTTTGTTAGATCATGATTCGTTTGATCATGGATCTGGGTTTCAAATCTAGATCATGTTTTTCTTCTTGATTTTGGTTGTTCTACTTCAAATTGGGTATATTTTTTGGCGACCATTCATCATAAAACTTGAGGTATGTGCTCTATTATTCAAATCCCAAATTCATGATTTCAATTGCGTGTATGTCATTGTAGAATTTATATTAGATGGTTAGAAATTGAATTTATTCAATTGAATTAATTAATTTCGTAAATAAATTTATTGATGGATTGTGAATTGAAATAATTATTTGTTGAATTAATTATGGGATATTGATATTGTTGAATTGTATTAATTTATTGTTGAATTAATTAATTAGATATTGAGATTGTGAAGTTGATTTGATAAATTGATTATTGAACTAATTATTGAGATGTTGATATTGTAAAATGTATTATAATAGTTAATTGTTGAATTAATTATTGGTATATAGAGATTTCGAATTGTATTAATTAATTGTTGAATTAATTAATGGAAATTGTTGTTATTATATAATTGATTAAAATGGATTAATTAATTACTAAATAAATTAATAGATGTTTTGTTTATGAAATGTGATCAGAAGGTTAATTTTGATTAACCTTAAATTATGTGATATATGTGATATATATGTGATTATGGTAGTCATGTTTGGTACTTGGTCTATTTCTTCCAAATCCCATAGTGATAAATTTATATATAAATGTGTGTTGTATATGGTCTTATGCTTCCAAATACCATATTTATAAATTTATTTATAAACATTTTTGGGACATGGTATGATTCTTCCAAATACCATAGTGATAAATTTGATTAATAAATGAGTGTGAGACACAGAGTGGTGCTTCAAAAGCCCACAGGGTCCTAGGCATGGCGATTTTGACACAAAATGATGGCATTGGACCATGGTTCCAATTAGTTTTATTGTAAATTGAAATGAAATGGATATGAAAGATCATGAATTATAATGAATTTTGATATGGTTCAGACTCCATCATGGGCCTAAGTAGTTATTGAGAGTTCGGGTTTCCTCAGGAACCTAGGGGTTATGTGGTTAAATAAAGAGTAATTGAATCCATGTAAATTGTTTTATTTATTGGAATTGTTTACTATTTATACAACTGTATACAGTGTTTTTACTAGATATTGTTTTAGACATCGTTGGTGGTAGCCTACAAAGTTGTACTCACACCCTACTCAAGCTGTCTAATTGGTACCTGAATATATTTCATGGTTGTGGGATAGTTTAAGGGGAAATGTCCTATATTAGATAGCTGAGTTGGGATAGATCATGTAAGAGGGAATCAGAAATAATTAGGGTCCCACTTGGGAGTATTGAGTGTCTTTATTTATTTTCAGTTTTTCATATTGAAACTTGACACATATTGGCATGACATATCTACTATTTAGTTTTGTACATTCTATTTCATGTTTTGGTCATCATGTAGTACTGGTATTGTTTTGGGAATGGTTATACAATTTTCTTATCTTATATTTATTTCTACTATGGTATTACTCTCATAAATAGGGTATAGTATCCCCATGATTGATATTATACCCTCAATTCTAGTCGGTAGACTCTGGTGTATGGGTATGTACGTCTGAGGTCATGTGACTGACCGACTCGGGGCACCTGCGTGTGGCACCCAGATTGGGATGTTACAAAGTGCTATTAGAGACCTATTTTCTTTTCTTTTATTTTTTATTAATATTTGGTAAAGGTAGAAATGATACTAAAAAGATTCAGGTATTTTTCATGAGCTCGTTCATGGGAGTAGTTAACCCATGTATAGGGGGAAACCCAAGTACCGGGGGTGGGATTGTTATTATTGGTATTTAATATTATAGTTGGTTGTTACTTCACCTGGGGTGATGGACTTATTGTATAATGTGATTATTGATGTTGATATTTTTTAATATTTCAATCATGTTCTAAAATGGGAAAAGAGTTGAGTATACATCCATCATTCTAGGCACTCATGGATATTTTGTGACATGCATCATTTTAGCCACGCATGAAAAAATGGGTTGTGGGTAAGTGTTGAAAATTGAAATGTTTTTCCTTTCTTGTGTAATTGAAATGGAAAAAGGTGCCTAATGTGAAATTGAAACTGAAAATGATGTATAATATGAATAAATGGATATCTAATGTGAAACATTAATAATGAGAATGAGTATACCCTTTATTAACCATGACCAAGATGTAGGATGGTTATGGGTAGTGATAGCGCCTCAGTTTTGACCATGTGGTGAGGTTTGGGGAAAGGACTTATTGTGACTTATTGTGATTTTCCACTTACATAAATGTGTTAAGTTTTTTTATGTTTCCTAATATGTGTTTTTGGCATTGTAGATATATGTGTCCATGATGGAATTAGTTGAGAGGATGACTGGAGGACATGAATGGAGATATTCCTCTAGTAGTGGAAATTTAGGCATTAGTAGTGTTGGGTGAGGATTTTAGAGAGACGTTCTAAGAGAACATTTCTCGGTTTATGCAATTCAACAAAAAAAACCTTGGCTGGGTTGTAAAAATAATGTCTTCTCTAAAGAGGGTGTTCCAGATGTAGCGCCCTCAAACTTTATCTAGAGAGGGTGGGACTGAGGTAGCTATGTTTTGTATTGAGTCTATCTAGACCATACTTGACCACTTAAAGACTCATGTTGAGAAGAGAGTCAAATTAGTTTCATAAATTTTCTGTGGTTAGGCAAAGCGAGGTGGGCCATGGGGAAGGGTCAGTTACAAAGGACCTTTCTCGTGTGATCTTTCACTAGTGTGGCAGGTTGGAACACTTCCGGATAAAGTTCCCCTAACCACCGGTTGAGTAACGAGGATTCGGTAGTATGATACATCTACAGAGGTTCGGTAGGAACCCATAATAGGTAGGTAGCTATTGAGAAGATTGACAGAGACAGAGTGTAGGAAGGGGGTCTTCTATAGCTTATCAATCTATCATCTGGAGTTATACTAGTCATGGTGATAGAGGTAGTCGATGAGGTACTTCTAGGATAGAGTGCTTGCATTAGTAGAGTGTTGAAATCTCAAGGATATCAGACTGCATCACAAGGAATAAGGGTAGGATAGTTACATTCAGTTCAGCCAAAACTGGTGGACATAAAGGTTGGACCATTGATAGTGAAATGTATTATTCTTGTAGATTCTATGATTTCTAGTTCCTTATTTGATATTGTTTCCTCTCATTCTTTTATATCTACACAACTTTTGAATTGTTTGATTATGGAGTTGGATTTTGTGAGTGGAGTTATGACTATTGATACACCATTGAGAGTACGGTCTAGAGACATCTATTTGTGCAAGGGGTTTTCTCTTTGAGGAGCTCACCACCTAGGTTAAAATTCTATTATTATATTACATATGTGATAAGAATGATGTATTTCCACCCATAGTGTACATGTTCAAGGATGTGTTTCCTAAAAACTTCTCATGGATTCCAGCTAAGAGAGATGTGGAATTTACTATTGAGATCATGTCGAGGGCTTAGATAGTTTATATTATACCATACCAAATGGATCCAATAGAGCTTCAAGAGCTCAAGACTCATCTAGAAGAGTTAGAGGATAAAGGATTTATCCATCTGAGTAAGTTTCCTTGTGGTTATCCAATTTTTCTTGTGAAGAAGGCTGACGGAACTCTATGCTTGTTTTTTGATTACTGGAAGTTGAACCAGATGATTATGAAGAACCAATATCCTATCCTATATATAGATGATCTATCTGACTAGTGGATGGGATATTGTGTTTTCACAAAGATTGACTTTAGATATGGGTATCATTAGTTGGGAGTTCGATCTTCTTATTTCCAAGGACTGCTTTTATAATAAAGTATGTCCTTTATAAGTTCATTGTAATTTTGTTTGGGTTTATGAACACACTAATAGTGTTTATGTACTTGATGAAATGAATCTTCCATTTATATCTGGATCAGTTTTTGGTGGTGTTTTTGGAAGAAATCCCGGTGTACTCCAAGACTCATGATGATGATGGAAAACATCTTGACATCATCCTGAGTACACTAAGAGAGCATCAGTTATACTCCAAGATATCTAAGTTTGAGTTTTGGATTGATCAGGTACACTTCTTGGGCTATATAATCTAATAGTAAGGTGTTTTTGTGGACCTAGAGAATGTTTAGGGGTAGTTTCTTAGGAGAAGTCCAAGAATTTTTTTGATATCCGTGGTTTTCTGGGGTTTATGGGGTATTATCGGAGGTTCATCTAGGACTTTTCTTGAATGGAATCACCCCCTTTGGGATTGACCAAGAAGGGGGTAAACTTTGAATGTACATAAGCCTGCTATAATTCCTTACATGAGTTAAAGAGGCATTTGACTATGGAACTGATCTTGATCCTACCCGATCTAGGGGAGGAGTATAATATGTTTTGAGATGCTTCTGGTATTGGACTTGGAGTAGTATTGATATAGGTAGATTGAGTTGTGGCATATGGGTCTCGGCAGTTGAGGCCTCATGAATGGAACTACCCTACGCACAACCTCGAGTTAGCTGCAGTAGTTTGTGATTTGAATTGTTGGCGGCATTATCTGTTGGGTGTGAAGCTTACTATGTATACTAATCACACGAGTTTAAAATACATATTTTCAAAGTGAGAATTGAACTATGGAAGCAGATATGGGTAGATTATATGCAGTCATTTGATTTTGATCTAGTATATATACCCGATAAGGGAAATAGTTTTTCCAATGCATTGAGTAGGAAAACTCATACTCAAGCAGTTTATAAGTCTAGTTTAGAGAACAAGATGGTGAATTTAATAGTTGAGATGCATGTTTTGGTTCAATAGGGTCAGGAGTAGATGACTATCATATCAATTTCAATAGAGTCTACACTTTTGAGACAGATCGGGGATAGGTAGTATGAGGATCTGGAATGTTTCACCTTGAGGGAAATCCTTGAAGGTGGGGAGACGCCTTTAGGTTGGTTCATAGATGAGGATGAGATCATCTACATGGGAAATCATGTTGTTGTTTCTATGAGCATATGGGAGGAGCTGATGCAGGAATTTCATGCTGTGAAGTGGGAGGTGCATCCAAGTGTGACCAAGATGTACCATGACATACAACAAATGTCTTGGTGGATGGGAAATCATAAAGGATGTATTAGGGTTCATGACATAATTCTACACTTATAAATAGGTGAATTCCAAGCACCAACAACCTAGTGGTTTACTACAGTTATTTCCCATTATGGAATGGAAGTGGGATGATGTTACTATGGACTTTTTAGTGGGTCTCCTAAAGACTCCTAGGAACAATTATGTTATTTGGATGATTGTGGACTGTTTCGAAAAGGTATAATATTTCTTATTGATATGGGATACATTCTTTATGTAATAGTTAGGGTACCTATAGGTTTGAGAGATAGTCTGTCTTCATGGAGTTCCATAGAGTATTGTTTCAAATTGTGACTTGAATTTTACTTTACATTTTTATCAGGGATAACAAAAGGTGCTTGGTAGCCATATTTCATTGAGTATGGATTTCCACCCATAGAAATATGGACATTCTAAGTGTACTATATAGCTTCTTGAGGTTATTATTTGGGAATGTGTCCTAGACTTTGGTGGGCCTTGGGAGAAGCATCTATATTTTGTAGAATTTTCTTATAAAAAAATTGATCAGTAGAATATTCATATGGTACCATATGAGGAACATTATGTAAGGTCATGTAGATCACCTCTATGTTGGATGGAGGCAGGCAAGTCAGATCTTTTAGGATTGAGTCTCATCTAGGAGACATCAGATCAGGTTCAGCTGATTCAAAAGTGTGTTCTATGGATCTGAGTAGACATAATTCATATTCTGATAGACATCGGTGACCCTTTGAATTTTTAGAGGGTGATCATGTATTCCTTATGGTGTCGTATATATTAGGTCACCGTAGGATATGAAGGAAGGGTAATCTGGTGCCCAGGTTTGTTGGACCATTTGATCTTGTGGAGAGAATCAGGCCAATGGCATACAAAATAGATCTTCCACATAGATACAGTGTTATTCATGTTGTTTTCCAGGTGTCACAGCTTTAGTTGTATCACCCTGAACCTTCTCATGTGATCTGTGTGAATGATGTTGATCTTGAGATAGATTCTTCTTTTGAGGATCATCTGATATGTGTGTGGAATTGTAGTGAAAAAGTGTTGTAGGAAAATATCGTGTTGATAGTTCATGTATTGTGGAAACATGGGAGAGTGTAGGAGGAAACATGGGAGAGAGAATTGGATATAAAGGATCATTGGACCAATATTTTTGGATTAGAATCATAGAGATTCTTAGGATTATAGCTCGAGGATGAGCTATTATAAGGTGGGGAGATTGTAAGATCCTGACATTTTCTAGAGATGTCTCGAACTCATTTGCAGGTATTATTTTTCATTATTTTGAGTATAAATTTTTTGGATATCAAATTGGGTGTGTTTGGATGAATATTGGATAAATTTGGAAGGAGGATAGGTTGTGCACAATTGTCATGTAGTTTTACCAAACCGTTCACCCAAACCAGAAAACTGTGTGAACCAAAATAGAGGGGATTCACATGGTTGGTGCACATTTTGTGAAATTTTTCACCCTCTTAGGAGAAACCTTACACTCCTACCCCCACCCCCCCCAGAAAGGTGAATGATTAAGGATCACATTTTGACAAACCGTGTTCCCATACCCAATAAAATGTGTGCATGGTTTTAATTAACCTGAAAATTGGTTTTAAAATTACCCGAACCCCCGTATTAACCCAAAATAGACCCTAACTTGTCCCTAATCAAATTCTATCATTTTTGTGGCTCTAAGATTCATTCCAAGTAATCCCTACCACTATTCTTGGTGAATAAAAGGGAGGATTGAAGATATTTACCTACTCGAGTTTGTGTTTCCTTCCCGTTTAGATATCTCTCTCTCTCTCTCTCTCCTACTCCTCTTCCTATATAAAATAGGGATGTTTATCTGATGTTGGTTCTAGATCTAGATCTAGGTTTTTTATATATTGATTTTTTTGATATTGGATCTAGGTTTTGGATCTAGTTCGTGTTCTTCATCATGATTTTTGTTGTTTTTCTTCAAATTGGTTATATCTGTTGGTGATCATTCATCATCAATCTTGTTGTAGGTGGTCTACTATTCAAATCCCAAAGTCATGATTTCAATTGCATGTATGTAATCTTATAATTTCTATTGGATTATTAGCAATTGAATTTATTAAATTTAATTAATTAATATATTTTGAATTGAAATAATTAATTGATGGATTAATTATGGGATATTGAGATTGTTGAATTGCATTAATTGATTGTTTAACTAAATAATGGGATATTGAGACTATGAAATGGATTTGATTAATTGATTTTTGAATTAATTAATGAGATGTTGAGATTGTGAAATATAATGGAATAATTAAGTGTTGAATTAACTATTAGGATATATAGATTATAAATTAGATTAATAAATTGTTGAAATTATTAATGGAAATTGTTGTAATTACAAACTTAATTGAATTCGATTAATTAATTTATGAATTGATTAATATATGTTTTGTTTGTGAAATGTGATAATATGGTTAATTTTGATTAACATTAAATGAAGTGATATATGTGATATAAGTTTTATTTGGATATTCATGTGTGGGACATGGTCTACTTCTTCTAAAGCCCATACTGATAAATTGATTGATAAACATGAGTTAGACATGGGATGTTGATTCCAAATCCTATAGTGATAAAATCATTGATAAACATGTGTGGGGTATTTTCTGTTACTTTCAAATCCCATAGTGATAAATTTATTGATAAATGAGTGTGGGACATGGACTACTGCTTCAAATTCCCATGGGATCCTAGGCATGGTGACCTAGACCCAAAATGTTGGCATTGGACAATGTTTCCAATTATTTTTATTATAAATTTTATTGAAAGGGATAATGAAATCCCATGTGTTATAATGAATTTTTAATTGATTATGTGATATGGTTCAGACTCTAGGAATGGTCAAAGTAGGTATTGAAAGTTTGGGGTCCTCAGGAACTCGGGGGTTATGTAGTTAAATAAAGAGTAACTGAATAAATGTAAAGTAATTACTTTATTTATTTTAATTATTATTTATAAAACTATATTCATTGTTTTCACTGGATATTTTTTTTAGATTTTGGTGTTGGTGGCCTACTCAGTTGTACTTACACCCTAATCAGGCTTCCTAATCAGTACCTAAATATATATCATGGTTGTAGGATAGGTTAAGAGTAAGGGCCCTAATTAGAGGGATGAATTGGGATGGGGCATGGATGAGGGAACTAGACATGATTCAGGGCCCACTTAGTATTATTCATTGTCTTTATTTATTTTGTTTTTTTTACATTGACACTTGACACATATTAGAATGACATATTTACAGTTTAGTTTTGATTATTATATTTCTTGTTTTGGTCGTCATGTGAAACCAGTATTGTTTTGATTATGGTTATATTATTTTATTATTGTATATTAATTTCCATGTTGGTGTTAATCTGATAAAGATGGTATAGTCTCACCATGATTTATATTATACCCTAGTTTCTATTCGGTAATTTTTGGTGTACAGGGAGGCACTCCTGAGGTCATGTGACTAACCGGTTTGGGGTATCGGTGTGTGGCATCCAGGTTAGGAATTTACATATTAACAAGTGATTTTTAGATAATTTAGTCCAAATGATTCTAAATTTGAAATCTAATTTATTAAATAAAAATTCCTATGTTTTTGGAAATTTAATTTTCACACAAACGCATGTAATGCGCAAAACTCCATTTTAACCTTAATTGTTGTAATTAATTTTAACTACTTTCAAAATCATTATGTTAAAAAATTAATTTGACATTATTAGGTAATATATATTATTCTAATTCAAAATATTAAATTAATTTTTCCAAATTACCTTCACATAATTTTCATAATTAAATTTAAATATATTCCACAAACATGACGAGAATACGGGGTTTTAAAGAGAAAATTTTCAAAAGCTTGAAATATGTTATATCCAATTTTGATATGAAATTGATTCCAATGACCTAAATTTGATTAATATATTTATAATTGAACTAATTATTATTAAAACCAGTTTTAAAAAAATAATATAACTTTATAAATAAATTAAATGAAAAGGCGGTTTTCAATTAAAATTCAATATTTTTCACTATTCATAAAAAAATGAAACTTTTCAAAAAAAACCCCAAAAATTTACCTTGATCTAATTTTGATATTATGATTTCAAAAAATAAAGTTTATTTTTTAAAATAAATTTCATAAAAGTTTCAAAATTTAGTTTTAAAAGAGGTGCGACATAAAAAAAGCAACAAGACTGCTTTTTTGAAAATACAGTTTTTAAGCGTAAAATTGGATTTATTCTTATATATTGTATATAAAATACATAAAATGAATTTTAAATAGTTTATTGAATATATAATATAAATTTAATTAAAATCATTCACCAAATTTGATTCGTTTAATTTATTTAGATAAACATGTTTATGTGTATAATTCTTTTTCAAAAAAATGATTTCCTTCATTTTAAAAAGGTTTTCATTTTCATTTTTAATTAATTGGTCACCGTAGAATTCAATATATGTACATGTGTAAACCATATATTTTAATAATTTAGTCAATACTATTTATACCTATTATTCCAATGGATAGGTGATAATGATCGTATTAAATAATAATATTTTAATAGTATGTCGCATTTTGTTTAAGTTCAGTGTTCCATGTAACGCAAGATAAACTCATTGTACTATGTAACACAAGAAAAAATTAGTGTTACTTGTATCACAAGATAAAATCAATGTTTCATGTAACATAAAATATTTAAAAGATTATCTATATTTAAAAAATCAGAAAAACCTCAGGGTGTTACACAATAACTCTAATCCTACATGAATGAAGTCGTTATAGAAAACAAGAACATTCAATAAATAATATGATGTTTTCCATAACATAAAAGTTATATATAAAATTAAAAATTTTACATCTCAACCTATTTTTATGACTTGATACCAAATGAAAATAAAATTTTCATATCATAAACAGTAATTCATCATCAATATCAAGTTCACACCAAATCTGCTCCTAAAAACTCCTACATTCACTTTTTAAAACTATTAGAATAGTTTGCACAGGTGAACAACACTAAAATCACAGTTTTCAACATTTAATAACTCTATAAAAAATATATTCTCCCCCATAAGATAGACATAAATCAATAGAAAATCCCCCTATAAATATTCTCCCACTTACCCAAGATTTAAGGAGATAAATATAAAGAAATTGTTTTATGGAATTTTTCTCCCTCATTGACAATAATATCCAAAGATAAAAATATAGAGGGGACATACCAACCATAAATTATCCTTGCGAAGGATGTGGTTAGATTCCCCACATTTACCTCCTATTTTGAAATTCTTCCTTTGGAAATGTTTTGGTGAAAAAATCAACAATTTGTTCCTTTATATGAACAAATTTCACTTAAAATTCATTTCTCTCCACAAGTTCCTTAATAAAAGGATATTTGATATCAATTTTCATAATTATTGAATTATGAACTATATTATTTGATAAATTTATAGCACTTTGAATATAACATTCTAAGAGAATTGTAAACCTCACCTCAACCTTCAATTCCTTAAACCATGTCTTCATCCACATTAACGGAGTTATGGGATGGGTTGCAACCAGATATTCTTATTCATCCATTCTTAATGTCACAAAAAGTTTCTTATTAAAGTTCTAAAAAACACACCTATATCCAACATAGAAAACTACACCAGATTTTGACCACCTATCATCAACACAAGTTTCCCAATCTGTGTATGTGTAACCAAAGAGATAATTTTTTCTTGGTTTGTCATATTTCCATCAAAAATCATTTAGGCCTTTAATTTATTTGAGAATCCTTTTTCCATCCACCAAATTGGACAATTCTGGTTCTCTTTGATACCTAAAATAAATTATAACACTATAAACTAAATTTTTACTTGAATTTATGATATATAAAAAACTTCCAATCAACTTTCTAAATTCTCTAGGATCAACATTCAATATTTTCTCATATTTTGAAAACTTTTTTCCACAAAAATGAGGGTGGAAACATGATTAAAATATTCTAGACCTTTTCCAGTGTTCCTTAGTATACTTATCTTGAAAAGTAAAATATATCCTTTCTTATCAAAGATTTATAAGCCAAGAAATTACTTGATCTCTCCAAGCATAAAAATTTCAAATAACTCCTCTATATCCTTAGTAAATTTCTCAAACAGTTCTTCATAATTTCCAGAAAATATGATGTCATCTACATAAACAATAACAAGAAGAGATATATTTTTTCATCTTTTATGTTGAGATTGTTGTCCACTATTCTTTTTCTGAAATTCAACTTCATTAAAAAGATATATAACTTCAAATACTAATATATTAGTGATTTTTTTAGGCCATATAAATCTTTATTTAACCTGTATCAAAAATTCAAATTTTAACCAAGAAAGAAACTACATGGTGGATAAATATATACCTCCTCTTCTAACTCACCATTGAGGAAATTATAGTTCAAATCCCTTTATAATATCTTTTATTTTATTTTTACTATAATATAAACAAATATTCTAATAGTTTTAAGCCTTGAAATATGTGAATATTCCTTATAAAAAATACACTCCTTCAACCAGTGAATAAACTTTTCAAGCCAATATTTCTTTATTTACCACTACATGTCCTTTTCATTCAATTCTTTTCAGAACACCAACTTTCTTCTAATGAAAATATTTTCTTTAGGCTAGGTTACCAACTCTCGAGTGCCATTCATCCCAATATGATCCATTTCTTGATTCATAGAATCCACCCATTCTTGATGATTATTTTCTTCTTCAACATCTCTAGGGTCAAATTGAGTACATAATGAGTAATGAGTTGTAGTCCCCAAAGTTTTCCATGTTTTTACTTACTTTCCACGATCCCCATTGATGTTTTAAAATTGAAATTTATTTCTCAACCTTAGATGAGATGATTGATATTGATCCTAGTCACTATAAATGATTGAATCTTCTTCCCCATCCAATACATCTTCAACACTTTCATATATGTCTAAAAATATTTCTAGTAATTTAACAAAAACAACATCATATTCACTTCTAGAACTTGATTTATCATGTGTTTCTTCTTTCTTTGATTACTTCAGAACATTCACATCAATAGAATCAATTATCTTTAAATTTTCATTGTTAAAAAAAATATAACCACTCTCATTTGGAGGATATCCAAGAAGAATCCTATAAACACTTAAATTTCCAAACATTCCGAGATTCCCACCTTTCACCTTGATAACACAAGGTATTCCAACCATAAAAAGTTACTTCAAACATAGAGATTTTTTATAATACATATCATAAGGTGACATGTCTAAATTCATCCTATGAAAACCCTAGTTTTGGAAATGAAATATTGTACCAATAGATTTCCTATAAAAATAGTGATAAGTATTATACTCATCCAATATTGTATGAGCCATCTCCACCAAACATTTTTTTCTTCCATTCAATTGTATAATTCTATTGAGGTGTTTGTTATAATGAACCATACTTTTCATACACAGATATCAGATATTAATATATTAGTATTCATTATATAACATAATGATCCATTCCTAAATCATATAAGTCAAGTATCTTTGGAAAATTGATGCATAAACAACTAGTTCATAAGTGGACTAAATTATCTCCCACTAAGTTCTTTATAATAAGAACCTTTCCTAGGCATATAATACTTAATACCTTTCTACATAACCTAGGGAAAGGAAACATAAGAAAGGGTGAGCTCAGATGCCCGGTATAGGTAAATAAGTGGGTTATCAAGTATCACTTAAACATAACTTGAGCATATGGGTATGAGGAAAAGATAACACACTACTAAAAAATTGGGTTTATCTAGAACTAGGCTTTTAGTAGTGATAGCTAAAATCATTGTTAAAGCCCCCCTTTGTCAGTGCTAAAAAAATCTATGTTAAAGGGGTCCCTTTATTAGCTCCTGTAAAAAAGCACTCATAAAGCCCCCCTATCAGTGCTAGTAAAAAATGCTAATAAAATTGGAATTTATCGGTACCTATAATAAAGCACTGATAAAGGTGTAGATTTATTAGTTCTTCTAAAAAAGAACTAATAAAGGGGGGTATTTATCATTGCTTTTTTAGAAGTGCTGGTAAATACCCCCCTTTATCAGCACTTTTTTACTAGCATTGATAAAGGGTGTATTTAAAAAATATATTTCATTAAAAATAATATATTAATATATAATTATATTTACATTGATATAAATAAAATATATATTTTTTAAATATGTTTTAGATAAGGCTAAATAGGCATTTACATATAATATATAAGATATTTAGTGAAAATGGATTATAAAATAATTAAAAATAATAATTAATAATTTTATAAATATTATTGAGTAATATACATTTAATAAAAATTTAAAGATAGAAAATAAAAAACGTAATACAAGATTTAAAATAAGTTGAAAACGTAACTCGAAATTCAAACGTCCTTAACTTTTGATCTAGGTGTCTATTTGAGATCTACCACATATCAAATCAAATATTGCGATGAGATCTATGCTATGTTAACTAGGGGGGCTATGTCACTATTTCTTCAAGGCCAAAAGAGGCCCCAAAGGCCTTCAAAACTGAGTTGTTAGATAGGGTATCCTATTTTTTAACATTTAATGGAATTTCATCCTCTTTTAAGGGGGTCTTTTTGCCTATTTTCAATGGGGGTGAATTTATTCTTAGGTATTACATTTATATTGATATTATGGTTTTTAAATTATATTTTTTTCATATTTTACTGTTATTTATAATCAAATATATAACAATATATTCATATTTTTTATATATTCACAAATACAATTTTAATTTTATAAATAAATAATTAAACATATTTACAAATAAAATATATATCTCAATATATAAACCTCATATAAATAAAAAATAATATCAATTTTATTTGAAATAAAAATGTATGAATATTTATATACTTATGCAATTAATGTATATATAATGTTTATATATATATATATATATATTTGTGTGTGTGTATTGAAAAATAGATATATATTTATCTATATATTATAATATATGAATATTAATATTAACATATAATATATGAAAATAAATATAAACATGTATAATTATATTTATAGATGCACGTATATATATGTGATATAGGTATGATTGTATGTATTTATAAAAACACACATACACACACAAAAATATATATAAACATATATATAAATATATTGATTAAAAATGTAATGAAATATATATAAATATATAGGCCTATTATCATAAAATGTCAATCAAAACAATATAGGGGAGTGGGAAAGGTGTTGGTGTATAAGTTGGAGGTCTCAGGTTCGAAACTCACTGGAGACAGGGGTGCACGTGGGAGGGTGGGATTATCTAAAGCGCAGATAAAGGGGTAGGGAAATCACTCATAAAGGGGGGAAGCACTAATAAAAATGTTGGGGTGAACAAAAAAATATCCCCATTATTATTGGGGCATTTATCAGTGCTTTTTTAGTGCTGTTGAAGGGGGGCTTTATCATCACTTTTTATGAGCGTTGTAAAAGCTAACCCTTTAACATCGCTTCTATTATCAACACTTCTATAGCGCTGATAAAGCCATTTTACTAACACTATTAAAGGCCCAATTTATAGTAGTGATAATATTTTAAAACCATACCTTTCGTATAATATATAATAATATTGAATCATGGAATAATTCTTGGAAGTTCATAGAACATGAATCATAAATGGATCAAAGAACATGATCCATGAGAGCATAATATTGGCATAACCATAAGTTTTTGTCATGCATATAAGCATAAAAAATATTTTACTTTGTAGTAGAGCCTTATTTATAAGATTATCATAGTGGATTGGTTTCACTCCCCAAATCATCTTAGTATTCTAGGTTCACTCCAAAGACTATCATAGTATACATAGACCCTTACTAAACTATTTCCCCTCATTCCAATCTTTTTTATCTCATGAGATATTTATCATTACCAAAGGAATTAGAGAGATATATAATTCCAATAAAACCAATAACATGAAGAAAATCATAAATATGTGTTCCAAAAGATCATAATTCACTCATCATATCATAACCCATGAAAATAAAATGGGTTACATAGACATTTTATCATTTCATATTAGCATAAACGGTGGAAACTAAAAAAAAATTATAAATTAATTAAACTAAGTAAAATAAACGGGTTTCATAGAATCATCCTTAAATCATTATCATCATAAGTTATATAAATAAAGAAATTGGATGGTTTCATTGGATTTTATCCCCAGTAAATCATAAGTAACATCAAATGATGTTATCTTAAATGAAAATACCTTTAAAAGATATTTAAAATATTTCTTTATGAAAATAATCTTTCCATTTTGAAATCAGTTCTTTAAAATCTAAAAATTTCCCAAATATTAAGGGAAATATTTTATTTGAATATAACCTTGGAATATTGTAATGTAATCCTCAAAAAATTGTAAATTCATGATGGTGGTAAAAAAAATTCATGTCGTATACGTTAACATGAAAACCACTTTCACATTTTTAGTAAAAAGTCAAAAATACATAGTTCAAAAAACAATAAGAAGGTTACTTTTAAAACATTAAAAAAACAAACATGGGTAAAACTAAGTTTAAAAAACATATAAAAATATAAAAAACACTCTTGAAAATGCTTTTATAAAACATGTTCATGTAAGAAAAAGGAGTTTTGATAGAAAAGATAAATAAAGTTGGTTTTCCTTAAAAAATTATTTTGGTCAACTGAGTTACTAAAGAGAGGAAGTGAAATGAAAAAATTAAATATATTGAAATAAAAAAATTAGAATAAAACTCATTTTTTATAGAGAGATATACCATATTATTTAATCAACAGAACTTAATCATAAACAATCCTAATAAACAATGAGATTGTAACATAAACCCCTTACCACATTGGTAACTTTTGAATAGTAACCCCCATGGAAGAATAACTTAAAATTAAACTTTAAGTATCATTAAAATATGTTTATTCATGATATAACATGTAAAAGGTGTTGTATATACACCACATAAAATAATATGGGTGCATAGCATAGCATATGTCTCAAAGAAGACAATTTGAGATGATAAACCCTTACCTCGAGTCTAACTCGTCACATATGTTATTTGTATTCTTGAATAATAAACAAATGTTATTTACATTATTAATAACATTTTTCAATTTTATAATTTATTTTATTTTATTTACTACCATGTTATATTCAATTACATAATCAATTAAGTTGACATCAGATGTTTTGATGATATTTGGATCATAAGACCAAAGTGACTTCATCAGGTTGATTATGGTCAATGAAGTCCTTATTTCATCATATTTGATATAATAATCATGACACAATTATCATTTTCATACATCAATGATAATTTTAAAACCAACCATGGATGATTGTTATGAAAAATTAACTACGTTACAGTTATGTAGATGGTAGGTCGTATGTACGTATGAGTAACGTTTCAATTTTTCAACGATCATGATGGAAATAATTTAAGTATTATTTAATCTTTCAAAAATTATAATTATATCATAAATATCATGTTATTTCTTTAAATAGACATATATATATCATTCGTATGATTCAAAAATGAAAACAAATCACATATTTTCATGGAGGTGGTCATCCACACGTACACGCAAATGACATTGTCAATTCTAAATGAATTGAAAGATAATAAAATATATGATATATTAGTTTTATAGAATGAGAAATATATCATGAATACCATATTTATAAATTAAATACATCATCATAAACATCTGTGTGAGGATATGATGAAAAAGAAATTACATCGACTCGTGTGGTGGTAGTTCACCGTACACACAGCCTATGGTTTCATTTCCCATTTGATTGAATAGGATATGGATGTCGGTTATTACATTAATATAATAAAATCTCATTATATGGGAGATATTGATTTTATTATATCAAAATATCATCTAACAATGATATCTCTTCTTTGGACAACCTCTTTAGGTTTTCACCAAAAGCCTTCCTTTGAGGTTTTTATAATCAAAATAAGGCCTCTAGGACATGGGAGGATAATTAAGTAATGTATTTTGGTAGTTTTTTTCCAAACTAAAATTCTTTTTAAGTTTGAATAAAATAAAATAATAGGTGTCCTTTTATATGTGATGGGCATGGAACTATTAGAATTTCTAAAAATATTAAAATACAAAAAGGTCATTCTCTAGAAAAATGATTCTAAATAGCATTAGATTATAAGATAAGGTAGTATTTGGTTTAAATCCCATAAAATAATAAAAGATTTATAGTTTTAAGTGGGTTTTTAAACCTTATCTGTTGGTTTAACCCCTTTGTTATCCTATTTTAACCTTAACTGATGTAATAACTATTTTAATTTAAAGGGTTTGGAATGTTACCATAAATGGAAAAATGACCCATAAATGGACCATGAATGATATTTTAAACCATATTAAATAATATCGGAGAAGAATAATATTTTTACGAATCTTTAAACCATTTTATAATATATTTTTTATTATAAAATATCACTAATGTCAATTTTGAAACTATATATTTAATTCGACTTTAAAGACACCAAAAAAATGATAGAATTAGAATATATTCTTATAAAACATCCATAATGTTTAACATGTATCTATAAAATTTTTGAAACACTATAAATCACTCAAATTATATTACTATTAATATTTTTAAAATCATTTATTTTATTTTTCTATTAATTGAAGAAATATTGTGTCAATATTGCGTAAGAATTTAAGGTAATTATACAGTTACTAAAAATTATAAATTAATTTTAATCGTTAAAATAATTTCATTATTCTCATAATAACTATTAATATTCATTCACAACATTAATATTTTACTATTAGAAAATATATGAGATATTTAAAAGTAAGAGAGTGACATTTTTTCATTGTCTTTACTTAAAATATTATATAGGTCACCTTATGGGAAAGTGACCCACAAACAAATAAGTATTAATAATAAGGTGATAATGGACAAAATACCTTAATATAATAATATTTAACATGAAAATTATGTACTTATCACTTAATTTTAACCTAGATTAACTTGATTTACCCTTTTATTGTGGTAAAAAATACACTTTTTACTATTCATTATGACCAAAAAAATAAGTTGACCTTATTAAATAATATTAATTGTTATAGTTCAAAATATTGAATCCATTTTACCAAATTCAATCTCTATAAGTGGCATAAATTTATTTTATAAGTATCCCATAAATCATGATGAAAAATGGTTTTCTATACAAAAAATGCCATTTTAAGTATAAAAGTATTTTTATACTAATATCACATATAATGTTGATTAATATGTAATTAATTAGAGTATTTATAACTAAATAATACTTATATTAATTTAGTATCAAATTCAAAATATTTTGGGGCCTTATCAGTGAAAATAAATGATAGATTTAAAAAAATTGATATTTTTAACTATTCTTTAAAAAATCAATCTTTTTAGAAAATTATAAAAATTTCACTATAAGATAATTTTTAAATAATGATTCTAAAAATTAAGTTTATTTTCAAATAAATTTTCTAAAATTTTAATAAAATAAATTTTATTATTTGTTCACAAAACGTAATAAAAAAATAATGAAAAAATGTATTTTTAAAGCATATAAAGTCTTTACTAAAAATTAAGTACTTGTTTTACAATATATTTTCTTTATCTAAATCCATTATTATTAATTTTTAAAATTTGGTTATTCCCATTCATACCTCCTATTTAATGACTAGTTTATAAAATTATCTTATATTATGATTCATTTACACTTAGGTTTGCGTGTATTACAAGCTATTGAAGAGATTAAATTTATTTAAAAATAAATATATCATAAAATCTTATGGTGTTACATTATACCCTAATTAAAATGAATTTAACCATCAACGTTATATTAGTACTATAAAAAATGAGGATATCTTTGCCTCATCACATTCTTGGGTTCCCATGTAGCTTCTTCGAATTTATGATTCTTCCGAAGAACTTTAACCAGGTGATTAGACATGTTCTGCAGCACTTTGTCTCTATGGTCCAAGATTTATACCAATTATTATTCATAGGAAATGTCATGATACAATGTTACAGAATATGAGTTAAGTACATATGAAGTATTGTGAATTTACTTTCTCAGGATAGATACATGGAACACATCGTGAACTTGAGAGAGGTTTAGTAGAAGCACCAAACGATAAGCTACCATTTCTAATGGATCAAGAATATCGAAGGTGCCAATATACCTAAGGATTATATTTCCCTTATTAACAAATCTCATAACCTTATTCCATGGATAAATTTATAGAAACACATTCTCTCCAACTTAGAACTCCAGATATCACTTATGATTATCAGCATAAATTTTTTGTCAACTCTAATTTTCCATGATGTGCTGCTAAATATTTCTGACATTCTCTATCATTTCCTAAGCTAGATTAGGTCCTAATATCTTTCTTTCTACAACTTCATCCTATCATGTTAGATTTATACACTTCTTTCAATTAAGGGCATCATAAGGATCCATTTGAATGATCGAGTGAAATAAAATATTTTAAGAAAACTCAACTAGAGAAAGGTGTCGATCCCAATCACCTTTAAACTCTAAAGAAAAATTTCTCAATATATCCTATAGGGTTTGAATGGTTTTCTTAGACTTAATTTCTATATTATGATGAAAATCAGTACTGAAACTTAACTCTATATCCATAGCTTTCTAAAGACATCTCCATAACATTGAGGCAAACATTAGATCTCGATTAGATAAAATAAAATGTGGTGCTTCATGTAACCTCACCACTTCCTTAATATATATTCTAGAAAGTATATCAAGAGATAAATATTTTCTAATATCAATAAAGTGTGATTACTTTTTAAGGAGACCAAATAAAAACCAAATAGAATTATGGACTTTTTAAATTTTTGGGAGTCCAATGACATAATCCATGGTGATGTTTTCCTATATTCGCTTTAATATGGGTAATGGTTGTAACATCCCTTTAAAATTGTATCTCTTATACTTAACATTCTAACATACCAAACATTGTGATATAAAACCTTCAATATTTATCTTCATGTTGTCCCACCATAAATAATCTTTCATATCTCTATACATATTCATACTTCCAGGATAAATAAAGAATGAAGAACTATGATCCTCCTCTAACAGCTCCTTCTTCAAATCTGGTATGGGTTGAAAACATACACGATTTTTGAACCATATAATTCTATCATAATAAATTTTGAACTCAGGAACATTTCTCACCTTCTTTTTTAGTTAAATCTCTTTCTTTGGTGCCTTTTTGATCCTCACATAGATATATAGTTAAACACTAAGATGATATTTCTCCCCATCCTTCAAAATTTCCATATCCAACCTTTAAAAATCCATAAATATTGAATATTTTGTCATACTAATCATATAAAAACTAACATAATCCTTTTGAATCAGAGAATCTTCCACCTTGTTCGATTTCCCAGGGTGTTAATGTATTGATCAGTCGTGATCTTTAATTAGTTTCAACCATATTCTCTAGCACATATTCTACTCTTTCTCTATGAATACATAATTTAAACTTTTATTGTTAGTATTTATGTCACACCTTTACCCATAAAGATAATTCCTCCATATCTTCAATGAAAAATTACCACAACTAACTCTAAATAATGAGTTAGGTAATTTTTCTCATGATCCTTCAATTATTGATAAGAATAAGCTATCACTATATCATTCTTCATGAGAACTCATCTTATTACCTTATTTAATGCATCACTATAGATTACAAACCCTTATCCACTATAGTATAATGTAAGTACAGGTTCACTGACTAACCTTGTCTTTAGTTCCTTGAAATTTTCATCACATTCATATGTCTAAAGGAACTTGGCTCCCTTCCAAGTTAACATGTTGAGTGGATTAGACAATCATGATAAATTCTCCATAAATTTCCAATAATATATTTCTAAACCAAGAAAATTTTGTATCTCAATCATAGTGGTTGGTCTAGGAAAAAGTTCAATATCTTTCATCTTTTTTGGATCAACCGACATACCCTCACTAGAGATTATATGACCCAAAATGAAACATTTTGTAGCCAAAAATCAGAATTTGAAAATTTTTCATACAAATTATAATTACTTAGGGTCTTAAATACAATACACAAGTGATCTTCATGATCTTAATTACTCTTTGAATATATAATAATATAATCTATAAATATTACCAAAAATCGATCAAGATAGTCTATAAAGACTCTATTCATTAGATTCAAGATGGCGAGCGGTGCGACAGGTTCTGGTGGTGGGATCCATTTTGATTGATGGGGGTCTTCATTCATCTTCTTTGATTTTGCCTCTGAGGTCGTTCAAGGAGGTTGTGATGGGAGTCCTAGCTTCGGTGGATAGATCACTTCCCTGTATTCCGGCGATTCGTCTGGAACCTAGGTTTCCGGAGAAGGTGGATGATCTCCCTATGGTGGAGGTTTAGGAGAGGGAGCTTATGGATGTTATCGCCTACCACAGGCTTTCTGTTGTTGCTCGTTTTGGATCGGATAAACCTCTACTGGATGTTTTCATATCTTTGGTTGCTTTGTGGGGTCTTCTTCATCTGGATGTGGTGTCTGAGTTATCCAGGTATGCCTTTTGTGTTCACTTGTTTAATAAGGACGATTGTGTGTGCACTTGGTCCAGGAAGGATATATGTTTTAGTTCTCGGTGTTTCACTTTGTCTCATTGGTCCTGGGATTACCATTACGGGAGAGAATCTCCCATGGAGGCGGTTTGGATTAAGCTCCCGAGCCTTCCTCTCCCGCTACAAAACCCGGAGTTTTTGGCTGCTATAGGTGATTATTTAGGGAGCTTTCTCTGTTCATATTTGACTACCGAAACTCTCCTGGATGCCTCAGGTTTGCGTTGAAATGGGTCTCGCTTTGAAATTTCCCCTGCGACTCCTTATCAAGACTCTGGAAGGTTTCAATTAGTGGTAGTGGTTGATTTATCAGGCGCCCCCGAGATTCTGTTCAGTGTGTGGTTTGGAAGGACACTCGGTTGAAGTTTGTCAAAAAACAAAACCGAGATTTCAGCCACAAGATGATCCATTGGCGAGGGGTAAGGGTGACCATCAAATTCCATCGGCGATGGGGTTAGTAACGGATCCCGAATCCAGTGTGGCCCCTCAAGGGATTTCTGGTGCTACGGTGACCGGCGAGGATCGGGTGTCATCTTCTCGGAAGATTGGGGAGATAGCCTATATTATTTCTCCGAATTGTTCCAAGTCAAAGATTTCAGCAAAGTCTTTACCACCAATACCTACGGTTCCTGGTCAATCTTTGTCTCTGGATTCTAGGTCATATTTTCATAAAGTTCATGTGTCCGCTTGGGAGGAGGGGGAAATCTGCGAAGTCATCCCTGGCCTTCTCCCGACCCTGCCCAGGGAGCTTCAGCCTCCTTCCCAATGCTTTCGAATATCCACCATTCTTTATCAGGATTCAATAGGGAGGTCCCTGTTAGTCACTTCTGGTTTTACCAAGAATATTCAGGAGGTGGTTCCATGGAAGTCACCTCCATAACGGGTGATGAGGGAAGTGCGAGCTGCACGGGGTTCACCTTCCAGGATGACGTTGTTTTCTCTGCTTCAAGAAGATTTGGTTCCTTCTCCACCACCAACAACGTCGGCTAATAGACTTTCCTTGATTGAAGAATCAGATATCCCTCTTAAATAGAAGATTCTTACACTGAATAAGTTGGCGTCTCCAGATGGTCTCATCAGACCAGTTACTGGATCTATGTCTAAGGAAGATGGGAAAATTCTCTTGCTCCAAAAACAGGTACTCCTAGCCAGAAGGTTAAGAAATCTATCTTTTAATGTTATCCTTGATTTTGTGGAATGCTCGAGGATTGGGGTCACCCGAAAAGGGAGCCTTCATGGCTTCTGAAGTCAAGAAGCATAATGTGCCGCTCATTGTTATTTTGGAACCTAAACAAGACCCCATCAAGATCACTATTTTTACCAAGAAAATGGGGTTCGGGAGTTATATGCATGCTTACCCTGAGAACAAACATATATGGATTTTCTGGAAAAAGGAGGTGCATGTAGATGTGGTTCGGGCTTTGGATCAATGTTTGACGGTTAGGATATCTATGAAGGGAGCTATTATCCTGTTTTCTTTCATTAATTCCAGTGGTGATGTGAAAGGTAGAAGGCCTCTGTGGGATTATTTGGAGTCCTTTGATTCTCTTGGTCTGCCTTGGTTTGTAGGCGGCGATTTCAACTCAATTGTGGATTCTTTGAAGAAAAGAGGAGGGATGGGTACTGATAACGTTGGCATGCAGGATTTTAGAGAATGCATTGCTCTCAGAGGGCTTCTGGACTTGGGTTTTAAGGGCTGAAAATACACTTGGTGCAACAACCGTAAGGGCACCAACCACATTTTAAGTCATCTGGATAGATGTTTTTCCAACATTCAAGGATTAGACTCATTCTCGAAGGTTGCTGTTTCCCATCTGTCTTGAGTTATTTCATATCATGCTATGTTACTGGTTGATTTGGAAAGAGGTGATCCTGATAATATTCTGTTTTTATATTCCTCGAACGGGCACTGGGCTGACGACTTCTTACAAATGATGAGAGAATCTTGGGAGAAGGAAGAGATTGAGAGATCATGGGTTGGCTTTTTGAGGCGTCTTAGGCATCTTAAGCAGGACATAAAATGATGGTTGAGGAACAAGCCTTTTGTTGATATCATGGTTGAATCCTTGTAAGAAGATATTGATACTTTGGAAGAGGAGCTACAGAACAAGTGGGATGAGGGTAAGTATTTGAGCCTTTATGATAAATGTAATCTTCTGACAGCACGTTTGTTGGAAATCGAGAGGTCCATCAAGAAAAGATCCAGAATTCGATGGCTTAAGGAAGGTGACCGTAACAATGCTTACTTCCAGGCCTTCTTTAAGGAGCACAAAAACATGAAAATCAATATTAGGCTTGAAGATGGGTCCCATACTTCTGATGTGAATGTGGCAGGGAGGTTGGCTCTACAACATTTTGAAAGTTTACTTGTTGGGGAGGAACCTATTCGCAGTCATGGATTCTCGGAGGAAGATATGGATTTTATGGGTATCTTACCAAGACTGATCGTTGAGGAGGATAACCTGGCTCTTATTGTTATGCCTTCTAGGGAGGAGATTTGGGGAATAGTTCACAACATGCCTCCTGACAAAGCGCCAGGCCCGGACAGATTCCCGGGAGCTTTTTATGTGGCCGCTTGGGACTTTGTTGGGAATGACGTCATTGAGGTGATCCAATATTTTTTTAGAGGTGGACCTATCAATCGAAGTTCATGCTCTTCCAGGTTGGTCCTTATCCCAAAAGTGAAGGACTCATCAAGTATTAATCAGTATAAACCCATTTTCTTATGCAATGTTTCTTACAAAATTCTGGCTAGTTTGATTGTGAAGAGATTGAATGGGGTGATTCCTCGTATCATGTCTCAAGAACAACATGGATTTGTTAAAGGTAGAAGTATTCAAGGTGCGTTCGGCATTGCTAAAGAGCTAGTGGAGAATATTAACAAAAGGACTATTGGTTCCAATATCATCATTCAAGTGGATATGGATAAAGATTATGATAAACTGGAATGGGACTTTGTCATTCGGTCCATGAGGAGATTTGGCTTCCACAAGTGGTTCATTGATCTATGTTTCAGATGCTACTCCTCTCTGTGGTTATCTATTTCGATTATGGGAAAGGGATATGGTTTCTTCAAAATCTTGTGGGGTGTGCGGCAAGGGGACCCTTTGTCGCCCATTATTTTCATTCTGGCTCAAGATGCCTTATCTTGAAACCTCCATAGAGGCATGGATGAAAGAAGAATCCTTCCATATAAGCAGACTGGGGAAGGTTGTATTTCTCATCTCATGTTTTCTGATGATATTCTCCTCTTCATTAATGGTAGGAGGAACTCACTACATAACCTCTTGAAGATCATGGTGGTCTATGGTGATCTAAGCGGTCAAAGAATCAATGCAAGGAAGATAAGTGTTTATATTTCCAATAAGTGTCATACTAGAAGAAGCAAGGGAATTCAAGACATTCTTGGAATTCAAAGGACATAGTTTCCTATGATTTATCTTGGGGAACCGATTTCCTTTGGTCGGATTAAAAATTCTTTCTTCAACGATACTTTGAACAGAATTTTGGGGAGAATTTTTAATTGGAAGAGAAGATTTCTGTCTTTCGGTGGGTGGGTTACGCTGATTAATAGTGTTCTAACTTCCATTCCTATGCACATTTTCTCAACAATAATTCCTCCAAAAGGAACCATAGATAAGATGGAGAAGATCATGAATAGTTTCTTATGGGATGCACACTCCGCAGGCCGCTGTCATTGGGCTTCCTGGAAACGTATGGCTAAACTAGTGGAGGAGGGAGGTATTGGCTTAAGGGACATTAAATATGCCATGAAATCCTTACAATCATGGCTGGCATGGGAATTTCTAGTGGGTGAATCCTTATGGGCCTCCTTTCTTAGAAATCGTTATGGAAAGCAGTGGGAAGATTGGGACAACTGTCGTGGAAAGCTGTCGAATTTGGCTAAATGTGTTTTGAAACATTTGGAAGAGTTTCAGGAGGTTACCCAATGGTTGGTTGGAAGAGGAAATATCAATTTGTGGAGGGATAATTGGGTGGGAGAAAGACTATTTTTTTCAAGATGTCTGAGGCCTGACATGTTAGTGAAGAAGGAAATCTTTTACCCTTCCCTATTGGAGGCCATCCTGAGCAAGGGGCATATTGATGTTTTCTATTCTATTTCATTCATGGAGGAGGCAAATAGATACTGTTTTACCAAGTAGTCCTCAGGTATCTTCAACGGACTAGATTATAGAGGGTTGTTACATGAGGTACCTGCTTGGGATGAGTGGGATTCACGATTATGGTGTAAGGAAATTCCCACGAAGATGAATTTTCTGGTGTGGAGGTTGTGGAACCGAGAAATTCCAATGGAAGATAATGTCCAAACAAAGGGTATTTATCTGGCCTCTCGCTATTTTTGTTTTAGTAGTCCACACATGGAGTTTGTTTTGTATTTATTCTGCTTGAGTGAGTGGGCTACTGGATTGTGGTCTGTTATTGATGTTAGGATGGCTTCTAGGAATGATTATGAGTCACTGCAGGATTTCATTGTGTTCTGGTTTATGGGGTCGGACCACTGCAAGATGGAGAGCAGGATTCAATGCATTGTGTTCAGTTCCATTTGTTGAATTTGATGGGACGCGCGAAATCTGACCAGAATGGATAAACGGCCTTCGATTTAATATCTTTAGGTAAGAGCTAAGACTCTCATACATGAGCTGACCTCAATATTGAAAGGCGGACACCGATCACAGGTTCTTGGTAGTTTCCTGAATAATTCTAGTGTTGTTATTATCCTACAAAGTCGATGGGTAGGATGGCTCCCTCCAGTTAATGGTTTCAAGCTTAATGTTGATGGTTCATTCAGGAATGGTTACATGCGAGGGGGTGGTTTGCTCAGGGACACAAATGGGTCAGTTATGGTGGCTTTTAGCACTTTTTATGGTTCGTGGAACTCCTTGTGCATGGAGGAGAGGGCCTTTCTCACTGGATTATCTCTTTGCAGAAGATTTGGCTTACAGGTCTTGGAGGCTGAATCATATTCTGAGATATTGGTACAGTCCATCCAAGGGAAAACAGATCCTCCATGGAATCTGATTTATCTTATCATAAGTTGTGTGAAGGAAATAAATGAAGGGTGCAAGGTTCATCATGTTTAGAGAGAATCCAATTTTGCTGCGGATGCCCTTGCTCGTGCAGGAAATGAAGAGGAGACACTTATTATTTATTCCAGTTTAGGTTTGCTTCCTCAGGATTATAGGGATGTGGTTCGGGGGGATGCCCTCGGACTTCAACACTTCAGACCTCCGTGATTGTTCTAATGTTTTTATGGGGTTTTCACCCATCCTTTAATAAAAAATTAATTTTCGATTGACTCTATTCAATAAATCCATGAAGATAGTAGGGTAATTAGTATGACCAAATAGAATCACTATTTAATCATTGTGTCCATAACCTATATGGAATCTTGTGTTGGTTATATCATCTTTCTTTACCCTCAATTGATAATATCCAAAATAAAGGTCAATTTGGAAAAGTATTGAGCTCTGCACAATTGATCAAAAAATTCATCAATATAAGAAAGATGATACTTATTATTAATTTTGATCTTGTTAAGTTCCCAATAATCAATGTAGAGTCTCATAAATTTGTATTTCTACTTAACAAAAATAATAGGATCACCCCAAGATGACACACTTGGACAAATAAATCCCTTTTTAAGATTCTCCTAGAATTTCTACTTTAATTCCAACAAATCAATGGTGTTCATCCTATAAGGAGTCTTTGAAATAGGTTTAGCATGGGTTATGAGTTCTATTAAGAACTCAGGTTCAAGATTTGGTGCAAGATTAGGTAAATATTTTAGAAATAAATCAAAAATCTCCCACACAATGGTCATATCATCATTGTTGAGTTTCTCCCCAACCATATAAGATAAACATCCCATTTGAATAATAATAAAGACCCATACAATGGAATTTATTTCCATCAGAAATTTATATTTATAATCATGTAGACGGATGGTCTTAGGTTCGTTCAGAATATCAAATTTTACTTCCCTTACTGAAAACTTGATGTTGTATTTATATAAATAAATTCAATACATGCTTAAGATAACATAAAATTCAACCATAGAGGGAACTAAAATATTTTTAGGAAGTGAAATCCCACAAAATTCAATCGAATAAGAATCATAGACTTGATATATGATCATCATACCATTAGGGATTTTCACTGCTAATTCAACATCTAACTATTGATCTCTCATTTTGATACCCTTAGTAAATGAATCATAAATAAAAGAGTAGGAATTTAAATAATAAAATAAGACATTAAAAAATCTAGATTGGATGGTAAGTGTACATTTCACCACATCATTATCATATCCCGCATTAGAAATAGTGATTACATGATATTTCACTTTATCTCTAGGATTAAGATTTTATTCATATTGATAATCACCAATAACCTTTATATTTGAGAAATGGATGGAATAATTCATATACTCCTTACATTTGAAACACTAGATTGTGGGTGGTTCATTATGTAGAGCTTTCTCTATATTCACAGCATTAACTAACATCTTCCCATAACTTTGTTGTTCAATTTCCTGATGACCATCCTTTCCACACTTAAAAAATTTATGATCCCCCTTAAGAAAATTTTCTCCATGTTTTCCTCTACACTTTGAGAATAAAGTAAATCTCATATTCTTCTCTCTATGGTTTTTAAAATTTCCTTTTAATTCCATCTTTTTTTCTTATCAAAACCATGAGATTGATGGGTAACTCCGATATCCATTTATTCCTTGATATAAAATCAAATTATTTCTTCAAATATACTAAATTATCTTAAAAATAACTCCCTTCTAAGACTTGGTTTTAATCCACTGATGAATCAATCAACCTTACTTTTAGGTCGGATGATAATACCAGAAGCGTACCTCAAAAGTCCTCAGGAATTTTCCCCATAGGTACCAATAGGTTCATAATAATTCTACTTTAGTTCAAGTAATTCCTTCCCCATTTTCATATGAATAATTTGATGTAATTACTTGTAATATACCATGTTTTAAACCTGTTTTAAATTCAAAAGTAATTTTAATTTTTCAATCAATATATGATCCAATTTAAAATCCATGAATTGGAATGGAATTCCAAGAGTTGTAACTCCTTAAAGTGTTGTTTTTGGTCAGGGTTTGAGGACTGAGACTGGATGATTTTCATGATCTTCTATCTTCAAAATATTAGTTTTTTATAGAGATGTCCCTGGTCAAATGGTTTTTTCATGGTTATTGATAACCATATATCCAAACCATGTGGATTGTTTGGTTAAGGAACATGGTTTTTTTTCCATTCAAGAGAGACCAGTTAACTATGTGTTTTGGTGTAGAGGTGAAAAGGTATATTCATGGTTGACACACATTTGACGCACGGTTTTCTTAACTATTTGCTACAACCATGAAGGGTAGGGGTGTGATTAGGAAGTAAATTTTCATGATTGGTAAATTGTGTGAGGAAACAGTGTGGCAGAGTGGTTCTTTGGATAGTGTCACTACATGGATGGAACATTTTTTTCCTAACCATGTAACCTAACCATTCACTTCATAAAAATGGGGAAAATGGTTATTCCTCCCCTCCAAACATAAATTGGTTTTTACCCCGTTTCCACCCCCACTTCTCATAGTAGCCCTCTACATGTACCTCATCCTTCATCCTTCCTCTAGGGGTGGTTTTCCTTCATTGTTTATTTGAATCAAACACCTTCACATGCATTTAAATCCTAAATTTCAGTCTATGACTCTTCTTTATTCCTTTAATTATTTCCCTTTCCCTCTTAAATACCATATTTTTGTGATCTAATATGCCCTGTTTTGAGGTATTTCATATAGTTATTCATTTCCTCTAAATTTTTCTTAAATCAAAGGATAATTATGGATGATTGAAGATTCCTTGGTATAAGGTAGGTGGTCTATGAATTTTCCATAAAAGACTCTTCATTTATAAAAAAAAATTGTTGTACCGCATTTTGTACTTTCCACATGTTTCTGCTGAAATATTAAATACCTTGAATTAAATGCCTATACCCAAACCTTAATGTTATTTAGACAATTTGACATGGTTGGAGGTTGATAACCTCAACAAAAACCACCACTTAAGGTGGGTTTAAAAAAATATTGGTGATTATCATAGTTACCATGTGACTAAACCACCCCTTAAGGTGTGTTAACTTTTTCACTTATATTATGGACTCTGAGGAGGACCTTCAGGGTGTTTTTTATTGTTGGAACCATCGCAAGAACTTACGGTGTCTTGGGTGAATTATAGAACCCTTGTTCCTTTTTCTTGGTGTATTGAAGGAACTAAACTATTTTGATTATAATGATTACCACCCCATTACGGAAAATCTTGATAGACCCTTTCCATTGGCACCCTGGACTCAAATAATTTATTTCATGATAGATTTATCCTTTCTATAAAGTAAATTATAAATTGATCATATGTATTAAAATTCTATTTACCCTATTACCATGCCCTTGTGACCAAACCACCTCTTAGGGTGGATTTGGCTTGTCATCTAGGAATGAAATGTGAGTGGAATTATCAGGTCACTTGGCCTTTTGTGCACTTATAAAATGAAATTATTATAGTTATACATGAATTTTAAATTGGTATAGGCATATTATCATGGAATATATTTAGTTATTAAATACAATGTACATATTTATTATATAATTCCTTGAGTGATACTTGGGTCTTGATGTGGAATTCCTTGGATGGGTTCATAGGAAACTTTAAATTAAATGGATTATGTATGGTTAAGCGATGCCAAAAATGAATCTCCTCATTGATTAATTATAATTTTGGACATGGATATCCTTTTTATTTATTTAAATTGTTATAAATGGTGATCCCCATTATTTATTTTATCTTTTTGACATGGAAATTCTCATCATTTATTTAAATTGTTGGACATGGAACTCCTCATTATTTTTTGGAGGTTGTTAGACATGGTCCTCCTTATAATTTTTTAGGAATTTTTGGACACGACACTCCATGATAACTAGGTTATGGATGTTGTACATGGATATCCTCGTCATTTACTTAAAACTATTGGGAATTTAACTTATCGTATTTTATTAGTAGTTTTTGGGTATGGCGTTCTAAGCCCCATGGTTTAGATACTTGGATTGATACTCCATTTTAGATGTGAAACCCCATATGATCATCATTTTAAATTGATGCCTTGGATATATTCCATGGGTCCTAGGTCTATTTATATAAAAGGTATCATGTTCAAAGACATTTCAGCTAAGGATGAAATAGGTATACTTATCCAGGGATCCTATGAGGAACCTAATCTTAACATGGTTTATTTTTACATCATTATTGTTTTATCCTTATTATTTATTGTACCTAAACACTATATATTTTATATTCACAAACTAGATTTTCAATAGAAACTATTGACAGTGGTATACTGAGTTTTACTCACACCCTGTTCGGGTCACCATTTGGTACACAAACTGATATCATGACTGCAGTTTAGAACTAGGCTCAAGCTTATTAATGTTATATCTTTTGGGATATGACTTGGAATAGTAATAATGGTTGAGAATTCCCTCGGGTTGACTTTTGGATTTGAGTTCATTTATTTATTTATTATTTTTTTAGTCCATCCTAGTTGTATGTTTTACCTACTATATGTTGACTTACTTATATTTTTGGGGAAAAACATGTTCATGAATGGTTGATTTTATTAGAACTTTCTAGGTGGTATGTTTATCATTAATTATCATTTATTATTATCTATAATTTTTTAATTTATTTTATTTATTCCTCTATTGTATTTATTACTTATCTAGATGGCATATTCTCCCCACTATACCACCTTTAGACCCTCACTGATAGTCATAAGCCTCTGGATTATAGAGATTCGGGATTGAGGATTTGTCAAAAACTATTCCAGTTAATATTTATAGAGTGAATTGGTTTGATACATGAAAAAGTGGTATCAAAGGTTTCTTTTTCCTTGTATTACTTTTTTGGGTTGGTATACAAGAGCCTAGGAATGTTTCGAAACTTGGTAAATAGCTCGTGTTTGGGAATGACCAACCCACATACGGGGGGATGATCAAGTTTCCTAGGATAGGATTTTTGTTCATGTTGTTCATTATTATATTTGATTATTATTTCACCTTGAGTGAATTATTGTGTTTCTTATGATTACTAATTTATGGGATTTCTCTCTAGGACAGGTATGGTGATAGACAAGGTGCTTTCAGGCATCATTTTAGTAACATAGGATTCACATACCATTAGCATGCTTTTCTGTATACCATTATTATATGATTATTTCCATGTTTATGGGTATTCTTTGCTAATGTGATAATTTCCCAGGTAATATTTATGGTTTAGGGGGATTTAAAATAAAGTTTCTACATAAACTTAAATAGTTTTTTCCCATATAGCTTGATGGTAGCATTCTATTTAACTAGCCTGGAATTCATTAAATAAAAAAATGGATTTAAATGAGATAATGAATTAACCTAAATAGAATCATGAAAATGGAAATGAATTGGATTTTTTTGGGAAACTTGGGTCATTGCTTATGGATTTTGGTTAAATGGTGTGTCAATTGCAACTTATAAAGGCGTATACCTTCATAACTTGGGAATGAAGACCCGTATAATTTATCCCTTATATTCTTGATTTGAACCTTGTAGGTCGGTCTTAGAACTGTGTTCCTATGATATAAATCCAATAATGGTGTTTTAAAATATTAGTAATTTAACTATTATGGGTTTCACTTAAATGGTATGCCAATTTTAATTTATATAGTGTTGACTTTATAAATTGGGAATGGATAAATGTATAACTGGAACCTGGATTGCATGATTTTACCCCCATAGGTCTATCATATTCTTCTTATTCCATGGTACTTAACCCCTTTAGGGTGTGTTATGTTAAATGGTATAGTTATTTAAAGTCTCAATAGCCACTCATAGAGTGTTTTTTATTAATTTATGGTGGAATATTACTTCACCAATCACCTTAAAATGATAAAAAATATTTTTTATACTTTTTGAGATTTATTAATATGAGGTGTCAGTTAATTAAGATATCAATTAAAACCTAAAGAGTGTTTTCCTCAATATATTGGAATTTAAATTTTATTTAACTGATCATAGTTGTGACAAATTGTGGCTAAGTAATGGTTAAAAGGGAAATTATTAGATAATTTCATATAATGTTATGAGGCTTCAGCTAAATAAGTTCTATGTACAGTTTAAAAAATGTTTTTGTTCATAACTAGTACCTAAAATTTCAAATATTTGAGCCTCCTTAATGTTTATAAAAAATGTGAAGTTTTGAAATGGATTAAATAAAACCTTTTAGTGGTTTTCTTAATGAATATCCCTCATGTAGGGGTTGGTTCTAATATAGCCTTAAGAGTTACCTTGGACAAGAATGTGGATGTTTCCCATAGGTATTAATGGCATTATTCTATTAATTTATACCAAAAGGTTAGGCAGTAGAGCTTGATGACTTTTTTGGAATGAATCCATTTTAAAATTTGACACCTTATGTTAAAATGATGGGTTAACCCATTTTGGTAATGCCCTTGGTGATGGGAAACCGGTATACTTTTTAGTTGAGTTCCTAGGCATGGTAAGTGTTGTTTGTTTGACCATGTGAGTTGATTAGGAATATTATATGATGAAATGACACCTTAATTAGGATGGTGGTTGTCCAGTAAGTTAAACCTTGAGGGGGTATTACCATATATAGATAATTGATGAGTGTCAAATTATTATCCTCTTATGTTGGTGTTGTGACCCTCTTGGGAGAAATTCCCTATGAGGATTCTTAGATAGGATCTTGGATTGGTAGTTTTATAATTATAAAGTGATGTCTTTATGCCTTTCTGGGTAGATTTTAACCCTTATGAGTCGATGATTCTTTACATGCTTTTAGTTCTACCACTTTAGAGAGATTATTCAGGCATGTTAGATACCATGAAATAGAGGTCCTTATGTGTGATATATCTCTCATTTGAGAGATATTAGGGTTGGGTGGATGGAACTAGTGTCCCAATTTTGAGACTTGATCCTTATGGATAAGTGACAGACCAATAAGCCCTTATCTTTTACTTGGACCCTAATCAGTTAGTGGCAATTGTTTTGATCTAGGGAAACCTGTGATAGGCGTTTTCTTGGTTTATAAATACCTAAAAGGTAGTGATATTGGTTTTATATATTTTTTGAGATTGATGCAAGGAGGTACTCAAGTTTTTTGATATAGGCATATTGATGCCTATAGTTTTTAAGGAAGCACCTTGCGTGTTTTGGTATCAATACCGAATGTTATGGTAAGGACTGTTTGGATTTCTAGCCCTATTGACCAGTGGTTATGTGGTTGATGCTTTAATTTCTGAAATTAAACAATGAATCAATTGGTCGTTAGATAAATCATATAATAATAACTTTCTTGATTTTGAAGAGGAGTTCTAAGGGAGCTCCTAGAATGTTAAAAACTGACATGTAGTGTGGCATGTTCATCTTGGCCTTATTGATGGATGACTCACAGGAGTGTGATTCAAGCCTTAAACTGGATGGTATGGGAGGGTGTACCCACTATGTTGGGTGAGATAGAGATGGTATATTCCAATTGCATGTGGTACCATATAAATCTTTAATCGGTGAACATATGGGTGTGATCCGATGAACAATGGTTAGATGGAAGGGAATTATGGGCATGGAGACCCAGATCTTCAGGTTAATTAAAGTAAGTTTCTTGTGTTGAGGGATATCTTGGAAATAAATCAGGTATTATGAGATGGTTGACTTATGGGTGGACCTTGACTTGAATTGTCAATAGATGTGGTATCGGGAGTCAGTTAAAGTAAATTATAGCCTGGTTTGATGTGATCGTGGATTAGGGAGATCAATGCACACCTATCTATGGAATCTCAGTGTACTCTTAGTCTAGAGATGATTATCCCCAATATATTGACATCATACTAAGTATACCAAGAGAGCATTGTCAATATGTCAAGCTATCTAAACTTTTTTCTATTTTAATGAAGGGACTCTGTAGGAGTTATGCTCGAGGAGTGGTTTAAGGTAAGACAGATGGTGGGGAGTTCACCATTGGTTTTTTGAGGGTGGTGTCCCTCATTGTGAGTTTAAACTCAGTGAATACTGGGAACTATTTTCAAGAAGTAGGGATGGGTGATGGGTGATTTTTCTTTATCACTCTATAATGAGTGGGTTCTTATCTATTCTATTTTTTAGGTTCAAGGAGTGATGGGTCATGGGATATGATAATCATAAAATTGTTTCATTGGTGGGATTACTAGGATGCTTCTAATCTAAGGAGTTGGACTTCAATCACTGGTGGATGACACTCATTTGATAAGGGTCATGGGACCTTGATACCTATTGTGAGATATTAATTTTGTGTCTCAAATTTCATTAGATAAATAGAATAATGTGTGGCTATATTTCTTGGTAAATTCTAGGAATAGGTTTTAACATGAACTTGTATAGATCCCGGGTGAGGCTGTCCGGCCCGAGATGGCTCCTGATGATCCAATGATTTTAGATCAGGTGTGTTCTACTGGCTGTATTATAGAAAGATGACATATATGAATGGAAGATGGTTCATCTAGGATACATCATTAGTAATTGGGTGTGGGATTTGGTGAGAATACTTGGAATGATCTTGGTACACTTTGGGATAAAGGATTTTGAAATCAGGTTTTGGTGATGCATTGGTAGTTAAAGATGAACATTTCAAAAGTATTTGGATAGAGGTAGTTTGATTTAAGTTACCAAAAATAGTATTATGTGTTTGATAAGTAACAATTTCTATAATTCCATTTAGATTAGGTGAGTACTATGTAAAGGTCATCCAAGGCTTTTCAAGGAAGGGATGGTGTGACCAAGTTAAGTTATTTCGATTAGAAATCGACTGTTTTGGACAATTTTAGGATCAAAGGCAGTTTCCCCATGTTTTAATGGATTTAACAGGTTAGTAATCATGTCAGGAGAATCGTTAAGATGCTAAGGGAAGGCTTTGGAAACCAATTATGACAGTGGGAATACCGTGGTTCAAAATTGGTCATTGGAAATCTAGAACCTATGGTGGAAATTCCATAGGATAGTCGATGAAAGAGATAGAAACGTGATCGCATATTAGGTTATATAGGCTCAGGTAAGCACTATATTAGAATTTTTTTATTGGTTTTGATAATTGTCTTAGTTTTTATTAGTTTAAACATCGTATGTTTAAAGTGATGCTTGGAGGTGCATTAATCATTTGGAAACACAATGTAGTCATTTGAGTGGGAATTCACAACCTGAGAATGTTGGGTGATGTTTTTATTGTCCATCAAGGATTGTAAGGGACAATAAGTACTATAGTGGGGAGGTTTTAATATCTTGTGTTTTGAATTAGTTGTAAATTATAAAGTAATTTGAGTTTTTTATTTAGTGAATGGTCTAAATTGAAATTCGAGCTTTAGAATGGAATTATGAGAGTTGGAACTCCTTAAAGTGTTGTTTTTAGTTAGGGTTCAAGGCCTGGGAGGTTTCTTGGAATCCTAGATGAGTTTTGGGAGCTTCTGGATTCAAATATTTTTTTTAGGAGAGATAGCCTTGGGAATATAGTTGGTGCATGGTTATTTTTAACTATACATCCAAACCGTGTGGACTGTTTTGTTATGGAACACCATTTTTTTAATTGTGAAAGGGATCCTAGTTAAACTTTTTTTTGTATAGATATGAAAAAGGACATACACGGTTAATACATGGTTTATCTAATTGGAACTGCAATCATGTGGGGTAGGGATATACTTATGCAGTAGCTCCAGATGGTTGGTGAACGGTTGGTAAACTGTGCAATCCAACCATGCGGCAGGGTGGTGCATTGGACAATGGCACTACACGGTTGGTGAAATGTTTGTCTAATTGTGTTTACTAACTGTGTGCCTCTTCAAAATGGGTAAAATGACCATTTTTTCTGACTTCCCTTAAATATATTTTTAACCCATTTCCACCCTCACTTCTCACAATAGTCGTGCTTCATCCTTCCTTCTTCCTCTATAGGTGGTTATCCTTCATTCTTGGTTCGAATCTAACATCATCATATGCATTGGAATTCAAAAGGTGAGTCTATAACTCCTCTTTCTTCCTTTTCTTATTTCCCTTTCCCTCTTAAATTCTATCATTGTGTGACCTAATATTCCCTATTTTCATGGTGTTTATCAAGTTAATTTTTTCCTCATTTTTTGGATAAAATCATAGGCTAATAATGGGTGAATGAATCTTACTTGGTATAAGGTAGGTGTTCTAGTAATTTTCCTTCAAAGTATCATCATTTATAAAAACTATTATCATTGTTTCAGACACCAAAATTTATGTAAGTTTCTCCTAAAATATGAAATAACTTAAATTAAATGCCTAGTCCTTAGAATTGATGTTATTTATACCCCTTAACATGGTTAGAAGTTGATGACCTCAACTTGAACCACCACTTAAGGTTGTTTTGAATAAATATTAGTTATTATTGATGTTTCCTTATGACTAAACCACCCCTTAAGGTGTGTCGATCTTGTCACTTATATTATAGACTCTTAGGAGGACCTTTGGGATGTTTTTTATTGTTGTAAATATCTTGAGAAATTTGGGTGTCTTCCATGAATACTAGATCCCTTGTTCTATTTTCTTGGTTTCTTGAAGGAACTGGACTATTTTAATTATAATTATTATCTCCCCTTTACGAACGATCTTGGGAGACCCTTACCTTTAGCACCCTGGACTCAAATAAATTATTTTATGATATTGATATAATTTATATAATGTAAATTGTAAATTGAGCATGTGTATTAAAATTATCTTGACCCTTTTCTCATTACCATATGACTAAATCAACTCCTAGGTTGGGTTTGTCTTGTTATCTAGAAATGAAATATCAATGGTATGAACATGTCACTTGGCCTTTTTGGAACTTATAAAATGAAATGATTATAGGTATGATTGAATTCTAAATTGGCCTGGATATATTCTCATGGACTATATTTATTTATTAAATAAAATATTCCTATTTATTATAGTATGCCTTGAGATACTTGGGTTTCAATATGGAATTACTTGGATGGGCTCATAAGGCACTTGGAATTGAATGAATTATAAATGGTTAAGCAGTGTCGGACATGACGCTCTCAATTGATTAATTGGAATTGTGTACATGGAATAACTCATTATTTATTTAAATTTTTGGGAATAGAACTCCTCATTCTTAATTGGAAGTTGTTGGGCATGGTTCTCCTTATCATTTATTGGGAATTGTTGAAAATGATGATCCATGTTCCCTATGTTATGAATGTTTCCCATAACCCTCATCATCATTTTCTTGAAACTATTAGACATAATTCTCCTAATATTTTATTGGGAGTTGTTGGACATGATGTTTAATTCCACATAGTTCATATACTAGGATTAATTCTCCTTTTTAAAATGTGAAACCTCATATGATCATCATTTTATATGGATGACTTGGTTATATGACATGGGTCTTAGGTCTATTTATATGAAAGGTAAAATGATCAGATACATTCTGTCTTAGTTCAGAGATGGTATAGTTATCCATGGATCCCGTGAGGAACCTAAGCTCAACATGGTTTATTTTTACATCATTACTTTATTAACCTTATTATTTATTGTACCTGAACATTGTGTATTTTATATTCATGAACTTTATTTAAATTATTGTTTTGCCTCTGAGGCGTCGGGTTTATGGGTTTGGGGGAAAATTCAAAGAATGGTCTAATGGGTGACAATCATTCATCCTTTATTATAGATACTTTCACGTCTCCATCTTTGTTTCGACCCAATTCGTGTTGTTATCATTTAGGGGGGATTATATTGACCACACGGGGACTGGGAAATTTATCCCTTCCACATTAAGGAGGTTCCATAGTCAAATGGTCCCAGTGGGAGATTGCATGGGGTTAAGTATTTGTGAAATGGGTCCTCTTAGGATATGACTTCCTCAGATGGTCTCCAGTGGGTTTATTCATAGATCCAGAAACACCCAACGGCCCTGGTATCCATGATTCATGGAATTTCTTTCCAAAGAAAGGCACTTGTTGGATGACGATTGAACCAAAGACACTTAAGGACTCAATTGGTCAAGAGGATGGGAGGTCGGGTTCATCACACCTTTTTAGGGGGAATTATTTCCTATTCTGAGACTCTCTTATAGATTTTAGTTGTGTTCGTGAATCCTTGGTTCATTCCCAAAGAGTGTATCCACAGGATACCCCTGGTTTGTGAGATCATCATAGACATACATGGATTTGATTCTATGGAGTAAATGCTGACATAATCCATGCGATAAGGTGCTCTGGAGTTTATTGTTATTCAGGAGGGACAGAATATGGCTTGATGTTGGGATTGGACCCATGAGATGGGCTTCCTATGTATCCTTGGGAGAGGAATCATTGTCAATGTAGTTCGGTATGGGTTGGGTATTACTCATGGAAGCTACCTATTTGTGGGAAACATGGTTGGGTGAACCCTTTAAGAAGGGAAACCTTTTGATCTCAGGCCTTCAAGAAGGCGTCCTATGTATCCTAGTTTGGATAGGAATTATATTTCTCGTAGTTCATGAGGAGTTGGGGCTTACGCATAGAAGCTTCCCATTTTGGGGGACATGATTGGGTGAAACCTTTTGGGAAGGGAACCCCTTTTGAGCTCAGGCCTTCAAGAAGGCGTCTTGTGTATCCTGGTTTGGATAAAAATTAGAGTTCTCATAGTTCATTGATGAGCTGGGGCTTACACGTGGAAGATGCCCATTGGAGCTAGTTGTGTGGATTTTATAATCGTCACAAATATCTAAGCCCATGTGAGTCATACTTAATGTGAGAAACAAGAGGATGTGAGATATTCAACCAACCACACACCTTCTCTTCTGATGATAGGAGATGGCGTGCCTACAATGGAAGAAGCTAAGTTAATGGTGAGAGAGGGCACGAAGTGATTAACCTTTCAATGTGGGATGACATTGGAGGTCATGCAGCTCAGATCTCAGAAGATTGGGGACTTAACTCAGTGGGAGTACCCCAGAACATGATCTGGGAAAGGGGAGGAATGTCACCTCTCGTCAAAAGGAGAAGCGAACATGATTCCTTTGACTGATCATCATTCCTAATTGAATGGGAAATCAAGTGATCACCCTTAATCCCTAGAATGAGGAGGTTCACGTCAGCATCCCAATGTTGGACTCCAGGTTACCATGAGAATGTAGAATTATAGACATCTCGATATTCTGAACCATTATGGGGAGAGCCTTCATGACTCTATTTACTATAGGTATGTAGACTCAAAGGAGCACACTGATGATCTAATTATACGGGTCTAGTGGCTTTGGAGGAGGCTTTGGCCTGATGTGGGGGGACTGGTTCATGGAGGAGTTGTGGAGGACTGGATGGTAATAGAGGGATGAGATTGGAGCTAAAGGGAAGTATTCTTAAAGATTCCCCATTCTACATATTGTTTTCTCATGCAGGATGGGGGGACCTCCGCATACTATAGTGGTATACGGGTAGAGACGTCATCTGTGTACTGAAGTAGTACGTGGGATTGGGCATGTACCACTATGTACTGAAGTAGTACACGGGCTTGGGCATGGACCACCGTGTAATGAAGCAGTACATGAGCTTGGATGAATTCCACCATGCCACTTCGGGTTCCATCCGCATACTGATGCAGTACACAGTGTGAGGTTCAATCCACATAGAAATTACCTATGCAGAGTTTTGTATTGAAGGATGGTCTTAGAACCTATCATTCACGGGGAGTTCATCCATGAGGAATTTTTGGTCCACAATTCCACCAATTAGGTTCGCAGTTTACCCATTATTATTAAGTTCCTTATTTTATGGTTTTTGGCTAATTATACCTGTGGAAATGTGGTTCGTGGTTTGAACTTCATTGATGGTGTGAAAAAAAAGCTGGAATACTCTCAAAATTATTTCTTTAAATCTCTAGGGTCTCCTCCATGTTTTCTGTGTCCATCCTCCATCATCCCCTTCTCAATTACTTATGTTCTCCTTTTATAGAGCATTGGGGAAAATCATATATATGGGCATGCGACACCATTTGTGGAATCCCATTAATTGATATCTCAATCCACATAAGACTCAGTCAATCGGAGTTTTAGGAGGCTTTGGTTCGTGAGTCATGGTTCATAGAACCCTATCGATTTGCTTCATCTACGAACTACCAAGTTCGCGAGATGGTATGTGGCTGGCCTTTATACAGTTGATTCTACTAACGACGTGGTTCGTGTCTTCCTGGGTTTGTTGGACATCACTCTGTGGGTTATCACCTCACGGTTCCTTCCGTGTACTAGTGGTTTTCGGTTCATGCATTCTGCGAAACCTTCCAGATGATGGTACGTGAATCTCTTAAAACCTTGTGAAATTCACTTTCATCAAGTTTCTTCCCAATTTTTCAATTCATTTTGCATTTTTTTTGGACCTATAGGAATTATTGCTTCCTTATGTAAAGTTCTTGT
The DNA here is from genome assembly GCA_963277665.1 of Viscum album. Lineage (NCBI taxonomy): Eukaryota > Viridiplantae > Streptophyta > Magnoliopsida > Santalales > Viscaceae > Viscum > Viscum album. The sequence continues at coordinate 289,181,529 of OY728127.1, read as the reverse complement.
GGGAGTATTTACTTTAGGACCCTACAAATTCCCCGCATTGGAATGGGGTCTGTTTGGAACGAAGAGGAGACTATTTTGATGTAGTTTTGGTCCTAAACTGAAGTGGTTTGTGGTAGAACAGATAGGTCTGGTACGAGGGGAACACATCTATATATAGGGTCCCATGTCATGTGTCTTTTACCATTTATCGTGGCTAAAATTGCTCTCGACCCCCCTTGGCTTTCTCTGCGTTCACGTACTGTCTCCTTTGCAAAATCCATATTCGTGAACCACTTTGTACATGAAACAAACCAAACTCTTCATAATTCCTTCTACCCGCGAACTGAATTTTGGGTTTCATAAACTATGTTTTGTAATTTAAAACTAAAGTCTGGACCTCCACATAGGAGAATGCTACATGGTTTGAATTTTCCACACACCAAGATTAAACCTGAAAACTGAACTTTAATCCATATTAATCTGAACATAAAATTATAAACATCAACTTTGAATATCGCCATGGTGAGGCCCTAGTTCATGGTTTATTCATTCTGTGAACCCTTCTATTTTCTATCTAATGCTCCACGAGCCAGCACCTCATGGGTCATTCACATATTGAGGTTGTTTGCAGTATATAGCTTTCATGTACCGTGCAGTTCATGGGAAATGGCTTCCACATACCGTTTCTGGGAGTAGTACGTGGAGCCCCATGAAGACTCCCTTTTAAGCCCCTCAGTCATTTTTTTGTGTCCTTTATCCAACAATTTTTTCATTGGACTAAATTTTTGTGGGATTTTGGATCTTTCTGTGCAGGCTTTAATAGATCTTCCACAGACCAATGCTGATGTCATTGATTCTTCTGAGGCTACTATTATTTCCCCTCTTTCTACTGTTGGTGAAATATTGAAGAACATGGTGGATTTGTTTGATGAAAATTTTTTGGTCATTTCGTTACATCAATCTCTATAAAATATTCTTAGAGTGAGCCAAAGGGAATACCTAGCTTCAGACATGCTTCTAACTTGTGGGTTTGGTCTATTGTCTGATACAGCGATTCCAGCACCAAATCCAACCGATCAGCCTGCTTCCTGGATAACTAACACCTCCATCCCGAAGTCCTTGATTTCATCCAGTGGATGGTACCTCTAGAAAGATATTGTCATTGGGACCCAACTAATATACATACCTCTAACTTTTAGTGGAAGTGAAACGGAAGCTAGAAAAGACATCCCATTGCTATCAAAGCATTGTGTGGAAGGCTACAGTGAACAAACAACACAGTTGTTCATCCATGCACGATCTTCACTCTAAAGGATCATTTGTCTTAGAATAGGGATAGCCTTTTTGGGTTCGCTAGAGTTGTGAAGAATTTTGGTCCAAGCTGCAGGCCATGGGATTATATGAGGCTGCTTGGGTATCTTAGACATACACTCACCAACCCAACGCCCTCATTTCACAGATCCTAAGCAGGTGGATCCCTGACACCAATACCTTTCATTTAACCCACAGGGAGGTCGGCATTAATCTTTGGTACATCCAATTAATCTCAGGAGTCCCTATTGTCGAGGATATGTATGATTAATTCATACCTCCTTCCTCTATTTAGAACAATGAATAGAGGACCCCTCCTTTTTCTAAGAAACTTATCATTCGGGCAAGGGCACTTTTGAAGGAAGTTGATCCTTGTTTGAAGCAGAACATTCCATTTGTTGAGTGGTTTGGTTCCTTTGTTATGAAAATTGTTCTAGAGCCCTGTTCGCACAAACCTAGGGCTTGTCCTACCAAAACAACCTAGAGGTAGGTGGGTGCATATTGGCCCACCTTGGAAGAGGGGAAATTTCATGAGTGGGGATGGGGCTCGTCCCTGATGTTGACCAATTATTTTGACTAGAAGCCTTCTTTTCCGTGTTTTTTAGTGTGTGGATCTTACCAGTACGGGAATCTGGTGGTGTGAGAGCCTCAACTTTCATCATGGCTGCTCATCTGGCCATTGGTAGATGCATCAATCTAGTTATCCCATTGTTGGCCAAGATTTATCACCTACTGTGTCGGATTAGCAAAGGGGGGCCACCTTACTAGATGATTGGGCATGTCCATGTTCTTTGGGGAGGAATAGTAGCCCACATAAGAGGTTATACCTTTATCAATTCCTTACCAATTCCACATTCCATCCTCCGACCGTATCTTCATAGTACTAGTGGGGTTATTCCAACAACTTGGGCCTCGTAGGATAAGTGATAGGAGAAGAATGAAAAGAATGAGCAAGACTTAATGGCTTATCTCAATGTCCATGAAATCTTATATTATCATCCTTATGATTCCCCTATTAGTACTATTATGAATAATGCATATGAAGACTTTTTCAACTGAGACTACTTTTTTTCTTTGAGAGAAGGCATCTTGGTTGCCCGCATTGGAGGGGATCTTATCTGTGAGGGATATTCACCTTGCAGATTCAGTCGTCAATTTAACTATGTCTAGATGTTGTGTCCTCTTGTTTTCAAAAGATCCAGTCAAGAGAAGCATCTTATGATAGATCGTCAACTATGGCTAATGTTTACCTAGGAGGATACCCACTTCCAGGTTAGACTTCCAGACTTTAGGGATTCTGTACCCTTCCTCGCGAGAAGCTATGATGAGTCCTGGGTTAAATCATACCCATATAGCCAATTAGTTGATCTGGTTCCTATCATGGTAACTTCCAAGACATCTGTGGCTAAGGTGAAGGAGAAGAAAAAGGGATTTGTTGGGCATTATCGGAAAGGAAAATTCTTTATAATCCTCTCGACTCCCCCCAATTAAAGTTGTGTAAGACGGGGTCGTGACTTCATGGATAGATGAACGAGCTGCTAAAGCTGCTGCTAGGATCCCACCATCCATTCCACCCAAGACTAATTTACCAATGTCCTGGAGGCAATGGGATCTTTTTAAAGGCCACCCATCCACTTGCGATCAGTCCCCTCGTGCTTTATAGAAGCTACTCCAAACTAGAGAAGTTTCTCTTATCTATATTTGTCATGTGTGTCACAACCCATCCTCGGGGCTCGTGCCGTGACTAATTGGTATCAGAGGAGTCGGTTCTACCGCAGAACTTAGGACTCTGATAATTTCTTCTCTATGAAGCAATAATGTTTAGAGTATTGAGTGTGGATATCAGTCCAGGGAGTCCAGTGTTGGTGCGGCGGCCGACGTATCCGTACACTAGGACCCTGACTTCTGATTTCCGACTCAGTGCACGAAAACATTGATTGCATGTGTGTTTAAAAAGTTTTATTTGTGATTACTTTGTGTCAGCTCACCAAGTATACTGTATTAACCGTGACGCACCTGTTTATTTTCAGGATGGCCCCACAATGGCAGCTAGCTAGGGTTCCGAGCTTTGTGAGAGATGGAAGCCCACCGAGCGACGAGGCCTCGGTGCAAGGCCCCATTACAGCAGGGGCACTGGCGGTACCTCTACCCACTGAGCCACTGATGCCACCAGCCCCATCAGTTGAGAGTGCACGTCGCCTGAGTGCACTACACGAGTTTCAGCGTTAGAGGCTGCCCAGGTTCCGCGGAGAGACGGACCCTCAGGCAGCCAAGGATTGGCTAGAGGTTGTTGTCCGAGTCTTCAGGTTAGTAGGGACACCAGCTGACCTCATGGTGATCCTTGCGGAGAGTCTCCTACACGCAACAGCAGGTAGATGGTGGAGCCTGATGCTCCAGGTGCACGATGAGGCATCACTACTTTGGACGGACTTCGAGAGCCTCTTTCGCTCAGAGTTCATTCCAGCCACCCTCTGTGCGGTGTGCATTCAGGAGTTACTACAGCTGCGGAAGGGAAGCATGACAGTAGCCCAGTACTCTACGAGATTTACTGACCTCTCACGCTACTCCACAGACATGGTACGGGACCCATTCTTTCGGGCCTGGACCTTTGAGCAGGGACTAAGGCATGAGATCAGGTCTTCGATGATCTCCCTCAGCATTCCGACGCAGGCAGGAGTACTGGAGCGATCCCTTATTGTAGATAGATTTCTTGCTAAGCCTACACCAGCAGCGAGACCTGCCGTAGGGCGGCACGTAGTGGAGTCTTCTGTAACCGGCAGTAGACAGATTTCGCAGAGGTCCAAGCGGACCAGACCATCAGGTGGGCGACCTCAAGATACTGGTTCGGAGGTGCAGGGCACACGCAGTAGAGCCAGTCATACGAGAGGCAGACAGTGTTATGCATGTGGCGGGCAGGGCCACATGGCTCGTGACTGCCCGACCCGCCATGCAGAGGAGCAGCAGACGGTTGAGGTACCACTGAGGTAGAGAAATAGGTTCGACTGTGGCGGTCTGCAGGGAGCAGGCGGACGAGGTAGAGGATTTGTCTGAGCAGCAGATGGTGGATGACGCTTTGGGGCTCTACCACCACCACCATCAGGAGGTCCATCCCAACCACAGGGAGCTGGCGGGCAGAGGCAGGCTCAGCTTCAGGCAGTGGAGGCCTATGACCACGGTGCACCTGAGATGATTCGAGGTACTATCTGTGTCTACTCCACCCTTTCTGCAGTTCTTATAGACATAGGAGCGATTCATTCTTTCATTTCCACTGCCCTTGTTCGGAGCTCGGATATTCCGACGGAGCTGTTGGCTCGATCCTTACGGCTAGAGACTCCTACGGGAGCAGACTCGACAATTACGCACTGGTTCCGGCAGTTTGAGCTTACTCTAGGAGGTGAGAGCTTCGGATGGGATCTTCTTGTAGCGGCGTCGAGGCCTTACGACATCATCTTGGGCATGGATTGGTTATCTACAGTTCATGCTCAGATTGACTGTATTAGGCGCAAGGTACGGTGTGTCTGCACTGATGGGAGCAGGTTCACCTTCACCAGTGAGAAGGGAGCCTTTTCAATGCAGGATGGACTCACAGAGAGGAGAGGACAACCGATCACCCATCAGTTGGTTGGTCTCATCCTAGGAGTAGTTGATGTGCGGAGTCTGAGTTTTCCTGTTGTGGTGGATCAGTATGCGGACGTTTTTCCTGACGACGTTCCAGGACTACCTCCTCGTAGAGAGGTATACTTCTATATTGACCGTTACCCCGGGACTGCCCCGATATCTACTCTAGCATATCAGATGTCTCCAGCTGAGCTTCGAGAGCTATGGGTACAGCTGGAGGACTTGCAGGGCAAGGGATTCATCCGACCTAGTGTTTCACCCTGGGATTCCCCGATTTTGTTCACCAAGAAGGCGGACGGGAGCTTGCGACTGTGTGTCGACTACCGTCACCTGAATCAGGTGACTGTGAAGAAAAAGTATATTCTTATGAGGATTAACGACCTCTTCGATCAGCTCAAGGGAGCACAATGGTTCTCGAAGATAGACCTCAGGTCAGGCTATCATCAGCTCATAGTTCGAGACGAGGACGTGCAGAAGACGGCCTTCAGGTGTCGGTATGGCCACTATGAGTTCTTGGTTATGCCTTTCGGTGTAACCAACGCTTCAGAAGTTTTCATGAGTCTCATGAACATGATCTTCCATCCTTACCTAGATCGATTTGTCGTAGTCTTCATCAACGACATATTGATTTACTCGACTACTGATGAGGAGCACGCCTACCACTTTCCAGTTGTACTGGATACACTATGAGAGCACCAGCTTTATGGTAAGCTCTCGAAGTGTCAGTTCTGGATTCGAGAGGTCCACTTATTGGGGCACGTCATCTCTGAGGTGGGAGTTGCAGTGGATCCTGCGAAGATCAAGGCAGTACTAGCTTGGGAGCCACCCAGGAGCGTGACGGAGGTGTGGAGTTTCCTAGGTCTATCTGGGTACTATCGGAGATTTTTTCCAGACTTCTCCAGAGTTGCAGCACCAATTTCATCTTTGACGAAGAAGGGGAAACCTTTGTGTGGTCAGATAGATGTCAGTAGAGCTTCCATGAGCTGAGAAAGAGATTGACCAGTGCACCCATCTTGAGGCTACCGGAGGAGGGAGTAGGGTACGTAGTTTACTGCGATGCATCAGGGACCGGACTCGGGTGTGTCCTGATGCAGGAGCGGGTAGTGATCACCTATGGATCATGATAGTTGAGGCTGCATGAGAAGAACTACGCTACCCATGACCTGGAGTTAGCAACAGCGGTCTTCGCCTTGAAGATGTGGTGGCACTATCTGATGGGCGAGCGCTTTACAGTCTACTCTGATCACCAGAGTATCAGGTACATCTTCTCGCAGAAGGACCTGAACCTGAGACAGCGGCAATGGCTTGAGTTCCTCCAGGACTATGACTTTGAGATAGTCTATACTCCTAGGAAGGGGAACGTAGTAGCTGATGCTCTTAGTAGGATTTCAGGCATTCAACTACTTAGAGAGGCGACGGAGCAGCTAGCCGCGTTGCAGATATCCTTCATGGATAGAGATGGGGCAGTCTTTCTACAGTCGCTCACAGTCACTCCTCCACTACTTCAGCGGGTCAGAGACGCACAGTGTGGGGACGTTGACTGTGAGACGCAACGTGCATAGATATCCACAGGACAGGCACCTGATGGATTTTCTATAAGAGGAGAGCACATCATCCTTTTCATAGGACGTACCATGGTAACAGTTACATTACAGGAGGAGGTGTTGAGGGAGTTTCACACTTCCCCATTGGTGGTACATCCAGGAGTAGCAAAGATGTACCAGGATCTCAGACGACAGCACTGGTGGCCGGGTATGAAGAAGGTTGTGGCAGAGTTCGTTTCACGATGCCTCACCTGCCAACAGGTGAAGGTGGAGCACCAGGTACCAGCAGGCTTGGTACAGCCCTTAGAGGTCCCAGAGTGGAAGTGGGAAAGGATATTTATGGATTTCGTGACAGGGCTTCCACATACTTCCAGAGGAAATGACTCCATCTGGGTGATCGTAGACCGACTCACCATGTTGTCCCACTTCTTACCTATTAGAGAGCAGGGCTCAGTAGAGAGCTTGGGATGCCTCTACGTTCAGGAGATCATACGGCTTCATGGTGTGCCATTGTCTATCGTCTCCGATCGAGACGCTCGCTTTACTTCTCAACTTTGGAAGGGGTTGCAGGAGGAATTTGGGATGCATCTACGCCTGAGCACCTCCTTTCACCCTCAGACGGATGGTCAGATGGAGAGGACCATTCAGACTCTCGAGGACATGCTCTGTGCATGTGTCCTCGAATTTGGTCGCAGTTGGGAGGATCACCTACCCTTGGTGTAGTTTGCGTACAACAATAGCTACCACTCCACCATCGGGATGGAACCATACGAGGCATTGTACGACTGACCTTTCAGATCACTTCTATGTTGGACAGACCCTAGAGAGTCAGCACTCGTAGGACCAGAGATGGTCCAGGCTACGATAGAGAAGGTGCAGATCATCCAGGAGCAGATGAGGACTGCACAGAGCTGATAGAAGTCCTATGCTGATAGAAGGCAGAGACCACTAGAGTTCGAGGATGGAGACCATGTTTTCTTACGGGTCTCACCTCGACGTGGATTATGGAGATTTGGTCGGGGCGGCAAGTTATCTCCACGCTTCATCGGACCATTCCAGGTTCTCAGTAGGATAGGTGAGGTGGCTTGTCGCCTGGCTCTTCCACCTCAGTTTCACCGGGTGCACGACGTCTTCCACCTATCTCAGCTGAGGAGATACGTGCACGACCCGATGCATATCATCGACCACGGAGATCTGGACATCGATGACGTGGCGACATTTGTGGAGGTCCTGGTGGAGATCGAGTATCGACAAGAGTAGGTCCTACGTGGAAGGTCGATTCCTCTAGTGCGCATCAGGTAGCAGCACGGTAACCTCCAGGAGAGCACATGGGAGCGGGAGGCTCAGATGCGTACACAGTACCCTCATTTGTTTCCATAGTTTATGATGTAGCTTTACGGGGACGTAAATCCTTGATGTGGGAGTAATGTAAAGACCCGTAAATTTAAAGAACATTTTTTTCTTAAATTCTTTGGGATTATACGAGTACGCAATTTCTGATGGCACTTGATTCTGAGGCCCGGTGTGCCCGGAATCAATTTCCGAAATTTAGCTCGAGTACGTTCAGTGAACGAACGAGCGGGTTTTTCTATCTTTTGAACCGGTGCTCGGAATTGAAATCTGAGGGCACCGATGGAACCGCAGCTCCGGTAATTGTATAATAGGAACTTTATCGAAGATGTGTTTTCTTTGGAGGAGTTGTTAAAAAAAGTGGTTTAAATAAAAAAGTGAATAAAATTTGTGGTACAATTTTATTCATAACTTAGGTGGTTTTATCCTACATGGGGAAGTTAGGGTGGGACCCACTAGCACCCTAACTACCCATGTGAGGATAAATGTGAGGTGGGGCCCGCATAAGCCCCACCCCTTCACATTCCTTAAAACCTCTTAAACCCCCCCATTAATCTTCTTGTGTTTAATGTTGGCAACCCTTTGTATTTAATTAAGTGACTTCTCCTCTTCCACTTAAATAATGCCAACACACATTAATTTAATTAATTGAACCTCTTCAATTAATTGAGTTATGTGTTTGAGTTTTGAAATTTAAATGCATGGCATGAACTAATATAATAAGATGAGACTTATTTTATTTTGGGGGGTTGGCTTGTTGTGTGAGGATTTTGGGAGAGAGGGCTCTAAGTCCCTTTTGAAGAACTTCATCTTCAATGAAGAACGCCAACTCTCCGACAAAGAACGTCGACTCGGCGGCTTGGTTTCTCTATCCTCTTTTTCCTCTGCGACAAGGGAGGAGACACCGACGACGATGGAAATGACGCCATCATCTACGGTGCTTGTAAACCGCAAACTTCTTTCGAAGTAGGGGTTAAGTTCAATTTTAATGAATTAAAATTGTGCTTGTTTTATCGTTGAGCATCTCGTATACTTTGGCCACTTGTTATCGAAATAACGGGAGGAGATCGGACCGCAAAAACACGGCTGATTCTCCTCCCTGCTTTCTTGTTGATCAACGTTGACGTTTGAGGTGAAGGCGGCACGGTGTCGTTGCACCGCGCGAGAACGAAGAGGACCGCGGCCGGAGCGGGCCGCGGCGGTGGTGCGCGGCATCGTCGTGCTGCGCCGGTGAGGTTGAAGGGACCATGGCCGAAGCGGGCCGCGGAGGAGGGGCGCGGTGCCGTCACGCCGCGCCGGTCGAGGAAGAGCCGCGGCGGTCCAGCAGGAGGCGGCCGGCCAAGCCAGCCGCCGATGCTCCAGGAGGCGGGACCCCCGCGGGTCCCGCGGCTTCTCAACCGGCCAGCCATAAAGGCCGGAAATTTTTCCAGAAAACTGGGGGGGTCATAACCCCCCGACCCTCCTTTAGGGAGGACCCCACCGGGGGGCCTCCGTTTCCGAAACAAAGGGGGCCGCACCCCCTTCGCAACCCGCTCGGGCGACAGCCGAGCCGCGGCCGGGCCACCCGCGTCGGGCCAGGCTGCCAGCGTCGGGTCGGGCCGCCAGTGCCGGGTCAGGCCGCGCCCAATCGAGCCGAACCCAGACCCGGGTTGGGTCGACCCGGTTCGGTCCAACCCATGGGGTATTGGGTCGGGTCGGATCGGGCCCAAACCCCCTATTTTCAGACCAGGTTCATTCAAATGCCCATATCTTGGGCTATGAACCTTCAATAGACGCACCTTTAGTTGCGTAGGGATCCTTGGATCGAGACGGTTGTTTATTTATATTACACTCAAGGTTTTGGTGAAGTTTGAGTACGGCCGGGTTGGTTCGAACCCGAAACTAACCGGGGCCTTGGAGCGGAAACGCTTATAACTTAATGACCGGATGTCCGAATGGCGTGCCGTCAGTTACGTTTTTTTCCTCTTAGTGAGACGGTTCTTTTGGCTTACTTCACTCAAGGTTTGGACGCAGCTGGAGTACAGTCGGGTTGGTTTAACTTAAAAACCAATCGGGCCCTAGGACAGAAAAGCCAATAACTCTCAGACCGGGCGTCTGATTGACGCACCGTCTGTCATGTTGAGTTCCTATTGATGATACAGAACTTTTTGATACATCAACTCTAGAATTCGTGACAGTTTATGTATCAACCCCTTGGCTAGTGGAGCGGACCCTCCCAGAATCGAGCATGTTGTGTGCGGGAACCCTAGAGCTGGCTGCGACTGCGATGACGATGGCGACTGTACATGGATTCTACATGGGTTTGGCAGCGGGGATGACTGTACTTGGATCCTCCATGGTTTCGGCAGCGATGAGGACTGTACTTGGATCCTACGTGGGTTCGGCAGCGATGGTTACTGTACTTGGATCCTACGTGGGTTCGGCAGTGATGACTTCTGTACTTGGATCCTACATGGGTTTGGCAGAGGAGATGATTCGGAGGCTACATCTAATCATCTCCACCCCTCTTCGTGAGTAGTATACCTGTGTGAGATGAGTTTTGACTTTCAATCATTATCTTCGTTATGATTGTCTTGCTTTCCTGTGTGGACTGAGTTGTGTTTTCCTGTGTGGATTGGGTTATGCTTTCCTGTGTGGACTGGGTTATACTTGAGCTCGTGAGTTGGAGCTGAACTGGAATTGATGACTTAGGTATATGTATGGTCATATACCTAAGTAGAGTTGGTTGATACTTCGTGTTTGTATCTTTCCTTTGTGGTTTATCCTTTGTGGATTCTGGGAGGCCTTCGGGGGTCTCGGGGTCCCTACTGAGTATTTTATACTCACCCCTGCATGGGATATGCCCGCACTACATTGTGTTGGATGTAGACGACGGACAACGCTGATCGTGGTTGAGACTTGTGGAGCGAGACGGTATCCAGAGGTGGACCATCAGGCAGGACGTACACGGTGCAGACGGACAGATTCGAGGAGCAAAGGAGACCATTTGTACCCACCCTTCAGGTGGGGTTTCCGGAGGACGACTTGGTGGTTGCTTCTTTACTTTTCAGCTATTGTAATTTCTTTTCACATTTGTACCGTACTTTCAGTTGGGTTTGTATACTGGCCCATTTACTTTCCAGCACTTACTTTTGTACTCAGTTTACTTAGTGTTTACTTCATCTTGCGTACTCTATGGTGTTTGTTTTCTTTTATAAAGGAAATACCTTCCCTTTTATTGGGATTTACGCCTTTGGTGCTAGTCGTCAGCCCCTGGCCTATCGAAGACGGGCTTGGGGTAGTCACGGCATGGGCCCCGAGGATGGGCCGTGACAATGTGTCAGCGCCTGCTGATGTTTCTTTTGATGAGGATCCAGAGAGGGTGGGTCATTATATTGTGGACCTCAACACCCTCAGCCATTCTTGAAATGGTCACTGAAAATACTCACATCGAGTACTTTCCATGATGAGAATATAAATAGATGATGAGGATGATGACATCACTGGCTCGCCTATTGCGGCTATCATGAGAGAAGATTATTACCTTCTCCCTACATCCTATAAACATTCATTTCCTCGGGGTCCCAAGTCTTCAGGAACACCCAAGAAACATTTTTGGTTGACGAATCTCACTCTGCTCCTGTACACCAACCTTCCATCTCTGGCCATCCTAGTCATGGTTGCATTTCCAAATGCTTTCAGGGTCTGGGATGAACTGAGGGATAACACTTCCAATGAAGATATATGGAGGCTTCTTCAGGGATGATGTTTTGAACTTCTGGGTTTTAGTGGATCCATTGATCCTACTAGTATTTTGGCCAAATAAGATCCTAATGAGGTGGCTACCTACTTGAATAAAATGGATAAGTGTCTTCATGCCCTCAATGATAGAAATTACTAGTCTGATCACGTGGCACTAATGGAAGTACTCCCATGTTCGATGGTCATCGACAAAGAGTTTGTTATATTTGAAACCCATGGATTTAAATTCCTTTGTTTTGGAGACACTAAATCCCCCCCTTTTATTTTGAAGAGGCTCGTAGGGTCTCAGGAAACGGTTTTTTCCCCAATTTATTCCCCCAAGGGTACCGTAGTTAGGGAGTGCACCCTACTGATTGTGGAGGGTGCTGAAGAAGGATCCCCTAAAGCCCAACCACACATGGAAGGAATCATCGTAGACCCTTCTGGGGAATTTTCCCCTCCATCCTCTCTGGGTGATCTTATTTAGGAGTCATCTCCATGACAATCGAAGAAATGCAAGCAGGCCTCCCAACTGTCAAGATGCATTGGGAGGGGAATTACAAGTAATCATCTATTCACCTGGTGGTTTAACCGAGTATCCTTATCTTGTTGACTCACTATCACATGTGTGTATTTTGACATAGGGCCTATTAGTAACTAGATGGTGGTTTCTTATACATCAACGATGTAACGACCCAAAGTTTCATTAATGGAAAATCCCTCTTGATCCAGTCAAATGTCTATTTATGAAAAATGTTTTTATAAGATGTCAACTTCTTTGGTTTTATGGTAAGAATTTTGACTGTTGTTAATATAGTCGTTGAACAGTGATCACATGATCAGTATAAATATAAGGCTTTAACGAACCCAATTTTTACTCAGACAAAGGAAGCGATGGCCTCATCCAATAGAATTGCCCCATACGAAGCCCATTTTTCAGAGCTCGGAAAAGAGGTGGCTTCTTTGGGCTTCGCCCTTGACCAAGCCCAAGCTGAGCTTCATTATTTCAAGCTCGAACGTGACCGTCTACGGGAAAAGTGAAAGTTTATAGAGATTACCACTGGAGCGATGTTATCCGAGCCACCCCAAGAGTCTGTCACCATCGCACACCTTACCCTTAGGTCTTATGCGGCTGTTTTAAGGGGTTATGTAACAAATAAATAGTACTATGTTCATGTACATTATTTTTTTTGTATATAATAATGAATATAATTTCTAGTCATTTTTGATACATTGTAAATAGTTTTTAAAGTACAAATGGTGTTTTTAGTTATTATTTAATTAATAATTCAATTTTATTAAATTAAGGGATTTTTGAATTAAATAATATTTTAATAAAATATTATTATTAATATTAAATTAATTTTTGTTAAATATAAATGATCTTATAAGTTTATGATTGCAATTACAATTTTTATTAAGATTTGAAAGCCATTTCTGTCAAAACCCGTGAATTTTCGATAAATGTTGGTTTTTATTTTAAAAGTGAAAATTAACATATTTAGAAATTTTTTTAGATAAAATAAATTTCATTTCTGGAATCAGGACGTTGAAATTATCCAATGGTGAATTTTTCATAATTTTCTGAGATAGTCAAATTTTTGGGTAAAAATTAAATACCGTTTAAATATATAATGTGTTTTATGACATCATAATGACCCAATGGTGATGTAATAAAATACCATAATCCTTATGTTCGGCCAATATATGTTTTATCATTAAAATAATGAGGTTTTGGGTTTGTTTAACTTACTTTTCAAAGCATTAAGGAACCCCTCAAGACATATTCAACACTTTGCCTTTTTAAATTAATTTTCATGGGAGTGTGACTCACCTCCACATAAGCAACCCTAATATTTTAATAAGTTCGGACCTTGGCCTTGTAAAATATTTTTTTCCTCTTTCATTTTCCAGAAAACATGGTCAAAAACCATGGGATGGTTTGTGGTTTGGATTAATTTAATATAAGGGGTCCCAAACCTAAATAATAAAGAATTCTCTCACCTTTCCTATATAAACCCACCCAAGCTCCCACTTCCTCCTCACTAAAATCCCTTGGAGTTCGTCCAACCTCTGCCCTACTCTCTCTAGAATCCTCTCAAGGTTCCCCAAGCTCCCAAGAAGCCTCTCTCAAGCCTCTCTCTAGCCTTTGGAAGCACACTTCCAAGTAAGGGTTTTTTCTTCCTTTCTCATTTTTTTCAATTTTATTTAAGTTGTATTGCCCTTTTAATTTCAATTATGAATATTGGGGTATGGTTTCGCACCTCCCTCATACTGTCCTATTTATGTTTGAATGATGGGAGACTCATTTATCTCTCATTTAATGCCTCCCATGTACACCTGTTACTATGCCGAAATTCCGAAAGGAACTTCTCTCTCTTCTTTTACATTCAAGCAATACTTTTGTATCATGAATCTAAATTCCATTTCAATTGTTGGGACATGTATCTATATTACCTCCTTACTATCCATTACATGTAAATATTATGAGAAACCCCTTTCTCTCTCATCAACCTTTTTTATGAATTCTTATGTCACGTCGTTACGCTGCTGAAATCACACTGATTTTCTAAGCCAATGTCATTGTGTAGTGAATACCATGCTCATTTCTCCATCAAGGGCATTCACCTTTATGCACATTTACTTATTTATTGTAAAGTTTCATGTATGAATTCCACATTCCTTTATCGTGGAATAAATTATTATATTTTATGAATCCATGTTTTATGATCCATGTGGCACACTTATGCATGAAATGAAATGTTTAAGAATGGTGTGCCCTTATAGCACTCCAATGCATTGGGTAAAGTATAGTATTATGATACGTCATGTGCAATGAGTGTTGACTCATGCTAATTCAAGTGCAACGAGGGTTTACTCGTGCTTCATGTGCAATGAGGGTTTACTCATGCTCCATGTGCAATGAGCCTTGGCTCATGCTAATTCCATGATAAGTGTTGTTGTCACATCTCCATGTTATGATTATCATGCTTTATCATGCCTTTATGTTCATGTTTCTTTTATTCTCTATTGATATGCCTATTGTCTAACATGTATTTTACTCCTCATGTTATTATATATGTACTCCCTTACTGGGCTTTATAGCTCACCCTTTTCTTATGCATGTCCTCAGGTTATCCCATGCAATGCTAAGTACGAGGGAATGTAGTGGTTATGTAAAGGAGGTTTTCAATAAAGATGTTGTATTTCATGTTTTAAGTTTTTATGTAATGATCCTAAGCCCCAAAGACACTAAACCTCTCGATCTTCTTTGTTGTATCAAGTGAAGTTTTATGTAATGAATCATGTTTAAGTTGTAATAAAAAGATGGGTTGTCATAGTTGGTATCAGATGATAGGTTTAGTTATTTTGGGGATTAGGAAACCCTATTAAAGCCTTAGATACAAGACTAAGTATAATAAAAACATCCCTAAGTTTTGGTAAATACTATGTAAGTGGTTTATCAAACAAATACATCCCTGTCTGGATACGAGCAGGTAGAGGCGGCTCTGGCACAGATGTATCCTAGGGGTAAAACCCGAAAACACCGCTTTGAGCTAGACTCGAACGGGAACTGGTGCACGACAACGGGCCTTGCTGCACTCTTGGTTACGACACTCCTGGGGGATATGTTTTGATAAATTCACAATCTTGGTATGAACCCTTATTAAGGGAAAAATTCCCCTAAGAATATATGTTAGAAAGTAGATCATGAAAAGCCTAGATTAAATCCTATAGACTCATGAGTTAAAGAAATTAAAGTTTATTTATAAGTCATCAACTTTTGTCTTTGGATTACCCTTTATGTGTTACCCCTAACTTTCCTTTTATTCCATCCAATGGCCGGTAATAGGAGGACTCGGGCTAACAACCATTGTGAAGATCAGTGTGATGATTGTACTAATGAGATGCCCAATCCAATGGGAGCGGGAATCGCGAACTTTGTCACGCTTCTCTCTCAGCTAACTCAAGTTTTGAATAGAAACACGGGTCAAGAGGAACGTTCAACCCCCCCTAAGAAAGAACAAGTTTCTATCGAGAGCTTCATGATACAAAGGCCTCCTACTTTTAGTGGATCATTTGATCTCATGATCGCTGAACAATGGATCAACTCCATTGAAAAGATCTTCTCCATCCTTCAATGTTCTGAACAAGAGAAGGTTCTCCTGGCGGCTTATCGTATGGAGGGTGAAGCTGATCAATGGTGGACGTTGATCAAAAATATGAATCCTGAGGAGGAGATCGATGCTTTGGAATGGAAGGAATTTCGGAAGATGTTTTTCGATAAATATTTTCCACGCACCCTCCATCTTAAGATGGAAAGGGACTTCCTTTCCCTTAAGCAAAAAGATGAAGAATCTGTGGGAGCGTACGAGGAAAACTTCACAAGGCTTGCACGATACGCTTCCGGCTTCGTCGTTACCCCCGAATGCAAGGTTGACCGCTTATTTGGTGGGTTGAAGCCTAGCTTGCGGAAAGCATTAGCGATCCGTGACTTCGAAAGCTATGAGGAAATTGTCCGATGTGCCCTCAAGTTTGAAATTGAGATCAGGGAATCACATGGGTATCATGGGGACAAGAAGCGTAAGGTGGACTTCAATGCTGGTGGTCCGATGGATAAATCCAACAGTTCTAAGAAGTTCCAGCACCCCACTTGCCAAAAGTGTGGGAAGAAGCACCCTGGAAATTGCCTTAAGGGGACGAGAAAATGCTTCAGGTGTGGAAGAGAAGGGCACCTAGCTATTAACTGTCGGCAAGAAGGACCCGCAACTGCGACAGAGGAGAGGAACGCTCCGTTTGAACCTCAACGCGTTGTTCAATGCTACAAATGAAAAGAACCGGGTCATTTTGCAAATCATTGCCCTAATCTAAGGGTTATCGGAGGCAACCAACAACCTCCAAGACAGCAAGGAAGAACTTTTTCCATCACTTCTGCCGAAGTGAACCCCGACAACGAAGTGGTGATAGGTACGCTAGTTATTCATTCAAGAATAGCGAACGTACTTTTTGATTCAGGTTCTACGCATTCTTTTATATCTCGAATGTTTAGTAGAACAATCCCAGCACCACCACGAATCATGGAAGTAAAGATGTCAGTGAGTACGGAAAATGGGGCAATCATTGCATCCCATGAATATAAGTCTTCCCCTGTTATAATTTGTGGATTGAATTTCCCAGAAAACCTCGTCATACTCCCTCTGGTGGAATTTGATGCAATTCTTGGCATAGATTGGCTTTCCTTATATAGATCCAACATAAATTTTCGGAAGAGGGAAATCACACTCCATATGGAGAATCGACCCCCGATTCTTTACAAGTGTCAGGAGGAAGATGAATGTCCTTTAGCTTCATCATCTCAAGCATGGATATTACTACCCTATGAGCACGCGTATCTGGCTCAGATGATTGAGTCCAAAGAAGAAACCATCCTTGAAGAAATTCCTATTGTGAGGGAATTCGCTGAAGTGTTTCCCGAGGAACTGCCTGGTCTTCCTCCAAGAAGAGATGTTGGGTTCTCAATTGAACTTATACCAGGGGAGCTACCAATATCTAAGACTCCATATAGAATGGCTGTTGTGGAGCTTGAAGAGCTGAAGAAACAACTATAGGAGAATCTGGATAAAGGTTTTATACGCCCAAGTGCTTCACCATGGGGTGCACCAGTCCTCTTCGTCAAGAAGAAGGATGGGTCAATGCGGCTTTTCATCGATTATCGTGAACTTAACAAAATCACGATAAAGAACAAGTATCCACTCCCACGAATTGATGACTTGTTCGATCAGTTTCATGGAGCACAATACTTCTCCAAGGTGGACTTGCGGTCGGGATATTATCAAGTAAGGGTGAAGAAGGAAGATATCCCCAAGACTGTTTTTCGTACAAGATACGGGCACTATGAATTCATAGTAATGCCTTTCGGACTCACCAATGCTCCAGCAATATTCATGGAATTGATGAATAGAGTCTTTAGTGATTACCTTGACAAATTTGTGGTAGTCTTTATAGATGATATTCTAATATACTCCAAAACCAAGGAGGATCATGAGGAGCATTTAAGAACTGTACTAGAGACTTTGCGCAAGGAGAAGCTCTATGAAAAGTACAACAAGTGTGAGTTCTGGTTGAAGGAGGTCTCATTCTTGGGCCATATCATCACAAGCAATGCGATATCTGTGGACCCCTCCAAAACAGATGCAATTGAGGGATGGCCGAGGCCAACATCGGTAATGGATATCCGTAGCTTCTTGGGGTTAGCTGGATATTATCGACGATTTGTGGGAAATTTCTCACGATTGTCCAACCCTCTTACCAAGATAACTCGAAAGGGAGTAAAGTTTGCTTGGAGTGATGAATGCGAAGAAAGCTTCAAGGAGTTGAAAAGGAGGCTTATCACTACACCCGTGCTCACTTTACCCACAAGTGGGGAGCTTTTTGTGGTATTCAGTGATGCTTCGAAAAAGGGCTTAGGATGTGTGCTGATGTAGAATGATAAAGTGATATCCTATGCCTCAAGTCAGTTGAAAATCCATGAGCGAAACTATCCAAGGCATGATCTAGAGTTGGTGGCTGTGATCTTTTCCTTGAAAATCTGGTGGCATTATCTCTATGGAGAGAAATGTGAGATATATACTGACCACAAGAGTCTTAAATATATATTCACACAGAAAGAGATTAATATGCGCCAAAGAAGATGGATAGAGCTCATCAAGGATTATGATTGTTCAATACATTACCACCCTGGAAAAGCGAACAAGGTGGCGGATGCCCTAAGTAGAAAGGATCCAGCGATTCTATCAATGATGAGAATTGAGAAGGATCCAATCTTCTTAGACTTGATGAAGATGGATGTAGGAATCATAAAGAAGAGAAAATCATTAATCCTTTCAAAAATGATTTCTCAACCATCTCTTTTGGAAAGGTTAAAGGATGCCTAAAAGGATGATGTGGGAATTCAAGAAAAAGTGGAAGCTATCAAAAAGGGGAAATCCTCAGAGTTTAATGTTAATGAAAAATGAATTGTGAGGTTTGGGAAAAGACTATATGTTCCATCAAGTCCGTAGCTGAAGAAGGAACTTTTGGATGATGCACATAGTTCAAATTTCTCTATTCACCCAGGGAGCACAAAGATGTATCGAGATCTCCGAGAAAACTTTTGGTGGGATAATATGAAGAAGGAGATCGTCGAATATACATCAAAGTTCCTGGTGTGTCAGCAAGTGAAGGCAGAGAGGCATAATTCTAAGGGGATGATGCAACCATTGCCCATACCAGAATGGAAATGGGAGAACATCACTATGGACTTTGTCACCGGACTTCCAAGGACATCCAAAGGCAACAATGAAATCTAGGTTGTTGTGGATCGTCTTACAAAGACTGCACACTTCATTGCTATTCGAGAGGATTTATCATTGGATCAACTGGCACGGATATATATCAGGGAAGTGGTAAGGTTGCATGGATTACCACTATCTATTGTGTCTGACTGAGATCCAAGATTCACCTCTAAGTTTTGGAAGAGTCTTCAACATGCTCTGAATACTGAACTGAACTTCAGTACGGCCTATCATCCTCAAACTGATGGTCAATCCGAGCGGACTATCCAAACACTTGAGGATATGTTGAGAGCGTGCTCAATTGACTTTAAAGGAGGATGGGATCAACATCTTCCTCTGGTTGAGTTCTCTTATAATAACAGTTTCCACTCGAGCATCCAAATGGCACCATATGAAGCCCTGTATGGGAAAAGGTGCAGAACACCGGCATGTTGGGATGAGGTCGGTGAACGTAAGCTGCTTGGACCAAAAATGGTCGAAGAAATGGTGGATAAGGTGAAAACCATTCAGCAGCATATCAAGGCATCCCAGAGTCGACAGAAGAGTTATGCAGATAATCGTCGACGATACCTTGAGTTTAAAGTTGGAGACATGGTGTTTTTACGCATATCTCCGTGGAATAAGGTCATGAGGTTTGTAAAGAAAGGGAAGTTAAGTCCAAGGTATATCGGCTCCTTCGAGATTCTTGATTGTGTTAGGGATTTGGCCTATCGACTAGCACTTCCACCTACTATGGACAAGGTGCATGATGTCTTTCATGTATCCCTCTTAAGGAAGTACATACTGGACCCTTCACATGTACTCTCTTCCGAGGTGGTACAATTGGAATATAATATTTCTTTTGAGGAGCAACCAGTGAAAATCTTAGATCATAGAGAAAAAGTTCTACGAAATAAGACAATGCCCCTCGTCAAGGTGTTGTGGAGAAACCACAAGTTTGAAGAAGAAACTTGGGAATCGGAGGATATGATGAAGCTGAGTTACCCACATTTGTTTTAGTGTGGGAAAAGGAAAATTTCGAGGGCGAAATTTCTTAAGGGGGGAATATTGTAACGACCCAAAGTTTCATTAATGGAAAATCCCTCTTGATCCAGTTAGATGTCTATTTATAAAAAATGTTTTTATAAGATGTCAACTTCTTTGGTTTTATGTTAATAATTTTGACCATTGTTAATATATCTGTTGAACATTGATCACATAATTAGTATAAATATAAGGCTTTAACGAACCCAATTTTTACTCAGACAAAGGAAGCGATGGCCTCATCCAGTAGAATTGCCCCATACGAATCCCATTTGTCGGAGCTCGGAAAAGATCTGGCGTCTTTGGGCTTTTCCCTTGACCAATCCCAAGCTTAGCTTCATTATGTCAAGATCGAACGTGACCATCTACGGGAAAAGTGGAAGTTGATAGAGATTACCACTCGAGCGATGTTATCTGAGCCACCCCAAGAGTCTGTCACCATCGCACACCTTACCCTTAGGTCTTATGCGGTTGTTTTAAGGGGTTATGTTACAAATAAGTAGTAATATGTTCATGTACATTATTTTTTTTATATAATAATGAATATAATTTCTAGTCATTTTTGATACATTGTAAATAGTTTTTAAAGTAAAAATGGTGTTTTTAGTTATTATTTAATTAAAAATTCAATTTTATTAAATTAAGGGATTTTTGAATTAAATAATATTTTAATAAAATATTATTATTAATATTAAATTAATTTTTGTTAAATATAAATTATCTTATAATTTTATGATTGCAATTACAATTTTTATTAAGATTTGAAAGCCATTTCTGTCAAAACCCGTGAATTTTCGATAAATGTTGGTTTTTATTTTAAAAGTGAAAATTAACATATTTAGAAATTTTTTTAGATAAAATAACTGTCATTTCTGTAATCAGGACAATGAAATTATCCAACGGTGAATTTTTCATAATTTTCTGAGAAAGTCAAATTTTTGGGTAAAAATTAAATACCGTTAAAATATATAATGTGTTTTATGACATCATAATGACCCAATGGTGATGTAATAAAATATCATAATCCATATGGTTGGCCAATATATGTTTTATCATTAAAATAATGACGTTTTGGGTTTGTTTAACTTACTTTTCAAAGCATTAATGAACCCCTCAAGACATATTCAACACTTTTCCTTTTTAAATTAATTTCCATGGGAGTGTGACTCACCTCCACATAAGCAACCCTAATATTTTAATAATTTCGGACCTTGGCCTTGTAAAATATTGTTTTCATATTTCCTTTTCCAGAAACCATGGGCAAAAACCATGGGATGGTTTTTGGTTTGGATTAATTTAATATAAGGGGTCCCAAACCTAAATAATAAAGAATTCTCTCACCTTTCCTATATAAACCCACCCAAGCTCCCACTTCCTCCTCACTAAAATACCTTGGAGTTCGTCCAACCTCTGCCCTAATCTCTCTAGAATCCTCCCAAGGTGCCCCAAGCTCCCAAGAATCCTCTCTGAAGCCTCTCTCTAGCCTTTTGAAGCACACTTCCAAGTAAGGGTTTTTTTCTTCCTTTCTCATTTTTGTCAATTTTATTTAAGTTGTATTGCCCTTTTAATTTCAATTATGAATATTGGGGTATGGTTTTTCACCTCCCTCATACTGCCCTCTTTATGTTTGAATTATGGGATACCCCTTTCTCTCTCATTTAATGCCTCTCATGTACACCCGTTACTATGCCGAAATTCCGAAAGGAACTTCTCTCTCTTCTTTTACATTCAAGAAATACTTTTGTATCATGAATATAAATTCCATTTAAATTGTTGGGACATGTATCTATATAAACTCCTTACTTTCCATTACATGTAAATATGATGAGGAACTCCTTTCTCTCTCATCAACCTTTTTTATGAATTCTTATGTCACGCCGTTACGCTGCCGAAATCACACCGATTTTCTAAGCCAATGTCATTGTGTAGTGAATACCATGCCCATTTATCCATCAAGGGTATTCACCTTTATGCACATTTACTTATTGATTGTAAAGTTTCATGTATGAATTCCACATTCCTTTATCTTGGAATAAATTATTATGTTTTATGAATCCATATTTTATGATCCATGTGGCACACTTATGCAAGAAATGAAATGTTTAAGAAGGGTGCGCCCTTATAGCGCTCCAATGCATTGGGTAAGGTATAGTATCATGATACTTCATGTGCAATGAGTGTTGAGTCGTGCTAATTCAAGTGAAATGAGGGTTTACTCGTGCTTCTTGTGCAATGATTGTTTACTCATACTCCATGTGCAATGAGCCTTGGCTCATGCTAATTCCATGATAAGTGTTGTTGCCACATCTCCATGTTATGATTATCATGATTTATCATGCCTTTATGTTCATGTTTCTTTTATTCTCTATTGATATGCCTATTGTCTAACATGTATTGTACTCCTCATGTTATTCCATGTGTACTTTCTTACTGGGCTTTATAGCTCACCCTTTTCTTATGCATGTCCTTAGGTTATCCCATGCAATGCTAAGTACGAGGGAATGTAGTGGTCATGTAAAGGATGTTTTCAATAAAGATGTTGTATTTAATGTTTTAAGTTTTTATGTAATAATCCTAATCCCCAAAGACACTAAACCTCTCGATCTTCTTTGTTGTATCAAGTGAAGTTTTATGTAATGAATCATGTTTAAGTTGTAATAAAAAGCAGGGTTGTCATAAATGACTCTCGTTCCCTTTATGGTAGAGGAAGGGTCACCAGCCATTGTGATTGACCAAAGCAGAGGAACAGGGCCAAGTGAAGAGGCTAGGGGTATTTTCAACCCTTCAGGTCTTCCTTCTCTTACTCAAACGATCTTTGCCTCAATAGTGGAAGAACATCCAGAAGTTGAGGGCTCATTTGACCATTTTGAGTTGGTTCCCATAGAGAGAGACAGGGTAACCTTTATGTCATGGGATGAATCCAGTGGATATCCCTAAGCCCTATAGGATTTTGGAGGGACTTTAAATCTTGAGGAACCAATCAATCCTAATCAAATGGTATTTTCCCCCATAGAGGGAGTCCCTTCGAAGATTGATACTTTGCCTACACATGTTGACTCTATAGAAGTCACAATCACGAGGGAGGCTAATTTCCTAGGCCCTAAAAATTTGGAGTGGTCTATTGTACATTTTTCTCCAATTCTGAGAGAAGTTGTGTTTTTTCCTCCATGATATCAAGTCCAATACCCTTCTTCGGACTGACTATCCCTATAGGCCTGATAACAATAAGAAACCTTTTGAGGGATACCTTAGGGATTACTATTTTGGTTGGGTATGGTCCTGGTCCATCAGTGTTCCCGAGCGATTGCGGGGCGCAACTGCTGATTGAAGATGTGGTGATAACTTTTTCGAGTAGCGATATTGCTAAGGAGGTGGAAGTTACTGAAGTCTTATCTTCTCTATTCTTCAAATTTCAACTATGAGCATTAGAAATAGCGTCGGATGCTCACACTCTATCCTATGTTGCAATTATCAGAGACGAGGATACTGTAGAGTCAAGTAGTTTTGTATCCACTGAATCGAGTCCCTCTCTTATGAATTTCATCCCTAGCTATATTTCTTCACCAGGGAGTGAATCTGAGACTAACTAAGATGGCATATTTTACCTTCGTCCCATCCGTCAAAAGGTGTGGAGGAACATTTGGAGATTAATCTCTCAAAATCTATTAGATGAGATGTCGGAGAAGTTTTTAAAACTACACTATCATTTTATGGTCCTGGGATTTGGTTGATTTAATTATCATGTCATCCATGATATAGTGAGTCAGGTGGTTTCTGCTCGGGAAGCAACTGGTACCCTTGAGTCTCAACTTTCTACGGAAAATTTGATGGATCATCTTGCTACTATGTGGAAAATTTAAATTTACAAAGATTCCAATCAAGCCGGAGAGGTTTTGAGGTTTCAAAATGAACTCATGAAGCAAGGATCCTTGGTGGAACAACTCGGCTAAGAATTAGAGAAAAAGAGCTGGAATCTAGAGTGGCTTTAATAGGAGCAGGCCTAGGCTACGGTTTCCATCGAGGAGTGGCGATGGTAAATGAAAGAAGGAGAAAGGACTGACCTTGAGGCTATGAGGGATGCAGAGGCACTATGGGAAGGTGCAGAGACCAAAACTTTAAATTTGTTAAATCTTCTCCAAGCCATTGAGGAGTCTCATCAATTATTGATGAAACTTTGTGACTCTACTGAATATATCCTATAATGATCATGTTCCAATTATGAGTATAGGCTCTAGGTTGTGGATTCCCACCATATCTTTATGAAATAGGATGGAATTATTTTACCCTCTAATGCTTCTACTTTTCCTTTTCCTATCATGTCAATTAATCACAATCAACCATATAAGCATTATTTCGATTAGGTATTAATTTTAAACTGTGATTCGAAACTAGTAAATAGAAATAATCAAATCAGGCTCCATTTTTTTCCTGAGTCGCAAGACTCAGTGAGTGTACTTTGACTATTGCAAGGGTTTCATGGAAAACCTTACTAATCTTTCTGTATTTTTCATTATCACCCTAATTTTTTGCTAAGACTATTTGATACAGGCTTAGTGGGTATAACTTGAATTTTTTCTAGGCTATCCTTTACGGGTTTTCAACCAAACAAGCTTTATGTATCTTTGGATTATTTGATTGATCAACATTTTTTCCTAAACCATACACAGTATAGGTTTAATGAGATGGTACTTGACTTTTATTCAGGGGTGCCCTTTGTGGTTTTTTACTTTAAAGAGTATTGTGTATTCTTCATTGGAGGTTTATAGTCCTTCCAATAAGACTTATTACTGATGTTTTAGTTTGAACATCTTTGAACAAAACTTGACAGGGTAGGGGTCCCAATGTGGGATTCATCAGCCAGAAATGTCCTAATAATATCATACAAGAATGAGGGATTTTTTTTACCCCGGCTTTGTGAGTTTTGGATGAATGTGAGGCTTGAGATCCATGTTAGGAGTACTTAGGTGGGAGAGGAATCTCCTAAGGTTGAATTTTCCTTTGGTTAACATACATTTTATAGGTGACATGTGCAGAGCCATTAGGGCATGATGTGAATAGTCAAACAAAGGTGTCTGTAGGACACTGGCCTTCCATCTCTGATGGCCTGGGGGAATTTATAACACTTTGGGTTTGTTTTTGAGGTTGGGGGCCATAGTGGGTGTCCTATCTGAGGAATTATTTCTGAAATTATTAGGGGAATTTTTATCAGATATGAATGGGAAACCACTCCCCTGTGAATTTTACTTGTATAAGGGAGGACTGGTGAATCGTTCGGTTTAATGTCATACAACCAGGAAACTTAACACCCATTATGGGAGATCATTTTTCTCTAACCAAAGGAGAGTAAATAATTCTTAATTTCAATTAGAATTTCCTTTCATGTCTAAGAATTTGAAAATGTAAAGTTATGTAAGACATTTTCCAGGGGGGTTTGAATTCGGGGAGTTAGACAGGACATAAATGTCATACGTGCATATAGAAACTATAAAGGACTCTCCTGGGGACGAATTTACCTTTTATTGACAACCGTTTTGTAGGAGACATATGAAGAGCCACTGGGGCATGATGTGTATAGTCAAACAAAGGTGTTCTTAGGACACTGGACTTCTATCTCTAATGGTCATGCAGGATTATAGAGATTGGTACCTTTCTGGACACGGTGTATAGCTTTTGAAAGAGGGTGTGCCTAAGCATGAAAGGGGGTATTTCTTTCGCTAAAATTTACTAGGAAACCTAGAAATAAGTGGGGGAATTTTATTGTTTCAAACATGGATCAAATTCATGCATATGGATGGGGTATCTTTATTTTATAGAAACCTCAAAAGAGACCAGTGGTGAATCAGGCCAGGATGTTTTGATATATCTAGGATGTGGGTAGGAAATAGAATGTAAACCATGAATTTGAGGGTTCTTGAATAAGGAGGTATTTCATGAGGCTTATAAGCTTTCAGGAATACTGAGTTATAATATGACTCTCCTGAGGATGAATTTTCCTTTGGTTGATGGCCATTTTTTAGGTTATATATGCAGAGCCACTGGGGCATGATGTGAATAGTCAAACAAAGGTGTCCATAGGACACTGGCCTTCCATATCATATGGCCATGGAAGATTATAGAGATTCAATATTACTCAAATTATGGAGTTTGAGTTATACCAGGAGTGTATCCAGATACATTAGAAACTTTCAGGCTTTGATTCACTCATGGGATCAGGTAATCCCCTACATATATCTGACTCATATTCAGGGTGAGGCATTCATCCCATCTTTAGAGTACCCTATAGTTTAACATTGTACGGCCAGGACCCGGGGTTCCTTATGGGGAAGATAACTGTTACATTCCTTTTAGGGTCATACTGTTAGCACCAAAACTCATGGACTAATTCACCATGATGTCATGGTGGATCCCCCACTGAGGTCCCTAAACTCATGTGAGCTATGCTCGGTGTGAGAAATAAGGGATTTTAAGGATTCTGGATCACCACTTAAGAATGTCATAATCCATGGTAGGTATTATTTTATGCTTAGATCAATTATATGCAATTTTACTTCATTAAGAGAGGACATTATACTGTGCAGTTTAGAGTCATGCAGTAAGGAAATTCTATCACAAAGACCATAAATAGCTTTGAGTTAATTGTGTTTGGGATATTCTGGCATTCCTTAGACATGAGTGATGATAGAATGTGTAAACCATAGTCTCGGGGGTGGGGGGTGGATCAAGAGGAATGACATGGGGCTTGGAATCCATTGGGCACACTGAGGTAGTATAGGACTCTCTTGATGAAGAATTTGCCTTTGGTTGATGGTCGTTTTGTAGGAGACATATGCAGAGCCACTGGGGAATGATGTGAATAGTCAAAAAAAGGTGTTTGTAGGACACTGTATTTCTATCTCTGATGGAAATAAATGTTTATGGGGACCCAATATTTCCTGGAGTATGGATTTTGACAAACTAGAAAGATGTGTCTAGGAACGTAAGAAATATCCAGACCGTGATCAGCCACGAACCACTGAAGCTTCTACATAGATCTAACTCATATGTAGGGGGAAGCAAGATCTTTTGACTCCTTATGATTTTCATAATTCAAACTTAGAATTCTCATCATCTCTTTAAATTTTTTGTGTAGGAAATTGGGGGAACATTTTGAATCTTGTAATTTTGAGAATCGGGTCACACGTGACTCTTGAGGAACCTTGATGTTTAGATTCGTGCGGTTAGGACCTTTTTTGGGTTCCCCTATACAAGTTTGACCTATGCACGGAGGAAGCGGCATTGCTGTTTTTCTTTTTTTAGGCAGCTAGACCAGGATAAGGGATTTTTGCATCACTATGTATCCCACTGAGGAATGGGAATCAAGCCGTACATATTTCTAAATATTCCCTACAAAGGTCTGGTCCATGTGTAGGGACATGAGAGGGTATTTTTTAAATTGGTGGCTGGGCCCGAATGTTAAATCTAGGCTTCACTATATATCATGCAAGGGATCGAATCAATCCATATGTAGTTCTGAATTTGGGGAATCTTGGTTTCATTTACTACGGGTGTTGGGTCTATCATATTCCTCTATAGTTTTTTTACATAAGTGAATCCTTACCACTGATCCTAAGATCACATGAGTTATACTCAATGTGAGAAACAAGGAGTGACAAGGATTTACCTCATAATATGGGGAGATAGAGGATACAATAGAGGCATTTTTTGTGGGGGTTGGTCCAAGATTTAGGGTCAAGGCATCGCTACATATCCCACTGATTAATGGAAATCAAGCTATACGTAGTTCTTTGGGGACTGTGTAGTTTATAATCATGCGATTAGGATGATTTATGTTATGTGGTTTAACATCTTGTAGCTAGGGTGATATGTTGTGCGGTTTATAGTCATGAAGCAACAACATTGGAATCATAGTTTAGTGTTGTGTTGTAGGGACTAATACCATATAGTTTAATTTCATCTGGTTTGGATGATAACTCATAGTTTAGATACATATATTTTGGACCATATACATAGCTGTTGCGTGAAGTAATTCTTCAAAAACCTTGCATTTGTGGGAGTCATGATGATATTTTCATCCATTGATATCAATTCATATTCTCCATTGGAATAGAACCTATGTATGAAATATGGTCCCTCACAATTTGGCTCAAGATTTTAGGGTTTCTTCCTGAGTATCATCGGGGTTCTAAGGAATAACACCATCTCTCCTTCAAGGAAAGACCAAAGGTGAACCTCTTTTGTTGAAGGCTCATGCGATACGATTTTGGTAGACTTCCAAATGGTACAAAGTGTGCAGCCTTTTCTCATCCAGCTGCTCCAACTCATCAAACTATTTTTGTGATTTCTCATCCATGGATAGTTGATCACAAATGGACACACACAGTGATGGAACTTGAATTTTAATAGGCAAAACCGCCTCTACCCTATATACTAGTGAGTATGGGGTTTCCTGGGTAGTAGTGTGGGATGTGGTTTAGTAAGACCCTAAAGTATGAAGGAGCTTGTCTGGCCACAATTTATTCTCTTTATCTATCATCTTATTGAGTATATTGGATAGAGTCTTGTTGAAATCCTCTATCTTCCTGTTGGCCATTACATGGTAGTAGGATGAATGGTTGTCTTTGATTCTATACTCCTAGTATAACTTTTCCAACTCAGTATAGTATAAGTTAGTGCCATTTTCCATCAATATTGTATGAGGGACACCAAATATGGTAGTGATGTTGGCCTTCACAAATCTAACAATGCCTTTTCCCCTACCTCTTTAAGGGGCATAGCTTCAACACGTTTGGAGAAGAATTCAGTTACTGTGAGAATGAACTTCAATTATCTAGTTGTGGTGGGAGGATATGGTCCCACAATACCCATCCCCCATATGGAAAATGGCTAGGAGTACTTAGTTGTGTGCAGTATCATTGGGGCTTGGTGGATAAAATTGGCATGAACTTGGTAGGAATGGCACTTCTTGGTGAATGTGGAACAATCTTGTATCATAGCAGACCAATAGTATCCAATCCTTTGAATTTGATGTGATATCTTGGTTCCTAATTGGTGTGCTTCACAATCTTCAGCAAGCACTTCTTTCATGATGATAGAAGTCTCTTCTCCATTGATGCACCTGTGAAAGACTCTATAAAGGCCTCATTTATAGAGAACTGTTTCTTGGTTTATGTCGTTGTACAAGACAAAGTTGAATTCCTGCCTCTGGATCTATTCTCTCCCCGCATGATATGGTGGGAGTTCCCCCCTCCAAAGATAATTTTCAATGGTGGTCATCTATAAGGTGGTGTGACCATAAGGATCAGAAATATGTCTAATCTCATTTATTTCCTCCATATTGTTTTGAATAAATGGAAAGAACATCTGATAGTGGGAAATGTTGATGACTATTTCAGCCTGGTCTGGATCAGCTAGGGTTGTCGCTACATTTTACAATGCATTGGCTTGATCATTTTTTGATTGGGAGACATAGTTCAGTGTTGGTTTTGATAGGAATTATACCATCAATTCTCAAACATGGTTCGTCAAAGGTACCAATACTTCTTTCTTAATGGAATATTTACCATTGACCTACTTGATTACCATCTTTGAACCACATTTTATCTTCAGGTGTTCGGATCGTGTATGAATTCTCATCTCTAGGCCTGCAATGAGGGCCTGGTATTCTACTTCATTATTTGTGAATCCCTCTAAAATAAGGAAGGAGTGAGGCAAGACGGCCTTCTTGGGGGATATTAGTATAAATCTTAGCCCTACTTTTTGAGCTTGGGATCCTCCATCCTTCTCCCTATTTGGATTCTAGAACCAATATAAAAGTATATTTCCTATGTCGGGGGGCTTCTTGGATGGATAACACTTCTCCATCTGGAAGTTCAGCATCCAACGGGGTTGTTTCTTCTGAGGGGTGCTCTTCTAGGAAGTCTGCTAATTCCAGGAATTTGATGGATTTCTACGGTATGTACCATATTTCAAACTATTGTAGGATGACTTCCCACTATGATAGGCGTCCAGTTATCATGGGATGGCTGAGGATATCCTTGAGCGGGTTGCGGCAGGAGACCAGATGGACCTCGTGGTGCTGTAGGTAATGCCTGAATTTCTAAACTGCGAAGATTAGGGCTAGGAAATTTTTTTTGATTCATGAATATTGAGTCTCAACATCAATCATTGTTTGAATGAGGTAATAGAGACTGTTCTAGCTACTGGCATCATTCTTCTGCATAAGGAAAGCTCCTAATGACCATTCCAAGGCGGTTACGTACAAAATGAGTGGTCTCCCCTCAACTGGAAGCATCAACACTAGTGGGATTAGAAGGTATCTTTTGAAATTATTTAATTCTTATTGAAAATCCTTATCCTACTCATATGTAACCCCTTTCTTTATTAACCCGGTGAAAGGTAAACATTTACCTGCAAGGTTGGCTATGAAGTTCTGGATGTAAGCTAGGTGCCCTTGGAGACCCCTCAACTCTGTGAGGTTGTGAGGTGGAGACATGCCAAGGATAGATTTTGTATTGTCAGGGTTTACTTTGATGTCGTGATGGTGTATGATGAAGACAAGGAATTTTCCAAAGGTAATGCCAAAAGCACACTTTAGGGGATTCATCTTTAAACTGTGATCTCATATCTTGTTGAAGAAAGTTTCAAGATATGTCAGGTGGTTTGAGCACTATCATGATTTAACCACTACATCGTTGATATACCACTTGATGAATTTTCCGAGGAAGGTCTTGAAAATGCGATGCATGGCGCACTGATATGTAGCACTGGCATTTTTCAAACCAAAGGGCATCACCTTATAATAGAACACTCCCTAGGGGCCTGAAAGTAGTAGCTTATTCATCTATTTGGGCCATTCGGATCTAGTTGTATCTAGAATAACCATCCATGAAAGAGACGGCCTCATATCCGGCAGTCGCATCGATCAATAATTTTGTGATTGGGATCGAGAAATCATCTTTTGGGCAGTGCCGATTGAGGTCCCTGAATTCAATGCAGACTCTAATATGTCCATTATTCTTTTTAACAGGGACTATTTTTGTCATCCAGATCAGATATTGGACTTCTTGGATGAAGTTAGCTTTTATTATATTGTCAAATTCAGCCTCTATTTTGGCATCATGTGTCGGGTGTGTCCTTTTGGGTGCCTGTTTATAGCCACAGAGGTCTTCCGGTAGACCCAGATGATGAGTGGAAACCTCAGGATCGAGGCCTGACATTTCTGTGTAATTTCAGGAAAACACATCTCGATTATTTTTTATGAAGGATTTATATGACACTTTCTCCTCGAATGGAATAGCCACACTAATCAGAGTGGGTCATGGTTCATATTCAGTGCCCAGGTTTATCTCCCTAAGTTCATCGTTTGTGGTGGAGACACATTTTCGAATGTGGGAGGGAAATCATTGAGGTCTTATTATTCATCATCATATTCTTCCTCTTCTAATGGAGAGAGGATTCTCGATATGAAATCTCTGGTGTTGGGATAGAAATCGTCTTCTGCCTTAGTTAGTAAGGCGGTAATGGTCTGGGGTCCCGAGGATGGGTCGGGAACATCTTTGTTTGGGATTTCCTTTACATCATAGGAGCTTTCATGCTCTTCAGCATCTTTGGACTTGGCATCCATAACAGAAATCAAGAAGACAACTAATTATATATTCAAGCTTTAACTTATGCATTTAACTTTGTTGATGAGTAATACATACTCTTCCCCAAGCTATTGGAGGAGATTGACGAGAGCCATTTCCAATCCATTTGGGGTGCTGATCCAATCAATGTTGTCGGCTAAAGACTTCTTCTCTCTCAGTTCATAGAACCCTGCATTGATGTAATGTGACTCACATGATTTGAATGGAGATTTATCGGCATGCAATGTCCCGTTTTTTCCATTAGTTCAATATTTGATGCATTGATGGTATGATGACAGAATCACAGTGTGTTGATACATCCAGGGCCTCCATGACAAGATGTTTAAGGCCATACATTTCTTCACTACTAAAAAATTATAATCAGATACAATTTCTCTAAGATATGTTTTAATATTGATTCATCCCAATAGTTTCTGCTTGCTTTTGTCATATCCCAGTAGAGTTGTGGTGTAGGGTGTTAGACTGTCCTCATCATAGCCTAACTGAAAAAATGTTCATAGTGAGAGGAGGTTGACTCTGGAGATTTTGTTGATGAAAATTCTTCAAACATCAATGTTGTTTATTTTTCTAGACACATATAAGGGTTTTATGTGCCCTTGCATGATGGCATCTTCATCCTTGTCTTTTAAGGAGGTGACAACATGGCATTCTTTGAGATTGGTTTCCATCCGATAAATTTGAGTCGCTGCTACTTCAGACTCTAATTCCTAGGGACTTGTTAAGGCTTCAATGAGTACCTCCCTAAGGTCTGTGGACAGGCTCAAGGCATCTAGGATCTATATATTTTCCAGTACTGAGGCTAGATGCTTCATAATTTCATATTTCTGCTCCAAAGTTTGTCACCTCCTAGCTCGGGGATGCACTTTCATGGGTGATTTATGGGATTGATATTTGGACGTAGATGGTCTGACCTCTATGATTGGAGCTAGTGGCACTATTGTACTTTCTGAGTTAGGAAAAACTAGTCTGCATGTATGCCTTGGGCGATTGGATATATGTTCTTCCTCTGAGGGATAATATGAGATGACTGGGCCCATATTTCTTCTGGCAGGGATGGAGAAACATTGAAGTTCCTGTTGTGTCTATTGGATGGTTCTTAAGAGATTTTCTGCAATAATTACGGTTTGAGCTAAGGCATGTCTATAAATTTGACTCCTACCATGATCATGCCTTCCAGGAAACCCTCAGCCTCTATAGTCTCTTCCTCTGGATCTCTGGTTGGATATGGGGAATTCATGTTTGTGGCCATAGTCCCCATCATAGAATGGGTCCATCAAGTGAATGAAATTAATAGAGTCGAAGATCAGTTCTTGATACGACAATGATTTTGTCTAGCTGTCTTCTTCTGATGATGTCGTTTGGT
Organism: Viscum album; assembly: GCA_963277665.1. Taxonomy (NCBI): domain Eukaryota; kingdom Viridiplantae; phylum Streptophyta; class Magnoliopsida; order Santalales; family Viscaceae; genus Viscum; species Viscum album. Next base: position 289,148,642 of record OY728127.1, on the reverse strand, counting down.
GGGGTGGTGCTTGCTATACTGTTTGGCGGGGCAGTGCTCGTGGTCTCGAGTCTTGTAGCATGAATTCTGAAAGTGTCAAGACTGGCTTCAACTTTGGTGTCATCTCATCTTCTTGCTCTTTATTTCTTCCCTTCTGTCCCCTAGAGGACTGAAGGGTTGAGGATGATGGTCATGTTGCATCAGGAGCTATTGGGGGCATGGTCGGTTGCTTAACTGTACCTAGATGATTTCATGATATCGTTTGACTGTTTTCCGAGTCATCCAACTTTAAAAAAAATCCCCTTTTTATTGGTGACTATTTTCCATTCCTCTTCCTCTCTTGGGTATAAAGTGGAGACATACGCCACTTCTGCTGGCGGCGGACCCAACTTGACTTGTCTGAAATCCACCATCTTTCGCAGGAGATCCTTGAAGATGAAGAACTCATGGATGGTGTGCCCCAATATCCAGTCATAGGGGAAATAATTTGGATGGTTTTTGAGACCCACTTCATCGGATCTCTTTGGCTCTGGAATCCAGAGAAAGTTGCAATTCATGGCGGCTATGAAGTAGCTGCGGACTTGGTTATCTTGGAATGAGTAGACTTTATTTCTTTGTTCTTCAAACTGACTTATTTTGGAACCCCTTAGATCATCTTGCTGAGGTGGCGGTAGTTATTGGTGTCTAGGGGTCCCGCATGGTTTGGTGGAGGCCTCACAACTGGAGCAGGTGTTGGGGGTGTCTTAAGCATGAAAGAAGTTGCTTCATCTTCTCCCGTTCTTTTTCCTGGGGATGATGGAGCCACCCGATACTTGAGATTGGTCCGCTGCAAGGACTCTTCTATACTTTGGGAAATGGAAGAGAAATCTCGGAACCCACTTGTGTACTTCACTGGGATGAACGGTGTTCACAATTCATCATGGATATTATCAATGCACAAAGAGATTATTTCATCCTAGGGAAGCATCCAATTCAAGGAGTAAGTCAGGCCTTTCTATCTGGAAATTAATTCTGAAACTATTTCATTCTCTCACTGCTTGCAATTTATGAGATCACTAACCATTTTCTTAGGTAATGTCAAATTGAACTGGAATATAAACTGTCACCAGAGGTCCTCCCAGTCTATGATTGAGTCGTCTAGAAATCTATTATACCATATGAAGACTAAACCTTGTAGTGTTCGCATGAAGCACTTAAGTTTCACTTCTTCTTCCTACTCTGAAGTTCCCATCATGGGATCATAGTAAGAGGCATGGTGCATTAGGTTCTATTCTAGGTCTCTTGAACCATTTAAAACTAGGAATACGAGGTTCCCAAATTTTGGTGGTGGTAGAATGTTTCTCACCCAATAAGGGTAGGGTTTGCGCTATGGTTATATCAGAGCGCGCCGCTCTTCCATTTCTTCTAGTTGAGCTGTCGATTTCTCGACAGTATTCAAGATCCCTTGATGCATATCATGCTGGACTTGAGCTTGGGAAGGTGCAGTAGGGGAAAAGCTGGAAATTCCGACACTACTGGAATTTGGGGTGGATACTCAGCCATGGGTATCCTTTGCAAGTTTTCTAGAATATACTCTAGCTTCTTTCCCAGTGGAGGTAAGCCTTGATGTCCCTTCGGGTCCAGATTTAAGTTGGTTGATGGTCCTGATGCTGGATTAGACGAGCATCCGAGCTTAAATTCATTTATCAAGAAGAGTGCCTATGGTAGGGTAACCTCTTCTGGGAACACCTGTTGGCATTCCTCTTGAGGAACACATCTATCAAGATAGCCCCCACAACGCAGCTCGACATTGATTCATCTGAGCTCTTTCATTTCTTCCTCCTTCTTGGAAAATATTTTCTCTAGAATGAGGGACACATTATCAGGAGGAGGAGGTGGGTCATAGAAGACCTGTTATTTATTCTTCTCCTTTTTGGGGATTCGTGTGGGAGGTAATAAAGAATTAACTGAGGGGGTGCCCAAATTTAGGACAGCTCTCTGGTTCCAGGTATGCACACCATCAGGTCCAGTGTGGGATGCCTGTGGGAGGGAACCATCTTCTATTGTGTCATCTCACTTTGTATCATTTCCTATGAGATCCATGGGGTTGATTTTTACCATGTTCACTAATTCATAACGCATTGGGGGTGGTGTACCCGGTGCTGAATGGTAAGAAAGATTTATGTGTCCTTTGTTGGAATTTCTCCCTCCATTATGCGGTATTATTCAGTTTTCTTGGAGAAAATTGACCCTAAGGGATCCTTGATCTAACCTCATAATGTTCCTTTATCCTAGAGAGGATGAACCATGTGATGGGGTGGAATGGGTGACCTCTCTACTCATCATTGTTTCCAGATGGGAGAATACAGACGTCCGTTGTGCGGGAACTTGAGGTGGAAATTCCCCTAGCCCTGCGGGCTGGGGTTTCTCCCATTCTTCCACTAATGCATTATAGTCTGGATTTGTTGGTCTTATGGGGGAATTTTGAGTTGAAAATTCCCCCAGCCCTGCGGGTTGGGCCTATTCCCGTATTTCAGTGGTAGCCTCCACTATTGCCACCTTTTTTATCTCATTTTCTCCTGCGTGGGTGTGAGATGAGTATGGAACTAGATATACATGGGATTTATTGATTTTAGAAGACATGGGCACTGATTGTTGGTTGGATTCCCTTATGAGGAAATCCTACTAGATGTTCTAGGTTACCTGGCTCAGATTTTTTTTGATGGCTTGATCTCATCGGGCCAGATGCTTTCGATACTTACTGCAGGCCAATTTTTGTTGAGTATTTCATCTTTCCTGATCAGGGATTTCATTTGATTTCTGCCTTTGGGTAATGAAATTTCAAGATGTCATTTCCAATGAGGTCTTCTAGACGGGACGTGAGGTGAAGTGTAGAGCTCCATGTTCTCCCCATCCCTGAATATAAACTCCATACGGGGAATTTCCAATGAGGCAATTCAACTTGTGTAGTTCATAGAGGTAATCCAAATCAAGTTTTTTCTTTTTTCCTTTCTGATTGTGGCTACCGTGCAGAAGGGAGGGATTCTAGGTCAATTAGATGGTGAATCTTTCCTAATATGTTGAAATGGTCTACATACCCTTCATAGGAAAAGAACTTTTCTTTTAACTGACAAATATTCATCCAGATATTGAGGTGAATGTTATGCATACATTCCTCAAAAAACTCCCTCGGTGTGTCAAAATGAGAAGTGGTCGTGGACCAATACATCACTGGTATATTATCCTTATCTATTTGTCTTCTCATGAGAAACATATCATGATGTTGTTCTTTTAGGGACTCCTCTATATGATATTCCCAGCTTGACTACTTCTTAATAATTTCATTCCAATCAGTCGGGCTAGTGGGAGCCTCATTGATATGTGAACGGCGTGGGGGTGGCTCAGAAGATGAGTGTGTCCCTAGACCATCCTCTGGTTGAGAAAGGATATCACTCATCATAGACATAGTGTCAGATATGTTTGAATCCATCTTTCTGAGTGCCTTAGCATAGGAGGGATTTCTCATATTTGTCCCAGCAAGGGGAGGGCCTTCTTTCCAGTATGAATTTTGATTGTGGGGAGGACCTTTGCAATTTGTGCTACAATTGTGAGGGATACCATTGCAACTTTATGTCCAACTGCCGGGAGTGTCCCTATGACATATACCCTGGGGAGGACCTTTAGGATGGGCTACAGCAAGGGTATTACCTTCTTTCTTCTTGATTTCACTGAGGGGAGGACCTTCTCGATGACTGCTATGATGGCATGGACTACTATCACAGCTTGATATCTGGCTGCAGGGAGAATTTCTGTAGTGTACATCTTGGAGAGGGCCTTCATGGTGTACTGTAATGAGGGGAGTACCTTCTCGTTGCTTGATGTTACTATGAGGAGGGCCTTCATAGAAACTACCATTATAGGGAGGGACTTCGCAATGACTGTCATCATGGAGAGTACTACCATCATGACTCGACGTCCGACTACAGAAAGAAGCATATTTGTAGCGTATACCCTAGGTAGTACCATCAGGGAGGATGACAGTAAGGGGAGGACCTTCTTTCTGTCTAATCTTCAAGTCAAGGGGATGGATACCCAGACACACATCATGATATAGGCTCTCATGATCAATTATTCCTGGCCTATAGAGTAATCCCCCATGGGTGCTTTCAGGAGGACCTCCAGAGCTACTGGTAGCAATATTGTGGGGAGGGCCTTCGTAACTGCTACTACCAATTCCATAATTTGGTAATGTAATAACAGGGTCTTAATACTTTTTTGATATATGTTTAAGGGTGTTAATAACTCCATCTTCCAGCAAATCAGGATCATGTATGTGATCTTCATTTTCGGTTTCCTTTGGCACATTTAATTTTTGGGTGCTCTCTTATGGGTAATCGGGGAAATCTTCTATTGGTATCAGCCTTCATATACATGTCCCTATCTTTTTGGGTCCCAGGATTTCATCAGGATATGATGATGGACATCTTGGGTTTTAGTAGGGATATATGACTGCCCTAGAGCAGCCTCCACGTTGGACCGACGTCCCCCAGTTGGAACAGGTATTTGTTCCTGATCCGGTTGTCCGTGTATTGTAGGATATTTCCATCAACTCCCCTGGAATAGAGTAGGGATGCATAACTGCTCTGGAGTGGCTAACCCATAAAGACAAGGCTACGCGTAAAATAAAGTTGTTGCACGTAAAATAGTTGGTTGTGCGCAAAAGAGGTGTTGCGCGAAAAGTGGATTTCCTGAAAAAGAAAGGAATTGTGTGCAAGACCCAGTGAAGGTTGCGCGTAAAAAATTGGGGTTGCCCGGTACACCTGGTGCAAAGTGAGATTCATCTGCGGGTGAAAGTGGGACGTCAACAGATCATATATCAATAGTTAAGGATACATATTTCATTAGAGATAATGAAGAGACCTACAGGTCTATAAATTGTGAGTAGATATTTTGAATAAGTGGTGAGCACACTTCAGTTGAGAGAGCAGTGAGATTTCATATTGTGATTGGTTGCAAACCAGAAGGGACAGTGAGTTTTCTTAGAACATTGTAAACATAAGTTCGCTTTTATTAAAGTTGTTACATTGTCACATCACTAGTGTATTCTCCTTGGACGTAGCCTAGTGAGGGTGAACCAAGTAAAAAGCGTTGAGTCATGTACATGATTTGATTTCTGTTTATGCTTTGCTACGGGAAAGAGAGAGAAGAGAGTTTTACATAACAATGAAACACGATCAATAGAGGAAGTTTTTTTAATCTATCATACCCTGATTCACCCCCCCCCCCCCTCAGGGTATCTAACCTAGTGGACCTAACAGTTGAGAAAATAGGTTATTAAAGTGAAAACATTCAAAATATTAAAATGTTTTTATATAAAATTCGATGTGAAATTGATTAAAATGGCCTATATTAGATTAAATGATATGAAATTGATCTAATTATACTTTAAAACCAATTAAAAATATAATTTAACACTATAAATTATTTAGACGAAAAATCTATTTTCAATTAAAATTCATCATTTTTTCACTATTTATCAAAACATGAAACCTATCAAAAAAATCCCAAAAATTCAACCAAATTATATTTTTATATTATTATTTCAAAGAAGAAGTTTATTTTTCAAATATAATTTATAAAAGTGATAGATTTTATTTTTAAAACAAGTGGGTCATTAAAATGTGATAAACTGCTTTTTTTTAAATACAGTTTTTACCATAAAACTAGGTTTATCATATACGTTGTTGAACATAGTGTCTCTTTTTAATTAAGAATTATTATCTAATTCATAAATATTAATAAATATGAAAAATACTTATTCTATCATTACCTGGGTTGTTACAATAAATTATCAGGGTGTTACATGTATGGTGAACTGAGTTCTTGCCAGATTCCATTCTTATTGAGATAAGCTTAAAACTTCGCATTATTTAACTCAATTACATTGTTTTTTTGAATCTTCTTGAGAGAAAAAACACTTTTTTCTGTACTTTTTTGAAAACTTTTAAATAGTTTTATGGTGCCCAACTTGTGCTTTATAAACATAACACAAGTAATAATGAAGGTAATAAAATACTTATCTCCATTGGTTAATTACTTCCCTGTGGTCTAAAAATATGAATGAATAATCTCCAAGGTTTGATAAGATTGGATCTCCAATTTCTTGTGTAAAGAGTTAAAAATATTTCCCTTTTGGAATGTTGAGCACATCCAATTTATTTCTCTTCTCAGTAAAGTAACATCACAAGAATTGTCTCCTCTAGTGATCAAATTTATCTTATTTTGGCCAATATGGATAAGTCTTTTATGCCACAATTCATTTTCTTATTTCATACTTAGATAGCATGAGTTTTCAGTATCACCAACTTGAAAGAAATTTCCTCTCACTCATCGTCCTCTTATCACCACATTTCCATATTCAAGGCTCTTTATAAATAACCCAACTTTCCTAAATAAAACTCCATTTCCTTCATCACAAGTTCATGAAACACTTACCAAATTATGTTTCAATCCATAAACATATAAAGTATTTTTAGATTTGAGATTTTTTTTCCAATGACCACTGAACCAACTCCTTTGATCTTGAGTGACCGATCATTTCCAAAATTCATTTAGACTTTTTTACACTTTTCAATACCTTTCAAGAGTTTTAAATCTCTTTTCATGTGAGATGAGCATCCACTGTTCAATATCCATAGATTTTCCCCTTTGGATGCTTTAAGTTCTACTTCTAGAACTAAGTTTGCCTCCTTTCCTTTGATCTTCTTCTTTTGAGGCATTTGAGTACTGAAGCTCGTATTTTTTGGGATTGTAAAATGATAAGGAAATCATTAGCATAATGGCCAGGATGAACACACATTCCACAAACCTCTTCAAGTATATGAAACTTGTTATGTGATTTTTATCCAAAGTTCTTAACCAGTTTCTAGACTTCCTTCTTTTGAGAGGACTAAATCCGCCTCAACTCTTTCCTATCAAACCTTCTATTCTGATTATGATGTTATTAATTGAACCAATACATATTTTTTTATGAACAAATCCCCCACAATACCAACAATACCCATAGAAATTATATTTACCTTTGAAAGTAATATGTTATATAGATTTGGTCAATTGTCTTTCACCCATTTTAGAGTCTCCAATTTTAACACATTTTTTTGAAACGGAATTTTACTAAACTCCCAACTCTTTTATCATCACATAAATATTCTTTTTATATTTTTTTATACACCCCATGTTGTATTATATTTTTTACTAAATTTGGTGCTCCCATAATTTCTGAATTTTGGAACATCACTTGATTTAGCCACAACCTTGTTCTTCATGAATTGTTTCTTCTTCATCAATTTTTCACCAAAATTTTCACTATTCTTATCATCCTTATAGAATGATTTATATTGGTTTTATTGAGCTTCACACTCCTTTGAAAATTATCCAACTTTTTAAATGGAATTCTAAACATTGCATCTGCACTTCTTAAAATCTTATTCTATTTTGATCAATTTTTGTTGTAAATGATCAAACCCCTTTTCTTTAACCTTAAATATTTCTTTTAAATTGATATTAAGAGTCTTATAATCATCAAGAAACATATTCAACACATTAATTTATTTACCCATCTTTTATTTTTCTTTTACAAAGATAGATTCATTTATGTTGAAGAATTTATCATCTTTCTTCAATTTTTTGATCTCCTTCTCCTATTTGGAAATATTTGAGAGATATTTTTTTAATTATATCTTAATCATGAATTTCATCTTAGTATCTTATCCTTATTCACTTTAAAAACTACTTTCATTATTCACTTTATAAATGAGTAGTTTTTATCATCTTCACCATCAAATTAAAAATCATTTGCATCTTCATTCTCATTCTCTATACCTTATTTATAAAAGAAGTTTATCCTAAGAAATTTAGAGGAATTATTATCCCTATCATTATAAGAAACATTTTTATTATTGTGATTTTTATTTGAGAATATTCTAGGAATTACATCTTCCTCTTTACTATCTTAATTGGTTTTGGATTTTGTACAATTTTCCACATTTTATCCAAGAGCTCCACACTTGAAATTTTTTAAGGAAATATTCCCCTTTTACTTTACTTTCCCTGTTCTTATGTTTCTTAAAATAAGAGACATAAATTTATCAAACTTCTCTAAATTTTCTTCTAAATTTGAATAAAAAATTTCTTCTTCAACAAAAATATTCCTCTTTATAGCATTGTCTTTCCTCATTTCATAAGATATTAAAATACTACGAAAATCATCAAGAGGGATATCACTTGGATCCTTCTCTTCTAAAACAAAAACTATAAAATCAAACTTTTCTATTAAGATGTGAAAAAAAAAATCAAAAATATCAGCATCTTACAACTTCCCACCATATCCTCTAATTGTTCTCATAACTTTATTCATCCTTGTGAAGAAACTATAAATATTTTCATCATCATGCATTAGAAGGTCATCATACTTAAGTATCCAAAAATATATTATAGCTCTATTTACTTTGTTATTTCCTTAATAGATATTCTAAATTTTATCCCAAATATCTTTTGTGGTTTTGAGTCCTTTGACTTTCAAAAACTCGCTTTTCAAGAGAGATGACATAATATCATTATTTGTATGACTATCATTTTCCAAATTCATCTTATTAGTTGTTTTCATTATAATGCCTTCAGTCCGGGGAACAAACCCATCCATTGTAACTTACAAAACATCATTACTGATAGATAACAAGTATGGAATTATCCTATATTTCTAGAGATGTTCCCATAAAATATAGGATTCCTATTTTCATTCACTGAATTTAAATTATCTATTATTGATAATAAAAATCAGTGAATTATTCTTCAAATTGATAGAGAGATATTTAAAATTCCAAATACCTAAAATAGAAAATCACAAATGAAGGTAACCTTCCTCTGAAACCACTTTTAGAACCAATTCAGGATCAATGAATGATCACTGAGTGGGGGTGAACTAGTGATCAATACTATATTTATATTTCTTTCAAAACAACCTTTTCCACCTATTGTGATGTAGTGATGATTTATGAAACACATGCAAACATACACCAACATAAGGGAACACAACATATTTACATGGTTCACTTATCAATATGGGAAGGCTAGTCCTTGGTGTGTTATGGATTCCTCCAAGATCAAACTACCCATGAAATTCATCATGTGAGCAATAAGCTAGGTATATCCTTAAAACTCGTGTTTTCATGTATCCCGACTACTTCGATGCATCCCACACACAAGTGCACACCATACTTTACAATGATAACAATTTGAATAACAAATGAAGAGTATTAGACCAAATAGACTTCTTTCAATTCATTGAATGTGCTGAATTATTCCACTTCCACTCTACATGCACTGCATGAAAGAAATAGAAATTATCCTTCAAACTTGCACGTGAACAAGTTTATTCTTTAATTTGTATGCACAACACATGCACAAAACCACTTCTATCTTCTTCTTATTCTTCTTTTATTCTCCTTTGGATAATCACTAAATTTTCAATGTATTACACATGTCCAGAACTTCTTATTCTTCTCTATTTTTTTTCTTAATCTTTACACATCTCAAATCTGCACAGCAGAACACACATCTACTAATTTAGATTTGAATTTGAATTTTAATTTTAATTTCAAATCACCTTCTTCAATCACAACCCTTGGATTATATACCATCTTAATATTGACCATTAAATTTGAATTGGTAGTCAGAATAGGCTTGAATAACCACCAAAAATTTGAATATGAAGCCAAGTCAGCATGCCTAGAATAACTACCCAGAATTCAAAATTCATGGTGTGGACACCTCCTCTGTGGCATAGTACAATAGTTCAAGACAAAGGTTTTTTAACAACATGAAATAATTTTGGATTGAGAACATATATGTGGCATGGAGGTCTCAAATTCTTAATATCCCACAAAAATGATCCATCTTCCTCCGCGACGTGATCCTTGTACTATGGTGTAGTCCTATGCATTTTCTCAGGACTGTGGCATGGAATATGAGTTGTGGTGTAGAGGTCCCAAATTCTATAGGAACACCTAAAATCAAGCTTGTAGTTTGTTATAGTGTGGACCATAAATGTGTCTTGGAGGTCTCTGATTAGGTCTCCCCTGTGGTGTGGGAAATCACTTTGTGGTGTGAGGTCTTATAGTCCATTTTCCATCCCACTTCCAAACTCAGAATGTCCATAATGTGGGAACCACAGCTACAACGTAGTCCAACTTGAAATCAACTGGCTACGACATGAACATCAATTACGATGCAGACACTTCTTCCTCTAAACAACGTATACGGCGCAAACCCTATTTTGTGTTATGGAACTTACTTCCAGCTTTCTTTCAATTTGTTAGAATCATGAAATTATCTCATGGTTTATAATAACTTTGAACTAGATTAAGCATCATATAAATTTGTTTCCAAACATCTTCACCTCACACAAAATGTGAGTTTGAACATGATTTATGCATTGAAAACAAAATCCAGTACAAAGAATCACATCCACTCCAACCTCTACCACTAACTTCTCAAAAAATCATTTCAACGCCTCTTGGTCTCAACACAAGCTAATGAAAAAGAATTCAATCATAATATAGTTAAATGGAACTTTTTTTCCTTAAAGGAACTCTGAAACATGATTTGTTTTATTCCACTAGAACCGAGTTTATCCTTCTTAAAAAGGGAATCCCCAAGAGTGACCTTTTCGAACCCTCCACACCCAGGAACCCCCCTACTCATGAAGGGATCACTCCAGAGAGAGCCCCAACCAGGAAGGAGCTTTTTCCAGCCGAGATGGAAGAGCGTCCCACAGGGTGATAGCCTGATCAGCGATGGTTCGACACAGAACCAAGTTTATTCTTAAGTGTTATTCAGATGTTGAATTCAGTGGTTATAGAATGAATTGGAAGAGCACTTCCCACACATGTCACTTTTTTGTGAATCATTACTCTCATGGTCTAACAAGAAACAATATTTAGTAACACTTTCCTCTGGTAACATTGAATATGCGGCAGCTGGAAGTTGTTGCACTCAATTGTTGTGGATACTTCACATACTCATGGATTTTGGTTTGAGTTTCACTCAAACTCTAATTCTTTATGATAACATGAGTGTTATTTCCTTATCTAATAACCCTACACATCATTCATGATCCAAACACATGGATATAAGAAATCACTTCCTTTAGGGCCACACACAAAAAAGAGATATTTTTCTCATGTTTATCAGACTCTAGATCAGTTTACTGACATTTTTACTAAATCTTTAAATTATGATAGATTTGAATATATGAAATAGATATGATCAGTTTGTAGTGATCATATGTTCCAATTCTTGTTTCACTATCTCCTGGCATTGAAAAACTCTTCAAGAAAGAGGGAGGACATTCCATTTTTATATAGAACTGTGCTAACTTTTTATGAAAGTACTTTAGAACATCTGGTAAATGATCAAAAAATATGAGATATACTTTGGACATCTTCGAGAACTACACATAACAAAAGTTACATTGCTCATGCACTTAAAGGTAGTTATCTTATGGATGGTATCATTTACTTCATGTTTTTATTCTTACATGAGACACCCTTTTAGTGTTTACTCTTACATATATGCTCTGATCTGTTTTGGTTACTTTTACTTTTGAATGGTTTATCGTCAATTACATTCTTTGTATGAATTATTTTCTTACGTATATATAGTTCATCGATAATTAAATTTCTTACATGTGAATTTCTTACATATTAATTTCTTACGTATTGACCCCTCTGTGTGTAAGTTTTTTTCTTTGCTATTTTAACTACATTACTCTGTCTAACTCCTTCAAAAAGGTAGAGTTTTTTTTTTGCTAACTCTTGTATAGAGATTCCTATATTTCGAGAGTTTCTACAAAATTTAAGCATGTGTTTGCAATACAACTTCTGGAACAATCTTTGTCAGAAGAAGATCATCCATAGGAATCAGAAGATAACTTCTAGATGGATATTTTTTCCCTTTTACTTAACTTCTTAGATTACTCTTACTTATTTCCATTTTTTCTATCATTTATCCCAAAATGGGGAGAGTGGCTTTGTGTTTATATAATTTTAGTGAGGAGAAGTGCATCCCAAGAGAAAGAATCATGAGTTAACAAAAATGAGTTTACTCTTTTGAATTCATTGAATATCTCTATAGGGAGTAATTTTTTATGAAATTTATGGGAAAGTTTCTACATTGTTTAAGTTTACTTGTTTTTATTTCCATGCTTGTTCTTAATTTCTTGTTTCTCTGTAACTCTTATTAGTTTTTTTCCAAATCCCAGAGGGAGAGAAATTGAAGAACGATAAGTTTCCTAGTTATTTTTTTCTTTTATTAAGGGGAGAGAGTTTATGATGACTATTCTTATCTTTCATTATGGAGAATTAATGTTAAGTGGGAGAGTCGTTCTTACTAACCCGGTGTGTTTCTTAATGAAAGTTTTTAGTCTCACAGATGACTCTTCTTCATTCTTTTTTTTTAAATCACAATACACTTCATTTTTGTTTTTGTGCAAATTATGGGATATTGTAAGTTGTATTTGCATGCAGACTTAACATCCAATTCAAAATTTTGGATAACGGAATAAATCCATATACTTTCTAGAGTATCATGAAGTCGCGTTAAATTGCATTCATCAAAAGTAGGTAAGCTGCATCTGGGCACTTCTAATTGTGTATTGCTTTCAGTGTGTTTCACTAAGAGTTATAGTTGTGAGAGGTATCATTGTAAAGTTCTTAGTTTCTCCTTTGTAATTATTGTACATTTTGATCTTAGTGACCGACAAGACACTGGGGCTACGAGACTATTTTCTTATGAACATGGTTGTTCGACGAAGTCCGATGTTGGACTTGTTGATGTAGATCATGTTGATCGAAGAGGTGTTCGGGGATGGAGCTACATTTCCGACTGGTGCGTTGAAGAAGTCTCGGTGCAGACTTGTATCTTCCGAGAGCTTGTCAGCGAAGTTCCTTGTGCATAACTTATATACCTTGGGTCTGGGTATTGAGCTTCCTACCGCTTTGGGATAAAAGCGAAGAATTCCGTGACTGGATTTGTTTGATAAATAATATCCTTTATAGGAGTTTTCATATTGTTTTTTGAAACTTCGTGTTTTGCTTCAACATGAACAACTTCTTCTTATTTTCTGATTGCATTGTTTTTATCGATTAAGTTGTTTGACATCTAATTAATTTTCCTTGCATTTATTGATTTTGATGTTGAACTTTGTGTTGTTCGGAAATTATAACTTCCAATCCATTTACACTTTGAGTGGGTGAAAATTTATAAATTGAGTTTTTGTCTTCAATTCACCCCTATTCTGAAGGTGTCATTCGGTTGACTACTAAGACAACATAATTTATATTGGTCAACTTAGATCGAAAACAACACTTCCATACAAAGTTTGTTGAGAAGATAATGTCATCTTCAAAAAAAATCATAAACATTTAAAATAATATGAATCAAATACACCACTATTTAACTAGAAACCCTTGCAACTTTACTATAATATCCTCCATCACAAACGTTATACAATTGTGGTGACTTTCATTTTTTTTTTTTTTAAGATATCATTATAAAGATAATGCGATGATGAGGAGAAATGGGGAGACCATACCGAGTCATGAAGCCCCTTCTACCCTTTTCCATTCAGTGCGCTGCCATGCGGGACCCAGGATGGGTGCGTGTGGTCACGTCCACCGAACAGCGCACGGGGCGGAGGATCGGGGCCGTTGATCCGGTGGGGCGCCGCCTATTCTGACCGACGGGGAAAATCGGGACCGTAGTAATGACAGTAGATGATAATGACGACCGTGAGACGATGGTATTGTGCGCCTCGTACCAGCGTATAAATTTGGCCTTCCAGAAACCCCCGTTGAGCAGCTTCCGCCCCATTCCTCAATTAAGGCCGCGTTTTGGATATAACATAATTAAAAATATTTTCTGATTAAATATATCAAACAGGGTTGAAGTAACGGTTATTCAAGTTTTTACAGGGTTGGGATAGTGAAATCAACACCCGATTAATATTAGGGCATGGTTACGCCCCATTCCTTAATTTAAATGATGTTTTTTATTAGACATGATACATATCACATTATTTTCCCACTCATGTAAATTTGTCTTTAATGATTATTATTTATAATAACTAATTATATATATATATATTACAACAGTTCGGGAGAGGAGGATACAAAAAAACAAAGAAAATCTACGACACCTACAAGTACCTAGGGAGACTCGAACCCAAGATCTCCCGCAACGTGTTGTTTTGTTTCCCATACTTAAAATTGTTGGTTCTAGGTGCAACGGAAACTTACATTGGGGATTATCGTTACTCGAATCCATGATCGAAGATCTTTCACGTCAAATTTATAATTAAATTATTTAATATCTGAAAAAATTAATACCCGGAATTAGAAACTTTCTTCATTGATGAATGTTGATCATCTAAAAAGACCCTTTCAGATTGTCTTCGTTGCGCTGTGAGGATCCAAAAATAAAACATCTCTAGTGGTGATCGACACATGTTCCTATGATCCCTGATCAACATCACTTGATCGCTGGGTGCTAGTGCGACGAATTGAATGTCTTGCATTGTTCGTTCTTGATCGCTCTTTCTTCAATCTTGAATAAATCTCTCTCACGCTTCTGGTTCTTGAGAGGGAGATGAAAAATTGAGAAAAAAATTGTTGTGGGCAACAATTCTCTATTCTCAATCTTTAATGCAATACACAATAGACATAACCGTCTATTTATAGAGCAATGGTTTAGGTTAAAATATTATTTAATTGCATGTCGACTATTAAATAACATTTAAAACTTTTAATAAACCTTGTCACATGTTGTCAAAAAAAACCTCATGTCGCATTCTAATAATATTATTAATATTTTGTGGTGCGTCAACTTCCACAAACCGATAAATAATATTTACCACCATATTTATTGAATACACAAATAATTATTTTATTCATAAAAAAACATTTCATTCACATACCAGTGAATAAATATTTATTAAATATTCAGTAAAATAAACAAATATATTTGTATTCACATGTTGACGAATAAATATTTATTTGATTTATGAGATCAATATAACTTAAATAAAATTATTCTTCGGTCTTGAGAATACTATCTATTCCATTAATTAAATTCAAATAGAATTTAATTGAGATCAACAAAAACACTTAGTGTGCGGCCCTCTAGGATTCTTTCTCGTTGAAATTAAACGGACTTGACTAAGGTTTAAGATTACTGTCTAGCAACAGATCAAGACACCCAAGAGAAAGAACTTAATGTCGCAACGACGATGACCACATACGATTGTTCACTGTGTAATATAGTCTCTTTATCACAATATCTAATCAAGCAAGTTGCATATCTATGCCCCCAACCTATATGCTTGATATGTCTTTCTTTGACTATCCGAAATAAATACATCGTTACACCATGACCATGAGATTTAGGGCGACAATTATATTCCAATCAAATGGTGAATATATTGACTTCCATAAAGATGGAATGGACAAATCCTTCATCAACTTATCCATTAATGACATGTCAATCGTGACACATCCAACGCACCCTACTTCCCGCCAACATATGATGTGACAACTTTCGTTAGTAAATCTAAGTGTGTGAGTCATGACATGCATTAATGATAATCTTAATGTCTAAGGACTATTACAAATGCTTGCAGATAGGAATATCTGATGACACTAAAACATGCAAAATTCTTACTGGTGGGTCTTGTTCTCATAATCTCCCATCTTGGAGATTACCAAGTACAAACTTTATGAGAAGAAAGCTCACCAGCTTACGAGCACTCTCACACAATAGTCTCTATACTATGTCTCATCATAGTACGTTATCCAACCACAAAACTATATTAAGAATATTGTCATAGCACTTCAAGGTTCTCATTATAGTGCAGAACTACTATGACCTTATCAATCTGACAAATACTTTAGGACATTATTATATTAAAGTCATGCAGAAAAATGTACAATATGTAATAAGATGTTTAATTAATATTAATTATATTGAATATACATGTAATCAAAGTATAATCAGTTGGTTCAATGATACCAACTCTAACAAACTCTCACTTGAACTAGAGCCAACTGCTTATGACTTTGAGTCCGCTAGACCTCACATGATAATCGTGTTTCTGCCGAGTTGAGGCTTTAGTCAAGGGGTCCGCCACATTGCCTTCTGTGGAAATACAACTCATTGCAACTTCACCTCTTTAAGAAAAATCTCTCAAAAGATGTTACTTATGAAGCATGTGCTTCGTTCGCTGATGTGACATTGGCTCCTTTGCGAGGGCCACTATTGCAGTATTTATCACAACAGTGTGTGATAAGATCTTTATTATTAGGTATCACATCAAGCACTTGGACGAAGTTGCGCATCCATACTACTTCCTTAGCTACCTTGGAAGCTGCGTTATACTTAGACATCGCTGTAGAATCTGCGACCACAACCCGCTTTAAGCTCTTCCAGCTCACAACACCTTCATTCAAAGTGAAGATGTATCTCTTTTGTGACTTCATGTCATCTTGATCAGTTTAGAAACTAGCATCTGCATATCCTCTGATGACTAGTTCCTTACCTCCTCCATAAACTAGTAACATATCCTTAGTACATCTCAAATACTTAAGGATAGTCTTGAATTCCATCTAATGTCGATCACTTAAATCAGCTTGATATCTTCCTACTGCACTTAATGCGTAGACGACATCTAGTCTAGTACACAACATATCATACATGATTGACCCAATCACTGATGCGTATGAAATCCTTGCCATTCTATTTCTTTTCTCATGTGTCTAAGGGCACATTTTTCTAGAAAGATGAATTCCATGTGATGCTGAAAACAATCCTCTATTTAATTGTTCCATGCTGAATCTTTTCAGTATCTTGTCAATGTATGTACTTTGACTTAGGTTGAGAAACCTATTTGATCTATCACGATGGATCTTGATCCCAAGAATATATGATGCCTCACCAAAGTCCTTCATAGAGAATCATTTATTCAACCACACTTTAACAGACTGTATGACTAGCATTTCATTTCCTATGAGTAATATCTCATCAACATATACTATTAAGAAAATGACCGCACTCCCACTAAACCGTTTATAAACACAAGGCTTGTATTCGTTCTTTATGAAACCAAATTATGTTATGACTTCATCAAAATAAATGTTCCATGACCTAGATGCTTGCTTTAATCCATAAATGGATTTTTGCCATTTATATATCTTATTGGAATTCTTTGGTGTCACAAACCCTTCAGGTTGTGTCATATAGACATCTTCCTGAAGGTTCCCATTAAGGAAATCTATTTTGACACCCATTTTTCAAATCTCATAGTCATGGTGAGCCATAATGGAAAGTAGAATTCAGATGGATTTCAACATTGCAACTAGTGAAAAGGTTTCATTGTAGTCAATGCCTTGATGTTGTTTAAATCCTTTTAAAACCAGTCACGCCTTATAGATACTGACTTTTCCTATGTCTAGTTTCTTCTTGAATGCCCATTTGCCACCAACAAGCTTTACATTGGATGGAGAGTATACCAAAATTCAAAGTTGGTTTTAGTACATTGAATCCATTTCAGAATTCATGGCTTCTTGCCACTTGGTAACTTTTATAACACTTACTTCTTTCTTATAGGTTAGAGAATCATTATTATCAACTAATAATTAGTCACTATCCTCAGTGACTAGAAAACCATAACTTCATGGTTCTCTAACCTCTCTTGTAAACCTACATAGTATTTGTGTCTCCAGAACAATTTCTTGTTCCACAGGGTTTTGTGAAATCTATTCCTGTAACAACTCTTGTGTGCCTTGAGACTCGACTTTATCAAAGTCTATATTTCTCCTAATATATATTTTAGAGATGTGATCCCTCTCAAAAAATAAGGCGTGTCTTTCCACTATAACCTTTTTGTATGAGGGGCCATATAGGTAATACCCTCTTGTTCCTTGGGGTGTAAGTTTTTTACCTGAAGAGGCCTTAACAAATGCTTCACTTCCCTACACATGTAAATTTGATAACATAGTTTTTCTTCCACTCCAAAATTCATATGGAATACCATTTATCGATTTTGTTGGTACTTGGTTTAGTATATGTGATTTTGTTTATAACATGTATCCCCAAAAGGATAATGGAAGACTCACATAACTCATCATTGATCTCACCATCTCCAACAAGGTGTGTTTCATCCTTTCGCTTACACCATTCCAATGAGGTGTGTAAAGAGGAGTGAGTTGGGACAGGATCTCAATCTCTCATAAGTAATCAATGAAGTATTGATTAAGATATTCTTCACCACGATCTGAGCAGAGTTTCTTAATCTTCCTACCCAGATGGTTCTTAACTTCATTCTTGTATTCCTTGAATTTATCAAAAGAATCTAACTTATACCTCATTATGAAGAAATATCCATATCTACTAAAATCATCAGTAAAAGTTATAAAGTATGGGTACCCACCCCTCGCTTCAATAGGAAATGGTCCACACACATTGGTATGAACGAATTCAAGAATATCTTTAGTCCTTTCACCTTTCCCACTAAATGGGGTTTGGTCATTTTTCCTTGTAAACATGTATGACATATGTAACGTCCCAGTTCTGGAAGCCACCCAGAGGTGCCCCGTACCCGGTTGGTCACATGGCCTCAAGAATATTTCCCCGAATGCTAGAGGTTGTCGACTAGCAGCGAGGGCCTTGGGTGTGATGGTGGGGAAACTATGCTCTCATTGGCAGAGTACACAGTGTAAATAAACAATACATACAATATCAGAAGCAGTAAATATCCAACAATAGTAAACAACGGAAGGCTAAAACAGTAAACAACTGGAGCACACACATATATATGAAATGATGCATGATACATATGTCTCTAGTAAAGAAGCCCAACAAGTCACAATGCTGAATATAGTACTAAACCAAAGTACAAAAGAAAAACAGATAAGCAACTTCTCAGCATCGCAAGCCTCATCTTGGCCCCGTGCTCTCCTGCTCCAATGCAAGTCAAGTACCTAAAGTAAAAGGGATCTTGACCTTATCTATACCTACAACAATATAATCTTTTTGGGCCCAAAAACATGACATAAACAGGGTGTGAGACTAAATCCCAGTAGGCAACCACCCGAAGATTTGTGCCTAACAGTCAATGAGTATATGACAGGTAAAGTACAATAAACAGTAAACAGTAAACAGTAAGCAGTAAATAGGATAATACACAGCAGTAAACAATCCGCAGGTCAAACAAGCAACAAGGAAGCAAACAACTAACCACAAACAGGAAACCCTCTTAGAAGTACTCACAGCCATCCCCTCTAGTCCTATCCAAGAAGTATCAACAACCCCCTGGGTAGTACACTCATCCTAACCCCTCTGGTTTGGTCATAAAAAATTATAAGACTCTCTGAGGAAGCACACTCAGTCAATTCCCCTTATAGTCTAAGGTAGTCAGGGAATCTCTGAGGAAGATCATGCGGTCAATTACCCTTATAGCCCCAAGGTCTAGAGACTCTCTGAGGAAGCTCACTCAGTCAATTCCTCTTATAGCCTCAAGTCTATCACAGAATCTCTGAGGAAGCTCACTCGGTCAATTCCTCCTATAGCCTGGAATGGTTTAAGGAAATTTAAACAAAACAAAGACTCTCCGAGGAAGATCACTCGGTCTATCCTCCTGTAGTCTACAATAGCTCAAGACTCTCTGAGGAAGCTCACTCGGTCTATCCTCATATAGTCTATAATATCCAAGACTCTTTGGGAAGATCACTTGGTCTATCCCCTATAGTCTATAATGTACAAGACTCTCTGAGGAAGCTCACTCGGTCTATCCCCTTATAGTCTATAGCACCAGGTTCTCACGGCCCCGTGCCGGTCAGTGCATAATAATTCTATATGGCCAAAGTAAACCTATATAGCTACTTGGCTAACCAGTATATAGCATCTCAAGCATGTTAGGGAACAATACTCCATCCTACGATCACAAGGCATGGAAAACAGGTATAATGACCAATAGGCTGAACAAGACCAAAAGGTCGTAAACAGATAAGCATGGGAAAAACATCCAAGCATAGAAATTATCCTTATACATAACCAAATTACCTCTACACAGGCATACAATCAAGACAGGAAAACAATAGGGGTAAAACAGTAAACACACAATACCCCGTTCAAGGGTATTGGTGGAATTTTCACATAAAGCTCAACGAATTTTAACGGAAAGGCACAAACCACCTACCTTGATGCTAAGAGATAAATATACTTGAACCAGGAGGCTTAAATCTCCTTAGTATGTCATAGATCTACAAAAATTCACAAAATGTTCAACCCATGATAACTTGCAAAAGAGGAGTAATTGGAAAACGATGATCTAGAAGAAGGAATATCTTACCACTACGGTTCCAACGCAATCGACAGTGGTCGATTCGGAGAAAAGATGGAGGATCGGGGGATCGGAGAAGATCCACGGCCGTACGGTTTCTCCCGGATGAACGAAACCTAAAAGAAGATGGTCCTGCCCGTCAGACGCGACCCCAATGTGTTTAATGAAAAAAACAAAGTACACGGCGTGTACTTTTGGAGTACACGGCGTGTACTAGACTTTTCCGTACTTCACTTTAAGCGGCCTCCACATCACCCCTACATGGCCGTGTGTGTGGCCTAGACACGACCAACACACGACCTCACACGACAAGGGAATACATGGCATGTACTCATAAAGTACACGACGTGTAATTCAAAAATTTCTAGAAACTCCTCTTTTCTCAAAAACTCCAGAAAAAAGAAAAACATACCTGAAAAGAAGGTCCAGGTTCTTACAACATACACCAAGTGGTTTTCGTTCAAAAGAATCTAAATATCCATCTTTATGTAATTTATTCAGGTTCTTTCTTGTTTACATGACTTAACTAGTGATTCTAAAGTTCGGTGTGGTATGAGTCATGTGAAATAAATTCTCTATTGATTGCCATTACTTGGTTCATGTAATCCAACACATAAATGCCATTTTTTAAATGTGCCTTACCATAAAAATGATATCTTTATAAAAGAAGCAACATTTATTTCTAAATTTGAATATAAATCCATCAGTATCAATTATGCATATAGAAATAATGTTTTAGTAACAAATGGAACATAATAACAACCTTTTAAAACCAAGATCATTCCGTTCGATAATGTGAGGTGGTAGTCCCCAATATCTACGACACCAAGTTTATCTCAATTGGCTGCTCATAGATCTACCCCCTCGGCCAATCTTTCTGAATCTAATTTGTTCCTGTATTGGAATACATATGTGAGTACTACAAGTTATATCTAATACCCAATTTGTAGAAATAGATAAACTTCACTTGATAAAAAACTCACCTGAAGCTTCCCCTTGCTTCTTTGGCTGGGTGCAATTTTTTCTTCCAGTGACCCTTCTTGCCACATCTAAAACAAACATCATACTATTCACTTGATTTCCCCTTAATATTTATCTTCTTGGAAGGGGGTGAAGAATCTTTGGGCTTAAATCTATTCTCTTTCCCTTTCTATTTTTTCACTGTATGGATGGAGGGTTTTTTGTGCTTCATATCCTTATCTAATTTGTGAAGAAGAGTGAGAAGATCTATAAGATAATTCTCAATGTTGTTTATATTAAAATTTATAAAAAATATGGAGAAGATCTAAGGGAGTGATTCTAGAATGAGATTGTTGCCTAGTTATTTAGGGATTTTAAACCTTAGAACCTTTAAGCACTCTATATATCCAATGAACATGACTACATGAGGCTCAGTTGAGGAACCCTATCCAAACATTCTATAAAAGAGTGAATTTTAAATCTCAAGACATTATTATCTACCTCTCTCTTGGTAAATTCCACAGAGGTGATCAAGCATGAAATACACATCCATGTTTTCATAATACTTCATGAGTTCACTAGACATTTATGAAATCATCAAACATTGAATTTCGACCGAATCTCTCAAATGTTTTTCATAGACAAGAAACTATTAATCACTCGCCTTCTTAGTAGGTAGACTAGGCATTGGGGATTTTAGCATGTAAGATTTCCATTCATGGAGTAGATCATCCTGAAGGCATATGTACTATTCCTAAAAGTTACTTCCAGTTGGTAGGTTGTCTTTATCTAATATTTATTTTAGGGATAATTTGGATGACAATCTCTCCATTTTATTCTACAATTAAAAAGATTATATTATTAGTACATTTATTGATTAAAAATTACATGAGAAGTAATAAATTAATTGATTTTATTAAATCTACCATGATTTTATCATGTCCCAATATCCTACACCATTGAACTCAAAATGTCTAGTTTCTAGGATATTCCAGTGGAAAGGATCCATATCCACCTTCGCATAACACCAATAAGGGTTGGTCAAGCTACTTGAAGGTATTTAGATAGGTTGGTCTGTACCAAATAAGGGCTTTCAACTCCTTGATCCATTGAGTGGATTCCCCAATCCCAAAACCCAAACTTGGATTTCCTCAACACTTGCCTCTAAATTACACCAAGTCTGAAAAGGGATACTCCTCTTGATGTAAAATGGTTAAGTCAACCCAAAACCTTCATAAGAACTCCCCTTACAAAATTATGTGTCCCAATAAGGGTTTATCAAACACTTAGTTCTATTGAGTTTTATTATCAATCAAGTACAGGAATGCCAAGTTTGATTTCATATTTAATTGAGGGATTTTTAATTTATTATGCCTAAATTTTATCATGTTTTTTCTTTTACATGTATTGTTAATATTAAGTGGATGTTAATTAATTAATTAACCATGTTGGATAAAATGTTAATGCTTAATTTATTTATTTAATATCCATCTTTTTACATTAATTCATTTATTTATGTGATTGTGACCCTGCATTCATAAAATAAATAATTTCATAGACAAAAATAAATAAACAATTAAATGACCTATTCATGAGCTTTATCTAATGGTTGATTTAATGAGTTAACATTAAATCAAACTTTTACCTAAGGGAAATAACTCCTATTTCTGGTCTTGGCATGAGTTACAACATTCCACTTTTCCACCTATGTATGAGTTGAGTTGACATCATAATGGTTCCATATTAAACAGTCTCTATGCACCTTAGGATGCTCCATTAATTTCTAGTATTTATTACTCACACACAGGTGAAGGGAAAAAGGATTTCTTAAAAGGGGATTATATAAATATCATTGGACACGTAGTTCCTACATTATAATGGATGGAGAGATGACTCATAGGAAATCATTTAATTTAATATTAAATAATTTCAAACCCATGAAATAAATTAAATTAAGACATCCAACACATACACAGATCTTGGTCAAGCTCATGAACGTTCATACATGCAAAAATACACAAAAGTAACTGGATATAATTCATTTCTTTATTCATTCTTTGTTATTAATATGAACACACTTGCATTAATTAATTAATTAATTAATCCATTAATTAATTCCCTTTCATTTTAATGATCATCTGAACTTTATTGGAGATAAAAATCATTTATGGAATTCATGGAAAATAAATGGAAGAACTAATAATGACATATATTTATTAAAATAAATTAATTTATCATTTAAATTTATTTAAAACCATTATTAAATTTTCAAACACACAACGGTGTTCCAATAAATAAAATAAGGTTTTAATGCTGCAATTTTCCAATTTAATCTAATTTTAATTCTGTTCATTAATGGGAGACTACATGATGTGTACATTCAGGTACACACTGTGTATCCCAGTTTCCATGTATTTAGATCACACTCTTGGATCTGCGAAATATACCTTGGCCAAACTACACAACGTGTACAAGATAGCTACATGCCATGTATCTCTTTGAGTCGTGTGTCCATATTTCTCACCGAGTCACTCAGTGTGTTATTCAGACAATGGAATTAATGAACTACACACTGTTTACACTGCATACGTGTCGTGTATATCATAAATTCTCCAGGTTTTTAGTTTCACGTGGTTTTTAACATGTATAATGACCACACGAATTGTGTGATTAATTCTTATAACCTATTTAGACTACATGACATGTACACCGATACATGTTGTGTAATCCGACAATTCGCATGCCACCTAAGCTGGTCAAAACATGGTGTATACTGCATATAATTAATGCATGGAGAGCAGTGTATCCCTCAGTGCATCTAGATTCAATGCACTAGGGTAAAAAATGCGCACTTCAAGTACATGCCATGTAACCCTGTCCTACCGGCCAAAAAATCTAGTAGTTCATGATAGAATCTCCGACTATTCTTCATTTGTTCTTTGAACTTTAAGAAAATTAAAACACTTGAACGAACATGATTGATATGTTGAATCATGTTAATTCAAATTAGATTAAAGAAAAAATAATATGAAAATAAAATATAACCATAATTTCACATATATAAAAAATAAAATAAATAATTATAAATTTAAATGTGATCGCTCTGATACCACTTGTTAGTTCTAGTCATAGTGGAAGCATGCATTTGCGGGTGATATATTAAAATTTCTTTTAATTATCATTTCTTGAAACCATGAGAAAAGATCTTGCACATCAAATTTATAATTAATTTATTTAATATCTAAAGAAATTAATACCCATGCTTAAGAACTTTCTTCATTGATGAATGTTGATCATCCAAAAACATCATTTTGGATTTCCTTTGTTGGACTGTGAGGATTCAAGGATAGAATCCCTCTAGAGGTGATCCACATGTGCTCCTATTATCCCTAAGCAATGCCACTTGATCTCCAGGTGCTAGCACGATGAATCGAATGTCTTGTATTGTTCGTTCTTGATCACTCATTTTTCAGTCTTGAAGGAAATCTCTATTATGTTTCTCGTTCTTGAGAGGGAGAGATAAAATGGATTTGAGAGAGAATTCATTGTGCACAAAAATTCTCTAATCTAAATCTTTGATGCAATACACAACAGTCATAACCGTTTATTTATAGGGAAATTTTTTAGGTTAAAATATTATTTAATTGCATTCCAGCTATTAAATAACATTTAAAACCTTTAATAAACACCATACCATATAATAAAAATAATAATATTATTTTGTGGTGCATGAATTTGTGAAAACTGATAAATAATATTTACTAGATTGAAAATAACTATTTTATCATTAGATGTGGTCTTGGTCCGCTCAAACTCATCAATATTTATTAAATACCTGAATAATTATTTTATTCATAAATAAATATTTCATTCACATATCGGAAAGTAAATATTTATTAAATATTAAATAAAATAAAAAAAGATAATTTTATTTACATACCGGTGAATAAATATTTATTTAATTTATGAGATCAATATAACTTGAATAAAATTATTCCCCGATCTTGAGAATAATATTAATTACATTAATTAAATTCAAAATAGAATTTAATTGAGATCAACAAAAACACTTAGTGTGTGACCCTCTAGGATTCTTTCTCATTGGCATTAGGAAGACTCTCCAAAAGTCCAAGATTACTATCTAGTAGTGAGTCAAGACACCCATGGGAAATAACTTAATGTTTCAATGATGACAACCACATACAAATTCCCACTATGTAATATAATCCATTTATCACAATATCTCATCAAGTAGGTTTCATATTCGTGTGACCAACCTATATGATTGATACATCTTTCTTTAACTATTAGAAATAAACACATCATTACAAAATGGCCATGGAATTTAGGATGAAAATTATATTCCAATCAAAGGGCTGAGATATCAGCTTAGATAAAGATGGAAGGAACAAATCCCTCCTCTACTTATCAATTAATGAAATTTCAATCACGAATAACCTAATATACCCTATTTCCCTCCAACATATGGAATGACAGTTTTCATTAGTAAATCTAAGTGCACGAGTCAGGAAATGCATTAATGATAATATTAATGTCAAAGTACCATTACATACACTCACAAATATGAATATCTAATGACACCAAAACATATGGAACTCCTAAATGAGGGTCTTATTTTCATAATATCTTGTCTTGGAGATTACCAAGTACAAAATTAATGAGAATAAACCTCATCCTCTTATGAGTACTCACACAAAACAATATATATACTATGAATCCCATCATAGTATGTTATCCAACCACAAAACTATATTAATAGTATTGTTATAACACTTAAAGGTTCTCATCATAGTAGGGAAATGATATTACCTTATCAGTGAGAAAAATACTCTAGGACATTATTACAATAAATTAATAAAGAACAATGTACAATATGTAATAATATGTTTAATTAATATTAATTACATCAAAGATACATGTAATCAAAGTAAAATCATTTGGTCCTAGGACACCAAATCCAAAAAATGCCCCAAGCTGATTTAAATCCAATCTTCTCCCACTCAAACCTTATTTGATCATTTTTCTCTTGAATGAACCCAAGAGTCATTTTGGATCCTATGAACTCCATTCTCATTGGAATAAAGATCCAGTGGAAAAATTTGATTCCTCTCCAGTCAGTGATCTCTCCTCATTTTGGAACACTCTATTTTTCCTTCTCTCCCTCTTTTAGAGTGTTGAATCCTCATGAAAATGATAGAATGGATACATGTTTTTATGGATGGTGTTTCTAGGTATTCTGTCCTTGATCAAATTTTCCTCCATTCATCATTGGAATCCTCATTGTGGGTGTTGAGTTTGTTTGATTTCGTGATTAATTGTAAGTGGTTTAATAAGGATTTACCCTAAAATTAAAACCACAATTACTTGATTTATTCAAATATTATTTTAAAACTGATTTTATGATTGATTGCAAGGGCATGGATTTGTGAATTAAAACCCCATTTTGGGTGGTTTTGAGAATTTGAATTATTATAAGAAAAAATATCTTATGATGGAAATCATTTTGATAAAACAATTTGGATTTATTCTAAGAAAATGGATTAAAGTGAAAGATGATTTAACAAGGAAAAGAATTTGATAAAAACCTATGTTTTGGTTTTGAAATGAAAAGTGCATGTTGAAATTGAAATATGGGAAATTGAACTAAAAATGATAAAGTTATTTGAAATGATTGATTTTCCGATGATTGATTGATTTATTGTTTGAATCACATGTTAGCCTGGGTAGTTAGTGGTGATTAGGACAAGCATTCTATGACTCTGACTCCCGAGCAATGGATTGATGATGAAAACACCAACTAAACCAAGTTAGACATGATTTACTATAATGGATCCCCTAATGGGGGTGTATATTGACTTCCCATAATGGGTCCTTTATTAGGGTGTTTATGTGAGTGTGTACACATATCTTTAGATGTGATGATGATTGAGAAGTGTGGGGATCCTATTACTAGAAACTAATGTACCTCAGGGCTTATAAGCATGGTGATATGTTTTTTTTGACTTTATTAAATATTCCATTGATTATTGAAATATTTTATTCATTCCAACTGTTTTATATAACTTTTTTATATAAAAATGTTCATTTAAGTT
Source organism: Viscum album (assembly GCA_963277665.1). NCBI lineage: Eukaryota > Viridiplantae > Streptophyta > Magnoliopsida > Santalales > Viscaceae > Viscum > Viscum album. Next base: position 289,121,162 of record OY728127.1, on the reverse strand, counting down.
GGGTTTTTATATATCTATTGTCTTTTATGTTGAAAACATGTTTTGTTGAAAATATATGAACACATTTCCATGATTTTTTTATTTAAATTGAAAGCATAAATGGTTTATTATTATGAAATTGCTTATAGAATATTTGGTGGTATCATAGTGGGATCTTTTCTCACACCCTACCTTTCCCTTTGGGCATTTTTAAATTTTATTATGCCAAGTTCAAGTTAAGTAAAAGATCCTCTTCGAGGAGGTGGGTTTACTTGATTCATGGGACCTGGTGTGATTAAAGTGACTGATGGCGATGTGATCCACTTATTACATGAGTTTTCTTTATGATTTATCTTGATAGTGGTATTGTTTTAAAATTTTGATTTTGGTACATTCTTCTTAATAAGTGTTGAGCATACCGACTATGTATTATTTAACTTCCATTATTTTGTATTCTGTGTGGTAAAACCCTCCCTATTGATATTGATATGATGCCAGATTCTTTTTTCCAACCTATAGGGATTGGGAACGCCCTTCAGGCTATGTCAGAGCTGGATCGAGTATCAATGTACTAGGGTATCTAGGATAGTTCATGAAAAAGTGGCATTAAAGGTAGGTTCTACATCTTTCCTTGATTTTAGTATGCATTTTGGGTCATCTTGTTAGAAAAGAGGTAGGATTGATGAGACTTAAGTGGAAGTTATGAGAGATTTCCTGACTATCACTCATCGTAAAAAGCCTTAAGTCACCATGGGTGTTTAGGAAAAGTATCTTTGAGGAATGTTTTAATATGTTTCTAATATTTTCTAAATGTGGTGGATTTGATATACCTGTATCTCTTATTTGAGTTGTTGATCTGTGTATCCATACTGATGTTTTAGTGTTTTCTATTGATGTCATGTAGCATCATGCCACTGATAAGATATTTGAATAGGCCAAGGGAATAATCTACTGGTGAACCACAGTGAGTGAATCCTCTAGAGAGCAAGAATATTGTTGATATGATAGTACATTCTACCTAAGCCCTAGGATAGGTACCTAAACCTATTCCTGTTTAGGATCTAGTAGTGTAACCTTGAAGAGATGAATTGAGAGATTATTCTCAAGAGTTTCTTTATGATAAACTACTGTATTTACAAGGATCCAATGATCAATAAGAGGAAAATGATTGGTTTAAAAAGATAGAGTTTCTTTTTGATTTCTTAGAAATGTTGGATTCTATTAAAGTGAAATAGGATACCTTCAAGCTTGGGGACCTAGAAAAAGATGGTGGGATTTGATGGTGATGAAGAAGAAACATGATGGATTAGAGTATAATAACTTCAGAGTCATTCTCACCGACCAGTTTTATCCCAAGCCTATGGTCTTGGAAAATTCTATGGAGTTTCTTATCCTCTAACAAGGCGACATGATAGTGACACACTATGTGAATCATTTTTCTGATCTTGTTCAGTTTTCCCCTAAGGTGGTGAAAAATAAGAAAATGAAGGCTTAAATATTTGATTTGGATCTTCATTTTAACATTTGGTCTCAATTAATTATGCTAAATCTCACTTCTTATGCTGATGTGATGGATAGATAATTGATTGTTGAGATTGACCTGAATAGAAAGTTAGGGTTAATGAGAGTTCTTTTTCTCTTAGTAGAAGTTTTGTGAGTTCCTTTAAAGGAAATAGAAATCATGATGAGTCTCATGGAATTTATTGATAGTAGGAATCATCCAGACCTCCTACAATGACTAACAAAGACCCTATGACTTGTTTTTAGTGTAGAAAGGTTGGGCATTCAAATACGGTTTGTAATGAGGAACCAAATATTTGTGGTTCTTGTGGTCATTAAGGACACCGGTAGAGGTTATACCACATATTTTCTACTCCATGTAGTGCCACAGGTCCATCAACACCCAAAAATATTGTAGTTCAATTAGATGCTTCAATAAAAAAGTGGTTTTATACATAAAAATCCAAAATGAATCTTCTTCTTATAGTGGAAGAGTCTTTAGAGGAAGCTGATGTAGGTTTAGTGACTATGAGAGGTACCATCACTATAGACTAATCTTTAGTGACTAATTTATTTGATTCTAGTGTATATCACACATTTTTATCGACTCGTATTGTGATCTTACTAAACCTTTATATATAGATTTTGTCTTATTCCATTGATATTACTATACCCCTTGGAATAAAGAGAGAGTAGGGTCTCTAATGCCCCTCTTGTGTTTTCTCCTTATGGGAGATTGAGATCAAAAAGAGTTTTCTGGTTCTAGACATAAAACCTCTTGACATTATTTTTTAGGATGAATTTTTTGATTTCCTAAAAATCTCAGATTGGATGTTTTCTTCAGTGGGTCTCCATTACTACACCTGATGGGGTGTGCCATGTTTTCCATGGATAATAGGACCTAGGTATGAGCATATCCAAACCTTCCTTTTTAGAGATGGTTATGATGATATCTATGTTTTATTTTGATATGAGCAAGAATCTTCAAGTCGTGATCTCCCTCCTATTGCCATTGATTTTCCCAATATGTTTCCTTACAACATTTTGAGCTTTCCACAGGTGAGGGAAGTGGGTTTCTGTATTGACATGGTATCAAGTATGAATTCTATCTATATTCATTCTTACCATATGGAACCGACTAAACTGACATATTTAAAGACTCAACTTGATGATTTTTTGGGTAAAGGCTTTATATGCCCATGTGTTTCATCTTGGGTGGCGCCTATAATTTTTTCAAAGAAGGATGATGGGACAATTTACCTTTGTGTTGATTACCGAAAACTCAATTGAGTGATTGTAAAGAAAAAATATACTTTTCCATAGATTGATGACCTATTTGACCAGTTTAAAGGGGAGAAGTTGTTCTTAAATATTGACCTCTAGTTTGGTTTTCACCAGTTTAGAATCAAATAATTTGATATCCTGAAGGCAACCTTCATGAGTATGTATGACCATTATGATTACCTTGTTTCACCTTTTGGTCCAACCAATGCTCCTACAGTTTTTATAGTGTTGATGAACAAGATGTTACTTGAGAATATTGACTCTTTCATGGTAGTATTTTTAGATGATATCTTGGATTAATCCAAGATCAGGTAGGATCATGAGCATCATCTGAGATTAGTTATGAGAATTTTTAAAAATCACTAACTTTATACCAATCTGTTGAAATATAATTTATAGATTTGGGAAATAAAGTTTTTGGAACATGTGGTCTCATAACATGGTATCTTAATTGATCCTAAGTAGTTAAATCCTGTTATGACATGGGATAAACCATGAAATATTTTCAAGATATATAAATTCTTGGGATTAATGGGGTATTTCCATTGGTTTGTTAAAGATTCCTCAAAGTTGGATTCTCTGATGACTGCTCTCACTCGCAAAGGAGTGGAGTTCTTCTGGGATTAAAAATGATAGAATTATTTTATTGATTTGAAGAGTATTTTGACTTATTCACTAGTGTTAACTCTTATAGAGCCTAGGTAGGTCTATGTGGTATTTTGTGATGCATCAAGTTGTGGTTTGGGTTGAATCCTCATATAGGGAGATCAAATGGTGGCCTAGGGTTCCTGATATCTTAGGCCACACAGGAAGAACTATCTAACCCATTATCTTGAACCTTCAATAGTGATGCATTATATTAAGAGTTTGAGGCATTATCATTTCAGATAAAGGTTTACTATCATTTCAAACCATAAAATCCTAAGTTATATCTTCTTGAAAAAATATTTGAATCTACGATAGAGGCGTTGTGTAGAGTACCTGCATAATTTTTATTTTGATATCTCCTAAAACCTTGGTAAGGGGAATGTAATTATTAATGATTTGAGAAAGAAAATTTCACCCATGACATAAATGAATCACCCAAAGAGTGGAATATGATACCTATCTTTGATTTTATACACTTGGGAGTCAAGGAGGATGAGGCTGAGGTTGTGTTAGCAAGTGTACAGTTGACCTTCACTCTTCTCGATATGATTCTTTGGGAGAAGGAACATGATTATGGATTACATGGAATCAGGGACTCCCTTTATGGTGGGGATACTATTGGTGAGTGGTTTTTATCTTTACTTGGTATCCTATATTTCAGAAACTAGTACATTGTACCATTTCATATGAGAAAGGTTGTGATGGAGGACTTCCATAATTCCCAGTAGACAGTGCACTCAGGAACCATAAAGATGTTATATGATATGTGGTTATGATTTTTATGGACAAGTATAAGATGTGACATTTATGGATTTGTTTTTCATTGGTATACCTTCAAACCAGTCAAATATGAGCACTAGAGCCATTAGGTTTGGTTCAACCACTTCCAATTCCAACTTGGAAGTGGGACAATATCTCTATGGAATTTATGGTTGGGTTGTCGCATACCACTCAGGAAAATAATGTGTTATTGGTGGTGATCGATAGGCTAAAAAAATAATATCACTTTATACCCATTTGAGATACAAACAAATTTAAAAACCTAGGAAGTCTCTATGTATAGAAGATTATCTGTTTTCATGGTGCTCTATCTACTATAGTTTCTGATCGAGATCCCCATTTTACTTATCACTTCTATAGAGGAATCTAGGAGGCACTGAGATATTAATTACATTCAAGCATGACATATCATCCATATATGGATATATCTAGATATAATGATCTATACATATTTTGGAATACATGATTCATGCTTGTGTTCTTGACTTTGGTGAAGCTTGGGATGTCTATTTGGGACTGGTCAAGTTCACATATAACAATATTTACCAGTCCTCAATCATAATTGATCCTTTTTAGGCCTTGTATGGTTGGCCTTGTAGATCTTCATTGTGTTGGTTGGAGATTGGGCAAAATTCCCTTGTTGGACCAAGTTTGGTCCAAGATATGATGATTAAGTTTCTATTAATTCATTAAATATTGGTGAAATCACAGAGCCAGTATAAAGCATATCCTGATTATCATCGCTGAATGTTGGATTTTTTAGTTGGTGACCAGGTGTTATTAAGAGTTTAACCTTGATTAGGTCATCGATGACTTGGGAAATAAGGAAAGCTTGCATTGAGGTTTGTGGGTTCTTTTGAGATTGTTGAGGGGGTGGTAAAAGTGGATTACCATTTGGAACTTCCACTACATTTGATGTCAATACACAATGTGTTCCATATATCGCGGCCTAGGAAGTATATTTCTAACCCTTATCTTGTATTTAGTTAGAAAGATATTATTGTTAAACCCAATTTATCCATGATTGATCATCTGGTTAGGATTTTTGATTCTAATACAAAGTTTATTCATGGTATTTCTATACCTTTGGTCTATGTTCTATAGTATCAAAGTTATGATTCACATGAGACATGGGAGAATAATACACTAATGAGATAAAAATGGCCACATCTCTTAGATATGGATTCTTCTTAACATGTTTTATAGGGATAGAAAGTGTTTATAGTGGGGAGATTGTAAAATCTCATTAGCACTTTAAGGCATTACTTTCCCCTCATTTTGTTTTCCCTTTTTTTGGGCGTGTTTTCAGGTCATTTCACGCATTTTAAAGATTTGGATGGAGAATGTTGGGTTTTATGTAGGAAGATATTCTACAGTGTTGGGGATGTGGTGTGGAGTTTGTGGGGCCACCCCATGGTACATCGGGCTGTGGTGTAGCCAGTTTTAGAGCCACTTCTATTTGAGTAAGGGCTATAACATGGAGGAGGATGCTATGGCGTAAGGGTTCAAGGGGAGGATTTGGATGGTTTTTCCAATTTGGACACCCTTACAATATGGTTTACCAACTATGGAATGACCATATGTAAAGAAGATCTATTCCATGGTTTCTAGAGGCCAGTTGGCTGAGGGTTGTTACGACGTGGTCTGGGGTGGTTGCACCATGGTCTAGCTATATTTAGAAGGACTAAACTATGTCCGTGGGGGGCTGTGGAATGGTGTTCTATTTCCAAGACTTAAATTCCCTAAGTTTTTAAATCTAATATTCTCCTACTCTAACCCCATTTGACCGTTTTTCTATTGAAGGAAACCAAGAGGATTTTGGCTCCTCTAAACTCCATTCTTCTTATATCATATCTTTATTGGAAGCATTTGATTCCTCTACAATAAGTGATCTATCCTTATTTTGGAATCCTATATTTTTATTTCTCTCCCTATTTTAGAGTGTTTAATCCTCATGATAATGATGTGTTGAATCCATGTTTTGATGGATGGTGATTCTAGGGATTCCTTCCTTGATCACCTTCACCTTCAATCCTTATTGGAATTCCTGTTGCGATTGTTGAGTTGGTTTGATCATGTAATTAAAGTTAGGTGTTTACATAAGTATTTACACTATAATTGAAATAGTAATTTCTTGATTAATTCAAATATTATTTTAAAACTGATTTGATGATTGATTTCAAGGGCATGGATTTGTGAAATAAGACCTTATTTTTGGTGGTTTTGAGATATTGAATGATTCTAAGAAAACATGGCTTGATATGGAAATCATTTTTATAAAATGATTTGGCTTGATTACGAGAAAATAGATTAAAATGAAATATTATTTGAAAAAGGAATGAATTTTTTAAAAACCTATGATTGGGTTTTGAAATGAAAAGGTCACATTGAAACTGAAATATAGGCAATCACACTATGAATGATTAAATGATTGATTTTACTATTATTGATTGATTGATTGTTTGAATTAAATGTTAGCTTGGGTAGTTAGTGGTGATTAGGAAAAGCATGTTAGGAATCTGACTCCATAGCAATGGATTGATGATGAAAACACTAACTAAACCAAGTTTAGCATGATTTCCCATAATGGGTCCCCTAATGGGGGTGTAAATTGACTTCCTATAATGGTTCACTTATTATGGGTGTTGATGAGAGTGTGTAGAAATATCTTGATTCACGATGATGATTAATAAGTGTGAGGATCATATTTCTAGAAACTAATGTACCTCAGGGATTATGAGCATGGTGATATGTTTTTTTGACTTGATTAAATATGCCACTTATTATTGAACTATTTGATTAATTCCAACTATTTTATAAAAATTTTCTATATAAAAATTTTCATTTAAGATAGTTTTTAAATATCTACCATATTTTGAGTTGAAAGCATGTTTTTTTTGAAAATATGTAAAAACCTTTCCATGACTTATTTAATTTCAATTGAAAGCATAAATGGATTATTTTCATGGAATTTCTTATGGAATATTAGGTGGTATTATATTAGGTTATTTTATCACACACTATATTTTTATTTGGTTGTTTTTAGATTTTCTTATTCTAGGTTCAAGAAAATGGAAAGAACCTATTAGAAGAGGCAGGTGTACTTGATTCATGAGACTTGGTGTGATGGAAGTGACTAGTGTAGATGTGATCTACTTATTATATGGGTTTTATTTGAGATTTATATTGATAGATGTTTTTTTTGATGATGTGATGTTTGGTTATTATTTTACCTTTTTAATTATTTTAATTTCTCTTTAATAAGTATTGAGTATGAAAATAATGTATTGTTTATCTTCCAATATTTTTTATTCTTTGCAGAAAAACTATTCCTTCTTGATATTTATATGATGCTAGGTTCTAGTCACCAAACCATGGGGATTGGGAATTCCCTTCAAACTATGTCAGATACAGATCAAGTATCAGTGTACCGGGTTATCTGGTCTTGTTTATAACAACATGGATTAAAGAAAATATTTCATTAAAATAAATTCTCATTGAATTTTATGTTTAGAGTTTTAGAAAATTAAGAAAAAAAAATTAACTAAAAAAACTAATGCCTTTTTCAAGTAATGGACATTTTCCCACTATATAAACATCTTCTTAATCCACAAATATTTTTCAAAATATCCCAAGAATTATTCTCATAAGATACCCTTCTAGTATCATCTTATAAATTTGTTTTCTTCATAAAATGAAGAAATGAAAACATAATAAATGGGTGAGAATAGATGCTCATTAAGGGAAAAAATAATCAATAACAATCAAAGATCACAAGTGATAATAATAAGAGCATATGTGTCAAATAAAGATACATAAAAAAATCATACCTAATAAAACTTAAGTCATATATCATGGTATACAGTTTGAAATAAAATATTACATGAATCAAAAGAGCGAGTTAATAAATATGATCCAACATATCATAAAATATTCCTAAGAGTGAGCATAAAAATTTGAAGAAATCATTCAAATATGGAACATACATTAGTATAGGGAATATAACTTTCATGATACATAAAATTAGTGCCCATGCTTATAAGAAACTAAAATTTACTTTCAAATACCTATCTCATGATATATAAACTCTTAACCAATTAATTGAGGGTGATATAAGACCCCACCCATCACCATACATACTTATGCATGCCATAAGAAAAAGAATTCATCATATCATAAAGAACTCATAGAAATAAAATGGGATTCATATACTTTTTAGATGGAACCATATAAGTAAAACATTCATAATTCCTTCAATAACCATATCATGATAAACACATGGAAAATAAGTGGGTATAAAATGACATCAAGTAACTTTCTAGGAAAATACCATTCAATCAAGATAATAAAGAATATATTATTTACACCATATAGGTAAAGGGTATAAAACTAATAAAATAATTTTCCAAATCAATTTTTGAATAGAATCTAGGTGAATACCCTTAAATCAAAATAATAAATATATAGTGCTCACAAAAAAAATAAATTGGAAGGAAAGTTATGCCCATTAATGGTGTATTGTTAGGAAAGAAAAGATTAGTGTTAGATAATATCTTTGATTTAAAAGAACATTACATAATCCATATAAAGAAATAAGGTGAATGACTTCAAAATAAAATATCCCCAGTGCAACAAAGGAAACTCACAAGGATGTTCACATAGATGAAAAAAATCCTTAAAAAAAAAATACTTTGAATGGTATCATACCAGAAGGGATCAAGAGTCAATTTTTTTAATACAGTGTGTTTATTCCCCCAAATTATATATATATATATATATATATATATTTATATTATAATAAATTATGTAACATAAATCCATTGAGTGTAAATTTTTTGAAATATGAAAATAAAAATGGAGGTGAAAACATAAAAGAAATTTTAAAAAACATTTTTAATGTTGACACAAAACTAAAGCATACATGTCACTTTGAAATATCACTTTTGAAAATGGGAAGTGAAATATTTTGAAAACTTTTACTTTCAAAAATAGAATCTCCAATAATGGATCCTTGAAAAATTATATAATGTTTTCTATAGGAAATGTGTAGCCAAATATAAAACACTTGATAATGAAAGGAAATGAAACTTTTTAATACTTTTCCTTTATTGAAATCCCATATTGTAAAAAGAGCAATTAAACCTTATTTTTATTAAAACCAAATTTACTAAATTGGATTATAAAATAACCTATAATAGAATATTAGGGTGGTAGAACTCAATCATGGAAGAATAAAGTCCAAGATAAAACTTTATAACTCAAAGAAAGGATATTTGAGTTATTAATATCCATTACGATCAACATACTCCTTGAATCATGAAATATTTGAAAAGGGGTTTATGTGGTAAAAATGTAAAAAATGAGAGAATAACACATAGTACAATAAAAGGGAAGAATATTACCAACATATATGAAATAAGTTCAAGAGAATGATCACAAATCAATGAATGAAAATTGAGTTACCAAAAAATATTATAACTAGGGCAACACTCGAGTCAAAAGATGTTTGAAGAAACAAACTTGAATTGGCATAATATATCCCAAGAATTAAAAGGAAATAATGTATATAAAATTAAAGGGATATTAAATCAATAGAACATTATACAGAGGAAACATGGTGAATAACATTTAACATGTCTCAAATAATCATATTTGACATGAAGAATATAATACCCCAAGATTTTTATGAAATGTATTTTTAATTAATTTGATTTCTTTGACATCTTACGTTGCACACAATTACAAGTTTAGAAAAACTGAGATATATTATTAAAATATTCTATATCCATTATTAACTTTCCATAAAATTTGAGGGAAATAATATGAATAACTTATTTATAAAATAAATATAAAGGTCCAACTCAATATGAATGTATTGGTAAGTGCTTAAAAAATGACCACACTATTTTTATTAGTCTCCTTATTCTTTAAAAATACAGTTTATTCAAAAATGAGTTTTTCTTATTTTTATGAGTGAGTTAATTTTTTTTGAATTAATAATGTAAAAATTATTTTAAAATGGTTTTTTGATAATTTTCTGAAAACTTTTATTTTTTAAGGAATTGTGAAAATACTGATTTTTACTGAAAATTGTATTTTCATTTAAAGTATTTACAAGGTACAATTATGTTTTATATTAGTTTTAAATTTTAATTTGTTAATTTTGATTTAAAATAATCCAATTAGTTTTTTTAAAATGATTTTATACATAAATTTATTATAAAAATATTTTATGATAAAAAATGGATTTTTTTTCAAATTTTTTTAATGGAGTTTTCCGTTTTAATTTTAAATTAAATCATGAAACTTATGTTTTTTGAATTTTTAAAAATGGATTCCATATTTTTATTCATAAGGTTTAAATTTAGTAAATATTTCCCCTTTATTTTTTGCATATATGAATAGTAACTTTGGTAAATTTTGTTACCACATTAAAGGGTAAATTGTGTAATTTAGGTTAAAAATAAAATGATAAGGACTATAAAATGACCCAAACACTTGAAAAAGTTTTATTAGATGAATTTTATTTTACCCTTAGCACTTAAGGATAAAAATTGATATATTTAATGGGCAATTGTCCATGAAAATGACATATATGTTATTCAAATCAAATAAAGTCACAAAATGTCAGTTTCACTGTCTTTAATATATCTTATATGTCCAAATGGAAAAAAGGTAGGTTATGAATGAATTTAAGTGTCCATTTTTAAATTAATAAAAAAATTTCATGATATAAATTTATTTATGACTTTTGTGTCCACTCATATTAAATTATGATGTTTATAATATTTTATTTAATGAAAATTCTATGACATCACATTCATGTTATTAATAACTATATATTTTTTAATGTGGTTTTATCTAGAAAATATCTTTGACTATAAGTATTATCTTGAAATATAAAACATTTATCTATATCAAGGTATTTTATTTTTAATTTTTATTGAAAAAATAATTATCTTAAATAATTACACAACGATGTTACAATAATTATTAAATTAATGAAACAATCAAATAAATGATATTAAAAATATTAAAAATAAATATATTTTGAATTAAATAAGATGTTACACAAATTTTATAGATTAATATTACATATTAGGGGTATATTAAATTATTTGGTTTGAAGTTATCTTGTTGTATTGATTTTCTTAAAGTCAAAGTAATGAATAATGTCAAAATGGATACTAATGATATTTTATAAAAATAATACTTATTAAATTATTTAAAAATTATAAAAATATTAAATAAGGACAAAGGGGATTATATATGATCTGAAATATCATTAATTGGTCATTTATGGTTCAATTGACACTTTATAAGTAAAAATTATATCGTTTTAATAATGAGAAGTTATTACCACAGTTAAAATTAAAATAGGTTAACTAAGGGTTAATGAAAATTTTAAGGTTTAAAAGACAAAAAATTGTCTAAAATATATTGTTTGATGATATTAAAAACTTATATTATCTTATCTTCAAATCCATGGTCTTTTTGATGAATTTTTTTGAGACTGAATTTATTATAAACTAATATTTTGAGAAATTCCAAAAGTGCCCCTCACCTCAATTATAAAAGGGAACCTCCTCCATCACTTGTTAACATCACTTTAAACCTTATATATCAACCATAATCTAAATTTTTTTCTTATAAATTTACTTAGATACATTATATAGGTTCTTTTATTCTCAAAAGACCAACCTTAGAGCCCTTTAGAGGAGATCCAAAGGAGACGTTTTGATGAAGAGGTAATCGCTCTAACCAATCACTTTATTTTTCTACTCTTCCTTACCTCCTCTAAATATATGACGTTTATAAAAAAATAATAAATTTAGTATCATCACTATTTTGAAATGTTATTATTATTATGAAAACACCATTATAATCCCTCTTTCCCATCAAATAAGAAGTTAAAAGTATCGCTCATGCGTACGTATGACTTACCATCTCCACAAAGCGATAAAATTCATTTTTCATCACCATCTTATATAGATGGGTATTATAATGGGATTAGTGATTATATATTATATTTATAACATAATTATAACTACTTAATGATAATATCATGTCCACCTTATCATCATATAGTCTTTTTAGAAATGATAACATCGCTCGTGCGTACGTATGGACTACCATCTCCACAATGAGAAATGATTCATTTTCACTTATATTTCACATTGATGATAATAAGGATGATTTTTATGAACATATATGATATATATAACATAATAATTATTCTATAAAGGCATATTATTATTTACCTTTCTTTCATTTTATTATATGAAAAATGGAAACAACGTTCATGCATACATACGACCTACTCTCTTCATGAACGATATAATTCATTTTTGTATCTAAAATTTTTATGAATGATTATAAATATGTATATAATGAATATATATTATTTTTAAACAATTATTAAAATTATGTAAATTTTGGGACCATGATCAATGTATAAGTACCAGGGCTACGAAATCAAAACAAGCTTGGAAAACAAAGCAGTTATCACCCAGAACAATGATTTTAATAACTAATTATTAATAAATGGGTGATAAGATGTTATAAAAAAATCATAAATGATAGGATATATATGTGGTTATGTAATATGTGTATAATAAATTCATATTTATTATACATGATTTTTCAATATGAACGAAGAAATTTAAGACTTAAGGTAAGGGATTTTTGTCTCATGTTTATTTCTGTGGGACACATGAATTATACACTACTTGTGTCTTTTTTGTGGTGTATATACTACTCATGAATGCATTTTATGAGTATTATCCTGAATATTATAGTATTTACATATCCTTATAATTTTATTTCTTTCATGGTCATATGATTCTACTGATTACAAAGTGGTAAGGGTTTATTTCATAATCTCATTATTATTCAAGATTGTTTATGTTTAAATAACAACTGGGGAATATTTAACTTTCATGTCCATGTTTTCTAAAAGCTATTTTAAAAAAGATTTTACTATTCTACTATGAATGTTTTAACTCATTTTACTCTTGTTTTACTTTTAAAAAAAACATTTTGAAAAGAATATTTTTTTCATTTTATAAATAAGGATCTTTGGGACTTTTTTGAAAAAATACTAAAGGAATGTTTTTTTCACTTATATGGAATGAGTGTATTTTCCTGATTTCATGATGCCTTAATTTATTAAGGAATACTTTAAAAATTTACAAGTTTCTTTTCAAAGTTTTTTTTCCATTTACAATTGCATGTATTTTTTTTTAAAATAAATAATAATTTCAAAAATGGAAAGGATATTTTCCTCAAGAATTATTTCTAGTGATCTTTCAAAACCATTTTATATCTAAGATAACATTATTTGATGTTACTTATGATTTAATGGGATTATGATTAAAGGATACTATCCTTATTATTTCTATGGTTAGTTTATGTTTATGATGACATGATATTTATGAATCCTGTTACTTTTCAACAATATATGTTATGATGAAATGTTTATGGAAACTATTTATTTTAATGATTTATGATGTGTTGAATGATTTATGTACTTTTGGAACTTGTATTTATGATTTTATTTATGTGATGGGTGGGACCTATATCTCCCTCCAATTCATTAGGTAATGATAAATGTTATATGAGATCAAAGGGTACATAGGTGTCCAACCAAAGCCTTCAATAAAAGGGTACCTGGGAGGTCATCCTAGGCCCACAACAATAGGGTACATGGGTAGTCATCCTAAGACCATAATAAGAGGGTACACGAGAGGTTATACTAAGCTCAAAACTAGAGGGTAAACAGGATGTCATCCCAAGATCGAAGCATGTACATGGGTAATTATCCAAATCCTAACATGTTATGAGTGTCTTGGTAAGTATCCTTGACATAATATTTTCTAAACTTATGTGTATACCAAAAATTCCATGTCTTATACCATTGTTATACTTTCATGGCTCATGTTATTTGATTATCTTATGATTCATGTATTATTAAATGCCAATATTTATTCCACAATTCAAGATTATAATCTTTGATATACAGGGTATTCTTTTCAAATGTTATTCTCATGTTCTCATACCCCTATCTTCATGTTATGATTATGTATCTCTTATATTTACCCTTACTAAGTATATGATATCACAATTTCTTATTCCTCCTTTCCAAATTTTATAAAGAAAGGTTTTAAGCAGGGTTACTAATGGGGAAGATATTTATGGGAAATATTTAAGATCTTTCACCAGACTAGAAGTGTGTGTTCTAAGTTTCCAAAGGAACTAAAATATTACTCTCTTTGAGCAAGTGATTATGTAATATAATGAATATTTATCTAAAAAAATATGTAATATACATGTATGAAAAGCATGGGTCATTATAGTTGGTATCAGAGCAAAGTTTTAGTCAACCTTTGGAAACTAGGATGAGAAAACCTTAGTATTATCCCTAAGTATAAGTTTAAGTATAGGTTATAATCCAATAATTTTGGTGACAATCATGAATAAACTAAGATTAAACCTAAGATTTTATATATTGAAAGTAATTTTCTTTTATTATGTGGTTTTACCACTATGATTAGTGTTTATCACACTATAATTTTGGTTCTAGTCAATGGATTAAACCTGAAGGAACCGTGTTAGTGATGAATGTGACGAGTAATGAAATTATTTTCCTCCTAAGAAACCAAATGTTATGGGAGTTAGAATAAAAAATATCCTCACTATGATCACACAAATTTCTCAAGATATTAATCATTCTAGAATTCCAAATGAACTAAGGGGGGAACAACATTATATTGAGTTCTTCATGAGGTAGCATCCACCTTCTGTTAATGGGTCTTCTGATCCACTAGTGGCTTAGAAATTATCAGTACCTCTAAAAATATATTTTCAATTATCCAATGTTTAGAACATGAAAAAGTCATTTTTGATGTCTATAATTTGGAAGGTGAAGTAGATCAATGGTGTAATATTATCAAGAATATTAGGAAATGAGATAAAATTGACTCCTTGGAATGGGATGAGTTCAAGAAGAACTTATTTTTCAATAAGTAATTTCCTCGTATTCTTCATATGAAAATAGAGAATGAATTAATTGAGTTAGGTAATGGATGTAAACCTAGAGGGGGAGAGCGAATGGGCCCATAAGGGGCTCTGCGTCTAGGTCTTCCACCCGCCATCTCTTTCACCTCTCCCGCCGGCTGTTCTCCTCTATCTATCTCATCGGCGTGCTCGCGATGTGCTCTCTCCCAGTTTCAACACTACACAGGCTCATCAACATCCTCGGTGATTTGCATCTCTGCGCGTCCTTCTCTCCGCTCTAGCTTTGGATTCGGCTAGGGTTTCATTAGGTGCAAGATGCTGGTCCAGGGTGTGGGTTTCAGGTGCTGTGTTTTGGGGGTCCCGTCAATTTCAGCATTGTCCGTGCGAGATTTAGGTAGATATGGCCTTTGGGTGCAGATCTGAGGGTGGCGACGGGATTTGCTCCTGTCCTTCGTCCGGGTCGACCAGAGATCTGGTGATGTTGCTTAAGGTTTGTTTTGTTGTATTTATTTTTGGATGGTTTTTGAGATGGCGTTTGCTGCGCCGGTGAGTTTGTTTTGGCGATGGTGCGTCGACGAGGATGGCGTTTTCTACGTCGGCTCGTTTGATTTGGCGATGGCTCTTTGACGGAGTCTTGCCGGATGTTCTTTCCTTCACTCCTTTCGGTTTCTTTGCGAGGGTTTGATGAAATTTTTGGATTTTTTTGGATTTCTTCCTGGTTGGTTTGAATTTGTTGCTGTACGGGATGGTTTTTTGATGTTGGTGGGAATCTCGGCTCATGGGCAAGTGCTTCGGCGATGGATTCACCGCAGTGATTGGTGGCGCGTGGTGATGGATCTCGGTTCGAGGCATGTCTTGATGGTAGGTGCGTAGCAGGGCGCTGGTAGGTTTAGTTTTGAAATTTTAATTTCGAATTGGACCTGTATGTTTTGACGTGGTGTGTGGATGTGGTGAATGGTTGTACTGGGTACCGGCAACCCTCAAACCGGCCTTCAGAAAATGAAAAAAATGGTTTGGCGGAATTAATTGAGTTAAATCAAAAGGATGATGAATCTATTGGAATCTATGAAGAAAATTTTACAAGACTTGTGATGTACGCTTATGGAATTATCATCCAACTAGAAAGTAAGGTTAACCAATTTTTCAGTGTCTTAAAACCAAGTCTCCGAAGGGCATTATCTATAAAAGAGTTTGGTAGAAATTAAGAAGTCATCTGATGTTCCATAAAGGTGGAAATGGAGTTTGGAGTTGTATGTAAATCTCATGGTTTTGATAAGAAAATGAATATGGAGTTTAAGGAAAAATATAAAAACCATGGTGTGAAGAATATGAGTTTTTATTTATGTTCAAAGTATAGGAAGAAGCATGGTGGAAGTTGTCTTAAGGGGACAGGTAAATGAATCAAGTGTGGAAAGGAAGTTCATTAGGAAAATAAATTCTGAATTAATGGGAATAAGTTATCTAATGATGTGAATAGAGATAAGGATGCACAAAATTCACCTCCACACTTCAATTATTTATGTGTAAGGAAAATGGGAATTATGATAATCAGTTCCCAAATCAAAGGGTTAATGACGATGATCGATGTCAGTAACTATTTAAAGCCAAAGACAAAGGGAAATCTTATGAAATCATTATTTTAGATGTGGAGTATGATAACAAAGTGGTGTAATAATTTAGTGTTTATGTATTGGAATTCAATAATAATGTTGTAGAAGTAATTTTATGGTATTATAGAATAATGAAACATTTAAGGATTAACCCACTATAGTTTTTCCTTATGTATTTGATAGAATATTCTAAATGGTACTGGTAACCATGAAAGTAAATTTAGGTGGTAAAGTGATTTTTTATAACATGTGATTAAGGGGAAGATAAATCTTAATAGGTGAAAGATGAGATAAAGAATTGTTTTTTGTGATAAAATAAATGGGATAATATTGATGACCTTGGAACAGATTAGTAGTATGGTGATGAGGTGGTTTATGATATCATGAATTGAGTTTTGAAAGAATTCAAATGTTCACTAAGGTTTTATGGTAATTCAGGTTATTACCATATTTTTAGAGAATACATGATAATGCCCATCAAATGTTTGTTATATGAAAATTAAGATCTATATCAAGTTGTTTGGGGGATTAATGATAAGTTTATTAAGTAACTTTCTTTTGAAAGTTTTGGATTTTAATCTTTTGGAAGGTTCATAATGGTAATTATTTATAAAAATTTTTAAGTTGACTTTTGGATTATGTTTTAGAGATTAATATATTACTTCACCATTTTAATATTTATGCATATTTAATAACTTGTGATAACCATTTTTTATGGTGATAACTAGAGATTGAAGGAATGACTTTCCATCCAATTATGGATCTTATGATCCACTAGTTATTTAGGTATTATAGTTTCAACTTCATTTCTTAGAGCAAGAGATGAATAAAAAATTGATCAAGGCACCACCAAATAGTGATACTGTACTTATGAAATGAAATCATTTAATCATATATTCTAAAAGGATTTAAAAAAATGTTATCTTATTATCATCATTTCTGATGATATCAATGAACTTTTCCATAACTATTTAGTCTATGGTTTTGTGTTCATTAACCTTATCTTGAGCATGTTCTCTATCAATCTCTATCAGTTATTGGGGATTAATTTTCCCTTATAAATCCATATTTTAGTGTTTTTTATATGTGGAAACCTATTTATGCATTACTTCAGGTAAGCTTTATGTTCCCAACTTTCATTTTTTAAGGGAAGTTTTATTATTCATTATTACAATGTGGGTTTCTATGGATGAATTATAAAATGTTAAACCTTTGATGAATGAGATGAATTTCTAGGAAGGGATTTATTTTAAGGGGTAAAATATAACACCCCAATATTTTTATGAAAATTATTTTTAATTAATTTGATTTCTTTGACAGCTTCCATTTCACGTAATAATAAGTTTAACCAAACCATGACATATTATTAAAATATTATATGTTAGTTATAAACGAGCCTTTAAATTGGAGGGAATGAATATGAATAATTGATTTATGAAATAAATATAAAGGTCCAACTTAATATGAATATATTGGTAAGTGCTTAAAAAAAGATCACACAATTTTTAGTAAAGTCACTTTATTCCTTAAAAATAAATTTTATTCAAAAATGAGTTTTATAATTTTTATGAGTAAATGAATTTAATTTTTTAATTCATAATTTCAAAATTGACCTAAAATTATTTTTTGATATTTTTTTAAAACATTTATTTTTCAAGAATAGTGAAAATAATTATTTTTATTGAAAACTATATTTTCTATTAAAGTATTTACAAATTCAAGTTATATTTTGGATTAGTTTCAAACTTTCATTAGTTTATTTTGATTTAAAATAATTCAATTATTTTTTTTCAAAAGGATTTTATGCATTAATTTATTATAAAAACATTTTATGTTTAAAAAGGTCATTTTTCTGAAAAATTGTTTTTTTTTCAATTTTTCAATTTTTATTTTAAATTAAATTCTAAAATTTCAATGTTTTTGAATTTTGAGAAATGGATTCTATATTTTTATTCATAAGGTTCAAATTTATTTAATAGTTCCCCCTTATTTTTTTCCAATAATAATCGTAAATTTGGTTAATTTTGTTACCATAGTAAAGGGTTAATTGGGTAATTTAGGTTAAAAATAAAATGATAGGGATAACAAAATGACCCAAACACTTTCCAAAATTTTATTAGATGAATTTAGTTTTACCCGTAACATATAAGGATAAAAATTAGTTGTTTAATGGAAATTTTTTGATAAAAACGACTTATATATTATTTAAATCAAAGAAAATAAAAAAAAGTCACTTTCTTTGTCTTAAATATCTCTTATGTGTCCACATGGAAAAAAGGTAGGTTATGAATGAATATAAGTGTAAATTTTTAACTTAATGAACATATTTTCATGATATAAATTTGTTTATGACTTTTGGGGCCACTTGGATGAGATTATGATGTTTATAATATTTTATTTAAAGTCAATGATGTCACATTCATGTTATTAATAACTATATAACTTTTAATATGGTATTATCTAGAATATATATTCAACTATAAGTATTATTTTTAAATCTAAAATATTTATATATATCACGGTATTTTATTTTTAATTTTTAGTGAATAAATAAATATCTAAAATAACTACACAATGATGATGTAGTAATTATACAATTAATGGAACAATCAAATAAATTATATTAATAATATTAAAATAAATATAATTTGAATTAAATAAGGCATTACAATATTTTTTTAGATTATTATGACATATTAGGGGTATATTAAATTATTTGGTTCAAAGTTATCTTTTTTTATTGGTTTTATTAAAGTCAATATAATGAATATTGTCAAAAATGACACTTGATGCTAATGGATTCGGGTCTCTGAGCGGCGACGCACCCTCTTCTCCTGAAGTGAGGGTTTCCCTTGGAGTCGATCTAGAGGGGGGAGGATCGTGTGCTGGTTTCTAGGTTTTCCCTCAGCATCGCCTCCCCCTTCCTCACTCGCGGTCATAGGGTTTTCTTCCTCCCTCACAGGATTTGGCCCTAAGTGATTTCGTGGTTCTTTTTGGGGTGGTCTTGATGGTGGATGGTCTGAGGATGGTTTTGCGGCGTTGCAACGTCCTTATGGCCCTGCCCTTGGTCCTCACTGCTCTTCCCCCTTCCACTTCATGACCTTGCTCAATTTTTCCTCTGGTGTGTCTTCCCGGTTTTGACTCAGATCGGTTGCAGTTTCGGTGGGAGGCTTGTGGGTTCATTGCGGTGGGGCTCTGACATTTTCTGGCAACTGGGTTACTGTCTTCATCGGTGAGATTTTCTAAGAAGGTGATCCTTTTTATGGTCTGAGCCATAGCCGCAGTAGGTGCAATGATGGAAACTGTTTTCCTTCCCCAATAATTTGGAATTTTGCTAAATTCGTTTTTATTTCTTGAATTTTGTTGATGCTTGAGTTTTCTCATGAGTTTGTCTTTGTGAAATTGGGTTCTTGGTCACTCTGATAACCAGTTCCGGTGTTGGGGGCGAACACGTCTGAGTTTGTTTTTCAAGGATGATGGGGTTTCTATGTTTTCGATGATCTAGTTATCAGCTCTAGTAATGATAGGGTGGCATCGACATCTCTCTTTATTTCTTGAAGTGTTGGTGATGATGGTAAACAGATTGATGGTGGGCGGTGTGATTGGAAACTGTGGTTCTCGTGATTTGAGGTCTCCTCGGGTCCTATGGCTGTTTTGAATTTTGAATTTTCATTTTAGAACCTTTGAATTCGGATCCCGCCTTTGTTGTAAGGCTTTTTGGGGGTATTATGTTGTTGTGGTTACCGCTCACCCATAAAACGAGTATTTAGAAAATCAAAAAAAGAGAATTTTCTGTCAAAACTGACACAAATGATATTTTATGAAAATAATATTTTATTAATTTATTTAAAAATCTTAAAAATATTAAATAATAAACAATGGTATGAGATATGGTATAAAATATCCTAAATTTTCCATTTATAGTTCATTTTAAACATTATAAGTAAAAATTATATCCTTTTAGTATTGAAAAAGTTGTTACCATAGTTAAAATTTAAAAAGGTTTGCTAATTGATAATGAAAATTTTAAGGTTTAAAATAACACAAAAAATTGTCTAAAATATATTGATTTATGATATTAAAACCTTATATTATCTTATATTATAACCCATGTCCTTTTGGATGTATTTTTTTGAGATTAAATTTATTATAAACTAATATTTTGAGAAATTCCAAAAGTGCCTCTCACCTCAATTAAAAAAGGGAACCTTCTCCCTCACATATTCACATCACTTTGAAACTTATAAATCAAACATACTCTGAAATTTTATCTTTTATACTTCCCTATATACATTCTAGAGTCACTGGTCTTCTCAAAATACCAACCCTAGAGCCCTATAAAGGAGATCCAAATGAGACGTTTCGAAGAAGAGTTAATCGCTCTAATTGATCAATTTATTTTTATAATATTACTTAACTACTTTAAATATATGATGTTTATCATGAAATAATAAATTAATTATCATAAATATGGTGAAATTTTATTATTTGTATTAAAACACCATTATACCTCTTTCCTATTAAACAAGAAGTTAAAAGTATCACTCGTGCGTACGTATGGCTTACCATATCCACGAAGTGATACAATTCATTTTTCATCACCATATTATATAGATGAGTATCATGATAGGATTAGTAATTATATATTATATTTATAATATAATTATACCTCTATGATGATAATATTATTCCTTCCATATCATCATCCAATCTTTTGAGAAACGATAATGTCGCTCATGCGTATGTATGGACTACCATCTCCACGATGAGATTCGATTCATTTTCACTTATATTTCACATGGATGGTAATAAAGATGATTTTATGAAAATATATGATATATATAACATAATAATTATTCTTTAAATGTGTATTATTATTTATATTTATTTCATTACATTTGATGAAAAATGGAAACAACATTCATGGGTACGTACAGTATACCGTCTCGATGAACAGTGTAATTAATTTTTCTATCTCAAATTTTTATTAATGATTATAAATATGTATATAATTAATATATATTATTTTTAAACCATTATTAACATTCTGGAAATTTTGGGGCCATGATCAAAGTATAAGGACCGGGACTTCCAAACCGTAACATGCTTGGAAAATGAAGCAGTTATCACCCAGAACAGTGATTTTAATAACTAATTATTTATAAACAGATGATAAAATGTTATAAAAATAATAATATGTGATATTATATATATATATATGGTTATTAAATATGTGTATAATAAATTCATATTTATTATATATGATGTTTCATCATGAATGAAAAAGTTAAAGACTTAAGGTAAGGTATTTTGTCACAATTTTATTTCTATGGGACACATGCTGGATACATTTCTTGTGTCTTTTGTGTAGTGTATATGTTGTCCATGAATGTATTTTATAAGTATTATACTTAATATTATAGTAGTTACATATCCATATAATTTTCTTTCTTTTATAGGAATAGGAGTCGACTAATTACAAAGTGGTAAGGGTTTATTTCACAATCTCATTATTTTTCGGGATTTTTTATGTTTAAATATCCATTAGAGAATATTTATCTTAAATGTCCATATTTTATGAAAATATTTTAAAAAAAGTTTTAAAATTATTCTAAAAATGTTTTAAGTAATTTTTTACCATGTTTTAATTTTTAAAAAACAATTTGCAAAAAATATTTTTGTTGTTTTCTAAACAAGGATCATTGTGAATTTTATAACAAAATACTAAAGGAATGCTTTTTTCTATTAAATTATATGGAATGAGCAGATTTTATTGATTTCCAGATACCTAAATGACTTGAGGAATCCATTACAATTTTACAAGTTTCTTTGAAAATAAAATGTTTTCCATTATAATTTCTTGTCTTTTTCTAAAATAAATAATGATTTCAAAAATGGATAGGATATTTTCCTCAAGAATTATTTCAAGTGATATTTCCAAACCATTTTCCCTATAATATAACATTATTTGATGTTACTTATGATTTTATGGTGTTATAATTCAATAATAATATCCTTATTCTTTCTATGGTTTGTTTATGTTTATGATGACATGATATTTATGAAACTTGTTACTTTTCAATAAGATATGCTATGGTGAAATGTTTTCAGAAACCATTTATTTTCATGACTTTTTATGTGAAGAATGATTTATTTTCTTTTTTAACATGTATGTATGATTTTTTTATGTTATGAGTGTGACCTATATCTCCCTCCAATTCATTGGGTAATGATAATTTTTTATGAGCTCAAAGGGTACACAGGTGGCCAGCCCAAGCCCGCAACAAGAGGGTACATGGGAGGTCATCATAATCCCATAACAAGAGGGGGAATGTGAGTTAATCCTAATCCCACAACAAGATGTAACATGAGAGGTCATTCAACCTTGTGAACTAGAGGGTAAATAGGAGGCCATCTCAAGCCTGAAGATGGTACACAAGTAATTATCCCTATCCCAACATGTTATAAATTTCTTAGTAGGTATACTTGACATAATATTTTCTAAACTTATTTTTATGACACAAATTTCTTATATTATTATATTTTTATTATTTCATAGATCATGTTCTCTGATTATCTTATGTTTTATGTCTTATTAAATTCTAATCTTTACTCTATGATTCAAGATTATGATCTTTGACATGAAGGGTATGCTTTCAAATGTTATTCTCATGTTATCATACCCATATGTTCATGTTATAATTATGAATCTATTATGTTTACCCTTACTGAGAATCTATGAACACCCTTTCTTATGTTTCCTTTCCCTAGGTTATGAAGAATGGGTTTAATTAGAGGTACTAATAGGGAAGATCTTTGTGGGAAAACATTGAATATATTTCACCAGAATAGAATTTTGTGTTCCAAGTTTCCAAAGAAAATAAACTATTACAAGCCTTAGTCATATGATTATGTAATTTAATGAATATTCATCTGAAAAATATGTAATATCCGTGTATCAAAATCCTGGGTCATTATAAAGAAAACTATTATGGCTTGATAAACACTTTAATAAAAACCCCTTAAAAGAGTGTTCCTATAATTGAACTTAAAATACCATTATTAAAAGACAAATCATGATATGAAATCTAAAATATGTAGTTTATACATCACATAAATGAAATTAGCTTTATAATACCAAACATGTCTCAAAGAGAGGAATTTTACATGAAAACCATTACCTTGTTTCCCCACTAGGTTGAATGCACTCTGAGTTCCTGTATAATAAAAAAAATTATTAATCACCCATTTAAAAACCTTTTTTATAAGCATAAAATTTTATAAGCTTAATTTATAATTATTCTCAACATTTATATTAGTTAGTTATTATCTATTTCCGATGTCGGGTGTGGGTAATCTTGATCATTTTGAATTAGTTTTGTAATAATATTTCTATTATTAATTATTATCTAAAAGTTCATCACTATAATTTCATTTTATTAATATTTATTTATAACTTATAATGAGTTATCAAGTTTATATTTTCTTTCCTGAGTACTATAGTATTTATCCTAGAAGATGAAACCGATAATGAATATTTTCTCGTGATTTTAAACCTACAAAGGTTTTTTCTTAAATATTGATGTATCTTTCCATTTTTTTTATATTTATATAAAATTATAATATTAAATATTCTATAATATTCATCTATGATATAAATTCAATGTATTGTTCATGTATGTGGTTAAACCTACCCAAACATGAACCTACCATGATTAATAGATGATTATGAGAAGGCTTAGTTGTAATATCATTATACCAACATAATAATGATCTTATTTCATGTTCATTATTGTGATATATCATAATTATAAATAATTATAAATATAATATAATTTATATAAATTCATTACTTAAAAAGAAGTGATCATTTTCCTCTTAGTTCTCTCATTCTAAATGATTGAATTAATGATATTAATTTGTTGATCATATCATTAACATGTTATAAAATATATCACAATAGAAAATTAATGATATAATAAACATAATATTTATTATTTAATACCATCCTCATGACCATCTATATAAGGCCGTGAAGAAATGAAAAATGGAAATCAATAGTTCCATGGCGGTCGTCCACATGTAAACATGGTTGATGATTTCATTTTTAAAAGAATGGGAGAAAGAAGTAATATGGTTTATTATTTTAAAATAATAAAATTTATGTAAATATCATAATTATTTTTTAAAATTTCCTTTTATACCATCCTTGTAAGACAGTGAAGGAAAATGAAACATGTTGCATCATGGATGCAGTAGTCCACACAACACATGAATTATCATTTCGTTTTTCTTAAAAGAAATGGGAAAAGTAAATTAATGATTGTTATAATAGAATAATAACATTAAGTATATAATAAATACTGATTTAATTAAATAGAGGTTTTAAAATTATAATTGGAAAATAAAAAGAGAAAATAAATAATTTAAGTAAAAATAATTACTCACATTGATAACTTTGAGATTTCCTTGGAAGATCCCTTAGAAATGGATGGAATTGGATAATCTCTTATGTCCATAAGATTAAGAGAGTGAAAGTGTAGTATAGGATAAGGAAAAAGTCTAGGTTTTAAATAAGAAACCGAATATTTAGGAGTTCCTTGAAGAGGTGGTGATAGAACCCTTTTGTAAGTGGTGAGAATGACATTTTTTGTAAATATTTCAACTTTATATTAAGAGAGCACATGTTAAACATATCATGTGGATCCAAAATTGGAAAAAATGGTGTGGGGGAAGAGATATTGTCTATATATACCCCATCCAATCATTCTAATATATATTTTAAATGTTTTTAGGCCTTTCACTATTATATTCTTTACTTTTCCCATTTTAGCTTTTACCATGGTAACTAGTTTTTAACAAGGAATTTTTTTATGACCAATAATAAAATAGAAATTATTAGATAATTTGGACCAATAATTATAAATTTGAAATCAATTTAATTTTATTCAATTTATAAAAGTTATAAAAATTAATTTTAAAATACAGATGTATAATTTATTGAAAATATTTTTTGAGAAAATATTACTTATGTTTAAAAATATCAAATATAGGATTTTAATTCAAATATAATATTTTTTAATATATAATGTTACTTATAAAAAATATATTTTATCAAGAAAAAGGTTTCATAAGTTTTATTTTATGCTCATATCTAAGTGATGTCATAAAAGCTACAATATTTTCAAAACTATATTTTTTCACTATTCACCTAAAAGTAAATTATTTTAGAAAAATCCCAAAAATTAACCCTTAGTTAATTCTAACATAATATATTTAAAAATGGATTTATTTTTATCAAATTAAAATTATAAAATGTATATATATATTTATTTTAATAAGAATAAAAAATATGAATAAAAACCATTTTTATTGGAAAATGAATTCTTAAACTTCAAGTGTATTTAATATTATTTTATATAAATTTATAAATAATTGAATATTGAAATAATCGTTTTAGTAATCTAAATATTACTTATTATTATAAAATTTTATATTTTATCATCTGAATTTATTTTGTTAATATACTATTACCTTTTTTAAGTAGTTCTTCAAAAGCATAACTTTTCAAAATATTAATTAATGATAACCATAATATATAATTATTTTAATTGATTATTATCCTATTATATAATAATGGTTATATTATTATTGTATTTTTAATATGTCAAGTTTCATTTTAGTTAGGTGTTGTGTTAGTTTAATGTTTCTCGTGAGACATGTTTTTGAAGATAGTATTAATATAAATGATCCAAAATCTCGAGTTGTTACACTCTATAACCATAAATAAATTACATCCTCAAAATTTTAATTATTACAAAATGATAAAAGTAGGAGATGAAATTTTTATCATATTTATTATTCTAGATATAACTTCTAATGTGAAATCTACCTTACCATAGTAAGCTAGATCAACACACTTTTCTTTCCTCTAACAACATTGATTTTTTATACGCTAATCATATATATTCTATAGAGTATAAATTTCTCAAAACCATTTGAATCTCCAAGATAATAAAATATAGTGAAATCATATATTCCTAAAAAAATTAACTCTATATTTAATAATAAAACATATTAACCACTATTTTATAAAGTCACACACTAGTCAATATATATCATAATCCCAAAGGTGAGATAAACTTAACCAAAATTATCATGAATAAATTTTCATTAAATCATTAATAAATTCAATTTCAATAAATACTATCTAACTCATTTTTCTCAAAATCAGTCGACCCTTTATCTCCTCAACATCAAGCATGTATTAAACTAAAGAGCTATCCATACATCAATCACATTTTCTTTAATAGTTATTTCCAAAAATAAAACCTTATCATAAAATCACTTCTCAAGGATATTAATTCCATTTAATATATATCTCAAAACCTTTCAAGTAAAACTACTAAAATAAAATCCTTAAAATTTTCACATAACCCCCATAACTTTTATAATATACCATAATACCATTGATAAATATCACTCAAAAATGAAAATAGCTATTATTATCAATAATTAATTTCAATTATGGTATCAAACTCACTACTTTAGGAAAGGCTAAGAAACTCACCTTTTCTATCATAATAGTAATATAATAAGATTATAAACTATTTAATTATGATCTATTATTAAGACATAGTTATTTTTAGATACATACCTTTCTCAACTTCATCCTCATGATATTGTTTCAATAAAATACTAAAACAAAAATGGTTATAATAATTTCAAAAATAATTAGAGTATATAAATATGAAGGATCAATTTTAAGATGCATTCTCTAATAAAAAATTCCATTCCAATAATTTCATTCTTGGTTAATCCTATAACTACCTTGGATAAACCTGTGTTAGTTTAAGTTGTGTTCTCTTATACTTATTAACCAAATCCCTTAAACTAATAAGGAAATAAATCCTTCATAATGGTTTGTCAAGAGAATGTTATTGACCAAAGAGTATCCATTGGGAGTGTCAAACTAAATGTGTAGTGAGGCCTCTTTTTTATGCACTAGGTGATAATAGAGTTAATAATATTTTTAATTTTTCCTGGTTATTTCCCCTAGGTACATTTTTTCTAGATCCCATATCCATTTTTAGTATCCCAACTTGGATTCAATTACTTGGAAAACCACATAATCCAAACCTTCCAAAATTTCTATATGTTATCCTATATTTGGAAATCTATCTTAGAATTATCTGTAGAGTTTTCAATAAAGTTCTCTTATCATAATACCCAGATAAAAAGTTCATTATTACCTTAATGTTAAATCCTAAACTATCCCTAAGGGTTATCTATATCTTTGAAATTAGGAAAAACCTTAACATATCAAAATTTGATGACATTTAAATCTCCCAAATTATCTTCAACCGATTATATCCTAATATCCAAAGTTATATAAACACTGCTATGATATAAACTATAGTGAAATAGACCTAATAATCTAGTAATTACCTGAATTAAAGAAAA
Organism: Viscum album; assembly: GCA_963277665.1. Classification (NCBI taxonomy): domain Eukaryota; kingdom Viridiplantae; phylum Streptophyta; class Magnoliopsida; order Santalales; family Viscaceae; genus Viscum; species Viscum album. Next base: position 289,092,882 of record OY728127.1, on the reverse strand, counting down.
TATTTAATTTCCCTACATTCCCAAGACTTTTTTATTTTAGAGCTTAAGATAATTTGAAAAAAAATTAACTAACAAAAGTCATGTATTTTTCAACCAATGAACATTTTACCACTTTATAAACAATTGATTAATCAATAAAAATTATACTAAATCTCCTAGAAATTATTCTCATAAGATATCTTTCTATACTCATATTACATAATAATTTTCTTCATAACCTTTATAAATGGGCATATAAGAATAAGGTGAGCTCAAATGCCTATTAAGGGTAAACATAAGTGATAACAATCAAGGATAATAAGTGAGAATAATATGAGAATATGGGTATAATAAAGATAAATAAGAAAATAATACCCAACAAATATTTATTTATAAATCATGGAATAAATCTTGACATAAAACAGGACATGAGTCATTTCCTAAACCAACCCAGGTCAACCCCGAACCAGTCACCCAAGTCAGCCCACAACAAGGCCCAAGAAGAGTTCTCGATACTCTCGCTAAGACAACTATTATCATGCATCAAATATAATACAATTGGGAATGATTTAGCCCATGAAAATAGAAATATAATTTTAAAGATAGATTATGAAACATAAAAAGGAGAATCCAACAATCCCTAAGAAAAGTAAATAAACAGACAATTACATATACAAAGACAATGGAAGAAAATAGAAAAAAACAAAATCAAACTAACTGGAACCTAACATGATCTCTATGTGACCTCTTAGTCACCAATTTCCACATACCTATCCCATTCCATAGGAAAACTTTAACATGACTAAACCTTTAAAAAAAATCGGGTTGACCGATGTCGAGTGACACAAGTAGGGTGTGATCATAAAAATGATCAATTGGTAAACACCAAGAAATCCATACATGTCCTTTCTCGAAACAATGCATAAAATTTCGTTTGAAATAAATTTATAAAAAACATATTTTCTATCATTTAAAAGGAATTTTTTCCCTTTTTAAAAACCCAGTTTGAAATCCAAAATACAAGTAGGAAGACAAACTAAAAAATGGATACAAGAAAGTAAAAACCTGAACAAAGAACAAGATACATGGTATATCTAACAAAAACTAGAAATAAAGGAAACAAAAAAGATATAAGAAGAAAAATAATAGTATAATAAGTAACTAAAGTGATTAAAAATAAAACAAGAACACACATATATGTAATCATGGTCATTTCCTAAAAACCCCTAAAGGAAATTCGTGGACATACTTAGTTCGAACCCCCCTTCCAGCGTATGGTGCACCTCCATAGTCAATAACTAATGTGGATTCTCTAAACTATCCTCACCAGTGGAAATTCCCACATGGATTACCAATTTCTAGGGGGGTTCTAATCCATATAATCAGAACTAGAAAGAAACTATCACTCAACCCTTTAGATGACATCCAATAATCCCTATATAATAGTATAAAGGAGAATGAGGAGGTTATCACATGCTTGGAATTAAACATAACTCACTGATGCCATCGTGAATGCCTTTCCCAATCCTCAACACAAACTATGCAATGCACATCTTATTGAAAGAATTTCCATAGGGTTTACCATCATACATTGAACCTCTAAAAAGTTCTAACCGGGCCTACACATCACATGAATTTAAAACCAATTTATAAAACATCAAAAAGTACCAAACATGCCTTAACATTTAAAAAATACAAACCATTTATAGTGAAAGTAAATTTATTCTCACAATCCTTAACAAAACCAAGATGAAAATATAGTTCTTGCTCATAAGATTTCAATTGGTCCTTTTATTCCATTTAGTTACCAAATTACATATCAAGGTTCCAAATAGAACATTATTTGGAAAACACATTTGAAAATAATATTTGAAGTCATTTAGAAACCAAGAAACCATTTAGAGAACATTGGAAGTTTTTAGAAAAACCTTTGGGAGATGGAGTATAGGAGAGAAAGGAAATGGGAGGAAAATGTTTTTGAAAACTGGGGTTCAAGATAGACATTTTTATGGATTTACATTTATATGTATGTGTGAATATCCATATATACACCCCATTCAAATATGGATATTCCTAAATTAAACTATATATATATGGAAAACCATAAAAATACCCAATGTTTCAATTAAATACCCACAAGTAATATTACAACCCATCAAAAGGATCTAAAAAAATTCACCAAACTATACAAAGGCACCAAAACCACACACAAAGCTCAATTGAACATGTTACCCAACTACCAAAGTTCAAAAAAGGTCAAACATAATATCAAAATACTCAAATTCATTTTAAAAGGCTAATTATCATTTTATCAAATACCCTGTGTGCATATCCATATAAGCATAACTATGAAATTTATTAGAAAACCAATATTAATAAAATTTCCAACATAAAAACACCATAATAAATCAAACTTGCACATAAAAAACATGAATAAAATATTTAAAAATTATTTAAGAAATATCAAGCATCAAATGGAATGTTTCAAAAAGGAAATGGATGTAAACACCTACCTCAACGACGTGCGAAAGTGACGAAACTTCGAGATAAAGAGTAACTATGCCCAATAGACAAACTGAACACCCTAACATAAAAATAACATAACCCAATATCATCCATATACCCCTAGGGTTCATCCAAGAGATAACCCAACCAAGAAAACCAAGAAACCAATAGAGGGAGAAGAGGAGAGGAGAAAAATAAAAAAAAGTAAAAAGAAAATTTAATAGATTTGAATGATGAGCATCAAGGATCCAAGGAGAGCCAAGGGAGTAGGAATTTGGGATCCCCATAGTGCGCCTAGGTCAAGTGGGGGAGGGGAAACCTGAATTGGGGTTAAAACATAAGAAGGGAAAATTTAGAAACTCAATTTTTTAAGAATCTAGGTAAGTCACAAGGATTGGCCACATGGTTTTCCAAACCGTGTGCCAACCATGCGCACCCTACAGGAAAGAGAGGACAACCACCTAGGCTGGACATATGGTTTGGTAAATTGTGTGCCAAATATGAAAATTAGTACCTTTAAAAATATATAACCCATCACATGCTTTCCACATAGTTTCCACTAACTATGAATAAGCCACACACCTCATTTTAGACACTAATAAAAGGGTGCATGGTTACTCCTTTTCCTCACATGGTTTTTGAAAAATCATGCACAGACTATTCAAGAAAATCTGTGTAAGAAAAAAATGAACTCGAAAAACCCTCTTCCTCCACTAGTTGCACAGTTTCACCCTAAACCGTTCACACTAACCGTGTATAGGGATAAAAACCGCCAAAAACATCCAAAAATCAAATATTATCTTAGGAAACTCAACTCAAACCTAAAATAACAAGGTCAAACCTCAAAAAACAAATAAAATAAATGAAATAAAAGTAAATTGGGGTTAGAATGTGATAATTCTCCCTATAATAAAAATTTTCTTCCCCCAGAATGTCACCCAATCAAATGAGGAACAAAACTAGAAAATTAAATTTAATGAGGCAAAAAAAAAGAACCTTAGTGTGACCTTTCAACTCAAAAATTCAAACCTGAACAATTCTAGAGGAAACCACAAGAAGGACCATGGTGGGTCTCCCCACCATTTAAAAACTAACCAGCATGATCCAACTCCCCACACATGGGCCCCCCAACAAAATAAACCCAAACCAAGAGCCATATCAATCCATGATTCATAATATCCACAAAACATAATCATCTAAAAAATTTACACACCTAAAAACTAAGACCGGTCCATAGGAAGGTAATGAATTAAAAAATTCACATCCATAAAGCACCAGTACAAAAATTTACAAGAATATAAGGCTACCAAAATTCATAAAACAAGAAGGATTTTCCAAAATAGATAGAACTACAATAAGGAGAACTTAAACCATCTCCACACCAATATTGGGGAAAAAAGATAGGCCAATAACACCCACCACACCAAAAAATTCCAAACTGCATAAGGATATTCAATTCAGGACCTATGTCTAGTATAAGGACCTAACCTTAAACATTACATAATCTAGTATATTCTTTTAGAATTTACTTTCTTACATTCCCAAGTATATTTTTGGTTTAGAGTATTAGATAATTAGTACATAATTAATACATATTAACCCATAATCACACAAAGTGGGTACTACTAAAAAAATAACCATTTCTTCTATAGTATAAAAGTTTTTAATAAAACATGAAATATTTTCATGAAAAATCTTTACAACATTAAACTTGGCTTCTTCTTTTCTCTTACCCATCCTTAAACCCTGTGAAAATAATTTTAAAACATGGTATGAGAACAAAAATCTCAATAAGGGACATAAAATAAATGAATAATTACTCCATGAAAACTTATATATATATGAAATCATTTTCACAAATACATACTTCTCACCCATAAAGTATCATATACTTACTTCGTGAAAATAAGAGATTTCCATAAAACATAGAAAACATAAATAAAAATTAAGGTAACTTGGGGAATTACTTACCTAAGATTGTAACCATTATGGATACCATATTATTTTTAACCCTCATGGCTACCTTACATTATAACCCTCATGGATACCTTGCAATGTAACCATCATGACTACCTTATAGTGTAACCATCACAGTTATACTTGGAGCAACCATACGGTCAGACTCTAACAAAAACATAACCAATGCATTGGAGGGAGATATAGATCCAAAATTTTATCATAAATAATTACCAATAACTATAACATAATCATAAAACATGAATACTTTCATCATAAAAACATTCCTTTTGAATTTTTTAAAAATAGAAATTTAAAAGAGTATTTTTAAAGAAAAGTCCCTTACCTAGGGTTCTTCTTACATCAAACGAGTTCAAAACTCATATATAATGGTTTAAAGAGTGTGATTAATATATTATAGAACTATAATGATGTTTGTAATACCTTATATTACCATATTATAACAACTTTATACCCATTTATTAATAATATTTTGTTATTTCTATTATTTCAGGTACGTTCTTTTCATGGTTTCTATCATTGATTTGTAATGAATTTTCTTTTTGAATGGAAGAAAAACTCTAGAAGTAGAATTAGATGGTGTTAATATGTTTCTAGAATTTTAAATGATACCATATATCAATTTTTTTTCTAATATAAGGATCCTTCATTAGATAAAATGTTAATGAAAATGATTTAATTTATTTTGGCTGTTTTTACGACAATCAAAAAATCATATCATTTTATTTAATATAATATTTATATGTTGGTTCCAGAATATTATATAACTTATAATATTTATAATAAAATCTTGTTTAACCATAATAATGGTTTTATTACCAGTCTTGAAGGTGGTAATGGAAAATGAAAGTGTATCATCCATGATGGTGGTAAATAGACACATCATAGATGATGTTCTCATTTTTAGAATAAAAGTGATAGGATAAGGAGTTTGATGATGATTTTTTCAATAAAAATGATAAAATTATGGTATATATAAGATAATAGAGTTTTAATTCCACTTGGATAAGGGGATGTGAAGAGAGAATATAAAAATAAAATAAATTAAAAGGAAAATAAAAGAAAATGAAAGAGGATTTTACCTCTTGAATTCTTCTCGTTGGGAACCTCCTTAATGCCCTTGGTTTTGAAACATTGGTGAGACCATAAGGTTTTAAATATGGGAAATATGATTGGGATGGTAATTTAGAATAAATTAAACAATATACAATGGTTTGAGTTGTGAGGAGAAGAGGTGGCGAGGGGTGGTATTTATAGTAGAGGAGTGGGGTGTTTTTTGGAATATTTTATTCATCAGTTTAATATTTTGTCCCAAGAATATGAATATATTGAGAATTATCAATAAATATATTAAACTAATGAAGGGTATTTCTATATTATGGTGATTAAATTATAAATTACTCAAGGAATATTTTATTTAACTTATAATGTATATATACCCACTAGTAGAATACTAACCTATACCAATGGTTTGGAACCGTTGGTATAGGCCTACAAACCGTTGGTATAGCCTATACCAACGGTTTGGAGAACCGTTGCGAAGTAAGCCGTTGGGATAGGTCTATACCAACAGTTTTCCCAAAACCGTTGGTATAGACCTATCCCAACGATTTTCAAAACCGTTGGTATAAGTAATATGAAAATCTATTCCAACGGTTATAAAACCGTTGGTATATGTATTTCAAAAAAAAAACAGGTGGTGGGATTTGATCCCACAACCTCCCGTTTATAATTAAACGCCTTAACCACTAACCTAACATAACTTTTATAAACATAACTTCATAAATATATATATGTATTATCATAATTATTTAAAATTTATATTTATACAATGTTCTCGGGTAGTAGACCTGGAAGAAATCAAAGAAGCTATCCCAACGGTTTTCAAAACCGTTGGGATAGGTGATAATTTCTAGGGGGGAATGCTGGATTTTGGGCTGAGGTTTCCCAACGGTTCTCCCAAACCATTGGGAAAGGGGGGGGGGGGGGTCTTTCCCAACGGTTCTCCCAAACCGTTGGGAAAGGGGTGTTTTGAGGACCCTTTCCCAATGGTTTGGGAGAACCATTGGGAAAGGGTGTATATAAGTGTTGGGAAAGATCCGATTTCCAGTAGTGACCATAAATTACTATATTTCACTATTCGCCAAAAATTCAAGTATTTTAGAAAAATAAAAAAAATTCACCCCAAACATTTTAAATATTTAGAATTAAAAAATAAACTCTATTTTATTAAACTGATTTTATAAATATTAGAAATTTATTTTTTAATTAAAATCATCATTTATACAAAAAATAATAATTTTAAAATTATAACTGATTTTATAACACTTTGAAAAATTAATAAAGGTCTCATAAAATTTTCTTCTAATAATAAAACAAAAAAATATTAATTTATAAGTTTATTTTATGAAGGTAAATTTTATTTTAAATCATTATATTAATTATAAAATTATAAATAACAATTTATGTGTCACAAAAATACCAACACTTAATTTATCATTTCAAAACATTTATTTACCTATTCCATGATATAAATATATCATATTTTAACTTATAAGATACATAAATTTTATTTAAACTTATATAGGTGAGGTTACTATTCTATTAGTGTATATTCCATTATTTCTATAAATACCACAAATTTCATTATACAATTATAATCAATTTTAATATTTAATTTCAAAATGAAAATAAATTATTTTATATGTTATTGGATTGTTACATTCTCCCCACCTTCTAGAAATTGTGTCCTCGCATTTTTTTATTCACTTATTAAAAAGGTGAGGATACCTTTCCCTCATAGCATTTTAAGATTCCCATGCTTCTTCTTCAACTATGTGGTTTCTCCAAAAAATCTTTACCTGGTGAATTGCCTTATTCCGTAATAATTTCTCTCTACGATCAAGAATATGAATAGGTTTCTCTTCATAAGAGATGTTCTCTTCCAACTGAACTACTTTTGGGATAAAAATGTGAGATGAATCTGATAGATACTTTCTCAATATAAAAACCTGGGAAACATTATATACCTGATATAAAATCGATGAAAAATCTACTCAGTAGGAAACTGGTCCAACTTTATCCAAGATTTCATAAGGTCCAATGAACCATGGACTTATCTTTTATTTATTACCAAAATGCATAAAACCTTTCCAAGGTGAGATTCTAAGAAGAACACGATCACCTACCTTGAAAGAAAAGTCTTTCCTCCTATTATCTGGATAACTTTTCTGCCTTCTTTGAGTAGTCCTCATGTTTTTCTATATTATCTTCACTTTCTCAGCAACTTCTTATACTAATTATAGTCCCATTAACTTACATTCTTCGACTTCATCCTAAAATACTGGAGTTCGACACTGCCTTACATATAATATCTCAAAAGCTGTAATATATATATTGGAATGAAAATTGTTATGATAAGAAAACTCAAATAAAGAAAGTTGTTGATCCCAAAATCCATGGTAATCTATTGAACAAGCTCGAAGCACATCCTCCAATTTCTGAATTGTTATCTCGATCTTTCCATCAGATTGATGATGAAAGGTTCTGCTGAAATTTAATTTAGTTCCCAATAACTTCTAAAGATATTTCCAAAAGTTAAAAGTGAACATGGTATCTAGGTGAGATACAGTGGATAATGGAAATCACTAAAACCAGAAAATATCTTTTAGGTACAATCATGAAAGATAATCTAGAGAAAGATTGTCTCGAATAGGAAGGAAATGTGTAGATTTAGTTAGTCGATCAACAATAACCATAATTGAATTTTTACCTTGAAGAGTCTTTGGTAGTACCACTACAAAGTCCATGGATATATTTTCTTATTTCCACTATGGCACTAGAAATGGATGAAGCATTCCCTTTGGTAGTTTTCACTCTATTTTAACCTATTAACAAGTAAAAAATTTCATGGTAAAATCAGAAATATCTATTTTCATTCTATCACACTAGTAATACTCCCAAAGGTCTCTTCACATCTTAGTGCTATCAGGATGAATTGGAAATAGAGAACTATGGGGTTCACTTAAAAATTATTTCTTCAACTAAGAATCAAAATACACACATAATATCTTTACAAATCTCAAAACAAAATCTTTATCAACATTAAATTTAGGAAATTTACTTTTATTAACCAATTCAACCTTTTTCTATAACTCATGGTCTTCCTTTTGTGCTTGCTTAATTCTATCTAAGAGAGATGATTTCACTAACACCTAAAACAAAACATAGGAATTTCTTATACCAATAACTTTCAAGATAAAATTAATAAAATCATTAATCAAGGGGTTATGTAACATGGTTAATGTAGTATTATGTTTTCAAATCAAGGAATCTACCACTTGGTTTACTTTTCTAGGATGGTAATTGATCGTGCAATCATAATTATTTATCAGTTCCAACAATATTCTTTGCCTCGTGTTCAATTCATTCTGAGTAAATATATACTTCAAACTTTTATGGTTAGTATATATTTCACATTTGACTCCATATAAATGATTTCTACAAAATTTTAAAGTGAAAACCACTGATTATAATTACAAATAATGTGTGTGATAATTTAATTCATGAGGTTTAAGTTATCTTAAAGCATAAGAAATTACATGATCATTATGCATTAGAACGCAACCTAGTCCCTTCAATGAAGCATCACTATAGATGAAAAAATCACCATTTCTGGGAGGTAGGGCTAAAACTGGAGTATTCACCAATCTTCTTTTTAGTTCCTAAAAACAAATATCAAAATTTTCTATCCAAATAAATTTAAACCCTTTTTGTGTTAACTTAGTTAGCAGGCTAGATAACCGTGCAATGTTTTTAACAAACCATCAGTAATAACCTACCAATCCAAGAAAACTATGAATCTTTATAAAATTTTTAGGTCTTGGTCATTCATCAACCACTTTTTTTGATAGGATCAACCATTATGGAATCATTATTTATAATGTTCCTAAGAAAATAAATTTGTTGCAACTAAAAATCACATTTTCTAAATTTTCCATGTAACTTATTTTATTTGACAGTTTTTAGGACAATCCTTACATGATTTTCATAATCTTCAAAAAATTTTGAAAACAAAAAAATATCATCAATAAAAAAAATCCAAATATCCATAAAATATTCTATTCATAAGATCCATGAATACAATGAGAGAATTTTTCAAACCAAAGGGCATAACAACAAACTGATAATTCCCATATCAAGTACAAAAAAGCTATTTTTGGGATGTCATATTCCTTCACCTTCAGTTGATGTTACCTAGATCTCAAGTCAATCTTGGAAAAAAGTTGAACTCTCTAGATCTGATCAAAAAATTCATCGATATGATGGAATTGATACTTATTCTTAATAGTAATATTATTCAAAGATCTAAAATAAATGACAATACTCATGGAAATATATTTGTTTTTAACAAACAAAACATGAGAACCCTATAGTGAAGTGCTAGGATGAATGAAAACTTTATGAACCAACTAATATAACTAGTTTTTCAATTCAAGAAGTTCCACTTGAGCTATTCGATATGGGGGTTTATAAATTGTATTAGAAATAGGAACTAAGTCAATAGTAAATTCAACTTCTTGATCTGGTATTACACCGATCAAATCATCTGAAAAAACATCCAAGTATCCATTTACCACTAGAACATAATTAATCTGAATAGTTCCCTTATTTTCAACAATATGTGGAAGATAAATTTCATTTCCATCTTTTAACAGTTTCTTATATTCCTAATATGTTATCAGTGGTATGGTTTTATTATTTTATAAAAACTAAAAGTATTTTTGAAAAACAAAATCTTTAGCTTTATAATCAATCTTTTCATGGTAAAAAGATAACTAATCCATATCCAGAATAACATCAAACTCTAATAGGGGTAAAACAATAGGGTTTGATGGAATGAATTTCTAGAGACAACAACATGAAGATTCTTATAATTTCATTTTGCCTTAATATTTCCCCTGGTGTTTTTACCATAAGTTTTGATTTCATTTATTGATTTCAAATTTCCAATTTACCATAAAATTTATCATAAATAAAGGGATTTGTAGACTTTATATCAAACAAAACATTATAAAAATATAAGTAAACAAACCAAGTACCTGATACCACTTCATGGATGAACCAACATATGCAGACATAGTCACAAAGGATTTCACTACACCTTTTTGCTTATAATATAGATTATTTCTATCATTTAGATATTTCTTTGGATAGGTATTTTCATCATTACCCATCTCACCACATTTAAAACACTTATAGCTTACTTATCAGAATTAAATTTAACATCATTTTCATCAAAATATCAGGAAATATGTCCAAACATAACACATTAGAATCACTTACCATATTTGTTAAGGAATTCCCCAGGGTGATTTTTTTTTCAAACTATCCACAAAATGGAAACTAGATTTTCTTATCTTCATATTTATTTGATTGATTCTTATCCATTTTATACCATCTATAACTCTTCTTTTTCTTGAAAAAAAGTACATACGATCCTTAGAAAACTCTATTTCTACCCTCTTAGCATGTAGAACAAGTTTATCATAACTTTTTAATTCATGGGAGGCCAATGACTTTCAGTATCTTGGATTCAATCCTAATTAAAAATGACTGATTCTTCTATCAAGATCTAGAATAATATTTGTAGAGTACCTTGCTAATCGAATGAAGTTTTCTTCATACACAACCAATGAATCTTCATCTTTTTTTTTCAATTCAAAGAATTGATTTTCCATCCTAAGTCAAACCACCTTAAGAAAATATTTTTAAAGGAACAAATTCTTAAATTCATCCCATTCCAAGGCATCAATCTCATTTCTATCCCTAATATTATTTACCATTAACCACCACTAGTCAGCTTCAACTTTAAAATGATAAATGGAAAGACTAACCTTTTTATTATCTAAACACCTATGACATAAAATATCTTTTCAAGGGATTTAATCCACCCTTTAACCACCACCGAGTATAAAAATCCATTGAAGCCGGAGGGTATTTCCTCATAAAATATTGAATTATCATCAAATTCCTCTATGGTAACTCTGGATGTTCTATTACATGGATTCCATCACCATTTATGGCCTATATCAACCAACCCATTATATTCACAAACTGCTCGGTTCTAATTCAAACCATTCTAGGTTGTGGATTTGGAAAGGTATCATCCTCTCGATGCTTTCCTACTTTAGCTTCCCTATTTCTTATATGAAAAACCATACTAAACATAAATATAATAGATTAAACAACATGGTAGTCATTAAATTCTAAATCATTTTAACTTAACCAAAAGGTAAAAATCATTTATGATATTATAGTAACATCATCATAACCCCTAAATATATCTAAACCATGATCTGATACCAACTATAAGGACCCAACGTTAAAAATTACATAATCTAGTAAATTATTTTAGAATTAACTTTCTTACATTCCCAAAGAACTTTTCTATTTAATTTTTTATATAATTAGAACATAATTCATATATATTAACCCATAATAATACAAAGTGGTTACTACTAAAAAATATCCATTTTATATTTAATTCAAATTTTTTTAATAAAATATGAAATATTTTCATGAAAAATCTCCACAGCATTAACCATGGATTCTTATTTTCTCTTACATATCCTAAAACCCTGTGAATTTTTTTTAAAACATGGGATGAGGACAAAAATCTCAACAAGGGACATAAAATAAAGGAACCGTTAGTCCATGAATTCTTATAGAGATATGAAATAATTTTCACAAAGACATAATTATCACCCATAAAGTATCATGTACTTTGTGAAAAAAAGAGTTTTACATAGAAAACATAAATAAACATTTAGGTAAATTGGGGAATTACTTACTTAATATTATAACCCTTGCGACTACCATGTGATTTGTAACCATCACGACTACCTTACAGTGTAACCCTCACGACTACCTTATAATGTAATCCTTGTGATTACCTTATGATGTAACCATCACAGTTACACTTAGAGTGACTGTATGCTTGACCTCAAACATAAAAATATCCAATGCATTGGAGGGAGATTTAGGTCCCACCCTACATCATAAACCATGCCCAAGAACCAGAACACAGTCCTAAAACAAGAATACTTACATCATAAAAACATTCCTTTTGAATTTTGTAAAAATAGAAATTTAAAAGATTATTTTTAAATAAAAGTATCTTACCTCAAGTTATTATTACTTCAAATTAGTTCAAACATCCCATATAATGGTTTAAAGGGTGTTATTAATCTATTACAAAACTATACTCGTGTTTATACTACCTTATATGACCATATTATAACAAATTTTCACCCATTTATTAATAATATTTTGTTATTGGAATGAAATGGTGTTAATATGTTTCCATAATTTTAAAAGATACCATATATCATTTTTTGTGATATAAGGATGATTAATTATATAAAACCTTAATAAAAAAAATTTAATTTATTTTGGCGGTTTTTATGACTATCACAAACTCATGTCATTTTATTTAATATCTTGTTTATACATTGGTTATAAAAAATTATATAACTTAAAAAATGTATAATAAAATCTATTTTAAACATAATAATGGTTTTATGACCATTCATGAAGGTATTAATGGAAAATGAAAGTTTATCATCCATGATGGTGGTAAATTGACACATCACGGATGATGTCCTCATTTTTTGAATAAGAGGGAGAGGAGAAGGAGTTTGATGATGAATTTCTACATATACATGATAACATTATATTATATATAAGATACTAGAATTTTAATTCCACTTGGATTAGGATCGGTGAAGAGATAATAATAAGAGAAAATAAATTAAAAGGAAAATAAAAGAAAATGAAAGAGGATTTTACCTCTTGAATTATTCTTGTTGAGAACCTCCACAAGGCCCTTGGTTTTGGCTTTTTGGTGAAACCAGTAGGTCTTGGACATGAGGAAGAGGATTTGGAAGATAATTGAGCATAAATTAAACAAGCTAAAAGGATTTTAAGTGTGAGGAGAAGATGTGGCAAGGGACGGTATTTATAGTGGAGGAGAGGGGTGTTTTTTGAATATTTTATTCATTAGTTTAATATTTTGGATCAAGACTATAAATAGTTTGAGAATTATCACTAAATATGTTAAAATAATTAAGGTGAGTTCGATATTGTGGTGATCACATCAGTGATGACTCAAGGAATAGTGTATTTAACTTATAATGTATATATACCATAAATTACTGTATTTCACTATACACAAAAAATTCAAGTATTTTAGAAAAATCCAAAAAATTCACCCCAACCACTTTTTGATTTTTAGAATTAAAAAATGAACTCCAGTTTATGAAAAATAATTTTATAAATATGAGAAATTTAATTTTTAATTAAAATCATTATTTATTTGAAAAATAATAATTTTAAAATTATAACTAATTTTATAACACTTTGAAATTTTAATTAAGTTCTTATAAAATTATCTTGTAATCATAAGACAAAAAATATTAATTTATGAATCTATTTTATGAAGATAAATTTTCTTTTAAATCATTATATTAATTATAAAACTATAAATAAAAATTTATGTGTCACAAAAATACCAACACTTAATTTATCATTTTCAAAACATTTATTTACATATTCCATGATATAAATATATCATATTTTCAATTATAAGATACATAAATTTTATTTATAATATCATAGGTGAGGTTACTATTATATTATTATAGATTCCATAATTTCTATAAATATCACTTATTTCATTATACAATTATAATGAATTTTAGTATTTAATTTTAGAATAAAAGAATTATTTTATAAGCACCTGAGTTTTTCAACTCGAATCCTAGTGTATTAAGTAATATTTTTCCCTACAGTTAGGATATGTTTTCCTCTGACCAATACATCCCATTTTGGAAATACTACTTGAAAAAATTCTCTAAGTGACCTAAATCCTTCGGAGGATTTCGACAAGATGACATGAAATTCTTGAACCAACCACACTGGATGAACACAAGTGAATGGTCTAATGAACGAGAGGAAAGAACTAAAAATGGGGAATTCTTAGGAATGGGTTCCTCTAATATTCACTGATCATTAGATGGGGAACCTTCATGGTTTCCAAGTGAAACTAGATTTCCAACTACTATAGACTGCTCTCCAGGAACTAGCTTAACAAGAATTGCCTCATACACTAGATTTCTAAAAAAAATTACCAGGTGATAATAATCATTACTTAATCAATGAACTAAGACCCCATAAAAAGATAGGATATTTTAGTAGTTCCTTTTATTATATCAATGGATAAAATGGAACCCGATCATTGAAATGATCACCATAGGCCTTCACTGTCCATTGACCTTGATGAAAACCCAAGAGCTCTGCCACTTTATTCACCGTCACCTCCTTAGTTATGAAAAATGGATAAAAGTGGTCTTAAAATCTTCCCAAGACATCCCAATATTTAATGATGACGGGACGATCACCTTCCACTGATCCAAACCGATGACCTCAAACAAACCCATAGTAGATCGCACCCTTAATGCTTCAGGAGTTCCCAATGACCTGAAAACACCTTCAACATAATCAATATATTCCATAACTTATAACAGACCTCAATCACCATGGATAACTAGAAAAATATGAGAATAACTCGACACTTCCCCCTTACTAGGAGTCTAGGTAGGGCCAACAACTAGAAGAAATTTATTAGAAACCTTTTGGATATTTCTGAGAAGCATACTCTATATAACAAAAAACATAGAACCAAATCAAAATTCAATACAAATTCAATTGAAAGAACATCCCAAACCAAAACACCAAAATCATAAACCAAATGTCAAAAAATAGAAACCAAATATCCTCTTTCAAATACCACCATATTCCGTTCCAAGTTCAAATCCATTTTATCTTGAGGCCACTTTTCAAATACCGGAACCCACTTCCAAATCCAATTTAAACACCCAAGAATAATTTTAAAATAAATCCATATCCCAAAAAAATTTTCCTTTTGATTTTTTTATAGAAACCATTTTTCATTAAAAATTCACTGACATTGACTAAAATCAATCCAAATCATAAATCACACTGAAACTCCTGAAATAAGGAACTAGTGGCCATGAATAACCTAACCACATAGTTTAGAAGACCATTCCCTGAGCAAGAAACCACAAAAATTATCTTAAACCATGCACTGAGACTCCACATGGTTCAATACTCTATGTAAGCCCACCACATAACATTGGATCACTCCCATTTTCATTCCCCAACATGCATGAACTATTCAAAACAAACAAGTACTAGCAACATGAACCCAAAAATTAAAATTAAATACTCAATCCCAATAACCTCGAGAAAATCAAGGATCATAATGAGTAATATTTCATGATGATATTCCTAACCCCACCTCTTGAGTTCTAACAATACCATATATAGTCTATCAGACATCCCAAATAATTATGGGATGCTATGATACCTTTTTTCATGAACCAAACCGGGACAACCTTAAATCGGTCACCCAAGCCGACCTATAACAAGCCTTGATAGGTGTTTCTGATCCTCCTAAGCTCGATACTAGTGTTGGTCATCAAATATAATACAATTGGGAATGATTTATCCAACACAAAAAATATAAGAAAAAAATATAGAGTACACATCATAATAAAAATAATCCCTAAATCAATAATCCAAGTAAATACACAAACAAATCCAAATACCAAAAAGTAAAAAAAAAAAAAAAATAAAATAAAAAACCAAACAGAAACCGACATGATCTTTATGTGAACTCTTAGTCACCACCATACATGAACCCATCCCACTCCATAGGAAAACTTGAAAAAAAAACCTTAAAAATAGCTCAGGTCTATCAATACTGCTTGAAATAAGTAATGTGTGATCATAAAACAAATCATTAGGTAAGAACCACATAATCCATACACGTCTTTTCCAAAAATAGTCAGTAAACACTAATTTAAAATACATTTAGAGAAAATATGGTTTTAAACATTTAGAGGGACAAAAAAAAATTTACGTTTAAAAAAACATAGTTTCAAATCCAAAAGACAAGTAGGAACACAAACTAAATAATGGAGAAAATAAAGGAAAAACCTGAACTGAGAACAAGCTGCAGGGTATATATAATAAAACTTAAAATAAAGAAAAAACACATATATAGGTTGAAAAATACTAGTAGTACAAGTAACCAAAGTGCTAAAAAATAAAAAAATAACACACATATATGTAATTATGTGACTTTCCAAAACAACCTTAGAAGAAATCCCTAGATGTACTTAGTTCAGACCCACCTTCTAGCATATGGTACACTTCTATAATCAATAACCAACCTATATTCTCTAAACTAGCCTCACCATTGGAAATTCCCACCTTGAATATCCAATTTCCAGGGGGTTATAATCCTTCTAATCGGGACCAGAAATGAACCATAACTTGACCCAATAAATGATGTCCATGAATCCCATGTTAATAGTATAAATGATAACGAGGAAGTTATCACATTCTTGGCACTAAAAATAACTCATTGATGCCACCATGCATACCTTTCCCAATCCCCAATACAAACTATTAAAAGGCCCTCTCATCATAAGGATGACCAAAAGGTTTCCCATCATACATATAACCTATGAAAAGTTCCAACCATTCCCACACTTCAAATAAATTAAAAAAAATTTCCAAAAAATCACAAAGTACAAACAAAGCCTTAATGTTAACAAATAAAAACCATTTATAGTAAAAATTAATTTCTTCTAAAAGTCCTTACCAAATCCAAGTTGAAAACATAGTTCATTATCATAAGATTCCAAATGGCCCTTTTATGCCATTTAGTTAAAAAATTACATCTTAAGGTTCTAAATGAGCCAGGATTTGGAAAACACATTTGAAAACAAAATTGGAAGTCATTAAGAAACCAATAAACCATTTATAGAACATTGGAAGTTTTTAGAAAAACCTTTGGGATATGGTGTAAAGACCATAACCCTAGTTTCCCAGAGCTGGTGCGTTACTTTATTACATTAGAATAGATACAATAAATAAATCCCAAATGGGCAATCATTTTAGTAGTTTTGTACTCTAGATTACATTCATGAAAATTACATTACAACTTTAAATAAAATAAAATATTAAAAATCCATTGGAAACACCCATAAAATCCAATATTATCCCTTCAATTCATTCATAATATACATCTTTACATCCTTGGGAAAAAATAAAACATAAGAAATGGGTGAGATCAGGTGCTAAGAAGGGGTAATAAATATAGTAGAAGAAAATTTAAATAGTAATTCACAGTGAATGAATAAAAACACATGCCATTAGAACATAATCTTGAGAATAATATGGCAATAATAAAATATGAATAGATAATGCTATATAAATAATCACATGAGAAAGAAGATTAACCGTGGATATTATACTAGTGGAATATTCGCATGGATAATCAATTAATAATATAATAAGGAGGTAATGCATATTCCAGAAATCATAACCATACCATAGAGACCTTGGAAAAGACTTCTGAAAATAAATGGTTAATGCCTCAGCCAAAATCTATTTATGTTTTTCGTCATAAGACCTACCGATGCATCGAGGGGAAATAGTGGGCCCCACACTTTACTTACTAAGTTAAATGCATTAATAATATGTATAATAGAAAAATATATTTAAATAAAAGTTTCCCATACCACTTTGAAATATTTGAATCATAATCATAGATGAAAATATTGTGATAAATTTATTGACAAATTCTTGAAAAAAATAATCTCTAAACATTCCAAAGTGTCCCATACCACTTTAAAACATTTAAATCTTAATCCCTATGAAGGAATAACATTAAATGAAATATATAATATCATAAGACTAATAATAATAATGATTTGATATATAAAATGGTAGTACATACACCATATTTAAGGAATAATTGATTAACCAGGCATAAATCTCATTAAAGTAAAAGTGGGATGAGAAAAACCCTTTTTTACTTTGGAAAGAAGAGTTATTTTGGAAATTCATTTATATTTTTCATAAAATCATATTGTAAACATGAATATCCTCGAAAATAAAGTTTAATTACAATGAAAATATATTTTAGGCATAAATTATTTCAGACTGATGTGAAAACATGTAAAAATATTTTTTAAGAAACTTTAGAAATGGGTCAGTTCAGTGCAGTTTAATGGAAAATTTTAACGATTCTTTAAAATGGAAAAGGAATAATTTTTTTTATAAAACCATAAATGAACCAAGATATTTTTTCATGATAAAATAAGTGTTTTTAATAAAAATAATGGTTTCTTAAAATAGATTATGGAGTGTACTCAAAAATGGGTGAGACATTGGGAAGTTCCCTTTAATCGGGCTTGTCTATCGGGAATAATTTAGAAGAGAACCATATAAAACATGTATTTACCCATAAAAGAAAGTGTAAATGATATGGATAATTATTTTGGAACATATACATAGAATTTAGAATAAATATATAAAAATAAATAATAATTACATTGGGGTAAAGAGAGATGAAGAGTAACCCAAAAGAAAAATAGAGGTTCAGGTAAAACCCCTTACTACTTTGTAATCAATCAAAGAATATGACCAAAAATTAATAAAAATATAACAATTCATTAAAACACATTAATATATATATATATTAATTATATTAAATATAAAATTTTAGTATACATACACCACATATAAGAAATAATTAGAGAATAATGGAAATATCATGGAAGTAAAAGTGAGATGAGAAACCCCTTACCTTATGTCTGAATGTGTTCTGCACTTGATCTTAATTTAATGGATAATCAGATTAAATCCATTAATTAATTAATTAATATCTGTTTATATAAGTATTTAATTTATTATAATTTTATTATATTCATTTGTGGCATTTTTATGAGTTATAAAATACAATTTTATTGTTCGGGAGCATTTGTTTCCTTGGTTTTCATGATCGGTTTACTAGTATATAAGTATGGAAGTTCATCTAAAAATGGGAATATATATACAGAATTGAAGTTACATATTATTAATTAACATATATAATATTAAATTTATATATAATTAATTTGGATATTTTTGGTGGGGATAAATCATTATATAACACGTTAGTGATAATCATTTAGATTAATTTGACAGTTTTTCAATCATCACAAACTATTTTTGTTTTATTAATTAAGAACATGAATATATAATAGTTCTAGAACATTAAATAGAATGTAATACATATTTTATAATCTTTTTTAACCATACAAATTGTTTTATAACTATCTTTGAAAGCATTTATGGAAATTGAAAACCCTTCATCCTTGAATGTAATAAATCAACACATCACGGACAATGTTTTCATTTTTAGAAAAAAAGGAGAGGGAAGGGAATTGATGATATATTATTACCTCAACATAATAAAATTATAGTATATATAATATAATAGATATTTCATGTTACTCTGGGATAGGGGTGTGAGGAGAAAATAAGAAAATAAATTAAAAAAAGAGAGAGGTTTTTACCACTTGATTTTCTCCTCAATGAGAACCTCTTTAAGGGGATTAGTCGTGGTATTTTTGTTGAATAAAAGGCTTATGGATGTTAGGGATGAGTTTGGTAAGAGTATTGGGTAGAAATTGTACAAGTTTCAAATCTTGGAAGGTTTGAGGAGAAGAGGTGGTGAGTGGTGGCATTTATAGTGGACAAGAGTGGTGTTTTCTCATTATTTTATTCATTAGTTTATTATTTTGCCATAATAATATGAATAGTTTGATCATTATCACTAAATATATTATATTAATGAAGGTATGTTTGAGATTATGGAGCTTACATTATTAATGACTCATGTAGTAGTGTATTTAACTTATAATGTATTTATAACGTAAATTACTGTATTTTACTATTCACAAAAAATTCAAGTATTTCTAAAAAATACAAAAAAAATTCCTAACCATTTTTAACACTTATAATTCAAAAATGAACTCCATTTTATGAAAACAATTTTCTAAAAATGAGAAATTTATTTTTTAATTAAAATCACAATTCACTCGAAAAATATAGATGTTAAAATTATAATTGATTTTATAACACTTTAAAAAATTAACTAAGGTCTCATAAAATTATCTTAATATCACAATAAAAATAATAATTTATGAATACATTTTATGAAAATAAATTTTCTTTTAAATCTTTTTTTAATTATAAAATTATAATTAAATATTTACAACTTACAAAAATTCCAACTCTTAATCAATAATTTTTAAAATATTTATTTAATTATACTATGATATAATTATATTATAATTTAATTTATAAAATGTATAAATTATATTTATACATTCATGGGTGAGGTTACTATTCATTTGGGCAGTTTACCATTCATAAGGGTGAAATATTATTCCTATGATCAAGTTACCATTTCATCAATATATGTTCCTTAACTTCTAGAAATACAACTTATTCCATTCATTCATCATTTATAATGTTTTTATTGTGTTATTTAAGTGATTTTATGTTATTTATAATATATGAAATAATTATAAGAAGGGAAATTTGATTGATATAATTTTGGGTCGTTACATTCTCCCCTCATACAAAATTTTGTCCTCAAAATTTTCAAAATGTCACCTCATAAAAAGATTTCGGTATTTCTTTGTCATAACTTCATATGGTTCCCATATATACTTTTCAATTTTATGATTTTTTCAAAGTACCATAACCACCCAAGTCGTTCGATTCCTCCACACCTGCTCTCTAGTGTCCGAAATCTGCATAGTCTCTTCATAGTAAGATAAAACATTTTCTAATTATACTTCTTTAGAAGTGAGAACATTCATTGGGTCTAGCATGTAATTCCTTCACAAAGAGATGTGGAAAACATCATGAACTTTAGAAATGCTTGGTGGAATTTCCAAACTATAGGTCACAACTCCAATTCTCTCTTGAATTTCAAAAGGTCCGATGTACCTGGTTCTCAGTTTCCCTTTCTTACATAACCTTATGATACCCTTCCATGGAGATACTATTAGAAAAACATGATCTCTCACTTGAAACGCCAAATATTTAATTTGAGTATCGATATAGCCCATTTTTTACTTTAAACTACTTTGATATGGATTTGAATAGTATTTAACTTTTCCGTTGTTTCTTTCACAAGATCTGGATCTACAAGATTCCTTTTACTAACTTCATCCCAAAAATTTAGTGTACGAAATATGTTTCCATACAATTCTTTATATGGTGGAATTTGAATACTTGAATGAAAAATTTTATTGAATTCAAACTATACCAAAGGTAAATACTGATCCCACATACCTTGAAAGTCAAGTGAATATGATCTCAACATGTCTTCTAATGTTTGAATGGTCCTTTAAAACTACCTATCAGTTTTAGGGTGACAATAAGTACTGAAATGAAACTCATTATCTAAAACTTTTTGATTAATTTTCTATAATTTCAATATAAATCATGGATCATGATCAAACACAATTGAAATATGTGCTCCATGAAGCCTTAAAACATCATTAATATAAAGTTGTTCAAGGTGATCTAGCAGAAAATCATACCTTATATTGAGGAAATGTGGATATTTTCGAAGTTAATCAATAATTACCCATATTACATCATTCTTTATTGAAGTTTTTGTTAATCCAGTGACAAAATACACGGTGACGTCATCCCATTTCCATAAAGGAAGAACAAGAGGTTGAATGAGTCCTCTAGCATGTTGTCTTTCAGCCTTCACTTGTTGACAGACTAAATATCTTGATACATAATTAACAATTTATTATGTCATATTATCCCACCAAAAATGTTTCTTCAAATATATATAAATCTTATTGCTAACAGGGTGTATAGAGAAATTCAATCTATGAGAATCATCTTATAACACCCTTTTTAGCTCAAGTATAGAGGGGACACATAGTCTCCACCCAAATTTTAGAATTCCATATTCATATATGAATTCTAACAACTTTCTATATTTCATAGATTTAATTTTCTTTTGAAGATTCTTACCATCAGAGTGATAAATTTTAATTATTTCCAATAAATATGTTTAGGGAATCAGTTGAAAAAGTAATGATGTTTAACTATATTTGATAATTTCCATATCAATATTTACTAGATCCATGAACACAAAATCCATTTCAATCCTCATTTTTTTATAACTCCATGATCCTTCTTTCTCAATTCACCAACTACCTTATTTTCCTTCCTTGGGTGATTGTGTATTGAATAATCATTA
This sequence comes from Viscum album, assembly GCA_963277665.1. Taxonomy (NCBI): domain Eukaryota; kingdom Viridiplantae; phylum Streptophyta; class Magnoliopsida; order Santalales; family Viscaceae; genus Viscum; species Viscum album. The sequence goes on along the minus strand of OY728127.1, from coordinate 289,070,204 downwards.
TCCATGAGTAGCTCAAGCCATCACCTTTTCCTCATGTTGAGTTATTTTTATGAGAAAATATATTTCAAGCTCTTGTGATCTATATATATCTCACATATTTCACCATAGATATAGTTTATCCATATTTTCAGAGAAAATATTACAAATCCCAACACAAGATCATAGGTTTTATAGTTCTGTTCTTGAATTTTCAACTACCTTGATGCATATAAAATAATTCCATCTTCTGCATAATGACATAGGAAATTTCTTTCTTTGATGCATCACTATAAACCATAAATCCACTATTTTCTGATGGTAGAGTCAAGATCAGATCATTCACTAATATTTTCTTTAATTCTTCAAAAAAGTATTCACATTATTTTGTCCATAAAAACTTAACCCCTTTACAATTAATCTTGGTTAATGGGTTAGATAATCGGGAAAAATTATGAATGAAATGCCGATAGTAACCTAATAAACCAATGAAACTATATACCTCAATTATGTTTGTTGGTGTAGCCCATTCCTGAACTGCCTTTTTCTCTATAGGATCAACAAGGATTCTATCCTTAGAGACAATATTACCATGAAAAGAAACTGTTTGAAGCCCAAATTTACACTTTTTAAACTTCCCATATAACTCTTTTCTTCTAAGAGTCTCTTGAACAACCTGAAAGTGGTTCTCATGGTCATTATAGCTTTTGGAATATATCAAGATATCATAAATAAATTCCATAAAAAAATATTCAATATATTCTTTGAAAATTGTATTCATTAGATCCATGAAAATAGAGGGTGGATTAGTCAATACAAATGGAATCACTATAAAATCGTAATGTCCATACCTAGTTTAAAATACTATCTTTGGAATATCTTCCTTCCTCACACATAATTGATGACATCTAGATCAAAGTTAAATCTTGAAAAATATTGAGCTCTATGAAGTTGATCAAATAAATCATCACTGTGAGGTTGAATATACTTGTTCTTTATTGTAATAACATTTTTTTCTCTATAATAAATGCAAAACCTCATGAATCTATCTTTCTTCTTGAAAAAGAGAATAGGGGATCCCCATTGAGAAAAAATGGGGTGAATAAATACCTTGTCACTCAATTACTCTAGTTTTTTATTTAGCTCCACAAATTCCATAGTGGAAATTTTATAAGGATTATTTGATATAGGTCTTGCACTAAGAATTAAATCAATAGAGAACTCAACTTCCCACTTTGGAGTTTATCTAGTTAAATTTAAGAACCCAAACCTTCTTTTTAGGTATGTTTTCCTTTTCTGGTCATTTTTGAGAAAAAGAGGAATTTCTGGAAATTTCCAAAGTACAAGCTATGTACTTTATGAGTACACGCTGTGTACTAGGTTTCCATGGGTAGCCGTGTGCTAGCTGTGTAGTGGCCACACACACGGCCGTGTGGGGGTGACTTAGAGTCTGCCTAAAGTAGAGTACGTAAATGAAAAGTACATGCCATGTACTTTAAAAGTACGCGCCGTGTATTTTTTTTCATTAAACGCACCGGGGTCATGTCTAATGGACAAAAATTCCTTCTTCTAGGTTTCATTCGGCCGAGAGATCCCGTATGGACACGATCTTCCTCCAAGCCTCTGACTGAGCATACAAACTCCGATTCAACCACCATAAATTGCATTGGGATCACCTTTGTAAGATCTCTCTTCTTCTTGAGCTTCATTTCATAATTCCTCCTCTTTCTCAAGTTATCCTCTATTGAACGTTTTAGACATTTTTGTAGATCTTCGGCGTTCTAGGGTGATTCAAGCTTCAATGTTCACTTATATCATTCCTACAACACCGAGGTAGCTGGTTTGTGCCTTTCTATTGAAAGTCTTTGAGTATTATGTGAAATTTTGTCCAATACCCTTGAACAGGGTATTGTGTGTTTACCGTTTTACCCCTGTTAATTTCTTGCCATGCATGTACGCCTGTGTAGAGGTTAATTGGATATGAATAGGGTTTTTTGATATGATTTCAATGTGTCTACCCATGCGTGCTCTATTTATTACCGTTTGGTTCTGTTTAGCCTGTTAGGCTTCCTTTATTTACTTTCCATTCCTAGCACTGTAGGATGGATTGATTATTTTTATCTGACATGCTTGATATGCTATAGAATGATTACCCAAGTAGTTATGTAGGTTTAGTTTGGCCGTATTGCTTTTCTATTCTCGTTTGATTTACACAAGGCCATGAGAACCTGGTGTATTAGACTACAAGGGTAATTGACCGAGTGAGCTTCCTTAGAGAGTCTTTGAGCACTTTAGGCTTTAAGGGTAATTGACCGAGTGAGCTTCCTCAGAGAGTCTTGAACCACTTTGGGCTATAAGGGGAATTGACCATGTGAGATTCCTTAGAGAGTCTATGACCACTTGGGGCTATAAGGGGAATTGACTGTGTTAGCTTCCTAAGAGAGTCCTTGACTACTTTAGACTATAAGGGGAATTGACCATGTGAGCTTCCTTAGAGAGTCTTTAAATTACTTTTGAATATAAGGGGAATCGACTGTGAGTGCTTCATTAGAAAGTATTTATATATTATTATGACTGAACCGGAGGGGATAGGCTACGTGTACTTTCTAGAGGGTTACCTTTCTTGATTAGCTGCTTATTTGATATGTGGAACTGTTTATTACTGAGTACTTTCTTGTTACTGCATCTTTGATTATTACCTGCCATATATATTCACTGAATATTAGGCACATATATTTGGGTGGTTTTCTATTGGGAGTTAGTCTCACACCCTATTTGGTTCATTCTTTTGGGCCCAAACAGATTATATTGATGCAGGTATAGATAAGGGAAAGTTCCCTTCTACTTCAGGTTCTTGATTGATTGTGGATATGGAGAGCATGAGACCAAGATATGGCTTGCAATGCCGAGGAGTTGTTTACATGATTTATTTTGTATTTGGTTTAGTACTATTGTGTTCCATAATTGTGATTTGTTTATATTCTCTCCTAGAAATATGTATCATGCATCATTCAAATATATATATGTGTGCTCCAGTTTATTATTTTCCAGTCTTCCGCTGTTTACTTCTGTATGGATTATTACTACTTCTGCTATTGCTATTGTTTTTCTTCCACTGTGTTACTCTGCCAATGAGGGCATAGTTTCACCACTATCACACCCAAGACCCTTACTGGTAGCCAGCATCCTCTGGTGTTCGGGGAAATGTGCTTGAGTCCATGTGACCAACCGGGTATGGGGCGCCTCTGGGTGGCTTCTGGAACTGGGACATTACAAAGTGGTATCAGAGGGATTCTTTTCTCCTGACTTAATTTTTGGAGCCTTTATCCATGGATAGGATGAAATAGGTACTTGGTAATAAACTGTTCCCTGAAGTAGCTTCCCCATGTACAAGGAAAATCCAATATACCTCGTTTAATGTAATTTTTCTAGTTTTGCAACTTTACGGTTGATTTTATTTTTGCCGTTGGGTGACTCACATGTTTTATACTATTACTGTTGATGTTATTGAGGTTCTATTTCTATCATAACCTGATGAGATGAGGGTATTCCATCTCATGCATTATATAGGCACTTGTTATAAATCACATGACATGCATTCTTGCCGTGCCATTGAGGGTGAATTAGTGATTGCATGTTGTTGTAATAGGTGTTGTGTAGAATATGCACGCTGTTGTGATAGATGCCGTGAATGAATACCCACTTTTTTAGAGCATTTATTGTGTAAGTTTTTTCTTGAATGAACGCCAAAATTTGGTTCATGAGGTGTTATGGGCCCTCAAGGACAAGAATTTGGTGGATCATTCCACTTTGATCCTTATTTATAACATGTATAAGATGCCAAGCTTTGATTTATGGGGAGTATGGTCCCTCAGAGATCAGAATTTGGCACTTAAGAGACCGTTTCAGTGTTTTTTTGGGCTCCGAAGTAGTTTTTAAGGCTTACTGTCCGAGAAAACCCAGAATACACGTCGGGTAGTTTTGACTACAGGAAATGTGTTCTTCTATTCAGAAAGAAATTATTTTTCTTAATTACATTCCATGTACTGTATATACACTCCATGTAGTCTCTAACCATGTAATAGGCTGTGTGGGAAGAGACACGAGATAGGAAGATTTCTCATGGGAACACGCCATGTACTGGATGTACACGCCATGTGTTTAGAACCTGTGTTCACCCTGTTGAGTCAATAAGGTTTTCCTTATGACTTTTCCATTCCTTCATACTTGGGGGAGATTGTTGAGTCAATAAGGTTTGTTTATGACTTTACCATTCCTTATTTTTTTTGAAAATCACAAACACCTTATCTTAAGGAAAATTTCATTCTACCCTATGTTTTACTTTGATAAGGAAAATTTTCCTTCCCTAAGGAAATTTATCCTTACCATATTTTTTTATTCATTTTGCCTAAGCATATAATTCGGTTTTGTATCTAAAAACTCAGAATCATTTAATACTTAGATATAGAGCATTCTATTCTCAGGATCCGAATTTAGGTTCCGAGTTCTATGAATTCAGACTCCGAAATATTATGAGTTTTGACTTCGAGTTCTCTGAATTTAGACTCTGAACTCTTCTGAGTTCTAAATCCAAGTTCTATGAATTAAAACTCCAAACTCTTCTGAGTTCTGACTCCGAGTTCTCTGAATTCAGACTCGAAACTTTTCTGAGTTCTGACTTCGAGTTCTTTAAATTCAGACTCTAAACTCTTATGAGTTCAGACTCCTAACGCTTATGAGTTGAGACTCCAAATTCTTGTGAATCCTGATTCCGAATTTCCTTGAAATTAAGACTCCAGAATTCTATAGAATTCAGGTTACAAATTCCTTATAAAACAGAATTCGAATATCCTTGCATTATAGATACCAAATGATTTTTTGGTTAGACTCTGAACTTTCATTTTTTCTTACACTCCGAAAAATGAATTTTCTTAAGTAACCGTATTTTTACTTACTCATGTTTTGGTTATAAAACAATGTCGTGCTTTCAGTTACCAACTAACCATTTTTTGAGTGACACATGTACAGGTCCCTCCGAAATTCAAGAAAAAATATGACCGTTGGAGGAGGGAGCCGACCGTTGAAGCCATGCCTATAAATAAGATCTCATTTGAATGAGCTCAAAACTTTTCTAGATATTTGAAAACTTTTCTTACATGATATTGAAGTGATTTATAGAGAGAGAGAGACTCTTATAAACTCTCAATCTTCATGAAGAAAGTTTGAACGACTTATTCAAACTTTTCTTCATGCGTATTTTCTTTGTGTAGAGGTGCGATTTCCTTGAAATCAGAGACTTCAGGTTGTGAAGTCAGAGGTTCCGATTTCCTTACAAATCAAGGGATTGCAGGGATAGAAAGATAGATACCGATCTTTAGATTGAGGGTTTACCTGGGTTTGGGTAAGACAAAATTTCTTGAAAGTATAAATCAAGGGACCTTTTATCCAGGGTTGTTGGATACCCTTGTCTTTGGGTTAAAAGAGATACTCCTTGTTACTTTTAGTGTTGTATGTTTGTTTTCCACTGTAATTTTAGTTTTTGAGTAAAGTATAACTTTCTTATACTTCCTTAGACTTTTACTCTGATTAAATAGGATTCTATACGCTTTGAGGTAGAATGTTAGTTGTTGTAAACTTTTGTTAAGTTTCATTTCCAGACTCACTTTTTCGGAATCAAGAAAGCTATTAGAACTTAGAGGTCTTGAAAATTTTGTTTATGTAAAATTTCCTTAAGGATTTTTAAAGTATACAATTCACCCCCTTTTGTATTTGAGAATATCTTTTGATAATGAATATAGTAAAATCAGGGATCTCACGAAAAGCTTTAAGGAAATGATAACTCTTGAGAAGAATACTCGGATTCAAGAGGTAAAGGATCTGAAAGGGAAGCTATATTCTGTTTCTCAAAGCTAGAAGAGAGAAAGAGATCTTCATATTGAGATTGAAGAAAATCTTGTTAAGAAGGAATAAGTCTTAAAGGCTCAGATAGAGGTTCTTAAGGATCAGGATGAAATAATCAAGGCCTTAGAGAAGAAAGATGAAGATTATGATCAAATTCTAAAGTAAGAAGAGGAAGACCACAGGGAACTCAAAAAACTGAAAACCATAGTGGAGAAATTGATACCCAAGGGGAAGGAAGGAAAATAGATCCAATACAATCTTTTGTTGTATTCTTTCCTTGTACAAATTATTCCTATCTTAATGAAATTTTGGTTGCTCATTTTTGTTTGGATACTTTGTACTAATATTTCATGTACTATAATTTCTTTTCCATTCCCTCAAATTATTTTTGAAAATCACAAAGGGGGAGAAAGGAAATATAATAATAAGAAAATAAGAAATATTCCTAAATAAGGGGGAGTTTATCTAAGGGGGAGTTTTCATTACAGATATTTTAGTTTTCAAGATTATTAAAAATCCCATTATGGAAATCTAGAATATGATCCTTAGAGTTCCAAAGCCTAAGGAGGAGTTAGTCGTATTCATCATTGTCCATGTGTAAAGGGAGATAAGTTTTATTTAAAATTCTAGAAAAACATTTTCTAAGTCCTTATATTATTTTTCATATGGATGTACGTGCATTCCAAAAAGGGGGAGATTTTTGAGTCAATAAGGTTTTCCTTATGACATTTTCATTCCTTCATACTTGGGGGAGATTTTTGAGTCAATAAGGTTTCCTTATGACTTTACCATTCCTTCTTGTTTTGAAAATCACAAACACCTTATCTTATGGAAAATTTCATTCTACCCTATGTTTTACTTTCATAAGGAAAATTTTCCTTCCCCAAGGAAATGTATCCTTACCATGTTTTTAGTTATTCATTTTGTCTAAGCATAAAATTTGGTTTTGTATCCAAAACCTCAGAATCATATAATACTTAGATATAGAGAATTCTGTTTTCAGGATCTGAATTCAGGTTCCGAGTTCTCTAAATTCAGACTCTGAACTCTTCTGAGTTCTAACTCTGAGTTCTCTGAATTCAGACTCCGAACTCTTATGAGTTCTGACTCCAAGTTCTCTAAATTCAGACTCCGAACTCTTTTGAGTTCTGACTCCGAGTTCTCTAAATTCAGACTCTGAACTCTTCTGAGTTCTGACTCCGAGTTCTCCGAATCTAGACTCCAAAATCTTATGAGTTTAGACTACGAGATCTTATGAGTTCAGACTCCGAACTCTTATTAGTTGAGACTCCTAATTCTTGTGAACTCTTATGAGTTAAGACTCCGAATTCTTGTGAATCCATATTCCTAATTTCCTTGAAATTCAGACTCTGAAATTCTATAGAATTTAGGTTCCGAATTCGTTAGAAAAAAGAATCTGAATATCCTTTCATTATAGATATCGAATGAGTTTTTGGTTAGACTCTTAACTTTAATTTTTTCTTATACTATGAAAAATGAATTTTCTTAAGTAACCATATTTTTTCTTACTCATGTTTTGGTTATAAAATGATGTCGTGATTTCAGTTACTAATTAATCGTTTTTGAGTGACATGTGTATAGGTCCCTCTGAAATTCAAGGAAAAATATGACCATTGGAGGAGGGAGCCTACCGTTGAAGCTGTTCCTATAAATAGGATCTCATTTGAACGAGCTAATAACTTTGCGAGATCTTTGAAAACTTTGCTTACATGCTTTTGACGTGATTTATAGAGAGAGATACTCTTATAAACTCTCAGGATTCATGTAGAAAGTTTGAACGACTTGTTCAAACTTTGATTCTTGCAGATTTACTTTATGTAGAGGTGCAATTTCATTGAAATCGAAGACTTTGGGTTGTGAAGTAAGAGGTGCCGATTTCCTTACAAATCGAGGGCTTGCGGGGATATCAATACTTATACTGATATTCAGATTGATGGATTACCTTGGTTTGGGTAAGACAGACTTTCTTGAAAGTATAAATCAAGGGACATTTTATCCAGGGTTTTTGGATAGCCTTCTCTTTGGGTTAAAAGAGTTAATAGTTTTACTTGTAGTGTTGTATATTTTTTTTCCACTGTAATTTTAGTTTTGAGGAAAGTATAACTTTCTTATACTTCTTTAGACTTGCACTCTGATTAAATAGGATTCTATATGCTTTGAGGTAGAATCTTAGATGTTGTAAACTTTTGTTAAGTTTCATTTACAGACTCACTTTTCCGGAATCAAGCAATCTATTAGAACATAGAGGCGTTGTGAATTTTTTTTATGCAAACTTTCCTTAAGGATTTTTAAAGTATAAAATTCACCCACTCTTATATTTGAGAATATCTTTTTACATATTCTATCCTACATAACCATGTGACTAATGACACATAGGGATAAAATCTTAGGTTTTACATGCGGTGTCTATCTTACACACACCTTGTAGTGTGATCCTGGAGTCTGGCCGTGTAATTAACAACACGGGTTGGTAAAATCCTCTAAGTACATGTCATGTCTGTCTAGAACACACCGTGTAGTGTGAGCCATGTAACCGGACATGTAGCTAACAACACGGGTTGGTGATTTTCATTTAGTACATGATGTGTCTATAAAAAACACATCGTGTAGTCTTGTTATAGGATAAACCGTGTGGTTTATCCATGTAAGGGAACTCGGGCAGGGAAAAAGGATTTAAGTACATGCCATGTAGTGGAAATACACGCTGTGTATATGTGTTTTGTAAAACTTGAAGGCTTTATTTCTCCTATTCCCTTCTTATGATTCTAACTTTCAGTCCTTGATAATCTTGTTCTAAGGTGTGCGCTTGAACTTGCAGAGTCATTCCACTGAGACATCCTCCTGTTGTACGCCAGTTTACAGGCTGTGATCAGACACCGGACATGGCTGATCAGGGACTTCCAGTGGATCCTCCAGTTGTTACAGCCTTGGAACTAGCCTTTGTACCTGACATAAGTGCAGATTCATAGTTCAGAGAGGGTTTCATGAGGATGATGCAGACCTTTCAGGGAGTTCCGTCTCCTGCCCCATCGATGACATAATTGACGCGGGTCTTTTAGCAGCAACATCCTCCCACTTTCTTAGGGTATGGAGGACCCTAGGCTACAGAGTCATGGCTAGAAGCCACATAGTTGATCTTCGAGCATCTGAATATACCTCCAGAGAAGAGGGTGCATATCGCTATGTACATTCTTCGAGACTTTGCCAAGAGGTGGTGGGATGTGGTCTCACAGGCAGTATGCCAGCAGAATATGGCCTGGGATGAGTTTTAGTGCATATTCTATGATTAATTATATCTAGAGACCTTGAGGGCTGATCGAGCCCAAGAGTTCATGAGTCTGGAGTAGGGTACTCTTTTTGTTATGAAGTATTTTTCTTGCTTCACTGAGTTACAGTGCTTTACAACCTTTATAGGGGGAGATGAGTTGTTCCTTGCATGAAAGTTTGAGGACGGTCTTAGGCAGGATGTCCGATCCCAAGTGAACATCTTTAGGTTGACTTCAATATCCTCTATTATCAACCAGGCATTTATTACGGAGCATAACCTGAGGGATTCTAGAGCTGTGATCCTGGGCGGTTCGGCATCCTGATTTAGTATTCCTCCTCCTTATAACAGGAAGCACCACCGGGAGACTGCACGTGGAGATCAGAGTAGGAGGGATGCATCTTCTGGTATCCAGGTTGTGTGCTACCAGTGCAAAAAGAGCAGGCATACGAGGCCACATTGCTTGGGAGACCCAGTAGAGTGCCGATCTTGGGGCAATATGGGTCAACTTTAACGTTTCTATCAGACCTTCTCATCAGCAGTTGGTGAAAAGGGTTCTTCGATGACTCCTCGTTCAGGAGTAGTGCCACCAATTTCTCACCAATCTAGGAACTAGAGTTCTTTCGGCCGTTTAGGCCGAGGTGGAGGTCATGGCCATGGTAGCCGGTCACCGGTATTTCAGCGACAATAGGGTGGATCAGCTCAGAGTGGTTAGGCAGGGTCATAGGGCCACGGTGCAGGCCAAAATTTTACAGTGGAGCAGAACTAGCAGGATCAGGATCCCAGACCCTCTACAGTTTGAGGTACGATCTTAGTAGCCTCAGTTTTAGCTTTTTCTCTTTTCGATACAGGGATTACCATAGCTTTATATCTGTTGCTATCGTGGAGATCCTTGGTCTCTGCATATTTTCTTCTTTTAATATCATGACGCTAGACACTTTGTTGGGGATGAGAACGACTAGTGTACATCAGTGCAGGGAGTGACCTCTAGAGGTTGGTGGGTGTCACTTCTTATGGGATCTCTATGTCCTAGAGATGATAGGCTATGATGTCATTCTCAGAATGGACTGGCTAGTTCCCTTCTCGGTAGTCGTCGACTGTTATCACTACAGGGTGAGTTTCACATCACCAGAGGGTAGATCGTTTCTTCATAGGGGTGAGTGGGATGTCTAGGAGAGAAGAGGAGGACTCGAGCATCATGGGTTAGGAGGAGTTACAAACCAGATTTCTAGTCTATACCTGGATGACTAGGGGACTTCACAGTTAGACTTTCCTCTAGTGGTGGATTGTTTCAGGAATGTCTTTCCAGAGGACTTTTCAGGTTTGCCTATGAAGCAATAGGTAGACTTTTCTATTGATCTTGTTCCAAGAGTGGCATAATTATCCATTCCTCATTATAGGATGGCTACACCAGAGTTGTAGGAGCTCAAGAAGTAGTTGGAGGAGTTACAGGAAAAGGGTTTCATCCGACCCAGTACTTCTCCTTGGGGTTTTCCAATCCTTTTTGTGAAGAAGGCAGACGATAACCCCAGGATTTGTGTGGACTATCAGAAGTTGAACCAGTTGACGATCAAGAACTGATATCCCTTTCCTAGGATTAATGATCTCTTTGATTAGATTTGAGGATCCCGGGTGTTCTCATAGTTTTACCTGAGATCCGATTACCATCATTTGTGCTTTAGACTATCTGATATACCTCTCAAAGCCTTCCGGAGTAGGTATGGTCTATACAAGTATATTTTTATGCCATTAGATCTTACAAAGGCACCGACAGTTTTTATGGCACTGATGAACCGAGTGTTCCATCCATACTTGGATTCTTTTATGGTGGTCTTTGTGGATGATATCTTGGTGTACTCTCATACTCAACACGACCATGCTACCCATCTTGAGATCATTTTGAGTACACTAAGATAACATCAATTATATGCCAAGCTATCATAATGCCACTCATGGATGGATCAAATTCACTTCTTGGGTCATGTTATCTCAGATACAAGATTATCAGTAGACCTAGATAAAGTGAGAGTAGTAGTTTCCTCGGAGAAGATGAAGAACGTATTTGAGGTGCAGAGTTTTCTAAGGCGGGCTGGATACTACAAACGTTTCATACAGGACTTTTCATTCTTAACGGCACCACTGACGGGTCTAACTAAGAAGGGTGGAAAGTTCATGTGGTAAAATTCTTGTGAGTCAGCCTTTCAAGAGCTAAAGGGGAGGTTGACGTCAGCACCGATACTAGTATTTAAAGAGTTAGGCAAGAGATATACTATTTACTATGATGCATCAGGTATCGGACTATGACCTATGATTATGAAAGGAGATGGAGTCATTGCGTAAGGGTCTCAACAGTTGCGGACACATGAGAGGAATTGCCCGACGCACGATCTCGAGTTGGAAGCAGTTGTTAATGATTTACACTGTTTGAGACATTATCTATTTGGAGAGAATTTTGTGGTTTTCACCAACCAAAAAAGTCTCAAGTATATCTTCACTCAGCATGACTTGAATTTGAGATAGAAAAGGTGGGTTGAGTACGTTCAGTCTTTTGACTTTGAGCTTGCCTATACGCCGGGGAAGGGCAATGCAGTGGCTGATGCACTGAGCAGGAGGACCTAGATACAGGAAATTTAGGAGGCCAACAGTGAGTGGAGGATTATGGCTCTGTTATCTGAGATTCATTTATAGGTGCACAATAGACATGGGAAGACATTTCTTTCTTCTATAGCTATTACCTCTACTCTTTTTGATCGAGTTCTAATGAGGAAGCTATCCGATTCTGAAGGGCTAGTCCTATGGGAGAGCATATCAGGAGAGGACCCTATTCCCGGATGAACCATAAGCGAGGATGAGGTCTTTTATTTACAAGGGTGCATATGGGTGCCAACAGACATACGTGAGGAGCTGATGCGGGACTTCCGTTCCTCATTTTGGGCAGTTCATCCTGGTGTCACCAAAATGTATCGTGACCTACACCGTCTGTATCGGTGGCCAGGTATGAAGAGAGATGTTGCTGGTTTTGTCATCAAGTGTTCCACCTGTCAACAGGTGAAGGTGAAGCATTAGTGACCAGCATGGATTTTGCAGCAGTTACCCATTCCTGAGTGGAAGTGTAATGATGTCGCGATAGATTTCATGACAGGTTTACCGATGTCACCTCGAGGTATTGATGTAGTTTAGGTAGTCATTGACAGACTCACGAAGGTTTCCCACTTCTTGATGAACAAGGAGACCTTTAGTGTTGATGAGCTAGGACAGTTGTAGATCCATGAGATTGTACGTATGCATGGAGTTCCACACTCCATTGTTTCAAATAAGGATGCCTGTTTTACTTCTCGGGTCTGGCGGGGGCTTTAGAAGGATTTGGGTACACATGTACTTTTGAGTATAGCTTACCACCCCCAGATAGATGTCTAGTCCAGGCGTATGATTCAGGTGCTTGAGGACATTATATGAGCATGCATCCTAGATTTTGGAGGTTCTTGGGAGAAGCACATACCTCTTGTGGAGTTTTCCTACAATAATATTTTTCAAGCAACTATTCAGATGGAACCTTATGAGGCTTTTTATGGTTGGCCATGCTAATCAACCTTATGTTGGATGGAGGTAGGAGAGCCAACATTACTGGGACCTCGTATCGTTCAGGATACCATAGAGCAGATAGAGTTCATTTAGAAGAGGATTTCTACTGCACAGTCTCAACAGAAGTCTTATGCTAATCAGCAGAGACGACCTCTGAAGTTTGAGGTCGGGGATCAGGTTTTCCTGCATTTCACACTGAGGTTGGGGCACAAAAGAATTAGGAGATAGGGTAAGCTTTCACTGATGTACATCGGGCCAATTGAGGTTTGGGAGAGATTTGGTCTAGTTGACTATCGGTTGTAGTTACCCCAGAGGTACCGGGTTATGCATGAAGTTTTTCACGTTTCTCAGCTCTGACGTTACTTTTCAAACTCGTCTCATGTCTTTAATCCAGAGGAGGTTGAGCTCGAAGTGGATGTGTTGTTTTAGGAGAATACTATCTAGATTTTTGATCGCAGTATGAAGGTTCTCCATGGATGGTCTGTTCCTCTAGTATGGGTGCTATGGCAGCACGTGCGAGTACAGGACGAGACTTGGGAGAGGGAGACCAATGTACAAGCACAGTGACCGGAGCTGTTCGGGGTTTCTTATTCTACGCCGTGCTAGGGAAATTCAGGGATGTATTTCTTTAAGGGGAGAATCTTGTAAGAACCCAGACCTTTTTTTCCAGGTATGTTTTCCTTTTCAGGTCGTTTTTGAGAAAAAGAGGAATTTCTAGAAATTTCCAAAGTACACACTGTGTACTTTATGAGAACACACTGTGTACTAGGTTACCACGGGTAGCCGTGTGCTGGCCGTGTAGTTGAAAAAAACACGACAATGTGGGGGTGACTTGGAGGCCACCTAAAGAGGAGTACAGAAATGGAAAGTACATGCCGTGTACTTTTTTCATTAAACAAACTGGGGTCGCGTCTAATGGCCAGAAACACCTTCTTCTAGGTTTTGTTCAGACAAAAGCTCCCGTACGACTACGATCTTCCTCCAAGCCTCCGACCGAGCCTTCAAACTATGATTTTATCTCCATTGATTGCATTGGTATCATCTCGGTAAGATATCTCTTCTTCTTGAGCTTCATTTCATGATTCCTACTCTTTCTTAAGTTATCCTCTATTGAAAATTTTAGACGTTTTTGTAGATATTCAGTGTTCTAGGGTGATTCAAGCTTTTAGGTTTATGTATATGGTTCCTACAACACTGAGGTAGGTGTTTTTTTCCTTTATATTGAAAGTCTTTGAGTATTATCTGTAATTTTGTCCAATTCCCTTGAACGGGGTATTGCGTGTTTACCGTTTTACCCCTGTTGATTGCCTTCCATGCATGTATGCCTGTGTAGAGGTTAATTGGATATGAATAGGGTTGTTTGCTATGATTTGGATGTGTCTACCCATGCATGATCTATTTAAGACCGTTTGGTCCTGTTTATCCTGTTAGGCTTCCTTGATGTTCTTCCCATTACTAGCACTATAGGATGGATTGATTATTTTTATCTGACATGCTTGATATGCTGTAGACTGATTAGACAAGTAGTTCTGTAGGATTAATTTGGCCGTATTGCTTTTCTATGCTTGTTTGATTTACATAGGGCTGTGAGAACCTAATGTAGTGGACTATAAGGGGGAATTGACCAAGTGAGCTTCCTCAGAGAGTCTTTGAGCACTTTAGGCTATAAGGGGAATTGACCGTGTGAAATTCCTCAGAGATTCATAAACCACTTTGGTCTATAAGGGGAATTGACCATGTGAGATTCCTCAGAGAGTATTTGATCACTTGTGGATATAAGGATAATTGACTGTGTGAGCTTCCTCAAAGATTCCTTGACTACTTTAGACTATAAGGGGAATTGACCGTGTGAGCTTCCTCCGAGAGTCTTTAAATTACTTTTGACTATAAGGGAAATAGACTGTGAGTGATTCCTCAGAGAGTCTTTATGTATTCTTATGACTAAACTAGAGGGGATAGGCTGTATGTACTTTCCAGAGGGTTAACTTTCTTGATTAGCTGCTTATTTGATATGTAGAACTGTTTATTGCTGAGTACTTTCTTGTTGCTGCATCTTTGATTATTACCTACCATATATAATCACTGACTGTTAGGCACATATATTTGGGTGGTTACCTACTGGGATTTAGTCTCACACCCTGTTTGGGTCATGCTTTTGGGCTCAAACAGATTATATTACTGCAATTATAGATAATGGAAAGCGCCCTTCTACTTCAGGTTCTTGATTGATTGTGGAGTTGGAGAGCATGAGACCAAGCTGTGGCTTGCGATGCTGAGGAGTTTTTACGTGCTTTCTTTAGTATTTTGTTTAGTACTATTGTGTTATAGAATTGTGATTTTTTTGGCTGATTTCCTAGACATATGTATTATGCATCATTCACATATATATATGTGTGCTCCAGTTTATTATTTTCCATTCTTCCGCTATTTAATTCTATATGAATTATTACTACTTTTGATATTGCTATTGTTTTTCTTCCAATGTGTTACTCTTCCGATGAGGGTATAGTTTCCCCTCTATCACACCCAAGGCCCTCACTACTAGTCGGCAACCTCTGGCATTCGGGGAAATGCGCTTGAGGCCATGTGACCAACCTGGTACAGGGCGCCTCTGGCTGGCTTCCAAAACCGAGACGTTACATTAAATTGTATGAAAATACATCAATATATTCTTGAAAATAGGTACATATTCAATTTGAATATTTATTTCCTCATATATAGTTTATTTTTTCTCTTCCTCTCCAAGAATTTCATTTATAAGAGCTACTGGAGGTGGATCTAGATAAAAACAAGATGATGACGTTTCTGCTCTAAAGATAATGGATTCTACATCTTCCTCACAAATTGTGACTTCCTTATTCTTGCAATAGATTTTAGCATTATATTTTCAAATCCAATACATACCAAGGATTATATCAAAATCAACCATAGGTATAATGATAAGGTTTGAAACTAAATCTTGTTTATGTGTCATAAAGGGGGATTAATGACACATCTTTATTGCAATGATACTTCCCTTATGAGTTTTTATTGACAAATAATTTGTTAAATAAAAAGGTAAATATCTAATTTTCTTGGAAATCTAGGAATATATAAAATAATGAGATGATCTTGAATTAAATAAATCATTGTCTAAATTTGATAAAATTATTAAAGCACCCACCACCACATCATTTGGAAGTTCAACATCTGTAATTGTGATCGCATAATCTTTGACTTCTCCATTGGACTTTTTTGGGGTAAGTTTCCTTGACACTCAGGATAATCATCCTTATAGTGTCTCATATCCCTACACTTGTAGAATTGAACATTGGTAGCTTCTTTCTTTTCCTTTCAATCACATTCTTGGTGGCCTTTTTCTCCACACTTATAATAGACTCCTTTTCCTTTTAATCAGGCACTGGGGTGTTTCCATTCACAAGTATCGCAAGTTAGAAAATTACATATTTTATTTTCCTCTTTATCCATTATTTCCTTATACACCATCTTTTTATCTTATTTTCCCTTAAATTAATAATACTTATAGAAACATTTATCTTTCTGGATAGAACAAGAGAATATATCTTCATACAATAAGAAATTTTGAGAGAATAGTTACCTTCATAGGAATGGTTTTGAACCATCAAAGAATCAATAAATCTTGTTCCTTGAATTATGTATGTATTCCATGATATGACTTGGTAAACTTGTAATGCTTTCTTCCTATTTGGAAATTTTTTCATCCTCTTTTTTTTCTCATACTCAATAATTTCCTCTCAATATTCACTCACTATTCGTGAGGGAAATATTTCTCAAAAAATTTTTCCTTAAAATTTTTCCATTTTATATTTGAAATTTCTTCTTCCCCCTTTGTGTTTTGAATCAATGACCACCATTGATAAACATCTCCTAAGAGAGGATAAACTACAATGATAACCTTCTACCTTTCATTACTTCCCAAAGTGAGAAATATATTATCTAAGGAACTTATCCACTACTCAGATAAAAATAGATTTTTAATCCCATTGAATGATGGAGGATGTTGTCTCATAAAGAGGTTTAACACTGATACTACACATTATGGATCATGATTCTCCATACAGGTAAGGTTACTATTCATTACATGAATTATCTTTCCTAATATAGTTATAAGTTACTTAGCACTACTCATAGCTCGAGTACTAACATAATTATCTTTCATAGGAGGGAAATCCCTAAATGGGATATCTATGATGATACAGTTTCCATTCCTTCCACCAAGCGCCATTTCTAAATAATGGCATACACTAAATTAGGTTATGAATCATAATACATAATTTTGAACTAGGAAAACACTTAACATAAATTAAAATTTTATGTATAGCTAATCTCATAATCATAAACATGGTTTCTTTGGGGATATATTTACTTTTAAATCTTTCATAATGGGTTTTAAAGAAAATGTGAATTATCTTAAGCATATCCCCTGGGAGTATCAAATTAGGTGCATAGTAAGGCCCATTTTCGTGTACTAGGTTACCCCGATTCAAGACTGGGACACATTGTCGGAGCTATTACCACTAGATACCTTTCTGCAAGAACCACATCCACTTATAGTATCTAGATAGTGAGTTATTTCTAGGAAGACCCACATAATCTCTACATTCAAAAAATTATAAGATGTTCTTATATTCTTATCCTCAATTTTTTTATTAGGGTTATGTTCCCTAATCTATGTTATCTAAATATAGTTTACATGGGTTCTACTAAAATTTCTTTAAAACAAACTATAAATACATCAACCCTAGTTGCATGAATATGGTTCCTTAATTTATTAAATTGGAAAATATACAAGACACAAATCTAAAAGGACTGATCAATTTAGTAGTTTTGGAATCTATATTACACACATGAACATTAAATTACAACTTAAAATGAAATACAACATAGAAACTCCATTGGAAACTGATGAAAACCCATTGTGGGGTGTGGAAAAACAATATTTTATTTACTTATGTATAGTATAGTATTTTATTTTAGGTAGTCTCTTGAATAAGAGTGAACACAAAACAATGTTGTCACTTTTTAATGGTTTTATGAAAACAATTGGTTTTAATTAATTTTGAATGATGTGTGAGAAATAAGAAGAATGATTTGATCAGTTTTAAATAAATGATAAAGATAGTGATTAGAGTGGGTTTGTCTAGAACCATTTCTCTACTATCATAGTTTCCAAATTTGTTCCTTTTTTTTCTTTGTCTAGTTAGATAGATATTTGTCTATCGAGTCCTCTCTCGCCCTTGGCCAAATGGGTGTGATGAGAATAATCCTTATCCAAAACCTTATATTGGTCTATCCTTGTTCCAATGCATGTAGGATTGTATATGGGTTTCTTGATTAATTATAGAAATCCCTAACTAGGAATTTTTGTTACCCAAAAAACCAATATTCCACATTCAAGCATATACACATGCTGGCTACCATCGAGCACTCACCACTGGACCCTAATCTGTTCCACCATATACAGATTAGAATTGGGTGGAGGGAGATGTGATCATTGACCAAAGCAATATAGATTTACCTAATTAAAACCTAACACAACCACATTTTGAATTTGAAACTGAATTTATAATTTAAACTAGATTATGAAAGAATAATGAATCTTATTAAATTGAAGCACAAGAACTGAATAAAGCACATTGGTCCAACCTCCCCCTTCCCGATCACTCAATGATACTAACCCTATATGGATGGGGAAGTAAAGATGATGTGGGAGAGGGGATACATTTAAACAAAAGAAAAAGAATAAATATATCTAAATAAGGCCATCGTCCAATGCTTCCCTCACCGATCGATTGGAGGATGTTTGGATGGAATGGAATGCCTTGAGAGGTGGGAGCTCCTCCCCTTTTATAGGTAGAATTTGTCCTCCCCAAGTTGGAACGTTAAATCACCAATTAATGATCAAATAAAGTGTTGATTCCTTCATTAAAGTTCTTTAAAATTTCCTTGGTTTTCTACCCTCAAAATTTTAGAGTATTTGGATGCTTGGTGAGGTAGTTATGCTTTTTTTACTCAAAGCATTTATTCTGTCCAGACAGACTCTCTACATTTAATATATCATATATTAATGACCATGAAAATGACATATTCACACATTGTATCCTTCCTAAAAGTTGTTTATTATTTTCTTGGGATAATAAACTCAAAATTTAAGTTTAATTGGATCCTCATGTAAAATTTATTATTTTAATATTGGAGGTTTCTTTTTCTAGATGAAATTTCTAAGAAGCTTCCTTCAATTGAGTTTATTCAACTTCCACTATAATGGTTTCCAAACTCCATGAAATTTAATTTGTGAATGATACATTAAGTCCTATTTCATTTCGAAGTTTAATCACTTAAATTTGAGGAGTTTAGGCCAATATGTACTTATTTTACTATGGAGGGGTCCGCCCTGTCCGCTTGGAAAAATATTGAACTTCATTGATTTTTAGACCTCAAGATGCTTGAATCAGCCCTTTGTTCAGAAGGAAAAGTTTAATTAAATAAAATAATTATCATAAAAAATAATTAATCAATCTGGAATTATATTTTTTAGTAAATGAATAAAATACCCTTGAAGTAAAAATCTGTCAAAAATCCAGAATTAATCTTTTTTCACAATTTAGCTCATTTTCATTCCATAATCCAAATTTCCCATTATTTTAATAAAACATTAAAATACATGGGTTTTATCATTTAAAAAAATCAGTAATTAATTATTATTTGATAAAAAATATGCACATATATTTTCTCTGTCTAATTCCCCCACACTTAAACCATGATTTCCCTCAAGCATAAAATCTCAACATGGAATTCAAAGGACACCAATGTTACCAATATTCAAATTCCAAAGTAATAAAATTTAACAAATTTCAATGTCAAATCAAACATTCAAAAATCCACATAAAATATCAATTTAATTTCCCATTTTCAATGAAATAATAAAATCATGCATTTTACTTTTCCCCTTTAAAGAATGCTGAAACTTCTCATTTCATTCATTCAAGATCCTTAATTCATTAATATTAAATATTCCAAATCATAAATTACCTCACCTTTGAATCTTTCCTCTCATATATCATGATACAAATAAATTATATTTATGCTCATATCATTTGAACATTATTCTTATCCATCATCCTGTAAAATAACTAAATTCTATACTTTGTAAAGACAAAAGGGACATAAAATCATGAGGACTTGCAATAAAGGTTCAAATGACTCTAAGGATTAAGGTTGGTAGGATTTGATGCTTTAAAAATTAAGGCTCAATTAGGAGGTTTATCTCTTATGTACAACGCATGATATAAAAAATTGTAATGAAATTCTCCCCTTCAAAGCTGCAACACCAACTTCCCCCAAAACTCAAAGTAAGGTCACGATCAAAGTAAATTATAATGAATTATTAATTCACCCTCTTGATTTTTTTTTTAAATTTTGTATTTTTTTTTCAAAAGTTATGATTAGATAAAACATCACATCCATCACCTAACCACATACGATTAGAATATTATTGGTCTAGAAAATGGTGATTTTTGGTTCTCCCAAATCACAACCCATTTTTATCTTCTTTTTGGTTCTTTTTGTCATTTTTTTAATTCAAGAGGGTCAAACAATGAATTAAAATTAATTATTCCACAATATTTTACAATTCCCACAACAAACCCCACAAAATTTTTCCTTATAAAGTAAATCATTCCTTCCACCATGAATCCCTTCACCCCAACACTACATCTTTAAAATATCATAAAAATACCAAGAGTAGGGTAGGAATGGATAAAATAGATTGAAACATGTATAATACCTATAAAGGTTATTCATGGTCTCTATGGGATATAATAAGGATATATGTAAATGTTTTATTTAAGGATAAGGGATTTTTAAAATATGCCTCAATAATTTTAAATGTGTTTTTGTACAATCATAGCTTTGACAACTTCTAATGCATGTTCTGGTAGGTGACATGTCCCAAGATCACTCAAGAAATATGCTCAAGAAAAAATAGGAAGTACATGGTCTAGAAATCCTCTTGGGAATGAGGAATATGATATTGGACAATCACTCAAGGCATGATTTATAATAAAAAATAAATTCAAATAAATTTTAGAAATTCAAAGCATGAACAATGGTAGGGAAATTTTATTTACATAAATCAACTAATTCCCTTAAATCATGATTCATCATTTCAATATCCACGCTTCTCTTTAAAAATTAATTTTTCAATTTTAATCATTAAATATCATTAACATTGAAATCTAAAACATGACATCACATGATTCCTAAGAAACTCATGTCTCCTAGATAAGTAAAGTAAAGCAATAATTCAAGTTTGGGCATGAAATTCTTATAAATAAATCTAAAACATGTTTTGGAGAGAAATTTAAGGAGTTTAAAAGTTAAAAATTTAAAAGTTAACTCCCTTTTGAAATAAAACTTTAGTACTCTTCCACCAATGTTTGGGGCTTCCTTCTGAAATCATGATCCTAAAAAATAAAATTACTCAAGTTATCAAAAGGATCATTTCATTTAATCTAAAAATGGAAAGAGGGAGTGAGCCACATGCTGGAGTAATCTAAAAAAGTAAATTTAAATTTAAATTCATAGAAATAATTTAAAGATAAATCTTGGTATGATACTACAAGTGGGACATGAATTTTTACTATCTCTAGTGGGAAGTACCAGCTGTTATCCGTAATCTTATTGTGGTTGGAGCTTCTTTGACTTGAACCACCATACGTGGCTTTTCCCAACATCCATATATGTGTTCATATTGAGGTGGACTCCATGGATAGAGTACACTAGATCCCCCATGATTATCCAATAAAAAATACATATGTTAATTACATTTTAATGGTATTAAATGTTCATTTTTGATCTTATGGGCCTGAGTTAGTGAATTTTAATTTTGAACATCCATTCTCATAATTTTTGCACTTCATGCCTAATGTACACCAATTTAGGACCAATGATTCATCTGACTTTAAGTAATGTAATTATCCATATTTTAATATGATATTTTGGTAAATTGATCTAAACTTTAATATTAACATGTTTCATTCAGGGATCAATAGAGAATTCAAAAAGGAAGATGGGGATATTTTGTGATGAAAGGAAACAATTCTGGAGAAGGCAGATTGGACACCATCCCACTGATGAGAATGTGGGTCCCAACATACCATCCCAATGAATCCCAAATTTCGTGGGATCCTAGAAGATATATATAGGAACAAACCATTGTTCATAAGCCAGTGCTAATTCGTCCTCCATGGTGGTTATTAAGGCATCCCAATTTGGAGATAAAATTTTGGGCCAGATTCTGCAGCCCAGAAAACATCCTACCAATTTAATCATATCCAGGCATACACAACTTCAAATGGGCCCATATTTTTCAGGCGGTTAGGAGACATCAAGGTATCCTCTTTCTTCTTCTATATCCCACTCTAATTCTGCAATATAGAAGGTCTTGCAGGTGCATATGTTCGGTGGTTGCAAGATGGATGATACCTCAGGTCAAGAGTGGAAAAGTCCAAGTTCCACAAGCTTTCCACCACCCTAGGCCTACCATAATAAAGTGGGATGCTTTTTACTGTTGTAGTCTCGACCCAAAGCTCCCAAAATTCCTATTTAAGGTAGTGGTGGTGGATGAGTTTATGATCTTTGGAGATTTGTTTCATCTTAATGTTATGCTACCAATTTGATGTTGCAATCACATTCCTTCAATTGTAAGTTCCTCGAATTACCTTAGCTTCTCTATAAAAGTTCTTAATCTTCTCTTTTTTCTATTCTTCTTCTTACCAATTTGATACAGTTGCCTCAAGGTTTGAACTTGTTCACACCAAACCTTGTGAGATTATCACACAACGGTGGAGTGACTATTATTTCATTTTTTTACTTCTCCAATTCCTCCCTCATGAGTCTACTTTCCGCTTTCATTGAAACCATAGGATCAATGGTGTAACTCCCCGACCCTAGTTACCCAGAGTTGGGGCATTATTACATAACATTGGAATGATCACAAGAAAAGCATTTTTCTAAAGACCGATCAGTTTAGTATTATTGGAAACAAGATTCATACATAAGTTCAACTTTACAGCTTGAAGAGAAATACAACACAAATATATTTCATTAGAAATATCCAAGCCTCCTAGATTATGCCTGCAGGTCACTCATAACTAACTTCTTCATATCCTGGGAAAATGAAAAATAAGAAAAGGGTGAGATAAATTGCTCAGTAAGGGTAAGTATTATAGAGGAAAATGACATAAATATTAAGCATGGTGAATAATTGGAACCACATGCCTTTACCAATAATAAAAATGAATACTTTTACGGAAAGAATATGAGCTGAGTAAATAATTCCATAATAAAACATAATCATGGGTATTATAATAGTCAAATGACCACATGAACCATCAATATTATTTCCATAATGAGGGAATGTATAATGCCGGACATTTGGAAACATTTTTTCAAGGCCTCAGCCAAGACGTCTAAAAATGATTAAGGCCTCGACCAAAACCATAAATCAAATTGGGAAAGGGCCTCGGCCAATTTCACATCTAGTTATCTCATGATACCTACTGATGCATCGAGGAGCTATAGTAGGTTCCACCCATCACTTACTAAGTCCAATACATTCCTCATATGAAAAGGTCTAAACATATCATAAACAATCATATTAAAACTAGCATATGAAATGTCAATGCTTTAACCATAAACCATGAATGGTATAAGAATAGAACATCCACATTCAAACATATCACAAAACCTTCAATACAATATGGATGTTTTTTTATCATAATAAATCAATTTCAAATAAACTTAAAATCCATCAAAGGATGTTGACATAGATGAAATCAAAATCCCTTTTAGAGAAATATCTCTTTCTGTTTTGAAATAATTTAAGAGTCAAATAATTATAAAGAAAAAATTTATTTATGAAAATATTATTATAATATTGTAAGGGAAGCTTTGATGATGTTATAACAGTGGAAAATAGCCACACCCACCATATAAGTTAAAAAAACACTCTTACCTTAAATTTATCGAAAAGGTCAAAAGGTACCTTGTTTGGAAAACGACAGAAAGATTCCATTCAAAACACAAAAGGGTATAAATGACTTTAAACAATTTTCTAGTAAATAGTAATAATGTTTTGAAATATATTTTTAAGAAACATGGATGTGGATGATAAATGGGGTCCCATTAGATACTTACGTAAAAACAACCTCGGATAATAAAGAGATTGTGAAATTAACCCTTACCTTGTAATTTTACTTGGTTGAGGGTAGGTTAATCTCCCGTATAATGATGAAATAATTGTTATTAAATTATACAAGAATCATATAAATTAATATGATATCATATATGATCTTTTAAAATTGATTTGTTAATAATATCTTAGTATTATCGTCGTTTCGGGTGTTAACTTACTCATTTTCTTTTATATGTTTTATTACATAAGCCGTGTTTGTCATGGATATGTTGTATCTTATTCATATACAGAATGATATCAAGTCCTTAAACATTATTTTTAATCATAAAATGAGAATTATACTTCAATTGATACGATGGAGAATGAATCTCATCGTGTTCGTGGAGACGGTAGTCCATACGTACGCACGAGCGACAATATCATTCTTTTGATATTGAAATCGTATATAATTGAATGTTATTTCATATATACAGAATACTTATCATTTTATATTTATTATTTACATAAATTACAAATCATTACCATACCCATCCAAATAATAATGTTTTGAATAACAATTACACCACGACGTGGAGACGGTAAGCCGTACGTACGCACGTGTGGTGACATGTCATTCCAAGGATGGATAGAATACTGAATATGGTTGTAAAATATTTATAATAAAATCATATTATATAGAATATAATGGAGTTATTATTTTATAATGTAAATAATAATGAAAGAAGAAGTGGAAGAAGAAAGGAACTTGAAAGAGGGTGGTGAAATAATTACCTCTTCTTTTGGTTGTTCCTTTTGATTTGATCAAAATGGCTCCTTAGTTTGGCTTTCTTATAAAACTAAGGACTCTAGGTTGAAGTGAAGGAAGTTGGGAGGATATTTGGGCAGATTTTTTCTGAGTAAAATGGATTTGAAGGTGTGAATTAGAGAGAAGTGGGAGTGACCTTTTATAAGAGGGGTGAGGGGTACCTTAGGAAAAGCTAGAAATATTATTTTATAATAAATTCATATTCGGTTTATAATGGATCCAAAGTGACTTATTTAAAGGATAAGGTATTGATAGGTCTAAAACCACTCAAAAAATAGGTTTTAGACAGGTTTGGGTCACTTTATTAACCTTATCTTTTAGTTTTAACTCTTAGTTAATTAGTTTGACATTTACCATGTCTCTTTGTATTTTTATATTATATAGTTAATAAACTTACTATATACTTCCAAGGGACCCCCAAGTGGTCCCTTAATGATAAAACTATAATTATATAAGTCCTTTGGCCGAAACTTAGATTTTTAGGAATAGAATATCAATCAATAATATAATATTTGTTTTCAAAACTCCTTTATGTCAACTTTGACACTATTTAATAATTGATTTTTTTAAAGTCTTAAAAACATTATTAATTAGAAAAAAATTCATTTAGGAAATAATAACATGTCATATTAACCAATAAAATTCATGGATGTCATCAAAACTTTTAAATTAAATTTATTTTATCATTTACAATACCAATTATTTGATTCTTTCATTAATAAGGAAAATACTGCATCATTATTGTGTCATAAATAAATTTAATTATTAAATGTATAAAAATTATAAATAAAATACCATTATATATAAAATATTTTTATCTTTCTAAGGAATATTTATATTCTAAAATATAACTTATATAACCCTATGTAAAAATTGCGTTTCTAGAAGATATATGCTTTTGTCATTTTTGTATTTACTTTAACTTAATTAATATAAACTGTCCTTATCACTTAAAAGTGGCTCCATGGGGTCCCAAAATTGACCCAAAGATGCCCATGGTCGGAAATGTATCAACCAATAGGGTTAGGACATGTTTTAGGGTAAATTTATAATACTATAATATTATTTTCTTACCCTTATTTACCGAATTTACCCTTTAACCATGGTAAATAAAATATTTACCGAAGTAATTATTCAAAATGTCTAAGAATAAAAGTTACCTATTTACACAATTTGGACCTCCTGATTCTAAATATGGAATCCATTTTTCTAAATTCAAAACACAGAAGTGGAATAAATTAATTTAAAATTAATTCCCATTGTCAAAACAAAAAGCGCGTTTTTAAGAAATAATAACTATCCAAATATTGACACTTGCTTATGTCCAGTTTAAATGTGAAATTATGTCCAATGACCAACATTGTATTAAATGGTTTAAATATAATCTAATTATACTCTAAAATCACTAAAACTCATAATTTATCACTATTAATTATTTTGATTAAAAAATTTGTTTTTAATTAATTTTTTTTAATTTTCACTATTCATAAAAATATGAAAGTTATCCGAAAAGTACCAAAAATTCACCCTAAGCTAATTTAGATATTCAGAATCCAAAAATGAAGTCCATTTTGAAAGATAAAATGTATAAAATTTTAAAAAGTGGGTATTACTATTCATAACGACTAGTTTGATTGGTTGTGGTGTGTGTTAGAACTCAAAGTTGCGTACAACACACGCTACTGTATTATTCAAAGAGAAGTGTATTGTGGATGCTTGGAGTGTTACATTCTCCCATCCTTCAAATAAATTTGTCCTTGAAATTTCTAGAATACTACCGCATGAAAAGACTCAGGTGGTTCTTCATCATAAGTTCCTCGGGTTCCCACGTTGCCTCTTCCATCTTATGGTTTCTCCATAGAACTTTTACCGGACGAGTCATCTAGTTTCTCATCACTTCTTCTATCGTATCAAGAATATTGAAAGGCTCTTTGTAATAAGACAAATCATGTTCTAGTTCTAATTTATCATATGTGAGTACATGCATTGGGTCAGGCATGAATTTCCTCAACAGTGATACGTGGAACACATCGTGAACTTTGGAGAGACTTGGCGACATTGCCAAATGGTAAGATAAAACCTCAATTAGTTCTAGAATTTCGAATGGTTCGATGTACCTGGGACTCAATTTTCCCTTCTTACCGAAACATATAACACCCTTTCATGGAGATACCTTCAAGAAAACCTGATCTCCTACCTGAAATTCCAAATCCTTCCTTCAGTTATCGGCATAGCTCTTCTGCTTTGAGCTGCTTTGATGTGGGTTTGGATTACCTTTACCTTTTCCATAGTTTCTTCAAAAAGTTCAGGGCCTACACGTTTTCTTTCACCAACATCATCCCAATAGGTTGGTGTGTGACATCTCTTTCCATATAACACTTCATATGGTGCCATCTAAATACTTGAATGAAATCTATTGTTATAGGAAAATTATACCAAAGGTAAATATTGATCCCACATACCCTGAAAGTCAAGTGAGCAGGATTTCAACATGACCTCTAAGGTTTGAATAGTTCGTTCTGATTGTCCACCTGTTTGAGGGTGGTAGGCAGTGCTCAAACGAAGTTCAGTATCCAGGGCCTTCTAAAGACTCTTCCAGAATCTTGATGTAAAACGGGGATCACGATCAGAAACAATTGATAGGGGTACTTCATGAAGCCTCACAACTTCATTAATATATAGTCTTGCTAGACGTTTGAGTGATAAATCTTCCCTTATAGAAAGAAAATGCGCTGACTTGGTAAGAGGATCAATAATGACCCATATTTCATCATTCCTTCTAGGAGTATTTGGTAGTCCCATGACAAAGTCCATCGTAATATTATCCCATTTCCACTCCGGTATAGGAATAGGTTGCATGAATCCTCCAATATGTTTCCCTCCATCTTTCACTTGTTGACAAACCATACATCTTGACACAAAATTATCAATCTCCCTCTTCATGTTGTCCCACCAAAAATGTTCCTTCAAATCTCTATACATTTTGGTGATCCCAGGGTGTATAGAGAAATTGGAGCTATGAGAACCATCTAAAAATTTCCTTTTTAAATCAGGTATATCGGGAACACAAAGTCACTTCCCAAATTTCAAGATTCCATCTTCATACGCAAAGTAACTCAATATCCCATCATTCACAGCTTTAATATTCTTTTGAAACTCTTCATCACTAGTTTGAGAACTCTTTATCTTTTCTATTATAGATGGTTTGGAAACCATTTGAAAAAGCATTGATGTTTCACCTTCCATGGTTATTCCCATATCCATCTTTACTAGATCCATATATATATGATCCTTTTTAACTCTCATCTTGTTCCAAACTCCATGATCCTTTCTACTCAAAGGATCTGCCACCTTATTTTCCTTCCCCGGGTGGTAGTGTATCATGCAATCATAATCCTTGAGTAGTTCAAGCCATCTCCTTTGCCTCATGTTGAGTTCTTTCTATGAGAAAATATACTTAAAACTCTTGTGATCAGTATAAATCTCACATTTTTCACTATAGAGATAATGTATCCATATCTTCAAAGCAAATATTACAGCATAAAACTCAAGATCATGAGTAGGATAGTTTTTCTCATGAATTTTCAGGTGTCGTGATGCATAGGAAATAACCCCATCATTCTGCATAAGGAAACAACCAAGTCCTTTCTTCGATTCATCACTATAAATAACAAACCCATCATTCCCCGATGGAAGAGTCAATATAGGAGAATTGACTAATCTTCTCTTAAATTATTCAAAATATTCTTCACACTCTTTTGTCCAAACAAATTTAACCACTTTATGTGTGAGCTTCGTTAATGGGTTAGCCAATCGGGAAAAATTCTGGACGAAAAATCGATAATAACCTGCTAAACCAATAAAACCGTTTACCTCAGTTATATTTGTCGGTGATGGAAATTCTTGGATTGCCTTGGTCTTTGAAGGATCAACAGAAATTCCATCCTTAGAGAAAATATGGCCAAGAAAAGAAATCTCCTGAATCCAGAACTCACACTTGATAAAATTCCCATATAATTCATGTCTTCTAAGAGTCTTCAGGATAATGTGCAAGTGATTTTCATGATCTTTTTAATTTTTGGAATTTACCAAGATATCATCAATAAATACCACCACAAAATTATCGATATATTCCTTGAAAACTCTATTCATTATATCCTTGAATATAGAGGGTGCATTAGTCAATCCAAAAGGCATTACTGAAAACTCGTAATGCTCGTACCTAGTTCGAAATGCTGTCTTCAGAATGTCTTCCTTCTTTTCACACAACTGATGATATCCAGATCGAAGGTCAATCTTTGAAAAATATTGAGCTCCATGAAGTTGGTTGAATAAATCATCAATGCGAGGTAGGTGATACTAGTTATTTATTGTTATATCATTGATCTCCCTGTAGTCAATGCATAACCTCATAGATCCATCTTTCTTCTTAACAAAAAGGACAGGGGCTCCCCCTGGAGAAACACTAGGGTGAATAAATCCTTTATTACTCAATTCCTCTTGTTGTTTATTTAGTTCAACAAATTCCACAGTGGCCATTCTATAAGGGGTCATCGATATGGGCCTTGGACCAGGAATTAAATCAATGGAAAACTCAATTTCTCATTCTGGAGGATGTCCAGGTAAATCTTTAGGAAACACATCAACATATTATTTCACAATAGGTACATCCTCTATTTGAATATTCCTTTCCTCACTCACAGTTATTTCATTCTATTCCTCCCTGATAATTAAATTTAGTTGAGCTACTCGGGGTAGATATAGATAAGAATTAGGTGGTGATGATTCTGCTTTAAATATAAGGTGTTCTTCATCATCATCATCAAAAATCATAACCTCCTTCTTCTTACAATAAATCTTCACATCATGGTCCGAAATCCAATCCATACCGAGGATTATATCAAATTAAATCATGGATATGACGATGAGATCAGCAGATAAAGAACATTTATGTGTTCTAATGGGGACCGATTCACAAAACTTTGTTGCAATAATACTTCCCTTAGGAGTTTTGACTGACAACTACCTTGTTAAATCAAATTGGAAATATCTAATTTTCTTAGAAAACTGGGAAGATATTAAACAATGCGATGATCCAAAATCAAATAAACCATTTTCTAAACTTGATGAAACCATTAAATTACCTGCCGCCACATCTTTTTGGGCTTCAACCTCAGCAGTAGTGATTTCATAAGCATGGCCTTAATCTCTTGTCCGTTTTTGAGGTAAGTTTCCCTGATGCTTAGGACATTCATTTTCATAATGTCCCATCTCCCATCAATTGTAGTATTGAACATTGGTAGCATCTTTCTTTCCTTTAAAATCATTAGCTAGATTGCCTTTATATCCACATTTGTAGCATACTCCTTTTCCTTTTAGACAGGCACCAGTGTAACACCCCAAGCTTCCACGATACGCTTCTCTTTCAATAATGCAATAGCTTGCATTGTACGCAAGTTCGAGATTCTAACATATCACGACCAATCAAAATAGCCGTTATGAATAGTAATACCCACTTTTTAAAATTATATAAATTTTTATATTTCAAAATGGACTTCATTTTTGGATTCAGAATATCGAAATTAGCCTATGTGGAATTTTTGATATTTTTCTGAGAACTTCCAATTTTTGATGAATACTGAAAAATACTTAAAAACAACTTTTTTAATCAAAGTAATTTATAGTGATAAATTATACGATTGAGTGGTTTTAAAGTATAATTAGAATATAGTTTAACTTTTTTAGCGAATGGTGGTCATTAGAATTAATTTCTCTTTGAAATTGGACATAAAGAATTGTCAATCTTTTGATATATATTGTTTCTTAAAAACACGCTATTTGTTGTGACAACGGGAATTGATTATTAAATTAATTAATTCAAAATATATGTTTTTAATTTTTTAAAATAGACATCATTTTTGAATTAGGAATATCAAATATATATTAGGGTTAATTTTTGGTATTTTTTTGAAAAGCTTCAATTTTTGATGAATAGTGAAACCACTAAGTGGTAGTTAAAAAACTAATTTTTCGTTTAAATGAAACTTTACCACTTCTGTGAATTGAATTTCAAAAATCCGACATACATGGTTGTCATTAGTAAGAAAAATTTGGTTCAATGGGATGAAAATAATTTTTTGGTGAATAGTAACTTTTAAGTTTTATTAATCGTGATTAAAGGTAATTAGTGTAATTTAAGGTAAATATAATGTTATAATAATATGAAATTACCTTTACACTTGTACTACCCTTATTGGATGAGTCATGGCTGAACAAGATAATCCATGGGTCAACTTGGGGACCCCATGGAGCCACATGGGTAAGAAAATGACATTAATAACTTTTTATTTAAAGTAAAAATAAAATTGTCACAAACATGTGTTGTTTTAATAAAAAAATTATTACATGGGGTTATATAATGTAAATTTTAAACTATAAATAATCATTGGAAAGGTAAAAATATTTCCTACATCATTGTATTTTTTTTATAATTTTTAGACATTAAATAAATTAAAATTTTTATAACACCATGATGATGCATCGATTACCTCATTAATTAACAATTTAAATAATATGAAAAGATAATGTAAAATCTAAGACTTAAACTTGTCAAAAACCTATTGAATGAATATATTTAGAACCCTTATCACCTTATCCTCGAAATTTATCATTGTGGGATCTTTAAAATCCGAAAATCATTTCATAATAAAGTAACATTTCATGGATTTCCAAGAGTGACCCTCCTCTCCTCTTATAAAAGGCCCCCACCTCTACCAAATTATTTACACATTAAAAGCCATTTGTCTCGGCCAAACTCTGCCCAAATACTCTCTCAACTTTCCTCTCTTACTCCTAGAAGCCTCAATTTGGGCAGAAGTCTTCCCAAGGAATCCTTTGGCTCAAATCAAAAACAGTTACCCGATTTTAACGTAATGTATTCTCTTATATTCTTTTGTTTTATTTTGCTTCTCCAACACCTTAAAATATTTTTATTCCTTTATTTTGTAAAAAAACCAGTATCTTCAATATACTAGGATGTTTTTATGATAAGTATTTTATTCACACTTACACACACCTTCATCTAATGG
Organism: Viscum album; assembly: GCA_963277665.1. NCBI lineage: Eukaryota > Viridiplantae > Streptophyta > Magnoliopsida > Santalales > Viscaceae > Viscum > Viscum album. The sequence goes on along the minus strand of OY728127.1, from coordinate 289,038,348 downwards.
TTAAAGAACATACTGTTTCTGTGGGTGGCGAATTACTGCCTCACGAAACGATGATTGTTCAATATTCATTTAACACCTCTCATGGTGGCCATTAATATGTCACTATATTTATATATGATATATATATTATTTTTATGTTTTCCTTATGCTTCTTTATTTTTCATTTATGTCATACCTTTATGATTTCCATTATGGGTAAACGTGATAATTTCATTTTAGGAAGTGCGGACTACCACCCCCTCAAAGTGATTTGAATCGTTAATGCCAAATGTGGGAAGTATAAAGGATGGAGTAAATGATATTATATATGATATTATACTGGAATTATAATATACTTTTATATCATTATGATTTCATTCAATTAAATACGAAATTGAAATGAAAGTAGCGTTCATGCGTATGTACGGCTTACCGTCTCCATGAACGATGCATTTCATTTCTTACCTCTAAATGTTATGTAATATTATAAATTCTTGTATATACCGGATATATATGATATATATTATATCTATACCATGAATATAATTGTGGATATAATGGATATTTCACCACACGAACAACTTGTAATTATAAGAATTTTATTTTTGACTCAAGTACCAAAGATCGACAAAATGACCGTTATTAACTTAAATAATTACATAATATTCATAACATGGTAATAAGTGATATAAAAGGAATAATGAACTTGAAAAATGATATTAATAAAGTATAAATTAACTCTAGTTTATTATTCAGAAGATTAAAGAACGACCGAGTCAAGTCAGACAAGAGGTAAGGGACTTCGTCTCAATCTCCTTTCATTGAGGCATATTTTGTTTTATACACAACTTTCTTTTATATAGTGTATAAACCCCTTTTTCTTTTACGTTTATTCAAAAGGAATATTTTTACACAAAGCGTTTTACTAAACGACAAAAATGAATGTTTTTTTGTCGTACGTTTGAGGCGACAACGACTTCTCTGCCGCCGTGACCATTATTTGAGTTTCGGCTTCCTCTACAAGCCATAACTTTTTTTTAAAATGAAAAATAAATACCATGTTTTACTTTTATTTTATTTTGTTATTGAAAATGGTTTTATCATTTTAAAGTGTTGTATTGATATCTTGTGATTGAAATGTGGAAATGTTATGTTTCCATTATGCATGTTTTTTGTGATACGATTATGTTATGGTTTAGGATATGTTTAAACCTTTTCATTTATGGAATGAATTGGACTTAATATGTGATGGGTGGAGCCCTCTATAGATCCTAGATGCATCGGTAGGTCTCAAGAGACAAACTAGTGTCTTGGCATGAGGCCTTGAAAAAATATTATTTGCAGTCTTGGCACGAGGCCTTGGCTACGTGGTTATGAAAGTCTGGAATTATGCATTCCATCATTATGAAAGTGGTTATTGATATTGCATGTGATTATTCGACCAGTAGAATATCCATGTGAATAATTAAATGGAATTATTTCATTTTATTTTTTCCATATTATACTGATGTTCAAGTTTAAAAGGCTTTTGTTTTAGTTATACATTTCCTTAAATGTTTATGTTTATTTATGAATGTTTCCGCTATATTGTTATTCTTACTGAGCATCTGAACTCACCCCTTTCTATGTTTTATTTTCCCAGGATGTGAAGAAATATTTTATGACTGACCTATGGGGATATTCTGAAGGGGATATGAGTGTGGACTATGGAGACTATGTTATTGTGATTTTTCACTTTATGATGTAATGTAACATTTATGAATGTATCTAGTGTTTCCAAGGGTACTAAACTAATCGGTCATTTGAGACTTGATCTTTTGTGATCATTCCAAAGTTATGTAATAATTCTCAGACTCTGGGTAACTGGGGTCAGGGAATTACAGTTGGTATCAGAGGCAGTTTAGTACTAACCTTGGAAGCTAGATTTAGATAATCTCTGATTAGAGAACATAGCCCTAAGATAGACTTTGAGAATTAGTATAGAAGAACTTCCTAGAATTTTGGTATTATAGAGATTTTTTGAGTTTTCTGAGAAATACATCCCTGTCTAGATACGAGCAGGAAGAGGTGGCTCTGGAACATATGTACCTAGGGGTAAAACCCGAAAACACCGCTTTGGGCTAGACTCAAACTAGAATTGGTGCACGAAAACAGGCCTTGTTGCACTCTTGGTTACGACACCCCCGGGGGATATGCTTAGGATAATTCATGATTTATTTACAAACCATTATGAAGGGTTTATGAGTACATACTTTCTCAAAGAAAACATTTTTTATGGATTATATCCATAAATAGTTTAATTTATGTTAAGCATTTTACAAGTATGGAATTATGTATTTCGATACATAAACTAATCTAGTTTATGACATTGTTTAGAAATGGCGCCTAGTGGAAGGAATGGAAACCGTATCAATACACACACTCCATGTAGGGATTCCCATCCTGCTCAAGATAATTATAATGGAGTTGGTGATACAACTGGTGCTGATCAACTTATCACCATACTGGGACAACTCACTCAGGTTATGAATAATAACCTTTCTCATATGGAGCACCCTGATCCTCAACATGGAGGATCAATGTTATACTGATTCAGGAGGCAACAACCACCAACATTCAATGGGAGTACAAATCCCATAGTATCTCAGCAATGGATAAATTCCTTAGAGAAAATATTCCATGCCTTGGGGAGTAGTGAAAGGGAAAAAGTTATCATGGTAGTTTACCACCTCACTGGAGATGCTGATCAATGGTGGTCATTGATTAAAAATACAAAGAAAGATGAAGATGTATCAAGTATGGAATGGAGGGAGTTCAATGTGATTTTCTTAGAAAAATACTATCCTCGTGACCATCAAGCAGACATGGAAAGGAAATTTCTGAGTCTGAGACAAAAGGAGGATGAGAATGTCGCAAAGTATGAGGCCAACTTTACAAGGTTAGCGAGACATGCTGCAGATTATATACGTAACCCAAGAAGTAAGATTGATCATTTCTTTGATGGGTTAAAACCATTTCTCCGCCGAGCTTTAGTATCACAATCCTTCTCATCATACGAAGATATTTTCTTGTGTGCTATCAAGACAGAAAAGGAATTCTCTAAGTCTTATGACAACAAAGTAAAGCAAGAGAAGAAGAGAACGGAGGAATAAGAGACAGATAAAGGGAAAAAGGGAAAGAAGTATTTTCGATTATGTGATAATTGTGGGAAGAATCACCCCAGTACTTGCCTAAAGGGAATGAGAGTTTGTTATAAATGTGGAGAAAAAGGTCACTAGGCTCGTGATTGTAAGGGAAAGAAAGAGGATATCAATGTTGAATGCTACAATTGTAGAGAAATGGGGCATTATGCAAATGAATGTCCTAAGAGTCAGGAAAACTTACCTCAGAAAAGGCCAAGGGATCAAGGACAAGATTAAGCTGTTACTACAGATAAAGATGAATAATTATTTTATTTGTGTTTTTGGACTCAAGAACTATATTATGGTTATATGAATAATGTGATATATATAAGGATTGTACTGAAGTACTTGTTGTTTTCATTAAGGTTTTAATATGATGAAGGTAATCATATTCTTAGTATGTGACAATAAGATAAACTTTACTTTGTTTGGGGAATCTGATGTTACCATTGATTCTGGAATTTAGAGAACTTTTAGAGAAAGTCTGGACAAAGGTATTTTGGATAACTATAAAGGTTGGAATGGATTAAGTTTAACTTTGGATAGTATTGTTTAAGGTTAAAACATTTCTGAATATTATTTTTGGAATATTATAATACTATTGTTTTAGGAAAAGGACAACCTGCAGGTCAGGGGTTAACCCGTTGCATCGGACAAAGCTGTAGGAATCGAACCCACAACCATAGTGTGATGGGCCTTTATTACCTACCACTAGCCTACAAGAAGTCCCTAGTTGTTACAAAATAGTTTTCTTAATCTAAATGGTATGTGTTAATATTTGGAAGCTTGTACAATTAGGATAAATATAATATTTTTGAGTTCTATTATCTTTTTGAGTGAAAGATGAGTTTGTGGTAAAAATTTATTAAAGAATGAAAGTCTACATGACAATTATGTATATTTCCTTAAGTTCTAAGTAAATATCCTAAATAAATTCCTCAACTTTATGAAAGGTAACTTAAAACAAAAACGTTGTCGGTTAACTTTTCCTACTGGGGAATAAATGATCGTTTAACTAATCACAAGTTTGTGATTTTCTTGTAGTTAACTTTCTCCTAATCCTATTTTCTACAACTCTCCATCAGACCTTGATGGTTTGTTTCTCCTCCATATCCATTTTTTCATATAATCCTAGTATGGGCTATCTCGGGTGACCTTTGTACTTCTCTTTCTTTATTTTAAAGTTATATTTTTATTAACCCTATTTCCGATATGGGTTTTCCACAAAGGTATTTTATACTTTGAACCTTTTATTTTAGAAGAACAATTTCAAATTGTGGGGATGCAATTTATTGAAGGAGGGGATAATGTAACACCCCAAGCTTCCACAATACGCTTCTCTTTCAATAATGCAATAGCTTGCATTGTACGCAAGTTCGAGATTCTAACACACAACGACCAATCAAAATAGCCATATTGAATATTAATACCCACCTTTTGATATTATATAAATTTTATATTTCAAAATGAACTTTATTTTTGGATTCGGAATATCGAAATTAGCCTATGTTGAATTTTTGGTATTTTTCTGAGAACTTCCAATTTTTGATGAATAATGAAAAATACTTAAAAACAAATTTTTTAATCAAAGTAATTTATAGTGATAAATTATAGGATTGAGTGGTTTTAAAGTATAATTAGAATATATTTTAACCGTTTTATCTAATGGTGGTCATTAGAATTAATTTCACTTTGAAATTGGACATAAAAAATTGTCAATCTTTTGATATATATTATTTCTCAAAAACACGGTATTTGTTGTGACAGTGGGAATTAATTATTAAATTAATTAATTCATCATATATGTTTTTAATTTTTTAAAATAGACATCATTTTTGAATTAGGAATATCAAATATAGCTTAGGGTTAATTGTTGGTATTTTTCTGAAAAGCTTCAATTTTTGATGAATAGTGAAACCACTAAGTGGTAGTCAAAAGACTAATTTTTCGTTTAAATGAAACTTTACCCCTTATGTGAATTGAATTTCAAAAATCCGACATACATGGTTGTCATTAGTAAGTAAAATGTGCTTCAATGAGATGAAAATAATTTTTGGTGAATAGTAACTTTTAAGTTTTATTAATCGCGATTAAAGGTAATTAGTGTAATTTAAGGTAAATATAATGTTATAATAATATGAAATTACCTTTACACTTGTCCTAACCTTATTGTATGAGTCATGGCCGACCAATATAATCCATGGGCCAACTTGGGGACCCCATGGAGCCACATGGGTAAGAAAATGACATTAATAACTTTTTATTTAAAGTAAAACTAAAATTGGCACAAACATGTGTTGTTTTAATAAAATAATTATTACATGGGGTTATATAATGTAACTTTTCGACTATAAATAATAATTGGAAAGATAAAAGTATTTCCTACATCATGGTATTTTTTTTATAATTTTTAGACATTAAATAAATTAAATTTTTTACAACACCATGATGATGCATCGATTACCTCATTAATTAACGATTTAAATAAAATGAAATGATAATGTAAAATATAAGAATTACACTTGTCAAAAACCTATTGGATGAGTATATTTAGAACACTTATGACCTTATCCTAGAAATTTATCATTGTGGGACCTTTAAAATCCGAAAATAATTTCATAATAAAGTAACATTTCATTACTTTCCAAGAGTGACCCTCCTCTCCTCTTATAAAAGGCCCCCACCTCTACCACCTTATTCACACATTAAAATCCATTTGGCTCGGCAACAATCTGCCCAAATACTCTCTAAACGTCCCTCTCTTACTCCTAGAAGCCTCACTTTGGGCGTAAAGCTTCCCAAGGAATCCTTTGTCTCAAATAAAAAAGAGTTACCCGATTTTAAGGTAATGTCTTCTCTTATGTTCTTTTGTTTTATTTTTCTTCTCCAACACCTTAAACTATTTTTATTCCTTTATTTTGTAAAAAAACCAGTATCTTCAATATATTAGGATATTTTAATGAGAATTATTTGATTCACACTTACAAAAACCTTCATCTAATGGTTAAAGAACATACTGTTTCTGTGGGTGGCGAATTACTGACTCACGAAACGATGATTGTTCAATCTTCTTTTAACACCTCTCATGGTGGAAATTAAGATGTAACTATATTTATATATGATATATATATCATGTTTATGTTTTCATTATGATTCTGTATTTTTCATTTATGTCATACCTTTATGATTTCCATTATGGGAAAACGTGATAATTTCATTTTAGGAAGTGCGGACTACCGCCCCCTCAAAGTGATTTGAATCGTTAATGCCAAATGTGGGACGTATAAAGGATGGAGTAAATGATATTATATATGATATTATACTGGAATTATAATATAACTTTATATCATTATAATTTCATTCCATTAAATACGAAATAGAAATGAAAGTAGCGTTCATGCGTACGTACGGCTTACCGTCTCCATGAACGGTGCATTTCATTTCTTACCTCCAAATGTTATGCAATATTATAAATGCATGTATATACCAGATATATATGATATATATGATATCTAAATCATGAATATAATTGTGGATATAATGGATATTTCACCACACGAACAACTTGTAATTATAAGAAGCTTATTTTTGACTCAAGTACCAAAGATCGACAGAACGACCGTTATTAACTTAAATAATTAAATAATGTTCATAACATGGTAATAAGTGATATAAAAGGAATAATGAACTTGAAAAAGGTTCTTAAGAAAGTATAAATTAACTTTAGTTTATTATTCAGGAGATTAAATAATGATCGAGTCAAGTCGGACATGAGGTAAGGGACTTCGTCTCAATCTCCTTTCATTGAGGCATATTTTGTTTTATACACAACTTTCTTTTATACAGTGTATAAACCCCTTTTACTTTTACGTTTATTCAAAATGAATCTTTTTACACGATACATTTTACTAAATGACAAAAATTAATGTTTTTTTTGTCGTACGTTTGCGGCGACAACGAATTCTCTGCCGCCATGACCATTATTTGAGTTTCGGCTTCCTCTACAAGCCATAACTTTTTTTTAAATGAAAAATAAATACCATGTTTTAATTTTCTTTTATTTTGGTATTGAAAATGGTTTTATCATTTTAAAGTGTTGTATTTATATCTTGTGATTGAAATTTGGAAATGTTATGTTTCCATTATGCATGTTTTATGTGATACGATTATGTTATGGTTTATGATATGTTTAAACCTTTTCATATAAAGAATGATTTGGACTTAGTATGTGATGGGTGGAGCCCGCTATAGCTCCTCGATGCATAGGTAGGTCTCATGAGACAAACTAGTGTCTCGACACGAGGCCTTGAAAAAATCTTATTTGTAGTCTTGGCACGAGGACTTGGCTACGTGGAAATGATAGTCTGGCATTATGCATTCGATCATTATGAAAGTGGTTGTTGATATTTCATGTGATTATTCGACGAGTAGAATATCCATGTGAATAAGTAAATGACATTATTTCATTTTATTCTTTCCATATTATGCTGAAGTTCAAGTTTAAAAGGCTTTTGTTTTAGTTATACATTTCCTTAAATGTTTATGTTTATTTATGAATGTTTCCGTTATATTGTTATCCTTACTGAGTATCTGAGCTCACCCCTTTCTATGTTTTATTTTCCAGGTATGTGAAGATATATTTTATGACTGACCTATGGGGATAGTATGAAGGGGATATGAGTGTGGTCTATGGAGACTATGTTATTGTGTTTTTTCACTTTATGATGTAATGTAACATTTATGAATGTATCTAGTGTTTCCAAGGCTACTAAACTAATTGGTCTTTCGATACTTGATCTTTTGTGATCATGCCAAAGTTACGTAATAATGCACCGACTCTGGATAACTGGGGTCTGGGCGTTATAGTTGGTATCATAGGCAGTTTAGTACTAACCTTGGAAGCTAGATTTAGATAAACTATGATTAGAGCACATAGCCCTAAGATAGACTTTGAGGATTAGTATAGAATTACTTCCTAGAATTTTGGTATTATAGTGATTTTGTGATTTTTCTGAGCAATACATCCCTCTCTAGATGTGAGAAGGTAGAGGTGGCTCTGGCATAGATGTAACTAGGGGTAAAACCCGAAAAAACCTCTTTGAGCTAGACTCGAACAAGAACTGGTACACAAAAATAGGCCTTGCTGCACTCTTGGTTACGACACTCCCGGGGGATATGCTTAGAATAATTCTTGATTTCTTTACAAACCATTATGAAGTGTTTATGAGTATATAATTCTCCAAGAAAACATTTTTTTATAGATTATATCCATAAATAGTTCAATTTATGTTAAGTGTTTTACAAGTATTGAATTATGTATTTAGATTCATAAACTAATCTAGTTTATGACATTGTTTAGAAATGGCGCCTAGTGGAAGGAATGGAAACCGTATCAATACACACACTCCATGTAGGGATTTCCCTCCTTCTCAAGATTATTATAATGGAGTTGGTGATACAACTGGTGCTGATCAACTTATCACCATACTGGGAAAACTCACTCAGGTTGTGAATAATAACCTTACTCGTATGGAGCACCCTGATCCGCATAATGGAGGATCAATGTTAGACCGCTTCATGAGGCAAAAACCACCAACATTCAATGGGAGTACAAATCCTTTAGTAGCTGAGCAATGGATAAATTCCTTAGAGAAAATATTCCATGCCTTGGGGAGTAGTGAAAGGGAAAAGGTTTTCATGGTAGTTTACTGCCTCACTGGAGATGCTGATCAATGGTGGTCATTGATTCAAAATACAAAGGAAGATGAAGATGTATGAATTATGGAATTAAGGGAGTTCAAAGATATTTTCTTAGAAAAATACTATCCTCGTGACCATCAAGAAGATATGGAAAGGCAATTTATGAGTCTGAGACAAAAGGAGGATGAGACAGTCACAAAGTATTAGGCCAACTTTACAAGGTTAGTGAGACATGCTGCAGATTATATACGTAACCCAAGAATTAAGATTGATCATTTATTTGATGGGTTAAAACCAGTTCTCCGTTGAGCTTTAGTATCACAATCCTTCTCATCGTACGAAGATATTGTCTCATGTGCTATTAATACAGAAAAGGAATTCTCCAAGTCTTATGAAAACAAAGTAAAGAAAGAGAAGAAGAGAATAGAGGAATAAGAGATATATAAAGGGAAAAAGGGAAAGAAGGATTTTCCATTATGTGATAATTGTGGGAAGAATCACCTCGGTACTTGCCTAAAGGGAATGAGAGTTTGTTACAAATGTGGAGAAAAAGGTCACCAGGCTCGTGATTGTATGGGAAAGAAAGAGGATATCAATGTTGAATGCTACAATTGTAGAGAAATGTGACATTATGAAAATGAATGTCCTAAGAGTCAGGTAAACTTACCTCAGAAAAGGCCAAGGGATCAAGGCCAATCTTAAGCTGTTACTACGAATAAAGTTGAATAATTATTGTATTTGTGTTTTTGGACTCAAGAACTATATTATGTTTATATGAATAATGTGATATATATAAGGATTTTACTGAAGTACTTGTTGTTTTCATTAAGGTTTTAATATGATGAAGGTAATCATATTCTTAGTATGTGACAATAAGAGAAACTTTACTCTGTTTGGGGAATCTGATGTTCCAATTGCTTTTGGAATTTAGAGAACTTTTAGGGAAAGTCAGGACAAAGTTATTTTGGATAACTATAAAGGTTGGAATGGATTGAGTTTAACTTTGGATAGTATTTTTTAAGGTTAAAAAATTTCTGAAGATTATTTTTGGAATATTATAATATTATTATTTTAGGAAAAGGAAAACCTGCAGGTCGGGGGATAACCCATCGCGTCGGACAAAGCTGTAGGAATCGAACCCACAACCATAGTGCGACATGCCTTTATTACCTACCACTAGCCTACAGGAAGTCCCCGGTTGTTACAAAATAGTTTTCCTAATCTAAATGGTATGTGTTAATATTTGGAACCTTGTACGATTAGGATAAATATAATATTTTTGAGTTCTATTATCTTTTTTAGTGAAAGATGGGTTTGTGGTAAAAATTTATTAAAGAATGAAATTCTACATGACAAGTATGTTTATTTCCTTATGTTCTAAGTAAATCTACTAAATAAATTCCATAAATTTATGAAAGGTAACTTAAAAAAAAACGTTGTCGGTTAACTTTTCCTACTGGGGAATCAATGATCGTTTGACCAATCACAAGTTTGTGATTTTCTTGTAGTTAACTTTCTCCTAATCCTGTTTTGTACAACACTCCATCAGACCTTGATGGTTTGTTTCTCCTCCATATCCATGTTTTCATAGAATCCTAGTATGGGCTATCTCGGGTGACCTTTGTACTTCTCTTTCTTTCTTTTAAAGTTATATTTTCATTAACCCTATTTTCGATATGGGTTTTCCAAAAAGGTATTTTCTACTTTGAATCGTTTATTTTAGAAGAACAATTTCAAATTGCGGGGACACAATTTATTGAAGGAGGGGAGAATTTAACATCCCCATCTTCCACAATACGCTTCGCTTTCAATAATGCAATAGCTTGCATTGTACGCAAGTTCAAGATTCTAATACACAACGACCAATAAAAATAGCCATTATGAATAGTAATACCCACGTTTTGAGATTATATAAATTTTATATTTCAAAATGAACTTCATTTTTGGATTCGGAATATCGAAATTAGCCTATGTTCAATTTTTGGTATTTTTCTGAGAACTTCCAATTTTCGATGAATAGTGAAAAATACTTAAAAACAACCTTTTTAATCAAAGTAATTTATAGTGAAAAATTATACGATTGAGTGGTTTTAAAGTATAATTAGAATATATTTTAACAATTTTATCGAATGGTGGTCATTAGAATTAATTTCACTTTGAAATTGGACATAAACAATTGTCAATCTTTTGATATATATTGTTTCTTAAAAACACGCTATTTGTTGTGACAGCGGGAATTAATTATTAAATTAATTAATTAAACATATATGTTTTTAATTTTGTAAAATAGACATCATTTTTAAATTATGAATATCAAATATATCTTAAGGTTAATTGTTGGTATTTTTCTGAAAAGCTTCAATTTTTGATGAATAGTGAAACCACTAAGGGGTAGTTAAAAGACTAATATTTTTGTTTAAATGAAACTTTACCACTTTCTGTGAATTGAATTTCAAAAATATGGCATACATGGTTGTCATTAGTAAGTAAAATTTGGTTCAATGGGATGAAAATAATTTTTTTGAATAGTAACTTCTATGTTTTATTAATCGCGATTAAAGGTAATTAGTGTAATTTAAGTTAAATATAATGTTATAATAACATGAAATTACATTTACACCTGTCCTACCCTTATTTGATGAGTCATGGATGACCAAGACAATCCATGGATCAATTTGAGGACCCCATGGAGCCACTTGGGTAAGAAAATGACATTAATAACTATTTATTTAAAGTAAAAATAAAATTGTCACAAACATGTGTTGTTTTAATAAAAAATTATTACATCGGGATAACACACAACAAGAAGGAAATGGGACAAGTGTGATGGATGGAAAACTGGCGGAGGAGGAGCTCACTCACATTGCATCAGATAATCTGGTGTCTGTGGAGGTAGCAGTGGATAAGGATGTAGCATTGCCAGGCATCAATGTGTTAACCCCTATTGACATCAATCAGCCTTACTTGAGGGCTTCAACCTCGGAGGGGGGAGGAAATGATTGCTTCAAGGGTCTGAGAGAGGCCCCTAGGGAGGGGGGATATGTTTCCAATGGTGAGAAAGAGAATGAGAGGGAGGTTCTCAAGGCCTCGTATAGTGACATGGTTCGGGGAGAATGGAAAGGAACATCTGATAATGGGAATGATAATATGGGAACCGGAACTGATACAAAAAAGAAGAAACCTAGAAAAGACTACTCCAACATGCCGAAGACGGTGTCTACGAGGTCCTCTACCGAAAATGGAAAAGGGAAGGAAGTAAACACAAAGAAGGGACAGAATAAGGCAGTGTCTAGGACATCTCTGTCTGAAAGGGAGTTATGTCTTAGGGAGCAGTACATCAATATGCTCAACCAATATGCTCCATCTGAGTGGGAATCAGCAGATCCAGATGACCCGGATGGTGGTGATGATGGGAAATTTGATTTCTTTTGAGTGGCATTGTTGTTGGGGGTGATTTCTCTTTCTTTCCTATGTACTTTGTACTGCTTTTTTCTTTTTTTAATAAAATTGGGACCGGGCATTCGGCCTGGGCCTGCATCTTTCTGGTATTACATGGGGTTATATAAGGTAACTTTTAGACTATAAAATATTAATTGGAAATATAAAAATATTTCCTACATCATGGTATTTTTTTTATAATTTTTAGACATTAAATAAATTAAATTTTTATAACACCATGATGATGCAGCGATTACCTCATTAATTAACGATTTAAATAAAATGAAAATACAATGTAAAATATAAGACTTAAACCTATAAAAACCTATTGGATGAGTATATTTAGAACCCTTATCACCTTATCCTCGAAATATATCATTGTGGGACCTTTAAAATCCGAAAATCATTTCATAATAAAGTAACATTTCATGACTTTCCAAGAGTGCCCCTCCTCTCCTCTTATAAAAGGCCCCCACCTCTACCAACTTATTCACACCTTCAAAGCCATTTGGCTCGGCCAAACTCTACCCCAATAATCTCTCAACTTACCTCTATTACTCCTATAAGCCTCACTTTGGGCATAAGTCTTCCCAAGGAAGCCTTTGGCTAAAATCAAAAAGAGTACCCGATTTTAAGGTAATGTCTTCTCTTATGTTCTTTTGTTTTATTTTGCTTCTCCAACCCCTTAAAATCTTTTTATTACTTTATTTTGTAACAACACCAGTATCTTAAATATTCTAGAATGTTTTTATAAGAAGGATTTGATTCACACTTACACACAACTTCATCTAATTGTTAAAGAACATACTGTTTCTGTGGATGGCGAATTACTGCCTCATGAAACGATGATTGTTCAATCTTCTTTTAACAACTCTCATCATGGCCATTAAGATGTAACTATATTTATATATGATATATATATTATGTTTATGTTTTCATTATGATTCTATATTTTTCATTTATGTCATACCTTTATGATTTCCATTATGGGTAAACGCGATAATTTCATTTTAGGAAGTGTTGACTACCGCCCCTCAAAGTGATTTGAATCCTTAATGAAAAATGTGAGACATATAAAAGATGGATTAAATGATATTATATATGATATTATACTTTAATTATAATATAACTTTATATCATTATGATTTCATTCCATTAAATATGAAATAGAAATAAAAGTAGTGTTCATGCGTACGTACGGCTTACCGTCTCCATGAACGGTGCATTTCATTTCTTACCTCTAAATGTTATGTAATATTATAAATTCTTGTATATACCAGATATATATGATATATATGATATCTACATCATGAATATAATTCTGGATATAATGGATATTTCACCACAGGAACGACTTGTAATTATAAGAAGTTTATTTTTGACTCAAGTACCAAAGATCAACAAAACGACCGTTATTAACATAAATAATTACATAATGTTCATAACATGGTAATAAGAGATATAAAAGAAATAATGAACTTGAAAAAGGTTCTTAAACAAGTATAAATTAACTCTATTTTATTATTTAGGATATTAAAGAACGATCGAGTCAAGTCGGACACGAGGTAAGGGACTTCATCTCAATCTCCTTTCAATGAGGCATATTTTGTTTTATACACAACTTTCTTTTATACGGTGTATAAACACCTTTTAATTTTACATTTATTCAAAAGGAATATTTTTATACGAAGCGTTTTACCAAACGAAAAAAAGGAATGTTTTTTTGTCGTACGTATGCAGCGACAACGACTTCTCCACCGTCGTGACCATTATTTGAGTTTCGTATTCCTCTACAAGCCATAACTTTTTTTTAAAATGAAAAATAAATACCAACTTTTACTTTTATATTATTTTGGTATTGAAAATGTTTTTATCATATCAATGTGTTGTATTGATATCTTTTGATTGAAATGTGGAAATGTTATGTTTCCATTATGCACGTTTTATGTGATACGATTATGTTATGGTTTATGATATGTTTAAACCTTTTCATATAAGGAATGATTTGGACTTAGTATGTGACGGGTGGAACCCGCTATTGCTCCTAGATGCATCGGTAGGTCTCCTGAGACAAACTAGTGTCTTTCCATGAGGCCTTGAAAAAATCTTATTTGTAGTCTTGGCACGAGGCCTTGGCTACGTGGTAATAATAGTCTGGCATTATGCATTCCGTCATTATGAAAGTGGTTATTGATATTGCATGTGATTATTCGACTAGTATAATATCCATGTGAATAAGTAAATGGAATTATTTCATTTTATTTTTTCCATATTATGTTGAAGTTCAAGTTTAAAAGGAATTTGTTTTAGTTATAAATTCCCTTAAATTTTTATGTTTATTTATGAATGTTTCCGCTATATTGTTATCCTTACTGAGCATCTGAGCTCACCCCTTTCTATGTTTTATTTTCCCAGGATGTGAAGAAATATTTTATGACTGACCTACAGGGATAGTCTGAAGGGGATATGAGTGTGGACTATGGAGACAATGTTATTGTGATTTTTCACTTTATGATGTAATGTAACATTTATGAATGTATCTAGTGTTTCCAAGGCTACTAAACTAATTGGTCTTTCATGAATTGATCTTTTGTGATCTTGTCGAAGTTACGTAATAATGCACCGACTCTAGGTAACTGGGGTCCGGGCGTTACAGTTGGTATCAGAGGCAGTTTAGTACTAACCTTGGAAGCTAGATTTAGATAAAATTTGATTAGAGCACATAGCCCTAAGATAGACTTTGAGGATTAGTATAGAATAACTTCCTAGAATTTTGGTATTATAAAAATTTTGTGAGTTTTCTGAGGAATACATCCCTCTCTAGATGCGAGCAGGTAGAGGCGGCTCTGGCACATATGTACCTAGGGGTAAAACCCAAAAAAACTACTTTAAGCTAGACTCGAACGGGAACTAGTGCAAGATAACAGACCTTGCTGCACTCTTGGTTACAACACTCCCGGGGGATATGCTTAGGATAATTCATGATTTCTTAACAAACCATTATGAAGGGTTTATGAGTATATAATTCCTCAAAGAAAACATTTTTTTATGGATCATATCCATAAATAGTTCAATTTATGTTAAGTGTTTTACAAGTATTGAATTATGTATTTCGATGCATAAACTAATCTAGTTTATGACATTGTTTAGAAATGGCACCTAGTGGAAGGAATGGAAACCGTATCAATGCACGCACTACATGTAGGGATTTCCCTCCTACTAAATATTATTATAATGGAGTTGGTGATACAATTGGTTCTGATCAACTTATCACCATACTCGGACAACTAACTCAGGTTATTAATAATAAACTTACTCATATGGAGCACCCTGATATGAAATGTGGAGGATCAATGTTATACCGCTTCATGAGGCAAAAACCACCAACATTAAATGGGAGTACAAATCCCTTAGTAGCTGAGCAATGTATAAATTCCTTAGAGAAAATATTCCATGCCTTGGGGAGTAGTGAAAGGGAAAAGGTTTTCACGGTAGTTTACCGCCTCACTTGAGATGCTGATCAATGGTGGTCATTGATTCAAAATACAAAGGAAGATGAAGATGTATCAAGTATGGAATGAAGGGAGTTCAAAGATCTTTTCTTAGAAAAATACTATCCTCGTGACCATCGAGAAGATATGGAAAGGCAATTTTTGAGTCTGAGACAAAAGGAGGATGATAATGTCACAAAGTATTAGGCCAACTTTACAAGGTTAGCAAGACATGCTACAGATTATATATGTAACCCAAGAAGTAATATGGATAGTTTCTTTGATGGGTTAAAACCATTTCTCCGTCGAGCTTTAGTATCACAATCCTTCTCATCGTTCGAAGATATTGTCTCGTGTGCTATCAAAATAGAAAAGGAATTCTATAAGTCTTATGACAACAAAGTAAAGAAAGAGAAGAAGAGAATGGTTGAACCAGAGATAGATAAAGGGAAAAAGGGAAAGAAGGATTTTCCATTATGTGATAATTGTGGGAAGAATCACCTCGGTACTTGCCTAAAGGAAATGGGAGTTTGTTACAAATGTGGAGAAAAAGGTCACCAGGCTCGTGATTGTAAGGGAAAGAAAGAATCTATAAATGTTGTATGGTAAAATTATAGAGAAATAGGGAACTATGAAAATGAATGTCCTAAGCGTTAGGGAAACTTAACTCAGAAAAGGCCAAGGGATCAAGGCCAAGCTTAAGCTGTTACTACAGATAAAGTTGAATAATTATTGTATTTGTGTTTTTGGACTCAAGAACTATATTATGGTTATATGAATAATGTGATATATATATAAGGATTATACTGCAATACTTATTGTTTTCATTAAGGTTTTAATATGATAGGTAATCATATTCTTAGTATGTGACAATAAGAGAAACTTTACTTTGTTTGGAGAATCTAATGTTACAATTGATTTTGGAATTTAGAGACCTTTTAGAGAATGTATGGACAGAGGTATTTTGGATAATTATAAAGGTTGTAATGGATTAAGTTTAACTTTTGATAATATTGTTTAAGGTTAAAAAATTTCTGAAGATTATTTTTGTAATATTATAATACTATAGTTTTTGGAAATGGACAACCTGCAGGTCGGGGGATAACCCGTCGCGTCGGAAAAAGATGTAGGAATCGAACCCACAACCATAGTGTGTCATGACTTTATTACCTACCACTAGCCTATAGGAAGTTCCTGGATGTTACAAAATAGTTTTCCTAATCTAAATGGTATGTGTTAATATTTGGAACCTTGTACGATTAGGATAAATATAATATTTTTGAGTTCTATTATCTTTTTGAGTGAAAGATGGGTTTGTGGTAAAAATTTATTAAAGAATGAAAGTATACATGACAAGTATGTATATTTCCTTACGTTCTTAGTAAATCTCCTAAAAAAATTCCTCAACTCTATGAAAGGTAACTTAAAACAAAAACATTTTCGGTTAACTTTTCCTATTGGGAAATCAATGACCGTTTAACCAATCACAAGTTTGTGATTTTCTTGTAGTTAACTTTCTCCTAATCCTGTTTTCTACAACTCTCCATCAGACCTTAATGGTTTTTTTCTCCTCCATATCCATGTTTTCATATAATCCTAGTATGGGCTATCTCGGGTGACCTTTGTACTTCTCTTTCTTTCTTTTAAAGTTATATTTTTATTAACCCTATTTCTG
Source organism: Viscum album (assembly GCA_963277665.1). Classification (NCBI taxonomy): domain Eukaryota; kingdom Viridiplantae; phylum Streptophyta; class Magnoliopsida; order Santalales; family Viscaceae; genus Viscum; species Viscum album. Next base: position 289,020,883 of record OY728127.1, on the reverse strand, counting down.
AAATGGGTTTTCCACAAAGGTTTTTTATACTTTGAACCTTTTATTTTAGAAGAACAATTTCAAATTGCGGGGACGCAATTTATTGAAGGAGGGGAGAATGTAACACCCCAAGCTCCTAGGATACACTTCTCTTTCAATAATGTAATAGCTTGCATTGTACGCAAGTTCGAGATTCTAACACACTACGACCAATCAAAATAGCCGTTATGAATAGTAATACCCACCTTTTGAAATTATATAAATTTTATATTTCAAAATGGACTGCATTTTTGGATTCGGAATATCGAAATTAGCCTATGTTGAATTTTTGGTATTTTTCTGAGAACTTCCATTTTTCGATGAATAGTGAAAATAGTTAAAAATAAATTTTTTAATCAAAGTAATTTATAGTGATAAATTCTAATATTTAGTGGTTTTAAAGTATAATTATAATCTATTTTAAACGTTTTATCGAATGGTGGTCATTATAATTAATTTCACTTTGAAATTGGACATAAACAATTGTCAATCTTTTGATATATATTGTTTCTTAAAAACATGCTATTTGTTGTGATAGCGGGAATTAATTATTAAACTAATTAATTCAACATATATGTTTTTAATTTTGAAAAATAGACATCATTTTTGAATTAGGAATATCAAATATATCTTAGGGTTAATTTTTGGTATTTTTCTGAAAAGCTTCAATTTTTGATGAATAGTGAAACCACTAAGTGGTAGTTAAAAAAATAATTTTTCATTTAAATGAAAATTTACCACTTCTATGAATTGAATTTTAAAAATCAGACATACATGGTTGTCATTAGTAAGTAAAATTTGGTTCAATGGGATGAAAATAATTTTTCGCGAATAGTAACTTTTAAGTTTTATTAATCGCGATTAAAGGTAATTAGTGTAATTTAAGGTAAATATAATGTTATAATAATATGAAATTACCTTCACACTTGTCCTATCCTTATTGTATGAGTCATGTATGACCAAAAAAATCCATGGGTCAACTTGGGGACCCCATGGAGCCACTTGGGTAAGAAAAAGACATTAATAACTTTTTATTTAAAGTAAAAATAAAATTGTCACAAAGATGTGTTGTTTTAATAAAACAACTGTTACATGGGGTTATATAAGGTAACTTTTAAACTATAAATATTAATTGGAAATATAAAAATATTTCCTACATCATGGTATTTTTTTTATAATTTTTAGACAATAAATAAATTATATTTTTCATATCACCATGATGTTGCAGTGATTACCTCATTAATTAACGATTTAAATAAAATGAAAAGATAATGTAAAATATAAGACTTAAACTTGTCAAAAACCTATTGGATGAGTAGATTTCGAACCCTTATCACCTTATCCTAGAAATATATCATTTTTGGACCTTTAAAATCCGAAAATCATTTCATAATAAAGTAACATTTCATGATTTCCAAGAGTGACCCTCCTCTCCTCTTATAAAAGGACCCCACCTCTACCAACTTATTCACATCTTCAAAGCCATTTGGATCGGCCAAACTCTGCCCAAATACTCTCTCAACTTCCCTATCTTACTCCTAGAAGCCTCACTTTGGGAAGAAGTCTTCCCAAGGAAGCCTTTGCCTCAAATCAAAAAGAGTTATCCAATTTTAAGGTAATGTGTTCTCTTATGTTCTTTTGTTTTATTTTGCTTCTCCAACCCCTTAAAATCTTTTTATTCCTTTATTTTGTAACAATAATAGTATCTTAAATATAATGGTATCTTTTTATGAGAAGTATTTGATTCACACTTACACACACCTTCATCTAATGGTTAAAGAACATACTATTTCTGTGGGTGGTGAATTACTGCCTCACGAAACGATGATTATTCAATATTCTTTTAACAACACTCATGGTGGCCATTAAGATGTCACTATATTTATATATATATATATATATTATTTTTATGTTTTACTTATACTTTTTTATTTTTCATTTATGTCATACCTTTATGATTTCCATTATGGGTAAACGCGATAATTTCATTTTAGGAAGTGCGGACTATCGCCCCCTCAAAGTGATTTGAATCGTTAATGCCAAATGTGGGACATATAAAGGATAGAGTAAATGATATTATATATGATATTATACTGGAATTATAATATACCTTTATATCATTATGTTTTCATTCCATTAAATACGAAATAGAAATGAATGTAGCGTTCATGCGTACGTACGTCTTACCGTCTCCATGAACGGTGCATTTCATTTCTTACCTCTAAATGTTATGTAATATTGTAAATTCATGTATATACCAGATATATATGATATATATGATATCAAAATCATGAATATAATTCTGTATATAATGGATATTTCACCACATGAACAACTTGTAATTATAAGAAGTTTATTTTTGACTCAAGTACCAAAGATCGACAAAACGACCGTTATTAACTTAAATAATTAAATAATGTTCATAACATGGCAATAAGTGATATAAAAGGAATAATGAACTTGAAAAATGTTCTTAAGAAATTAGAAATTAACTCTAGTTTATTATTCAGGAGATTAAAGAATGATCAAGTCAAGTCGGACACGAGGTAAGGGACTTCTTCTCAATCTCCTTTCATTGAGGCATATTTTGTTTTATACACAACTTTATTTTATACGGTGTATAAACCCCTTTGATTTTTATGTTTATTCAAAAGGAATATTTTTATATGAAGCGTTTTACTAAACGAAAAAAAGGAATGTTTTTTTGTCGTACGTATACGGAGGCAACAACTTCTCCACCGCCGTGACCATTATTTTAGTTTCGGCTTCCTCTACAAGACATAACTTTTTTTTTAAAATGAAAAATAAATACCAAGTATTAATTTTATTTTATTTTGGTATTGAAAATGGTTTTATCATATCAATGTGTTGTATTGATATCTTGTGTTTGAAATGTGGAAATGTTATGTTACCATTATGTACGTTTTATATGATTCGATTATGTTATGGTTTATGATATGTTTAAACCATTTCATATAAGGAATGAATTGGACTTAGTATGTGATGGGTGGAGCCCGCTATAGCTCCTCGATGCATCGGTAGGTCTCATGAGACAAACTAGTAGCTTGGCACGAGGCCTTGACAAAATCTTATTTTTAGTCTTGGAACGAGGCCTTGGACACGTGGTTATGATAGTCTGGCATTATGAATTCCATCATTATGAAAGTGGTTATTGATATTGTATGTGATTATTCGACTAGTAGAATATCCATGTGAATAAGTAAATGGTATTATTTTATTTTATTTTTTCCATATTATGCAGAAGTTCAAGTTTAAAAGGCTTTTGTTTTAGTTATACATTGCCTTAAATGTTTATGTTTATTTATGAATGTTTCCGCTATATTGTTATCCTTATTGAGCATCTGAGCTCACCCCTTTCTATGTTTTATTTTCCCTGGATGTGAAGTAATATTTTATGACTGACCTACGGGGATAGTCTGAAGGGGATATGAGTGTGGACTATGGAGACTATGTTATTGTGATTTTTCACTTTATGATGTAATGCAACATTTATGAATGTATCTAGTGTTTCCAAGGCTACTAAACTAATCGGTCTTTCGAGACTTGATCTTTTGTGATCATTCCAAAGTTACATAATAATGCACTGACTCTAGGTAACTGGGGTTAGGGCATTACAGTTGGTATCAGAGGCAGTTTAGTACTAACCTTGGAAGATAGATTTAGATAAACTATGATTAGAGCACATAACCCTAAGATAGACTTTGAGGATTAGTATAGAAGAACTTCCTAGAATTTTCGTATTATAGAGATTTTGTGAGTTTTCCGAGAAATACATCCCTATCTGGATACGATCAGGTAGAGGCAGCTCTGGCACAGATGTACCTAAGGGTAAAACCCAAAATCACTGATTTGAGCTAGACTCGAACGAGAACTGGTGCATGAAAACGGACCTTGCTGCACTCTTGGTTACGACACTCCCAGGGGATATGCTTAGGATAATTCACGATTTCTTTACAAATCATTATGAAGGGTTTATGAGTATATACTTCCTAAAAAAACATTTTTTATGGATTATATCCATAAATAGTTCAATTTATGTTAAGTGTTTTACAAGTATGAAATTATGTATTTTGATTAATAAACTAATCTAGTTTATGACATTGTTTAGAAATGGCGCCTAGTGGAAGGAATGAAAACTGTATCAATGCACGCACTCCATGTAGGGATTTCCCTCCTTCTCAAGATAATTATATTGGAGTTGGTGATACAACTGGTGCTGATCAACTTATCACCATACTGGGACAACTCACTCAGGTTATGAATAATAACCTTACTCATATGAAGCACCCTGATCCGCAACGTGGAGGATCAATGTCAGACCTCTTCATGAGGCAACAACCACCAACATTCAATGGGAGTACAAATCCCTTATTAGCTGAGCAATGGATAAATTATTTAGATAAAATATTCCATACCTTGGGGAGTAGTGAAAGGGAAAAGGTTATCATGGCAGTTTACCGCCTCACTGGAGATGCTGATCAATGGTGGTCATTGATTCAACATACAAAGGAAGATGAAGACGTATCAAGTATGGAATGGAGGGAGTTCAAAGATATTTTCTTAAACAAATACTATCCTCGTGACCATCCAGCAGATATATAAAGACAATTTCTGAGTCTGAGACAAAAGGAGGGTGAGAATGTTGCAAAGTATGAGGCCAACTTTACAAGGTTAGAGAGACATGCTTCAGATTATATACGTAACCCAATAAGTAATATTGATCATTTTTTTGATGGGTTAAAACCATTTCTCCATCGAGATTTAGTATCACACTCTTTCTCATTGTACGAAGATATTGTCTCGTGTGCTATCAAGACAGAAAAGGAATTCTATAAGTCTTATGACAACAAAGTAAAGCAAGAGAAGAAGAGAACGGTGGAACAAGAGATAGATAAAGGGAAAAAGGGAAAGAATGATTTTTCATTATGTGATAATTGTGGGAAGAATCACCCCGGTACTTGCCTAAAGGGAATGGGAGTTTGTTACAAATGTGGAGAAAAAAGTCACCAGGCTCGTGATTCTAAGGGAAAGAAAGAGTCTATCAATGTTGAATGCTACAATTGTAGAGAAACGGGGCATTATGAAAATGAATTTCCTAAGAGTCCAGGAAACTTACCTCAGAAAAGGCCAAGGGATCAAGGCCAAGCTTAAGCTGTTACTACAGATAAAGTTGAATAATTATTGTATTTGTGTTTTTGGACTCAAGAACTATATTATGGTTATATGAATAATGTGATATATATAAGGATTGTACTGTAATACTTTTTTTTTTCATTAAGGTTTTAATATTATAAAGGTAATCATATTCTTAGTATGTGACAATAAGATAAACTTTACTTTGTTTGGGGAATCTGATGTTACAGTTGATTTTGGAATTTAGAGACCTTTTAGAGAAAGTCTAGACAGAGGTATTTTAGATAACTATAAAGGTTGGAATGGATTAAGTTTAACTTTGGATAGTATTGTTTATGGTTAAAAAATTTCTGAAGATTATTTTTGGAATATTATAATTCCATAGTTTTAGGAAAAGGACAACCTGCACATCGGGGGATAACCCGTCGAGTCAGACAAATCTGTAGGAATCGAACCCACAACCATAATGCGACATGCCTTTATTACCTACCACTAGCCTACAGGAAGTCCCTGGTTGTTACAAAATAGTTTTCCTAATATAAATGGTATGTGTTAATATTTGGAACCTTGTACGATTATGATAAATATAATATTTTTGAGTTATATTATCTTTTTGAGTGAAAGATGGGGTTGTGGTAAAAATTTATTAAAGAATGAAAGTCTACATGACAAGTATGTATATTTACTTAAGTTCTTAGTAAATCTCCTAAATAAATTTCTCAACTTTATGAAAGGTAACTTAAAACAAAAACGTTGTCGGTTAACTTTTCCTACTGGGGAATCAATGATCGTTTAACCAATCACAAGTTTGTGATTTTCTTGTAGTTAACTTTCTCCTAATCCTGTTTTCTACAACTCTCCATCAGACCTTGATGGTTTGTTTCTCCTCCATATCCATGTTTTCATATAATCCTAGTATGGGCTATCTCGGGTGACCTTTGTACTTCTCTTTCTTTCTTTTAAAGTTATATTTTTATTAACCCTATTTCCGATATGGGTTTTCCACAAAGGTATTTTCTACTTTGAACCTTTTATTTTAGAAGAACAATTTCAAATTATGGGGACGCAATTTATTGAAGGAGGGGAGAATGTAACACCCCAAGCTTCCACGATACGCTTCTCTTTCAATAATGCAATAACTTGCATTGTATGTAAGTTTTGGGATTCTAACACACCGCGACCAATCGAAATAGCCATTATGAATAGTAATACCTAAATTTTGAAATTATATAAATTTCATATTTCAAAATGGACTTCATTTTTGGATTTGGAATATCGAAATTAGCCTATGTTGATTTTTTGGTATTTTTCTGAGAACTTTCAATTTTCGATGAATAGTGAAAAATACTTAAAAACAACTTTTTAAATAAAAGTAATTTATAGTGATAAATTATACGATTGAGTGGTTTTAAACTATAATTTGAATATATTTTAACCGTTTTATCGAATGGTGGTCATTAGAATTAATTTCACTTTGAAATTGGACATAAACAATTGTCAATCTTTTGATATATATTGTTTCTTAAAAACATGCTATTTGTTGTGACAACGGGAATTAATTATTAAATTAATTAATTCAACATATATGTTTTTAATTTTTTTTAAAATAGACATCTTTTTTGAATTAGGAATATCAAATATAGCTTAGGGTTAATTTTTGGTATTTTTCTGAAAAACTTCAATTTTTTATGAATAGTGAAACCACTAAGTGGTAGTTAAAAAACTTATTTTTCGTTTAAATGAAAATTTAGCACTTATGTGAATTGAATTTCAAAAATCCGACATACATGGTTGTCATTATTAAGTAAAATTTGGTTCAATGGGATGAAAATAATTTTTGGTGAATAGTGCCTTTTGAGTTTTATTAATCGCGATTAAAGGTAATTAGTGTAATTTAAGGTAAATATAATGTTATAATAATATGAAATTACATTTACACTTGTCATACCCTTATTTAATGAGTCATGGCAGACCAATACAATCCATGGGTCAACTTGGGGACCCCATGGAGCCACTTGGGTAATAAAATGACATTAATAACTTTTTATTTAAAGTAAAAATAAAATTTTCATAAACATGTGTTGTTTTAATAAAAAAATTATTACATGGAGTTATATAAGGTAACTTTTAGACTATAAATATTCATTGGAAAGATAAAACTATTTCCTACATCATGGTATTTTTTTATAATTTTTATACATTAAATAAATTAAATTTTTTATAACACCATGATGATGCAGCGATTACCTCATTAATTAACGATTTAAATAAAATGAAAAGATAATGTAAAATATAAGACTTACACCTGTAAAAAACCTATTGGATGAGTAGATTTATAACCCTTATCACCTTATCCTCGAAATATATCATTGTGTGACCTTTAAAATCCGAAAAGCATTTCATAATAAAGTAAAATTTCATGACTTTCCATGAGTGCCCCTCCTCTCTTCTTATAAAAGGCCCCCACCTCTACCACCTTATTCACACTTTCAAAGCCATTTGGCTCGGCCAAACTCTGACCAAATACTCTTTCAACTTCCCTCTCCTACTCCTAGAAGCCTGAGTTTGGGAAGAAGGCTTCCTAAGGAAGTCTTTGGCTAAAATCAAAAAGAGTTACTCGATTTTAAGGTAATGTATTCTCTTATGTTCTTTTGTTTTATTTTGCTTCTCCAACCCCTTAAACTCTTTTTATTACTTTATTTTGTAACAACAACAGTATATTTAATATACTAGGATGTTGTTATGATAAGTATTTGATTCACACTTAAACACACATTCATCTAATGGTTGAAGAACATATTGTTTCTGTGGGTGGCGAATTACTCCATCACGAAACGATGATTGTTCAATTTTCTTTTAACACCTCTCATGGTGGCCATTAAGATGTCACTATATTTATATAATATATATATATATATATATATTATGTTTATGTTTTCCTTATGCTTCTGTATTTTTAATTTATGTCATACCTTTATGATTTCCATTATGGGTAAACGCAATAATTTCATTTTAGGAAGTGCGGACTACCGCCCCCTCAAATAGATTTGAATCGTTAATGGAAAATGCGGGACATATAAAGGATGGAGTAAATGATATTATATATGATATTATACTGGAATTATAATATAACATTATATCATTTTTATTTCATTCCATTAAATATGAAATAGAAATGAAAGTAGAGTTCATGCATACGTACGGCTTACTGTCTCCATGAACGGTGCATTCCATTTCTTACCTCTTAATGTTATGTAATATTATAAATTCATGTATATACCGAATATATATGATACATATTATATCTACATCATGAATATAATTGTGGATATAATGGATATTTCACCACATGAACAACTTGTAATTATAAGAAGTTTGTTTTTGACTCAAGTACCAAAGATCGACAAAATGACCGTTATTAACTTAAATAATTAAATAATGTTCATAACATGGTAATAAGTGATATAAAAGGAATAATGAACTTGAAAAATGATCTTAAGCAAGTAGAAATTAACTCTAGTTTATTATTTAGGAGATTAAAGAACGATCGAGTCAAGTCGGACACGAGGTAAGGGACTTCGTCTCAATCTCCTTTCATTGAGGAATATTTTGTTTTATACACAACTTTCTTTTACATGGTGTATAAATCCCTTTGAATTTTACATTTATTCAAAATTAATCTTTTTATATGAAGCGTTTTACTAAATGAAAAAAAGGAATGGTTTTTTTGTCGTACGTATGTGGCGACAACGACTTCTCCGCCGCCGTGACCATTATTTGAGTTTCAGCTTCCTCTACAAGCTATAAATTTTTTTAAAATGAAAAATAAATACCAAGTTTTACTTTTATTTTATTTTGGTATTGAGAGTGGTTTTCTCATATCAATGTATTGTATTGATATCTTGTGATTGAAATTCGGAAATGTTATGTTTCCATTATGCATGTTTTATGTGATGCGATTATGTTATGGTTTATGATATGTTTAAAAATTTTCATATAAGGAATGCATTGGACATAGTATGTGACGGGTGGATCCCGCTATAGCTCCTTGATGCATCCGTATGTCTCATGAGACAAACTAGTGTCTTGGCACGAGGCCTTGACAAAATCTTATTTGTAGTCTTGGCACGAGGCCTTATCTATGTGGTTATGATAGTATGGAATTATGCATTCCATCATTATAAAAGTGGTTATTGATATTACATGTGATTATTCGACTAGTAGAATATCCATGTGATTAAGTAAATAGCATTATTTCATTTTATTTTTTCCATATTATGCTGAATTTCAAGTTTAAAAGGCTTTTGTTTTAGTTATACATTGCCTTAAATGTTTATATTTATTTATGAATGTTTCCTCTATATTGTTATCCTTAGTGAGCATCTGAGCTCACCCCTTTCTATGTTTTATTTTCCCAGGATGTGAAGAAATATTTTATGACTGACCTATGAGGATAGTCTGAAGGGGATATGAGTGTGGACTATGGAGACTATGTTATTGTGATTTTTTACTTTATGATGTAATGTAACATTTATGAATGTATCTAGTGTTTCCAAGGCTACTAAACTAATCGGTATTTCGAGACTTGATCTTTTGTGATCATGCCAAAGTTACTTAATAATTCATCGACTCTGGGTAACTGGGGTCATGGCGTTACAACCAGGGTGCTTCCTTTCGCAATTATCACAACATGGAAATTCAATTATTCCCTTCTTCCCTGTTTCTTTATTTACTTTCCCAGAGTGTTAGGTAGATCTATTCTTCTCTTGATTTGATTTAAATTCATAAGACTTAGAGAATTCCTTTTCTGTCTTGATAGCACATGAGACAATATCTTTGTATGATGAGAAGGATTGTGTTACTAATGCTCGACGGAGAAATGGTTTTAACCCATCAAATAAACGATCAATATTACTTCTTGGGTTATGTATATAATCTGCAGCATGCCTCACTAACCTTGTAAAGTTATCCTCATACTTTGCGACATTATCATCCTCCTTTTTCCTCAGACTCAGAAATTTCCTTTCCATATCTGCTCGATGGTCATGAGGAAAGTATTTTTCTAAGAAAATCTCTTTGAACTCCCTCCATTCCATATTTGGTACTTCATCATGTTCCTTTTTGTTTTGAATCAATGACCACCATTGATCAGCATCTCCAGTGAGGCGGTAAGCTGCCATGATAACTTTTTCCCTTTCACTACTCCCCAAGGCATGAAATATTTTTTCTAAGTAATTTATCCATTGCTCAGCCACTAAAGGATTTGTAATCCCATTGAATGTCAGTGGTTTTTTCCTCATGAATTGATCTAAAATTAATCCTCCATGCTGTGGATCTGGGTGATCCATACGGGTAAGGTTATTATTCATAACCTGTGTGAGTTGTCCCCATATGTTGATTAGCTGATCAGCACCAGTTGCATCACTAACTCCACTATAATTATCTTTAGCAGGAGGGAAATCCCTACATGGAGTGTGTTTATTGATACAGTTTCCATTCCTTCCACTAGGAACTATTTCTAAACAATGGCATAAACTATATTAGTTTATGAATCGAAATATATAATTCCAAACTTCTAAAACACTTAACATAAATTGAACAGTTTATGGATATAATCCATAATCATAAAAATGTTTTCTTTGAGGAAGTATATAATCATAAATCCTTCATAAGGGTTTGTAAAGAAAATGAGAATTATCCTAAGCATATCCCACGAGAGTGTCGTAACCAAGAGTGCAGCAAGGCTTGTTGTCGTGCACCAGTCCCCGTTCGAGTCTAGCTCAAAGCGGTGTTTTTGGGTTTTACCCCTAGGTACATCTGTGTCAGAGCCGCCTCTACCTGCTCGTATTCAGATAGGGATGTATTTCTTGGAAAATGCACAAAATCTCTACAATACCAAAATTCTAAGAAGTTCTTCTATATTAATCCTAAAATTCTATCTTAAGTCTATGTGCTATAATCAGAGTTTATCTAAATCTAGATTCCAAGGTTTATACTATACTTTCTCTAATACCAACTGTAACACCCAGTCCATAGTTACCTAGAGTCAGAGAATTATTACATAATATTGGCATGATCACAAAGAAATCATGTCTCGAAAGACCGATCAATTTATTATTATTGGAAACAAGATTCATACATAAGTTCAACTTTACAGCTTGAAGAGAAATAAAACACAGATATATTTCATTAGAAACATCCAATCCTCCTAGATTATGCCTAAAGGTCACTAATAACTAACTTCTTCATATCCTGGGAAAATGAAACATAAGAAAGGGGTGAGCTCAAACGCTCAATAAGGGTAAGTAATACAGCGGAAAATGACATAAATATTAAGCATGGTGAATAATTGGAACCACATGCCTTTACCAATAGTAAACATGAATACTTTTACGGCAAGAATATGAGTTGAGTAAATAATGCCATAATAAAACATAATCAGGGGTATTCTATTAGTTGAATGACCACATGAACCATCAATATTATTTCCATAACGAGGGAATGTATAATGCCGGACATTCCGAAATATTTTTTCAAGGCCTCGGCCAAGATGTATAAAAATGATTAAGGCCTCGGTGAAAACCATAAATAAAATTGGGAATGGGCCTCAGTCAATTCCACGTCTAGTTGTCTCATGAGACCTACCTATGCATCAAGAAGCTAGAGAGGGCTCCACCCATCACTTACTAAGTCCAATACATTCCTCATATGAAAAGGTCTAAACATATCATAAACAATCGTTTTAAAACTAGCATAAAAAATGTCAATGCTTTAACCATAAACCATGAATGGTATAAAAATAGCAAATCCATAGTAAAACATATCACAAAACTTTCAATACAATATGGAAGTTTTTGTATCATAATAAATAAACTTCAAATAAACTTAAAATCCATAAAAGGATGTTGACATAGATGAAATAAAAACCCTTTTTAGAGAAATATCTCTTTATGTTTTGAAATAATTTAAGAGTCACATAATTATAAAGAAAACATTTATTTTTGAAAATATTTTTATAAGCTTTCAAGGGAAGCCTTGATGATGTTATAATGGCAGAAAATAGTCGCACCCTCCATATATGTTAAAAATACATTCTTACCTTAAATTTTTCGAAAAGGTCAAAAAGTACCTTGTTTGGAAAATGATGGAAAGATTCATTTCCAAACAAAAAATGGTATAAATGAATTTAACCCATTGTCTAGTAAATAGTAATTTTTTTGTAATATATTTTTAAGAAACATGTATGTGTATGATAAAGGGGGTCCCAGTAGATACTTACGTAAAAACAACCTCAGATAATAAAGATATTGTGAAATTAACCCTTACCTTGTACTTTTCCTCGGCCGAGGGTAGGTTAACCTCCTGTATAATGGTGAAATAATTATTATTAAACTATACAATAATCATATACATTAATATGATATCATATATGATCTTTTAACATTGCTTTGTTAATAATATCTTAGTATTATCTTCGTTTCAGGTGTTAACTTACTCATTTTCTTTTATATGTTTTGTAACATAAGCCGTGTTTCTTATGGATAGGTTGTATATTATTCATATCCATAATGATATAAAGTCCTTAAACATTATTTTTAATCATAAAATGAGAATTAGACTTGAATGGATACAATGGGGAATGAATCTCATCGCGTTCGTGGAGACGGTAGTCCGTACGTACGCACGAGCGATAATATCATTATATTGATATTAAAATAGTATATAATTGGATGGTATATCATATATACAGAATCATTATAATGTTATATTTATTATTTACATCAATTACACATCATTACCATACCCATCCAAATAATAATGTTTTGAATAACAATTACACCATGACGTGGAGATGGTAAGACGTACATACGCACGTATGGTGACATGCCATTCAAAGGATGGATATAATACTGAATATGGTTGTACCATATTTATAATAACATCATATTATATATAAGATACTAGATTTATTATTTTATAGTGGAAATAATAATGAAAGAATAAGTGGAATAAGAAAAGAACTTGAAAGAGGGTGGTCAAATCATTACCTCTTCTTCGGGTTCTTCCTTTTTATTTGATCAAAAGGGATCCTTAGGTTGAATTTCATATAAAAATAAGGCCTCAATGTTGAATTGAGGGATGTTTGGAGGATATTTGGGTAGAGTTTTTTCGAGCCAAATGGATTTATGGTGTGAAATAGAGAGAAGGGGGAGTGCTCTTTTATAAGAGGGGTGAGGGGTACCTTAGGAAAAGATTGAAATATTATTTTATAATAAATTCATATTCGGTTTATAATGGCTTTAAAGTGACTTATTTAAAGTATAAGGTGGGGATAGGTCAGAAACCACTCAACCAATAGGTTTTAGACAAGTTCGGGTCACTTTATTAACCTTATCTTTTAGTTTTAACTCTTAGTTAATTAGTTTGACATTTACCATGTCTCTTTGTATTTTTAAATTATATAGTTAATAAACTTACTATATACTTCCAATAGACCCCCAAGTGGTCCATTAATGATACAAATATCATTATATAATTCCTTTGGCCGAAAATTAGATTTTTAGGAATAGAATATCAATTAATAATATAATATTTGTTTTAAATACTCTTTTATGTCAAATTAGACACTATTTAATAATTAATTTTTGTTGAAGTCTTAAAAACTTTATTAATTAGAACAAAATTAATTTAAGCAATAATAAAATGTCATATTAACCAATAAAATTCGTGTATGTCATCAAAAATTTCAAATTATATTTATTTTATCATTTATAATACCAATTATTTGATTCTTTCATTAATAGGGAAAATAATGCATCATTATTGTGTCATAAATAAATTTAATTATTCAATGTATAAAAATTATAAATAAAATACCATTATGTAGAAAATATTTTTATCTTTATAATTAATATTTATAGTCGAAAATATAACATATATAACCCTATGTAAAAATTGTTTTTCTAAAAGATATATGCTTATGTCATTTTTGTATTTACTTTAACTTAATTAATATAAAGTGTCCTTATCACTTAAAAATGGCTCCATGGGGTCCCAAAATAGACCCAAAGATGACCATGGTCAGACATGTATCCAAAAATTGGGTTAGGACACATTTTAGGGTAAATTAATATTATTATAATATTATTTTTTTTACCATTATTTTCCTGACTTACCCTTTAACCATGGTAAATAAAATATTTACCGAAGTAGTTATCCAAAATGTCTATAAATAAAAGTTACCTATTTACACAATTCAGACCTCCTGATTCTAAATATGGAATCCATTTTTCTAAATTCAAAACACAGAAGTGACAGAAATTAATTTAAAATTAATTCCCTTTGTCAAAACAAAAAGCATGTTTTTAAGAAATAATAACTATCAAAAGATTGGCACTTGTTTATGTCCAGTTTAAATGTGAAATTATGTCCAATTACCAACAATGGAATAAATGGTAAAAATATAATCTAATTATACTCTAAAATCACTCAAACTCATAATTTATCACTATTAATTATTTCGATTAAAAAAGTTGTTTTTAATTAAAATTTAGTAATTTTCACTATTCATCAAAATATGAAAGTTATCAGAAAAACACCAAAAATTCACCCTATGCTAATTTAGATATTACTAATCCAAAAATGAATTCCATTTTGAAAGATAAAATGTATAAAATTTTAAAAAGTGGGTATTACTATTCATAATGTCTAGTTTGATTGGTTGTGGTGTGTGTTAGAACTCGAAGTTGTGTACAACACACGCTACTGTATTATTCAAAGAGAAGCGTACTATGGAAGCTTGGAGTGTTAAAAATGGAGGGATAACCCACTTATGGGTTGATCCAAGGGAGTATCTAGGGTCTGGATTGGATTTTATTTATCACTACCTTAATCTTTTATCACTTTTTTAAATGAGATTTTTATTTGATGATTTTAAAACTTCTTCATCCTTATTGAATTTTAAGGCCTCACACTTCAAGTGTTAATATGAACCTTTACCTTAGAGTGCTTAAATAATTGATCCTTCAAGTGTATAGGTGATTAGTATTAGGGTTTGTAGGTATTAAACCAGTAAATGATGATTTTGTTTGATCTTTTTAAATGAACTCATCTCAAATATAAGAAATTGAAATAGTTGAAAAGGGAATGCATCCAATCCACCCCAAGTGATAACCTAGGATAGACTCATACTTTAAAATTGAATTAACTTCAGTGTCTTAGAGTTCACTTAAACCCATATAAAATCAACCCACTTTGGATACTTCATAGCCAAAAATAGTCCCTAGAATGTACGTATCTGTAAGTTTCTTCGTAAGTCTCTGTGGATTCGAAAACCCAAGATAAACTACAAGGACCATTCTACCTTTATCTCTTGGTTAAATTTGAGCATGAATCTAATTTTGGCGCCATTTCTGGGGACCCAAATAAGTCATATAAACAACCATTCTATTCTCCCCAATTTATTCTTTTCTCATCGAAATTCTCTTATCTTGTCCCTTTCTCATTTTTTTCTTTTAGCGCATGTCCTCCTACACCCGCGATTAATCAAACCGTCTAGTTAGGGTGGTTAGTACTGGGGTTGGGGAGTCATGCACACCAAGGGAACTCTTTCCATTAGATCATAATCCCCATAATTATCTAGATTCAAAAATTTAGCCTATTTCAATGGAAGGTCTTCAAAGAAACCAACTCATAAAACCAGGTGGGAACCAAAATGGAAACCCAAATGAGGCAGCCCCAAAATTGGGGAATGCAGTGGATCAAACCATGAATGACTACCTCACACCTTCCTGGACCAATGCCCCCTCATGCATTAGACACAATTACCTAGGATATTCCAACTACATCTTTAAACCCCATGTCCTATACCACCTTCCCACATTCCATGGAATGGAGTCCGAGATGACCTACCTTCACGTTAAGGAATTCAATGACAGTGTAGAAACCATGTATCCCCCACATTAACTAGAATAAGATAAGCTGGGGCTATTTCCTTTTTATTTAAAGGATCAAGATAAAAATTGGATAAAAAATTTGAGACCATCATCCATCAACTCTTGGGACCAACTACAAAGAGAATTATACAAAAAATACTTTCCCCACCACAAAACAATTGCACTTAAAAAGAGCATCTAAAACTTTTTTGAAAAAGAGGGAGAATCATTCTAAAAAACATGGGAGAGGTTCAAAGATACTCTAAACATGGTTCCACACAATGGTTTTTCTATTAATGAATAGGTGATAATTTTCTATGAAGGGTTGGGTTTGGGGAGAAAATAATTCATTGACATGATGTGTAATGGAACCTTTAAAAACAAATCCTCAAATGATGCTTACGAGTATCTAGAAAGCCTTTCTGAATAGAAGCAAACATGGGGAACTTCACCTTATTCTAAAAATCCACAAAGAACTACTGGAATTCATACACTTAGAGAAGAGTAAATCCTTAAGGATAAACTCTCAACACTCTCTAGGAAGGTTGAAGAGATAGACCTTAGGAAAGTCCATGAAATCCAAACTGTCGACCCTATTTGCACAATTTTTGACAAACATGACCATAAGACAGACAACTGACCAACCATTCCATCCATAAAGGATGTTATTTTAGGAGGACCCCCAGTGGAAGTAAATTCTTTGAACTTTCAAAAGCCTCAATACAAAAACACCTTCAACCCAAGGTTTAATGACCACCCAGGCTTTTGCTGGAAAGATAACGAACAACCTAGCCAACCACAGGGAAAAAATCCTTACCCCCATCAGAACTACCAAACCCATAACCAGTTCCAAACCCAACCTATCCTATACCAAAAGCCACCGGTCCATTTTCAACAAACCATCCCACCTCCAAAATATCCCCTTGGTATAAACCAATCTTCTCAAGCACCAACCCATACTGTTCCACAAAGCCTAATAGAACAACTGTGAAAACAAATGGAAAGGATGAACTCGGAAGTCTCTTCCCTAAAACAAGAACTTCAAACCATCAAAACTGGAAAGGCACCCATTCATACTTAGGAGTTACCATCCTCAAATTCAAGGGGAGAGTCAAGTTGTACTCAAACAATTCATGAACAAATAAAGGTTATAACTCTTTTAAGAAGTGGGAAATAAATTGAGAAAACTGGAAAAATAAGTTAGAAACCATGCGAAGCTTCAAAATCTAATGAAAATTCAAATGAACCAAAAGTTCAAAATGAGGAAACTGATAACAATGTGAAAGAAAAAACTCTTCAAAAAACAACCCCACAACCTGAACCATTTCCTAAACACATGAGGGGGAAAACCAAGCCTGAACTGAGTGAAACATTGAGGGAAATCTTCTCACAAGTTAAGTTGAACATTACCCTTCTCAATGCAATTCAAACCATGCATACATACTCAAAGTACCTTCAGGACTTGTGCACTTTTAAAAGAAAATTTTCACATAAAAAACAAGTCCTTTTGGCTGCTAATGTGAGTACCACCATTAAAGGGACCATTACTCCTAAGTTGAAAGACCCAGGTTTCCCTTAAATCAATGTTGAACTAGGAGAGAGAAAAGTTTTCAAGGCCTTGTGTGAGCTAGGTGATAGTGTCAATATCATACCCTATTTTGTGTACTTCTAGTTAGGCCTAGAAGATCTCCAAACCACATTTGTCACACTTTAACTTGCTGATCATAGCATTAGGGTTCCAAAGGGGATTTTAAAGGATGTTCTGGTAAAGGTTGAAAACTTCATCTACCCTGCTAACTTCATTGTCCTTGACAACCGTCCAGACTTAGGAAATAAGGAACAAACCCCAATTATCCTTGGTCGTCCCTTCCTTGAAATAATCAACTCTGTTATCCGAGTCTGAAATGGTAACATGACCGTCACCTTTGGGAACATGATTGTAGACTTGAAAATCTACAATTAAAGCTCACAAATAGGGGATTAAGAGGACATTAATGAAGTAAACATGATAGGAAGCATTGATAATGAATCCATAGAACATCAAGGAATATTTGATGGATGTTTAAGTTAGGATGAGATTGATTTCCTTTGTTCACATTAAGAAAGTTTTTCTCCTTTGCTTGAATCATTTTCAAATTGCTCTTATGATGAAGTCTTAGGTCCAACAATTAGTGAAACCACTTTCATGGAGACCACTCCAACTTCCTTCCCTAAATATGATCAATACAATCTAGTAGATGAAAATTCTACATGTGGGAAATCAATCCTATCTAAAACTCTAGGAAAAAAATTTGATCTTGATCCATTGTCCCAATATTCTACTGAAATTCTGAACCAACCTGATCTTGAATTGAAGGAACTTCCTGCTACACTCAAGTATGCTTTCCTAGGGGACAATCAAACACATCCTATTTTCATTTCTTCTTCTTTTGAATACAATAATCATAGGATGATTCTAGATGTACTTAGGAAACATAAGAAATCCATTGGTTGTACCCTGTCTGATATTCCTAGGATTAACCCACTTATTGGGACTCATAGGATTGTTCTGGAATCTGTTTCAAAGCCATGTCATCAACCTAAACAGAGACTCAATCCTAATCTCATGGAAGTAGTGAGAAAAGAACTTCTGAAATTGTTAAAATCTGGCATCATATATCCCATAGCTGAGAGTGAGTGGGTCATCCCAATCCAAATGGTTCCCAAGAAGGAATGAATCATAGTGATAACCAGTGAGGATGGAGAGATTCTTCCAACAAGGATGAGTAGTGGTTAGAGAGTCTGCATCGACTATAGGAAGCTAAAATCATTCACCAGGAAAGACCATTTCCCCTTAACATTCATTGACCAAGTCCTTGAGAGAGTGGCAGGTCATTCCTTATGCTGTTTCTTAGATGGGTACTCGGGGTATAATCAAATTTAGGTCTCCCTAGAGGATCAAGGGAAGACTACATTCACATGTCCATTCAACACCTTTTCCTTTAAACGCATGCCCTTAGGGTTATGCAATGCCCCTGGAACCTTCTAGTGGTGCATGATGGGAATATTCTTAGACATGGTAGGTGATTTTCTTTAGGTATTCATGGATGACTTCTCTATATTTGGGGACACATTTGAGGGATGTCTTAGGAATGGGGAAAGAGTTTTGTCCAGATGTGAAGAAACAAATCTGTTCCTAAACCGGGAAAAATGTTATTTCATGGTTAAAGAGGGACTAGTTCTAGGCCATATGGTCTCAGGTAGGGGGATTGAAGTTGATAAAGCCAAGTTTGATATCATTCTTCACCTTCCATCACCCTAAACTGTCAAGGAAGTTAGGTATTTCTTAGGACATGATGGTTTCTATAGAATATTCATCAAGGATTATAGTTCAATCTCTCATCCCCTTTGTGCTCTGCTAGTAAAGGATGCTCCATTTGTTTGGAAAGAAAGCTATGAGGGTTCATTCTCAACCCTCAAATCCTCTATCACCTCTCCTCCCATTATGAAATCTCCAAATTAGAACCTTATTTTTGAACTTATGTGTGATGTTAGTGAATTTTCTGTAGGAGCTGTGTTAGGACAACGTTGTGATAAAACTCCTCATGTCATTGCTTATGCAAGAAAATCCTTAAATGATGCCCAAATCAACTACACCACTACTTAAAAGGAGTTACTTTCTATTGTGTTTGCCTTAGATAAGTTTAAGTCCTACCTCTTTGGATCCCCTATCACTATGTTCATTGACCATTATGCACTAAAATACCTCTTCCAAAACAAGATGCTAAGGCTAGACTCATTAGGTGGGTCCTTCTCTTACAAGAATTTGACCTCACAATCAATGATAAAAAGGGTGTTGAAAATGTTGTAGCTGATCAACTATCTAGGATGGAATTCAAAGACAACTCAAATCACCTTTCTGTGTCTGATTCATTTCCTGATGAACACCTATACTCTGTGACTGACTACGATTGGTATGCCGGCATAACCAATTTCTTAGTTACAAGAGTCATTCCAAAATTATTAGGGACTGAATCTCCAAGGAAATTCCTTTCTAATGTTAGACACTCTGTTTTTGATGATCCATACCTATATAAGTTCTTCCCTGACCAAGTCATTAGGAGGTGTGTCCTAGAATCTGAACAAGTGTCCATCCTTAAATTATGTCATAGTGAGGCATGTGGAGGTCACTTTTCCTCTAAGAAAACAACTTCTAAGATTCTTCAGTGTGGTTTCTTCTAGCCCACCCTCTCAAGGGACTCCTACACATTTTTTCAAAGATGTCCTAAGTGTCAACAACTAGGGTCAATCACAAAAAGGAATCAAATTCCACTCACTCCCATCTTAGTGATTGAAATCTTTGACTTCTGGGGAATCAATTTCATGGGTCCCTTCCCAAACTCTAGGGGATACCTCTACATCCTCTTAGCTGTTGATTATGTCTCAAAATGGGTTGAATCCATTCCCACTAAGTCTAATGGCCATCATGTTGTTATCTGATTTCTGAAAGAGCACATATTTTCATGATTTGGAATTCCTAGGGCTATAATCAGTGATCAAGGAACCCAATTCTGCAACCTTCCATTCTCTTCACTCATGTCTAAGTATGGGATTTATCATAAAGTTTCTACTTCATACCATCATAAAACCAATGGTCAAGAAGAGTTAGAAAACAGGGAGATTAAGAATATTCTTGAAAAAACTATCAATACTTCTAGGAAATATTGGTCTGAGGAACTCTTAGATGCTCTTTGGGCCTATAGAACTGCATATAAAACCATTTTAGGAATGTCCCCATATAGGTTGGTTTATGGTAAAGAATTCCATTTTCCAGTGGAGATTAAACATAAGGCCTTTTGGGAAATTATGAAAATGAATTATGACCTCTCATTGGCCTAAACAAAAAGAAAATTAGATCTCAATGAACTTGAGGAACTTAGGATGGAGGCTTATGAAAATTAAAGGATCAATAAAGCTAAAGTACAAGCCTACCAATCTCGAAATCTTAAAACCAAACACATTGAACCGGGTAAACCCATTCTTTTGTATAGTTCTAAACATCATTTACACCCGGGAAAGTTGAGGTCTAGATAGTCAGGTCCATACATAGTGCATAAGGTGTACCCCCATGGGGCTGTAGAAATTCAAGATCCCACCAATGGTCAAACCTTTGTAGTTAATGGTCATAGAGTCAAACCAATCATTGAACCATTCCAAAAAAATAAAGTTGATTAAAACTTATTTTAACCAACCTTATATGAGGAAAATAATTAAATAATTAAGGGTCTAAGTCGAGCTAGTGACATTAAACCAAAGCACTTCACGTGAGGCAACCCATGGTTTTCATGTTTCCAATATTTTTGAATCATCTTTATTTTTAAAATAGGATTAAGTAATCATTTTGATATTTAAAATTAAAAAAAGGTTGTTGACCTATTCTTCTATTATGAGAATAGATGGGTATGAAAGGGGAGCACCATATTCATCCATGTCATGTGGTGTGATCCTTGAGTAATACCTTACCTAGAAATTTAAAAAGAAGACAATGTATCATCAGTTAGTTTTATTTTAATGTTTTTGTATGTTAAAATAAAAATAAAAAAAATAAAAATATATTAATAAATAATAAAGGGAAATGTCATAGGTCTTGGGTCAAACCCTGTCACAATCGGCGAAGCTGCGGGGAATCGAACCCGGGACCGAAGGGAGACAGGGGCGCACGCTTACCACTGACCTACGACTTTTTGTGCTTCCTTATTCTATTATTTTTATATATATAATTATATTTCACTTTCTTTATTATATATATATATATATATTTTGTTTTTGTTTTGTTTGTTTGTTTTTTTCCTCCACTAGGGAATTCTCATAGTGACATTGAGATCAAGGGATTAAAAGGGAGCAACAAGAATTTCAACTTCAACCACCAGGTGACTTCATTCCATGATCCTCATTTTCAATTTCCTTTTTGAACTTTTATTCTCTACCTATACCCCCTTATAATTTTTTTTTCTTTAAACACTAGGGAAAGTGTTATTTTAAGTTGGTGGGGGGGAGATAAAATAAAAAAATGCTTTTGTGTAAAAAAAGAATGATTTGAAAAAAAAGTTCGTAAATGGAAGGAAAAATTCCTTTAACTTTGAACATGGTAATACACATTGCACACTTTGAAACTAAATATCAAATAATTTAGCACAACCTGATTCTGATTTTAATCCTTGTATAATTTCATGAGCATATATTTTGGAAAGTGTGGCTGTCCAATGTGATATTTCATCATTTATATTTTCATCCAAAAAAAAAGATCACAATGCATTTCCTTTGGATAGTGGGGTATTAGTTTGAGTTCATGGGGTCCCCAAAATAAATAGAATATATTTGGTGATCATTTTAGTGTTAATGAGTTAAAAAAACAATAAATTTGCGCGTAGAGAAATCAAATTACCTAATGCGTGGCTTTCGGCACTTGGGGATCGTGAATCCATAGTTTTCTGGCCCAGTGTTATTAATTTTTTATCTATTTTTGGTAATTTTAATTTTTTTTTGACTGAGTTAACCTGATATGATTTCTGAGTATGTGGGCTTCACTTGGTGCCCTAAGGTCTTTGAGGCTGGGAGTCATCAGCAAAGTCTTACTACAAGGGTTGACTCTTTTGAGTGAAATTTCAATTACCATGGAAAAATTGCAAAAAAAAAACAAGAAAAAAAATTGAATACTCATCTTAATATTGAAATGTGATTCCACCTAGAGCTTCCATAATTTCCCTCTTGAATAAAGTTGAACCCCCATATCTAATGTGATGCACAACATATCATCACTCTTAATTGATATTGGATAAAATATGGTGATGAATTTGAACAAAGGAATGGGCTTGGTATTGGGATCTTCTTATGAAACTATCATGTATTAAAATATTTTGATGTGTTTCATGATTTTTTGGTATAAGGGTTTTTGGTTATCATTCTGTATTAAATTGTGTTTGGAAAAGGGAATTCAAATTTCATATTGTTTAGATTTATTTTTCTCAGGACTAGTAAAAATCAAGTTGGGGGTGTGATTAGCCAATAAAAATACATATGTTAATTAAATTTTAATGGTATTAAATGTTCATTTTTTATCTTATGGTCCTAAGTTAGTGAATTGTAATTTTGAACATCCATTCTCATCATTCGTGCACTTCATGCCTAATGTACACCAATTTAGGCCCAATGATTCATCTGATTTTAAGGAATGTAATTATCCATATTTTAATTTGATATTTTGGTAAATTTATCTAAACTTCAATATGAACTTGTTTCATTTAGGGATCAATGGATAATTCATAAAGGAAGATGGAGATATTTTGTGATGAAAGGAAACAATTATGGAGAAGACATATTGGACACCATCCCACGGATGAGAATGTGGGGCCCAAAATACTGGCCCAATGAAGCCCAAATTTCGTGAAATTATAGAAGACATAGAGAGTAACAAATAGTTCTTCAGGATCCAGTGCTAATTCGGCATCCATAGTGGTTATTAAGGTGGACCAATTTGGAGATAAAATTCTGGGCCAGATTCTACGGACCGGAAAACATCCCACCAATTTAATCATATCTTGGCATCCACAACTTAAAATGGGCCCAAATTTATAGGTGGTTATAAGACATCTAGGGATCCATTCTATTATTCTATGGAACACTCTAATTTGGCCATCTAGAAGGTCTTCCAGGAATGTCTGTTCGGTGGTTGCAAGCTGGCTGCTACCTTGGGTCAAGAGTGGAAAAGTCCAAGTTCTACAAGCTTTCCACCACCCTAGGCCTACCATAATCAAGTGGGATGCTTTGTACTGTTGGACTCTTGACCCAAGTCTCACAAAATGTCTATTTATGGTAGTGTTGGTGGAGGAGTTTATGATCTTTGGAGCTTTGTTTCATCTTAATGTTATGCTTCCAATTTGACGTTGTAATCACTTTCCTTCAATTGTAAGTTCCTTTAATTACCTTAGCTTCTCTATAAAAGTTATTCATATTATCTTTTTATATTATTATTCTTATCACTTTGATACGATTTCCTCAATGTGTAAACTTTTTCACACCAAACCTTGTGATATTATCACACAACGGTGGAGTGATTGTTATTTCATTCTTTTTACTTCTCCAATTCCTCCCCCATGAGTCTACTTTTCACTTCCATTGAAACCATAGGATCAATAGAGGGCTAAAACACTTATGGGTTGATCCAAGGGATTAGAAATGGGCTGTATTGGATGTTATTTATCACTTCCTTAATCTCTAATCACTCATTTTAAATGATATTTTTATTTGATGATTTTAAAACTTCTTCATCCTTATTGAATTTTAAGGCCACACACTTCAAGTGATAATACAAACATTTACCTTGGAGTGCTCAAAGTTTTGATCCTTCAAGTGTATAGGTGATTAGTATTAGGGTGTGTAGGAATTAAAACAATGAGTGATTATTTTGTTTGATCTTTTTAAATGAACTCATCTCAAATATAAGAAATTAAAATAGTTGAAAAGGGAATGCATCCAATCCACCCCAAGTGATAACCTAGGATCAAATCATACTTTAAATTGAATTAACTTCAGTGTCTTAGAGTTCACTTAAACCCATATAAAATCAACCCAAGTTGTCCACTTAATAGCCAAAAATATTCCATAGAATGTACGTGTCTATAGGTTTCTTGTAAGGTCTCTGAGGATTTAACAACCCAAGATAAACTACAAGGACCATTCTACCTTCATCCTTTGGGTAAATTTGAGTGAGAATCACTCCCCCTTCGCAATGTGGTAAAACTTTCATGGTGGGGTAAGATTAAGTATGGATCCTCCTCTTATTTTGTTTTGATACTTGTGAAACCATATTATCTTCTAGTGCTGGCTTCATGGGGGCTTCATCCTCTTGTCTGATTTCTTTAGGCTCAGCAACTTGGATCTCTTCATGATGGGGATCCTCCAGTAGATGTTCAATGTCTTCAAAGAGCTCCAGGTGTTCCTCAATAGGTTCATATTTTTCCACATCATCCTCCATGGAATAATAAGAGTCCACCAATTTTGAAAATTCAAAATAGTTGAGAGTTATACTCAAAACATATTCAATAAAATGAAAAGAGTGCGAGTTCAAGATTGTATCATCTCCCTAAGTAGGTTCAGCGTGGATATTTTCCTTTGTGTAAAGTGCCTATTGAAGTTTATTTTCATTGCATGGAGGTAGTTAGTCGGGCTCCTCCACCTCAAGTTTGGCCTCTAATCCTAGGATGTCTTCAGTGAAAACCGAGGGCACTTCTTTCTTGTCCTTAAATCATTGCAAGTCAATTTGGAGTTCTTCGATCATGCTCATCAAAACTTGTGGGGAGATCCTTATCTATTGGAATTTTATAAACTGATTTAACATTATCATAAGAGAGTTCCCCCTTTGTTAGAGTTCCTACTAGGTATAATCTATTTTATGTTCTTGAACCAGTGATTAATCATTCCATGCATAATAATTTGAATTTGAATACATCATGGAAAAAGAATTTTTTCGATTTTTTTAAAGGAAAAAAAGATAAATATCTAAAAAATTTTGAATTTGAAAAAAATTATTAAAATAACTATTTATATCCCCAGAAAAGACACCATTTTTTATGAAGACCTATTACATGGCATGGAAAAAGAAAATTTCTATGTTTTCCTAGTGCAACATAGTGGCTGACCATGATCGTCTCACTTGAGGAGCATCGCAGTTGGTTCAATCACTAATTATAATCCACCTATTTTAATTATTTTTGGGATTTTTAATATTTATTGAAAAAATTGATGTTGGTTTTTGAAAGTACGAAATTAAAATAATGGAAAATTTAAATCCACAAGATAATGTTGACAAAATAAAGATTAGAAGGAAAGGTCTTTGTCCAATGTTTAATAACACAGGTTTAGTCATTATTTATTTATTATTTAAATTATATTTTATTATTAATTTAGTGAAACCTAATTAATGAATTACTTTCCCTTTATTTATTGAGTGTATGATTTTAGCATATGTCCAGCACACCAAACCACACCTCCTCCAATAGTAAACTAGGATAACACCTCATCCAAGAATGCTATCAAAAAAAGACCCGGCTCCACCGTATGATGTTTCATACTTTATGGAAACCCAAATACACCGTATGAATGGTTTTCCTAATATATGGAAGGGAAAATGTTGAATCAAGGAAAATAAATGGATTTGAAAATAGTGCCATGGTGGACGACTGCCGCACCCCTGTAATATTTCCACCTCCACCACAAATAGAATAATTTTTTTTGAATTGAAGTGAAATAGTAAAGAACACCATGAAATCTAACCCAGGTCCAAGCCTCAATTTAGTCACTTTCCATAGATAAGTGCATAGAGATCATGATGGAAAGATAGAAGAGAAAGAATGTGATTGAGATTGGAAAATAAAAGAGGTGGAAGAAGAAAATAGGAAACACGTTAATTAAAAAAAGATGAATGTGTTACATGTAAAAGAAAACTGAAAAAATGAAGAAATAAAATCCATAAATGGCTCTTGTAATCATCTCCTTGGTCCCCCAGATGGTGTGGGGATGGGAAGGAATGAAATGATTTGGGAGGTAGGATCACCTCTCCTTTTGTAGACATATTTCATCCTCATAATGTTATAGAATTTTTGACCTATTAATTAGAAAATTAACTCGTGTAACCCTAAATTAAAGTTGTTCATAAATGTTTTGGACGTTAACCATCCAAATATAATCTTAATTTACCACTGTATATTAAAGTTATGAATTTTTCATTAGCGGCTTCTTTTTCTAGATGCGGGTTTGAGGAAGTTTTTTCGAAAGTTATAACATCCACTGACAATATTAATGACTTAAAAACACCCTAAAATTAGTTATATAGGTTTACATATATGCAATAGTTCTATCCTAGTTATAATAACATATATTGGAGGTGTTGAGGCCAAGATGGACTTCCGTTACGATGGTGGTGTCTACGTTGTCCGCTCAGAAAAAATCTTCATCTTAATTGAAGATTTTAAGGCCTCTATATGATTGATTCATCCCCTAGTATAGAAGAAAAAGTTTTTGGAAATAAAATAAGGATTCTAATAAAAAAATAATCACTCAATTTGGAATTATATTTTTCAATAAATGACTAATATACCATTGATGTAAAAATCTGTCAAAAATCCCGAATTATGATTTTTTTCGTAATTTAGCTCATTTTCATTCTATAATCCAAATTTCCCATTATCTTAATAAAAAATTTAAATACATGGGTTTTATAATTTAAAAAAAATAAAAAATTAATTATTATTTGATTAAAAATATGCACATATATTTACTCTGTCCGAAACACCCATAAACTCCTAGATTATCCGTGCAAGTCATTTATAATATACATCTTCACATCCCGAGGAAAAATAAAAAAATAAGAAATGGGTGAGAATAGGTACTTAGTAAGGGTATATAATACAACAGAAGCTAATATAAATAATAATTCATAGTGAATGACTAAAAACAAATTCCATTAGAATATAATCTTGAGCATAATATGGAAAAAATAAAATCTTAATAAATAATTCCATACAAACAATCATATGAGAAAGAAGATTAAGCAAGAATATTATAATAGTTTAATATTCACATGTATAATCGATTAAGAATATCATAATTAATTAATAAATATGTTTTAAATTATAAATATACCGTTAAGGACTTGTACAATACTTATTAATATAAATGGTTAAGGCCTTATCTAAAATCCATTTCTATTTTATCTCAAGAGACCTACCGATGCATGGGGGGGCAATAGTGGGCCCCGTCCATCACTTACAAATCCAATTAATTCCTAATATTTATAATAAAAATATATCTTTAAATCAAAGTCTACCATACCAATTTGAAATATTTTAATCACAATAAAATATGAAAATACTCTGATAAAATCATTAATAATTTCTTGAGGAAAATAATATGTAAACATCCCAGTGTCCCATACCACTTTGAAACATTTAAATATTAATCCATATAAAGTAATAAAATTAAATGAAACATATAATATAATAATAATAATACTCATGATTTGATATATTAAAGGGTAGTACATACCCCATATTCATGGAATAAGTGGTGAACAAGGTATAAATCTCACAGAAGTAAAAGTGGGATGAGAAAAATCCTTTTGACTTTGGAAAGAAGAGTTATTTTGAAAATTAATTTTTATTTTTCATAAAATCATATTGTAAACATTTATATCCCATAAAATAAATAGGAAGGAAAATGAAATTATATTTTAAGCATAAATGATGTCCAAATAAAGTGAAAACATGTAAAAAGAGTTTTTATGAAACTTTAGAAATGGGTCACTTCAGGTTGGTTTAAGGGGAAATTTTAATGATTATTTAAAATATAAAATAAATAAATGTTTATATAAATATATAAATGAACCAATATAGAATTTCATGATAAAATTAGTGATTTTATTAAAATAATGGTTTCATAAAACAGATTATAGAGTCCACTCAAAAAAGGGTAAGAAATTGGGATGTTTCCTTTAATCGGGATTTCTTATCACAAATAATTCAGAAGGTAACCTTATAAAACGTGTATTTAACCATAAAATAATTATTAAATGATCTAGGTTCATGATTTTGGAACATATGAACAAAATTTATAATAATTATATAAAAATAAATAAGAAATACATTTGGTTAAAGAGAGAGGAAGAGTAACCCAAAGGAAAAATGGAGGTTCGGGTAAAACCCATTACAATTAATTTTATTCGTTCAATAAAATTTTATTATATTTATTTATTTTCTTTTTTATTAGTTATTAAATACAATTTTATCATTCGGGAGCGTTCGTTTTCCTGGTTTTCATGGTCGGTTTACTTATATACGAGTAAGGAAGTTTATGAAAAAATGGGAATAGATATCCAAAATTGAATTTATTTGTTATTAATGAACATAAAAAATATTAAATGGTTATATAGTTCATTTGGGTATTTTGGGTGATGATGAATCATTATATAATATGTTAGTGAATATTTTTTATATTAATTTGGCAGTTTTTCGATCATCCTAAACTAGTTTTGTTTTATTAATTAACATCATGTATATATAATGGTCCTAGAACATTACATAGGATGTAATAAATATTTTATAATCTTGTTTAAAAATAAAAATTTTATTATAACCACCTTTAAATCCTTAATTTAAATTGAAAACTCTTCGTCCTTGAATGTGATAAATCAACACATCACAGATGATGTTTTAATTTTTTGAACAAAAGGAGAGGGAAGAGAATTGATGATGGATTATTCCCTAAAAAATAACATTATAGTGTATATAAGATACTATAGATATCATGTCACCTTGGGATAGGGATTTTAGAATAAAATAAGAAAATAAAATAACTTGAGAAGAAATTGAAAGAAAAAAGAGAGGTTTTTACCTCTGGATTTTAACCTCCTTGAGAACCTTCTTAAGGGGACTGGTTTCGGTATTTTGTTCTAAGAAAAGGATCCTAAACATGGGGCTTGGTCTTGGGAAGAGTATTAGGTGGAAATTAGATAGGGTTCTAAGCTTTTAAGGTGTGAGGATAAGAGGTGTTGAGGGGTGGTATTTACAGTGGAGGAGAGAGGTGTTTTCTTATTATTTGTTGCTTAGTTTATCATTTTTACTTAATACTTTGAATAGTTTGATACTTATCAACAAATATATTAAAATAATGAAGGTATTTTGGATATTATGATTCTTACATCATCGATGACTCAAGTAATAGTGTATTTAACTTATAATGTATTTATACCATAAATTACTATATTTTACTATTCACCAAAAATTTAAGTATTTCAAAAAAATTCAAAAAATTCTCCCTAACCATTTTTAAATGTGTTGAATTAAAAAATGATCTCCATTTTTTGAAAATAATTTTCTAAACATGATAAATTTCATTTTTAATTAAAAATAATATTTAGTCAAAAATACATATTTTAAAATTATAACTGATTTTATAACACTTTTAAAAACTAAATAAGGTCTAATAAAATTATCTTATAATCATAAGATAATAAAATATTAATTTATGAATACATTTGATTGGCATAGGTTCCTTAACTTCTATAAATACCTCTTATTTCATCCGTTCTTCATTTATAAAGTTTGTATTGTGTTGTCTGGTTGATTTTATGTGATTTATAATATATTAAATAATTATAAGAAGGTAAATTTAATTTATATAATTACAGGTAATTATATATGGAGTAGAGAAGATAAAGAAAATGGGAGGAAAATGTTTTGGAAAAATGGAGTTCAAGATGGACATTTTTATGGAATTCTATTTATATATATGTCTACCTATACATATCTGCACCCCATTCACATATTCATATGCCTATATTTAATGGAATATATATGGAATACCATAAAAATACCCAAGGATACAATTAAAGAACCACATTATACATTACAATCCATCATAAGGATCCACACATAAGTACCAAACCATAAAAAGTCACCAAACCCACAAAAATGATCAATTGAACATGTCTCCCAACTACCAAAGTTCAAACAAGGTCAAAAAAATTCTCAAAATAATCAAATTCATTTTAAAAGTATAAATATCATTTTATCAAATGCATTGTGTGAATATAAATATAGGCATAACTAAGAAAGTCATTTTAAAACCCATTTTCAAAAAATTTCCAACACCAAAACACGATAATAAATCAAACTAGAAAATCAAAAAAAAAATGAATAACACATTTAAAAATTATTTAAGAAATATGAAGAATAAAATGAAATGTTTTGGAAAGGAAATGGATGGAAACACCTACCTTAACGATGTATGAAAGAGTTTAAACTATAAGATAAGGAAGAACTAAGCCCAAGAGTAAAACCACATGCCCTAACATCAAAATAACACAAGCCAACATCCTCCCTTTATGCCCATGGTTTAACCATGAGATAACACATAAAAGAAAACCAAGAAAAAAATAGAGGGATAATAGGAGAGGAGAAAAATAACTAAAAATAAAAATAAACTTACCTATATTTTAAGGAGGATCATCAATGATCCAAGAAGATCCAAGGGAGGAGGAGTTTGGGAGCCCCACGATGCACCTAGGTTGAATGGGGGAGGAGAAAACCAAATTAGTGTTAAAACATTAGAGGGGAAATGTTAGAAGCTCAAGTTTTTATGAATTTGGGTAAGTCCCATGGTTTGGATGCACAATTTTACAAATCGCACACCCACCGTGTGCACCCTAATGGAAGGAGAGGACACCCAGACAAGATGGACTATCGGTTTGGAAAACTGTATGCAACCATGAAAATTAGTACTATTAAA
Source organism: Viscum album (assembly GCA_963277665.1). Taxonomy (NCBI): domain Eukaryota; kingdom Viridiplantae; phylum Streptophyta; class Magnoliopsida; order Santalales; family Viscaceae; genus Viscum; species Viscum album. The sequence continues at coordinate 288,989,456 of OY728127.1, read as the reverse complement.
ATGATCAAACCCTTCACATGCTTGCTGTATGGTTTCTACTAACCATGCACAAGCCATGCACCTCACCTCAGAAACCAGCAACAATCCATGTGGTTACTCCTTTTACTTACAATGTTTGATCTAAACTTTTTGTATAATTTTCAATAAAAACCATTTAAGAAAAAAATAAACTAGAAACACCCTCTACCTCCCCCAGTCGCACAGTTTCTCACTAAACCGTGCACACTCACTGTGAACAAGGCCAAGAACCACCCGAGACTTACAAAACTCAAAGATTGTATTTGGAAACACAACCTAAACCTCAAACATAGAACATACATTATTATAGGGAACATAAAATTCATGAGACACCCCATTATTTCCCATTATTAGGATAAATAAAAATGTACTCATGAATACCTACCACATGAGATTTAAACTCCTAACTAATGCAGTATTGGGAGATATATGATCCCAGCTATCATCATACATACTTAGGTGTTCCATCAAAAAACAAATATTCATCATATTAAAAAGAAAACATATAAATCAAATGTGTTTAATATCCTTTTAAAATTGAACCATATAAGGAAAACATTCATAATTCCTTCAATAATCATAACTTGATAAACCCATGTAAAATAATTATGCATCCAATAAAATAAATTAACTTTATAGACATATAAAATTCAATCAAGATAATTAAGAATAAGATATTTATAATGCATATTAAAGGATATATGGCTACGAAAATAATTTACCTGATCAATTTTTGAATAGAATCTAGGTGAATACCATTCAATAAAAGGAATTAATATAGATAATTCACAAATAAAAGGAATTGGAAGGAAATTTATACCTATTCTTATTGGATGTTTAGGAATGAAAAGGGTTGTGATGGTTCTTGTTTTGATTGAAAAAAATTATATAATCCATCCAAAGAAATAAGGTGGATGATTTCAAAATAAATATATCCCCAGTGAAATAAATTAAACTTAACGTTTGTTGGCATATATGATAAATATTATTACAAAATAATTCTTTGAATAATATTATATAATAAGGGATCGAGAGTCATTTTTTTATACCATGAGTACAATCCCCACAATTATATATATATATATATATGAGAATAAATCATGTAACAAAATTCCCATGTGTGTAAATTATTTTAAATATGAAAAGGAAAATAGAGGTGAAAATTTGAAAGAGATTTTAGAAATTTTTTTTTAACATTGACATAAAATAAAGACATACATGTCACATTGAAAATAACTTTTGAAAATAGGAATTGAAATATTTTTAAAGATTTTACTTTAAAAAATATAATCACCAATAATGGGGTCCTGAATAATGATATACATTTTTCTATAAGAAACGTGAATCCAAATATAAAACACTTGATAATGAAAGGAAAGGAACCTTCTTCATACATTGAAAATACCTTTATTAAAAACACATATTGTAAAAAGAGTAAGGATAATTTAGTTTTATTAAAAACTCATTTAATAAATATTACTATAAAATATCATATAATAGAATATTAAGGTGATAAAACCTAATCATGTAATAATAAAGTTCAATATATCCCTTATGGGAAACATACTCTATGAAGCATGAAATATTTTAAAATGGTTTTGTTTGGTAAAAATGTAATCAATTATAGAATACCACATACTAAAATAAAAGGGAATATTCTTCCCAATAATTGTTAAATAAGTTCAATATAATAATCATAAATCAATGGATGAAAACTAAACTACCAAAAACTCTTACATCTAAGGTAACACTTGAGTCAAAAGACTTTTAAGGAAATGAAACTGATTGGGATTATTATATCCAAATAATTACGTGTAAATAATTTATAAAACATTCATGGGATATTAAATCAATATAAAACCATAAAAAGTAAACATGGTGTTTAACATATGACATGTCTCAAAGAATCATTTTTAAGACCATGGAAACTCATGTGGCTTGAGTAACACTTTAATTAAAACCCATTTAAAGAGGGGGATTATAATTGAACTTAAAATAACATTACTAACATATAATTCTTGATATTATAAATCAAATTGGTAGTAAATTCACCACATAAATGAAATTAGATTCATAATACCAAACATGTCTCAAAGAGGGGAATTTGAGATGAAAAAACCTTACATTATTTCCCTGCTTCATCAAATGCGCTCTAAGATCCTATATAACAAACATAAATAACTTAATCCCCTTTTTCAAAAATCATTTCAAAAACATAACCTTTTATAAAATTTATTTAAATTTATTCTATACATTTATATTAGTCAGTTATTATATATTTCCAATGTCGGGTGTGAGTAATCTTGATCGTTTTGAACTATTTTCCTAATAGTGACATTTTTATTCATTCATCTCCCAAATTTCATCATTACAAGTTCATTATAGTTATTTTAATGGATAAATTATAATTGTTTATGATTTTTTATATTTCCTTTAATGTATACTTTAGTCTTTATCATAGAAGATGAAATCATTAATAAACATTTTTTTGGTGATTTTCAACCTATGATGGTTATTTTCTTGATTAATGAATTAAATATTGGTGTATAATTTCCAGAATTTTTTTAAATATATTAATTTAATATTATAAAATTAAATAACTTCTCATTTTTATCCAAGATATAAATGCATATTACTATTCAAGTAAGTGGTTAAACCATCCCAAACATGAATCTACCATGATTAATGGATGATTATGAGATAGGTTTGTTGAAATATAATTATACTAGAATAATAATGATATTATTTTGTGATTAACATTGTGATATATCATAATTTTAAAGAAATACAAACATAATATAATTTATATAAAGTCATTACTTATAAATAAGCAATTATTTACTTCTTAGTTCACTCGTATTAAATGATTGAATTAACGATAATCATTTGTTGAAAATATCATAAACAGGTTCTAGAATTTGTTATAATAGAAAATTAATGATATAATAAACATAATATTTATCCTTTAATTCAAACCTTATGACCATCCATATAATGTGGTGACGAAACAAAAAATGGAAATCAATCATTCCATGGAGGCGGTAGTTCACACGTACGCATGGCCGATGATTTTGTTTTCTATAAAATAAGAGAAATATGTAATATGATTTATTGTGTAATAATAATAAAATGATATAAATATCATAATTATGTATTGATTTACCCTTTTAGACCATCCTTTTAAGGTGGTGAAGGAAAATGAAACACATTGCGATGTGGAGGTGATAGTCCACACAACGTAAAAATTATGGCTTCATTTTTATTAATAGAAAAGGGAAAATGTGATTTATGATTATTACCATAAAATAATAAAATTAAGTATATTACTAGTACTTATTTTATTATATAGGTATTCAAAAATTATAATTAGAAAATAAAAATATAAAATAAATAAGTTAAATAAAAATAATTACTCATGCTGAGCACTTTAATTTTACTTGGAAGATCCTTTTGAAATGGATGACATAGGATAATAACTTGCGTAAATAATATAAAGTGAGTGAAATAGTATTCCAGGATAAGGAAAAATGTTAGGGTGTTATGAGTAATTTTTTTATGAGTACCTTTAACGAGTGGTGAGGGTCCCCTTTTATAAGTGGATAAAATTACATTTTTGTAAATATTTCAACCCTATATAAAGGAAGAACATGTTAATCATAAAAAGTTTCCATGAAATTAGGAAATAATGGATTGGGGAAGAGATATGTTTGATCCACACATCATATAACCATTCCCACACAATTTTAAAACATGTATGTGGTGTTTTACTCTTAGATTCTTTACATTTTTCATTTTAGATTTTACCATGGTAACATGTTTTTACCAAGGGAATTTATTATATATAAAAAAATAAAGGGAAACTTATTAGAAAATTTAGACCAAATGATTATAAATTTTAAATACATTTAATTTTATTCAATTTATAAAAGTTATAAAAAACTAATTTTAAGATACTAATTAATACTGTATTAATTTTTTTTGAGAAAATATTATTTATGTTATAAAATATCAAATATAGGTTTTTAATTAAAATATAATATTTTAAAATATAAAATATTACTTATAAAACATATATTTGATCAATAAAAAGGATTCATAAGTTTTATGTTATTATTATATCCTAGTAATGTCATAAAATTCACAATATTTTCAAAAATAGTATTTTCAATATTCTCCTAAAAATAAACTATTTTATAAAAGTACAAAAAATTAACCCTAATATAATTTTAACATTGTAAATTAACAAATTAATTTATTTTTATTAAGTTAAAATTATAAAATGAATATATTTAATTATATGAATAAAATTACAAAATATGAAGAAAAACTATTTTTATTGAAAAATGACTTCTTAAACATTAAGTGTCTTTAATATTATTTCATATAAATTTATGAAAAATTGAATATTGAAAAATTTATTTTAGAAATCTAAATATTTACTATTGTAATAAACTTTTATATTTGATCAATTTAATTTATTGACATAATATACTATACCCTTTTTTAGGTGGTTCTTCAATTATCATAGAGGTAGCAAAAACTCATGTCCTTTTCCAAAATATTTCTCATTATCTTTTTATTTAGACTTAACCAAATATTGATCATTTCTATAATATATTTGTCCACACCCAAAGCTCATTCCACAAACAATCCCTATATTCCAAAATCCTTGTCTTAGTTATAGTACCAACATTAAAAAAATTAAATTATAGCAACTGTAATATATCCTATTTTATATCAAATCAAGTAATTATAGTTAAGAGTAATTACAGATCCACCCCTATTAAGACCCAATTTACCCTCTAGTGGAGAAAAAAATGAATCATCCCTTCCATAATTGAATCCAAATATAGAAGTATTTCCAAACATATCCCCAAAAATAGAGACTAAAATATCTATTATTTCAAATAAAATTATGTTTTATATATTGAAAATTAAATCACAAACCATGTTAAAATTTTGAGCACAACCAATCAAGATATCCTTAGAGTCCTGTAATATCCAAACATGATTAGATGAGGAACCCCTATTTCAACACCAGAAAAATCCTTCCTCTTCTCCATTTTATATTTCTCAAATAAAATAAAACATAATTTATCATCAATATTTCTAGAATTTTAAGTCTTCTTTAACACGATTTCCATCATTTTCTGCTTCTAAATAGAGTCCACAAACTGAAACTAAATTGGATATTCCCTTTTTGAAGATAAATTAAACTCTTTAAAGGTTTTATCTCTAGATCAATCAACCATACCATTATCATTACTAATCCAATTTAGCTTCCATATTCCACCTAAATGATCACAATAAGAATAAAAACTTATATAATTCTTATATTGGAAGAAAAATAGAGGAATATTCTTCTAGTAAAATTCATGGAAGAAAAAATCATTTCTAATATTGATCTGAATAGAATTTAGAAAATCCATATCAAGATCAATAATAATGAAAACTCAATCAACATAGTAGGGAAATAATTTGAGAGTATATGAGTTAATTTTAATAGGTGACCCAAGATTACTCATAATTTTCAGTAGTGCTTGTTAGGATGTGAAGTATGTTTCAATCCACTGGATTCAGTTCACCAGAATTTCATTCACCAGAAGATTATTTTTCATATAGTAAAAACAATGATATAAGTATATCTACATGAGGTTGTGAAACCAATGTAATTTATGATATTTATATGTAACTATAGAGGAATCGAAGTTTGTCTAAGAAGATGGGTCCGAAGTCTTGGAGAACAGAATTATTTAGAAAGAGTACTTGAGATGTTCACCAATGAAAGTGGTTGAATTCAAATGTATAATAGATTCCATTAGTCACTTATCTAATAGGAAGTATATTTATAAAAGTTTTAGGCTAATTTAACTAGAATAACCATCTAAATACTCCTATAAAATGAATTGGGGACCTCAAGAATTGGGACTAATGAATAAAAAATGAATTAGAATGTACATTGTGATTATTAGATGGCTTTGTATCAATGAATTTTAAAGTGTTAATCCTTTGTAATTGAATATTTTTAGATGGGTATGGTGATTTTAAGTATAATATCTTTTACTTATAAATATAATGAAAGTAATATTGTTTCTCCCATGCATATATGAATCATTATATTAAACACATTAATTTCTTTTGTTCCTTTGTGTGATTTGTATTTACATAAGTTTTAATTCATTTTTTATGCCTCTAAGTTTTTCATGAATGTGTGAAAGGGTCAATTTTGTGGGGTGAGTAGGTTGAAAATAATTCCTACTTCCGGCTGACTTAGTCGAGGGAAGTGTAACACCCCAAATTAACCCTAAATATTTTTTTATAAATTTTATTATATAAATTATAAATGTAAATAATAAATGAATTTACTTATTTTTTAATGTATAAACTAATCATTTATAAACATATTTATCACCCAAGTTCTTTACTTTCCTTTTTTTCTTCAAAATATAAATTCAAGTATAAGATAATTTTGTTTTTTATTATTGTCTATAAAATCTCTTTTAACATTCATGATTATTTTAATATATATATTTTTATAACTAAATTAATTTTATTAATAGTTTTATTTTCATATCATCATGGTAATTAATTTATTGTAATATAATAGTTTGATACATGGTTTCATAGTCACAAAATTGTAACAAATAACCATTGAATGTTATCAGGGTCCAATTTTGTAGATATTTCCCTCTATATTTTACTAAGTATTGAAGGTTACAATAGGGAGTTCAGAGGTGTTTTGGGGGGATGGAGATGATTTTTTTCCATATTAAGGGCCAACATGTCATAATAGAGGGAGTGATGCTGGACATGGTGAGATTTTTGGAGGATTGGTCATAGAGTAGACCATTTTTAGTTGGCCATTTTGATGCCTAAGAATTTTAGAGATGGTTTATAGTGCTTGGTACACTATGGTGAGTGGAATGGATTTCTTGGTACTTTTGAATGATGTTCTTCTTAGTTTGTTTCCCCTAAAAGAAAAATAAAAGGGCATTATGCCATAGTATAGGGTGTGGTCCCACTGGTTACCTTGGGGGTTCTCTCAATTAGAAACATGAACCAATTAAATGAACATGTTTTTTATTGTGGTGCTTAACAAGGACCACCTATGAAAAATGAGGACACTCAAAATTACTTGTGTGGGGTGCGTTGGTGTTTAGAGTATGAAAATAGAAAATTCACTTGAGGGAGAAGGAAAAATAGAGATAGAGCTTTCCATATTGAAGGCCTTGACACTGTTTCAAAATGGTGAGGTATCTTTTCCTATTCCATGGAATCTCACTGGACATTAAAAAATTCATGAAAAAATATATGGTGTAAGGCATATTTTTAGTCAATGTTTTTAAATGAGGTTTTTAAAACATGTGAGAATAGGGAATATATAGTTTTTCAAATACTAGGAATACCAGATCTACCTTTTTTTGGAGGAATTATAGAACAATGAGAGGTCACTATGATATGGTGGAGGCCATTCAGGCTTCCTCTATTTTTTGTGTTATTTACATTTTTTTTCATTATTAACATGATTGAAATTTGATAAAAAATTTAAATACAGAATGATGGAAAAAACAATGACAGTGGCATGAAAATTTATTTACTATCCCTCATGAGAATTATTGAATATGAAAATATTTCTTAAAGCATATCTTTTTTTAATTCCTAGATAACTCTGGTCATTGGTTATAGGTTGATTTTAAATGAAACCTATTCATAATGGATTAGTTAATTAAATATATAAATTAAATGTCTGTTTACTGAAAATAAATGATTGGGGATGATTGAGATCATTATTATTTTCTAAAGGATCATATTCTTTGAAGTTATGGACTTAGTTTCCTAGTGAGGCTGTCATTCAAAAAATAATTTCTTGATATATATGTGCTCTAGGATGGTAGAGCCTTGATAATTTTTTATAAACCTAGAATGGTTATATATTTGAAAATAATGGGGTGGGTTTCTAAGGTTCTAGTGGTGGATTGATGCTGGTGATGGTAGGATGGAATTTTTTGTGCACAATAGTGTCGGGGATTACACTAAGGTCGGTGGAATGAGTTAAGAACTCCACTTACTCATTAGTTCTTTATTTATGTTTACTTTTGAGGGAAATTTTATGGATAGTTGTTTTCATGGTTTCCAACTGCTTGATACAAATTGACTCTCAATATAAAAAGTTCATATTTGGTTGTGGTATCTTAGGATGAGTCTTATAGTGCCCAGAAATTAATAAATGATAAATGATTTATTAATTAACTCATGGGATTGATATTATTTATGTGGTAATGATATATGTTGAATAACATAAACCATGGGACGATTGGTTTTATTATTTGAGGATATGAGATGGAAATATAAAAATCATGATGGTATTTATAAAGAAAGTTTACTTGTAATGAACTAAATTTATGAAACCTAGTGTTTTAATTGAGTTTAATGAATGAATAGTAATTGATAAGTACTGGTGGAAATGGTTAATGATTATAGATCTAGATAGTTTCATACATGTATAAAATTTAGTCTCCTATGCCTAAGTGGTGGAAGTCATGTGTCATGTGGGGTGACAACTATAGTTGATTCAATGCTAGATAGTTTCTAATAAGTCCAAAAGATGTGAATATATAATTACATAACATAAGGAAAATATTTCATTACAATAAATTCCAATGATCATTTTGATTTATATTTTTTTATAATTAAAAAAAACTAACAAGGCCCATGTATTTTTCAACTAGTAAATTTTTTTCCTATTATATAATCTACTAATTAATCAAGAAAATTCATCAACATTTCCCAAAAAAATCTCCACTAATGATACTTTTCTATTCAAATCATATATATTACTTTTATACATGAATAAGGAAAATCAAAACATAATAAAGGTGTGATCTCAGGTGCCCAGTAAGGGATAAATAATGAAATCAGAACATAACAAGGGTAATACTTGGAGCATAATATAAGAATATGAGCATAATAACATAAATAAAACTACTTGAGGAATAAAATGATCATAATTACATTAATTATAAGTTTTAAATGTTTCCAAAACATAAACACCATACATTCCTAATAATATAACTAAATTTAATCACTGAGGTATCATAATAAAAATATTACCAAGGGTTTTCACTAAGGTATCATAAAAAATTACCAAGGAATTATAACAAGGTATCATGAACATATCATATATATATATATATATATATATATATTAATTCTTTACATAATTAGTTAGAGTTCTATTAGGGTTTACCCTTAATATATTTAACATTATGTGTGAAACATAAGGAAATCATACATAATTCCATAAAATAAAAATTAACCTAAGAAGTAAATGGGTTACATGATAATATACAACATAACTATAATACACCCCGAGAAAGAAGTTGGATTATATCTTAAGAAATTATCATGAAAAATAACTTTTCTAAAACCATTAAGAAAATTTATTTTGAATTAATAAATATCCTTGACCATTTGGAATCATTTATTTTATAAAATTAAAAGAGTTAGAATTTATTTGAGAAACTACGAAGGAATAGATAAGATGTTTTATATAAAAATAAAAAGATGATGAAAATAAGTGTTCACACTAAAGATAAAACTCAAAAGATATTTTAGGAAATATTTTTAACATTATCATAAAAATAATAAGTTGTTGGTCAATTTCAAAAGTTATTTTCATGACCCAGAAGTGAAAAATTTGAAAAAAGTTACTTTTTAAAGTGAAACTTAACTAATATTTCCTTGAAAATACACAAAGGTTGTCAACATAATTGTGGGTTGGAAGATAAATGTTTTTTGTTTTTAAAGGAATATTTTTTTTTATTATTTTGAAATATATTTATTGAAAACCCACATCATAAATAAGGTAAAAATATTCCTTTTTAAAAGAGGATAAGGTAAATATAGAGGTCACATGAGATAATATATAAATAGGTTTCCAAATATAAAGGTACATATTAGTGAGAAAGAAAACATAGACAAGGAGTGTAAACCATTCTTAAAGAGAATGTGAATTATTCTTAATAATGATATACTTATTGAGGAAGAATTTTATCAAGGTAAAAAATTTGAATTAAAAAATATCCTTATAGACGAAGATAATGTACTTGGAAGAAAAATATTATGGTGGAAGAAACTAATCATATAATAAAAAAATTTTAACAAGAGAAATTATAACTCAATAAAGGGAGTTGAGTTAACAAATGTAATTTCAAATTTAGTATCTTTTGAATTGAGTAAAATTTGAAGAAAGAACAAGAAATAGCTCTTAAAACTAACTAATTTTATGAACATAGAAAAAGACATGAATTAATCACACCATATCAAATATATCATAGTTTATAATAAGAAATATTCCTCATGGAATTAATTTTGAGATAAAGAAACCATTAAATTAATTCCCGACTTCAACTAAAGTGCTTGAATCTATGGTATTTACAAATAACTATCTTTATCAAAAAATTTAGAACCATTTTCATATCTATAACCTTATATAAAATTCATTTATAATTATTCTATACATGTATATTATTTAATTTGTTTTCTATTTTCAGTATTAGTTGTGAGTAATCTTGATCATTTTTACCTAGTTTCATAATAGCGGTGTTGTTTTTCATTCTTATACCAATGTTCATTATCTATATATCTTAAAAGGTACAAGAATTTATGTTTTATAATTATTTTATATATTATAATTTAATATCATATATATTTTAGTTATTATTCATGACAAAGTCCATGATGAGGTTATTTTGGTAATTTATAATGTATAAATGGTGTTGTACTAATTAATGAGTTAATTTTTTATATTAATATTTTAGAAAAAAAAACAATTATTTACTTATCTATATCTAATATTGAGTTTCTAAATCCATCCTTGATAGAAATTTATAACTTTTCTCATATAGATGGTTAAGCCGACCCAACAAAATATACTACAATCTATGTGTGAGTATGGAAATGAAAGAGATTCATAATTTATAATATCATTATCAAAAAATTATAATGAAATTATTTAGATTTTATTATAGAGATTAATAATAATTGGGAAGATTCATAAGTAAAAGGTATATTAAAAAGAATCTTTCACTTATAAATAAATCTCTTTCCCTCTTGGTATGTTCGTTTTAGGCAGCTAGTTCTACAATAATAACTTATTGCTAATATTAATTATAGAGACCTAATTTATATTTCCATAAAATAAATCATGAAATAAATAAAATATATATTCAATAAAACCATTTGTATAATCATCCTTTAAATGTGGTGTAAAAAAATGAAATGTTTTGTTTATGGTGGTAGTTGTCTACATACACACACATGAGCATCGTTTTCAATTTTTTGATTGAATGAGAGGAAAATAGATAATGGGTATAGAATAAATATAAAAAAAATTTCAATATATTATTTATATTAATTTTGTTAAATAAATATTTTTATAGCAGGATTGGATGTGGGTGGATAAGGAGGATAAATAAAGGATTTTAAAGGGTAAGTAATACTTACGTTGATAATTTGGATCTTCTCTAGAAGTATTCATTGGAAAATAAGGACTTGAAGAATTTTTTTTGAGGGTAGAGTCTTCCAAATATTTATATGGGATATAGGGAAATTAAAATAGATTGAGTGTCATGGGAATTAGGAAATATTGGTGTGTCATGAAATGGGTGGATGCGAGCCCCTTTTATAGGTGAAAAAGGAGGAAAATATTTGGAAAATAATGTTAGGTAAGGAGTAAGAATGAAATTTCAAGATTGGTATATGAGTCAGGTGGAGAAATATTGGTGATTCAATTCAGTATTACTTTAAAACCTAAAAATGTGTTCTATATTGTCTAAGTTTCAAATTTATTTAGTAAAATTTGAGCCACATTATATTACCTATTTTAACACACATTAATATTGATTAAAATTTAACCACGATAATTATTTTATTACTAAAAACATAAGATGAAAATCATTACCCAATTTTAATATTATAAATTAATGTTTGGAATCAAATTAATATAATTAAACTTCTGAATATAATAAAATGAACTTTTAAATTAAACTATATAAGGCGTTGAAAAACTATTTTTGTAGGAAGAAGTAATTTTACTCATTAAGTGTTCTTAAACTTATTTAATAATGATTACCAATTAAATTAGTGTTAATTTAGTTTTATATATGTATAAAAATAATATTATAGTATTAAATTTAAAATATATCCTTTTAATTTAAAAATACACAACACTTAGAAAAGTATCATTCTTTGAAAAATAACCATTTCACTATGGTAAATAATATTTTCCTTAAAAATATAATTTTATACCTAAAAATAAAATTAAACTCATTAAATAATTTAAAAATTATGATTTCAAATATTCAAATCATTTTAAATGATTTTATTTCTAAAAGTGATAAAAATAAATTTTAATATAATTCTTTATAACGCTTAAATTTTTTTCAAGAAACATATATCTTCTGAGAATACAATAAATTTGTTAGTTTCCCAGTAATAACTATTTGGAAAATGTTAACTTATTTTATTTTATATATTATCGATACACTCTATTAAAATCATTTTTATATAACATAAGGAGGAAAATTTTAGTAAAATATATTTTTATGCAAAAATGATTTTGTTAGTCATTTAGATATACCAGTTGAATTTTATTGATGCATTACCATTATTATATATATATATATATTTCATAACGCATAAATATCTATTTATAACTACCAATTTTATGGCTACATTTTAATGGCTATATAATTTTATATGGTTCATTTTGGTTCAGTGTTGTGTGTGAATTAAACTACTAAACACATTATGTTTTAAGGATAATTATCACAATTTTAATTTTCAATCACTAATAAAATTATTTAAGGGTATCTAAAAGATAAGAATAACTTATGATATATTTTCAATTGATGTTTTTACCTTAATAGCTTAGGCATGATGAGGAAACATATATTTTACTATCATCATGTTAATCGATTGATTTGTTTTTACTCAGAAACTAGTTGTTCTATGTTTCCATTTTACACACATAAAAAGTCTACCATTCCTTTAAGACAGACTCCTTGTTTTCTCTTCCCATATTTTTGACACGAAGGAAATTAAATCATATTTCCTTCACTATCTTCACTATCTGTACTTACATGAGTCTCTATCCTTATATTATTTTTTGTGTTTGGGAATTCAACTATTTTCACACTATTAAGCAAAATTCTTCATAGATGGTGTAGTATCCTATGTTTTTGGACTAGATGAAATTACAATGGAATTTGAATTTTTTCATTTGGTGGATCGTTAGTTTTGTAAACTAAGTTTCGGAATGAAATTATAATAGTTGGTACACTTAAATGTGTTGTTTTTTAGATCTTTCTATGGTCCGAGGGGTTTTATGGGTGTTCTATCAAGTTTCAGTAGCATCAGGGCCAAAAAATCGCTTTAAGGAAGAAGCAGGTATGGAACATGGTTTGTCTGCAACTATGAAACCCTAAGAAGAAACCATGCGGTATAGTCTAGTGGAACATGACATACTATATGGTTCGATCAAATCATGTGAAAGGATCCACATGAACCTACAACCTACTGTAAGTTTTTGAAAGAGGTTTTTTGCATGGGCTGGATATGGTTAGCCAAACCATGCAGCTATCCCATACGAGGGGGTTCTTAGACAGTTCCTTAGTGAACAATAGACACATAGTCTAGACAACCATATTTCTAAACCATGCCCCCTTTTATATTTGGTGAATTTAAATTTTCTCCCTTAATGATCCAAATTTCAAAAACCACTCTCCTTTCTTCTCGTCCTCCAGCTGTTTAGGGCTCCTCCCATTTCTCTTGTTGAGCTCCTCCTTACACAAACTAGGAATAAATCAGTCTCCCTCTCTTAAAGTCAGATTAGATCTCCTTTGGTGTCTATGGTTTTCTTTTAGTGAGCTCTACATTCCTCTTGATTCCGTTCTTGATTTACTTTCACATCCATTGCTCTAATTCAGTGTGACCCAATTCTCCCAATTTACAGTTTTTTTATCCATTTCTTCGATTTATCTCAAACCAGAACAAATAAAGACTCAATATTGGATGTATGGAACATCCTTGGTACAAGGTATATGGTATAAATTATTTAACAAAGTTTCATTTCTTTATATAGGGTGTGTCATTATGCTGCACACTAGATCCTTCTCACGATGCCTCTAACTTTCCAAATAAACTAAATTAAAACTATCACCTTGTCCAGTATGACCCTAGGGATTAGAAAGTCAACCATTTCATTGATAACCTTGACTTTATCCACTCCAATGAGTGTTCTTACTTTGTTTTATCCAAGTTCATTAAGAACAAGTGGTTAAACACATCATGAGGTGTGATGTACTTTTAATAAAGGCCCTTATTTGATGTGTTGAATTAAAATAAATAACTAAACGAACATAAGTTTTCCCCTATTGGATATTCCCTTAAATTCAATATTTTTATCATAATTATGGTTGTGTTGAACCCTTAATAAATTCCTTATATTAATAAATGTAATTAAGATGGATTATTGGTCAAGAGTTGATCCCTTAAGCTTAATCCCTATGAGTCACGCTATGGTTAAACTCTAGAAATGAAATGATTTCAATTAAATTGGTTGATAAACAATAATTCTATGCCTTATTCTTTATGCTTATGTCTTAGACCTTTTTCCTTATGCTTATTCTTATTTTCTCACACTTCTTGTTTGTTCCCTATGCCATGTGCCATATACCATATGCTTATCGCTTATCCCCCATCTCATGATTAGGTTCTTATGAATTATATGATGAGACTTTTGATTTATTAAAGTTAATAAATTCTTATTCTTAATTACATGTGTTCATTCCTTGTAGCCTAGTTCTTGTGTTTATGCTTAGTGCATTGTTCCTATTTCCTTCTGCCATAGTTATTTAGATTTGATTGAATGCTTGGATAACTTTATTATTTGGTTATATATGCTTTACCTTATTGATGTTTGATCTTGGTTGATATTATTTTACTACTTACGGGTTGGGAGAGAACATGAGTCCAAAATTAAGGACACCATAGAAGGACTCATCGTTCCTGGCTTGTTACTACTTGGCGTGCTGAGAGCGATCATTTGGATATCCTTGGATGGGATCTCTAGGTGAATTATTTATAATCATGAGTGAAACTAGTTCCCTTGGAGAGAAAACATAGATGAAATCATTAGAAATATGACTATTCCACGAATTAGGTGATTCCTAGTCCCCTACATGAGATACTTGGTACAAAAATAGAGTTACCATGCCATGAGTGATACGAAGGATGCTATTATGGGTCATCTTAGATGAAGTCGATGGTATTGGTTACATCAAGGGATCCTATAGAGACCCTTAGGATTATATTATGGATCTCCTCAAACGGGCTTAGGATGCCATTATTGGATCTAATGGATGGTTTTATTGGATTACTTGTAGAGCCTTATTATTATTATTATTATTATGATTATAGTGTGAGAATGATTGAATGATGACCTAGGGGCGTGACTTCCAATCTAAAGAACAATCTTGGGGTTGGACCACTTCGGTTTCTTAACATGTGATTCCATGTATATTTATATATTACATCTATAGGTTACCTTTGTTAATAAATATGAATTAGGACGAAGTAGGTAGAATCAGTCAGGTATCCATTTAGGAAACTAGACTGAAGTGCTATTTATTTATTTGTTTATCGCCTTGTATTCATCAAAGTTGGCAGACTATCCATTTTATAGTTCAAAAAATGTTTTGATATAGACACCATTGTTGGTGTCCTATTGGGATTATATCTCACACATTACTCATTCCACCATTACACTAGGGTATGTGAGTAGTTCTACATGTTTATAGGCCCTTGAATTTATTTCTTGTGTTGTGTTGTGTACTTAGGAGTTTGGGAGAATAGGAATGAGCTAGTTCTCAGGATTCTCATGGAGTTATCCTCTAGGATATTGTTCTCTTTATTTGGTCTTAATGCTTTTTGTACCTCCATATTGTATCTTGTAGAATCATCTGGACATTCATGAATTATTATATATAATGGTGTTGGCCATTTACTTGTATTCAGTTATTGTATTTATCTTCCACTTCTTTGACATTTATTATTACTTCTTCCTGTATTTTCCATAGATCTATACCTGATATGCCACTATGTGACTCAAACCATGAGGGTATAGTTTCCCCATCGTACCACTATTTGACCCTCACTGCTAGTTGGCAGCCTTTGGTTCATGGGGAGGCGTTCTTGAGGCCGTGTGGTGACCAGTTCAGCTACTAGTTTAATGGTAATTCGGGTTGGAATGTTACAAATTGGTATCGAAACCCTATTTTTTTCCTTTGCCTTACTATTTTGGGCTGGTATACAGGAGACTTGGAATTTTTTGGAACTTGGAAAATAACCATTATTGGGAGTGATCATCCCACATGTGGGGAAATGTTCAAGTGGATAGGTATGGGAATGTTGTTCACGATGTTCATTATTTCAGTTGAGTTTGATTTCACCTTGAGTGATTGGAGTATTTTCAACTAATTTCTGATTTTCACAATTATAGTATTTACCCTTATATTGATATGGAAAAGAGGAAGCATTGCATGAATTATAGAATTCATATAAGGAATTCACATGCCATGCATATTCCTTTCATCTAGGATGCATTTTTAGGTTGTTTGAAATTATTTATGTGACTTGTGTGTTATTTGCCTACCAATTATATTCCAGGCTTCCATGATTTTGTTGTTATTATTAGCATGTTGTTTGTGTTTCCCTAGTTATGTAATTGTAATCCATGGTTAATTTTCATGCCCCCTATTTTCTTTCAATGTTAAACCATATGTAATGGTTTTGTTTAGTATACCTATTTATAAAATTTCAAAATGTGCAATTTGTTACTGAGGGAAACACAACAATAATCAATTATGACATGTTTTATCCATGAACCGTTGGTTCCATGGGATGAAACTTTATTGTTTTTTAAAATGGGATCCAATTTCAAATTTTTAAAGGGTATGTGTGCTTTATGAATTGTAAAATGGTAACCCCTATTATCGAACCATTATAGATGCACTTTATATACTTAAATAATATTACCTAAATGTTAAGGAGGTAGAATTTTATTTTAATCTTAGATAAAATGGTTACAGTTATATGGGATATTCTTAAAATTCATAATGTGTATGGAACATTATAAATTGAGAACTGGTAACCCATATAACTGAACCTTTTGTTATGGGCCTTATACTTAAAAAAGATTGTAAATATAAATGTTGTTAAATTTTAACCTTGAATGACATGTTTTCCTTATTTCAGATTTTACCTATATGAATGGGGCATAATGAACAATATGTCTAAAATTCATAAATGAACATATGGACCCAAGTAGGTTAGTTGGGCATGTTGTATATGGAATGAACCCTTTAAGGGTGTTTTATTTATAATTTGAAATTGACTTTTCCTTTAACTAAGATTGTTATGAAAACTTATAAATAAATTAATGTTGTTTAAAATGATTTTTATGTGATAAAATAGTATAAATATAATAGGATTAAAATGAATAAATAATTATTAAAATTAAATTTAATGTACCTTTCCAATTTTGGCCTTGGGGCCTTAACCAGATTCTTTTTCTTTAGGACTGGTTTTAGTTTTTCATTAAAACTAAACATTTAAATGTTTAATGAATTAAATGAGTTTTGCTTTAATTCTTTAAAATGGAACCTTAAGTGGTGTTCTTCGTCTAGCCCTCATGTAAGGGTTGTTCTGTGTTTCTTGGGATTTCCATTGATTGGGAACTTGAATGTTTTCCGTAGGCCTTTTCTTCTATAGGTTTAACCTAAGTGATAATATCTTAAGCCTAGTAACCTTTTGTAGGAGTGAATTTTCTTTGGGTCGATGCTTTGAGTCTCAGTTAATGGATATCCAATAGTAGGTAGCACACTCATATTCTTAAAATCCTTTATAAATTCCATGATATTTCTAATTAGTGGTACTGTTCGGGTGCCTTTTTCTCTATAGGACTCTTAGTTTTCAAAATTAAACCTTATTTTGGCCAATTATCATGTATTTTACTAACCCTTTCTTTGAGTGTGATCATTTATAAATGACTAGTTTTAGTGGGTAGACATTCCAAGGGCATGGTCAACCACTTAGTAGGTCTCATGAACCTGCTTTTCTTTCCTTCTCAGTTTTGGGTGACTAGGGTGGTCGTCAGTTTGTTTTATAGTTAGATGGGGTAGTATGACTTTGAACCATTTTTCTATATATTCCATCAGATACTTGAATTCATGGGTTTGATAAGCCTATGGATGTTATCATGTTTGTTTTGTTTTCTCATGTAATCTTTGGGTAGTTTGTGTCGGTCCATGAGGTATCCATCAAGTTGTTAAAAAGGGGACGACAAAACATTTGCGTTCAATGGTAAATATGTAATCTTGGAGCTATTGCATTACATTCATTGGTCATATCTAGAGTATAGTGACCTATGATTTATAGAAATCAAACTCACCCCAATTTTGGGATGAGGTTTAAAGAGAACCAGGTGTTTAACTCACTGGTCAATTTTTTGGTTTCTAGACCTAATGACTTTATGTAGGGTGTGTGACTCATAGAAGCATCACACATATGACTAGTGTTAACCTAATCAATAATACTATTAATTGGCTGTTTTCTTTCACTTTTTGGGTTAACTCTTGGAAAAAGTCTTCTATCTATGTCTAAGACCTGTAGTTATTGGTCCGTGGATCATTTTCCATGGGATGAGTTCTCTTCTCTGTAAATTCAATGATAAGGACACTCCTAAGGTAGGTAGAGTCATGAAAGATGTATTTTAGTGTGTCCTCCAAGTAGAGGGAGTTAAACTATGGAAAGACCATTTAGATTTGGTCAGTCTTTCTCAAAATACCTTTTGGAAGGTAATCTCTAATTTTAAGTTAGTTCTTGTGAGGAAACATGATGATGAAATGGTTGGATATGTATGAAACATTTGAGAATACCATTAGTTAGGATTTGAATTTAGTGGTTTTTCTAAAGTTACCATGGGATGTCTTAGGTGGTGTAGATGTGTTGCATATGAAGCTAAGATTTTTCCAAAAGAACACTGGAATTAGTGGTTCGATTGTTCTTCCCATTTGAGGTGTGGTTTAGTTTGGTTGGTTTGAAACTATACTGAGCAATTTTTCCTGTTGACGGTGGGAGTGTCTCTATCCTATTAGGTAAATATTATTATCCTCTCAGTTTATCATGTCTTGATGATGATCATGTACCATATATTGACATCATCTAGGTATGCCGATAAAGCATGAGTTATACACAAAAATAAGTTTTAAAACACTGTTGGAATTGGTTAGTGAACTCCATCAGAGTGCGTTCTAGAGGCATGGTTGTTTTAGAGGTCTGGTTGGTCCTGAGTGATACTTAGTTTTCCCATGTTGGAATGCCTTGGATGGACTCATGGACCCTGAATATTCCCTTTGACTTGATTTCTAGGAAGATGCTACTTTAGGGTAAGTCTGTATCATTATTATATGGACATTTGGATTGTACCAATGTATCAATTATAATAACCAAATTTGGTTTCCCATGGATGATCTACTTGGATTATAGTTGTTGAATCTGAGGTTACCTCGGATGTTAGTTGGGCTTGGAAGGGGTGTTTTAACTATGATGGTCCAAATTTTATGGATTGAGAAATTTTCCTTTTTTCTTTCCAAGGCACAATGGTTTAAATGGAGATTTTGTCTAGATATGTCACTAGAAGTGGGTTATAGGATTTTGTGAGTGTGCTCAGAGAGAAGATCAAGTGTATCTTTTGAATTTCACCAGCCATCTAAGACGTGTGTTTTGAGGGTAGTCGAGAAGGGGTGGCTCAACTTGATATACCTCTCTCTTGTTTCATGCGGTCGGTGAGGAACCTCTCAATATCACATTTTTGGGTTATGGAAAGTGCAGTGGGTGTCAGCTGAGGTTTTTCATGAAAAATCATCTTGAATAGGCCTATGAGGTCGATCGATGGTCAACCAATTGTTTAAGATGAGAATCATTCCAAGATAATTTTTGGAGTGCTAAGGGAATGATTAAAATATTAGTTCTGTTGGTGGAATACTTTGAATCAATTTTGGCCTTGTATGTGTTAGAACCTGTGTTAATGGATATTATGATGTGTTCATGTCTTGGGTAAAATGGTCTCCAGTAGGTGTCGACTTAATGTTTCAGTTCATATAAAAAATCATTGACTTGGGACTCCATGACTTTTGTACCATATGTTAAGGTGACACTCAGAGGTGCATTGGGAATTTGGAAATACAACCCGACCTTTTGAACAAAACATCATGAACTGAGTAGGTCAAGTGATTTTCTCTCCCTTTCCCCAAGGATTCCTAGGGATGACAAGTTTCAAGGTGGGGATATTGTATCAGGAATTTGTAAATACAACATGACCATTTGAACAAGACATCATGAACTGAGTAGGTCAAGTAATTTTCTCTTCCTTTCCCCAAGGCTTCCTAGGGATGATAAGTTTCAAGGTGAGGGGGGGGGGATTCTATCATCCCATGTTTTTGGACTGGATAAATTACAAAGGAATTTGAATTTTTTGGTGGATGGTATATTTTATAAACTGAGCTCTAGAATGGAATTATTTTATTTGGAACACATCAATGTGTTTTTTTAGACTTGGTTTAGGGACCTTGGGGTCACATAGGTGTTTCATCATGTTTTGGGAGTGATGGGGACAAAAAGATTGATTTAGGTAAGAAGATGAAATGGAACACAATTTGTTTGAAACCATGTAACCCTTAGAGGAAACCATGCAGCCTAGTCTAGTAAAGCAGGAAGAGTCATAGAGTTTTGTCAAACCATGTGAAAGGATCCACATGGACGTGAAACTCGCTATAGGTTTTTGACAGTGGATTTTTGTATGGGCTATGCATGGTTAGCCAAATCGTGTGGCTTTCCTATGTGAGGGGGTTATTAGTAGTGTCTTAGAACACGATTAGAACATGGTTTAGAAAAACATATGTCCAAACTATGAACCCTTTTCTATTGGGTGAATTTATATTTCCCCACTCAAATAACCTAATTTCAAAAACCCCTCTCCTTTATTCTCCTCCAGTCATGTGGGGCTCCTACCTTTCTCTCATGGAGCTCATCCTTCACCAAGCTAGACATGGAGCTTTCTCCCTCATGTGAATTTGTATTTGAGATTTGTTGGCCTCTATGATTTTCTTTTTTTGAGCTCTACATTTCTCTTGATTCTATTCTCCATTTACTTTGTCTTCATTTGTTCTATTTTTTGTTCGACATAATTCACCCTATTTCCTAGGAGTTCTTCCATTTCATTGATTTATCTTGAACTGAACCAAATAAAGCCTCAATATTATACATATGGGACATACTTAGTATAAGGTTAGTGGTTTTTCTTATTTACCAAAGTTTCATTACTTTCTATAGGGTTTTCTATTATCCCACACACCAGAACCTTCCAACGACACCTCTAACTTGTTAAATAAACTAAATGGAACCCTCAAAATTATATGGTATGACCCTAGTGAGTGGATAATCAACCTTTTTTTTATTTCATTGACTTTATAAACTGAAATGAGTGTGATTCTTTACCTGAAACATAATTCCTTACGCACGAGTGGTTATACACCTCCTAAGGTGTGATGTACTTTTTATAAAGACCTTTATTTTGTAAATTTAATTTAAATAAATAATTGAATAGACATAAGTTTATACCCTATAGAATATTACCTTAAATTCAAGTTATTTAAAAAACCTTAAGGGTGTATTTCACCCTTAATAAATGACTTATATTAATGAATATAATTAAGATGATTTTTTGGTCATGAATTAAGCCCTTAAGATTAATTTTTATACATCATTCCATAGTTGAAATCTTCAAATGAAATGATTTCAATTAAATTAGGTGAGAAACTCTAATGAAATACCTTATGCTTTATGCCTATGTATTATAACTTTTTCATTGTGCTTATGTTTCTTTTATCACACTTATTGTTTATTCCCTATTCCATGTTCCATATACTATATGCATGTCGCTTATGCCCCTACTCATGCTTATGCTCTAAGGCATTATACGAGGGGCCTTATAATTTATTCAAGCTGTTAAAGTATTATGATTAATGCAATTTTCGGATTAATTTTATCCTATTTATTATGTTTATACTTAGTTCATTGTGCCTATTTCCTTACTCTATAGTTATTCAACTTGGATTGATTGCTTGGATAGCCTTCTTATCTGGTTATATATGCTATACCTTATTGATTATTAATCTTGGTTGCTATTCCGTGACTAGTTGTGCTCTGGGAGGAACATGGTCCCCAAATTAAGGACATCTTAGATGGAATCTACGTGCTTGTCTTGGTACTACTTGATGCACCAGGAACGATCCTTTTGCTCTCCTTAGATAGGCTCTCTAGGTGGATTATTTATACTCATGAGTGAAATTTGTTCCCTAGTGAAGAAAAAATGGATGGACTCATTGGAAATATGGATACAACATGCCTCTAGTGATACCCGGTCCCCTCTAAGAGATATTTTCTATGTACTTAGAGTTACCATGCCTTGAGTGATACGAGGGACACCATTATGAGTCACCTTATATATACTCAGTGGAATTGGTTATAATAAGGGATCATTTAGTGACCCTTAGGATTCCATTATGGATCACCTTAGATAGGCTCAGGATTCTATTACTGTATTTGATAGATGATTTTCTTGGATTACTTATGGTGCCTTATTATTATTGTTATGATTATAGTGAGAGAGTGCTTGAATGATTTCCTATGGGTGTGACCACCCAGAAAAATCAAAATCATGGGGTTAACCCACTTATGTTGATTTATATTTGATTCCATGTATATTACCATATTACTTCTACATGCTCTCTTAATTAATACATCTGTCTTAGGCCGAAGAAGGTAGAATCATCCGTATATTCATTTAGAAACCCAAACTAAAGTGTCATTTATTTATTTGTTTATCTCCTTGTATTCACCTATACTGAAACACTTTCCACTTTATAGTTCAAGAACTTGTTTGATCTAGAAACCGTTGGTGCTGATCTACTAAGATTATATATCACACCCTCATCAATCCACCATTTCACTGGGGTACCTGAGCAGTCCTACATGTTTGCAGGTACTTGGATTTATTTCTTGTGCTATACTATGTACTTGGGAGACAAGGATCGTAGGAATGATCTATTACTAACGCATTCCTGTTACAGGGCATGGAAACATAAATATTTCCTAAGTTAAAATGAGGCAATATGGTTGACCTAGGATGTCTCCCAAAGAAGAGTACACACAAACACAGTTTGTCACTTTTAAGTGAGGGTAAAAATGGTGTGATTTTAGAATAAATTGATAAGAAAATGATTTAAAGGAAATTCAAAATTCAAAGGATTAAAATATATGATATTAAAAGGGTGATTAGGTCAGGGTTGGTTTCTTAATTTTAATTCTATCCTTGTTAAATTTAATTCAAACCTCTTCTTCGTAGTTGATTAAAGTGAGTTTCCACAATCATTTCCTCTCACTTCCTTGGTGAAATTATGATGGTGAGAGAAAACCTTACCAAGATCTTAGTTTGGTCAACTCTCCTTCTATGTGAAAGATAGTTGTATTGAATATTGTCAATTGACATGGGAAATACCCTATCAAGTCTTGTTTATCCCAAACAATTAAGAACATTCACTACACCTTTTACACGTACTGACGATCATTGAGTACTTGACCACTAATCCTTGGTCTATTCCATCGTATATAAACCAGAAATTAGTGGAGGGAGAAAATGATTATTTTACCAAGGAAAAAATCAATAACGGAATTAAAATTCAAGAACAATCGCACTTGATAATAAAATCTTCTATATGAAATTGAAAACCACTTTGAAGAAGAAAGAAATTTCATTCAATTACATCCAAGAACTCCAGAATTATAAAGTATAAAACCAATCCTTCCCCAATCACTCCAAATGTTTACCCCACCATGGTAAGGGTAATCGAGATAAATGAGAAAGAAGAAGGAATTAAAAAACTATGAAAAATAAAATAAATAAAATAGAGAAAGCTGAAAAGTTCTCCTCCTTGGTGTCCCATAAGGAATGTGATGGAATGAGAGATGCTTTGAGAGGGAGGAGCTCTCATCCTTTTATAGAAATAATTTTTCCCCCAAATGTTGATGCATTTTAACCCCATTAAATGACATTTTCACATGTTTCAACCTTTTTTAATGTTGTTCCTAATTATCTTGGGCGTTTCCCCTAAAAATATCATCATATTTGGATAATTATTATGAGACTTATTCCCATTTTACTCTGACCATTTATTCTGTCCAGTCAGACTCTCCAAATCGCAAACCTCCAGATTAGGATGCTTTAATGACCCCTTAAACGGCCAATTAATGCGTCCTTTCCTTCATTAAAGATGTTCCCAAATGACTTTCGAGTCCACCCACCTAATTTCACAACAATTGGGCCCAACAAGAATGAGGTATGGACCCCACAACAAAAATAGGTTGATCAGTAAACAGTTTTCATGCTCCCATTTGTGAGATTCTTTTGAGCTTCCATATGGAGGATTCAGATTTTGGTATATAAGGATGAAATGAACCCCTAGATGTGTAGAATCTTAAAAAAAGAATATTTCAATTTGTATTAGTTTAGAAAATGTTATGGCCAAAATACCAAAATGATTTAAAATAGTTAAAAAACTAAAATGGTCCATTTTTACTGTTCAACTCAAAATAACACCAATATCATAAAAATGAAGCAATTAATCTTAAAGTAACACTTTTGTGGGTTTAAAACAATGAAATAAAATGTAAATTTAATAGAATCTATTTTATATATCAATTACTATGGATGATCATGGAGTAAACCTCTAGTATCTTTTTCTCTTTATTGGGTCATACTACTTGTTGTACCTCATGCTTGTATCTTATAGTACCATATAGACATACATGAATTATTATATATATTATTGTTGGCCATTCACTTTTATTCAGTTATTGTATTTATATTCCACTGATTTTTCATTTATTATTACTGATTCCACTTTTTCCATATATCTACACATGATATACTACTATGCGACTTTAAACATAAGGGTATATCCCCCCACCATACCACTGTTAGACCCTCAATTCTAGTCAGAATAATATGGTGTAGAGGGAGGCATGATTGAGGCCATGTGGTGACCGGTTCAGCTACCTGTTTAATTATTACTTGGTTTGAGACATTACAGATGGTTTGGCATAATCCTAAGATTTCTAAATTTAGTTTTTATTTCATTATTTATCTAATTGAGACAATATCAACATAGTCTTTGGTAAGCATTATTAATAAGAATCTTAGGAATTTAGTAATTACTAAAACCAAAAGGAGTTAGAATGAATTATGAACAATTAACTCTATAAAATATTTATTGTATGAGGAAAAATTCAACCTCAATATATCTTACTCTTTGAATTTTTTACATTAGATTTATGTTCAACCTAAATAACTCTCATCTCAATCTAGGTTTCTTTAGGTTGGGTTTTCTCAAATTACTTATCCTAATTTCTTAACATGAAAAATCCTTCATAACAGACTTTAAAGAGAATGTGATTAACCAAATAATGTACCTTGAGAGTTTCTAGCTAGATGTGTAGACTTAGGACCACTCATTAATCACCATAGTAAAGGTTGAATCAATGCTCAAACAACATTTTTTAGGGTTATTACCCATTGGTGCATCTGTACCACAACAATATCCACTTTCTAGTATCTAGATAGTGATTTAATTTCTAGTATAACCACATAATCACTACTTTACCAAATTTCATGTTATTATCCTACACATAAACATATCCCTTAGACTTATCCCTAGGGTTTTCACTAAATTTATCTTATACCAATCCCAAGAATATTTTATATTACCTCAAAAAACCTAGAGGGTTATTTATACCTTATAAGTTTTGATCGACCTTAACTTATCAACCCTAAAATTATCCTCAACTAACATACTAACCTCTAAAGTTATCTAAAAACTTCTTTAATACCAACTATAATTCCATATAAATATGGTCATCTCATAATTTCATGACTGAAGAAAGATATTTCATTACATACATTCCCAAGACCTTTTAGGTTTAGAGTTATATTGAGTTATGAAAAAACATTAGATAAAAAACACTTGTCTTTTTCAACTAATAAATATTTTTACCACTATTTATGCTACTACTTAATCTATAAAAACTCATAAATATATCTCAAAAATTATCCACACATGATACTCTTATAGATACATCATTTATATTACTTTTCTTCATAACTTGGGTAAATTGAAACATAAGAAATGAGTGAGCTCACATACTCATTAAGGGATAAAAAAATTAAATTCAGGAATAAAATGGGAAAGATATGGCACATAACATAATAATATAAAAATAAGAATACAAAGATTATTACTTGGGGCATAACATGATTATAAGAACATGAAGCATAAATTGGAAATGTTGCTATAAAATAAACATGAGACATTCATAAAAATATCACCAAAGTCCATCATTGAGGTATCATAATAAAAGTATTGCCAAGTATATTCACCAAGGTATACTAAAACATTACCAAGGAATTATACCAAGGTATCTTGATCATGTCATGTCTGGAGATTAACACATTACCTAATTAATTGGAATGCCATCATGTTACACTATTCATATGTCAAAAATTTTGTATTCCACATAAAAAATCATAGATAATTCTATCAAAGCATAATTTACCCAAGAAACGAATGGGTTAGATAACAATATAAAACATAATAATAATACATATAGATAAATAAGGTATATTATATCATAAAATAATATCATATTAATGAATAGAGGTTGTTTACATAGGTGTAAAATAAATTTTTTAAGATCCCTAAGAAAATTGATTTTGAAATAAGAAATATCCTTGACCATTTGAAAACATTTATTTTATAAAACTTGGATTTTAAGAATTTTCTTAATTGGGAAACAATGAAGGTATAGAGAGTAAGCTTAAAATAGAAATAAAAATATGTAGGAATATGTGTTCACATAGAAGATAAACTTAAAAATATATTTTAAGAAATATTTTTAACATTATAGTAAAAATATGTAGTTACAAGTCACTTTCCAATTTTATTTTAAAGAAGGTGATATCAAAAATATAAAAAATTTTCTTTTAAAAAATAAAATTCCATAATAGATCCTTAAAAATACATAAAATTTTTAAATGAAATATTTGGGGGAAGATAGAACATTATTTTTAATAATAGAAAGCCCCTGTACTATTTTTAAGAATCTTTAATGAAATCCCCAATCATAAATAAAGTAAAAAAACTTCATTTTTAAAAGATTATAAAGGATATATGTATGTCACATGATATAAAACATAATTAGGTTTCCAAATATAAGTGATAAAATTTTTGGGAAGGAAAATGTGTACAAATAGGGGAAACCATCATTATAGAGGATGGGAATTATTCTTAACAATGATATAATTTTTGAGAAATAATTTTATAAAGGTAAAAAACTTGTATTAAAAATGAATTATACCTATATATAAAGAGAAAATATCTTGAAAAAAATATTAGGGTGGAATAAATGAAGAATATAATAAAAAATTTCAAGAAGAGGCATTATAACTTAACAAAGGGAGTGGAGTAAATAAAAGAACATTCAACTTTGGTATATTTTGAATCCATATAAATTTGCAGAAAGAGCATGAAATGTCTCTTCAAACCCCAAAATATTCATTAATATGTAAAAATAAATTCAACAGGATTCAATCATACTATTTAAAATTTATCATGGTGTATAATAAGAAATATGTCTCAAAGAATTTAATTTGAGACAAAGAACCCCTTATCTTAATTCCTAAATTCCACTAAAGTGATTTAGTGTCTAGTATAAGAAAAATAAATATATTAATAACCTATTTTTGAACCTTTTTCATATCTATAACATTTTTTAAACTTCATTTATAATTATTATACACATGTATATTAGTTAGTTATTATATATTTTCAATATCGAGTTTGAGTAAGATTGATTATTTTGAACTAGTTTAATAGAAGATGGTTTTTTATTAATTATTATAAAACATTTCATCCTTAATATAACATAAAAGGTATTGGAATTTATAATTTATAATTATCTAATATGTTATAATTTCATTTTGTAAGTATTTTTTATTATTCATGATGATGAATTTAGTGATGAGATTGTTTTAGTAATTGATAAATAATGAACGATGTTGTATCAATTAACGAGTTAAATGTTTATATTACTATTTGATAACAAAAAAATAATTATTTACCTTTTTATATAAAATTTTGAGTTTCTAAATCTATTCTTGATAGAAATTTATAACATTTTTCATATAGGTGGTTAAACCAACCCAACAAGAACATGCTACAATCTATGAGTGAGTATAGCTATAGAAGAGATTATTTAGTTATAACATCATTATACTAAAAGTTATTATTAAATTATTTATATTTATTAAGGTTATGAATAATAATTGGTAATAGTTATAATAACAAGGTAAATGAAAAATAAATTTTCACTTATAAATACATCACTTTTTCTCTTGGTATGTTCATTTTAAGAAGTTTGTTTTACAATGCTTTCTTGTTGATAATATTATTTATAGAATGAATAATTTATATTTTAAAAAATATAAATCAATAAATAAATAACATATATAATCACTAAACCCATTTCTAGAACCATCCTTGAAATATGGTGATCAAAAATGAAATGTGTCATTCATGGAGGTGGTAGGCAGTACACACACATGAGAAACAATTTCAATTTTTTGATTGTATGATATAGGAACATATAATGGTTATATCATCAATATATAAAAAATCTAGTATATTATTTTTAATAATTTAAATATATAGATATGGTTAGAATGGTTTTGGATGAGAGTGGATGAGAAGGATAATGAAAGGAACTTAAAGGGTAAATAATACATATGTGGAGAATTTCGATAATATCTTGAAGTATAACTTAGAAATGAAAGGCTTAATGAATTTTTTTGAGGTTAGAGGATGAAAAATTTATAGAGGCTATCTAGTTCAGGTAAAATTGTCATAGTTTCCTGATAATTTCTAACTAGAGGTGTGACATGAAATGGGTGAAATTGAGATCCTTTTATAGGTGAAAAAGGGGAAAATAATTGTAAAAGAACGTTAGGTATGAGGTAAGAATGTAATTACACTAAAGTTAGGTGTGGAAATATTTTTGATAAATGTAGGTATTAATTTCAAACATAAAAACGTTTCTATAATTTCTTTGTGTCAAATTTATTTAGTAAAATTTGAGCCACATTATACTACCCATTGTAAACTGATTAATCTTGATAAAAATTTAACCATGGTACTATTTTATTACTAAAAATATAATATGAACCTTACTATAAAATTTCAATGTTATAAATCTATATTTGGACTCAATTTAATATAATACAACTTCTAAAAATTAGAAAATTAAATTTTACATTAAAATATATAATGTGTTTATTTTTATTGTAGAAAAAAAACTTTTTAATCATTAAGTGTTCTTAGTTTTAATTAATATTGATTAAGAATTAATTGGGTATGAATTTATTTTTATATATGTCTAAAAATAATATTAGAGAATTAATTTAAATTATATCCATTTAATTTAAAAATACACAATATTTAGAAAAGTATCACTCTTTGAAAAATAACCATTTTACCATGATAAATAATATTTACCTTGGTAACATAATTTTTTCCCAAAAAATGAAATTAAAATCATTACCAAATTTGAAAATTTTGATCAGAAATATTCAAATAATCTTATATGATTCAATTTCTAAAGGTGATAAAATTAAATTATAATATAATCTTGCTAACACATAAAACAATTTTAAGAAATATAAATCTTTTAAGCATAAAATATATTTATTACTTTCCTAGTAATTACTATTGGATGGATGTTAAATTATTTTATTTTATATATTATCCATAAATTCCATTAAAATCATTAATTAATCATAATATAATAAAATTCATAGCACACAATGTGGAAATATTTAGTGAAATATATTTTTCTGTATAAAATTAATTTATTATTTATTTAGATATACTAATTTTATTTTATCAATGAATTAACATTATATATATATATATTTCATAATGTGGTTACCTATATTTACACCTTTCAATTCTATGGATATATTTTTATTGTTATATAACATTTTTTCATTTATTTTAGAATGGGGTTTCATGTGAAGCAATCTATCAAACACATTAGGATTTAAAGGAATATATATATTTTAAAATCTTCGGGTTCTCTAATTCCCCATAGTTTAGTTATATGTGGTATTATTCATTATTTTTTATAATTTCATACACTTTACCACCCGATTTGGTAGGTAAATTGACACCCAAATATTTTGGCTGAAGTTTTCTTTAATATCTATGATAGATAGTGAACTTATGGATAACTTCTCCATCTCCCACACTACCCCTTTTACTATAGTGCTATGTATAGGTGTATCCAGGATGTAATGAAATATGTTATAGGGTATGTTTCTAAACGAGCTGTACTTGATCTCTGTTTTTCCATACATTTATGTGTATACTATAACAACTTGAGTTTATAACATATACTTGTATTCATAAGTGGTGACTTTAGCTTACCATGTGTGTACATGAATGGGCAATGATGGATCGAGATTCAATACATGGTACATGGTATATAGTGGATTCCAAACTTGTACATGGTTGTGGATGTGATGTTGATGAGACTGTGATGAGATTCATTTCATATAATATCATTTTGATATGATTACCCAGTTGGGGGTAAGATGACTTATGAAATGGGTTTTAGCATTGGATATTTTTCATTAGTACGTGAGAGTGAAAAAACAATAGGTAAGTAGAATTTATGTACATTTCATACATATATATTTTTATAAAAATATGATTACTTATATGCATTACTTGGTAAGCATGATATAGTGAGGATGACACATAGTTTTATCTACTTAGGTGATGAGTTGGTTTTATTTATTTATTCATTGAGATTTAGTATGATTATTTCATAATTTCATGAGAGGTTTTGGGGAGGATCATAATGAGTATACGTGTATGCCCACCCTACATATATTTACATTTTTTTAAGTTTGTTGGATATGGTTGATGGTTGATCCTGGTGATACTAGCTCCGTTTGGTTGTTCCGGAGCCACTGGAGTTTGGGATCACTGCCTAGGTTTTTCTTTTGGTTCCTTTTTGCAGTTTTTGATATGTATGAAATTATATTCATGTAATAGGATTTATTTTTCATTTATTTATGGTGTTTATTTGAGAATTTCATATTATCTATTATTCCTTAAATTTATATAAAGAGGTAAATTTTTCTCATTTATATGTATTATATACCCTCAAATCTAGTCACAAACTTATGGCATATTAGAGGGGGGGCTAGAGGGGTAATCTACCTCTATTCATTGCCTCTAAAGGAGGATTACCAATAGAGGCAGGGTTTTGATATAGTGGTATAAGAGCTTATTTTTGAGATTTAGGATGGATTTTATAGGTATAAATTAGTGGGAATGCATGGGTTGGAATGTAAAAAGTATCAGTTGGACTTATTATGTGATGCAAACAAGGGAGACCAACTAGATAATGGGTATTTAGATCTCCCTATGATCCAAAAAAGGACCTTCGATATTATTAAATGTACAAATAAAATTAATATTTCTTGTGGGGTAGAGAACTAGGTAATGATCATGCATTATTATTTTCTACACCCGTGTTTGAATTGGGTAGATAATGGGGATTAAGTTAATTTTTATGTGATTAATTAATTAAACTTAAATATTTTATAGTTTGGGTTTAGGATTACCAAATATTTTTTATTTTGAAATAATGTATCTAGGTTTATGTCCCCTTTAGGTTTATGCTAAATAATTTCATCAGGATATACCAGTATGTTTCCATAGGGTTAAGGTTAATAATGTGGATTCTTAGAGGAAACTCCAAGAGTTTCAGCACCGGGTTCTATATAAGTATGAAGGATCTGTTTTAAATTAGGATAAAATTGTTTGGTTGGAGGAGGTGTAGATTATATTTAGATCAGTTATTACTGAAAGGATGTATTTAGATTTATTGGTGGTGATGATACTACGTTTTATAGCTCATTAGTGGTGGTTCTTGTTCCTCAGTGATCATAAGGAGTTAATTGATACATGTGAGAAATTTCATGATTAGATTTAGGTTTAATTTCATTCTTAAATTATGGAGGTATATTTTTAGTATTAGATTCTTACCCACCTATAGGTAAACTTTAATGTGTAAGAGTTAAGTTTCTCACAGAAATTGTTTTGTTATTCTTCAGGCCTTCTATCCGATGTGGAGGCTTGGGTGGGGAATTTTGAGGAGGAATTGCATACGAAGAACTATTTCTTGGTCACCCAATTTATGTTGAACACATACCATAAGGTTTTAGAGATGGTAGAGGTCATTGAGAGGATGATAACCAGGATCCGATTGTCTCAGTAGGGGTTTCTTTAGGACTCTCGATAGAGAAGAGGTATAAGTAGAAGTTCTCAATTGCTTAGCTAGAAGAAGAAGTTTCAGATAGTTGGGATTCTATTCTACACTTTTTTATTTCATTTCATTGGATTTGGTAGTTCCCAAACCCATAATAGTAAATTAGGTGCTGTTTATTATGCATTTTGAGGTTATACACATTAGAAGTGAGAGTGTCTGATTTTACTTAATAGTCAATATAGATCTGGTGAACCTCTTCAAGCTCAAGTATTATAGTAGTATCATTCAAGGTAGTATCCATAGTAGAGATCTTAAGTCATTGATTAGTAAATAGGGGATGAGGTGGTAGAATTAAAATCCCATGATTCCCCTCACCCTTAGGACAATGAGCAGAGTGTGACCATGGAGGTGGTCTCTGTTAGGTATAGAGAGGATATGTGACAATATGTGGTTGGATGAATTCCTTATAGTTTATAAAATAAGGTGATATAGACATAATGTGAGATATTATATGAATTTTTTCGACTTTTGTATATGAATTTCTTGATTTAGGAGCTATATAATCCTTCATTTCACCCCCCCAATTATATACTTTAGGACTTGAGGTAGATAAAATTATAGTGCCCTTAACATTCATTACACCAGTTTGAGGTCAAGATAGATTATATGATGTGTAAAGATATTGTGAGAAGATGATCAAGTAATATCCCTCTTGGGAAGGTTTATTATGTTTGTGGATAAATACATAAAATATCATCCTTAATAAGGATTTATTATATTCCATGTAGGATATTGTAGATTACTTTATTAAGCACATCATATTTTATGATGCTAATAGAGAATAGGCTATGTTTTCTGCTGAATAAGACCCTCAAATGGGTTAAAGGACTATTAAGTCCTTATATTTCTTAATACCTAGGTTGATACTAAGTTTAGTTAATGATAAGTTGATAGGGTTTCTGAATGTTGTATAATAGTACCATAATGTCGTTTTAGGAGAGATTTTGGAAATACATCATCAAAGGAGATCAAGTTTGGGATAGTGTGGAAATAAGGATACTCCAATATCAATATATCTATATATGATATCCCCTTCAAAGTTTTAGGAGATATATATTATGATTGATGATATTCTATAGTGAGGTCCTAGTATTTCACATTGGGGTGCCCCAGTTCTCTTTATGAAGAAGGAACATGGAAATATATGTGTGTGTATCAATTCCCATCACTTGAACTAGGTGAAAGTGAATAACATCTAACCTCTCTAAGGGATTTTTGATTTATACTATCAATTGAAGGGATATAGTTTGTTCCCAATGATTTATTTTTAGTTCTTATATCATTAGATTTGGTTGAAGGATAAGGATATTTAGAAGGCTACTTTTAGATATTGTTATGAGAATGATGAGTACATTATAAACACTATATTTGTGTTCACATGATTATTTAATATAGTGATCAATGAGTTTCTAGATAGAATCATGGAGATTTTTGTCAATGAAATCCTTTTGTTTTAGTGTTTTAGAAGGACAAAAAATAGTATGTGTGGGATATTTTGGGAGTTATTTATTATCAACATCTATTTAGGATGATATCTATGTGTGAGTTTTGGGCCCATATGGTCTTTTTCTTGGGACATGTCCTGTCTTAGTGTAGAGTATCCATGGATCCTTCAAAGGTTGAGCATGTTGTTTCTTCGGTATCCCCTAAGAATATTGCATAGGTGTAGAGTTTACTTGATCTCCCTAGTTATTACATGATGTTCATTCTCAATTTCTATCATATTGTCTCTATTATAAAATCATTGACTAGAAAAGATTAGGCATATGTGTGGACTGAATGGTGTCTAAAAAATATTGACCATTTAAAGGAGAAACTGGTTAATGCTTTGGTTCAACAGTTTCCAAAGGAGGGCATTGCATTTTTTGTTTATTGAGACACTTAAAATATTTTTTTTGTTTGTGTTTTTATGTAGCATAAGATAATTACTGCCTATGGTTCCTAGAATTTACAACCATAGGAATGTAACTATGATACCTATTAACTTGATTTATGAGAGCTAATATTCTCTAATGTTGAACTGATTTAAATATAAATTAATCCATTAATATAGACACAACATGGGAAAATCAATGATTTTTAATTCATTAAAATATATATAACTTCATTGATAAATTGATTGAATATCTATTTTAAGTGTTTTTATTCATTTTAGAATTAATTAAAAAGCCATGCAATAAGTTGGAGAATTGTAATTTCAATGTTTAAAGGATTTTAATTTTGTTCACAAATGTTTTCATTCATTTTTTTCTTAATTGAATAAATCCTACACTAAAATTATGATTTATATGTTTGCATTTATGAATTTTCTAAGAGAAACCATGAGACTTAATCAACTATTCGCTTATATTGGATTCATGTTGAAGCTACCACATGATCAATTGTGCCATATAATAAACTAAAATAAAAATTATACAAAGATACAAAAAATTTCATGTTGATTTTGATCGACCATAAGGATGAAGAGACTGATTGAAGCTTAAATGACCATGTGAGGCTTACACTCCATCAATAGTATAAGTTCACAACTAACCATGTAAGATAATCAACCATGAGACTGAAGTTTCTTCAAGTGAAATTCAATCAACTATTCATCTCAATTGATCATAACTTCTAATCCATGAAATTTTCCAAGCCTCTTGATTGACTATGCCTCTTGATCAACCGTGAGACTCAAGAAACCATGCCTCTTGATTGATCATGACTATCCTATAAGACTATAGGGATTTAAATGCTAAAATACCCAAAATGAAAAATTTGACGTAAAATCAAATTCCCATTCCCACTATTTATCAAAATTAGGAAGAGATATAAGAAACAAACCATGATGCCATCATTAATATAAACTCAAATATATGGATCATTGGAATAATTCAAGGCATGAGGATGATTTTAGAGGGGCCGAGATGAATCCACTATGATCCTTGTGCTATGTACATGGATGAAATTGTAGAATAAGAAGATAAACATTAAATTTGAAGAATTTCTTAAAGGTACCAAAATCATTGGAGGAAGAAAGGGAAGATTGTGCTTTTAATGTGAGATAGGGGAATTACAAAAGCTTGGGGAACCCTATAGAATATCTATAATAATGTAAACTATTCACTAAAGTGGAGGGGACAACACTATTCATTCGAGCTGAGCTATGGTGGATTTTATTATTTTCTTTTCAATTGATTCAATTTCTATAATTTCATAACATTAGGCCAATAGTGGTCGATCCTAGGAGAATATCCCCATTCCATGATAATGAATTTTAATCATTAATGTTTAATTATATTTAATTCATCTCCCTAGACATTCTTGATTTCTTTAGATAATTTAATATTTTCATTATTATTTGTGTTCAATTTCGTATTCTCTCACTCTCAGTTCACAGACATAGGCCACTTAAATCATTATTACTACATGTGATGGTGAGTAAGGGGATAATCTTAGGGTGATTACAGATATTTAATCACTTGGAAAGGAAAGATAAAGGGATAAAATGATGATTTTATTTCCTTATTCCAGAAAAAACAATTAGGTAAGGATTGTTAGTTATGTTTTCATATCATTAGAGAGAGATATAGCACGGGGAATAATTTGAATAATTATTTTATAATATAATGAGGGTATGATCATTGGTTAGACCAATATTTTAAATAATTTAATTAAAATTCAATTTAAGATAAATCTCGTAAATTGAATCCAAAATAAAAGGAAAGAAATCCCAAAAAACCCTCCTCTCCTGAGAAAAACTAAGTCCCACTAGTACTATATTAATTCAGCATCATAAATTTTGTTTTCTGAGAGCCCCATGAATATCCACTAAAAAACCTAACAATATTTTTGTGGAGGCATTCCAATATTCTATATTTTCTTTTTATTTATCTCGTTTCATTTAAAATATTATTGGCACATAACTAGATGTAGTTGAAATTAGTTCATTCGTTTTATATTTTTGTAATATTTTAGAATTTATTTTCTTTAAAAAATATATTTAATAGAGTGTGGTATACGCAACACCAAGTTTAAAAAAATCACAATATACTATTATTCAAATACAACCCTTATGACATAAGCATTAGTTTGGTGGGTATTAATAAGAATAGTTGAATTATAAAATATATTTAGAATATATTTCCTTAATAAAAATAATTAATTGACTCAATAATTTTAATGTTCATATAATTTTTTACTAGTTAAAGAATAAGAATATATTCATTTTATCTTTCAAAAATGCATTTTCTTTAAAAATTGGGTTTATCTTATTCTTTTCTAGGATATTATAATTAATTTATACCAATTTTATAAATATAATTTAAAAAATGGATGTCATTCTTGAAATTATATTGTCATAATATTCTTTGAATTATTTTTTGATATTATTCTAAAAAGGTTCATTTTTGAGTGAAGAGTAAAAAATACCGATTTTTGTAAAATGGTCATTTCTTTTCATTAAATAAATAAATTTAAAACACCCATAATATTATAAATTATACCATAAATTATCATAATTAAAATTTATTTTAATAATATAATTAATTATATTGGAATCATTATTAAACTTGATTTTGTTATAAAATCAATTTTGTGATTAAAATCATATTTTTCTTTTCATTTTATGAATTTATATGAAAAGTAATTTCTAAAACTTATATAAATTTAATATTGAAAAATTAATTCCATATTTTTAATTATTAGATTTAAATTTGTTGAATATGTCTCTTTTAGTTTTGGTCATTACGAATAGTAATCGTGGTAAAGATTTGGCATCACAGTAAGGGTAAACAAGGTAAAATAATGTTAAAAATATAATATAAGGTCTCAAAATCAACCTAACACTAAATTGTATTCCATTTTATGAGACTAATTTGACCATATTCATCCTATATTTTAACATATGGAATTTTGGAGCCATTTTCCTCTCATAATGACATTTATATTATTTTAAGGAAATGATAAATACAAAATGTCACTCTCTTGACTTTAATTTATATTAAATTTCCATATAGTGATAAAAATAATATATGAATGAATATAAAATTTTATTTTGAACATAAATAATTTATTATAATTATGGTAATTTATTTCTATTTTTTTTTGTGATGGTATAATTACCTTAAATGCTTCCACAATGCCGGTATAGTTCTTGTTCAAGAAGTAGAAAAACCAAGATAAATGATTTGTAAATAATAAAATTAATATGTTTTGATGAATCATGGCATTCCAAAAATTTAATAGGTAATTCTAAATTATCTTAATTTTTTTTATTCAAATTAGTTTTTTTATTTTGTTGTCTTTGACATCAAATTAAATTAATGGTCATAGAAATGTATTTAATGATATTTTATTGTAAAAATATTTTAATAATTTTTTTTAAAATAAAAAAAATATTTAAATAGAAAAAATGGAATGTTAAATGGTCTAAAATTTAATCCATAGACCATTTGTGAGCCAATTTCCACCTTATAACTAAATTTATGACTATTAAAGGCTAAAATATGTGTTACCATAGTTAAGGTTAAAAATGGTTAATGATAGGGTTAAAACAAAAGATAATATTAAAAATATAACTTAAAAAATGTTGATTTTATGAGTTGAATTTATTTCAAACTTTTCATTTCCTAACTATTAAATTATGTCCATTTTATTCCCCATGAAATGATTCTGATATATATTATATTTAAATATTTTAAGTAATACCCAATGTGTAAATTCCCTCACTTATAAAAGGGAACCTATGATTCTCCTTTATCCCAAAATTTTGAGCCATATATATTGGAAAATACATACCCAAATAACTTAGTTTATTCCTTACCTTCTCATAGATCTTCTGTTATTCCCCTAAGACTATCCTAATAAGGCTTAAGGTGTAATCAAAAGTAGGACTTCCAAATAAATTGTATAATTCTTAACTGAGTTATTTCCTTTTATTTATTCTTATTTATCCTTAAATTATGACATAATCATGTGGATATAATGAAGTAAATATCTAAACTATACTAATATATTATTA
Source organism: Viscum album (assembly GCA_963277665.1). Lineage (NCBI taxonomy): Eukaryota > Viridiplantae > Streptophyta > Magnoliopsida > Santalales > Viscaceae > Viscum > Viscum album. Next base: position 288,950,809 of record OY728127.1, on the reverse strand, counting down.
TGTATATGTTATTACCCTTAGTAATCTCCCTCTCTATCCGATGGGAAATTAAAACATCACTCGTACGTATATGTGGACTACCACCTTCATAAAGAGATGTGTTTAATTTTCCATAACCACCACAAAAGGATGGATATTTTAACTAATTTGATGAAAATATATTATATTCATGAAATAATTTTGATTATATAACAAAAATATATTAATCCCTTCCACCCTTTAAAAAATTATAATGATGCATGTGTGTATCTGTGGACTACCACCTCCACAATGTGATGTGATTAAATTTTTATGTTTGCATTTATTGGATTATTCTGAAATTATATTTAATTTATAAAAAATATAATTATTTAATGATTAATATTTTTTGATATTATTGAGCCTAGTCCTATTTGACCATGATCAACTTACTAATTTTGTTTTGCGATTACGAACTATAAACCCTCAAAACGTCTGACACGAACATAACTGATTTAATAACTATGTAAAGAATCATAAAAAATAACATAAAATGGATAATAAAAATTAAATACATATTATAATGATTCTTAATAATATATAAACATTAATATAATTTTATCATATTAGAGATAAAGTATGTATCTGGTGATTCAGACTTGAGATAAGGGGTTTCTTAACTCAATATCATTTCATATAGTTATATTACTTATTTATTGATTACATTATTCCAAGATTATGTGTGAAATGAACTCCTAAAATTTTATTTTAGCTATCCACTTATTTTATATAGATTTAAATTTATTACACATGATCATTTTATTGATTAATTCTCACATTAATGTTTCGATATTTGTAATGGTTTCTCATCTCACTTTTTTTCCATGTGACATATTCCATACTCACCACTTATTTCCTCCATGTTTTGTATATACTAACCCTTTTATATGATATATCATGAATCCATTTAATTTAATTTTATTTTAAGTTTCATTTTATGTTAATTCTTTCATTGGGGTTATGATTCAAAAGTTACCAAAGTGGTGAGGGTTTATTTCAAAATCTCATCCTTATTTAGGATTTTTTATATTTATGTTTAAATTCATGGAATTAAATGATATTCATTTATTATACCACAAATATTTTTTTCTTATGTTTATTTTTTAAATTACATTTTCCTTTCCTTTTCCTCTTTCTAAGAACTCAAAATTCTGAAATAATTTCTTTAATGAAAACTGACTTTGTCTTTCTTTTCAGTCAGGAATATTTTTATTCATATTTCTATTTTATTTAAATAGTTTTAAATAATATTTTTACTACTATACAATTATTTATTAGTTTTATTTTTAACAATGTTTTACATTCGATATTTTTTATTGGAATATTTTTTTGTATCCCAAATAAGTCACTTTTTACCAATGGTGTGAATAGAATATTTATTTTAAATCTTACCACATTAATTTCTTTTCCACCATCATGAATAATATTTTCATTGAATTTCCATTTAAAATATTATATTATTCATTTAATTGAAAATAATTTTCCTAATAGTCTATAAATTTTTAGATTTTCAATAAGAGATTTGTAAATGAAAATGGTATTTTTCTCAAGAAATGTTCTAGTTATCTTTTAAAATTATTTTGATATATGTCAACATCCTTTGATGAATATTATGATTTAATGGGAATATAATAAGATTATACCATCCACCATATTTCTATAGATGTGTTATGATAATTTTTAATTGGTAATGTACTAAAATTTAGTATGCTATTTTTTTCAATATGGATAGTCATTGATTATTAAGAGACATTGATTAAGTTGTATTATTTATTCATATGATAAATTAATTGGACTTATTAAGTGATGTGTAGAGACTAGTATTACATATCCCATCTATGCATCAATTTGTATAATTTAAAAAATATTTTGGGTACTTGGTATATATCTTACACATTTATGTGTGAATTCTTGTCACGAGGCATCAAAGATAAGTTTAAAATTTCCAACAATATAAATTCCTTCATTATGAAATCAGTTATTTATGTCCATGTGATTATTAAAATAGTTATGTTAACCATGGATAAGTTTAAATCTTTGGTGATTATTTATATTTCATTATTTTATTCTCATTTATTTGTACCATATTTTTCATTCCTTATTTATTCTATGATAGCTTCCACCATTCACATTCTCTTACTAAGAATCTGAGATCACCCTTTTTTGTTTCCTTTATCTAGGATACCAAGAAGTGTATTGTGATTTATATGAAAGGATATTCAAGATAGAATAATAATTTTCTTAAATAAAATACTATGCTACATTTTATGTTTTCATATTTAATATTACATTCAAGTATTTATTGAGTTTTACAAGATTACTGAACTATCCAATCCTTCAGGATGCAACCCATCGTATCTTATTACAATATTGTAAAATAACCACCATGTTTAGGATACTATAGTTAAGATGTCATAGTTAGTGTCAAAGTAAGTTTAGTAGGACCCTTTGGAGCTACATTTTGGAAAAAAAATATTAGAGAACATTACCCTATAATATATTCTTGGGACACGTCTATATATAGAGTAATATCATGAAGTTTTGGTAAAGTAGAGATTACATGGTTTTTATAGAAAATAAATCCTTGTATGGATACTAAAAAGTTGATACTTCTATGGAAAAGATACATCTAGTGGTAAAAACTCTAAAAGGTGATGACTATGTATAAATTTGACCATCACTGGTGAAAGATGAGTGGTCCTAAGACTTTAAATTTGGCTTGAAAATCCCAATGGATATTCTTGAGTTAATTCAGATTTTTTTATAATCCATTATTATAAATGAGAGGATAGAACCTATGGAAAACCATGATATACTATAGTGATTTGTGATTAAACTAAAGTATCATGGGTTAATAAGAATAAGTTTGATCATTAGTTTATAGGAAAAGAAACCCCTTTTTATGTTTTATGTGATGGGAGTTTAAGATTATTAAGAATATTTTGGGATACATTTATTAGAATAAAACCCTTGGGTCTAGCGTGTATTCTAGTTAAAAGGTTATTCAAGGATAATTATTTTATATTTTTTAGAAATATGTTTAAAGGTATTGATAAACTTAAGGGTTAATATGATCTTTTTTTGATTTAATTATGGGTTATTATATTTTGGGAACATATGTTTTATCATATAGATAACCATGTGATTGAAAATTGACTTGGTGACTATGTGATTAATTTTTTTTTGGAAAAAGTTCACTATATTTTTAGGGAAAATTATATGATTATGATAAAAGAAATATTATTTTATAGGATGATATTTCATTTTAGGGACAAATATTGAGTCAACTTGTTGAATAATATATGTTTTTATAGTGGTTTAATGGTGATTTAGGTTATTTTGGGAAATAATTAGTATATTATAGAGATTATATAATGAAGAAAAATAATTTTTTTATATGTGACTTCAGGAGATATTGATGTTATTTGGAGACAAATGTTAAGTATACCAGGGAAAAATATATGATCAAATATTTCTAACTTTTGTATTTTGAACTTATTCGGGAATATTTTGAAGAGTTTTAAGGTTAGTTTTTTATAGAATTATAAATGTTGAACATTAGGTGATATTGTTTATATTTTGGTGATTTATGTATTATTTTTTATTTATGTTGAATATTAAATCATCTTATGCTAACCATTTTGGTTTTGGTTAATAAAGATAAATAAGAGGAATAATTTATCATTTTTTTGAATCTTATCATCTATTAAAAATTAATTTTATTGAATTTGTAATGAAAAATTCATCTTGAATATTCATTTTATAGAGTATTGGATTTGATATAAGTGGAAATTAATCAAACCAAAGGATGAAACTATAATACCCGACCTTAAACATTATATAATCCTGAGTTTTAGTTAAGAAATTACTTTATTTCACATTGGGAATCTTTTTAGGATTAGAGTTTTAGATAATTAATCCATAACTCATACATAAAAAATTATAAAAATACAAAGTGGACACTTATGAATAGTATCCATTTCCATATAATATACAACATTTTAAATAAAACATGATCATATTTTTGAAAAATCTTCATGGCATTCAAAATTACATATTCCAATCCGTTTGTCATCCTTATGTCCTATGAAAAACATTAAAAAACATGGGATGAGAATAAAAAGATCAGTAAGTGATATAAAATAAGAAAACCATTAGTCCATTAATAAAAATTAGAACCCATGAAAAATTTATCATAAAGTAATAATTGTTTCCCTTAATAAGTAGTAAATACATTCCTTTTAAAACAATATCATTTCATACCTTTTTAGAAATCAAAATAATACCATAAAACCCATGACAGGAATAGAAAATACATAGAGGTATCTTTGGATGTAATTATACTTGTCACTTGACCGCGTTGTCTTGAAACATAAAATTGATTTTGTTTTTAAAGTCAATTTATATTCTAGGGATGACTCTAGGTCATATATCAAGGAGTGTTGGATGTTTAAAGTGTGTATTTTTAATAAAATAGACTAAATTAGGGTGGTTGTTTTGAAAACAGTTTTAAAAATAAAATGATATAATTAAAGTGTTTAATAGTTGACATAGAAAGGTGGTATCTTTAGAATTATTAGATAAGGATTTCATTTCAAGTTCACTACACATATTTTATAGTTCATTATTCTTAAAATTTCACATGGTTTAATGGAATTCTTTGGTTGAGGGTTGTAAAGATCTCGATTCTCCTCTTGATACTTAAAATGATGGATAAAGAACCAACCCTTGACACAACAATCATGTTGTCAAGGTTTTCACCTCAATCATAGAACAAGGTATACCCAATCATAATGAAATATCATGCATGCGAATTTGAAAAAGGATTCTTGTGTTTTCCTGTAAGAACCCAGTTTTTGCTGCGAAAGACTTTGGAATATTCTTGATGATATTCCAGAGCAGCGCCATCAGACGGCGTGCGATTCCGAGCCCCGGAGTGGCCGGAACTAAATTTTCAGTGCGTAAACACTAGAAACTCCAAATAAGTGTGATAACTCCAAAACGGAGCTTCAGATCAGAGATCCGAGTGTACGGATGGGTCTAGAATGGGGTGTTTACCCTAGGAATGACATAAAACTTATCGGTGCGGGATTTTTGGAACCCTCGCTCGCTTTCTGAAGGTTAAACGGATAAATTAATTAATTAATTTCGTCATTTAATGTTGAAACACAGGTATCTCTTAAAAGGTGGCTCGGATTGGAAAACTGAGGGCACCGTTGAGTTAGAAGCGTGCCGTTTACCCTAGGAGGGGTGTAAGTTTTGCGGGCGCGGGCCGTCTGTGAAAAATGGCCCCAAGGGCATTTTCGTAATTTGGTGGCCTCGTGCGCTAAGTTTAATAACTTTTGAACGGGGCCTCAGATTAAAATTCTGAGACCTCCTTTGTGCTCGGTTGGTGGTGTTTACCCTAGGGGAGGCTTAACATTGACCCCGTCGGAAGTTTCGGATGCGGGTCTTTTCGGGGGTTTTAAATTAATTAAATTGTTAATTAATTTTATTTAAACCCTCCCCCTCCCCCTTCTCCCTTGAACCCCCTGGAAGGCCCTCCTCTCACTCTCCTCCTCCACCTCCAGCGAGGCGGCTCCGGCGAGGCAGCTCCAGCAAGGCGGAGGATCGTGCGGCGAAGCTTCGGGCGAAGCCCAAGAGGTAGGATCGTGCGTATTTCATTTTTAATTCCCGCACATCCTTTGAACCCATAAACATACGTCGAAATGCTGTCGGATTTTCGAACAAAACCCATGGATGTGTAGTATAAATTATGAGCTTTTTATCTCCATTTATGGAATCGAAATCGGAGTTCGGAGGAGGCCTCAACGGCTCGTCGAAGTTTGCGGGTTTTCAATTTTTGTTCCGGCGGTTTCCGGCCGGTTTGGGTGATCCGGAGGTCCGAGGCGCGGTGGAAGGGGCTTCGGTGGCAGCTGGCGGTAGTGCTCCTCAGCGCGGAGGCACGGAAGTGCTCTTCGGTGGTGGCGGCTGACGGAGGGCGCTCGGCTTCAGCGGGGCGCGGCATCTGTCGGCGAGGCGAGGCAGAGCTCGCCGGGGGAGCGCCGGGGCGCGACAACCGCGGGGTCGCGGGGTGCGACCCCCACGCGGGGACAGAGACCCGCCGTGTTCGGGTCTCCGCGGGCAACCAAGGCCGACCCTTCATGGCCGGTCTGCTCAGGAAGGACCGCGGGTCCTCAGCCGGCCCGCATTGCTGAGCCGCGGGCCGGCCAGAACGGGCGGACCGGCCGGTCCAGGCCGGTCCAGCCCAAGGGGATTGTCGCCTTTGTGTTCGGACACCCGTGTCTTCCAATACGGGTGTCCGATTTGCATTCCGTATGTTGCAGAGCCTTCCTAGAGTCGAGGCAAAGTTTTTGAGATGGTTTCGGGAATTTAAATTCCTAAAAAGAGGGGGGCCGCGGAGGCGCAACGTGTTTTTAAGTGGACGAACGTTTCTCCCGAGATCCTTGTTTTGGGCGGCGCGGACGCATCCGATGTCCGTTTTGAGCACCGTCAGCAGCGTTGCACCCCTGGCGACGGGGCGAAGGTTTCCAGGGCGGTTTCGGGCGTTGATACTGGATTTGAGGCGTGGGCCCCATGATCCGTCTTTTGAGCTGCACGCAACGTTTAGCAACTTTTTCGTCGGGCGTCCATTCGGGGCGTGCGAGCAGTCGATTCTGGATGCTTTTCCGAGGGGATTGCAATGGTGCAATCCACCCACTATAATTCTGCACGATGGTGCGGGCCCTGCGAGGGCCGTTTCAGGAGTTGACCGTGATTTCCATCTTTATCACCAGGCGACCGTTTTGGAAAAGTGAATAGTCCATTTTGTGTACTTTTTTGAGAGGATCGCAACGGTGCGATCCGTTCGTTGAGTTTCGGGACCGGGATGCGGGTCCCACGTGGTACCGCTCGTGTGCGGTGTGCCGGAATGCATCTTTTTCTCAGGATATCCGTTGCACTGAAGTGAGTAGTGCTTTTGACGTGTTTTCCCGAGGGGATCGCGATGGTGCGATGCACTTGACTGTTTTCGGGGCCAAGGCTCAGGATCACGGGACGCCGTTCGGGCGTGAGGCGGTGTTGGTGACTTTTTCGTCGGATATCCGTTTGAGGCGAGTAAGTAGTCGATCTCACGTGTTTTTCCGTGAGGATTATAATGGTGTGATTCGTTTGGCTGTGCGGAGCCTCTTGCGCGATCTTGAGAAATGTGGAAGCATGGAAGGTGCTCCAGTGGTGGTTCTCCCTACCTTGTTTGTAGCGGACCCTTGGCGTGTGATCGTGCACTCTTGGGAGTGTGATGTAAATGGTTCATGAGATGTGGCTGGCCATGCCTGGGCCTTTGAGGTGGAGTTTTTATGTCACGCCTTCGCGTTGACGTTGGGTGCCGTGTGCACGATAGTCTTAAGGATGGACACGCGGTGTACTCTGGGAGTATACGAGATTGCTTATAGGTATGTTTGCTTTGTACCTGAGACGTTCGTGCGCTTGGTTGGGGTTGACTTGGGGCCACACGTCATGTGGGCCCCACGTGTGTGCCGTGTTCTGCTTTGCGTACTTGGACCTCTCACGTCGTAGAGGGTCCCTTTGTGCTTGTTTGATTGGCTAGCAGGGTGGAGTTTATTTCCCCTGGCTTTGTGCTCATTTGTTTGACCAGCAGGGTTGAGTGGTCTCCCCCTGGTTTCGTTCTCGATGTCTTGGCCGATAGCGGTGCTAGTGACACCCAGTGATGGAGCAGATGTTGCACCTATTTTGGGTGAGTTGTTCTGGAGTTGGGAGGTTGCGCGATACCCACTCCGTGTTCGGTTGGCCAGTGTTGTACCCTCCAGTTGAGATGGCCAGAGCAGTTCGGAGTTTGAACCTCCAGTGGGGCTGGGGAGTGGGTTACTCATCGGCTTCTAGGGTCTACCCTCCAGCAGAGACTGGGAAGTGGGTCACCCGATGCACTTAGGGTCTACCCTCCAGCAGAGACTGGGCAGTGGGTCACCCGATTCTTTTAGGGTCTACCCTACAGTAGAGACTGGGCAGTGGGTCACCCAACGCTCTTAGGGTCTACCCTCCAGCAGGGACTGGGCAGTGGGTCACCCGACGACCTCTTAGGGTCTACCCTCCAGCAGGGCTGGGAAGTGGGTCGCCCGTTGTCTAGTTCCAGGTCTACCCTCCAGCAAGGCTGGGTAGTGGGTCACCTGTCGACTTATTCCAGGTCTACCCTCCAGCAGGACTGGGCAGTGGGTCGCCTGTCGACTTATTCCAGGTCTACTCTCCAGCGGGGCTGGGCAGTGGGTCGCCTAATGATGTATTAAGGTCTACCCCTAGCGGAGCTGGGCAGTGGGTCGCCGGATTATGTATTATGAATTACCCTCCAGCAGGGCTGGGCAGTGGGTCACCTGGTATCCTATTATGAATTACCCTCTAGCAGGGCTGGACAGTGGGTCACCCGGTATCCTATTAAGAATTACCCTCCAGCAGGGTTGGGCAGTGGGACACCTGTTGGCATTCCAGACTCAGTCCTTTCTACTAGGCTAGTCTGTGGCTTTCCTCCGTGACCACCGGAGCGGGACCCTTGGTTGTACGGGTTGGTGGTGGAACGGATTTGACTTTGAGGAGACCTCTCGACTATAGGGTAGTGACGAGGTGTGGTTTGACTTTCCCTAGAACTCTCAAGTTCGAGGGGCGCTTTCCCCACCGAGACGCGTTCTTGTGACACGATCTAAAACCATGCGGGCGAGTCAGTGCCGTCCAAAGCAGATAGTGTCAAAGTGTGGTGATTGAGACCCTCGACTTGCGGTTCGGGGCGGACATACGAGATGCTGGGCATCGATGGTTTACTTCTGGGACTTGGCTACTCTTTTCTTGGGCTGAGCTACGGGACGGAGATCCCCTTACAATCTTGTTCGGGCTTCTTGGCAGAGCATATATATGTATATACCTTGTTTTCGAGTACCCACTCTTGGGTTATGGCTACTCTCCTTCCAGGAGAGGTGAAGACGCACGAGGTATGCCACGTTCTTTCCGTGTCTAGCTTCTCGTGGTTGGATGAGTCTACTCTCCTACTATAGGTAGCGATGACTCGACAAAAAGTTCATCTTCTCAGCATTTCCATCTCCTTGCATCTGGACGAGTCTACCTTCTTTCCTCTTGTTGGGTTGAACTGGACTCTCTGCTGTTACTCTTTACTGCACCCCCGATTGGACTCCTTTACCTTTTCCTTGTTCGCTCTACTGCTCACCCTTCGGTACCTCCTTTTATTGCTCCCTCAAGCCTTTGGGGTATCCTACTGCGTATTTTTATACTCACCCCTGCTTGGGCTTTTCCCGCACTTGGTGTGCCCTTGCAGACGACGGACAGGTGGAGCATGACTTCGGTGGAGCGTAGGAGCTTGGGAGCTTGGACCGTGTGCGGTGGTCGTGGACGGGTTTCAGGTGGCAGACCCGTCAGCTATTTCTTTTCGTTTACATGTTGCCGGGTTGTGGCACTTTTTGGTTGGGCACGTGTTTTTCCCCTTTTCTTTTCAGCTTGTACCTTGTACTGTTTAGAGGTCAATGCACATTTGTGGTATTTATATAGTATTTGCCATTTTTCTTTACTTGTCTTTCCTTTTACTCTGCACTTTGCATTGAGTGTGCTGCGTGTGGGTGTGTACAGGTGCTTAGGCAAAGGCCTCCCCGTGTTGTTGTGCCTTCGGCGCTGGTCGCCAGCCCCTGGCCAATGGAGGCGGGCTTGGGGTAGTTGCGACTTGAGCCCGGGTAGGGTCGGGTCATGACAAAGTGGTATCAGAGGTGGTTCATTCCTTGGGATGTTGTGCGGATGTCTCTAAAAGAGGAATTGGTTGGGATATAGGGAAACAATGTTAACATGTCTCGAGATCGGCTCTCAGGCCAGGGAGTCCAGTGATGGTGCGGCGGTCGACGTATCCATTCACCAGGACCTTGATAACCCTCTTGTTGACTCGGCATGCTGAGACACTTGTTGCAGGGAAATTAGTTTGTGCATCACATAGGATTGAGTCTTTGATTTTCCTTCTTGAGTCAGCTCCCCATCGTTGTTGTTAATGGTATATACATATATGCTCATTTGACCGCGACACTCCTTGATAATATTCAGGATGTCTCCACAAAGACAGCCATCCCAGATATCAGCTTTGGTGTGTGACAATGACCCTGTGATCTACGAGGCCACAGTCTAGGACCCATCATACGAGCCCCTTTCTCCGGGTGGGCTGGTAGCAGCACCCCCACCTGTTGAGCAGCAGGCAGTTTCAGCAGAGCAGGCTGAGCTTGAGCGCAAGTTGAGCGCGCTCCGTGAGTTCTAGCGGTAGAGACCGCTGAGGTTCAGTGGTGAGCCAGACCCTCAGGCAGTAGAGGTTTGGCTCGAGGCTGTGGTTCTCCTTTTCAGGCTTGTACAGACGCCGACAGATCAGAAAGTGGCTTTGGAAGCCACCCTTTTTTGTGGATTAGCTTGGCGTTGGTGGAGTATGGTGACTCAGTTTCTTGGAGAGTCGTCTCTTTCGTGGGGCGACTTTCAGTTGTTGTTCCATGAGAAGTTTTTCCCCTCCTGCTTGCGCTCCTTTGGGATTCAGGAGCTCCTGCAGTTTCAGCAGGGAGGGATGACGGTGGCCGAGTACGCGGCTAGTTTTGCAGACCGTGCACGATTTTACCTGGACTTGGTCCATGATGACAACTTCCGAGCGCGGAAGTTTGAGCAGGGTCTCCTCCGAGAGATTCGTGCTTTCATAGTACCCTTGGTCATTTCTACATATGCCGGGGGGCTAGAGCAGGCTCTGGTGACAGAGGGCTTCCTGTCATTTTTTCCGTCGGTAGTGGCAGTGGGTGCGACAGAGCCGGGACGTCTGCCGTAGCTAGCAGGCGCCGAAGGACATGACCTCGATACGGGTGGCCTTCCCACTGCTGATTTCAGAGACGTGGTCGTATACCCCTGTGGCGAAAAGGCGCAAGGCCTCAGCCGAGGATGCCCTTCCGTGAGTGGATCCTGGGCCGTGGTCGTACACCACAGTGGCACCGTAGGGCACCAGGGCAGCCCAGAGAGCGCCAATGCTATGCTTGTGACGGGCGAGGTCACTTGGAACGAGACTGCCCGACCCGAGTTGCTGAGAGCTTCGGGCAGGAAGTAGGTGCACCACCACGGCAGAGGTAGCGCCGTGATCGGAGTAGTGGCCAGAGAGGTGGTGCTAGAAGAGGAGCAGGAGGAGCTTGAGGTGGGGGACGACGTTACGAGATCTCCCCATCACCACTAGGCGGTCCACGTCAGGCTCTGGGAGCTGACAGTTGGGTCCGCAGGTAGCTGCGAGCTTTGGATGTCTACGATCCGGCAGAGCATGGGATGGTGAGAGGTACCCCTTGCGACTCTTCTACTTCTTGCAGTAGAATTGTTAGGCTCTGCGTGTGAAAGGATTTTCTCTCTACTCCTTGTTTGAGGTGTTACTAGGGTGACGCAGGGCGTCAGGTGTTGTCACGACCCGACCCTACCCGGGCTCGAGCTGCAACTACCCTAGGCCCGCCTCCATAGGCCAGGGGCTGATGACCAGCGCCGAAGGCACAACAACTCGGGGAGGCCTTTGCCTAAGCACCTGAACACACCCACACACAGCACACTCAATGAAAAGTGCATATTAAAAGAAAAGACAAGCAGAGTAAAAAGAACAACTGCTATAAATAAACCCCAGAGTGCATCGACCACTACAAGTACAAAGAAAGATGAAGGTACACTGAAAAGAAAAGGGGCAAAACACGCGCCCAACCAAAAAGTGCCACAACCCGGCAACAGGTAAACAAAAGAAATAGCTGACGGGTCTCCCACCTGGAACCCGACCACGACCACCGCACGCGGTCCAAGCTCCCAATCTCCTACGCTCCACCGAAGTCACGCTCCACCTGTCCGTCGTCTGCAAGGGAACACCAAGTGCGGGCAAAGCCCAAGCAGGGGTGAGTATAAAAATACTCAGTAGGATACCCCGAAGGCTCGAGGGAGCAACAAAGGAGGTACCGAAGGGTGAGCAGTATAGCGAACAAGGAATAGAAAGGAGTACAACCAAGGGTGTAGTAAAGAGTAACAGCTCAAACCAACAAGTGAAAGGAAGTAGACTCGTACAGGCACAAGGAGCTGGAAACGGTGAGAAGATGAACTTTCCTTCTAGTCTTCGCTACCTATAGCAGGAGACTAGACTCATCCAACCACGAGAAGCTAGACACGGAAAGCACGTGGCATGCCCCACGCGTCTTCGCCTCTACTGGAGGGAGAGTAACCAAGCCCAAGGAGTGGGTACCAGAACAAGGTATATACATTTCCATATGCTCAAACAAGAAGCCCAGACAATGTCATAAGGGGATCTCCGTCCCGTAGCTCAGCCCAAGAAAGAGTAAGTCGCCTACAGTCCCATAAGTAAACTCCATCGATGCCCAACATCTCGAACGTCTGCCCCGAATCGCAAGCCAAGGGGCTCAATCACCGCACCTTGACACTATCCGCTTTGGGCGGCAATGACTCTCCCGCACGGTTTTAGATCGCGTCACAAGAACGCGTCTCGGTGGGGAAAGTTCCCCTAGTACTTGAGAGTTCTAGGGAGAGTCAAACCACACCTCGTCACTACCCTGTAGTCGAGAGGTCTCCTCAAAGTCAAGCCTTTCCATCACCGACCCGTACAACCAAGGGTCCCGCTCCGGTAATCACGGAGGTATGACACATACTAGCCTAGTCGAGAGGACTGAGTTTGGAATGCTAACCGGTGTCCCACTGCCAGCCCTGCTGGAGGGTAATTCATAACTAGATATCGGGTGACCCACTGCCCAGCCCTGCTGGAGGGTAAACCCTAAGACATCATCCGGCGACCCAATGACCAGCCCCGCTGGAGGGTAGACCTTAATACATCGTCAGGCGACCCACTGCCCAGCCCCGCTGGAGGGTAGACCATAATCAGATATCGGGTGACCCACTGCCCAGCCCTGCTGGAGGGTAAACCCTAAGACATCATCCGGCGACCCACTGCCCAGCCCTGCTGGAGGGTAAACCAAATTACATCATCAGGCAACCCACTGCCCAGCCCCGCTGGAGGGTAGACCTGGAATATGTCGACAGACAACCCACTGCCCAGCCTTGCTGGAGGGTAGACCTGAAACTGGACGACGAGCGACCCACTGCCCAGCCCTGCCGGAGGGTAGACCCTAAGAGGTCGTCGGGTTACCCAATGCCCAGTCTCTGCTGGAGGGTAGACCTTAAGTGCATCGGGAGACCCACTTCCCAGTCTCTGCTGGAGGGTAGACCCTAAAAGTGTCAGGTGACCCACTACCCAGTCTCTGCCGGAGGGTAGACCGTAGAATCCGATGAGTAACCCACTGCCCACCCCCGCTGGAGGGTAAAACTCAGAACTGCTCTGGCCACATCCACTGGAGGGTACAACACTGGGCAACTGAACACGGAGTGGGCATCACGCGACCACCCAACTCCAGCACAACTCACCCAAAGGGGTTCAACACCTGTTCCATCCACTACTGGAAAAACAGGTATTTGCGACGGGCTATTTGCGACGGGATCCCGTCGCAAATAGCCATTTGCGACGGGGCCCCGTCGCAAATAGCCCGTTGCGGAAAACGCCGTCGCAACTAAACTTATTTGCGACGGGACCGTCGCTAAAGCCCTTTTTTGCGACGGGCATTCTCCCCGTCGCAAATAGTATTCCGTATTTTTGTAAAAAACTTTTTAAACAGTTATTGCGACGGGCCCGTCGCAAAAACTATTTGCGACGGGTCCCGTCGCAAAAGCTATTTGCGACGGGACCGTCGCAATAACGTTTTTTTTTAAAAAATAAAAAAATAAATAATACTAGTATTTGCGACGGGAACCAGGACCCGTCGCAAATACTATTCATAGTAATTGCGACGGGACCCGTCGCAATTACTCTTTTTAAAAAAAAATAAAAAAATATTAATAATACTAGTATTTGCGACGGGCATAGTATCCCGTCGCAAATACTATAAAAAAAATAAAAAAAATAAATTATTAATAAATTATTTTAATTAATATAATAATAGAATTATAATTTACAAATGAAAATAATAAATTATTTTAATTACTATAATAATAGTAGAATTATAATTCAAAAATAAAAATAATAGAATACTAATAAATAATTTAATTAATATAATAATATTATAATTATAATTCATAAATAAAAAAAATATTAATAAGTTATTTTAATTAATATAAAAATAATAGAATTATTTTACATTCAAATATTAAAATAATTCAAGTATTACAAAAAAATAATTAAATTATAATATTATAAAATTTTAATATATATATAAAATTTTAATATATATATAATTTAATATTATAAAATATAAATATTATTATTATTCATATTAATATTGTTATTTAAAAATATAATATTATTAATATTTTATAATGAGACAGAAACTACGAATAGAAAAAAAAAATATTTTGATTTCACAAATTTTATAACAGAAATACAAACTCTAATCTGTAGGAGGGGGGGGAGGTGGGGGATCTGCAGATGGTGGTGGAGGAAACTCCATCCCTAAAGCATGAGTGAGTCGGCGCATGTACTCCATCTGCTCCTGATGCTGCTGCTGCCACCGACTCGTCTGCTCCTCGTACAGCTGCTGCTGGCGTCGACGCTCCTCCTCATGCTGCTGACGTATCTGCTCCTGCTCCTGTCGGAGACTCTCTATCTGTGCAGTCTGAGATCGCAACTGCTCCTCATACTGTGTAGAAGAAGATGCACGAGCTCCCCTCGAGCTGGACGCCGACATCGCAGCACTGCCATAATAATCTCCGGGAGTCAGTCGAGAGCCGATACCAACTACCCGGCCCTTCTCGAAGGCATACTGGGTGGCCTGCATCCATGCCGCCTCATCAAACTGACGGGCAGTGGTCTGATCTGATGACTCGGCCTGACTCTCAGGCCGGGCCTGTGCCGCTGCGGCCTCATATGACTCCTATAGTTGCAATTTAAAATTAAAATTGTGAATATATTATATGCAGTTAATTTTTAAACTTGAAAACAAATAATACTGACCACGATGTGATGCTGACGATCACCTCTGAGCTCCCCAGTAGCAGGATCACTATACATCCTCCGATATACGTCGTACTCTGTAATATCGGGGTGCTCGACAGCCTATAAGAATAAAAAATAAACTGTTAATATTTATAGTTATATAAAATATTTATAAATAATGTATGTACCAGATGCTGTCTATGAGTACTGAAAGAACGACTCCCAGCTCGATGAGTCACCTCCTGCCTCCCCCGATTCTGCCTCCCCACCGATGATCTCCTCTGAAAGGCACCACTCAACCAGTGCACACATAATCCATCCCATACATGGGATGAAATGTACTCTGGTCGGTGTGCTCTACATGACTCCTCAAAATCTGACACTCCTGCTTTCTTCATCGCAGCTTTTCTTAAATTGTGCAAAAACTGACGAAGGCGATCACGCATGGCCACCTCCCATGCCTCGTGGATTGCGTCACGCATGGTATCCTCGATCGGATACCATAAACCCTACAAATAAATCAAAATATCAAGTTAGAAATGAAATAATTTTCAAAATAAAAATTATTTATTTACGTACGTACCAACCAATGGCCGAACATGGCCTGCTGCACATCAATGGGAATCTGCTCCCATGTGGTCCACGGCTGAGAGAAATAGTTGCGCAAAATAGCGCTGCCCTGTCCGACTGCTATATGCGAAAAACTGAAAAAATAATAAACATTTATTATGTGAATAGATTAATGAAATCTTAGTCAAATTCACAGGTTATTACACAGGTTATCACACCTCCGGGTGCGCGGATCAAACCCAAGACGTGGACGTCGCTCGGGGACGGGGTCAGGAATCATCAATCGTGCAAGACCGCGCCCCCTCCGCGTACTCCCTGGAGCGGCTGCAGGCTGAGGGTCATCTGCCAGCAACTCATCCGCATCGAAAGGCAGGTCAGCCTCCGCCAACTCACGAAATGTGGCCTCGTCCATCTGAAACAGAAAATGTTAATATTAGCAAATAATTGATAATTACTATTATATATACATATATATACATATTATGATTGTATATAAATACCATGGAATTCTATAAGTGTTCATCTTCATCATCATCTTCATATATGTCAATGTCATCTTCATATTCCTCCTCAACATCATCGATATCCATTCGAGTTGCAGTTGCTTCATCTCTTACCATTTCAAATTCATGTGTGACATCATTAACATCATCGTCATCACCGACTCTTAAATGTGGGGTGTCGTCATCGATACTCATATCTCTTTGTAAAAAAGATTGATTTTGAGTACTCTCTTGAAAAACTTCAATTCTTTGCACATCAGTGAAAGCACATTCACTTTGACTAAACTGATTGTCTCGAATTTTGATTTTTATTACACTCCACCAATCAGTCAAGTCTCTTGATGTTGCACAGTACTTTGCATAATAAACTTGATATGCCTGTTGAGCCAATAAGAATGGTTCATTTACTGCGAGAACACTTTTACATTTAATATCGATGATTCCATGAGTCGGATGAACACGCACGCCTCTCTCTGTATCCAACCACCGACATTTGAACATGGTTATGTAATGTTGTCCAAGATAACAGAGTTCAATGATTTCATCAAGCATGCCATAAAAGTCAACTTCATTTTCTCGATGATGAGATCCTCTCAAGCTAACTCCACTGTTCATTGTTTTTTTCGATTCCCCATATGCATGCGTGTGGAATCGAAATCCATTCACCACATATGCATTATAAGTTTTAACAAGTTTGGAAGGTGGGTTACTCAATACACAGAGCCGTTTGTCAATTTTATCAGCATGTCGAGACACCTGAAGATTTGTGAAATAATTATCAATATAGTAAACTATACATTGAATGAGTTGCTAAATGATAAAGAATTTATGTTACCAGTTTTTGAAACCACTGAGAGAAATTTTTCAGTCACCGTTCTTCGAGAGCAGCTGCTGTAATTTGTGGAATTTGTTTCTTGATATGATTATCATACAACCTATAAAAACCAAAGTTATTTACTGTAACATAAATGATAGAATAAGTGATATAAACACTTACAGTACAACTGATGTCATCTCTTCACAGTTGAGCAGAACATACGTATGAGCTCTATGATGTTCATCATCTGAAAGCCAGCGTTCAGAAACTCCACCAAAACCAAGCTCTGACTGGTTGAAAACAGATAATTGATTGTCGATTTCATCAATATTCCTCTCATTCCGTCCCATTCGGTTGTGTTTTGAAGGATACTCAGATTCAAAATAATGGGAGCAGAAAAAAGATATTTCCTCTTGCAAATAAGCTTCTACAATAGATCCTTCAACAGATGCTTTGTTGCGTACTTTTCTTTTCAATTTTTGCATGCATCTTTCAAATGGGTACATCCATCGAAACTGTACCGGACCTCCACATTTGGCTTCATATGGCAAATGTAACATCAAATGTTCCATTGAGTCGAAGAAAGACGGCGGGAATATTTTTTCCAGTTTACATATAATTACAACAACATCTTTTTCAAGTTTGCCTAGAGCATCATAATCTGCCGTAGCCGCACAAATTTCCCGAAAAAAATGAGACATGTCTGTTATGGAATCCCAAATCACAGAATTCAACAGACCTCTTAATCCAATTGGTAGAAGTCTCTCCATTATAACATGACAATCATGACTTTTCAATCCAGTAATATGACCATTCTTTACACATCTACCCAAATTGGAAGCACAGCCATCTGGAAGTCTCAAATCTGCAATCCACTGACAAAATAATAAACGGTTTTCTTTAGATAGTGTATAAGCTGCTTTTGGTTTCAGTAACCTTTCTGTTCTGACATTCTCAAATAGTTCCAATTCTGGACGTCTGCAAATTTGGGCAAGATCTAAACGTGCATTTACATTGTCTTTGCTCTTTCCTGGCGTATCCAAAACTGTATGAAACAAATTATCAAAACAGTTCTTCTCAATATGCATGACATCTAACATGTGTCGGACCAACAAATCAGACCAATATGGCAAATCCCAAAATATGCTACGTTTAATCCAATTGTGTTCTTTCCCAAAACCAGAAATTTTCTGTTGGTTTATTGTGGGACCAAAAGTGATGGGAGGTAATGAAAATACAACCGATTTTAACTCCGAACCTGATAGCATTTTTGGAGGTCCATCCCTTTCAACTGTTCCTTTTCTGAAATGAGATCTGTTTCTGCGAAAAGGATGATCAGCTGGAAGAAATCTGCGATGACAGTCAAAATAACAAGGTTTCTTTCCATGAATGAGCATAAATGCTTTGTTCTCTCCCATACAGTAAGGACATGATTTCTGACCATGTGTACTCCAGCCAGATAACATCCCATAAGCCGGGAAGTCACTTATTGTCCACATCAATGCTTCTCTCAGTATGAAATTCTGTTTCGTTGCAACATCATATGTACTGACACCAGTACTCCACAATAAATTTAATTCATCAATCAATGGCTTCAAATAAACATCAATATTTTTCTTCGGATGTCCTGGAATTAGTAAAGTCAAAAAGATATATGGCTCCTTCATCAACATCCATGGAGGTAAATTATACGGAGTTAAAAAAACAGGCCAACATGAATATTGACTACCATAAGATCCAAACGGACAGAAACCATCAGTGGAAAGGCCCAGTCGAACATTTCTAGCTTCTAAAGCAAATGATGGATGCACTCTATCAAAATGTTTCCTTGAATCACCATCGGCTGGATGATTCAAGCTTTTATCGGTTGAAATATTCTCTTTATGCCATGACATCATTGTCGTTGTATTCTTAGACATGAATAAACGCTGAAGTCTGGATGTAAGCGGAAAATATCTCAACTGTTTTACAGGAATCAAACCAGACTTTCCGTGTTGTCCTTCTTTATATCTCTGTTTCCCACATGTGGGACAACTATCCAACGACTCATTTTCCCCTGAATATAAAATGCAGTCATTTGAACATGCATGAATCTTCTGACAAGTAAGTCCCAAATTTCGAACCAACCTCTTACTTTCATAGTAATTTGCAGGTAAAACATTTCCTTCGGGTAACAGTGTTTTCAGCAAAGAAAATATCTGGTCAAAACATGTGTTTGACATTCCGTTATCTGATTTGATAGCCATAAATTTTGCAACTGCTTCTAATTTGCTCATCTTGCAGCCAGGATATAATGCATCCTCAGCAGACTTCAACAACTCATAAAATTCAGACGGTCCCAACTCAGGATTTGAAGCTATATCAGCCGGAGTTTCTTTATGTTGAACAGATGAACCTGCAACATCATGTACTAAATCTTGAAACTGGGATGGATCCGGAATCAAGTTGGTATCATCTGCTCTGGAACTGCGTTCACCGTGTTGATACCAAAAAACATAATCTGCTTGAAAACCAAAACGCAAGAGATGTTCCCCCACTTTGTCAAACGTGTCAAACGTTCTCAATGCACATTTTCTACAAGGGCATTTTATCTTTCCTTCTGAAACAAATTCTGAATTTGATGCCGCAAATGATAAAAAAATCTCCACACCCTCTATATATACTGGATTTAAACCAGAACCATTTGGATTTCTACGTTGATTTATCCATATGCGGTCATCTAATAATGACTGTTGACGACCTCGTTGTTCCATATTTTTCTATAAAATATAAAAGCATTACTGGTTTTGAATAATTTGTTAGAAAAAACACTCAAGCAAGGATTACTAATTATTACAATTTATTACTAATTATTACAATTTATTGCTAATTATTACTATTTATTACTAATTTAGCAATACTTAGCAATACTTAGCAAAAGGAAAACTGCTTGAATAATGAAAGGAAATTTGATAATCATCGTTGTGGAGATGGTTATAAATTTTCCCTTCATTATCCAAGCAGATTTCGTTTACTAATTATTAGTAATAAAAAAAATATTATCAATATTTACGAAAAAACAATATTAATATTATTAAAATAATAAAAAAAATTAAAAAATATTAAAATTATCAATATTCAGAACAAACTTTGTTCTATTATTAACATGTTCAAATCTTAAAGGGTCGTCAATTGTCAGGTCATGCGCAATAAAAAGTTTGTGTCAGCCATGTCTAATGTAAACTCTATAATTGTCCTTGCATGGTTGATCACTTCGCAAGTAATGTTGCAATCAGACAAACCAAGTCATTCCCTTCTTAACTATAAGAATTATCTCACATGAACCTTTACATAGATCATTCTTCCTTAAAAATTTGAGGGGATATCATTATTTTTCCCTTAAATTTTCAAGGAAGAATGGTCTATGTAAAGGTTCATGTGAGATGATTCTTATAGATAAGAAGGGAATGACTTGGTTTGTCTGATTGCAACATTACTTTTGAAGTGATCGACCATGCAAGGACAATTATAGAGTTTACATTGGACATGGCTGACAGGAACTTTTTATTGCGCATGACCTGACAATTAGCGACCCTTTAAGATTTGAACATGTTAAGAATAGAGCAAAATCTGTTGTAAATATTGATAATTTTAATATTTTATAAATTTTTATTATTTTAATAATATTAATATTTTTTTCATAAATATTGATAATATAATTTTTTTTGCTAAGTGTTCTTGAGTATTCCTGAGTATTCCTGAGTATTCCTGATTATTTGTGAGTATTCGTGAGTATTCGTGATTATTCGTGAGTATTCGTGATTATTCATGAGTATTCGTGAGTATTCGTGAGTATTCGTGAGTATTCCTGAGTATTCCTGATTATTCCTAATTATTCCTAATTATTTGCAATTATTCCTAATTATTTGCAATTATTGGTAATTATTGGCAATTATTGGTCATTATTGGCAATTATTACTAATTATTCCTAATTAATCCTAATTATTCCTAATTAATCCTAATTAATCCTAATTAATCCTACTTATTCCTAATTATTACTAATTATTCCTAATTATTGCTAATTATTACTAATTATTGCTAATTATTTCTAATTATTGCTAATTATTTCTAATTATTGCTAATTATTTCTAATTATTGCTAATTATTTCTAATTATTGCTAATTATTGCTAATTATTGGTAATTATTTCTAATTATTTCTAATTATTCGTAATTATTACTAATTATTGGTAATTAATACTAATTATTGGTAATTATTGGTAATTATTGCTAATTATTGCTAATTATTGGTAATTAATGCTAATTATTGGTAATTAATACTAATTATTGGTAATTATTACTAATTATTGGTAATTATTACTAATTATTGGTAATTATTACTAATTATTGGTAATTATTACTAATTATTCGTAATTAATACTAATTATTCCTAATTAATACTAATTATTCCTAATTATTGTTAATTATTCCTAATTATTACTAATTATTGTTAATTATTCCTAATTATTACTAATTATTGTTAATTATTCCTAATTATTACTAATTATTGGTAATTAATACTAATTATTGGTAATTAATACTAATTATTGGTAATTAATACTAATTATTGGTAATTATTACTAATTATTCCTAATTAATACTAATTATTGGTAATTATTACTAATTATTCCTAATTAATACTAATTATTACTAATTATTGTTAATTATTCCTAATTATTACTAATTATTGTTAATTATTCCTAATTATTACTAATTATTGTTAATTATTCCTAATTAATACTAATTATCGGTAATTAATACTAATTATTGGTAATTAATACTAATTATTCCTAATTAATACTAATTATTCCTAATTAATACTAATTATTCCTAATTAATACTAATTATTCCTAATTAATACTAATTATTCCTAATTATTACTAATTATTCCTAATTATTACTAATTATTGTTAATTATTCCTAGTTATTACTAATTATCATTAATTATTCCTAATTAATACTAATTATTGGTAATTAATACTAATTATTGGTAATTAATACTAATTATTGGTAATTAATACTAATTATTGGTAATTAATACTAATTATTGGTAATTAATACTAATTATTGGTAATTAATACTAATTATTCCTAATTAATACTAATTATTGGTAATTAATACTAATTATTCCTAGTTAATACTAATTATTCCTAATTATTCCTACTTATTGTTAATTATTCCTAATTATTACTAATTATTGTTAATTATTCCTAATTATTACTAATTATTGTTAATTATTCCTAATTATTACTAATTATCGTTAATTATTCCTAATTAATACTAATTATTGGTAATTAATACTAATTATTGGTAATTAATACTAATTATTGGTAATTAATACTAATTATTGGTAATTAATACTAATTATTGGTAATTAATACTAATTATTCCTAATTAATACTAATTATTGGTAATTATTACTAATTATTCCTAATTATTACTAATTAATACTAATTATTGGTAATTAATACTAATTATTGGTAATTAATACTAATTATTGGTAATTAATACTAATTATTGGTAATTAATACTAATTATTGGTAATTAAGACTAATTATTGGTAATTAATACTAATTATTTGTAATTAATACTAATTATTTGTAATTAATACTAATTATTCCTAATTAATACTAATTATTGGTAATTAATACTAATTATTCCTAATTAATACTAATTATTCCTAATTATTCCTAATTATTACAAATTATTCCCAATTATTACTAATTATTCCTAATTATTACTAATTATTCCTAATTATTGTTAATTATTCCTAATTATTACTAATTATCGTTAATTATTCCTAATTAATACTAATTATTGGTAATTAATACTAATTATTTGTAATTAATACTAATTATTGGTAATTAATACTAATTATTGGTAATTAAGACTAATTATTGGTAATTAATACTAATTATTTGTAATTAATACTAATTATTTGTAATTAATACTAATTATTCCTAATTAATACTAATTATTTGTAATTAATACTAATTATTCCTAATTATTCCTAATTATTGGTAATTATTACTAATTATTCCTAATTAATACTAATTATTCCTAATTATTACTAATTATTCCTAATTATTCCTAATTATTACTAATTATTGTTAATTATTCGTAATTATTGTTAATTATTCCTAATTATTACTAATTATTGTTAATTATTCCTAATTATTACGAATTATTGGTAATTAATACTAATTATTGGTAATTAATACTAATTATTGGTAATTAATACTAATTATAGGTAATTAATACTAATTATTGTTAATTATTGGTAATTATTACTAATTATTCTTAATTATTGATAATTATTAGTAATTAAATGAATAATTATCAATAATTAGAAATAATTACCAATAATTACAAATAATAACATTATTAATATATTTTATTATTAATATTAAAATAATATAATTTTCTAATTTATATACAGTTCTTTTTTCATCTGTGCGTTTTCTATCTCCACATACAAATAATACATGTGAAGACAGCAAACACACAGATGAAAAAAGAACTGTATATATATAAAAAATTATATTATTTTAATATTAATAATAAAATAAACTAATAATATAATAATGTTCTTATTCTTAATTATTGGTATTTATTACTAGTTATTAATATTTATTCTTAATTACTAAAAATTATTACTAATTATTCCTAATTACCATATAAACAATACTTATAATTTAAATTTATTAAATAATAAAACAATGTGAACATAATTAAATTACAACTAATTAATAATAATAGAAACTAATAAGAAATTAAAAATAAATAAAAAATTAAAATGAAGATAAATACCTTGAAAATTGATCTGTTCTGATCGTTCTTCAAAACTTTAATATCAGCTCCAGAGAAAAAACTTAAACTGGAGAAAAACTCAACTCTAGAAATATAATTCTGAGAGAGAGAGAAGATAAGGAATGAGAATGAAATGAAAAAAACGGATGGGGGTATTTATAGGTTAGATTATTTGCGACGGGCCCATTTGCGACGGGATTCCCGTCGCAAATAGTATTATTTGCGACGGTACCCGTCGCAAATACCTTAGCCAACATTTATTACGGTCAACCGGTAAATAGTTATTTGCGACGGGACCCGTCGCAAATAATCCCTGCCGACATAGTATTTGCGACGGGGGAATATTCCCGTCGCAAATACCTTTTACCGCTGCCGGTTATTTGCGACGGGAATATTTCCCCGTCGCAAATAAGTTTCCCGCGATTTGGCGCGCATCGCGGGAAAACTATTTGCGACGGGGAAAGCAATCCCGTCGCAAAAGCCTCCTTATTTGCGACGGGGAAATACCCCCGTCGCAAATAAGTTTTTAACATGACTATTTGCGACGGGAATAAATCCCGTCGCAAATAACCCGTCGCAATTGCTCATTTTTCCCGTAGTGATCACTAGGTGCCACTGGCCCCGCTACCAGCCAATCCATCGAGAACGAAACCAGGGGGGAGACCACTCAACCCTGCTGGTCAACAAACGAGCACGGAGCCAGGGGAAGAACTCCACCCTGTTGGTCAAACAAACACACAAAGGGACCCTCTATGCCGCGAGAGGTCCAAGTACCCAAAGCAGAACCCGACACGCATGTGGGGCCCACACAACGTGTGGCCCCATCTCAACCCCAACTGAGCGCACAACCATCCTCAGGTACAAACAACCACACGTACCTCCAAGCGTTCCCGTATACTCCCAGAGTATACCTCGTTCCAGCCCATAGGCTATCGTGCACACGACACCCAACGTCAACGCGAAGGCGTGACGTAACAACTCCACCTCAAAGGCCCAGACACGGCCATCCACATCTCTTGAAGCATTTACATCACTCTCCCAAGAGTGCACGATCACACGCCAAGGGTCCGCTACAGACAAAGTAGGGCGGACCGCCACTGGAGAACCTTCCATGCTCCACATTTAATAAGATCACGTTTAAGGTTCCGCAGAACCAAATGGATCGCACCGTTGTAATCCTCGTGAAAAAACACGCGAGATCGACTACTTACTTGCCTCCAACGGATATCCAATGGAAAAGTCACCAACACCGCCTCTCGCCCGAACAACGTCCCGTGATCCCAAGCCTCAGCCCCGAAAACAGTCGGGCGCATCGCACCATTGTGATCCCCTCGGGAAAACACATCAAAAGCACTACTCACATGAGTGCAACGGATATCTGGAGAAAAAGGTGCATCCCAGCGCACCGCACACGAGCGGTGCCACGTGGGACCCTCATCCCGGTCCCAAAACACAACGAACGGATCGCACCGTTGCGATCCTCTTGAAAAAGCACACAAGATGGACTACTCACTCATCCAAAACGGTCGCCCGGTGATAAAACTGGAAATCACCGTCAACTCCCGAAACTGCCCTCGTGGGCCCCGCACCATCGTGTAGAATTACAGCGGGCAGACTGCGCCAACGCGTTGCCCTCAGAAAAACACCCAACATCGACTGCTCGCACGCCCCGTACGAACGTCCGAGGGAAAATCCGCTAAAAGCTGCACGCAGCTCAAAAGACGGGCCGTGGGGCCCACGCCTCAACTCCGGCTTCGATGCCCAGAACCGCCCTGGAAACCTCCGCCTCAACGCCAGGGTCACAACGCCGCTAACGACGCTCAAAACGGACTTCGGACGCGTCCGCGCAGTCTAAAACAAGAATCCCGAAAAAACGCTCGTCCACTTAAGGACGCGTCGCGCCTCAGCGGCCCCTCGTTTTGGGAATTAAAAATTCCCGAAACCATTTCAAAAACTTCGTCTTGACGCAAGCTCCGCGCTGCCGCAGACAGCGCGCAAAACGGACGTCCGTAGCTAAAGATACGGGCGTCCGAATGTATTAGGGGAGAACCCTTCGGGCCGGACCGGCCCGGTCTGGCCGGTCCGCCCTGCTCGGGCCGGCCCGCTGGGTCCGCGGCCCAGCCGCCTAGGTCCGGCCCAGCCGACCCCGCGGGCCGCCGCCCCGCGGCCCGCTGCTTGCCTCGCCCGCGCGCCGCGCGGGCACCTCCACCGACCGGCCAACATGGCCGGTCGAGTCCACGAGGAGACCCGCCTTTGGCGGGTCTCGGTCTCCCCAGCGGGATCGCGAGCCGCGACCCTGGACGCCCCCCTGGTCGGCACCCCCAGCCGGCGCCCTCTCACCGGCTCCCCGCTACACCGCCACGCCGCGGGCCGCCAGCCGCCTTTCGAAGCCACGGTCGCCGCGCCGCCTGCCCGGAGCTGAGCCGCTCCGCCGCGCCATCTCGCCGGACCGCCCTGCCGACCGCCGGAAACCGCAAAACCACCCCCAACTTCGCCGGGCCGCTGCGGACGCCTCAGAGCTCCGATTTCACATCCAAAAGGTGCATCAGAAAGCTCGGATCGATCTCTACTAATCTATGGGCTTTGTTCGTAGATCGGGCGGCAATTCGATGGTATAAATTGGGTTCAAAAGAAATGAGGGAATTTAAAAACAAAATAAAACTCCTACCTCGTGGGGCTTCGCCCGACGCTTCCCGCGCGATCCGCCCCGCGCCGTTGCCTCGCCGGAGTTGGCTCGCCGGAGCTCGCCTCGCCAGAGCTCACCGGAATGGAGGAGGGAAGGGGAGAGGGTGTGTGGGAGAAGAGGAAGAAGAAGAAGGGGGGGGGGGGGGTGTTTAAGTACAAAACACTTAAACGCCCGCCCGACGGCCCCGAACCCGAACTCCCGACGGGGTCGGGATTTAGCCTCCCCTAGGCTAAGAACCACGCTCTGAGCGTAACGGAAGTCTCGGAATTTCATTCCGAGACCCCGCTCAAAAGTTACTAAACTTAGCGCCTGAGGCCGCCAAATTACGAAAACGCCCCTGGGGCCATTTTTCACAAACGGCCCGCGCCCGCGAAACTTATACCCCTCCTAGGGTAAACATCATGCTCAGAACTCAATGGTTCCCTCATTTTTCAAATCCGAGCCACTGTTTAAGAGATACTAGCATTTCTCCATTAAAAGAATAAATAAATAAATTAATTTATCCGTTTAACCTTCCGAAAGCGAGCGAGGGGTCCAAACATCCCGCACCGACAATTTTTATGTCGTTCCTAGGGTAAAAACCCCATTCCGGACCCATCCGTACACTCGGATATCTGATCCGGAACTTTGTTTAGGATTTATCCCATTTATTTAACATTTACAGTGTGAACGCACTGAAAATTTATTTCCGGCCACTCCGGGGCTCGGAATCGCACACCGTCTGAAGGCGCTGCCCTGTGGTGAAAAGGCGTAGGGCCTCAGCCGAGGATTCCCTTCCGTGAGTGGATCCCGGGCCGTGGTCGTACACCACAGTGGCGCCGTAGGGCACCAGGGCAGCCCAGAGAGCGCCGGTGCTATGCTTGTGATGAGCGAGGTCACTTGGCACGAAACTGCCCGACCCGAGTTGCTGAGAGCTTCGGGCAGGTAGCAGGCACACCACCACGGCAGAGGCAGCGCCGTGATCGGAGTAGTGGCCAGAGAGGTGGTGCTAGTAGAGGAGCAGTAGGAGCTGGAGGTGGGGGACGACGTTACGAGATCTCCCCATCACCGCTAGGCGGTCCACGTCAGGATCCGGGAGCTGACAGTTGGGTCCGCGGGTAGCTGCGATCTTTGGATGTCTACGATCCTGCAGAGCATGGGATGGTGAGAGGTACCCCTTGCGACTCTTCTATTTCTTGGAGTATAATTGTTAGGCTCTGCGTGTGAAAGGCTTTTCTCCCTGCTCCTTGTTTGAGGTGTTACTAGGGTGACGCAGGGCGTCGGGTGTAACCCTGTGTTGGTAAGGAAAAAGGCGTGAGACCTTTTCCTTTAGTCTATGGTGTTGACTCCTTCGCCTTTTGAGCGTGTAAGAGAGCATCGACTGTGAAATCTTGCATGACCAGATATCCTTGGGTGCTTCACCATATGGATATTCTGAAGGGGGGAATCACTGGGCCCTATCCCATGCCCAAGCGGTGATTCCTGTCGCGGCGTGCGACGTAGAGGTGTGACCGGGGAGGTGAGCTACCCCCGAGAGCCTTTGAGTCGTTTGAGACCATGCGAAGGGATGGCGATGTGCCCTACCGCCTTGCCCTAACCCCGAAGTCTGAAATGGGTGCACGACATCGCAGGGGCTGACCTCGCATGAACGGATCAAATCTTTGGTCTGTGTGTGGTGACGCAGAGTTGTGCGTGGGTTCTTCTGGGTATGGGAAAGCCAGGTGTGGGCTTAGTACCCTGTGTTCTTCCCTGGTTTTGCTTTTCGAGGATGAAAATATTGAAGGTGGGAATGATGTAAGAACCCAGTTTTTGATGAGAAAGACTTTGGAATATTCTTGATGATATTCCAGAGCAGCGCCTTCAGACGACGTGCGATTCCAAGCCCCGGAGTGGCCGGAACTAAATTTTCAGTGCGTACACACTAGAAACTCCAAATAAATGCGATAACTCCTAAACGGAGCTTCAGATCAGAGATCCGAGTGTACGGATGGGTCCGGAATGGGGTGTTTACCCTAGGAACGACATAAAACTTGTTGGCGCGGGATGTTTGGACCCCTCGCTCGCTTTCGAAAGGTTAAATAGATAAATTAATTAATTAATTTATTCGTTTAATGTTGAAACGTAGGTATCTCTTAAACGGAGGCTCGGATTAGAAAACCTAGGGCACCATTGAGTTCGTAGTGTTCCGTTTACCCTATGAGGGGTGTAAGTTTTGCGGGCGCGGCCGTCTGTGAAAAATGTCCCCAGGGGCGTTTTTGTAATTTGGCGACCTCGGGCGCTAAGTTTAATATCTTTTGAACGGGACCTCAGATTAATATTCATAGATAGACGTTGTGCTCGAGTGGTGATGTTTCCCCTAGGGGAGGCTTAACCTCGACCCCGTCGGGAGTTTCAGATGTGGGTCTTTTCGGGGGTTTTAAATTAATTAAACTGTTAATTAATTTTATTTAAACCCTACCCTACCCCTTCTCCCTTGAACCCCCTGGAATCCCCTCCTCTCCCTCTCCTCATCCACCTCCAGTGAGGCGTCTCTGGCGAGGCAGCTCCGGCAAGGCGGCGGATCGTGCGGCAAAGCTTCGGCCGAAGCCCAAGAGGTAGGATCGTGCGTATTTCGTTTTTAATTCCCGCACATCCTTTGAACCCATAAACATACATCGAACTGCTGTTTGATTTTCAAATAAAACCCATGGATGCGTATTATAATTTATGATCTTTCTATCACCATTTACGAAATCGAAATCGGAGATCGGAGGAGGCCGCAACGGCTCGTCGAAGTTTGCGGGTTTTCAATTTTTGTTCTGGCGGTTTCCGGCCGGTTTGGGTGCTCCGGCGGTCCGAGGTGCGGCGGCAGGGGCTTCGGCGGCAGCTGGCGGCGACGCTCCTCAGCGCGGCGGCGCAGAAGCACTCTTCGGCGGTGGCGGCTGACGGCAGGCGCTCGGCTTCAGCGGGGCGCGACGTCTGTCGGCGAGGCGAGGCAGAGCTCGCCGGGGGAGCGCCGGGGTGCGACAACCGCGGGGTCACGGTGTGCGACCCCCACGCGGGGACAGAGACCCGCCGTGTGCGGGTCTCCGCGGGTGACCAAGACCGGCCCTTCGTGGCCGGTCTACTCAGAGAGGACTGCGGGTCCTCAGCCGGCCCGCACGGCTTAGCCGCGGGCCGGCCAGAACTTGCGGACCGGCCGGTCCAGCCCAAGGGGATTGTCCCCTTTGTGTTCGGACACCCGTATCTTCCACTACGGGTGTCCGATTTGCATGCCGTCTGCGGCAGAGTCTTCTTGGAGTCGAGGCAATGTTTTTGAGATGGTTTCGGGAATTTAAATTCCCGAAACGAGGGGGGCCGCGGAGGCGCAACGTGTTTTTAAGTGGACGAACGTTTCTCCCGAGATCCTTGTCTTGGGCGGCGCGGACGCATCCGGCGTCCGTTTTGAGCGCCGTCAGCAGCGTTGCGCCCCTGGCGCCGGGGCGAAGGTTTCCAGGGCAGTTTTGGGTGTTGAGACTGGATTTGAGGCACGTGCCCCACGACCCTTCTTTTGAGCTGCGCGCAGCGTTTAGCAACTTTTTCGTCGGGCGTCCGTTCGGGGCGTGCGAGCAGTCGATTCTGGATGTTTTTTCGAGGGGATTGCAATGGGGCAATCCGCCTGCGGTAATTCCGCACGATGGTGCGGGCCCCGCGAGGGCCGTTTCGGGAGTTGACGGTGATTTCCAACATTATCACTGGGTGACCGTTTTGGACAAGTGAATAGTCCATTTCGTGTACTTTTTCGAGAGTATCGTAACGGTGAGATCCGTTCGTTGAGTTTCGGGACCGGTATGCGGGTCCCACGTGGCACTGCTCGTGTGCGGTGCGCCGGAATGCATCTTTTTCTCCGGATATCCGTTGCACTCAAGTGAGTAGTGCTTTTGACGTGTTTTCTTGAGGGGATCGCGATGGTGCGATGCACTTGACTGTTTTCGGGGCCGAGGCTCGGGATCACGGGACGCCGTTCGGGCGTGAGGCAGTGTTGGTGACTTTTTCGTCGGATATTCATTTGAGGCGAGTAAGTAGTCGATCTCGCGTGTTTTTCCGCAAGGATTACAACGGTGTGATCCATTTGGCTGTGCAGAGCCTCTTGCAGGATCTTGGGAAATGTGGAAGCATGGAAGGTGCTCGAGTGGTGGTTCACCCTACCTTGTTTGTAGCGGACCCTTGGTGTGTGATCGCGCACTCTTGGGAGAGTGATGTAAATGGTTCACGAGATGTGGCTGACCGTGCCTGGGCCTTTGAGGTGGAGTTTTTATGTCACACCTTCGCGTTGACGTTGGGGGCCGTGTGCACAATAGCCTTAGGGCTGGACACGCGGTGTACTCTAGGAGTATACGAGAACGCTTGGAGGTATGTGTGGTTTGTACCAGAGACGTTTGTGCGCTTGGTTGGGGTTGACTTGGGGCACACGTCGTGTGGGCCCCACGTGCGTGTCGTGTTCTGCTTTGCGTACTTGGACCTCTCGTGGCGTAGAGGGTCCCTTTGTGCTCGTTTTTTTGGCTTGCAGGGTGGAGTTTATTTCCTTTGGCTTTGTGCTCGTTTGTTTGACCAGCAGGGTTGAGTGGTCTCCCCCTGGTTTCATTCTCGATGGCTTGGCCGGTAGCGGTGCTAGTGACACCCAGTGATGGAGCAGACGCTGCACCTCTTTTGGGTGAGTTGTTCTGGAGTTGGGAGGTTGCGCGATACCCACTCTTTGTTCGGTTGACCAGTGTTATACCCTCCAGTTGAGATGGCCAGAGCAGTTCGGAGTTTGACCCTCCAGCGGGGCTGGGCAGTGGGTTACTCATCTGCTTCTAGGGTCTACCCTCCAGTAGAGACTGGGAAGTGGGTCACCCGATGCACTTAGGGTCTACCCTCCAGTAGAGACTGGGCAGTGGGTCACCCGATGCTCTTAGGGTCTACCCTCCAGCAGAGACTAGGCAGTGGGTCACCCGAATCTCTTAGGGTCTACCCTCCAGCAGGGACTGGGCAGTGGGTCACCCGACGACCTCTTAGCACTACCACAAAAACAGTTTTTCGCAGTGCCCCCCCTTATCAGCGCTAACGAAAAAGCGCTGATAAAGGGGCGTGCCTTTATCAACGCTTATTTAGTAGCGCTGATAAAGGGGGGGGGGCTTTATCAGCACTTTTTTTAAAAGCACTGATAAAGGGTCGGCTTCAAATTTTTTTAAAACAAATATATTAATATATTAATATATAAATATAGTTATATTGATATATAAATATAATATATAATTTTTAAATATATTTTAGATAACTATAAATGTACATTTACACTTATTATACATAATATATAAGATATTTAGTGAAAATGGATTCTTAAAAAATTTAAAAAATATTTTTAATTAATAATTTGGTATTCATTATGGAGTAATAGTCATTTAATAACAATTTGAAGACTAAAAAAATTAAAAGAATTAAAAAAAGATCCAAAATATGTTGAAAACGCAACTCAAACTTCAAACGGCCATAACTTTTGATCCGGGTGTCTGTTTGAGCTCTACCACATATCAAATCGAAGCCTGCGACGAGATCTACGTCGTTGTGACCCGAATGATCCCGGTTAAGGGATTTTAGAGGCCAAAAGAGGCCCAGAAGGCCTCCAAAACTGAGTTTTTAGTCGAGGTACCCCGATTTTTTAACATTTTGTGGATTTTCACCCTCGTTTAAGGGGGTATTATTGGATTTTTTTGGTGGGGTATGAATTTATTCCAAGGTATTACATTCATATTGATATTATTTCTTTGAAATTTCATCATTTTTTATAATGCACTGCTATTTATAATCAAATATATAACAATATATTCATATTTTTTAAATATCCACACCTAAAAATTTAATTATAAATATAAATAATAAAATATATTTACATATAAAATATATTAGATTTATCTAAATAATAACTAACATCCATTTTATTTAAAATACAATGAATATTTATATACCTATATATAAATCTAACTATATATATATATTAATCTAACTATATATATATATATTAATCTAACTATATATATATTAATCTAATAACTATATATATATATTAATATAACTACATATATATATATTAGTATTACTATAAATATATATATTAATATCACCATAAATATATATATTAATATCACTATATATATATTAATATAACTATATAAATATATATTCATATAACTATATATATGTTAATATAACTATATATATATATATATATTAATATAAATATATATTACTATACGAATAAATATAACTAAATATATATATATATATAGATATAGATATATATTAATACCACTATATATATATATATATTAATATTATTATATATATTACTATATATATTATAATATAACTATATATATATATATATTATAATATAACTATATATATATATATTAATATAAATATATATTACTATACGAATAAATATAACTAAATATATAAATAAATATATATATATAGATATCATGAATTGGAAAGAAAATCAAAATAGAGTAGTGGTAAGGGCTTAGGCGTGCAGGGGGGAGGTCTCGAGTTCAAATCCTGGTGGAGGCAGGGGTGCACGCGCATGGGGAATATTGGAGCAAGTGCTGTTAAAGGGTGGAGGGGGGTGCGTGGGGTGCATGGGGTGCTGAATAGGGGCTGAAAAGCGCTGTAAGGGGGGGGGGGGTTCAAGCGCTATAAAAGCCCCCCCGATTGGCAGTATTTTTTAATTTTTTTTTAATTTTTATGAGCGCTTTTTTAAAAGCGCTGATAAAAGGGTCATTTATCAGTGCTAAAACGAAAGCGCTGATAAAGGGGTACTTTTATCAGCGCTTTTTTTAGCGCTGATAAAAGTGGTCTTTATCAGCGCTTTTCAGAGCGCTGATAAAGGGGACCCCCCTTTATCTACGCCGGCTTTATCAGTGCTTTTTCTAGCACTGATAAATGCCATTTTTAGTGCTTATAAAGGCCGTATTTCTAGTAGTGTAGGGTCTACCCTCCAGCAGGGCTGGGCAGTGGGTCCCCCGTCGTCTAGTTCCAGGTCTACCCTCTAGAAAGGCTGGGCAGTGGGTCGCCGGTCGACTTATTCCAGGTCTACCCTCCAGCAAGGCTGGGCAGTGGGTCGCCTGTCGACTTATTCTAGGTCTACCCTCCAGCGGGGCTGGGCAGTAGGTCGCCTGATGATGTATTAAGGTCTACCCTCTAGCGGGGCTGAGCAGTGGGTCACCGGATGATGTATTATGAATTACCCTCCAGCAGGGCTTGGCAGTGGGTCACCTGGTATCCTATTATGAATTACCCTCCAGCAGGGTTGGGTAGTGGGTCACCCGATATCATATTATGAATTACCCTCCAGTAGGGCTGGGCAGTGGGACACCTGTTGGCATTCCAGACCCAGTCCTTTCTACTAGGCTAGTCTGTGGCTTTCCTTCATGACCACCGAAGCGGGACCCTTGGTTGTACGGGTCGGTGGTGGAACAACTTTGACTTTGAGGAGACCTCTCGACTATAGGGCAATGACGAGGTGTGGTTTGACTTTCCCTAGAACTCTCAAGTTCTAGGGGCGCTTTCCCCACCGAGACGTGTTCTTGTGACGCGATCTAAAACCATGAGGGCGAGTCAGTGCCGCCCAAAGAGGATAGTGTCAAAGTGTGGTGATTGATCCCCTTGGCTTGCAGTTCAGGGCGGACATACGGGATGCTGGGCATCGATGGCTTACTTCTGGGACTTGGATACTCTTTTCTTGGGCTGATCTACGGGATGGAGATCACCTTACGATCTTGTTTGGGCTTCTTGGCAGAGCATATATATGTATATACATTGTTTTCGAGTACTCACTCTTGGGTTCTGGCTACTCTCCTTCCAGGAGAGGCGAAGACGCACGAGGTATGCCACGTGCTTTCCGTGTCTAGCTTCTCATGGTTGGATGAATCTACTCTCCTGGTATAGGTAGCGAAGACTCGACGAGAAGTTCATCTTCTCACCGTTTCCAGCTCCTTGCATCTGGACGAGTCTACCTTCTTTCCTCTTGTTGGGTTGAGTTGGACTCTCTGCTATTACTCTTTACTGCACCCCCGGCTGGACTCCTTTACCTTTTCCTTGTTTTCTCTACTAATCACCCTTCGGTACCTCCTTTTGTTTCTCCCTCGAGCCTTCGGGGTATCCTACTGAGTATTTTTATACTCACCCATGCTTGGGCTTTTCACACACTTGGTGTGCCCTTGCAGACGACGGACAGGTGGAGCGTGACTTCGGTGGAGCGTAGGAGCTTGGGAGCTTGGACCGCGTGCGGTGGTCGTGGCCGGGTTTCAGGTGGTAGACCCGTCAGCTGTTTCTTTTCATTTACCTATTGCCGGGTTGTGGCACTTTTTGGTTGGGCGCGTGTTTTTCCCCTTTTCTTTTCAGCTTGTACCTTGTACTATTTAGAGGTCGATGCACATTTGTGGTATTTATATAGCAGTTTCCCTTTTTCTTTACTTGTCTTTCCTTTTACTATGCACTTTTCATTGAGTGTGCTCCATGTGGGTGTGTACAGGTGCTTAGGAAAAGGCCTCCCCGAGTTGTTGTGCCTTCGGCGCTGGTCGCCAGCCCCTGGCCTATGGAGGCGGGCTTGGGGTAGTTGCGGCTCGAGCCCGGGTATGGTCGGGTCGTGACATTTCCAATCAGATCAACCCAATATTCCCACTTGAAATATCAACCCTATCGATGTTGAGATACAAAGTGTTTAATTTGATTAAAAAAAATAAATCATTCAAAGAAAAAGAATTTTAAGATAAAAGTTAAAGTGAAATGTTTCACACACAAATTATAAAAAACTAAAAGCATAACAATTGTTGAAAATCCCTCCCAAGTGTGTATAACTCCCTCAAAATGATCGTCCACCGTTTAGTTCATCATCGAGAGGAGGACAAGGTTTGGGTTAAACTTCTCCTTCATTATTGATCACACTTTTAGGATAAGATCCTGTAGAACTTATATTATTAGGATATTACTCATCTATTAATCCAAAATATCATGAACTATCCTCCTAGTCAAACTTATAAATGGGATGCCCAAAGTTCGAATTTATAGGCAATGTGGAAGGTGGTTTTGTGAACCCTGATTTCTATAATTCACTTGGACAAATGTTTTTTTGTGGAAATATAGTCTTATCTCAATTTAAAAAAAATTAAATTTCTCCCCACATCTTTGATAACTCCACCAAAAATATGGAATAATTTTGACAACTACATCCCAATATGTGGATGAAATACAAAAAATAACTTTTGACTTCATTTAGATTCAGTTAATTAGACATACCGGTCATTTTTGGACAGAATATGGCCTAATTGGGATTGGGTTTCTTCATAAAAGTTGTAGAACATGTAATTTTGGATTCTCTCAGAAAATATCATCCAAATTGGATGCACAGATTTGTGAAAGTGTGTAGTTGGCTCCACATATGTTCTTGGATTCCTGTGCAATTTGGCCCATTTTCTTCAACTTTTCACTGGGCCTCCAAATCAACTCTACCTATAATGAAATAATCCAAGAAATTGAAATTACCATTTTTAATAGAGATTGAAATAATATAATTTAATCATACATGACATTCAATTTTTTAATAAAATTTGAATTAATGATACAAAACCAGTTTAACACAGTGTTATAAGGGTGAAAATGAATAGTGAATCACTTCACAATCAACACTTTTATAAATGGAATAAACATGCGGAAAAATTCCATACATATCACTATTAAAAATGAAATATCCATACGACTGACTTCTACACCCATTGGATTGGAGGGTTATCACCGAACCACCCATCGCTGGTTTACCACAGAACCACTCGTCATTAGTTTATCACGGAACCACCCATCAAATGTCCAAGTACCATTATATAATCATAACACATAAAAGATTAATTTTTTTAAAATTTGACTCATAAAATTTCATATTCAATCATAATTAAAAATTTCAAGATATTGGAATAATCAATCCATTTTCAAACACATTTTCAATAACAAAATATCCAGAAAAAAGGGAAAGAGGGGGTTCTTTTTCTTTTAAAAACATGAAGGCCTATAGTGGAAGAAAAATAACAAAATAGACATAAAATTTTATTTATAATATATTTTATATCCATATAAATAAGTTTGTAAAATAATATCAAGAATATTGAAATGGTGGAAAGGATTAAATCCATAAACATTCAAAGAATCCCATACTACTTTGGACATTTAAATCATAATCCCCATGAAATAATAACATTTTAAAAGACATTAAATAATATGATAATAGAAAAAATATGGATATGGAATGTCAAAGGGGCTATATAGACACCTTATAAAAATAATAAAGGTGCATATGTTTAAGAAATGCCTCAATGATAGGATCTTTGATCCACCCAAAGGAGAGTAAGAGAATACAACACAGATCCAGTTAAGGGGTCCCATAATATTTCAACCCTAGAGAATCACCCATGAAAAGATTCATTACCTCTGGGGGAAACGAGTTAATTCAAGTGAAATAGGTGATACCTGAGCCAAGATCCACTGAGGAGGTGTGGTAGTTAGTAAAAATATTATCTTCTTTTCATGTATGAAAGCTTTCCATCTTTGGGTAGGGGAATCATACTTCTGTAACTTCATAAGATGTAAGTGACAGACCAAGGAGGGGTTATCACACTATAGAGGGAGTCACAGAGAATGAGAGATTCCATATCAATGACCTCAAGTATAATGTTGTTGTGCATGAAAAGTTTCAGGAAAATAAGCAAGGCCATGTCTTCATCTTTGATGGAATAACTGTGGCCAAATAACATAGAGAAGTTGAAGATGATAGACACTTCAGAGTCACACACCACACCACCACCACATATAACCCCAATGCAACATGTGCAGTCTAAGTTGAGCTTAAGGCATGACAATGGAGGAATCCAAGGAACCCAATAGCCAGGCATTGAGGAGCATGGTGAGTAGCCAGAGTGCGAAAAGATGAGAGAGGGGGCATCTTCCCGGTTCATTATGATCTTGGTAGGTGTTTCGACCCAAGGTGATGCATGTACGTGTTTGGGGAAAATGAAATATAGTATGATGGGTGACAAACATTTTTCCATTATTATATATACTTTCACATCAACATATTTGTTTTGGCCCGATCCAAATAATTATACTTTCAGGGGAATTGGATTGACCCTATAGATACTGGGCAGTTTATCCCTTCCTCATTATGAAGAAGGTTCCATAGTCAAATAGTCCCAGCGGGTGATTTCATGGGGTTAATTATTCGTGCAATCAATCCACTTAGGATATTAATTCCTAAGATGGTCTCCAACGGGTTTATTCATAGAGCTAGAAATACCCAATAACCTTAGTATCCATGATTGATGGACCTTATTTCCAAAGTAAGGCACTCTTTGGATGGCTATTTGGTCAACGACACTTAAGGACTCCATTGGTCGAGAGGATGGGAGGTCGGGATCATCACACTCTTTTGGGGGGAATTATTGCCTATTTTAGGACTCTCTTAAAGATTTAAGTCATGTTAATATGTTCGTGAATCCTCAGTTATTTCCCAAAGAGTGCATCTATGTGCTACCCCTAAGTTTTAGGATCATCATGGATATACATAGATTTGGCATTATGGAGGAAATTATGACTTAATCCATGAAGTATGATGCTCTAGAGTTTATCGTCATCCAGGAGAGATTAAAGGTGGTTTGATGTTGGGGTCAGAACCATAATATGGGGTTCCTAAATATCCTCATAAGAGGATTTAGATCCCACATAGTTCGACTAGCATGGCGATTATATCTTGGAGGAGGCCCATTTGTTGGGGGGCATAATTGGGTGGACCCTTTTGGAAGGGCACCCCTTTGATCTCGGTCCTTCTAGTAGGAATCCTATGTATTTTGATTTGAATATGAATCATAGTTTTTGCTGTTTATTTTGGGTGAGGATTATTCATGGAATATGCCCATTTGGGGGGACATGATTGGGTGGAACCTTTTGGAAGGGAACCCCTTTGAGCTCAGGCCTTCAAACATGCATCCTACATTTCTCGATTAGAACATGAATCAAAGTTATAGTAGTTCAAGATAATAAGATGATTTTGTGAATGTTGTGATCATCACGAATATCTAAGCCCATGTGGGTCACCCTCAGTGTGAGAAACAAGAGGATGTGAGAGATTCAACAAACCACACATCTTCTCTTTCACAGATGGAAGAGGCCGGGCCTATGGAGGAAGAAGCAATGGTCATAGTGGGTGAGGGCACAAAGCAATGAACCATTCAATATGGGATGACATTGGAGGTCATGTGGCTTGGATCTCATAAGGTTAGGGACTTAACTTAGAGGGAGTTCAGCTTTTTGATGTCTTATATGTTATACTATAGTTTAAAGTAATATATCTTAGACGATGATTAATAGGATGATAATCATATTGGGATGTTTCGACGTGCCTCGATCATGAGAGGGATAGAATGTGTAAACCATGATTATGGAGGAATCAGATCCAGAGAAATGATATGAGGCATTGAATCCATTGGGGAGTACAGAGGTAGGATATTACTCTCCTGAGGATGAATTTTCCTTTGGTTAAAATCCGTTTTGTAGGCAACATATGCAGAGCCACCGAGGCATGATGTGCATAGTCAAACAAGGGTGTCCCCAGGGCACTGTGCTTCAATTTCTGATGTCTGAGGAGGTTTATAATGATCTTAAATCACCCAATATACTACATTTTAAATTCATATATCTTGGACAATGGCATCACATTTTAGTGTTGTAACACCCCAAGCTTCCATGGTACGCTCCTCTTTGAATAATAGAGCAGCGTGTGTTGTATGCAACCTCGAGTTCTAACACATCGCGACCAATAAAAGTAGAAGTTATGAATATTAATACCCACTTTTTGAAGTTATATAAATTTTATATTTCAAAATTTACTTCATTTTTGGATTCGGAATATTGAAATTATCCTATGTTGAATTTTTGGTATTTTTCTGAGAACTTCCAATTTTTGATGAATAGTGAAAAATACATAAAAACAAAATTTTTAATAAAAATAATTTATAGTGATAAATTATAAAATTGAGTGGTTATAAAGTTTAATTAGAATATATCTTTACCATTTTATCCAATGGTGGTCATTAGAATCAATTTCACTTTGAAATTGGACATAAACAATTGTCAATCTTTTGATTGATATTCTTTCTTAAAAACACGCTATTTGTTGTGACAGTGGGAATTAATTATTAAATTAATTAACTAAACTTATATGTTTTGAATTTTTTTAAATATACATCATTTTTGAATTAGGAATATCAAATATATCTTAGGGTTAATTTTTGGTGTTGTTCTGAAAAACTTCGATTTTTTATGACTAGTGAAACCACTAAGTGGTAGTTAAAAAACTGATTTTTTGTTTAAATGAAATTTTACGACATCTATGATTTGAATATCCAAAATCCGACATATATCATTGTCATTAGGAAGTAAAATGTGGTTCAATGGGATTAAAATAATTTTTGGTGAATAGTAACTTTTAAGTTCTATTAATCGCGATTAAAGGTAATTATTGTAACTTAAGGTAAATATAATGTTATAATAATATGAAATTACATTTACACTTGTCCTAAACTTATTTTGTGAGTCATGGACAACCAATAAAATCCATGGTTCAACTTTGGGACCCCATGGATCCACTTGGGTAAGAAAATGACATTAATAACTTTTTATTTAAAGTAAAAATAAAATTGTTACAAACATGTGTTGTTTTACTAAAACAATTATTACATGGGGTTATATAAGTTAAAATTTAGACTATAAATATTAATTGGAAAGATAAAAAGGTTTCCTACATCATGATATTTTTTTTCTAATTTTTAGACATTAAATAAATTAAATTTTTTATGACACCATGATGATGCAGCGATTACCTCATTAATTAACGATTTAAATAAAATGAAAAGATAATGTAAAATCTAAGACATACACTTGTCAAAAACCTATTGGATGAGTATATTTAGAACCATTATCACCTTATCCTTGAAATATATAATTTTGGGACCTTTAAAATCAGAAACTCATTATATAATAAAGTAACATTTCTTGACTTTCCAAGAGTGCCCCTCCTCTCCTCTTATAAAAGGCCCCCACCTCTACCACCTTATTCACACCTTCAAAGCCATTTGGATCGGCCAAACTCTGCCCAAATACTCTCTCAACTTCCCTCTCTGACTCCTAGAAGCCTCAATTTGGGCATAATTCTTCCCAAGGAAGCCTTTGGATCAAATCAAAAAGAGTTACCCGATTTTAAGGTAATGTCTTCTCTTATGTTATTTTGTTTTATTTTGCTTCTCCAACCCCTTAAACTCTTTTTATTCCATTATTTTGTAACAAAAAAAGTATATTAAATATACTAGGATGTTTTTATGAGAATTATTTTAATTACACTTACACACACCTTCGTCTAATGGTTAAAGAACATACTGTTTCTGTGGTTGACGAATTTCTTCCTCACGAAATAATGATTGTTCAATATTCTTTTAAAACCTATCATGGTGGCCATTAAGATGTCACTATATTTATATATGATATATATTATGTTTATGTTTTCCTTGTTCTTCTGTATTTCTCATTTATGGCATCCCTTTATTATTTCCATTATGGGTAAACGCGATAATTTCATTTTAGGAAGTGCGGACTACCGCCCCCTCAAAGTGATTTGAATCGTTAATGCCATATGTGGGATGTATAAAGGATGGAGTAAGTGATATTATATATGATATTATACTGGAATTATAATATACCTTTATATCATTGTGATTTCATTCCATTAAATAGGAAATAGAAATGAAAGTAGCGTTCATGCGTACGTACAACTTACCGTCTCCATGAACGGTGCATTTCATTTCTTACCTCTGAATGTTACGTAATGTTATGAATGAATGTATATACTGGATATATATGATATATATGATATCTATATCATGAATATAATTATGTATATAATGGATATTCTGCCACATAAACAACTTGTAATTATAAGAAGTTTATTGTTGACTCAAGTACCAAAGATCGACAAAACGACCGTTATTAACTTAAATGACTACATAATTTTCATAACATTGTAATAAGTGATATAAAAGGGATAATGAAATTGAAAAATATTCTTAAGAAAGTAGAGATTTACTCTAGTTTATTATTAAGTAGATTAAATAACGGTCGAGTGAAGCCGGACACGATGTAAGGGAACTTCTTAACCTAATTTCTATTCTTTGGGTTAATGTCATAATTTCAAATTATGTCATGATATTATTATGTCCTATCTTTTATTTGGACTTTCTTTATGTGTACTTATAGTGAATACACATAATAGATCTATTTTATTTAAAAAAATGTTCTTTGTAAGGGACTTCGTCTCAATCTTCTTTCATTGAGGCATATTTTGTTTTATACACAACTTTCCTTTATACGGTGTATAAAACCCTTTGACTTTTACTTTTATTCAAAAAGGAATCTTTTTATACAAAGTGTTTTTACTAAACGACAAAAGGAATGTTTTGTCTTACGTTTGC
This sequence comes from Viscum album, assembly GCA_963277665.1. Classification (NCBI taxonomy): domain Eukaryota; kingdom Viridiplantae; phylum Streptophyta; class Magnoliopsida; order Santalales; family Viscaceae; genus Viscum; species Viscum album. Next base: position 288,908,816 of record OY728127.1, on the reverse strand, counting down.
GGCGACAACGACTTCTCCACCGCCGTGACCATTATTTGTGTTTTGACTTCCTCTACAAGCCATAAATTTTTTTAAATGAAAAATAAATACAACGTTTTAATTTTCTTTTATTTTGGTATTGAAAAAGGTTTTGATAATGTTCTTATTATATCAATGTGTTGTATTGATATCTTGTGATTGAAATGTGGAAATGTTATGTTTCCTTTATGCATGTTTTATGTGATACGATTATGTTATTGTTTATGATATGTTTAAACCTGTTCATATGAGGAATGCATTGGACTTAATAAGTGATGGGTGGAGCCCGCTATAGCTCCTCGATGCATCGGTAGGTCTCATGAGAAAAACTAGTGTCTTGGCACGAGGCCTTGAAAAAATCTTATTTGTAGTCTTGGCACGAGGCCTTGGCTACGTGGTTATGATAGTCTGGAATTATACATTCCATCATTATGAAAGTGGTTATTGATATTGCATGTGATTATTCAACTAGTAGAATATCCATGTGAATAAGTAAATGGAATTATTTCATTTTACTTTTTCTATATTACGCTGATGTTCAAGTTTAAAAGGCTTTTGTTTTAGTTATACATTGCCTTAAATGTTTATGTTATTTATGAAAGCTTCCACAATATTGTTATCCTTACTGAGCATCTGAGCTCACCCCTTTCAATGTTTTAATATTTTCCAGGATGTGAAGAAGTATTTTATGAATGACCTGCAGGGATAGTCATAAGGGGATATGAGTGTGGACTATGAAGACCATGTTATTGTAGTTTTTCACTTTATGATGTAATGTAACACTTATGAATGTATCTAGTGTTTCCAAGGCTACTAAACTAATCGGTCTTTCGAGGCTTGATCTTTTGTGATCATGCCATTGTTATGCAATAATGCACTGACTCTGGGTAACTGAGGTTGGGGCATTACAAATTTCATGTTTTAGGGAATAATACCATAAAATTTAACGTCACGTGGTAAGGAAAAAAACTCATACTTTAGGGTCATAGAGTTTGGAACATTTTTTATTGAAACCATTATTAGTTGTAGGATAATCAGGCTGGGATGTTCTGACATGCCTCAAACATGAGAGGGAAGGAACGTGTAAACCATGAATCTAGGGATTCTCAGATTAAGAGAAATGATATGGGGCATGGAACCCATTGAGGCATACTGAGGTAGGAAAGTACTCTCTTGAGGATGGATTTTCCTTTGGTTGATGGATGATTTATAGGAAACATATACAGAGCCATCGGGGCATGACGTGCATAGTTAAACAAAGGTGTATGCAAGACACTATCCTTCCACTTCTGATGGCCATGGAGGTTTTTGAGGATCCAGAATCACCGGAGACACAAAGTTTAATGTATGGAAAGGATATGTATGAGAATCTAAGAAACATTTAGGCTGTGATTATACATGGAGTTTTGGGTCAACCTGGCATAGGAGGCAGGTGATAGGGTTTTCAATAGGTGCATGAGGAATGTCTATTGTCATGGTAATTAAGGGACAAAAGTTTGGACAACATAAGGGCACAATGGAAAATGTCGTCGACTCGGACCAAAAATTTTGTGGGGTAACCCTCCATTTTTCATCGGGGTCGGTGGGGGGGGGGGGGGTGGAAAAGGGATGATCCTTAAGGGCCGGGACCATAGCCTAACACTATGAACAAGCAGGGGTGTTGGGGCGTAACCCCCACAGTATGAAACGATGGGCATGAATGATTTTATGCATAGGGATGTCTGCGTGGGTGATGGAACAGAACTGTCTGTCCATGAATGATGATATTTTCAAAGTAGTTGGCCATGTTGGATGATACACAGATTTTAGGGGGCATAGGAGTTGGCCACAAACTATTTTTTTGAAAAAGTTTGTCTACGAACTGTGTTGTCTGCATCTGAAACCCATTTTTATTATATTTTTATTGGCTTGATGGTTGGCTATGGAGGGTCTTTCGAATACAGTTTGCGGGGGGGAGTTCCATGATGTGACACCCGCTTATGGTTTGCAGGATGGGGTATGTGAACTGCTTTTGGTTCACAGGATAGAATCTGTGAGCTGCATTGGATGCGAGATGGAGTCCTGTGAACTTCTTTGGGTGTGAGCGAAATTTCTCCCACAACCTCTATGTTCTTCATCCCCTTTTATCCCGTCACGATGATCTTTCTCATCCTCTCCCCTCCTCTTTTCATTTCCCCTAGTGGTACTTTTATAGAGTGTCGGGGAAGCTATATTTGTGATTCATGTGACACCTTTTGTGGAAGCCCATGGAGGAAATCTGGCATCTAGATGACTTGGTCAACCATGATTTGTGGAGGTGCAGGATGCAGTTCGTGGTTCACGGAACCTTACCAGTTTTTTTATTTTTGTGAACTACTGAGTTTTTGAGAGGGTATGAGGATGGAATTACAACACTCAGTTTCTCCGACAACATGGTTCATGAGATCTTAGGTTGGCTTTCCATCACCCCGTGGGCTAGCGCATCGCGGGTCCTTCTGCATACTAGTGGTTCTTCGTTCATGTGCCCTGTGAACCTTCCCCGATGAAGGTACGTGGTTCACTTAAAACTCCTGAGAAAATTGATTTCTTCAAGTTTCTTCTCAAAATTTCAATTCAATTTGCATTCATTTTTATTTTGGTACCTATAGGAATGTTTACTTCCTTATACAATGTACTTGTGGGAGTATTTACTTCATTTTTGAGAAGTTTTTTTAACCCTACAGTATTCCATATATGGCCAAAGAGGTCATTATATAAACATCTCTATAATAATAATAATAAAATAGTTATCATATTTATACAAAAGCTATACTTTTAAAACTAATCATGAAAGATGGTTATGTAAAATGAACCAACAATACAATCATGAAGATAGTAGGCTGTACATATGCATGAGTAACGTTCCAATTTTTAGATGATCATTATAGAAAGAATGTATGTAGAAATAAGCATTCAATAATGATAATTATATCATAAATATCATATTATTTATTCCTATATACTTATATATACAATTATTGTTATGTAAAAATAATCACATCACATCAAGGAGGCGGTTGTCCACATTTCCATGAATGATGTTGTCTCTTTTTTTGTGTTTGAAAAGAGAAATAAAGAAAATGATATATTATATTTAAAGAAATTTAATTATGTTATTAATATCATATATATGTCATTTATGTAATATATTTTTAATTAAATACATTATTAATACATTCTATGTGAAGTGGGAACATATCACGTCTCTTTGAGGAGACAGTTGTCCACACTTCCGCAAACGATGTTATCAAATTTAGAAAAAATGAAAGGAATGAAGGTATGTGTATATAATAATTACAATAGTATTAAAAAATAATTAATATCATATATATATATATACATCATATAATTTTTTTCCATCATAATTCCCAACCATGAGAGGTGGTAAAGGGAAAACATACGACATCATTTTGTGAGGTGGTAGTTCGCCGTACACGAATGGTAATTTCATTACCCATTTTTTGGAAGTGTGTGTAAGTGTAGGTAAAAACATTAACATTAAAACATATAAGTATATCGAGGATAGTTATGTTATTATAAAATCATGAAATTAGTATAATTTAATGGGTGTTGAAAGAAATAAATCATAAATTGATATTGAAGAATGTTACCTTTTTTTTTCAGGTAACTTCTTTTGGTTTGAAATAAAGGGATTCCTTGGTTGGTTTTATTTCCAAAGTGAGGAATTTAGTGTGAGGTTAGGGATTTTGGAAGATTATTTGGGAAATATTAGTATGATCCAAAGGGTCTTGAGAGGTGTGAAGAAATTGGAAGGGTGAGTGCTTTTTTATAGTGGATAGGGAGTGACATTCATGTAAATATAAAAAGTTAAACACTATTGAGAGATATAATTTATATAAAGGGACTCTAATAATGGTAAAAATTCTAGAAAATAGGTTATAAAAATTAATCCAGACCATCCAATGGGTTTTGGACAATTTTATAGGTCATTTTTACTCTTAAGATCAAATTTTAACCACTAAGTAAACACAAATTTACGGTAATCACTGTAATTAATTTTAATCACTTTCACTAATATTTTTGGTAAAAAATAGTTTAACTTATTTGAAACTATAAATTATTTTGAAACCAAATATGGAATACATTTTTACAAATTAAAATTACATAGGTGGCAGAACTTAATTTAAAATTAATTCTGTAGACGGGAAGACAAAGATGGTGTTTAAAGTAAAATTATTCAAAAGTTTGCTATGTTTTTATATATAAATACGTTGTGAAATTGTTTTTAAGAAAATAAATTGGTTTTAATGATATGAAATTTATATAATTATGATTTAAAACCAATGAATAAAATTATTTAACTATATAAATAATTTGGATGAAAATTGAGTTTTGAACTAAAATTCAGTATTATTTACTATTCCTATAAATATGAAAGTTCTAATAAAAATAATTTTTTTACCAAAAGTAAATTTTGATATTTCAATTTTAAAAAGATGATTATTTTGTCATATAAAAATGAAAAAAGTGACAAAATTTAGTTTTAACGTAATTATTCCATTAAAAAGTGGTAAAATGACCATATTAAGTAATAATACTAAATGTACATTATTGTTAGATATAACTCAGTCTTTCTTGCGGTATAAGATTTCAGAGAAAATCATTGTTTCATGTCAATTATCATATTATAAGTAGCATCTCTTTTATGGTAAAATTATTATCTAATTTATAAATATTAATAAATATTAATAAATATGAAAACACTTATTATATCATTACCTAGCATGTTATATCCTCCCCCCATTTGGAAATTTCATCCTCCCAATTTTATACACTTATCAAATAAGTAATAATATTTTCCCCTTATAGCCATTTCATATTCCCATGTTTCCTCTTCAACCATATGAGTTTTCCATAAAACTATAACTTGACGAGTTACCTATTTGTGAAATACTTTCTCTCTATGGTCAAGAACATGAACTGGTTGTTCCTCATAAGAAAGATTCTCTTCCAGCTGAACTACTTTAGGGATCAAAACATGAGGTGAATTCATTACATACTTCATTAACATTGAAACATAAAATATGTTGTGTACCTGAGCTAAACTCATAGGTAAGGCCACTCAGTTGGAAAATTATCCAACTTTATACAGGATTTCATATGGTCTGATGAACCATGGACTCAAATTAATCTTTTTACCAAAACACATCACAATTTTCCTAGGAGAAACTTTTAAAAAGATATGATCACGTTTCTCAAAATAAATATATATTTTTTCGGTTATCTACATAACTATTCTGCCTTCTTTGTGATATTCTCATGTGTCACCAAAACAACTGCTGTCATTTACTCTACCAAATCTGGCCATATCATCTTTCTTTCTCCTACATCATTCTAAAAAGCCGGTGTCTGATACCACTTTCCATATAATGACTCAAATGATTCCATATATATACTAGAATGAAAACTATTTTTATAAGAAAACTAAACCAAAGAAATATATCAATCCCATCTTCCTTGGTAATCAATTGTTCAAGAAAAAAGTATATCTTCCATGTTGTAAATCATCTTCTCAGACTATCCATTATATTGAGGATGAAAATTTGTACTAAAATTTAATTCATTACCCATGAACTTCTAAATTCCATTCCAAAAATTTGATGCGAACCTGGAATCACAGTCTAATATAGTGGAGATAGTAACTCCATGAAACTTGAAAATCTCTTTTAGATATAGTCTATAAATATAATATATAGATATTGTATCTAAAATGGGAAGGAAATGTACAGATTTGGTTAATTGACTAATAATAACCCAAATTGATTTATTACATTGATAATTCTTTGGAAATCCCACCACAAAATCCATTGATATATTCTTCCATTTCCCCTTTGGAATTGGAAAAGGTTGAATCATCCCATTTAGTAACTATATCTCTACTTTAACCTGTTGAAAAGTCAAACACTTCACAGTAAATTGATAAATATCCCTTTTTACTAAATACCACCAGTAATTCCCGCGACGGTCTTTGTATGTCTTAGTGCCACTCGGATGAACAAAAAATAGATAACTATGAGCTTAGGTCAAAAACTCTTTTATCAATTGTGAATTATAGGCACACATCAAATTTTTACAAATCATAAAACACCTTCATCATCAATATTAATGTCACGAAACTTACCATTATTAATGGATTCTACCTTTTCTGGGAAAGATTGATCCACCTTCTAATCCCTCTTAATTATTTGTAAAAAATTTGACAACACTGAAACCTAAAATAAATTAGAGGATGTACCTATATCCACAATTTATAGACCCGAATTCATCAAATCATTAACTAAAGGGTCATGTTCCAAACATAACATTATTAGTGCAACATTACATTTTCGAGTTAGAGAATTAAACACTTTTTTTGCTTTTACAGGATAATAATGAATCATGTAATCTAAATCCTTTATCAGTTTAGTCCATGTTCATTGTCTCATGTTCAAATATTTCTAAGTTAATATATAATTCAAACTTTTGTGATCAGTATATATTTCACACTTCCCTCCATACAGATAACATCTCCATATTTTTAATGAAAAAGAACAAAAACTAATTCCAAATCATGTGTAGGGTAATTTAAATCATGAGTTTTCAACTGAATTTAAGTATAAATAATTACCTTGTCATTATGTATTAGGACACAACCAATTAATTTCGATGAATCATCAATGTAAATCATGAATTCACTAATCTTGGATTGTAGGTCCAAAGATGAAGCCTTGAACATTATTCTTTTTATTTCATGATAACAAACATAATATTCTCTATTCAAGTTGAACTTAACTACTTTTTGAGTTAACTTAATCAGTGAGATAGATAACCGAGTGAACTTTTCAACAAAACTTTGGTAATAACCTTCCAATCCAAGAGAACTATTAATCTCAGTCTCATTGGTTTGTATTTTACATTCTTTAATAATTTTTTAGTAGGTTCAACATTTAATCCATCTCTAGAAAAAATATTTCTAAAGAATGAATTTTTTTGTAACCAAAAGTTACTATTACTAAAATTTCCACACAGTATGTTTTATTTTAAGGTTTTAAAAACAATCATAGAGTGCCTTTAATGTTCATCATGGTTTTTAGAATATACCAAAATATCATCTATGACACAACCACAAACAAATCCAAAAACCAATGGAAGAATCTATTTATAAGATTCATAAATACACTATGTGAATTAGATAACCCAAAGGGAATAACTACAAAATCATAATTCCATTATCTCATCTGAAATGCAGTCTTTGGAATGTCATCCTCTTTCACGACCCGTCCTCGGGGCCCGTGCCGTGACTAGCCCAAGCCCGCCTTCCATAGGCCAGGGGCTGGCGACTAGCACCAAAGGTGTAAATCCCAATAAAAGGGAAGGCATTGCCTTTGTATAAGAAAACAAACACCACAGAGTATGCAAGCTGAAGTAAACACTAAATAAACTGAGTACAAAAGTAAGTGCTAAAAAGTAAATGGGCCAGAAAACAAACTCAACTGAAAGTACAGTACAACTGAAAATAAGGTACAACAACAGTAAAGTAAATCCACAACCACCAAGTTAGCCTCATCCTATCCCACCTGAAGGCTGGATACAGATGGTCTCTTCTGCTCCTCGTGTCCAGCCGTCGGCTCCGTGTACGTCCCGCCTGATAGTCCACCTCCGGGTACCGTCCCGCTCTGCAAGCCTCAACCACGATCAGCGCTGCCCGTCAGCTCTAACCAACACAACGTAGTGCGGGCATAACCCATGTAGGGGTGAGTATACGATACTCAGTAGGGACCCCGAGACCCCCGAAGGTATCCCATAATCCAAAAAGGATAAACCAAAAAAGAAGGATACAAACATGAAGTATCAACCAACACTACTTAGGTATATTCCCATACATATACCGAAGTCATCATTTCCAGTTTGGCTCCAACTCACGAGCCCATGTACAACCCAGTCCACACAAGAAAGCACAACCCAATACACACAGGAAAGCAAGTCAATCCCATCGATGATAATGATTGGAAGTCAAGACTCAGCTCACATAGGTATACTACTCATGAAGAGGGGTGTAGATGATAGATGTAGCCTCTGAATCATATCCCCTACCGAACCCACGTAGGATCCAAGTATAGAAGTCGTCGCTGCCGAACCCACGTAGGATCCAAGTACAGTAACCATCGCTGCCGAACCCACGTAGGATCCAAGTACATTCTTCATCACTACCGAACCCACGAAGGATCCAAGTACAGTCGTCTTCACTGGAGAACCCATGTAGGATCCAAGTACAGTCATTCTCGTTGCCGAACCCACGTAGGATTCAAGTACAATCGTCATCGTCGTCGCGGTCGCAGCCAGCTCTAGGGTTCCCGAAACACAACATGCTCGATTCCGGGAGGGTCCGCTCCACGAGCCAAGGGGGTCGATACATCAACTATCAAGAAGTCCATAGTTGATGTATCAAAAAGTTCCTTCTCGTCAATAGGAACTCAATACGACAGACGACGCGTCAATCAGACCCCTGGTCTGAGATTTATTGGCTTTTTCGTCCCAGGGGCCCAGTTGGTTTTTAAGTTAAAACCAACCCCACCATACTCCAGCTACATCCAAACCTCAGGAGGAGTAGGTCAAAAGAACTGTCTCACTAAGAGTAATTCAACATGAACGACGACACGTCGTTCGGACGTCCGGTCGTAACGTTATAAGCGTTTCCGCTCTAAGGGCCCGGTTGGTTTCGGGTTTGAACCAACCCGGACATAACCAAACTTTACCAAAAGCTTGAGTGTAATATACCTAAATTACCATCTAGATCCAAGGATCCCAACACAACTGACGGTACGTCGATCAGAGGTCTGTATCTCAAGATATGGGTGTTTGAACGAACGTGGTCCGAAAATAGGGGGTTTGGGCCCGGTCCGACCCGGCCCAATACCCCCTGGGTCGACCCGAACCGGGTCGACCCGAACTGAGTCTGGGTTTTCCCCAATTGGGCGCGGCCCGGCCCAGCGCGGTCGTCCAGGCCCGATGCGGGCGGCCAGGCCCGCGCGGCCTGCGTCCCGACTTGGAAGCCAGCCGCGGCTCGGCTCTCAGCCGAGCGGGGTGCGAAGGGGGGGGGGGGGGGGGGGCGTCGCCCCCTGTTTCCGAAATGACTAGCCTTAATGGCCGGCCTTGTGAAACCGCGGGACCCAAGGGGGTCCCTCCTCCAGGTGGTGCCGTAGGTCGGCTCTACCGACCGCCCCTTTGAAAAACCGCCGCGGCCTTAGTCCGTGGCTTCTGTCCGACCAGCGCGGTGCGATAGAACCATGTCCCTCTGCGTTGGCCCACCCCAGCCACGCCCCCCTCGAAGTTCCGGCGTGGCGCGATGACGCCGCGCCCCTCCGCTACGACCTGCTCCTGGCCGCGACCTCCTTCGATCTCACCGCTGCGGCGCGACGGTGCCACACACCTTCGTCGTGGCCCGCTATAGCCGCGGTCCCCTTCGTTCCCGCACGGTGCAACGACACCACACTGACTTCTCCACAATGATCAACGAGGATCAACAAGAAAAGGGGAGGAGGATCGTCCATGTTTGTGCGGTCCTATCTCCTCCCTTTATGTCGATATCAAGTGGCCAAAATAATCAATGAAGAACGTTAAATTAAACTTGAATGAAGATAACCCCTACCTCAAAGAAAGTTCATGGTTGTCAAGTGCCATAGATGATGGAGTCGTTCCCGTCGTCGTCGGTGTGCACCCGGGGAAACGTCGTATTTTCTTTTATCACGGAGAGAAGATAATGATTGTGCGTCAGTCTCCGAGTCGTTCTTCGCTTGAAGAGATGACGTTCTTCGCGGGAGGATTGAAGTTCTTCGCGGGAGGATGGAGTTCTTCCAAAGAGAAAAGAGATCTCTCCCCAAATTACTCACACAAAAAAACTAACCAAATAAAATAAGGCCTCCCCTTATTTTATTATTTTGCCAAGAATTTCAAATTTCCAAAATTCAAACACATAATCCAATTAATTAAATAGGTTCAACTAATTAAATTAATGTGTGTTGGCATTATTAAAGTGGAAGAGGAGAAGTCACATAATTAAATACAAGGGGGGGGGGGGGTTTAATGGAGAGTTTAGGGAGTTATGGGGAATGTGAAGGGTTGGGGATCGTGCGTGCCCCACCTCACATTTATCCTCACATGGGAAGTTAGGGTTCCAATGGGTCCCACCCTAACTTCCCCATGTAGGATAAAACCACTTAGGTTAGGAATAAAATTTGTACCATAAATTTTATTCAATTCAATTCTTTATTAATCCCCAAAGTTTAAGAACTCCTCCTGAGAAAACACACCTTTGGTAAAGGTCCTCATAAGAAATTATCGGTTCTTCGGTTCCATCGATGCCCTCGTATTTCAATTCCGAGCACCGGTTCAAAAGATAGAAAAACCCGCTCGTTCATTCACTGAACGTACCCAAGCTAAACTTCAGAAATTGATTCTAGGCACACCGGGCCTCGGAATCAGGTGCCGTTAGAAACTGCGTACTTGTAAAATCCCATAAAAATTAAGCAAAAAATTTTCCTTGAAATTTACGGGTCTTTACATTGCTCCCACTTCAGGTCTTTACATCCCCATAAAGATACATCACAAACTTGGGGAACAAATGAGGGTACTGAGCACACATCTGAGCCTCACGCTTCCATGTGCTCTCTTGGAGGTTCCTGTGCTGCCACCTGATGCGCACTAGAGGAATCGACCATCCACATAGGATCCGCTCCTATCGATCCTCGATCTCCACTTGGACCTCCACAAAAGTCACCCCGTCATCGATGTCCATCTCCTCGTGATCAATGATATGCATTCGGTCATGCATGTATCTCCTTAGCTGAGATATGTGGAAGACGTCGTGCACCCGATGCGACTGAGGTGGAAGAGCCAGACGATAAGCTACCTCGCCTATCCTGTTGAGTACCTAAAATGATCTGATGAAGCACAGAGATAACTTACCGCCCCTTTCAAATCTCCGTAGTCCATGTCGAGGTGAGACCTGTAAGAAAACATGGTCGCCATCCTCGAACTCTAGTGGTCTCCTCCTCCTGTCAGCATAGGACTTCTGTCTGCTCTGAGCAGTCCTCATCCGCTCCTGGATGATCTGTACCTTCTCCGTCGTGGCCCGGACCATCTCTGGTCCTAAAAGTGCTTACTCCCCAGGGTCTATACAGCACAAAGGTGATCTGCAAGGTCGGCCGTACAATGCCTCGTATGGTGCCATCCCGATGGTGGAGTGGTAGCTGTGGTTGTACGCAAACTCCACCAAGGGCAGGTGATCCTCCCAGTTGCGACCAAAGTCAAGGACACATGCACAGAGCATGTCCTCGAGAGTCTGAATGGTCCTCTCCATCTGGCCATCCGTCTGAGGGTGAAAGGCCATGCTCAGGCGTAGCTACGTCTCAAATGCCTCCTGCAACCCCTTCCAAAGCCGGGAAGTAAAACGAGCGTCTCGATAAAAGATGATAGAAGATGGTACACCATGGAGCCGTACATTCTCTGGAACGTAGAGGCATCCCAAGCTCTCCACTGAGCCCAGCTCTCTGATAGATAAGAAGTGGGGCGACTTGGTGAGTTGGTCTATGATCACCCAGATGGAGTCATGTCCTCTGGAAGTACGTGGAAGCTCTGTCACAAAATCCATAGATATCCTATCCCACTTCCACTCCGGGACCTCTAAGGGCTGTACCAAGCCTGCTGGTACCTGGGGCTCTGCCTTCACCTGCTGGCAGGTGAGACATAGTGAAATGAACTCTGCCACAACCTTCTTCATACCTGGCCACCAGTGTTGTCATCTGAGATCCTCATACATCTTTGCTACTCCCGGATGTACCACCAATGGGGAAGTGTGAAACTCCATCAACACCTCCTCATGTAATGCAACTGGTACCATGGTACGTCCTCTGAAAAGAAAGACATGCTCTCCTCCTACAGAGAATCCATCAGGTGCCTATCCTGATCATATCTGTGCACGTCGCATCTCACAGTCAACATCCCCACGCTGTGCCTCTCTGACCCGATGAAGTAGTGGAGGAGTGACTGTGAGTGACTGTAGAAAGGATGCCCCATCTCTATCCATGAAGGATATCTGCAAAGTGGCTAACTGCTCTGTCCCCTCTCCAAGTAGCTGAATTCTTGTCCTTCTGCTGAGAGAATCATCTACTACGTTCCCCTTCGCAAGAGTATAGACTATCTCAAAGTCATAGTCCTAGAAAAACTCGATCCATCGCTGCTATCTCAGGTTCAGGTCCTTCTGCGAGAAGATGTACCTGAGACTCTGGTGGTCAGAGTAGACTGTAAAGAGCTCTCCCATCATATAGTGCCACCACATCTTCAAGGCGATGAACACTACTGCAAACTCCAGGTCAATGGTAGCGTAGTTCTGCTCATGCTGGCTCAACTTTCATGATCCATATCCGATCACTGCCCGCTCCTACATCAGGACACACCCGAGTCCGGTCCCTAATGCATCGCAGTAAACTACGTACCCTACTTCCTCCTCCGGTAGCCTCAAGATGGGTGAAATGGTCAATCTCTGCCTCATCTCCTGGAAGCTCTGCTGACATATATCTGACCACACGAAGGGCTTCCCCTTATTCGTCAAAGCTGAACGTGGTGTTTCAACTCTAGAGAAGTCTGGCACAAATCTCCAATAATACCCAGCCAGACCTAGGAAACTCCGCACCTTCGTCACGCTCCTAGGTGGCTCCCAAGCTAGCACTGCCTCGATCTTCATAGGATCCACCACAAATCCCACTACAGAGATGACGATCCCTAAGAAGTGGACCTCTCGAATCCAGAACTGACACTTCAAGAGCATACCATAAAGATGGTTCTCTCAGAGTGTATCCAGTACAACCCGCAAGTGGTAGGGATGCTCCTCCTCAGTAGTCGAGTAAATCAATATGTCGTCGATGAAGACTATGAAAAATCGATCGAGGTAAGGCTGGAAGACCTTGTTCATGAGACTCATGAACACTGCTAGAGCATTGGTTTTACCGAATGGCATAACCAAGAACTCATAGTGGCCCTACCGACACCTAAAGGACATCTTCTGCACATCCTAATCTCGAACTCTGAGCTGATGATAGCTTGAACTGAGGTCTATCTTCGAGAACCATCATGCTACCTTGATATGATCGAAGAGGCCGTCAATCCTCGGAAGTGGATACTTGTTCTTTATGGTCACCAGATTCAGGTGATGGTAATTGACACACAGTCGCAAGCTCCCGTCCGCCTTCTTGGCGAACAAAATCTGGGAAGCCCAGGGTGAAAAATTGGGTTGGATGAATCCCTTGCCCTGCAAGTCCTCCAGCTATACCCGTAGCTCTCGAAGGTCAGTGGGAGCCATCCGATATGCTGGAGTAGATATCGGGGCTGTCCCAGGGTACAGGTCAATATAGAAGTCTACCTCTCTGTGTGGAGGTAGTCCTGGAATGTCTTCAGGAAAAACGTCCGCATACTGATCCACCACAAGAGGAAAACTCGGACTCCTCACATCAACTGCTCCCAGGATGAGACTAGCCAACTGATGAGTGATCGGCTGTCCTCTCCTCTGTGTGAGTCCATCCTGCGCTGCAAAGGCTCCCTTCTCGCCGGTGAAGGTGAACCTGCTCCCATCTGTGCGGACACACCGCACTTTGCGCCTAATACAGTCGATCTGAGCATAGATCGTAGATAAGAAATCCATGCCCAAGATGACATCGTAAGGCCTCAACGCCGCTACAAGAAGATCCCAAATGAAGCTCTTGCCTCCTAAAGTAAGCTCACACTGCCAGAACCAGTGTGTAATCGTCGAGTCTGCTCCCGTAGGAGTCTCTAGTCGCCAGGATCGAGCCAACAGCTCTGTCGGAATCTCTGAGCTCCGAACAATGGCAGTGAAAATGAAAGAATGACTCGCTCATGTGTCTATAAGAACTGCAACAAGGGTGGAGTAGAGATATATAGTACCTCGAATCATCTCATGTGCACCATAGTCGTAGGCCTCTACTGCCTGAAGCTGAGCCTGCCTCTGCCCGCCAACTCCCTGTGGTCGGGGTGGACCTCCTGGTGGTGGTGGTGGTAGAGCCTCGAAGCGTCATCCACCACCTGCTGCTCGGCCAGCTCCTCTACCTCATCCGCCCACTTCCTGAGGACCACCATAGTCGAACCTGTGCCTCTTCCTGGGTGGTCCCTCAACCGTCTGCTACTCCTCTGCATGGCGGGTCGGGCAGTCATGAGCCATGTGGCCCTACCCGCCACATGCATAGCACTGTCTGCCTCTTGAATGACTAGCTCTGCTGTGTGTGACCCGCACCTCCGAACCAGTATCCTGAGGTCATACACCTAATGGTCTGGTCCTCTTGGACCTATGTAATGTCTATCTACTACCAGCTGCAGAAGACTCCGCTACGTGTCACCCTATGGAAGGTCTCGCTGCTGGTATAGGCTCAGCAAGAAAACCCTCCACAAGAAGGGCTCGCTCCAGTACTCCTTCCCGTGTCGTAATAATGAGGGAGATCATCGATGCCCTGATCTCATGCCTCAGTCCCTGCTCGAAGGTCCAATCCCGGAAGAATGGGTCCTGTACCATGTCCTTGGAGTAGCGCGATAGATCGGTAAACCTCACCGAGTACTAGGCTACTATCATGCTGCCCTGCCACAACTGTAGTAGCTTATGAATGAGAACCGCACAGAGGGTGGCTGGAACTAACTCTGAGAGGAAGAGGCTCTCGAAGTCCGACCAAAGTAATGATGCCTCTTCGTGAACCTAGAGCATCAGGCTCCACCATCTACCTGCTGCTGCGTGTAGGGGACTCGCCGCAAGGATCACCATGAGGTCAGCTGGTGTCCCTACTAATATGAAGACTCAGACAACAGCCTCCATCCAGTCCTTGGCTGCCTGATGGTCCATCTCCCCGCGGAACCTTGGCGGCCTTTGATGCTAAAAGTCATGCAGTGCACTCAGGCAACATGCACTCTCAGTTGCTGGGGATGGTGGAATTGGTGGCTCGACGGGTAAAGGTACCGCCGGTGCCTCCGCTGTACTGGGGCCCTACACCGAGGCCTCATCGCTCGGTGGGCTGCCATCTCACACAATGCTCGGAACCCTAGATGGCTTCCATCGTGGGGCCATCCTGAAAAGAAATAGGTGTTCCATGGTTAATACAGTATACCTGGTGAGCTGACACAATGTAATCACAAAGAAATTTTTTGAAACACACATGCAATCAATGTTTTCATGCATTGAGTTGGGAATCAGAAGTCAGGGTCCTGGTGAATGGATATGTCGGCCGCCGCACCAACACTGGACTCCCTGGACTGATAACCACACTCAATACTCTTAACACTATTGCTTCACAAAGAAGAAATTATCAAAGTCCTGAGTTCTGCGGTAAAACTGACTCCTCTGATACCAATTTGTCACGACCTGTCATCAGGGCCCGTGCCGTGACTACCCCAAGCCCACCTTCCATAGGCCAGGGGCTGGCGACTAGCACCAAAGGCGTAAATTTCAATAAAAGGGAAGGAATTGCCTTTATATAAGAAAAAAAACCATAGATTATGCAAGCTGAAGTAAACACTAAGTAAACTGAGTACAAAAGTAAGTGCTGAAAAGTAAATGGGCCAAAATACAAACCCAACTGAAAGTAAAGTACAACTGAAAAGAAGGTACAATAGTAGTAAAGTAAATTAGTAATCACCGAGTCATCCTATGGATATATTACCTGAAGGGTGGATACAGATGGTCTCTTCAGCTCCTCGGGTCCAGACATCCGCTGTGTGTACGTCCCTCCTGATAGTCCAACTCCGGGTACCGTCCCGCTCCGCAAGCCTCAACCACGATTAGCGCTCTCCGTCGTCTGCAACCAACACAACGTAGTGCAGGCATAGACCTTGCAGGGGTGAGTATACGATACTCAGTGGGGACCCTGAGACCCCCGAAGGTCTCCCATAATCCACAAAAGATAAACCAAAAAATAAGGATACAAACACAAAGTATCAACCAACACTACTTAGGTATATGCCCATACATATACCTAAGTCATCATTTCCAGTTCAGCTCCAACTCACGAGCCCAAGTACAACCCAGTCCACACAGGAAAGCACAACCCAATCCACACAGGAAAACAAGTCAATCATATCGATGAAAATGATTGGAAGTCAAGACTTAGCTCACACATGTATACTACTCATGAAGAGGGGTGGAGATGATATATGTATCCTCTAAATCATCTCCCCTGCTGAACCCACGTAGGATCCAAGTATAGAAGTCATCGCTGTCGAACCCATGTAGGATCCAAGTACAGTAACCATCGCTGCTGAACCCACGTAGGATCCAAGTATAGTCTTCATCACTGCCGAACCAATGGAGGATACAAGTACAGTCATTTTCGCTGCTGAACCCACATAGGATCCAAGTACAGTCATCATCGTCGACGCGGTCGCAGCCAGCTCTAGGGTTCCCGCACACAGCACGCTTGATTCCGGGAGGGTCTGCTCCACGATCCAAGGGGGTAGATACATCAACTATCATGAAGTCCAGATTTTATGTATCAAAATGTTCCGTATCATCAATAGGAACTCAATGCGACAGACGGCGCGTCAATCGGACGCCCGGTCTGAGAGTAATTGGCTTTTTCGTCCTAGGGGCCCAGTTGGTTTTTAAGTTAAAACTAACCCAACCATACTCCAGCTACGTCCAAACCTTAAGCAGAGTAATCCAAAAGAACCGTCTCACTAAGAGGAATTCAACATGATCGATGGCAAATCATTTGGACGTCCGGTCATTAAGTTATAAGCTTTTCCGCTACAAGGGCACAGTTGGTTTCATGTTTGAACCAACCCAGCTGTACCCAAACTTTACCAAAAGGTTGAGTGTAATATACTGAAATGACCGTCTCGATCCAAGGATCCCAATGAAAATGATGGTGTGTCGATCAGAGGTCTGTAGCCCAATATATGCGCGTTTGAATGAACGTGGTCCGAAAATAGGGGGTTTGAGCTCGGTCCGACCCGACCCAATACCTCATGGGTCGGCCCGAACCGGGTGACCCGACCCGGGTCCGGGTCCAGCCCGATTGGGTGCGGCCCGGCCCGGCTGGAACGAATCGGCCTGACGCTAGCGGCCCGCCCCATCGCGGTCGGCCCGGCCCGGCGTGGGGGGCTTGACCCGCACGGCCTGCGGCCCGGCTCGGAAGCCAACCGCGGCTCTGCTCTCAGCCGAGTGGGGTGCGAAGGGGGGGGGGGGGGGTGCCGCCCCTATTTCCGAAACGGTCGACCTTAATGGCCGGCCTTGTACAACCACGAGACCCAAGGGGGTCCTGCCTCAAGGCGGTGCCGGCGGTCGGCTCAGCAGGACGCCCCTTTGAAAAACCGCCGCGGCCTTAGGCCGCAGCTTCTGTCCAACCGGCGCGGCGCGACCGCACCTCACCCCTCTGCCGAGGCCCGCCCCCACCGCAACCCCCTCGAAGTTTCAGCGTGGAGCGACAGCTCCACGCCCCTCTTCCGTATCCCGCTCCTGGTTGCGGCCTCCTTCGGTCTCACCGGTGCGGCGCGATGGCGCCACGCACCTTCGCCGCGGCCCGCTTCAGCCGCTGTCCTCTTCGTTCCCGCGCGGTGCAACGACACCGTTCCACCTTCACACAATGATCAACGGGGATCAACAAGAAAAGGGGAGGAGGATCAGGCATATTTGTGCGGTCCTATCTCCTCCCCGTTATGTCGATATCAAGCGGCCAAAATAATCAACGAAGAACGTTAAATTAAACTTGAATGAAGATAACCCCTACCTCGAAGAAAGTTCATGGTTGTCAACTGCCGCGGATGATGGCGTCGTTCCCGTCGTCATCAATGTGAACCCGAGGAAACGTCGTCTTCTCTTTTATCACGGAGAGAAGTTTATGATTGTGCATCAGTCGCTGAGTCGTTCTTCTCTTGAAGAGATGACGTTCTTTGCGGGAGGATTGAAGTTCTTCGCGGGAGGATGAAGTTCTTCCAAAGAGAAAAGAGCTCTCTCCACAAATTCCTCATACAACAAAACTAACCAAATAAAATAAGGCCTCCCCTTATTTTATTATTTTTCCAAGCATTTCAAATTTCCAAAATTCAAACACATAATTCAATTAATTAAAGAGGTTCAACTAATTAAATTAACGTGTGTTGGCATTATTAAAGTAGAAGAGGAGAAGTCACATAATTAAATACAAGGGGGGGTTTAATGGAGAGTTTAAGGAGTTATGGGGAATGTGTAGGGTTGGGGCTCGTGCAGGACCTACCTCACATTTATCCTCACATGGGTAGTTAGGGTGCCAGTGGGTCCCACCCTAACTTACCCATGTAGGATAAAACCACTCAGGTTAGGAATAAAATTTGTACCACAAATTTTATTCAATTCAATTCTTTATTAATCCCCAAATTTTAACAACTCCTCCTGAGCAAACACACCTTTGGTAAAGGTCCTCTTATGCAATTACCGGCGCTACGGTTCCATCGGTACCCTCGGATTTCAATTCCGAGTACCGGTTCAAAAGATAGAAAAACCCCTCGTTTGTTCACTAAACGTACCCGAGCTAAATTTCGGAAATTGATTCCGGGCACACCGGGCCTCAGAATCAGGTGTCGTCAGAAACTGCGTACTCGTACAATCCCAAAGAAATCAAGAAAAAAAAATTCCTTGAAATTTACAGGCATTTAAATCCTATTTCACATTTAGTTCATGGTTCCTGGAGCTCAGATCAATATTCAAAAAACACTAAGCTCCCAAGAGTTGATAAAAAAATTGTTGATATGAGGAAAATGATACTTGTTCTTAACAATGATATTATTCAAGGTTCTATAATCAATGAAAAGTCCCACAGAACCATATTTATTTTTTCATAAATAATTCTGGGGTACCCTGTCATGAAGCAAGCCTGGTCACCATCCAACCTGATGCCCGAACCAGTCCGTGACATAGCTCAAAGGGAATTTCTGATCCCCATTTCTTGGAAGCTATTACCTGGGTACTAATAACATGATTTGGGAATTATTTTACCCAATATTATACACACAAAAAAACAACAAGTTAAATAATCTAAAACTGAAAACACACAACCAAACAAGGGATGCCCAACTCCACATTTAAGGATTACAACTTACTACAAAACCCCAAATATATTACAAAAAAAAGGGGAGTAAAAATCCATCCCAAACCTTCATGCAACATGAGGAGAAAATTCTCAATCCACCACAACTAAAAGCCACCTGAGAATACCACTAGAAACATGAATGTTGATTATCAAACATCTTTCCTTTACATAATTAAAAGAGAACAAGTCTACATACACCCAATGGTTTATGTAGGGTGTGATCCAAATCCCATTAGAATTCCACCCAAAAAAAAAATATTCCATGAGATAAGATTTAAAACAAAATTTATCAAGATCATCAATATAAAAGACTTTGAAACATTTTTAGAGAAAAGATTTGATAGAAAACACTGCTTAGGGAAAACACTTTCAAAATAACTATTTCTACAAGAAACCTTTTAAGTATAATAATTTTAAAGGTAACATTTCAAAAAGATATTTTTTATAAAATATACTTACTTTAAAATGAAATAGCCTCAAGGTCCACCATATGCCAGCATATGAAACCTCATCACATAAGTATTATGTCATAAAAGAGAACCATGGGTATATCCCTAGGTTTAATCTAGCTCGAGTGGGACACTAGAACCTCGTACCTCGGTGTAGGGTGGTATAGAAACCATGAAAACCAGAATTCTTGGGAACAAACCCCTAAGAGGGGACACCCCTTGGAATTAGTGGTCTCCAATAATCTCAATGTTTAGTTAGTGTTGTAAGCATCAATCCTGCTATATGAACTTAAGATGAACTACTTCCAAGGCATCCATCGTACTAGAACTAGTCGGACAACCTGGATACTTAATATTCCATTGAGCTCATGTTCATGTTCACATGTCACACATATCACCACTTTCACAATTCAATGCCAATAATTTCAAGGGAATTAGCAATTTCCACAAAACAAACTTTTTTCCATTTTACTCATGCTAAAAACCACTATCAAATACATTCACCATCACTTACATGATTTATAAATTCCCCTTTGACAAAACACAAGAAAATATTAAAAGTGATTAACCAATGGCACAACCAAAGACCCTTTTTTAAATCCACACATAAACTAAGATAATTTTTAAAACAATATTTTCATCATTTAAATAATTACCATTTATATTTAAAAGTTCATAATAAGTCCAAAATGATAAAGTATTACCTTTTACCTTAAAAAACTACTTCTAAAATCATTTTCAACTTAAGTTCATTTGAAAACATGTTTCACACCCTTCAAAAAACCCATTAAACATTTCCAAAAAATACCACAATAAAGCATACACAGAAACATAGCCATTTTTACTTATAAAATCCATTATCATCACATAGGCATACCAATCCCTTCTCAAAACACATTTCACACCACACAATTAAAACATATTACATGTATAAATTAACTAAATAAGAAAAAAAACATCTAAAAATGCTAGAGTATGAAACCACCTACCTCTTGAGAAGAGACTTCTGGAACATGATGTGAAACCTCATCCACCCCACCACAAAACCCTAGCAAGGAAATATCTAAACAAGAATATCAATATGGAACTTTATTAAATAAGAACAAACACTAAATCATACACCCAAACTACTGGAAAACTAAAAACCCAAGAATAAGAGAGGAATACCCTAGAATGGAAGAACAAATCAAGGTTTAAGGGACTTACATGAGGGTTACTTGAATAATCCAAACCAAAACCACCCAAAAATAGAATCCCAAGGAGAGGAGGAGATGGAGGGAGGTGCATAAAGGGATGGGGAGGATGATTGATTGAGAGAAAGGGGGGATTGAGGTTAAAATTAGGGACAGAGAAAAATGGGGAAATAATTTTTAATGACCTGGACATGCTACATGGTTAGTATGCATGGTTGGTCAAACCATGCTGTAACCATGCGCCCATCTCTTATGAGGAGGAAACCTACCACATGGTTAATTTTCATGGTCTGACATTCCATACGTAATCCATGTGGTCTCTTTTGGATGAGACCCTGACCTATCACACACTTTATGGACCGAGTCTTACAATCATGCGCTGGCCATGATGTAGGTTCTATCTCAGAAATCCAAAACTGGGCCTGATCCGATAACAAGAACCAATAATCTTTCCTATCTCAAGGCGATTCCCAACAAATTCCAAATAAATAGTAAATGAAAAGACAAAGGACAGAAAATAGGGGTTTACTAGTTGAACTCGGGTGGCATAATCAAAGAATAAATTCCCCTCTATGACTTACACCACCAAAATCTGAAACCCCTCCAGTTAATTGATCAAAGAAATGGATCTCTAACATCACATAATCATCCCCTCAATCCAAAAACACCTTATAAACCACTAAAAAAAACTTACACCACTTAACTGAAGTAGAAAAAAAAATCCAATTGAGACCACCACACCCTTTCTTCAATAAAACAAATTGGAACGCTTCCACCCCAACACTTAATCAAGGGAAGAACTCAGAATTAGGTGTCTCTGTACGAGACCAACCACTTATAAAAAAAAAATGGAGACAAACCTAGATTAAAAACATAGGGAGGCCTGAATGGAGTCTCCACCATTAGGAACAAGCTAACATTCATTCTTTCCAAACTAATTTTAATAAGAACCATGACGGGTCTCCCCACCATTAGAACCATATAGAACATACCAATACAAGAAAACCAACATGGGACAACTTGAGAACTTCCCGCACCTAACAACATAGAATGATGTAGTAAACCCAACACATACCAAACTCTATCCCCAAGGGATCTGACGAAAGAAACTCTAAACCAGATGGACAACACAACACGATTCAATACTCCCAAAGGACGTCACTGTCATCACTTGATCCCAAACCAAAACCAAGATTGAATCATCAGGATATCCATTCAAGGACCATAAAATGGAAACTCACACCTGGTGAGGCACAAACACTATGGTTTTAAGAAAATTATATGGCCACACCACCTTATATCCATGGATAAACACATGAAAATGAATCCCCCACATCTCTTTCCATCAAATGAGACTATTATAAATGAACAACTATACATGGGACTTAAACTATCCCCATTTCGCATACTGAAGAAAGACGTTAGAACTAGGTCCCAAACAACCCTAGGGATTCCTAAAAATGTACCATCTTCACTATGGTACCTATGGCTAGAGCTATTATGTTTGAAGCATATCCTACCTCACACCCAGGCATTGAAGACCCCCAAACAAAACTTATCCTTCTAGTTCCACAAGAAACCACAATGTGATCTAGGAAACACCAACAGAATCTAACACACCCTGAAACCCACATTTCCTTAACATGGTACTTCAACGAGATAAGGGATTTGAATATGAAAATACATTATCCCTTCCCACCTCAAATGAAGAACAATAAAAGAAATAACATGCAGAAGACTTCTCCATCCAAAGTAGAGAATTTTGGAATTCCCAAAAGTAGAACATACTTCTATTAAAGCAGATGTTCTCGAACGGTCCCACAACATCCACCTCTGTATTTAAAAGAGAAAAAGACACTACAAGACATCACCAAACATGACCATTATAACCTATGAATCCTTATATGTAGGGGGAATTCAAACCGAATCCCATGTAACAAACAATTTCTGAAAATGGACAAAGCAGCCTCTTACAGCTAGAATTATGGAAATAGTGGCCTAGCATGAACCCTTTCTTAAAAAAACCAATGAAAAATCCAAAGGACCCTTAAAATGGCGGGCAACACCAAAAACCCAGACCGCTTACCACTATCCACACTGGAATTCCATTCATCGCTTCCATACAGTAACTTTAGGTTTAATGGTTTCAAAATTCACATTTCAAGACTCAAACGAATAAGGAAACTAAAAATTCTTTCAACTCATCCCACATATTCTATCCCACTACGAGAGATTCCACTTAACTAAAAATGGGAGGTCGATTCAATTCTAAAGCCCAAGAAGAAAGTTCTTACTTTGATCAATTGGAGGGTTTGCTAACAACGAATCACCTATGGTGGAAATTTAAACATGAATTAAATATTTATGGGGGAATACACAAAGCCCAAAAAATAAATAAAGGATGCATAAAAATGACCCACTAGAAAAGAGAAGCCACAAATAACTGAAAAAATGGAAAGGAAACCAATGCAAAGTATTCCCAAAACACTTTTAAGAAAAACCCATTAACCATTATTTACAAGATGATTGATTGACAATAACACATACTTTAATATACACTTCAGAAATAAAGGAATATCAAACTCAAAACTTCTTGAAAAAAATATTCCCTAAATTATGAAAAGACACACCACACAACCACTAGTTATTAAAACACCTCATTTTTCATTAAAGGCTCTTTTGAAAATAAAGTAGTATTGGTGGGTTGTGCATTCACCAATGGTATCCCATGGAGTCTCTCACATTCATCTCTCCATGCCAAAAAATGCACCCACTAACTTTTCCACACATAACCCATGCATTTGGTAACCCATGAAAATACCAAAGATAAAAACAAAATTATTTACACTTCCCAAAATAAACATTCAACCAAAACTTCCACTTTATCAATCTAATTACCATTTCAATATTTTTGAAAACCTTTCCATAATTTATGAACCACCCAATCAAAACTCATTTTTAAATTCCATAATTTAATTTCCAAAACATCTTATCCCATTCAAAACCATTTTCAGAATAAAATTTTCTTAATTCAAAACACTTTTCATAAATTTATCAAAGCACATTTATAACAAATTTCCAAAAACTAGGATTAAATAATTTATAATTTCAAAAAAATTAATTTTCAACAAACCTCAATTTCAGATTATGATGATCCAATAACAATAAACACTCCTCCATTTACACAAAACCATTTTAATAAAATACACCCTTATAAAAGCTTTATTCAAAACAATTTTTAAAATCCATTTTCACACCTTTAGAAAATAAAACCATTCCCATTTTAAAATATTGTTCCAACAAAGTTTCAAACAAGGGTTTTCAAAATAATTTTCAGACATCAAGGAGACACTATACAATTTGATTGGAAACTAGTGCTGATGGGTGACTCGAAACTATTGTTGGTGGCCATAGACTAGTCACACCACCATCACATAGAGTGTTTTATAACCATGTCCTAAGATCCACATAGCTTTCTAGGCCCTAAAATCCCATCAAGACCATTTTCCAAACCCTCATTTCATTTCCCAAACAATAGAAAACCCCAAGAACCAAATGGCCCAAAAAAACCTGACCCCCCTGGTGACTTGAGTCCTGTCATGAGGTGTGCTGGCTAAGAACCATGCTCATAACTAGAGAATTAATTCCCGATAATTCAACCTCCTCTCTACCCATACTCTTACCCAAGGAATATAACCCCAAAATAGAATAACCTGGATCTGATATCATTTTTTCACGAACCAAGCCAGGTCACCATCTGACTCGACACCCGAACCAGTCCATGGGATAGACCGAAGGGAATTCACAATCTTCATGGGAAGAAAAATAGTTCCTGGGTATTGATAACCTGAATTGGGAAGTATTTTACCCAATCTCATACACATAAATAACCAACAAGATAAGTAATCCAAAACAAAAAACACAGAACCAAACAAGGGATAACCAAATTCTAGATTAAAGGCTTATAACTTAGAATAAAACCCAAAAAATACAACAAAAAGGGGATTAAAATCCATCCCAAACCTCCATACAACATGAGGAGAAACATCCTCAAGCCACCGCCACAAAAAACCACATTGTAAGACCACTAACAACCTGAACCACAATCAATGAACATCTTTCCTTTACCCGAGTAAAATAGAACAAGTCTATATACACCCAATGGTGTTAGTAGGGTGTGATCCAAAGACAAGTAGAATTCCATCCAAAAGATGGATTCAATGATATGAAATTTAAAATAAAATTTATCAATATCATCTTTATAAAATCCTTCAAAAAATATTTAGGGAACCCAATTAATGGAAAACCCTTATCAAGGAAAACAATTTCAAAGGGAACTATTTCTATGGGAAACCATTTTAAGTACAATACTTTTGAAGGTAAAATATCAAAATATGATTTTTTATCAAATAAAATTACTTTAAAATGAAATAACCTCAAGTTCTACCATATGGTGATAGATGAAACCTCATCACATAAGTCTCATGTCACAGAAGAACACTATGGGTAAATCCCTAGGGTTTATATTTCTTGATTGGGACACTAGAACCTCGTATCTCGATGTAGGGTGGTATAGAAATCATGAAAACCAGTGTTCTCATGCATGATCCACTAGTACTAGACACCCAATGGGCCTAGTGGTCTCCAATCATTATAATGTTATGTTAGTGTTGTTAGAATCAATTCTTCTAGGCGAATTTAGGACAAACCACTTCCAAGATGTCTAGTGTACTAGAACTTGTGGTTCCATCTAGATACTAGATATTCCCTTATGCTTAAGTTCAGGTTCACATGTTACACATATCACCACTTTCACAAATAAATTCCACAAATTTTTAGGTAATAACCACTTTCCACAAAAAAACCCATTTTTTGTTTTACTCATGCCAAAAACAATTTTAAATTCATTCACCTTCACTTAAATGATTCCTAAATTCCCCTTTGAAAAAACACAAGAAAATATTACCATTTATTAACCAATTCCACTAGCCATTCCCCATTTTTAAATCCAAACATAAACGAAGATAATTTTTAAAACAATATTTTCATCATTTAAATAATTTTAATTCATATTTAAAAGTTAAAAACAAGTACAAAAAGCCAAAGTGTTACCTTTTCCCTTAAAAACCTACTCCCAAACTCATTTTAATCTTATGTTACTTTGAAAATAGTTTTCTCAACCTTCTAGAAACCCATAAAAATTTCCACAAAACACTAAAATAAATAATACACCAAAACATAGCCATTTTTATTTATAAAATCTGTTCACATGATGTAATCATATCAAGACTTTCTAAAACACATTTCTCACCACACAATTAAAACAAAGAACAGATAGAAATTAACCAAACTAGAAAATCAAATCATCTAAAAATGATAGAGCGTAGAACCACGCACCTCTTAAGAAGAAACTTATGAACCATGATGTGAAACCTAATATGAACCACCAATAATCCTTATCAAGGAAGGAACCAACCAAGAACATTAATACCAAACCCTTTTATACAAGAAAAAACCCTAAATCAAACTCCTTACCCACTATAAAATCAAAAACCAAAGAAGAAGATAGAAAAATAAAATAATGGAATAAGAAATCAAGAGATAAGGGGCTTACATGAGGGTTACCTAAAGAATCAAAGCCAAAACCACCAAAAAATTGAAGCCTAAAGAGAGGAGGAGATGGAGGGAGGAATGCCTAGAGATGGTGAGGCTGATGGGTTGAGAGAAAGGGGGATTGGGGTTAAAATCAGGTTGAAAAAAATGGTATTTTTTTAATGACTTGGATAGGCCACATGGTTAGTCCAAACGGTTTGTAAAATCATGTGTAGACTGTCCGCCCATATCTACCGAGAAGGAAACCTACCACACAGTTAATATTCCCCATCGAACTTATCATGTGAAATCCATGATATCACTTCTGGTAGAGACCTAGACCTATTGTATTCTTTATAGACTAAGGAACACAGTTGGGCGCTATACGTACAGTAGGTTCTTTCTCACCTAGACACCTATCACATAGTAACCTGGGTAGGGCACACAGTTACCACTAAAAGGGCCCCAACCATGTGAAGTTTTCTATCCATCCATTTTATCAAAGTTTCATGAAAAATCAAGAGGGAAACCAATGATAAACACTAGACCAAGAATAAACCAAGATAATACCTCAAAAAATAAAACCTGTCACACCCAGTTCTTGAGAAAATAATCAAGAACCAAATATAAGCCGAAATAAAGGGTAAAATGAAAAACCCAAGTGTGACACACCCCTTGGTGAAGTTCTTGGTCGGATAAAACCTTTAACTAATAACTCCTACAATAGTTTTTTCAATTCCCCAAGTTCCACGTGAGCCGTTTGACAATGGGGTTTAGAAATAGGCTTATCATCATGAAATAAATTAATATTAAATTCAACTTCCCGATCAAGAACAAAACTAGAAATATCATTAGGAAAAACATCCCAGAATTCATTTACTAATAAATTTTCACTAATGAGAACTACTGTATTATTTTTTAAAAACTTGAGATAGATAACTTTAAGTACTATATTTCATCAATTTCTTAGCTTCTTATTGTGTTATCAAAGGTATGGAATCAATGAATAAAAAGTTATTAGCATTACAATCTATTTTAGCGCAATAAACTAAAATCCAATCCATTACCAAAATGATATCAAACTACTCTATGGGTATTTCAAAATTATTTTTAGGAAATACCATCCCAATAATGAAAATTATACGATTCAAATAAATCTTTATTACTATAATACTCCCATCAAGATTTTTAACCAAAATTTATATCTTACTTTCATGAGGTGATATTCCCAATTTACCTAAAAATTTCTCAGAAATGAATGAATGTGAAGATCAATAATCAAACAGTGTATTAGAATAATTTGAATAAATAGATAACATACCTTTAACCACTAAATTTTATGGACCAACATTATCTATGGTATTAGCAAAATATTTTTCCACACCCATTTTCTTTCACTCTTTATGGTTTCCAACTTGGGTAATCAACTTGGCACACACATTGTCATAATGACCTAAATAATTGAAACTAAAAAATATTACCACTAGATTTTCATTAATTTCCTAATCATCTTACTTGTAATCATTTTCCATATGACTAACTTACCACATTAGAAGCACTTCCAAGATTTTGGAAGGCATTCTCTACGTTTATTTTTACTACACTTCTCACAAGATGGGAATTTGGTTCTCTTACCTCTAAAACTTTTTGATTAATGATTTCCCATTGATTTATAACTATAATTATTATTATTTTTGTTCTAATAGGACATTTTATCATTCAAAAACTCCAATTCTACCTTCTGATCATGTCGAACAAGTTTCTCATAGTTCTAGAACTCATGAGAATCCAATTACCTTTGATATCTTAGTTTTAATAATGAGTATAAATGATTTATCTTACTATCAATATATAGTATAACATTTGGGATTTACCTTTAAAGTCGAGTGAATTTTTCTTCATATGTAGTCACCAAATATTCATCATGTTGTCTCAATTCTAAGAATTGTTTTTCTATCCTAAGTCAAACAGCCTTAGGAAAATATTTCTCAAAGAAAATATTCTTAAATTCATCCCATTAAAAGGTATAAATCCCTTTAATTTTCTTGATATTCTTATCAATTTACCACCACTGGTCAAATTCTCCTTCAAAATGATAAATTTACAAGAGTTAACTTTTAGTGATCTGAGAAACCCATTACATAAAATAAATTTTCTAGGGATTTAATTTGTCCTTCAGCTATCACAGGGTCAGATGATCCTCTAAATGATGGGGGATGTAATCACATAAAATGGTCCACTATCATTCTATTCCTCTATGGTAGATATAATTTCTGTCTTAAGTGGAAAACACTACTATTTATATCCCATTTAAACTAAGACATCACTGAAAAAAATTACTCAGTTCCAATTCTAACTGTCTCGAGTTACTGATTAGGAAGGATATTTTTCTTCTCAGTGCCTTCCCACCACAACTTCCTTCTTTCCTCTATGGAAAACCATTCTAAACAAGTATACTTTAGTTGAAGAAACATGGTAATCGTTAAATGATATAACAATTTAACTAGACCATAAGGTAAAATATTTCAAGGGAAAGTTGTTTACATTACCCTAACATCTAAAGTTATCAAAATAGAACTTTGGTACCAATAAAAGGACTTGTACTTAAACATTACATAATATTGAGTTTGAGTTAAGAAATTACTTATTTTCAAATTTATGATCTTTTTAGGTTCTGATTTTCCAAGAATTTTTCCATAACTCATACATAACAAAACCCTAAAAATACAAAGTGGACACTTTAAAAAAGTATTCATTTTTCCCATAATCTAAAACATTTAAAATAAAGCATGAACGATTTTACGAAAATTGTTCACAAAATTCAACAAGACATATTCCAATCCCTTAGTAATCCTTATATCCTATAAAAAACATTATAAAATGGGGGATGAGTATAAAAAGAATAGTATGGTATATAAAATAATGATACCATGAGTTCATTGATAACCATTAAATCCCAATAAAACTTTATCATAATGTAATACTTTTCACCCTTAATAAGTAGTAAATACTTTCCTTTGAAAGTAAAATCATTTAATACCTTTTTTTTATCAAAAGATTACCATAAAACCCATATCAATCATAGAAAATACATAAAGATATATTGAGGAAAAATTATATATGTCACTATTATAAATAGAATAAACATTCATTCAAATTCCATACATGTCACTATTAAAAATGGAATATCCATATAAACGACTTCCATACCCAATGAATTAGAGGGATATCTTGGACCCACCCATCATTGGTTTATCACAGAATAACCCTTCAAATTTCCAAGTACCATTATTTAATCATAACGCATAAATTATTAAAAGTTTTAACATTTCACTCATAATATTTCATTTTCAATCACAATAAAACATTTCAATATATTGAAATAATCAATCTATTTTCAAACCCATTTTCAATAACAAAATTCTCAGAAAAAAGTAAAGTGGGGTTTATTTTAATTTTAAAAACATTAAGTATTATAGATGAACCCAAGATTCAAAATAGAAAAAAAAATTCTTTTATAATCATTTTTATATCCATAGAAATAGATATGTAAAATAATATCAATAATATTAAAATGGAGGAAGACATTAAATCTATTAGCATTCAAAGCATCCCATACCACTTTGGACATTTAAATCATAAGCCCCATGAAAGAATAAAATTTAACAAGAAATTAAATAACATTAGAATACTTAAAATTTGGACATGTAATGTTAAATGGGTTGTATATACACATTTTAAAATAATAAAGGTGAATATTATCAAGAAACTCCTTAATGAAAGAAGAATAATACAAAATCCCATACATTGAGTCTAATTTGTCTCGTGTGTCATTATATTCCTAAATAATAAACATATTTTAATTATTTAATTACTAAAGAGCCTTTTTAAAGTTTAAAATTAATTTTATTTTACTTATTAGATTTTTTATACAACTACTTAAACAATTAAATTTATATTGGGTGTTTTTGATCATATTCGGTTTATATATCTAAAAAGACTTTTTTTCAGTCAACTATCGTTAATGGGGGTACATATATAAACATATATAAAATAATAATGATTATATAATTATCATATTTATACATCAATTATAATTTTAAAACAAATCATGAAATATGGTTATGAAAAATGAACCAACATTACAATCATGGAGACAGTAGGCCATATGTATGCATGAGAAATGTTCCCATTTTTCAATTATTGTTATCAGAAGAATGTAAGTAAAATATAACTTTATAGAATAATGATTATATTATAAAAGGCTATATGTATGCATGAGAAACTTTCCCATTTTTCAATGATTGTTATCAGAAGAATGTAAGTAAAATTTAACTTTATAGAATAATGATTATATTAAAAAATATATGTCATTTAATCATATATAATTATATATATATATATATATATATATATATATTTCTAGTGATATAAAAGGAATCAAATCTCATCAAGGAAGAAGTTGTCCACATGTTCATGAACGACATTATCAATTTTTAATGTGCGTAAAAAGGGAAATAAAGAAAATGTTATATTATATTTACATAAAGGTAATTATTTAATTAATATAATATAGTTATCATTTATGTAACATAATTTTAATTAAACAAATACTTAATACATTCCATGTGAAGTGTGAATGTATCATATCTCTTTGAGGAGGCGGTAGTCCACACATCCACAAATGATGTTATCAAACTTATAAAAAATGGAAAGTATGAAGTTATGTGTATATAAAAATTAATTAAGTATTAATAAATCATAAATATCATATATATAAATATATATATTATATAATAATGTTGTGTCCATCATAATTCCCAACCATGAGAGGTGGTAAAGGAAAAACGAATGACATCGTTTTGCGAGGCGGTAGTTTTCCGTACAGGAATGATAATTTCATTACCCATTTCATGGAAGTGTGTGTAGGTGTTGGTAAAAAAATTAACATAAAAAATTATATTTATTATACTAATGTTATTATATAATCATGGAATAAGAATAATTTAATGGGTGGGTAAATAAATAAAACATAAATAGCTGTTGAATAATACTAACACTTTTTCGGGTAACTCCTTTTGGTTTGTACCAAAGGGATTACTTGGTTGGATTTATTCTAAAGGTGAGGAATATAGGGTGAGGGTAGGGATTTTTTATCTTATTTGTTAATGGTTTTAATGATCCAAATGGGATTTAGTGGTGTGAAAAAAATTGGAAGGGTGAGTGCGTTTTTATAGTGGAGGGGGAGTGTCAATCTTGCAAATATAAAATTGTAAACACTATTCAGAGGTCCCCCTTACATAATATGAATTCTATAATGGTAAAAATTAGATAAAATAGGGGATATGGTCTACTAATTTCCATAAAACTGGGTTTATAGGAGTTTCTAGGTCATTTGGGCTTTTAAGATTAAAGTTTAAACAATAAGTAAACACAGTTTTATATTAATTACTGTAATTAATTTTAAACACTTTCACTAATATTTTTGGTAAAAAACTAAGTTGACCTTATTATATAGTATAAATTATTATGATTTAAAATTTAGAATCAATTTTCCCAAATTACAATCACAAAAGTGGCATAAATTAATTTAAAATTAATCCTGTGGACGGGATGAAAAAGTGTGTTTTTGAAGTAAAATTGTCCAAAAGTTTGCTAATTTTTTAATATCTAAATTCAATATATTTTTTTTCCAATGACCTAAATTGGTTTAACTGATATAAATTTTTTCTAATTATTATTTAAAACCCATTAAAATTTTTATTTTAATATATAAATAATTTGGATGAAAATTTAGTTTTGAACAACAATTCAGTATTATTAACTATTCATTAAAATATGAATATTCAGAGAAAAATACTAAAAATTCACCCAAAGTAAATTTTTCTATTTTTATTTCTGAAAATAAGTTCTTTTTTTCCTATAAAATTATGAATGTTTCAAAATTTAGATTTAAATTTGTCCTTCTACAAAAGGTGATAAAATGACCATATTAAATAATAATATCAAAAGTATATTATTGTTCGGTATAAATCAATCTTTCATAAAACACAATATTTTAGAGAAAATCATTATTTCATGTGAGGTATTTTATTGGATATAGAATTCACTTTAAGGTAAAATTATAATCTAATCTATAAATTTTAATAAATATGTAAAAAATTTATTCTATCATTACCTAGGATGTGACAAAATTTTTGATTATGGAATGAAATGAAATAAATGATGTAAATTTTACCATATTATCTATCTTAAAGGTAAAATAATTACTCAATAAAAGGAAAATGATCCTTAAATAATAACATAATTATATTAAATTCTTTTTTGATGAATTATTGTTCTTCTTTAATCCCATATTGATTTATGGTTTTTTATTCATTAAAATTTTCATTATCATGATATCTATAACTCTTTATTATTACTAGTAATTTATTTTTTCTCCACTATTTCCTTATTTTTATTTCCTTTAAAGTTTCTCTTTATTTGGGAAACCTACTATGGGTTATTATTAGTGAAAAAAATATTTCCCTTATCTTCTTTTAAAAAGTTTTATTTTAATTATACCTTTTTTAAATGGATGTTTTAAACAATTTGGTTTTTAAAATTTAAAATGGTTTTTAATTTCATGATTGTATTTTTTATCTACCACTCCCAAGAATTTATTTTTTTTAAAAATGTTTAAACCATTTTTATTTGATATGAGATAAAATGTAAAGGAAAAAATTCCTTGAATGGGTAGAAAATAACACCCCAATATTTTAGAATTTATTTTATTTTAAAATATATCTTCTATATCACGCGGTATATGAAACACTATGCTTAAACGAGCCATGATATACTATTATTTAAATACGACCATTATGACAAAACCATTAGTTTAATAGGTATGAATAGGAATAAGACAATTATGAACTGTATTGATAAATTATTTTTTAATGAATATAATTAATTCAAAAAAAATTTAACATTCATCTAATTGTTTGTACTAGGTAAAGAATATGAATAAAGTCATTTTTTTCTTCAAAAATACATTTTCTTCAAAAATGGTTTTATTGAATTTTATATATGGATATTATAATTAATTTCATACAATTTTATAAATATTATTTTGAAAAAATGACATGAATTTTTAAATAAAAATTTCATAATAGTATCAAGTTGATTTTTTTTAATATTTTTTTGGATTTTTTTTTAATTTTTGAGTGAATAGTGAAAAAATACAGATTTTTGTAAAACTATCATTTCTTTTCATTAGATATAGTAATTCAAAAGTTAAATTATATTTTGAATTTTATATTAAATTAAAATAAGACTAATTTAGTTATAAATAATATAATTAATTACATATGAATCAACATTATACTCTATTTTGGTATAGGTTCGTTTTTGGGCTTAAAAACACATTTTTCTAGTAGCGATTTTTAATTGCGATTTATGCATTTGTATTAAATTTTATTTTTCCACTATTAAAAATTTAATAATGAAAAATTTATGGAATATTTTTAATATTTAGTATCAAATTTTGTAAATAGTTCCTTTTTTTTCATTATGAATAGTAATTATGGTAATGATTTATTTCCATAGTAAGGGTAAAGAATGAGAATTAAGGTTAAAAAATTAGGATAAGGTCTCAAAATCAACCCAGAAAATTAATTTATTTCATAATATTATATTAATTCAACCATATACATTTTAAATTTGAAAATATGTAATTTTGGTTCCATTTTCCTTTCACAACGACATTTATATTATTTTAAGAATAGGATAAATCCAAAATGTCACACCCTTGACTTTAATTTATTTTATATGTTATAATTGATGTAAAAATAATTTATAAATGAATATATAATTTTATTTTGAATATAAATATTTTTTTATAGAGGTAATTTATTTCTACTTTTAGGTGATGATATAATTACCTTAAACGCTTACCCAATATTGATACAATGCTTGTGTAAGTAGTAGAAAAATCTAAGTAAATGATTTTTTTTGAAAATAATAAAATTATTATCATTTTGATGAATTTTGGTATGAAATTAATTTTATAAGTAAATATATAGTATAAATTATGTTTAATGTGTTTATATTTGAATTCCATTACTAAATTTATGTATTTTATGTCAAATTAAATGAATAGTCCCAAAAATGGTTTTAATTTCATTTTAAAAATAAAATAAAATATTGAAATAAGAAAAATCAGATATTAAATGGTCTAAAAATTCATCCATGGAACAATTTTAACCCAATTTTCCCACTATAAGTAAATTTATGACCCTTAAAGGCTAAAAATATGTTACCATGGTTAAGTTTTAAAAAGTTTAATGAGGGGGTTATACCAAAATATATGATTTAAAATGTAATTTTAACATGTATAAATTTTATTAGATGAAGGTATTTCGACCTTATAATATAATAAATTCAAAATTTTAGACATTTTTTCCCACATTAAATAATTATTATATATATTAAATTTCAATCTTTTATGCAATTCATAGTGTGTCCTTTCCATCACTTAAAAAGGACACCTCCACTTCCCCATTATTCATAAATTTTGAGCCTTCTAGCTTAGATAATACACACCTAAATACATTAATTTATCTATTCCCTACATAATATATATTCCGGTATTATTCTAATACCATCCTAATTTGGCTTAAGGTGTAACACAATGAAGGATTTCTGAAGAAGAGGTGTAACTCTTAACTGAGTTCTTTCATTTTATTTCTATATCTACGTTTATAAATTATGTCCTAATTATGTTTATATAATAAAATCAGTATATCTAATATAATTATATGTTATTATTTCTATCATATAACCCTTACTTATCTCCATTTTCATCTTCATCCTTTGGTAAATGAAAAGATAACTTATATGTACATGTCGACTACCACATCCACAAATCGATGTATTTTATTTTTCAGAACCACCTCACAAGGATTGTTATTATGATGCATTTAATGAATATATATTATATTTATAACATAATAATGATTCTTGAAATATAATATATTGTTTAACTTCTTACCCTTCCATTTTTTAAAACATGGAAATGTTGCTCGTGCGTACGTGTGGACTACCACCTCCATGAAGTGATGTGATTCATTTTTCCTGGATGAATTTCGTGGATGATTATAAAATAGTATTTAATATAAAAAAATTGTGTTTATGTAATTATTAATATTATTTAGATTATGTAACAATGACACATTTATCAATTTTCAAACTAATGAATTAGTTTTATGATTATGAACTGAACATCCTTAAAAAATATGACATGAATTCAATTGAATTAATAAATATATAAGGAACTATAAAAAATAAAATAAAAGGGATAATAATAAGTTAATACACATTAGAAATTTTATTAAGAAATTATAAAAATTAATATAAGTATATTATATAGCTGATAAAGTACGTACATGGTGAGTCAGACTCGATGTAAGGGGTTTCTTTACTCAATTTATATTCATTAAGGTATATTCTTCATCACTGACTATGTTATTCCAATATTATGTGTGTAATAAAATATCATTATTTTATTTTTTATTTTCAATTATTTTATTTGTATTTACTTTTATTACACATAATCAGTTCATTGATTAATTCTTACTTCAATGTTACGATCTTTGTAGGAGTTTCTCATCTCACTTTTGTTTCTATGAGATATATGCAAAATACACAACTTGTTTCCTTCACGTGGTGTAAATACTTTCCAGTTGATATGATATATCATGAATTCCTTTATATTCCTAAACTTTAATGTTTCATTTGAATTTATTTCTCTCATTAGGGTTATGATTCAAAAGTTACCAAAGTGGTAAGGGTTTATTTCAAAATCTTATCCTTATTGGGATTGTTTATGCTTAAGTTTACATAAGGTAAATTATATGATATTTATATCTTAAAAAAATTATTTTCCTATCCGAAAGATATTTATATATGATGAGGTATACAAATATTAAATCATATAAATAAAAGTTAAATAGTTTATTCAATAATTTCCTGAATCAATTGATGTATGTAATTTAGGTGAAAGTCATTAAATAAAAGGAAGTAAATATAGAGTGTTAAAAAAAAGATATATTATGTAAAAAATAATATTTATACATAATGTATGATTAGTAAATAAAAAAGAACTAATAGATTTCCATAATATAAGAACCCCAAAATAGTATAATATAATTTATATAGAAATTCATGATGATTAATTTCAATGTAAATAAATCCTATTGAGATAAAGAGAAGAATTAAAGATATATTACAAAAACGTTTTTTTTCGAAAAACGTTTTTAACGTTTTCATATATGAATTTATGGGTCATTTTAAAAAT
Source organism: Viscum album (assembly GCA_963277665.1). Lineage (NCBI taxonomy): Eukaryota > Viridiplantae > Streptophyta > Magnoliopsida > Santalales > Viscaceae > Viscum > Viscum album. The sequence goes on along the minus strand of OY728127.1, from coordinate 288,872,098 downwards.
GGTGAAGTGAAAAAATTTACTATATAAAATAAATAAAATTCAATAAGGTTTCCTTGAAAGGATATAAATTTTATTCAAGTAAATGTTGTGTGTGTGATAAAACAAATGATCATGGAAGGAATAACATTTTAATAATTTGAAATATCTTTATTGAAACCCACATTATAAAAATAGATAAAAAAACTTCCTTTTGAAAAGATTAAAATTATAATGTAAAGGCCACATAAGATAATGAATAATTGTATTCCCATATATAAATGAGAAAATTAAGAATAATGTGAAAATATTACCATAGATGCAAAAATATATTTAAAGAGGATGAAAATTATTCTTGATAATGATTTTCTTCTTTTGAGGGAAATATATCAATGTAAAATCATTTAATTTAAATGTAATTTTTCCTAGATATTACGATAAATACCATTTAATACAATATTTTGGTGGAATAGACTATGAAAATAAGAAATATGTTCACTAAGACACATAATAACCTAAGAAAAGAGACTTGAGTTTTCAAAATACCTTACAACTTTATTAACATAGAAATGAATTTTTTTTAGGGATATAATGAAATGGAAATTAAAATATCATTAATTGAAATAAATTTATCATATATGAATGAAATAGGTTAGTTAATACACCATATAAAATAATACATGGTGCGTGATATCAAACATGTCTCATGGATTTGAAAATTGAGACATAGAAACCCTCACATCATTGTTATCCTTCGAATTGAGATGTTTTTAAAGGTAGACCATGATATGGATTTTTAAATCCATTAGATTTTATAAAACAATTATGATAAAATAAATCCTTGAATAATATATACACCTAAAAAATGAAACATGTGGTTAATACACATCATATATCGAAGAAGCAAAATTGAGATGCAAAAACCCTTACGAACATCATACTTCACGAAGTAGGTAACAATTGAAAAATGGGTCTATGTGATTAAAATTTAAATCCCTAAATAATAAAAAATAAAATAAATATAATAAAATCATTGATAATAAAATAAAAAACTTATAATAATAATGTTCAATAATAACAATCACAACCTAATGAATGACAATTGTGTTTACAAAATCCCTTACCTTAGGTATGGATTTACTCTATGCATGAAACTAAGTACATGAACAATAAAATTAAGTTTATTAAAAAAATTAATAATAATTTTTTTCATATATATTACATCTTCTATGTTCTATTAATTATGATGTGTTATTAATTTAGTAAATATTTTTCTCTTATGCCGGTAACTTGAGGTGGTTTGGTCAATTTCTATGAAACTTGCTCGGTATATTGACCATGGTACAATATATTTTTAAAACAGATTTATATTTAATATAATTGTATATTTTTATGTCTTATATTTTTCTATTAAAAAAAATTATTTATTTTTATAAATTTTCCCAAAATGGACTCAAAAGAAAAGAGGTTAATTGATATGTTCATTTATTGGAGGTTGAGTTTGATATGAGTATTCATTATTCATATAACTTGTAAAATTTACAATACTATCTTTACATAATATTAATAGTTTCATAAATATAATTTTTAGATATAAATAAAATTTTAAATTTAACCATGTTAGTTGGTAGTGAAAAAAATACATCATTCCATGGAGGTGATAGTCTGCACGCGCACACAGATAATTCTATCATTTTTAATAGATTAACATGGGTGTAAAAAAATAAAATAAAATAAATATACTTTAAAAATATTAATAACTTTTTAATTATTATATTTTTACATAAATAACTATTTTTACCATCCTTGTACGGAGATTTTGGAAAATAGAACACGTCGTTCATTGAGGCAGTAGTCCGCACATACGCATAGTGACATCTTTATTTTTCTAAAGGTTTTGGAGGAAGGTAGAAAATGGATATTAAATTAGTATATTGAAATTTCATCACATTATTAATACATATTTTATCAACTTTTCAGTGGTAGAAAATATTTGGGAGGGTAGAAGAAGAAACGAATGAAAAGAGCATAGTTGAGAGCTTTACCTCTCCCTTTAAATGTTTTCCTTTAGGTAACACCTTAGAGATCCTTAGATTGGTATTTCGAAAAGAAAATGGAATATAGAACAAGGGGAGAGGTTTTATAAGATTCTAGGGTGGATTTTTTTCTTATATAAATCTTTGGGATGAGTAGATAAATGTGGTGGAATTGATGTCCTTTTATATGTGATGGAAGTGGCAATTTTAGAATTAACCATTACTTTTTCAATTAGGGAATGAATATATTCAAGGTTTAGTGGATCAAAAAGTGAGAAATAATTATGTTTTTGGTGATATAAGGTCAATAATGCCTAAAAAATCCATATAATTCTTTTTTTAATCCCGTTTCATGTCTTTTCACAAAATAATTGACTACATTTTTCCATTTTGGTTTTTTACTTTGATAAAAAGTTTTTACCCAAAAAAATTACATTCTATTAAAAATATAAGTCATCCTATATTTTTTTTAATTTTATAGACCTAAATTTAGTATCTATATAATATATTTCAATTAATAAATAATATAAAATGAACTTTTAAATTAAAACATTTAATATATAAAAAATCTATTTTGTAGAAAAATGGTGTTTTTACCATTATGATTAATTAATCTTATTTATTATTAGTTTCCAATTTAATGAGTGATAATTTATTTATATACGAGTTTAAAAAATATAGTAGATTAATTTTTGAGAAGATATTAATTTATTTTAATATATATAACTTACACAATGTTAATTAAACAACACTTTGAAAATAACAGTTTTAATATTATCATAGTAATTAAATTTAAAACTGGTAACCATATTTCCATGCCTAAAAATGGAATTGAACTTGTTAAATAATAAAATAATATTAATATAAAATATTAAATCCATTTTTTATATTTAATTTCTATAATTTATGAAAAATATTTTTAATATAAGCGAATAAAAAATGTTTTTAGAGTAAAATATTTATTAAGATTCCGAAATGTTAAACATGGGTTTTATAAATTAAACATAGTATTTTTAAATGAATAATTTCACATCATAAATTTATTTTTATTCTAATAAAAATATTTATATGTTTTTAAGTAACACTTACTTCATGATAAAGTTATAAACAATACAATATCAGTAGAAACAAAATTTTTTATTCTTCAATTAAAAATAATTTATTTTAGAAAAATCCCAAAAATTCATCATGGGAAATTATTTTTATTCTATGTAAAAAAATAAAATAAATAAATTCAGTTAGATTAAAATTCTAAAATTCTAAAATTTTACTTTTAAATAAAAACCTATAAAATATATAGAAAACTATTTTCATCAGAAAACAAAATTTTAAAATTTTACGTATTCTTATTCTTATATGTTATCAATTAATAATTTGGATTATGTTAATATATTATTAATATCAATAATATATTTATTTTATTTTTTTGAAATAAAGCACATAAAAAGCCAATTTTTGATAAAATACATTTTTACCAAAAAATGATCTCATTGGTTATTAATTAAATTCCATAAATGCATTAGTATTAAAAAAATGAACTTTATTTTATTTCTAAATATAATTCATAGTGTGACTAACTTTAATTTAACCCATAAATTTGAATACCAATTTTTTACAACTATATAATGTTACATAGTTTGTTTTGATTTAGTGTTTCATGTGAAGAAGGCTATTGGATACATTATGTTTTAATGGAAAATATAATTTAAAATATCATAGTGTTACATTATTACCCCTTAAATAAATTTCATTCTCATAATTTTAATTATCATATATTGATGGAAATATTTAAGAGTGTCTAAAAGGTATTCATGAGTCAAGATATAACTTGAAGAGAAATATCATCTTTACAAATATAGAGAAAATATATTTTTCCTTATAATAGGCATATTATTGATGTTGGGGTTTTTCTCCAATCATTTGAGCTAAAAAACCAGCATGATTGGGCATCATAAATCCTATAATATTTTTTTTGCATGAGATAATATAGTCATCCTTTCACTGATAAATGATTATAGTCTGGTTTGATATAAGAAATTTAATTTTCCTTTTTCATTTAATAATATGTATTCAATATGGAGATAACCAATACATTTCTAAAATCACTTAAAATTTTCTCTAAAGGAAGGATAATAAGGCTTTTATGAATCATAATTCCACAAAACATGATGAATATTTATATAACTTGTATACAATGATGGAATGACCAAATGTTTTTATTTAAAATTCATTAGCTAATAATTAGTTAAAAATTACACTACAAATGATATCAAAATATATAGAGTGAAGAATAAGTGTACTTAACACCACTTAATTATCACGATTAACCTTAATCGTAGTCTATGTGTAGGATTGTTCATGTTCCCTTGGTCTAGGAGGTTTTTTTCAATTTATTTTCATCTTAATACCTTAGATTAGTGCATTTGTTATCATAATTCCCAAATTCCTCATGTCTAAAACATCGATGATCAAATGGTTCTTTAGAAAGAACATTATTTTTCTCTATATTGTTAACCAAACACATCCTTTTTCCTTATTATCTTGTTTCTCCATTTTCTTATTTACCATAGTTAAAAATATTCTAATTCCTTTGACATATTCCCCTTGGTTCCACTTCCCATATTTTTCATATGAAGAAAATTAAATCTTCTTTCCTTCATCATCTTTGTCATATGAACATCCATGAGATTTCATGCTTCTCTTCTTCGGTGTGTTCAAAAACTTAACTAATTTTACAATGTCAATCATGATTATTAATATATGTTTTATAATAATCCTAATATTTCTCACTCCATCTCTAATCCTGTTAGGTTTCTCATTGGGATAGTCTCTACATTTTCCATGAAATCCATTTTTAACTTAGTTCCTTTAGGCTTCATCCCTTACAAAAACCAAAAGGTGTTAGCCTGAGTTATAAAAAACATGTATCATAATTGAATTATCATAGATTATATAATGAAACACTCAACCTCAAATGGATTACCCTTTAAAATTATTTCATTTTCTTTTAGTTCAACCTTAATCACTATTGGTTCAATATTGGTTTCATTAGGTTAGGTTCTCTCATATTACTTAACCTAATTTCTTTACATTATAAATCCTTTGTAATATATAATAAATAGAATGTGATTAAAAAAATAATATCCCCTAGGAGTTTCTATAAAAGTGTGCAATATTAGTTCAACTCATCATGCTACTACTAGAAAATATATCAATTACCATGGGTGGAAATGTACTTGGATATAACTATCCTATAGTCATAGATTCCTATGTCTATGGCTATAAGTGTTTTTTTCCAATGAGGCATGAATTTTTTCTACTAAGGTAATGGGCCTATTTCTATGATAATTAATTTTCCATGGATATATATTTATAATACATTTCCTATAACCGTGTTCATTAAAATTCATGTGGGTATAACTTTCAAAAAATTACCTATCACCGTGGTATTCAATGTCCATGGAGACAATCATTTAAAAAATTAAATACTACCAAGGTATTCAAATGTTTGTGTCTATATCCTTTAAAATATTTACCTATAGCCACAGTCCTCAGTTTCTATGGATATATATTTCAAAATAATAACATATAGCCATAATAATTTAGCACCCATGGCTATAAGTATATAATTAAAATTTGTTTTGTTTATATATATAAATAAATTTATTCATTAATAATATAATTATTTGATATTGTGTTGTGGAAAGAATATTCATCTCTAAATTTGATTCCATGTTTTTGAATCATGATCTTTTTTTTATTTTTAACACTATTTCACACATATATATATATAAGAAATTATAAATTTAAATACACAAAATCTATTATAGAATCGTGGAAGATCCTCCTATCAATAATACTACATACTAGGTTTGAGTCCTTATTTACAATAATTTTGTTGAATCAAATATATATTTATATATATCAATATATATCATACAACAGAGTAGAAATAATTCACATCTACGGTTGTCTAGTGTGGGTTTGAAACACATCTACCTATTTTATTTTCTAAATATATAGTTGTTAGGTTTATATTTAAACATATTTTTCCAAAGTCCTTTAATAGTGGTTATATATATCCACATGGACTAGGATATATCCCCAAGATACCTTCCCATGGATATAGGTCTTTCCTGACCCATGTGCCATGTCATAATTACTATATCCATGGGTTATACCCATGACTATAGAAAAAAAAACTATAACCAAAATTATTTTATCCAAAAACGATATACTCATGGTTATAGGCTATAACCAAAATAATTTGGGATATAACCTTGGATATTTCTTATTCCTATCGTACATTTTTATAATCATGTGCACCGAGTAATGATTGAGTTGATATTGAACCAACCTTTTCTTTAGTGATCACCCATAGGTGCATCTATGAAATAGCTGCATCCAATCTCCAGTATATAGATATGGATGTAGTTGTTATGAAACCACAAAATCTCTACTTCAACAACATTTCAAAATGTTTTCCTATACTTGGACATATCCCTAGGTTTTTCACAAAAGTTATCTTATCATAATCCCTAAAAAACAAAACTAATATTGAAAAACAACAAAAATAACCCTAATATTACCTTAATCTTTCTTTGATACCAATTGTGGTGCCCCAAAACCACACTACTGAGTCCAGTGCAAGAAGAAATTTCTTTAAACATTGGATTTGATACAATGTAATACTACCCAAGATAAATATATTTTTATTACACATCATTTCATAAGTTTAAAATTAAATCTCACTATAGTCTCACAATCCCAAGAATAGACGGATTAGTTTCTTTCAATATTAGCTACATAAACAACTTATTTTATGACACTTGTGGATATTTTTCAATAATAAAACCATAATAATATTTATTCTATAATTCTCATAAGCTATACTCATATGTATAAACTAAGGTATGTAAACATAAGAAAGGTGTGATATCAAATTCTAAGTAAGGGAAAAACCAATCAAAATTTCATCATGGGTGAGATCATAAGTATATGAGAATACCAGAGTGGGATATAATTATATTATTAAAATGAACATGTTTCAATAAGGGTTATCTATAAAACATTATGTAAGGACATGCAATCTCAAATAAAAAATGTGTAAATTAAAATGATTTTGAGATAATATTCATAATCCACAATGATTAATTTTAGACCAAAATATTTAGATTTATTATGAAATATTACGTAATAAGAAATTATGGAACAAAAATAATCATAGGTAAATTATAAATATTTTAATAAAAATATTCCCACTCTTCATGTCATAGACAAAAAAATTTCCACAATTCATGTTGGGAATAAAAAATATTACCCTTTCTTTATGTTGTGAAAAAAATTCCATGTTTAATATCCTTATCTCATGAGATATAAATCCTTAACCAAGCCATTAGAGGAATATATAGAACCCCACATTTAAATAATCTATACATATGTGTGATAATTTAAATTAATCATTCATAATATCATAAATAACACTTGTAAAAAATGGGTTTGAAATCTTTTGAAAAACAAATCACATAAATAATTTACCCATAATTCTTTTAATAATGATAACATTATAAACCCATGTAAAATAAATAGGTATCCAAATATATTTAGTAACATTAAAGATAAATACCCTTCAATTAAAATGATGAGGTATATGGTATTTAAATTTTACGGATAAAAGGCGTATGATTTATTAAATAATTTTCCCCCATAAATCAACTTACAAAATCTATTTGAACACCCATCAATCAAAGGAAATAAATTCTTAGTGTTCAGAAAGGAAATAAATTGGAAGAAGAATCATATTTATAGATAGTATTATTAGGAAGTAAAAATGAAATAATGGACTTATATAAGTTTAACTCACAAAAATAAAAATAATATAATCTTAAGAGTAATTCATGAAAATTAAATTCCAATTAAATTAATCCATTTGAGAAAAAGAATAAAATAAAATACATATCGAAAAAGGATTTTTAGATTTTTTTAATGTTTATGTAGAAAAAGTTATAGTTCATTTTCAAAATGTTGAACAAATATTTTTTAGAAAATATACTTAAAAATAATAGTAAATAATGTATCATAGAAATTACATAAAGATTATTTAAATTAAATTTTGAGTGGATGATAAAAAAATTAAAATGGTAGGAAAATCATTTGAATAATTTAAAATGTAATTATTGAAACCCAAATCATAAAAGGGATCACAAAAATTCATTTTAAAAAAATAGGAACATTAGAATGTGAAGGTCACATGAGATGAAACATAATTGGGTTTCTAGAAAAAAATGATGATATTTATGGGATGATGAAACAATATACATAGAGGATGAACCATTGTTCAAGTAGATGTGATTTATTCTTAATAATGATATAATTTTTCAGAAATATATTCATAAAGGTAAAATAATTGAATTTAAATTCAATTTTTTCTATAGAGGAAAATAAATTAGGATGAAATAAAATCTTATGGTAGAATAAACCAATAATATAACAAATAAGTTCCTAAAGGGGCATTATAACTCGAGAAAATATTTTTGAGTTATCTAAATACCTTATGAATTAGTAATTTAAGAATAAAAATAACATGAGAGGTAAATAATGAAATGGAAATTAAAGTATCATTAAATGGAATATATTTATCACACATGAATGAAATATGGAATTGAATATACTATATAAATGAAAATATAGTGTGAAATATTAAACATGTCTCATGGATTTGAAAAATTAGAAAAATAAACTCTTATATCATCATTATCTCCTAAATTGAGAAGCCATGAAAGGTTTAAAATGATATGAATTTGTAAATAATATATATTTTTTTAAAATATATGATTAAATAAATCCATGACAAATATATACACCATAAAATGGAATCATGTTGTGAATACAAATTATATCCCAATGAAGAAAAATTGAGATGAAAAAACCCTTACGAATATTATAATTTATTAGGTAAGTAACATTTGAAAAAGGGATTACTTGATATAAATTTAATTCCCCTGAAAATATATAATAAATTAAAAATTTTAAAATAATATCATAGAACATATTCCACTTATAAGTTTAAATTTCAAGAAAAATAATCAAAACTCTATTAATAAAAATTAGTTTTCAAAAACCCTTACCATAGGTCCTAATTAACTCTATTCATGCAACTCAATTCATAAATAAAAAAATTGACTTTATAAAAAAGTTAATTAATAATTTTTTTCTTTATATTTTATTTTGAAAGGCCTATTTGTTATAATGTTTTTTTATTTTACTAAATAGTTTTTGTGTATATCTGTTATTTGAGGTGGTTCAACCAATTTTTCTAAAAAATCCTCAATATATTGACTGTGGCCAAATGTGTTGTAAGATAGATTCATATTATACAAAATTTTATAGGTGTATGTATTTTGTTATTTTATTATCACAAAATTTACATAGTTTCATATTTTTCTCAAAATAGGCTCAAATTAAGAAAGGTTCACTGATATGCTCATTTTTTGGTGGTTGAGTTTACTATGATAGTCTATTATTAATATAAACTATATAATGTACAATATTATATTTTTTGAATATTATAAGTTTCATAAATATCATTCTTATATATTAATTTTTTAAGTTTATACATGTTATTTGGTAATGGAAAATATAATATGTCGTCCCTTAGCAGTTGTAGTCAGCATGTATAGAAAAATGATGCTCTCATTATTCATAGAACATGAAACAATAGAAAAATAAAATAATTATCTTTTAATAAATTCATTCATATTATATTTTTTATTGATTAACTCTTTTAGACCATCTATGTTAGGAGGTAATGAAAAATTGAATACAACATTCGTGGTGAAGGTAGTGTGCACATATACATGACAATATATTCATTTTTTGAATGGTTTTAGTGGAAGGAATAAAAAAGATAATCTATTAGTATGGTAACATTTTAAAATTTTAATAATACTGATGATATCATAATTTCATGGAAATAAAATATTTTATAGGGTATAAGAAGAAAAAAATAAAAGAAATCGGTTGAGGGAATTACCTCTCCCTTTGGCTATTTTCCCTTAGGTAACACCTTATGATCCTTATATTGGTATTTTTGAAAGTAAAAGTCTTATAGGACAAGGGGATATGTTTTAAGAGATAATTTGATAGATTTTTTTAATCTAAATCTTCAGGATGAGTGGATATATATGGTGAAAGTGGTCTCTTTTATAAGGGGAGAAAATGTAACTTTTTTAAATAACCATTATTTTTTAAATGATGGCATGAAACTATTCAAGGGAAAATGAATAGAGAAGTGATAAATAATTAAGTTTAGGGTGTGGTGATTTCTATCAATACTCTTCCATTTACTTTCAAACATGTTTTAACATGTTTCAAGTCCTTTACCAATATTGTTTTTACATTTTACCATTTTGGCTTTTACTTTGGTAACTAGTTTTTTAAAAAATAATTGATATTTTATTAAAAATTTAATGTAACCACCCATAATAAATTTTCATTTCATTAACCTATATTTAATCTCTGTATAGTCTAATTCAATTTCGGAAAAATATAAAACTACCTTTTAAATTAAATCATTTAATCTTTATAAAAACTGTTTTATTGGATAATGTCATTTTTTCCATTATGTATTGTTAATATTTTTTAATAGAAATAATCAATTGAAATAGTGTTAATATATTTATATATAGTTTTAAAAATTATATTCATTTTTATAAGAGTTTAAATTATCTTATTAGATATAAATTGTACAATTTTAATAAAACAACTCTTTTTAAATAATAGTTTCACTATTATCACTATAATTAACAATAATCCTCGTAATATTATTTTTTTTGGCTAAATATAAAATTTATCTTATTAAATAATATGAAAATTATGATCCAAAAATAAAATCTATTTTTTTATATTTAATTTCTAGATGTTTTGAAAACTAATTTTTAATACAATTGACTAAAAATTTTTTTTAGCGTAAAATATTACCCAAGTTTTCAAAACATTAAAATGGGTTTTATAAATTAAAACTATTATTTCTGAATGAATAATTTTTTTAATTAAATATAATTTTCTTATAATGAATTTTTCTATAATTTTTCAAGTTATAATTCATGATATTGTTATAAGAATCAGAGTATTAGTAATAATTTTTTTAATATTTACTAAAAATAAATTGATTTAGAAAAATAATTTTTTTATCCTAGGATAATATGATTATTATAAGTCCAAAAATAAAGTTAATTTAGTTATATTTATATTCTAAAATTTTATAATTTCAATTTTAACTAAGAACAGAAAAAATATAATCAAAACTATTTTCATCAGAAAATATCTTTTTACTATATCAACCATTTTTATATTTATTTCCTATCCATTACCAATTAGGATGGTGATAATATTTTTTTATTATAATAATATTATATATATATATATATTACAATTTATTTTCTTAAAATAAAGTGCATAAAAATACAATTTTATATAAAATCAAATTTTAACATAAAATGATCTTATTAGTTATTTAGCTATGTTAATTTAATTCTATAAATGAATTTTTATTTAAAAAATTTAACTTTGTTTCCATATATAAATCATAATTCATTTGAATTTTTTTTACCATACAGTTTGATGAATACATTTTAATAGTTATATAGTGTTATGTAGATCTTTTTGTTTCAGTGTTACATGTAAATAAAGCTATTGAACACATTATATTATAAAGGAAAAAATTATTGAAAATATAATGGTTCTATTAACAATATTAGGATATTAGTGTTGAAATGATCTAACTCATGCCAAAGTTTCATGTATTAGAATGATATGATCCTAACAGAGTTCAAAACATCATTATATACACCCTAAACAAGAATTAATGTTACTACCATACAACTTAAAATATTATTTCCTTGAATAAAATAAGAAACTTTCTCCCATAATTTCTAACAATTTGAATCCCAATTCAGAGTACCAACAAAACAAAATTATAAAAAAATTCTAATTCCCTATGATGGTCATTAGGTGACATTAGAAGCATTATTCCTAGGACCTATGTACATGGGATTTTATTAGAATTTGAATCTAATTCTATGAGACCAACCTAAAGGGGGATCATCCTGACACTCATGGACATTTTAAAAAAGCATCGAGAGACTTTTGGGATCTAGAATTATATACCCCATTTTAGACTCCCCATTTATATCATCCCTAAAAAACTTGGATTCACTATTGTAAATAATGATGATAATGAGTTAGTGCATAGCCCTAATATTTTGTGAATTTTTTTTCTAAATAAATTTAATCTTTTCAATATTTTTCATTACATGAAACACTGATTCTATCTTCTGTTACACGCAACATTGAGTTTATCTTGTCTTACAAAAAATAGCGAGTTTAAATAAAATGTGACATACTATTGAAATATTACTATTAAAAATGATAGTTATTTTATAGCTATTATAATGAAGGTTATGAATAGGATTAAAAAAATAATTAAAATATATGGTTTAAAAATGTATTTATTATTAATTAATTAGTGACTGATTAATTAGAAATGAAAAAAACTATTTGAAAATAAAGGAAATATTCTTCTGAAAAACTATTTTTATGCACACAAACACCTTTTAAATTAATAAATTAAAAAATCCCTTTTTATGAATTATTTTAATGAAATTTTTATATTATATACTCTATCAAATGTTCATAATTCATATTATGTGGTATCTAGAAAAGTGATAAGAATAAATCCAATTTTACACTTAATTTAAATATAATTTTTGAAACTTTTATAAAATTTATTTTAAAAGATAAATTTAATTTTTCAAAGAATCATGTCAAAATTATCTTAGGGTGATTTTTTAGAATTTTATGAAAAGGTTAATGTTTTATGAATAGTGAAAAATAATAAATTTTAATTGAAAACTGAATTTTCATTTAAATTATTTATAATGATAAATTTTATTTTAAATTGGTTCAAAATTAAAATTAGTTCAATTATATATCTATTAATCCAATTTAGGTTGTTTTAATATTTTTATTTTCTAATTTTGATATAAAAACCTTGTAAACCTTTGAACATTTTCTCTTTGAAAACCCCATTTTATCATCACATCTATGAGATTAAATTTAAATTACATTTTTCCACTTATGTAAATTGAATTTGAAAAAAAAGATTTAATATTTTGAATTATAATAATATATATATTATCTAATGTGTCAAATTTAATTTTTTACCACAATTAATAGTAAAAACTATTTACCGCGGTTTAGGTACAAATGAGTTTATTAGAGGGTGAAACTAAAATTATAAGAGTTAAAATGAACTATGAACTTATCTAAAATCTTTTTTGTAGACATATTTTGAAACAATAATGTCTAATTATATATCCTCTACTCTTCACAAATTAATACACTTATTTTTTGGAAAATTAAAACTGAAATAAATTCCATAATTCCCCAAAATCATTCTAAAATCTTTAGTTTTAGAAAAAAGACAACTTAGGAAGGATCTTGGTTCAAAACATAAGGTGGTTAATTGAAGAAGAGGTAACGTTCTTCAACGAAATTTTTTATTTTATTTCTTAACCAATCTCTTTAAATTATTATTAAACCATGATGGTATAACCAAATAATTATATTAAATATAATTATATATTTTTATGTTAAGGTAATGACCTAGAACCACTCCCACTTCTATAAAATGGGTTACAAAATCATCTTTTATGTATATAGAGGACTACCACCACATGAACAGAATCAATTTGTTTTTCCATTACTACATCTGAAGATTATGTATGATGATTGATATAAATTATATATATATATATATAATATTTATAACATAAATATAACTTTTTATTCATTATATCTCAAATAAAGTTTTTTACTTTCCACTTCATAGGGGATACGATAACGTCGCTCATGTATATGGTGAACTACCACCTCACGAAGCGATATGATTCGTTTTTCATTAACACTTTACATGGAAGGTAATAAGGATATATTTAGTTAATATATTAAATATAAATGGAATAATTTGAATTTTAATTACATATTTATAATTCTTAAAATATAATATTTCATTTTTTTCTTACCATTACACTCACTGAAAGATGAAACGTCACTTGTGTGCGTATGGACTACCACCTTCACGAAGCGATGCGAATCTCTATTTTCATTACCACATAAAATATATGATATTTAAGAGTATATTTGTAGAAATAATATTATATTATTATTATTATGGAAAGATAAAATATTACCTACCTCTTTCCATAATGATCGTTGAAAACTGGAAACGTTACTCCGACCTACATATGACCTACCATCTCCTTGACCGTAACATACATTATCTATAAAAAATATATTTCATGATTGGTTTTAAAATTATTATATTTGTTTAAACATTATAATTGTTTCATTAATATTATTCTGGATATTATTTTACCATGATAAAATTGAGAGGACCAAAAGTAACAAATTGAAACATATATGAAAAACAAAGTAGTTATTATCCAAAATGTGATTTTAACAAGAAATTGGCAATAAAAAGGTAATAAATGGTCATAATAAAATAATATATGGTATGATATATATAATTATTTTTCTATTATATATTTATAACAAGATTATATTTATTATATAGTAGGTTCAAATGTGTTTTAAGGAAGACGAAACTTATGTTAAGGGATTTCTAGTCAAATTTTTATTTATGGGAGTCATATGAAAATTCACCACTCATTTATTTTGGGTAGTGTATATAATTAACTTTTAAATGTTATATCATTAAAATGATTCTTTTAATGATATTTAATTTTTAATTTGATGTAAATTTTTTTGGTTCTTAGTATTTAAAATATTACTAAAGCAGTAAGGGATTTCTGTCACACTTTTTACTTATCTAAGACATATTTCATAATCAACAACTATTTATTTTATATTTTTTATATAATAAACATGAATATATTTTATTATTATGAAACCAAAAATTATTTTTATTTATTTATCTATTTGAATTTATCTATTTCATTGGGTTTATGGTTGAAAAGTTTTCAAAATGGTAAGTGATTTTTGTCTCAATTTGTCTTTATTGAGACATATGTTATGTTACACACCTATATTATTTTATGAGGTATATATACAGATCAATTGACCTGTAATATCATGAATTTTTTAATTATAATAGTATTTTATGTTTCTTATAACATTTTTATTTCAAGGTTATTATGATTAAAAGTTACTAAAGTTGTAATAGATTTATGTTAGAATCTTGTAATTATGGTTCTTATTATTTTTATTTTATGGTTCTTATGGTTTTTTATTTTGTAATTTATAATAATTGTTTATTATTATGCTTCCAATGATGAAATACTATAATCTATCTCTCATGAAACTCATGAATTTTCTTCTACACTGGTTATTTATTGAGAATACTAGTTTTCCACTCATTTTAATCTATTTATGTAACCAAGTGTTCAAAATAACATTTTAAATAAAAATAATATTTATTTATTTAATCATTCAAAAAACCCTTTTTTATCCAAAACCATTTTTTCTAAATTTTTTTTCAAAAACGTTTTGAAAATTCTTCAAATGATATGTTAAAGGATTTTTTACCAATGTTTTAGTTTTCTAAAAATGTTTTGAAAGTAATCTTCATGTCATTTTTCAAACAATTACCATTTGGATTTTACAAAAATTATAAAATTAATATTTGTTTTGAAGTATATTACATGAATATAATCTCCCATTTTCATGAATATTATTAACTTTGAATCTTAATTTACATGTTTTAGGGTTATTTTCAAATAAAATGATTTTAATTTTTTTATGTTATAAAAAGTTTCTTCAAAGTAGAAATATTATTTTCCTCAAGAAATGTTTTAAATTATTTTTAATCTTTATTTATAAGTTTCAAAGGTTACTTTCAAAGAAAATTATTTTTAAAATGTTTTAAGTTTTAAAAATTGTTTTAAAAAGTGGATTCCCTATTTTCATCAGGAAATGTTTTATGCAATATTTGAAAACAATTTTCCATATAAGATTACATCCTTTGATGTAACATATGATTTACTAGGGGTATGATCCAAGTAAACCATTATTATTATTTCTCGAAATGTTTTATTTTTATGATGAAAAGATGATTATGAAACCTCTTTCCCTTACATGGGTTACACTATGAAAAAATTCTTTTGAAAACTTCTTCTTTTCCATGGGTTATGATACAATGAAATGATAAAAATATTATAAAACCTATATCTTTTACATAGGTTATGATATGGTGAAATGTTTATGAAACCAAATTCATTTTATGGGTTATGATATAATGAATGTTTTATGATATTGTGGAACACATATGTATGATTTTTATTATGTCGTGGGTGGGAAATATATCTCCCTCTAATGAATTGGGTAAATGTGGATAAATCATGAGTAAATATGTTATTCATGAACCTAATTATAAGTTCATAATGTAATTTTGAAAAATTATTACGTGTTCAAAATGTTTCGTGTAAATCCGATTAGATATTCACAATGTTATTCATGAACCTGATTACATGTACCTAGTGTTATGTGTGGAGCTATCTTTTATTTAAATAATGTTTTGTGTGGACCTAGTTTCATGTCCATAAGATTATGTGAGGGACTGATTTCATGTACTTACCTTAATGAGTGAACCTTTCTCAATTTATACATGTCCAAAATGTTATAAGATGATGTGTATTCCATAAATCTTTGTCTTATACCAATTTTATGTTCTCTTGGATATTGTTCTTTGATTCCATTATGATTCATGTCTTATGAAATTCCATGATTTATGCCATGAATCATGTTTATGATCTATTATTTGCATAGTATGGTTTTCAACTTTTATTCTCTTTTTCTCATACCCATATTCGCATGTTATATAGTCATATCCCTTTTTTACCCCCACTGAGCATCGAAGCTCACCCATTCTTATTTTTCTTCTCCCTAGGTTATAAATAAAGGTGTTAATTGGGGTATGTCTATGAAGAGTAATAAATGGGAAGATCTTTTTCAGATATATTGAAGATCATTCAGAAAATTAAAATATTGTGTACCTAGTCTCCAAAGGAACTAAAATTTCATGGTTCTCAGACGTGTGTTTGTGTAATTTTTTGAATATTCATTTGGAAATATGTAATATCTATATATGATAACCCTTGATCTATATATATGGTATTAGAGAAAAGGTCTAGTTATCCTTTGGAAACTATGGTGAGAAAAGTTTAGTGATATCCCTTGGGATATTTATAAGGACATGTGTTGGGATTTCTATAAGGATAATCCTAAGGACGATTCAAAGTATAGTAAAATGTCTTCGAATTTTGGTAAAGGATAGAAGAAGTGTTTTCCAAGAAATTACATCTATATCTGGATACTAAAATTGGATGTGTATCTAGAACAAAGGTACCTAGGAGTAATAAATTTAAAATTAGAACATTGAGTTCAACTCGATCATTACCTGGTTCTTGAAAATGGGATTTGGCACACACCCAATTTGACACTCCGGAGTGATATGCTTTGGAAATAAAAAAAATATTTACAAACCACCATGAATTATTTAAATAGATGATGATAATGGATGACCTAGGTTGAGACCAAAGTTTCATATATTTAAAATAATGCTTCATTATTTAAATATCATATAAGTGATTATTTTGGATTATGTGGTTTTACACTGTGATTAGGTTTGATCGCACAATGATTTTTGGTTTTAGTTAATGGAGGGAACCTGATTGAACTCATTTAATATTGAATGTTATAGGAAATGTTTTTATGAGAAACCAAATAGGATGATGATTGGGGTGAAGGATATTGTGATTATAACTAATTAGTTTTCATGATATAGGATTGAAAACTTTCACATTAACCAACTATTAGACTCACCAAAGAAGATAAGGATGGAGTTTTTTGAGAGTTTTAGTAGTGGAGACCATGGTGGAAAGAAGATTTAATTTCATATATGTCAGTAATATGGGAAGAGTCACTCAAGATAATGTGTTAAAGGTATGAGAATATGTTTTGAGTGTGGGAAAGAATGACATGATGCAAGTAATTTCTGAGGGAAAATAAAAAGTTCAGTTAACATAATAGATGATAATAATGGTCTCCCTAAGGTATCATTGATTGTAGATTGTTTTAAATCTGTAAAGTATGGGAATTATTAAAATGAATTTCCTAAGGGGAAAGGTCATTAAGGGAATCAACAAGGTTGTATGAGTAATGGTTTTTCTATTGATGATGAAGAGACTATGAATGAAAAGTGAAAGGAAAGAGATATTAAGGAATAAGATGATGAAGACGAGTAAGTGTCTTAAGAGTAAGGTGCAACGATTAATGGTTTTGTGTAAGGAAATTCAAGAGTCATGTTATATGAATCATGAAATATATATGAACTATTCTTTAAAAGTTATTTATAATGTATTTTAAAGAATATGTTGAATGATAATGATGACCTTGAAATGTTATTTAAATGTTATGTTATATTTTTTAAAAAACACATGATTAAGGGAATGTAACCCTTAATACATTCTCGATGTTGAGAAAATAGTATTTATTTTAGAGAAATAGGCAATTGATATGGATAATGTAAATTGTATAATATTTATTATCTTGGAACTAATTAATGATTTGGTGAAATTTTTTTTATACTATCATTGATGGAGTTTAAAAAATTTTTGGATTTAAGAAAAATCTCTAATAATCAATGTTTTATTTAAGGAATAAGTTAGTATGCATATTTTCAAAAAGGTTTTATGGTAATTCATGTTATTAACATGTTTCATGAGAATACATAATAAATATATTCACATGTTTTGTATTTGATAATTAAAAGTTACTTTATATTTTTTTGGGGATTATTGATAGGTTTATTATATGATGGATTTTTTGATCTGTCACTTTTTCTATTATAAAAAAAATCCATCTTGATTTTTTGGAGTAAGAGATGAAGTATAAATTGATCAAAACACAACCATAGGATGAAATTGTGCTTACGATACGACAAAAAGTTGAGCCCAATGAATATTGGTCCCTTTGAAATTTTTGATCATATTAGAATGGTAACCTATTTGTTGGAACATCCTTAAAAACTCTATCAAGATCACTATTTGTTCCGTGTACCTATCTTGAGGAAGTACATACCTGATTCTACACATATACTTAACTCAATGTTTGTACCACTAGAGCATAATCTCTCGAATAAGGAATAATAATTAGAGATTCTCGATCAAGTAGATAAATTTCTATGAAACAGGACTAGTTACCTTGTCATTACTTTATGGATAATCTAGTAGATTGAGTAAGCTACATGGTAACTTGAGGATTTAATGAGGTAGAATTATCCTCACTTATTGGTACTAATGTGATGAATTTTGAGGGTGAAATTCATTGGGGGGGGGGGGGTAGAATGTAACACCCTGAGATTTTGTGTAATATATATTTTTCGAAAAATTCAATCTTTTGAGATTTTTCATTAAATGAAACACCAATTTTATCTTGTGTTATATGTAATATAGAAATTTTTTATAGAAAACACTGAGTTTAAATAAAATGTGACATTTTATTAAAATATTTTTATTTAAAATGATATTTATCTCTTAAGAATTGGATTGTAAGGTATGAAAATGGTTAAATAAATTGTGAAGATATATGGTTTAAAATTTTATATATAATGAATTTTTAGAGACCAATTAATTTCAAATGAAAATAATAATTTGAAAATTAAATAAATCTTCTTCTAAAAAACTATTTTTATGCACACAAATATGTTTTACCTCAATAAATTTAAAAAGTCACATTTGGTGAATTATTTTAATTAAATTTACATTTTACATATTAAATTGAAATTTTAACATCCATATTAGGTGTTTTCTACACAAGAAAAATAAATCAGATTTTATGCTTATAAACAATATTTTTCTAAAAAGTAGTTTTATCCCGTTTCCGCACACTCACATTAAAACCATTTTTTGAATTTTTTGAATTTTTTTATTAAATAATGTTCATTTTTTAAATAATAATTTCATAATAATATTATGGTGAATTGTTTATAATTTTTGGAGAAGATTAATTTTTTAATGAATAGTGAAAAATACTGTATTTTAATTGAAAGCTACCTTTTCATTTGAATTATTTATAAAGTTAAATTATATTTTAAATTTTATTTAAATTAAAATTATTTCAATTATATATATATATTAATCTAATTTATGTCATTTTAATCTTTTTCATATTGAATTCTGATATAAAAACCTTCTAAACTTTTGAACATTTTCTCCTTGAAAATCCACTTTCTCTTAGCGTTATTGAGTTTAATTTTAAATTAAAATTTGCCTCTTACGTGAATATAATTTGGAAAATTAGATTCTATACTTTTAATATTTATAATTTATATTATCTAATTAGGTCAAATTAATTTTTTAGCATAATGAATAGTAAATAAAGTTAAAATTATTTACTATGGTTAAGGTAAAAATGGGTTTACTAGGTGTTAAACTAAACATTAAGGGTTGAAATGACCAGAAAACTTGTATAAAATATAATATATATATCCATATTTAGAACCTATAATTTCTAATTATATATTTTATTCCATTTATGAGGTTTTTTTTCATGTGATAAATGTAGGTACACCCTTTTCTTTCAAAAAATTACAAGTGTACCACTCACCTCACTTATTAAAGGACACCTCTTCTCCTCTTTTATTCACACATTCAAACCATTTTATTTCTGAAAATAACTACCCAAATAACTTAAAAAATTACCTCCTATAATAATCAAATCATTATTTTTGGAAGAAATTAAACCTAGGGAGGATTTTCGTTAAAAAATAAGGAGGTTAACCGAAGAAGAGGTAATATTCTATAATAAGAATTTTGATTGTATTTATTCCAAAACCGCTTTAAATTATTATTAAACAATGAATATATAATAAAACAATATTGTAAATATATCTATATTTTTTTAATTTAATGACCTAAAACCATCCAAACTTCAATAAAATGAGTTACAAAATCATTACTCATCTGTATGGAGGACTACCGCCTTGGAAACCAATGTCATTCGTTTTTTACATTACCACCTGTCACGGTTGGTCATAATGATGGATATAAAGTATATGTATGATATCTATAGCATAATTATACCTATTTAGTCATTATATATTATATAAATTTTTACATTCCATTTTTTAGGGTATATGATAAGGTCGCTCATTTGACGGCAGACTACAGCCACACGAAGTGACAGAATTCGTTTTTAATGAACGATTTAAATGAAAGATAATAAGGATAAATTTAATGAATATATGTGATATAAATGAAATAATTATGATATTAATTATCTATTTATTATTCTTAAAATATAATACTTCATTTTATTTCTTATCTTTCCACTCATTGTAAGATGATAACGTCGTTTGTGTACATGTGGACTACCGCCTTCACAAAGCAATGTGACTCTCTCTTATCATCACCATAACAAATGGAGGATGTTTATAATTATATTTAAAGAAATAATATGATATTTTGATAATTATGGAAAGATAAAATATCACTTAACACCTTTCTATAATGATCATTGAAAAATGGAAATGTTATTCATGAGTAGTACGACTAACCATCTCCATGATCAAAAGATACTTCATTTCTCAGAACCATATTTCATGATTGGTCCCAAAATTATTATTGATATATAAATATTATGATTATTTCACAATTAATATTCTATATATCATGTAACCCTGATCAAATTAATCTGACAAAAAATAACAAATCAAAACATATATGAAAAACAAAGTGGTTATTACCCAAAAAACAGATTTTAATACAGAATTGGTAATAGATGGGTAATAAATGGTGATAATTAAATAATATATGGCTTAATATATATAATTATGGGTTGATAATAGATTTATAATAAAATTATATTTATCATAAATTATATTTTAACATTTATAATAGAATTTTAAACCTAATGTTTGAGATTTCTAGTCTATATTTTATTTCTAGGAGATATTTGAAAATTCACAGCTCATTTATTTTTTTGGTGTATATAATAACACATTGATATTTTATATCCTAAATATATATTTTTACATTATATTTAAATTTAAATTTTATGTTATTATTCCTTGGGACCTACGATTAAAAATATTTCTAAAATGGTATGGTATTTTGTGTCAATTTTCCTTATTTAAAGCATATGTTATATTATAAACCTATATTCTTTTATGAGGGGTATGTACAGAAAAATTTATAAGTAATATCATGAATGTATTTATTCTCATGATATTTATGTTTTTAATGTTATTTCTTCACGGGGATTATGTTTCAAAGTTACCAAAGTGGTAATAGTTTTATATTACAATCTAATCATTTATCAGAATTGTTTATGATTATACTTTCAATGATGTAATATTATGATATATCTCTCAATAAACTCAGGAATTTTCTTATCATATGGTTATTTATTTATAATACATGTTTTCAATTCATTTCCCTCTCTTTATGTACTCAGTAATTCAAAATAATGTTTTTTTTAAAATCACCTTTATTTTTCTCTTTAGTTGAAAACCCCATTTTCATCCAAAACCAAGTTTTCATTTTTTTTTCAAATTATTAAAATGATTTATTAAATTCATTTTTACCCATGTTTTAATTTTTAGAAAATGTTTTTAAAGTAATATTCATTTAATTTTCCAAACAATATATGTTTTCCTTTTATAGAAAATGTAAAATGAATCTTTGTTTTATCTTGTATGACATGAATGGAATTTACTGCCCTGATAAAAATTATTTTATTTAAATATTCCTTTATAAGGATTAAATATAATTTTAAAATAAAATTATTTTCAAAATATTTTATTTTTTAAATGTTATTTTAAATTTCGAGGGTTATTTTCCTCAAAAAATGTTTTAAATGATTTTTAAAGATTACCTTATTTTTATTAATGTTTATTTTAAAAGAAAAGGATTTTGAAAATATTTTATGTTTTTAAAATATTTTTTCAAATTTAAAGGGAATTTTCCCAGATAAGCATTTTAATTAATTTTTAAAATCATTTTCCATCTAAGATAAATCGTTTTATGTAACCCATTGTAATGTCCTTTGTTTTTTTAATTGGGTTGAAAACCTCTCTTATTTTGAATGTTTGAATTAGTGGTTTTTACCTTTTATTGTTCTGACATCAAAACATAATTCTTAATCTTCTATAACCCCAATATAACATTTTTGGACGTTTTTGGAGGATTTTAGAGTTTCTTGGGTGTTCATAAGGGTTGTAGGAGAATCAGAGTCCTAAAGGCCAATTTTTGGCGTTGTAGGTCAAGGCACATGATTTAGAGAAAACCATGTAGCCACTTCCAGTTAATCATGTTCCCTATTTTTTTTACTGCTACATAGTTTGAAAAATTATGCTGGGTGAGTAACATGGACATGCATCTAAGTATGTAGTTTTTATAGGGGTCTTCCTTCTAGTTTGCACTTAGTTAGAGAAAACAGTGATGCAAGCCGCATAGGTAGTGCCATATTAAGACTAACTTTGCATTATAGCCCACATGATTTTTTCATTGTTTATAAAACTGTGAAAGATAACTGTGCACCATTAAAAATGGGTGAAAAGTAAATTTTTCAATTCTTCCTATTTTCTTATTTCTACTACTTTTTTATCATTCTTCTCCCATAGGTCGCACATAGTAGGAGGAAATCCTCCCCCCTATACTCCTTTAGATTTGATCTATCCTCCTCGATGGTGCTATATTTTTAGATCTGTCAGGTGTTTTGGAACCCTATCAGTAGGGATCTCCTAACCCATGACTCTCTTATCCTTTTATCTCTCCACATAGATCACTAAATACCTTTGAGCCATTTTATCATATGTTAGGGTGTTTAACAGAATAGTCAATTTCTTCCAAACCACTTCAATTTAGAGCCTAATACCGGTCATGACTATGTCTATGAGTCCATGGTAGGTCATGTATACCTTTATTTGTGTTTTCATGGTCATTTTGGGGGTTAGGATTTTAGATATACTTTGTTAAAATTTAGCGATACCCTCATTATTGATATTAAAATAATTGTATGACCCTATGGGATGTAGTTGTAATGTCCAAACCATATTCAATCATGGGAGGCTTGGTTAGAGGTTCTCATTACTTAGGTGGTTTTCCTAGGGGTGTTTATATTCATTTAAATTGAGTTTTTTTAATTCAATTGGTCAGTTCATTTGAATATGATATATTCAATTATATTATATCAAATTGATACATTGGGCTTGAGTTAGTCAATTAAATTAAATTAAATTTTTGTGTTTGTTTAAATTGATCAATTCAATCATATTAAATCGAATTTATTATTTAAAGTAAATTGATTTGAATTATATATATGAAATTATTGAATTTCTTGTTATGTGATCTATGTGATCATCTATGGATCGACCCACGATATTGAGATGGAATGGCCATCAGGATCGAGGTGACGCGATCATCTGGTGGGCCTTGGCCCATTTATACTTAGGTGATGTGATAAATGGTATGGTGTTGTTGACATCAAATGAGGTTTTAGGGCCGTTAATTTGAGGGAATGGACCATTATATTGGATGGATTAGCCATCAAACTTGGTCGATATTATCGTAGGGGAATGAGGTGCTAGTTGGATGTGGCTTAGGTAATAAATTTGGTGAATACCACTCACCTGTGATGGCCAAAGAGCCAATTGGAGTCATGTTAATAGAGGATGAATTAGTTATGATGTGGTTTTGACTACTCCTATGGGTAGAGGTCCCTAGTAGTGTGTTTTAGGATATTGTTTTGGGGATTATTTCCCTAGAATTCCATGAGGAAGATGAGGATAATTTAGTTTATAGTGTTGAGGGTGTCAGTTGGGGGATGAGGCTCTCTATATTGATGTTATTATTCCGAGGTTGTTTTTATAGGATGAAGATCACCATTATTTGGTACATCAGACTATGATCCAACATTGATTTTTTTAATAACAGATATTGTTGTGCCTCTAGATGTTGGGCTTCTAGTTTATGGGTGCTTTTGAATAGGGGTTCAAAAAATTATATTGTTTTCTTGGGAATGCCTTCAGGAGTCGATGGTTTTACATGGGACATAAGGTGTTTATTAGCGTTATGTTCTAGGTTACTTCATTTGAGGTGGTACCAAAGGGTTCACCTAGGCTTTTGACATTAGGGAATAATTTGGACCATGGGCCAAGGATCCTCTCCTCTTCAACGATTCCGACCTTAGATGAGGAAAATGATAGCTTCCTGGTTCTAGTTGAGCACCATGAAAGCTTTTATTTAATTAAATTAGATTACATTGGTTTATTTATTCTTTATGGTTGACACCTACTTAAACCCTTATGTTGGGTATAAAAAATTAGGTGGTATCCTACTAAGACACATTCTTACACCCTACACAAGCCCTTTAGGACACACACAGAATTTATGATGTTTCATTCAGGTAAAGGTTTGGTCTTAGGATATGGATCATAGTGGATGCTTGTCATGGATAATAGAAGGGGACCTTGATGTCATTCCAAGTTAGACTTTCCTTTTTGGTTTACTTTTCTATTTCCTCATGTTTCTTTGTATATGTATATATTATTGTTCATCCATTATAAAGCCTTTCTATATATTGAATTGTATGACCTATTATATATTGTATACATGTTTCATTTAGTGGCTACAGTGGTGTGACGAAATGTTTATTTATTTCCAATTCTTTTTTCTATATTTCTTCTTCTATTTATTGATATTGATTGTGTTTCTGCTATTCAAGGGTTAGGTTTGAGTTTTATTTCTCACTGCATGTTATCTATATATACTCATACCATTAATATATCATTTCCTTGATGGTACTATCTCAACACTATTACTCATTTACACTCTTAATTCTCATCAGCATACTTTGGTGAATAGGGAGGCACATTTAAATCCAGTGGCACCCCGGCTGATACCACTATTTGGGTGGCTAACCAGGTTAGGGATACTACAAGTGGTATCAAAGCAGTTATTAACTAGAATTTAGTTGTAATGTAAGTCTAGCTTCTAATGAGACATAGATTTATTTTTATTCATCTTTACTATTCTTACTATTTTTGATATGGTAGACTAGAGATTAGTATGTGGTCAGAACTAGATTCATAGCTCGTGCTTTTGTGCCAGTAGACCCATGTATGAGGGATGAAAGATGTTACCAAGGGTGGGAATTGTTGTTTCATTTTTACTAGTTTATAGTTTATATGATTTCCACACTGAGTGGTATTATTTTAATGTAAATTGTTACATGTTGTGATATTTGAACTAGGAACACTGTGGCAAGGGTTAAGATTTTAGACCCTTGGACTGGTATGGTAAGGGGGTGATGGTATTCTCTTTTATTCTTTGGTTTAGGAATATATTAGGGCGTTTTAATTACAAATATTCCGGTTCATGTGAAAATTTTTATTGTGAAAGTATTTTCAAATTCGATATTCCTTATTGGGTGATGTATGTATCTACGAGCATATAATATAATGCATGTGATATCAAATTCCACGGGAAATGTGATTTTCCATGTGATATAAATATAAATTTCATGTGATGTGTGATATTGGCCTGCGTATTATACGAGCAGGAAGGTATGAAATAGGTTGATGTTGATCACTAGGTTGGGTGAGGTGGTCGTAGTATTGGGGAAATACTGATTTTCAGGATGTGCATGGACAAAGGTACTTTTGATACTTGGTTCTGTGAGGGTGGAAGGTAAGGAGACCGTGGGATCGAGATACTGTGTGACATGGTTGCGATATGAAAGGGTAAGGGGAGTGAGGATTCATTTCCTATTACTGATTTATATATATTATATATATATTTATATATGGGTTATTTTACAATGTAATTGTATTCATAGGGTTTCTCCTAGTCATCTTAGATAGTGCGTCAGGAAGGTATTGACTTGTTGCCATAGGATCATGAATATGTAGAGACCCCTAAGGGTCAAGTAGATTAGGCACATGCTCACAGATAGGCTTAGGAATAGGCTCAAGTATTGGTCCCAATGTTGGTGGGGAAGCAACTAGATCTTACTGTTGTTGGTCCTGTTTCGATGAGAAAATCAGAGAAATCCTAGTTTGGGTGATAATAAGTATCGACTGGGGTTATCTTGGAGAAAATACTTTGATGGTATATCATAATCGGGAGTTTTAGTCGCAACAACCACCACTTTTTCCGAAAGAGGGTTATCTAGAGGCAGTTGAGAACTAGATAGAATTGATTCAGATGATTTAAGAGTAGTTAGAGATTCTTCTAATATACAGGGTGAAATTGGTAACCTATATGCTCAGAGGAACGACTAAGTGTTAGTGGTATGTGCATGTGTAGGCACGCAGACATGAGGGACTGTCCTGAAAGGACTTTGAGGCTAGGTTATTTGATCACTTCTTCCTAGATATGCTAATAATGGATAGATCTTGGGAGTTATTGAACCTTCATCAGAGTGACATGAATGTCATAGAATATGAAATTATGTTCACTGGATTGTATTGCTTTTCACTTGGTGTGGTGAATGATTACACCTCGAGAGTAAGGTAATTCGAGGATGGTTTATAGAACAACATTTGGGTGTAGGTAAATATATTTAGGTTGGACTCATTCTCAGAGGTAGTGAACGAGGTGCTCATAAATGAGGGTAATTTGAAAGATAGGTCATACTTGAGTCGATCAGTGACTTCAAGTGATTTCAGTAGTTACACTTCATATAGCAGGAAGCAGGGATGAGATGAGTTTCAACAGGTAACTCGGGCTAAGTACTTGAGTGGACCACCTCTTAGTGGATCATTGATGGTTTTCATTCTATGTAGGAATCCAAGACATGTACTAACATAGTGAGATAAGCCTCCAGTGGAGGGATGAGCATGTGGATATGTCAGAAATCTTGAGAGGTTTTGTTAGAACCCTTCTCAGATAGTTAGAAATCAGAGACATGGACAAACTCATGCGACTGAGATCAAACCAAATATTGGTACCTAGTTAGGGTAGATGAGATTCAGCTGCACACAATGGTTTTGGAATAGATAGAGGGTCCAAGTAATGGGGTCGGTGGCCAGTGGCTGGTGTAGCACCATAGGGTGGTTTGACTTTTGGAATTCAACCTTTAGGTCAGGTTCATGACATGGAGCTTCTAGGTACTGAGCAAGATGGTGAGTTGATGAAAGTCAAAGTTATGCTATGGTAATAGTGTTTTTCTATTTTTTTGGCATGGAAAGTTGAGGCATGTATGTTTTTGATTGCAAGAGATGCACGAGAGATGTTATGGAATAACCAAATGATGGTTTTTATGTTGGAAATGTCTTGAGTGTGTGATATATATATATATGAGTTGCGTGGAACCAGGTTCTATACTTTTTCACAGTTGGGTGAAATATTTTTAGGTTCTTGGCATCATTAGATTCATTGTATGCATGAATTGTTGAGGTGTTTTAGCATCAGGGTGTTATGGAGAAGTAGTTACTTGAGGTGTGCGTCATCTGGGCACTATTTTAGTGTGATAAATGATTAAGGTATGTGGCATCAAGTTTTTTTTGAGCATTAGTTAAGATAAAAAATCTCATTGGTTCCATTTGTTGCAGGGGCATGAGACAGGTACCGATATGGTGCAGGAATTTGATGGGTGTATGGTATGAAACGAGAGAACTTGATTAGGTGAAGGGGTGGTGATTCATCACAGGAGGAATTGGAGTCCTAGAATTGCTTGATGGTCTACTGTATGATTTGAGTTTTGGTTAGGATGGATCAGGGTTGGTAACACCTAATGTGGGGAGCCCCCCTTGAGGTTGTTGAGATATTCCCTTGAAACTAGGGTAGTCAGGGTAGTTTTTACCAGGATGGGTATGTTAGGCACCATCTCTAGGTTTTTTTTGGATAGCTCATGGAGGATCTATGTTAATATGGGGAAATTTTAACATACCAGATTTTTGAATGAGGTTGAAAACCTCTCATATTTTGAATTTTTGAATTAGTGGGTATGAAATTTTCTATTTCAGGCATAAAAACTTAATTATTTGTCTTCCAACACCCAAATATAATGAATTAAGATGGGTTATTAGGATTAGAGAGTGCCTTAGATGTTCCGAAGGGTTTTGGGAGTATCATAGGCCCAAAATACTATTTTTGGAGTTGTAGGTCAAGGTTCATAGTTTGGGGAAAACCATGTGGCCTCTTCTAGCTAACTGTATGGCTTGTTTTTATACCACCTTACTATTTGAAAAACTGTGCGGGGTGAGGCACATGGAAGTGTGGCCAAGTCTACAATTTTTTAGAGGTATTCCAAATGGTTTTCACATGGTTAGAGAAAACCATGCGATAAGATGAATGGGTAGTTCCATATAGGTAGTACCTGTATACTGTAGCATGCACGGTTTGCGCACGGTTTGTGCGCGATTTATAAAACTATGTGAGCTAACCCTGAAGCCTTAAAAATGTCTCAAAATTAAATTTTTACCTTCTTAATATTTTATTATTTGTACTCATTCTTCCTCTTTATTCTACCATGGATCACGCACAGTGGGTTGAAATTCTCCTCCTCCTCCCCTCCTTTGGATTGGATCCATCATCCTCATCAGTGCTCTATTTTTAGATCCATTGGATGCAATGGAAGTGTATTGGTAAGGTTATCCTCACCCTTGACTCTCATCTACTTTTATCTCACCTCATAGAGCGCTAAATTTTTTCAAGTCATTTTACCCTATTTTCAGAGTGTTTGATGGAATCATCGATTTCTTCCAAACTGCTTCGAGTTAGAGGCTAATACTGAAGGTGCCTACATCTACGAGTCCAAGGTTGGTGGTGTATACCTTTATTTGTATTTTATTGGTTTTTTTGGGGTTATTATTTTTTGTAAACCTTTGGGAAATTTAGTGAGACCCTCACTCTTGATGTTAAATTAATTGCATGACCCTATGGGATGCCATTGGTCATACCCAAACCATATTTACTCGAGTGGGGTTAGGTTAGAGTCCATATCTCCTTGGTTGTTTTGGATAGGGGTGTTTATATTCATTTAAATTGGATGTATTTTCCATCATACATGAAAGACATAGTAGTTAGGGAATGATGTGCCCATTGGATATGGATTAGGTACTAATTTGGTGAATGCCACTCACCGATGGAAACCAAAGCATTGGTGTCATGTGAACATAGATTGACTCAGTGATGAGGTGGTTTTCACTCATCATATAAGTATATCACCCCTATAGTGCATCTTTATATATTGTTTTGGGGGTGCTATCCATAGAAATACACAAGGATGTAAAGGAGCCTTTGGTTGATAGCATTGCTGCTATCGAGGGGGGGGGGGGGGTGGATGAGGTTCTCCGTATTAGGACTGTTGGTCTTGGATTGTTTCGGGAGGATGGAGATCACTATTCCTCAGGGGATCATGGTATGAGTCGATAGTAATTTTATTTGAGGATAGAAATAACATTACCTCCAAACTCCAAGATTCTATCTAACATGTGATTTTGATCAGGGCTCTAAGGGAATAGATTGTTTTTCTTGGGTGTGACTTCAGGATATCAATAGTTTTACTTGGGACACATGGTGTTGGTTGGCATGAAGTTCCAGGTTAATTAATTTGATGTGGGACCTGAGGGTTGACCTGGTCTTTTGACATTAGGGAATACCTTTTCCCATGTTCCAAGGATCCTCTCCCCTTTCATGATTTTAGCGTTATCCAAGTTACGTGATAGCTTCCTGGTGGCTGTTGAGCACCAAGGAAGCATTTATTTAATTTATTGAATTGTGATAATTTATTTATTATTTATGGATCAAACCTCATTAAAAACTTATATTGGGTGTGCTAACATGGGTGGTATCCTACTGATACACATTCTCAGACCCTACATAGGCCCTTCAGGAAGCATATAGATTTTATGATGTTGATTTCGGGTAAATGTTTGGCCTTAGGAGCTATATCATAGTGGATTTTTGGCATGGATGTTGGTAGGGGACCTTGACATCGTTCCTAGATAGAGTTTCCTATTTTAGTTTACTTTTCTGTTTCAATATGCTTCTCTTTATATAAATATATATTTTTGGTCAACCATTGGTGGCCCTTTTAGTATATTGACTTGTATGACTTGTTATGTATTGGATGCATGTTTTTGTGTGTGGATAAAAGTGGTATGATGGCATGTTTATTTATTTTCACTAATTGTTTCTATATTTATTCAACTATTTATTGATAGTGATGATTCTTCTATCGTTGGTGGGTTTTCTTTGAGTCTATGAAGTCTTTTTTTCAGTTGCATGTTACATATATATACTTGGACCATTAATATTTCATTTCCCTGAGGGTATAGTCTCCAAAATATTGATAATTTACAAACTCACTGCTATTTAGAAGCCATTTTCATATGAGGAGGTACACTTAAGGCCATTGAAACCTCAGACCTAGAGCACTATTCCGGTGGCTAATTAGACTAGGGCTGGTACACCTATGCTTTATTGGGGATATGATCTTGGTAAACCATTCTTATTCATTCAATAAATGGTTTATTTTTATAATTTTAGAATAATTATGAAACCCATTTCTATTCCATGGGTCATACCATGAGGAAATTATTATGAAACCAACTTATTTTTAGGGGTTATGTTATGATGAAATGTTGAAATGAATATGGAACCTATCACTTTTCCATAGGTCATCAAATGGTGAAATATTTATTAAACCCATTTAATTTCATTTATTATGATATGATGAATGTTTTATGATATTTTGAACCCATACATATGATTTTTAATATGTGATGGGTGTGGCCTATATCTCCCACCAATTCATTAGGTAAAGATAGATAACTAATGAGTAAATATAATTTTCATAAACTTGATTACATGTACACAATGTTATGCATGAATTTTATAACATGTTCACAATGTTATGTGTGTAACTAATTTAATGTTCAAAATATTGTGTGTGAACTATGTTAGATTTGGTGTCTTCAGAAACAACTATTTATACTTTGATTACATGAATGTACACTTATTATATATCATTCATTGTTCTGCATGACTATAATATAATAATGCCCTGGAATATTTGTTGCATTAATAAGGTCATGGTAGATCCCCGCTATGATGAGAACCTTGAAATTCTATAACAATATTCTTAAATAATGTTTTATGATTGGTTGACATACTATGATAGGACACATAGTATAAAGACCGTCAAGTGTGAGTATTCGTAAGAAGATGAGACTCTCTCTCATGGAGTTAACACTTGGTAATCTCCAAGATAGGAGATTACAAGAACAGACCCGCCAGTAGTAATTCCACATGTCTTAGTGTCATCATAAATTTCTATCTACGAGCATGTGTAATGGTCCTTAGACTGGAAGATTATCATTAAAACATGTCATGACTTGCACATTTATATTTCCTCACGAAAACCATCACGAAGATAGTTGGCGGGAAGTTGGGTATGTTGGGCGGGTCACGAATGACATATTGTTAATGGATATGTTGAAGAAGGATTTGTCCCTTCCATATTTAAGGAAGTGGATATCTCAGGACCTTTTATTGAAATAGAATGGTTTCCCAAATTCCATGGCCATGGTGTTATGATTAGCTTATTTCTAGTAGCCAAAGAATGACAGATCAAGCATATTGGTTTATGAAACTACCATGAAACCTGCATGATTAGATATTGAGACAAAGGGATTAAATTACACGGTAAGAATTCGTATGAGATGAAACGTCAATGCGGAGTCAACCTCTTTATCTTGGGTGTCTTGACCCATTGCTAGACAGTAATCTTGGACTTTAGGAAAGCCCGCCTAATGCCAACGAGAAAGAGGCCTAGAGGGTCACACACTAAGTGTATCCAAGTATCTCAAGTAGAATAAAGATTATTCCTATATATGGTTTAATAATTATTCAAGAAATCCAAAATCATTTTAATGTTGGAGAAAGAATAAAATTAAAACAATATATACATGTCATGTACACTAAATGTACACGCCGTGTAGTTTTCATTTTGGAAAGGAAATGAAATAAGAGTACACATCGTGTATTAATGATTACACGTCGTGTAGTTTTTCCTGTTTGGATTTTGATAAAATAATATCATTTTATTAAATGATATTTATTATAATCAGTGTGGGAACATTTCAAGGAATTAATGATTCAACATGGGGGTTTTCAATAAGAGTTAATGAAATAAATAAAACGCGTAACGCATTTATTTATTGTCATAACTCTACAACCTCAACCCTGATTAGAAATATCCTCACAACCCCAAAACTTTTACCTAATCATTGTGAACAACAATTCTAGAGAATTCTATCAAGGTTGAAAGAACTCCTTCCACTAAAAATTCTCTTAAGACTGAGAGAGATCCTCCTCCATCAGATCATGGTGATCTAAGGAAGATAACACAAGAAGTGGCTTCTCCTTGTTATCACCCGAAGATTCCTTTGGTGATGCCCAGAGATACGTGGTGCATGTGTGGATCACCGCTAGAGGAATTCTACACTTGGATTCTGTGACGCAATGAAGAATCACATAAGAACATGATTTTAAATATCAATGAAGAAAGAACACCAAAAAAGTTACCTCTTGTCAATTAATTAAATTAATTATAATCAACCTGTGATGATACTCCTATATGGTCACAAGATTATTCTTATTCTATGTATATTTCTATGATTTGATCCATGAATTCTGGAGTTTATTGTCGTATTGATCATTTCTAATGACAAAATAAATCAAGTGGACACATCCTCCCATGAGCTTCCGCTTTGCTCGGGACCTTCAAGTGATATCAAAGGGGTCACAAATTTGATTATAGGTATTTAATTTTCATTGATAATTTACTCATGTATATTTGATTAAATTCAAGATAAATGTTTCTATAAAACTAAATGAATGAGATCTGTTCTTTTTTACTTTGTTTCTTGATTCACATCACAGAAATGACCTTTTAATTTTATTTTTTATTAAAATAAAAAGTAGGAACTCATCCAAAGGATCCACTAATTATGTCTGTGCAACACAGGAATG
This sequence comes from Viscum album, assembly GCA_963277665.1. NCBI lineage: Eukaryota > Viridiplantae > Streptophyta > Magnoliopsida > Santalales > Viscaceae > Viscum > Viscum album. Next base: position 288,838,026 of record OY728127.1, on the reverse strand, counting down.
CACGAAATGTAGTGAAATCTACACACCATGTACTTAGGTTCAATGTACTATTACTGGTATGCCAAACCACACTGTGTGAATTGAGAATACCTATGTTTTTTTATACCCCGTGTTGACCAGAACTGAACGACGCATGGAAACCGGAATACACAGCGTGTATGTTGAATCAACATTCCGTGTATTCCGATCTGGTCTAAGTGAAACCATGTATAAGGAGAAGCCATGTAAATACGTACCCAGGATTGCCGGGCTGGTAACTGTGTAACAAGGAAGTACATGTTGTGTTAGATTAATCTACATGCCATGTACTCTAAAATTTCCAAAGTACAAAAAACATGCCAAATCCCTTAGAGTGTAATTTGGATAAAGGGTGAAAACAAATACACACGGTGTAATATAGCCTACATGCTGTGTACTTTCCAGAAATATAATTTCACCAGGTTTCCTCTAAAGTACAAGACCCGTACAAGGAATATGGATGAAATGAATCTCAAGTAAATTCAGAAAGGAATTTAAGATTAAGAATTGATTAATTTTAAGATCAAAATTAATTGAATTCAAGCGCGACATATCTAAAATAAAAGAAATATTAAAAGAATTTGAATACTAAATATGCGTTAATGTAGTTGCATGCTATGGATGATCATGAGCCTGATTAAATACCCTTTGTGTGTGTATGGTTTCATTTAAATTTATTTAATTTAAATTTGTTATCCTACGATCCTTATTCCAATAAATTTTTTGGCCTGCGTGCCCATGGTTTTGTTTAATGTAAACTCCATGTAATGGAGGATCTCCCAAGCCAGAAGAGACGGTTCAAAATCCGAAGCTGAGGCAAAACGAACCCAAGAATATGGAAATGTGGACATGTGGGAGATGAAAAACATGAACCATCAGGTTCAAGGTGATTCTCCCTAGGTTAGGGTCATCTTATCAAAACCTCTAGATAAGGTAACCAATAAAAGCTCATGATCATGCCATCTTATTTTATTTCTGTCTTATTGCATGGTTTATTTATTATGTATGTGTTGTCGCAATCACGTATTTAATGAAATAAACAAGCATGGAAAGATGGAATAAAATAAAAAACGGACTATGTGTAAACATAATCAGAACATGGTTAATCACTTAAGCAAGCATCAATTAATATTAACAAGCATGTGACAATGTGAAACAACACATAAAGGATTGAAATCCATCAAATACCATATTAAGTTAGACCATGCCTTCCATTACTTGATTAAGGGTAAGACTCAATAAAACTTTGTGTTTAACCAACCCTTGTGGGACACTTACTTTTATAAAGGAAGATCTTATGAAAGTTTTGGGTTTACATAAACATTTACCATCAAGAGGAGTAGCACTTTCTAGAATTTTTGTAAAATGGAAGCAAGTGTTGAGGAACTCCAAGTCAGGATTTCAGGATTGGGGAGTCCACTCAATAGATCAAGGAACTGTAAGATCACAGTTGGTAGAGACCTGCCTACCTAAATACCTTTAAATATCTTGACCAACCCTTTTTGGGGTTATACGAAGGGGAATATGGATCCTTTGCACTAGAATGTCATAGAAACTATGCATTCCAAGTTCAATTATAGGGGCCCTTGGGACATGATAAAATAGTGGTAGAATTTATAAATTCAGTTATTATTTTTCATAAAATGTAATCAAAAGTATTGATAAATCGGATATTTTAATTTTTAGAATCAATATGACAAACTCATAAACCACATTTTCTCTATGATCAATTATGGATAAAAATAATATCCTCACTGGTAGTAACTTTCAGGAATGTTTTAGGTGATTTCGGGTTATCATATGACATGAACGAAAGTTTTATGTGTTAGGGTGCTCACTTTCATGATTTGCCTGCCCAAGGGGTGAGTGATGAATATTTCCTGGTATATGATCAACATTTGAACAATGAACTTGAAGTTCAATGTTTGATGTTTTCATTAATGTCTAGTGAGATCATGAAGTCTCATGAAGACATGGATGCCTATAGCATGCTCGAGCACCTCTGTGGTCTATACCAAGAGAGAGAAAGACAAGAAAGATTTGATATCTCCATGGCTCTATTTTAGAGCAAGATTGGAGAGGGTTCCCCCACTAGGCATCATGTAGTCAATCTCATTGGATACATTGAGCGCTTGTGGGTTCTAAGGTTTATACTCCTTGAATAACTGGGTACCAATCTCATTCCTGCATCACTCCCCCCAGAGATTCTCTATCTTTCTTGTAAATTTCAACATGAAAAACAATGAGAAGTCTATGTCTGGTATTCTTATCCTCATTCACCAAGTGGACAATGATATGAAGCGTGGAAATACTTCTGTAATTACGGTGAATAAAAGGAAAGGGAAGGTGAAGAGATTTAAGCCCAAAGCTTCTTCAAGGCCTTCCATGAAAAGGAAGATCAAAGGGGAGGCAAAAGAATCAGAGGCTGTTTGTTTCACATGTGGCAAGAAGGGCCATTAGAAGAAAAACTGCACCCAGCCAAGGAAGAAAGGGGAAGCTTCAGGTGCATTTTTTATCGAATGCAGTCTATCTATTTCTACCTCTTGGGTATTAGATACTACTTTTGGTGCTCACATCTGTATCTAAATATAGGAACCAAGTAGATTAAGAAATATTGAATTAGGTGAGGTGGATCTATGAGCATCCAACGGAGCCAGACTCACTGTTGTAGCTCTCAGAGACTACCACCTCACATTTCCTACTAGGATGGTCATGGTATTAAAAGGATATTATTATGTACCCTCCTTAACCAAAAGCATTATTTCAGTATCCAGATTAGATACTAATGGATTCATCTTCAAGTTTGGAAATGAATGTTGTTACTTTTATAAAGATAACATTTGTTTTGGTATGACACATTTATATAAAGGCCTTTATGTGTAAGAATACACAAACCAAGTAATGGAAATCAATGAAAACGTTAATTCACATGTCTCATACCACACCCAACTTTGGCATCACCGACTAGGTCATGTCAATGATAAATATTGGACAAAATTACATCAAGATGGGTATTCTGATTCTTTCGAACTAAAACGACTTGGTGTATGTCATGAGTGTCTACAAGGAAAAATGACCAAAGACCCATTTAGTGGGAAAGGTTAAAGGGATAAAGAGATTCTAGAATTAGTTCACACAGATATGTGTGAACCATTTCTAGTTGAAGCAAGGGGTGGGTTATTGTACTTCATAACTCATACTGATGATTTTAGTAGATATGGATATATTTACTTAATGATGTATAAGTCAGATTCTTTTGATCAGTTCAAAGAATACAAGAATGAAGTTAATAACCAGCTTGGTAAGAAGATTAAGAAACTCCGCTCAGATAGAGGAGGAGAATATCTTAATTATCACTTCATTGATTTCTTACGAGAGTTTGGGATTCTATATCAACTCACTCCTCCTTACATGACTCAGTGGAATGGTGTAAGTGAACGAAGGAACCACACCGTGTTTGACATGGTGAGATCAATGACGAGTCATGCAAATCTTCCATTATCCTTTTGGGGATATTCATTACAAATAGTATCACACATACTAAACCAAGTACCAACTAAATCAATAAATGGTATTCCATACGAGTTATGGAGTGGAAGCAAAGCCATGTTATCAAATTTACATGTGTGGGGTAGCGAAGCATTTGTTAAGGCCTCTTTAGGTAACAAAATTGCACCCTAGGGCACAAAGTGTACCTTTATAGGATATACCAAGTAAACAAGTGGATATTACCTATACAGCCCCTCAGATAAAAAGGATACAGTGGAAAAAAACGCCATATTCCTTGAGAAGGATCATATCTACAAAAGAGATAGTGGAAGAGAGATAGACTTCGATGAATTCGAGGCTCAAGATACACATGAGTTGTTATAAGAATAGATTCCACAAATCCCTGTGGAAGAAAAATTTGTTCCAGAGACACAAGAACTGTGTAGGATCACAAGAGAGTTGAGAGAACCAGAACGATATGGTTTTCTTGTCACTGAGGACAGTGACACATTATTGGTTGACTATGATGATCCTCTTACCTACAAGAAAGCAGTTGTAGGAACAAACATTGACAAGTGGAAAGAATCCATGAATTCAGAAATGGATTCCATGTACCAAAATCAGGTCTAGATTTTGGTAGATCCTCTAGTTGATGTAAGTCCTGTTGGCAACAAATGGTTATTCAAGAAGAAACTGGACATGGAGGGATATGTTAGGACATATAGGGCATGGCTGGTTGTAAATGGTTTTAGACAACATCAAGGGATTGACTATAATGAAACCTCTTCACTGGTTGCGATGCTGAAATCCTTCAGAATCCTATTGGACATTTCCTCTAACCATGACTATGAAATTTGGAAAATGGATGTCAAAATAGCTTTTCATAACGGGAACCTCCAGGAAGATGTCTACATGATACAACCTGAATGGTTTTTGACTCCAAAGGATGGCAATAAGGTATCTAAGTTACATAAATCCGTTTATGGATTAAAGAAAACAACAAGGTCAGGGAAAATTTGTTTTTATTAAGATGTAATAGAATTTGGATTTGTTAAGAATGAATGTGAGCCTTGTGTCTACAAAAGGTTTAGAGGAAGTGTAGTCATTTTCCTAATTGTATATGTTGATGACATATTACTAATTGGAAACGAAGTACCTATCTTAGAGTCAGTTAATGCATGGTTGGATAAATTATTATCTATTAAATACTTGGGCGAGGTAGTATATATTCTTGGAATCAAGATCCATCATGATAGATCCAAGAGAATGCTGGGCCTAAGTCAAAGTACATACATTGAGAAGTCTCTATCTGATCTTCTTATCCTCATTCACTAAGTGGACAATGATATGAACCGTGAAAAGCCTTCTGTCCTTATGGTGAATAAAAGGAAAGGGAAGGTGAAGATCTTTAATCCCAAAGATTATTCAAGGCCTTCCAAGAAAAGGAAGATCAAAGGGGATGCAAGAGATCAGGAGGCTGTTTGTTTTTCATGTGGCAAGAAGGCCCACTGGAAGAAAATATGCACCTAGCCAAGGAAGCAAGGGGAAGCTTCAAGTGCATTTGTTATCCAATGAAATCTATCTATTTCCACCAATTGGGTATTAGACACTGCTTGTGGTGCTCACATCAGTATCCAAATATAGGAACTAAGTAGATTCAGAAAGATTGACCAAGGTGAGGTGGATCTGTGAGTAGCCAATGGAGCCAGACTCGCTGCTATAGCTATCAGAGACTACCACCTCACATTGCCTACTGGGATGGTCATGGTATTAAAAGGATGTTATTATGTACCCTCTTTAACCAAAAACATTATTATAGTATCGATATTAGATACTGATGGATTCATCTTCAATTTTGGAAATGAATGTTGCTGCTTTTATAAAGATAACATTTTTTTTGTTAGGGAACATTTATATAACGGCCTATATGTGTTAGACTACACAAACCAAGTAATGGAAATCGATGAAAAAGTTAACCCACATGACTCATACCACGCCCAAATTTGGCATCACTGAATAGGTCATGTCACTATGAAATGTTGGGAAAAATTTCATAAAGATGGGTATTTAGATTCTTTCTAACTAAAACCGTTTGGTATATGTAATGTGTGTCTACAAGGAAAAATGAACAAAGAACCATTTAGTGGGAAATGTGAAAGGGCTAAAGAGATTATATAATTAGTTCACAAATATATGTGTGGACCATTTCTAGTTGAAGCAAGGGGTGGGTTCTTGTACTTCATAACTTTTACTGATTATTTTAGTAGATATGGATATATTTACTTAATGAGGTATAAGTTAGATTCTTTTGATCGGTTCAAAGAATACAATAATGAAGTTGAGATCCATCTTGGTAAGAAGATTAAGAAAATTTTCTCAAATAGATGAGGAGAATATCTTAATCAGGACTTTATTGATTTCTTACAGGAGTTTGGGATTCTATCTCAACTCACTCCTCCTCACACTCCTCAGTGGAATGGTGTAAGTGAAAGGGGGAAACACACCCTATTGGACATGGTGAGATCAATGTTGAGTCATGCGAGTCTTCCATTATCCTTTTTGTGATATGCATTACAAATAGTAGCACACATACTAAACCATGTACCAACTAAATTGATAAATGGTATTCAATACAAGTTATGGAGTGGACGCAATGCCATGTTATCAAATTTCCATGTTTGGGGTAGCAAAGCATTTTTTAACGCCTCTTCAGGTAACAAAATTGCACACCGAGGCACAAAGTGTACCTTTATAGGATATCCCAAGTAAACAATGGGTTATTACCTATACAACCCCTCAGATAAAAAGGTTACAGTTGTAAGACATTCCATATTCCTTGAGAGGGAGCACATCTCCAAAAGAGATAGTGTGAGAGAGATAGACTTGAATGAAGTCGAGGCTTAAGATACACATGATTTGGTACAAGAACAGATTTCACAAAGCCCCGTGGAAGAACAATCTGTTCCAGAGACACAAGAACTACGTAGGAGCACGAGAGAGATGAGAGAACCAGATCGATATGGTTTTTTTGTCACCAAGGATGGTCACACATTATTGGTTGACAATGTTGATCCTCATACCTACAAGGAATAATTTGAAGGCACACAAGTTTCCAAGTGGTAGGAATCCATGAATTCTCAAATGGATTCCATGTACCATAACTAATTCTGGATTTTGGTGTATCCTCCAGTTGGCATAAAGCCTCTTGGTAATAAATGGGTATTTAAGAAGAAACTGGACATGGAGGGAAAATTCAGCACCTATAAGGCATGACTGGTTGCAATAGGTTTTAGACAACGTCAAGGGATTGAATATGATAAAACCTTTTCACTATTTTCAATTCTAAAATCCCTTAGAATCCTATTGGCCATTTCCACTTACCATGACAATGAAATTTGGAAAATGGATGTCAAAACAACATTCCTTAACGAGAACCTCTAGGAAGATGTCTACATGACACAACCTGAAGGGTTTGTGACTCCAAAGGATGCCAACAAGGTATGAAAGTTAGAGAAATCCATTTATGGATTAAAGAAAGCATTAAGTCATGGAACATTTATTTTGAGGAATCTGTAACGGAACTTGGCTTTGTTAAGAATGAATGTGAGCCTTGTGTCCATAAATGGTTTAGAGGAAGTGTATTCGTTTTCCTAATAGTATATGTTGATGAAATATTACTAATTGAAATTGAAGTACCTATCTTACAGTCAGTTAAGGAATGGTTGGATAAATGCTTCTCTATGAAAGAATTGGGCAATGCAGCATATATTCTTGGAATCAAGATCCATCGTGATAGATCCAAGATAATTCTAGGCCTGAGTCAAAGTATATACATTGACAAGATACTGATAAGATTCAGTATGGAACATTCCAAGAGTGGATTTTTTCTAGTGTCACATGACATTCATCTTTCCAAGAAAATGTGTCCTCAGACACATGAGGAAACAAAGAAAATGGAAAGGATCCCTTATGAATCCGCGATTGGGTCAGTTATGTATTATATGATATGTACAAGGATAGATGTTTCTTATGCATTAAGTGAGATAGACAGATATCAAGATGATCCAGGAGACCGCCTTTGGATGGTAGTTAATACTATCCTTAATTATCTGAGGCGTACTAAGGATATGTTCCTGGTTTATGGAGGATATGTGGAACTAGTTATCAAAGGACATGTAGATGCCAGTTTCTAGACAGATAAAGATGATATGAAGTCGCATACTGGATCCATCTTTAGTTTGAATAGAGGTGCAGTGAGCTGGAAGAGCTCAAAGAAAGGTGTAGTTGCAGATTCTACAGTAGAGTCTGAGTATATCGTAGCTTCAGATGTTGCTAAAGAAACAATATGGATGCAAAGATTCATCCAAGATATGGATGTAGTACCAATCAGTAAAGATCCTATCACACTCTATTATGATAATACTATAGCGGTGGCACTTGAAAAAGATATAAGGTCACATTAGTGGACAAAGAACATACTTTGGAAGTATCATCTCTTGAGGGATTTTTCTCAGAGAGGTGAAGTTGCAGTGAGAATTATTTCCACAGAAGACAACATGGAAGACCCCTTAACAAAAGCTTCGACTCACAAGAAACATGATCATAATCTGAGGTCTAGTTGACTAAAAGTTGTAGCAAGTTGGCTCTAGTCCAAGGGGGAGTTTGTTAGATTTGGTGTCCTGAGAACCAACTATTTATACTTTGATTACATGAATGTACACTTATTATATATTGTTTATTTTTCTGCATGACTATATTATAATAATGTCCTGTAATATTTGTTTCATTAACCAGGTTATGAAAGATCCCCGCTATGATGAGAACCTTGAAATGATATAACAATATTATTAAATAATGTTCTACGGTTAGATGACATACTATGATAGGATACATAGTATACAAACCATCATGTGCGAGTACTTGTAAGAAGATGAGACTCTCTATCATGGAATTCACACTTTGTAATCTCCAAGATGGGAGATTATGAGAAAAAACCTGCCAAAAGTAATTACACATGTCTTGGTGTCATTAAACTTTTCTATCTACAAGCATGTGTAATGGTCCTTAGATTAGAAGATTATCATTAACTCATGTCATGACTCACACACTTAGATTTTCTGACAAAAACCATCATGAAGAAAGTTGGTGGGAATTATGGTACATTGGGTGCATCATGAATGACATGTTGTTAATGGATAAGTCATGGAAGTATTTTTCCCTTCCATAATTGTGGAAGTAGATATCTTGGGCCCTTTGATTGAAATGGAACTGCCGCCCAAATTCCCTGGCCATGGTGTCACGATGATTTTATTTCTAGAAGTCAAAGAATGACGGATCAAGCATATAGGTTTATGAAATTTCCATGAAACAGACTTGAGGAGATATTGAGAGAAAGGGATTAAATTACATCGTAATAATTCTTATGAGGTGACACGTCAATGTGGCACCAAAATCTTTTTCTTGGGTGCCTCGACCCATTGCTAAACAGTAATCTTGGACTTTAGGCAAGCCCACCTAATGCCAACGAGAAAGAGGCCTAGAGGGTCACACACTAAGTGTATCCAAGTATCTCAAGTAGAATAAATATTATTCCCGTATGTGGTTTCATAATTTTTCAATGAAACCTAAATTTTTTTAATGTTAGAGAAATAATAAAATTAAAACAAGATATACACGTCATGTACATTGAATGTACATGCCATGTAGTTTTTATTTTGGAAAGAAAATGAAAAATGAGTACACATTGGGTATTAATTATTACACACCGTGTAGTTTTTCCAGTCGGGATTTTGAGGAAATAATATCGTTATATTAAATGATATTTATTATAATTAGCGTGGACGCATGTCAAAGAATTAATGATTCTACATGGGGGTTTTGAATAATAGTTAATGAAATAAATAAAATGTGTAACGCGTTTATTTATTGTCATAACTCTATAACCTCAAACCCAATTATAAATATCCTCACAACCCCAACACTTTTCCCTAATCGTGGTGCCCACAAATTCTGGAGAATTCTCTCAAGTACGAAAGAACTCATTCCTCCAAGAACGATCTCATGGCCGAGAGAGATCCTCCTCCATAGGATCAAAGCGATCTAAGGCAGACAATGTATGAAATGGGTTCTCCACACTAGCACCAAGATATTCCTTTAGAGACATCCAAAGATATGTGGTGCACCTGCGGATCACCGCTAGAGTAAGTCTACACTTGGATTTTATGACACAACAACGAATCACATCATAACGTGATTGGAAATTTCACTGAAGAAAGAACACAATAAAAGGTACTTTTTTTTCTTCAATTAATTAAATTTATTATAATCAACCTTTGAAGATCCTCCTTTGTGGTTCCGGGACTATTCTTATTCTTTTTCTATTTCTATGATTCGATCCATGAAGTCTGGAATTTATCATCGTATTGATACCAGATTGATCATTTCTATTGAAAAAAAATCAAGTGGGCACATCCACCCAAGATCTTCCACTGTTCCCAGGACTTTCAAGTGGTATCAAAGGGGTCACAATGTTGATTATAGTTATTTAATTTTCATTGATAATTTATGAATTTATATTTGATTCAATTCAAGAAAAATTGTTCTATAAAATTGAACGAATGAGATATATTCTTCCTACTTCGTTTCTCAATTCAAAAAATAAAAAAGACCTTTTAATTTTAATTTTGATTAAAATTAAAATAGGGAACTCATTCAGAGGAGCTGCTCATTCTATCTATACAAGAAAAGAATACACAGTGTGTAGTGAAATCTACACACTGTGTACTTAGGTTCAATGAAACGGTACTGGTCCACCAATCCACGCTGTGTGAATTGATCATACCTAAGTTTTTTTTATACACCGTGTTGACTAGAACTGAATGGAGAGTGGAAACCGGAATACACAACGTTTATATTGATTCAACATGCTGTGTAGTACGATCTAGTCTAGGTGAAACCGTGTACAAGGAGAAGCCGTGTAACCGCGTACACGAGATTTCCAGGCCGGTAACCACGTAACGAGGAAGTATATGCTGTGTTAGATTAATCTTCACACCGTGTACTCCAATATTTCAAAAGTAAAAAATACATGACAAATCCCCTGGTGTGTACTTTCGATAAAGGGTGAAAACAAATACACACCATGTAATATAGCCTACATGTTGTGTACTTTCCAGAAATGGAATTTCACCAGGTTTATTCTAAAGTACAAAGACCCATACATAGAACATGGATAGGAAGAATCTCAAGGAAATATAGAAAGGAATTTAAGATAAGGAATTGATTAATTATAATATCAAAATTAATTGAATTCAAGCGCAAATTATCTTGAATAAAAAAACTTTTAAAAAATTTGAATACTAAATATGCATAAATGTCATTTCATGATATGGATGATCATGATAATGACCAAAGAACCATTGTGTGTGTATGGTTTCATTTAAATTTATTTTATTTAAATTCATTGGCCTACGAGACTTCTTCCAATAAAATGTAGGGCCTGTGTTCCCGTGGTTTATTTAATGTAAACTCCATGTAATGGAGGATCTACCAAGCCAGAAGAGATGGTTCAAAATCCAAAGCTGAGGCGAAACCAACCCAAGAAGATGCAAAGGTGGATAGGTGGGAGATACAAAACACAAACCCTCAGGTTCAAGATGTTTTTCCCATGGTTAGGGTCAGCTTATCAAAACCACTAGATAAGGTAACCAATAGAATATCATGATCATTTCATCTTATTTTATTTCTTTCTGATTGCTTGGTTTATTTATTATGTATGTGTTTTCGCGATCACATAGTTAATGAAATAAACAAGCATGCAAAGATGTAATAGAATAAAAAAAAGACTATGCGTAAACATTATCAGAACATGGTTAATCACTTAAGCAAGAATCACTTAATATCAAAAAGCATGTGAGAATGAGAAACAACGCATAAAGGATTGAAATACCTCAAATACCATATTAAGTTAGACCAAGCCTTATGTTACTTGATTAAGTGAAAGAATCAATAAAACTATGTGTTTCACCAAAACTTGTTGGGACACTTACTTTTATAAAGGAAGCTCTTATGAAAGTTTTGGGTTGACTTAAACATTTTTCATCAAGAGGAGAAGAACTTCCGAGACTTTTTGTAAAATGGAGTCAAGTGTTGAGGAAATCCAAGATAGGATTTCAGGATTGGGGAGTCTACTCAACAGATCAAGGAACTATAAGCTCATAGTTGGCAAAGACCTGCCTACCTAAATACCTTTAAACAGCTTGACCAACCCTTTTTGGGGTTATGCGAAGGGTAATATGGATCCTTTCCACTAGAATTTCATAACAACTATGCATTCCAAGATCAATGGTGTTGGCCATTGGGACATGAAAAAATAGTGGGATATTTAATAAATTCATTTATTATTTTTCATAAAATGTAATCAAATGGTACTGATAAATCTGATATTTTAATTTGTAGAATCAATATGAAAAACCCTTCAACCACATTTTCTCTGCGATAAATTCTGGATAAAGATAATATCCTCACCGGCAGTAACTTTCAGGAATAGTTTAGGAACTTTTGGGTTATCCTATGCCATGAATGAAAGTTTTACGTGCTAAAGTCCTCACTTCCAGATTCTCCTGCCCAAGGGGCGAGTGATGAAGATTTCCTGGTCTATGATGAACATTTGAACAATGCACTTGAAGTTCAATGTTTGATGTTATCATCAATGTCTAGTGAGATCATGAAGTCTCAAGAAGACATGGATGCCTATAGCATGCTCGAGCACCTCTGTGGTCTATACTAGGAGAGAGAAAGACATGAAAGTTTTGAAATCTCCAAGGCTCTATTTAAGAGAATGCTTAGAGAGGGTTCCCTTGTTAGGCCTCATGTATTCAATCTCATTAGCTACATTGTGTGCTTGTAGGTTCTAAGGTTTAAACTCCTTGAAGAACTGGGTACCAATCTCATTCTTGCATCACTCACCCCGAGCTTCTCTAACTTTGTTGTAAATTTCGACATGAACAATACTGAGAAGTCTCTATCTGATATTTTTATCCTCATTCACTAAGTGGACAATGATATGAAGTGTGAAAAGCCTTCTATCCTTATGGTGAATCAAAGGAAAGGGAAGGTGAATAGCTTTAATCCCAAAGCTTCTTCAAGGCCTTTCAAGAAAAGGAAGATCAAAGGGGAGGCAAGAGAACATGAGGCTATTTGTTTTGCATGTGGTAAGAAGGCCCACTGGAAGAAAAAATGCACCCAAACAAGGAAGCAAGGGGAAGCTTCAGGTTCATTTGTTATCCAATGCAATCTATCTATTTCTACCAATTGGGTATTAGATACTACTTGTGTTTCTCAGATCAGTATCCAAATACAGGAAACAAGTAGATTTATAAATATTGACCGAGGTGAGGTGGATCTGTGAGTAGCCAATGGATCCAGACTCGATGCTTTAGCTGTTAGAGACTACCACCCCACATTGCCTACTGGGATGGTCATGGTATTAAAATGATGTTATTATGTACCCTATTTAACCAAAAACATTATTTTAGTATCCAGATTAGATACTGATGGATTAATCTTCAATTTTTGAAATGAATATTGCTACTTTAATAAATATAGCATTTGTTTTGGTAGTGAACATTTATATAATGGCCTATATGTATTATACTACACAAACCAAGTAATGGAAATCGATGAAAAAGTTAACTCACATGACTCATACCACACCCAACTTTGGCATCACCGACTAGGTCATGTCACTGTGAAATGTTGGGAAAAATTACATAAAGATGGGTATTTAGATTCTTTCGAACTAAAACCACTTGGTTTATGTCATGTGTGTATACAAGGAAAAATGACCAAAGCCCCATTTAGTGGGAAATGCGAAATGTCTAAAGAGAATATAGAAATTTTTCACACAGATATGTGTGGACCATTTCTAGTTGAATTAAGGGGTGGGTTCTTGTACTTCATAACTTTTACTGATGATTTTAGGAGATATGGATATATTTACTTACTGAGGTATAAGTCAGATTCTTTTGATCGGTTCAATGAATTCAAGAATGAAGTTGAGATCCATCTTGGTAATAATATTAAGAAAATCCTCTCAGATAGAGGAGGAAAAAAACATAATCAGGACTTTACTGATTTCTTAAGGAAGTTTTGGATTCTATCTCAATTCACTCCTCCTTAAACTCCACAGTGGAATGGTATAAGTGAAAGGAGGAACCATGCTCTATTGGACATGGTGAGATCAATGATGAGTCATGCGAGTCTTCCATTATCATTTTAGGGATGTGCATTACAAATAGTAGCACACATACTAAACCAAGTACTAACTAAATTGATAAATGGAATTTATATGAGTTATGGAGTGGACACAAATCCATGTTATCAAATTTTCATGTGTGGGGTAGAGAATCATTTGGTAAGGCCTCTTTAGGTAAAAAACGTGCACCCTGAGGCACAAAGTGTACCTTTGTAGGATATCCCAAGTAAACAAGGGGATATTACCTACACAACTCCTCAGATAAAAATGTTATTGTGGCAAGACATGCCATATTACTTGAGAGGGAGAACATATCCAAAAGAGATAGTGGGAGAGAGATGGAATTTGATGAAGTCAAGGCTTAAGATACACATGAGTTGGTACAAGAACAAATTCTACAAATCCCTGTGGAAGAACAATCTATTCTAGAGACACAAGAACTGCATAGGAGCATGAGAGAGGTGAGAGAACCAGAACGATATGTTTTTTTTGTCACCAAGGATGGTGACACATTATTGGTTGACAATGTTGATCCTCTTACCTACAAGGATGTAGTTAAGGGCACATACGTTTCCAAGTGGAAGGAATCCTTGAATTCTGAAATGGATTCCATGTACCGTAATTTTTTTTGGATTTTGGTAGATACTACAGTTGATGTAAAGCCTTTTGGTAATAAATGGGTATTCAAGAAGAAACTAGACATTGAGGGACAAGTCATCACCTATAAGTCACGACTGGTTGTAATAGGTTTTAAACAACATCAAGGGATTGAATATGATGAAACCTTTTCACCAATTGCAATGCTGAAATCCATTGGAATCCTATTGTCCATTTCGACTTACCATGACTATGAAATTTAGAAAATGGATGTCAAAACAAGATTCCTTAATAGGAACCTCCAGGAAGATGTCTATATGACACAACCTGAAGGTTTTGTGACTCCAAAGGATGCCATAAAGGTATACAAGTTACAGAAATCCATTTATGGATTAAAGAAAGCATTAAGGTCATGGAAAATTTGTTTTGATGAATCCGTAACGGAATTTGTCTTTGTTAAGAATGAATGTGAGCCTTGTGTCTACCAAAGGATTAGAGGATATGTAGTCATTTTCTTAATAGTATATGCTGATGACATATTACTAATTGGAAATAAAGTACCTATCTTGTAGTCAGTTATGGAATGGTTGGATAAATTCTTCTCTATGAAATACTTGGGAGAGGTGACACATATTCTTGGAATCAAGATCCATCGTGATAGATCCAAGAGAATTCTTGGCCTGAGTCAATGTACATACATTGACAAGATACTGAAGAGATTCAGTATGGAACATTAGAAGACGGATTGTTGACAGTGTCACATGGCATTCATATTTCCAAGAAAATGTGCCCTTAGACACATGAGGAAAGAAATAAAATGGAAAGGATCCATTAAAAATTCGTGATTGGGTCAGTTATGTATTCTATGATATGTAAAAGGCTAGATGTTTCTTACACATTAAGTGCAGTAGGAAAATATCAAGATGATCCAGGCGACCGCCTTTGGATGGCAGTTAAGACTATCCTTAAGTATCTGTTGTGTACTAAGGATATGTTACTGGTTTATGGAGGAGATGAGGAACTAGTCATCAGAGGACATATAAATGCTAGTTTCCTGACTGATCAAGATGAAATGAAGTCGCATACTGGATACATATTAAGTTTGAAAGGAGGTGTAGTGAGCAGGAAGAGCTCAAAGAAAGGTGTGGTCGCAGATTCTACAGCAGAGTCTGAGTATATCACAACTTCTTAGGCAGCTAAAGAAGGAGTATGGATGTGAAGATTCATCCAAGAGATGAATGTAGTACCTATCAGTAAAGATCTTATCACACTCTATTGTGATAATACTGTAGTAGTGGCACTTGCAAAAGTGCCAAGGTCACATCAGCGGACAAAGCACATACTTCGAAATTATCATCTCTTGAGAGATTTTTCTCTGAGATGTGAAGTTGTAGTGAGAAATATTTCCATGGAAGACAACGTGGAAGACACCTTAACTGAAGCTTCGATTCAGCAGAAACATGATCATCATGTGAGGTCTAGCAAACTAAAAGTCATAGGCATTTGGCTCTAGTCCAAGTGGGAGTTTTTTGCAGTTGGTGTCTTGAGAACCAATTGTTTATACTTTGATTACATGAATGTACACTTATTATATATCGTTCATTGTTCTGCATGATTGTAATATAATAATGTCCTGGAATATATGTTGCATTAATAATGTCATGGAAGATCCCCACTATGATGAGAACCTTGAAATGATATAAAAATATTCTTAAACAAAGATCTATGTTTGGATGACATACTATGATTGGACACATAGTATACAGACTGTCATGTGCGATTACTCGTAAGAAGATGATACTCTCTCTCATTGAATTCGCACTTGGTAATCTCCAAGATGGGAGATTATGAGAATAGACCCGCCAATAGAAATTCCACATGTCTTGGTGTCATCGAACATTGATATCTATGAGCGTGTGTAATATTACTTAGACTTAAAGCTTACCATTAACTCATGTCATGACTCACACACTTGGATTTGCTGACTAAAACCATTACGAAGATAATTGGCGGGAAGTAGGGTAAGTTGGGTGCGTCATGAATGACATGTTGTTAATGGAAAATCCGTGTAAGTAGATATCTCGGGCCCTTTGATTGAAATAGAACTGTCACCCAAATTCCATGGCCATGGTGTCACGATAGGTTTATTTCTGGAATTCCATGAATGATGGATCAAGCATATAGGTTTATAACACTGCCATGAAACCTACTTAATGAGATATTGAGACAAAGGGATTAAATTACATGGTAATCATTCATATGAGGTGACACATCAATGTGGCGTCAACTTCTTTCTATTGGGTGCCTTGACCCGTTGCTAGATAGTAATCTTGGACTATAGGCAAACTTGCCTAATGCCAACAAGAAAGAGGACTATAGGGTCACACACTAAGTGTATCCAAGCATCTCAAGTAGAATAAAGATTATTCCTGTATGTGGTTTAATTATTATTCGAGGAATACTAAATTGTTTTAATGTTAGAGAAAGAATAAAATGAAAACAATATATAAACACCGTGTACATTTAATGTACATGACGTGTAGTTTTCATTTTAGAAAGGAATGAAAAACGAGTACAAGTCGGGTATTACTGATTATACACCGTATAGTTTTTCCAGTCCGGATATTGAGGAAATAATATCATTTTATTAAATGATATTTATTATAATTAGTGTGAGTGAATGTAATGGAATTAATGATTTGACATGGGGGTTTTGAATAATAGTTAATGAAATAAATAAAATGCGTAATGCATTTATTTATTGTTATAACTCTATAACCTCAAACCTGATTATAAATATCCTCACAACCCCAACACTTTTCCCTAATCGATGTGCACAAAAATTCTGGAGAATTCTCTCAAAGCCTAAATAACTCCTTCCTCTAAGAACGATCTCAAGAATGAGAGAGATCCTCCTCCATCGAATAAAAGTGATCTAAGGCAGACAACACAAGAAAAGGGTTCTCCACACTGACACCCAGAGATTCCTTTAGCGAAGTCTAGAGATATGTGGTGCATGTGTGGATCACTACTAGAGGAATTATACACTTGGATTCTGCAACACAACGATGAATCACATCAGAACGTAATCAGAAATATCATCGAAGAAATAATTCCACAAAAGGTATTTTTTTCAATTAATTAAATTAATTATAATCAACTTGTGATGATCCTCCTTTGTGGTTGTGGAACTATTTTTCTTCTTTTTCTATTTATGTGATTCGATCCGTGAAGTCTGGCGTTTATCATTGTATTAATCCCAGATTGATCATTTATAATGACAAAAAAACATCAAGTTGGCACATCCACCCATGAGATTCCGCTGTGCCCAGGACCTTAAAACTTGATAATATTTCACAATGTTATGTGTGAACCTAATTATATGTTTATAATGTTATGACTAGACCTATATTTCTTGTATATTATGTTATGTGAGGACCAAGTTTATTATCTATAAGTTTATGCGAGGGCCTGATTTCTTGTCCTTAACTTAATGAGTGAACCTATATCTATTTAAACATGTTCAGAATGTTATAAGATGATATATATACCACAAATATATGTCTTATGCCTATATTATGTTCTCATGGATCATGTTCTTTGATTCCATTATGATTCATGTCTGATGAATTCCAAGATTTATTCCATGATTCATGTTTATATTCTATGACCTACAAGGTATGATTTTTATATGTTTTTATCATGTTCTCATAACCATATGATCATGTTATATAGTTATATCAATTATTTACTCAAACATGGCATTTGGGATCACCATTTCTTTTGTTTCCTATCCCCTGTTTATGAATAAAGTGTTTATGTGGGGTATGTCTATTAAGAGTACTAAATGTGAAGATATTTGTTGGATACATTTAAGATCTTTCACCAAATTATAATATTGTGTACCTAGTATCCAAAGGATCTAAACTGTTATGGTCTTCAGGAGTGTGTTTGTGTAATGCATTGAATATTTATATAAAAATATGTAATATCTATGTTTGAGAATCCTGGGTTACTATAGTTAGTGTCCATTATTATTTAGAATTGTTGGAGGGTCTATATTTAATATAGAATACTAAATCCTATGACCTTAAAATACCACATAAATATTTCCTTTATATAAACAAAATTTTATATTAGAAGGCTGGTAAGGGGAAATATTATTACCTCGATGAATTTTTTATTTATTTTTATGTCCACAAATCATTATATTACTAAAAAAATACCACATTTACCTTTACCTTTTAAATATTTACTTACCAAAGTATTCCCTTTGGGTTATTCAATTCCTGAGGTAGTTTTCAACAGTTTATAGAAATTATATTTTTAGACCAATTTGAATGTTTCTTAGAGCTCTTTATTTATTATTTTATTATCTATGGCATATTATTTGAAACTTATTTGAAATTATATATTTTTATAAAATTCATTGTGAAGAATTTGTTTTTATACTTTAAAAAATGTCATTCATAGTGGGGAATAGAAATATAGTGGCCGATAAAATTTTTAAATATGTGATTTTTTTGGATAAGGCCAAAATTAACATTTTTTTTAAATTTACTTTACATACCACTGTGATTTAGAATAATTATTTTTTAGGGACATGCAAGATTTTATAGAATATTATTTAAATGTTTTTTGTAAAATTAATATTCTTTTAACTAACTTGTTGAAAAATTAATATGAATTTATGTTTGATAATTCGTATATGGTATCTTTTGAAAAGCTTAAATGAAGTCAAATTATAACTAATGTGATCTACCGCCCTGAATAAAGTGTCCCATTTGAGATACCATGTGATGAATCAAAAACATTTGTAGGAGATGTGCCATCCTAGAAAATTGATAGGCATTAAAAATTTATATCATACAATAATAAAACACTATACACAATCCATATCAACTAAAAAACATTAAAAAATGTTTTTTGTTAATTATTATTGCATTAGAAAAGTTTATGTCTTATTTGTTAGGATTAAGGTGACTATTATTTCTGACCATACAAAATTAATGTATTAGATCAGAAAAGACGATGAATATCCAAGGTTGTTAAGATTGATGTTACTATTACAAGAACTCAAATTAGAGATTAATGAAAATATTTTTTGGGAAATGTTTTTGGTATACCACATAAGAAGTTTACCTTAGACTATTGAGGTATAACAAATAACAGAATCAAACATGGATGACTTCTTCCTATATGGGAAGCTGTACTGAGTTACCCACATTCCCCAGTATAATGAATCAGTGAATGTTTTGTCACATAAAAGATACCCATTTATTTACTAATAATAAAGTTATTAAATTTAAATATATGTGAAATTTTTATGTTTTTTGGTCCTTATTTATTAAATTTTTTGAATGGCCATGTGATTAGAAGATGTATCATTGAGAAAGTGGTTAATCCCATACTTTAATTTTTCTGTACACTTGTATGAGGAGTCTATTATGAACCTCAAATAATAACTAGAAAATTTTTATAAGATGGTTGATTTTGGCCCTCAATTTTTAAAGACTCACTTTATTTTTGTAAAGCATGTCCAAACTATCAACATACTGGTGGGATTTCTAAAATATAGGAAATGTACCAGTAAATTTTTATTTTTTTTTGAAATATTTAATGTAAGAGGATTAGATTTCCTAGGAACATTTTATATCAAATTTTTATTTTCATATATTCTATTTGTAGTATAAAATGGTTCGAAATGTATTAAATAAAAACCCACCCAAAATTATGATTCTATGGTTGTAATTGAGTTTCTGATATCAATTTTTTTGTATGTTTGGAGTGCCTTGGGAAGTAATTAGTAACCAAGTCACACACTTCTATAACAAGAACATGGAATCCATCATGATGAAATATGGAGTGAACCACCAGAGCTCAACAGTATACCACCCATGAAATAATGGGTAGGCTTAGGTCTCCAACAAAAAAGTTCAAAGGATTCTGGTGAAGACTGTGTACAACAACCATAAATAATGGTGTAAAAGGTTGGATGATTCATTTTGGGTATACATTACTACCTAAAAACCCCCTTAGTTATGTCACCTTATAGAATAGTCTATGAAAATATTTCTCACTTGCATGTTGAACAACAACACAAAGCCTACTAGGCTATGAAGAAGGTGAATCTATAGTTTTTCAAGGCAGATAAGAAAAGGAAACTCAAAATGACAGAAATGGAGTAAATGAAGAGAAAATATTATGAAAAATACCAACCATACAAAAGAAATAGAAATCAATCCATGATATAATCATTCAAAATAGATTATTTTAAGTCAAATATAAAGTACTTCTATTTTCCCTGGCCAAGAAGATCATGCCTAATAAGATTCTATCCAAATGGAATAAACCATTCCTGGTGACTAATATATTTTCATTTTGTGAAATATAGATCAAGAGAGATAAATCAAAAAACCCATATAGAAGACATAATATCATGAAGATTTTTGGATGAAAGCAATGGTGGAGTCCAAAGTCCACTTTGATACTTATGAATAAAGAACTTCTAGGTTTTTTCTTTCCTTTATATTAGTTTATATACTCTCTTTTTATGATTAGTTTTCATTAAAAACTTCATACTAAAAATAATTTAAAGTGGGTCCTATGATAAGTTCATGGGATAAGAAAAAGTAACTTAGAATGTAAATAATATTTTATTTTTTTTCTATTTTTATGTGTTATTTTATTTAAGTAAATAAAAAGTATCCATTGAAGTTCCTATCTTCAGAGTATGTACATAAATGTTGTTTTATTATGATATATAGATTTTAGGGGGTTTTTAGATAGAATAAATTTAGCCCTAATGTTGTCTTTAATAGCACAAATACTAGCTAGTATGGAGGGATTCTATTATTTATGAAATTTTAAGATTTAGATGAATGTTGAGTGAATTTTTACACTATGTTTCATCGAAGTCCCGACATTACAAAAAGAAAAATATTTTTAAATAAAAAAGGATATTAATGGAACCAAAATCATAGCACGAGGAAACTGTAATGATAAAATAAAACCAAGGTAACTTGAACTTAGTGATTGACTAACACCTCTAGGATCCTCCTTATAAGAAAACCATATTGCTCCCCTAGACTCGTGTAATATAGGAGGATGATAATTGACATATAAGTCTTCCTTTATTAGAATAATAGTTAAAGAGACCTTAGTGCCGACTATCCATGAATTTATTCTCTTCCTTGACTATTAAAATTATTCTTGGGGGATAAATTATATCTTTGGATGGTTTAGTTACAGATTTAGCTAATTAATTCAATAAGTTCTCTGCAAAAATATGTTTGGAAAAATCCAATAAGTGTAAATTGAAAATGGGGATGAAATGATTTGGAGAATTCTAAAATTGGATGAAAAATGAGAATATTTTATGTCTATATGTTAATTAGAAAGTATCAAGGAAGTGTGAAAATGATCGTTTGGAAAGGTTGTTTAGGGTAGAAGGATTTTGGAAGGTTATACTTGTTAAAATTTTAACTCTATTGAGATATATTCTATTTAAAATCCTAGAACGAGAACTCTTTCTTAAATTATAGCAAGGATAGTGGAGTAGACTCATAGAATAGTCATACCTTTTTTATTAATGGATTGACCTTTTATTTTCATTATTTTTTATTTTTTGTATTTTGACCTAAAGTGGAGCATCAATTACATATGTTGAATTATTTTTATTTTCTAGGAGTGAAGTAATGTAAGTGAGGGGGTGTGATGAGAGAATAAATTTCCCAGATTTTAAGTGACTTTCAATAAAAATTAACCCATAATATATATAAAACAAAAGAAAATAGTTGAATCTTGATACTCTATAAAATAAATAACTTCATTTATAATTGAATGAAATATCATTTTTAAGTGTTTTTAATCATTTTGCAATTAATTTAGAAAACATTCTATGATTTTTATAATTTTAATTTCTCTATTTAATGGATTTTAATTCTATTCTTTAAAATTTTCATTCATTATGATCTTTATTAGAATAAATCATACATTTAAACTTTAATTATATTTTTAACATGAATTAATTTTCGAGGAGTGATCGTGATCCTTAATCAACCATTCCATTTGATCAAATTCACATTGAAGCTACCACATGATAAACTATTCCATACATCTGACCATACTAAAAATTATATAATGTGTTCATGTAACATATTGTTGATTCTGATCTATTTTGGGGCTTAAGATACAATATAAATCTCAAGTGATCATGTAAAGCTCGTTCTCCCTCAGCTTTGTGAGTCCACATGTAATCATGGCTGACAATGAACCGTTAGACTAAAACAACCACATATGAAAATCTGATCGACCATGAATTTAAATCTAGCATAAATTCTATGCTATGAGACCAACCATTCCACTAAATCAACCAGGAATCTCATGAAACTAGACCTCTCAATTGATCATGACTATCCTAGTCAACTATGCGAATTAAAATAAAAAAAATCTAAAAATGGAAAATTTTACCCAAAATCAAATTCTCATTCCCAATGTTTTTTCAAATCAAGAAGATCCTAAATTGAAAAAAACATGGTGATAATAAAGAGAAAGTTGAATTTGGGAATTTTGGGAAGAATATGAGTTAAGAGGATGATTTTAGGGGAGCTCAGGTACAACCATCATGACCCTCAATCTCTGCATGTGTTGATAATGAAAAAGGGATATGGGATGTTAATGTTAGGAATTTAATAATGGTACTGAAATAATTAGATGATTAAATAGAATAGAATATTTATCTTTTAGGACTAGGGAATTTTTTAAGATTGGGGAACCTTATAGAATATTTATAGCAATGGAAACTGTTAATTAAAGTGGAGGGGATTCCATTGTTCAATCAAGATGAGATTTTACAAAATTTCTTGATTTCCTTTTTATTTATACAATTTATACGATGATGTAAAACCAGGACATTAATGGACAATGCTTGGATAATATCCCCACTCCCTAGTAATTAATTCTAATAGTTGATATTTAATTGTCATTTGTTTATCTCTTTAAAAGTTATTGTTTTTTTTAGACAGTAAGAGGTTTTCATAGTTCTTTTAATTCAACTTATTATTATATCACACTCATTTCACACACAAAATACAATTAGATCCTTTCATGTCTTATGTTACTGAGTAGTGTGATGATCTAAGGGTGATTGGCAGTATTCAATCCCTAGCCTAAGAAAGATAAAATGAAAAATTAATGATTTTATTTCTATATTTAAGTGTAAAATTAAAAAAACAAATTTAGCTCAATCAGATACATTGAAATCATAAAAAAAGAATGCACACCCAAAACATCCTCCTCTCTAGAGAATACTCTATTTCCACTAATACTGAATTAATATTTGTTCAATTTTTTTTATAGAGAAACCCATAATAGGATTCTCATCATTGAAATTTCTATAGTTGTTTTTTATAAAGTAGTGGTAACGTTACCTCATTGGCGAGTGATTTATAGTGTTTAAAAATCATCAAAGTATGAGGTATGTATTATCCTTCTGTGTTTTGAAATTTAATTAGGGATGATGGAAGAAATTAATATAGGATTATGACTTTTAGTTTTTCTGTTCTCCTAATAAAAAAAACTTTGGGGCCAATTCATTGAGTTATACGTCATGTGATGATTCTACACATGAGTCTAGCGATGTTTGGAGGGTGATGAAGGAACTCTATATGATACACATTAATATGAGGGAATTTGATGATAGGGGGTGTATCTATATGATGAAGGTGTTGTCATATTTTTAGCTATCCTAATATTTTAAAATAAATTTCTCTTGAAATAAATTTTTCTTATTTGATACCTTGTGTCTCATGAAACATTGAGTTTAAACGAACCACGATATACTATTAAAATATTATTAATTAAACATGACCATTATAACATAGTTGTAAAAATTAGAGGTATAAATATGAATAAACTTATTAAAAAATATATATCTAAAGGTTTTATATAATCTAAATTTATTGGTTAACACAAAAAAAATTAGTAATAAATTTTTAGTAAAGTTATTTATGCTTTAAAATTACATTTTTTTTCAAAAATGATTTTATTTATTTTTTGTGCAGATAATATAATTAATTTCCACCACTTTTATGAATCATATTTTATAAAAAAAATTTAACTTTTGAAATCAGAATATAAAAATTATCTTGGGGTGAAATTTTCCGATTTTTCTGAAAAGATAGGTTTTTCAATGAATAGTTAGAAATATTGATATTTGTAAAACCATATATTTTTCATTAAATAAAGTAATTTAAAGTATGACTATATTTTGAATTTGGTATTAAAGTTAAATATTATCCATTTTATTTAGAATTATTTAATTAATCTCATTTTATTTAGCAATCTTCATGATTTTGATATAAATACATTTTTATGCGTAAAAACATATTTTTTGGAAAATTATTTTAAAGTGAAAACATTTTTTTATTTTAATTAATTTGAATAAGCATAAAAACGAATTATTTAAATTAAATTTATAGATTATATATATATCTATATGAATTTAAATTCATATAATGAATATTACTAGTCATAAAGTTAATATAAAATCATATTTTCCTTGAAATATCAACTTTTTTCCATTTATTGAAAACTTTTACTTTTATAGTAACAATATTTACCCTTAAAGAGTAAAATCCTCATTATTTTGGTAATTGTAAAAAAGTATTAACTCGTGTTAAAACAAAGAGATAAGGGTAAAAACCAATTCTTAAGCTATACAAATTTTATTTTAATATAGTATTTATACCAATACTCATCTTATACTCTAAATATATCATTTTGGATCAATTTTTTTTGGGTGAAATAATTTATATTAATTTAATACTTTATAAAGTTTGAAAAATTTCTGTCCCCTCACTTATAAAAGGACACCCACTCTCCTATTTTATTAATACTTCTATAACCATTATTTAGAAAATTAATACATAAATAACTTCATAAAATCCCTGCCCATGCTCTAGAGGTATTATTTTGGAAAAAATTAAAACCTTATAATGCTTAAGGTGTAAAGTAAAGGAGGTTTTCTGAAGAAAAGATATAGCTTTTAAATGAATGTTTTAGTTTTATTTCCAATTAAACCTCCCTCAGATCGTCTTAAAAAATGATTAAAAATTAAAAATAGAAAATTTTGTATAATGAGATGTTTTATGTTAATCTCATGACCTATATACATATCCCCTTCCATTAAATGGGGAATAAAACTATTGTTCATGTGTATGACTGCCTACCACCTCATGAACTGATATAATTCATCTTCCATCACCACCTATAAAATATGGTTTTAATGATGGATTTAATGAATATATATGATATTAACTAAATATTTATCATTGTTAAAATATAATATATCATCTTACTTCTTAAAATTTTATCCATTTAAAGATGATAATGTCATTCGGGCATACGTGTGAACTATCACCTCTACGAAGCGACGCGATTCATTTTCCATTAGCACATCACATGGATGATATAAATAAGTTTATTTTAATAAATAATATAGTTTTTGTGATATAATTATAATTATTTCTAGATAAAATAATACACAGGTTATTTCCATCATTATTATTGAAATATGGAAATGTTACTCATACGTATGTTAGACTTACATTCTTCATGATTGTAACGTAGTTCATTTTTCCTAAACATATTTCAGGATTGGTTTTAATAGTAAATTGATGTATAAAAATTATTATTATTTCATTATTATTATTTATATAGGATGTAACAATTACCTCTTTTACCATAGTCAACCTACCAATGTCATTTTGGACATACGATTCAAATATCCTCCATACATCTGACAAGAACCGAAATGATTAATTAACTGAATATAACATGATAATATATAAAGAAAGGGATAATAAAATTAAAAATATTATAATTCAACTATGTAAGAACCCAGGTTTTTGTACGAGGTACAAATCCTTTTCTTTTTGGTTTAACTATTCTATTGAGGCCTAATGTGGATGCGTAACTTGACTGAGGGAGTTACGGAGGTTTCCGGGGCTTGTTTGGAGCCTGGAACAAAGTTTTAGGCTGGAAAAGGCCTGGAACATGGTTTGCGCATGGCCTGCGCATGGCCTAGGTAAACAGTACGCCAAGTGAAGGATTTCTAGAGGTAGGAGCACAGCCTGCACACGGTTTGAGGAAACCATGCGGGGTGGCCGTGTGGTTTCCCCTAGCCTTCCAGGAAGGTTCGTACGGTCTCCGCATGAGTTGTTAGGCCGTGCGGGCAAACCGTGCGACCTACTGTGTTTTGAAATTTAATTGATTTTTAATTAAATTAATTAAATTTTTATAAAACCTAAACCTAACCCCATTCTTCAAACCACACAGCAGGGGGAAGAGCTCTCAATAGGCTTTGGAAGAACTTGAGCCTTCTTCTCCGTCCGATCTCCATTTCGAACTCCATTCGTATCGTAAGATCTGCAATGGTAGGTCATCAATTCCTTTTTAATCCTTCTCAATTCTTTAGGTTACGAAAAACGAAGATTGAATTAAGGCAAATATGCCCTAATATCTCATTCTTCATCTGCTCTTCAGTTTTCTTCCAAACCAGGACGAATCAGAGCCTGATACTGGACGAGCTATCTTGTATGAGCCTAAGGTATGTGGTATCGTGCTTTTTTCTGATTTTCAAGATATTTATATATGCCGGAGTGCCACATGCCCAGTTTTGGGGTATCGATTGAACCTAGAATTTTACCCTGTTATTACCTAGCATGTTGTAGGTAATTTGAATAGGATGTTATGTGCTTGAGTTAAGTTATACACCTTGGGCAGGAACCACCTCTTGGGTTTTTTCCTTGAACGACTCTTTTATGGATTTTTGACCCAGGATGCCTTTGAGGCATGTTTTTCCTTTCCCTTGTGGGTTGTTAAAAATGGAAATTGAATATTAATGGAATTTCAATAAAATGAAATTGTAATTGAAATGGTTTCGGGTATGGGATGGAGTTTTTCCCCTTGAACCTTGTATGTAAATTCTTGAATTTCTAGCCCACATGAGTTAACTTCTTTGAACTGCTTTAAGTATGAAACCATGTCATGGTTGAATCATGGAACCAATGTGAGTTTCCATGGACGGACTCATACGAGACTTGTTACTGAGATGCCGAGTGAATCATGTATCCCATGTGATATGCCATGGATGGACTCAACAGGGCATGATATGTCATGGGCGATACCTAGATCTTATTTATAGGATACCGGGGACGGGCTCAGATGACAGAATATACCACACCTAGAGCGAGGCTGGGTACCTAGGAGGTTCCCCGGAACGGTCTTGTAGGGTGTTGGTGGATTTTCTCTCTGAACGATGCCTAGTTTCCGAATTGAGTATTATAGGAACGGGTTCAAGGAATAGTTGAACACTTGAATAAGGTGGTTAATGAATGGAATGGATACTTGAAGTGACGCCAAGCCAAAGCACAAGCTTGGGTCTATCTTGCTAGTTTCCTTGTTTACTAATTTCCTTATTACACTGCCTGTTTATATATTCACTGATAGATTAGCATGGATATTTGGTGGTTGCATACTGGGATTTTGTCTCACACCCTGTTTGGGTAATGTTTTTGGACCCAAGTAGATTATATGATTTCAGGTTTGGATAAGGGGAAAGGCCCTAGTACTGGTACTTGACTTGCTACTCAGAGTAGGAGTGCACAAGACCAAGCTGAGGCTTGCGATGCGACTGGGGATACATTTTGGTTTCTTTTGGGTGTTTTGGATACTTGTACTGTATTGTATTAACTTGCACCATCCTATGTAAACATGTATCAGATCTTATTATTTGTTATCTATTTCTGCTGTCTATGTGTTGTCAACTGGTTACCTTCTTCCACTATTTTATGTTTGTAATTCCACTGTGTTGATTTTGTAATGAGGGAATAGTCTCCCCACGGACTCACTTAGGACCTTGCTACTAGTCGAAAGCCTCTGGCATTTGGAGAGATGCGCTTGAGACCATGTGACGAGCAGTCCGGTTACCGGGTTGAATCGTAAGTTGGGTCAGGATGTTACAAAGTGGTATCAAAGGATTTTTCTTTTTCTAATTGACTTACTATTTGGTGACTATATACAGGAGTATGAAGGGAAGGGAATTTTGTAATAAACTGTGACTGGGAGTTGCAAACCCGCATACAGGGAAATGCCAAGTTGCCTCGTATAGAATTTTGTTTCCAATTTTAATTATTACGGTTGTTCTGATTTCACCATTCAGTGATGCACATGGTTTTTGCTGATACTATTGATATTATTATGGGTTCCATTTTGTTGAAACCTGAGGCGGTGAGGGTTTTCCATCTCATGAAACATATAGGAACCTTGTTAGGAATCACATGTCATGAATTATGCCATGCTATTTAGGATGCATTAGATGTTTCATGCTATTTTGACAGGTGTTGGGATAGCTATTGCATGCTGTTTTGATAGTTGATTGATAGGTGTTCCTACAGTTGTGTTAGATTGGGTGCAACGAATGAAGAGTGACGCCATCCTTCAATTCATAAGGAGTATGGGCCCTTATGGATTGGGAAATGATGCACCAATGGGATGTAAATGCTAAATGAAATTTAATTTCATGGTTATATGGGAATGAAATTTTGATTCATGAGGTGTTATGGGCCCTCAAGGATCGGAACATGGTGGACCATTGGTTAAAGATTTTGAACAAAAGTATGTTAAAAGAATGAATGTTGAAAATAGAGCCTGAACTAGACCCGAATTCTGAGTGGGAAAGAGGTAGTGACTCAAGTGGTTTTGGTGACTGGTCCTTAGCCAGTCCTGGGTTTAGAAGTAGGCTATGGGTTAATGTGGTTTTTAGGAAGGACTTGACCTATCCTGTCCTGGTTCTAGTGTTTGTGAGTTTTGAACCTCATTAAAAAACTTGAACTGAGGAATGTGTTTGGCATTGCAGAGTCATGCCACCACGATGACCTCCATTCGTACGTCAGGAGAGCGGTGAAAACCACGTTTCGGAGGCGGTAGGCCATGGGCTACTAAAGGAAACTCCAGTTGTGCCAGCTATGGTACCAACGGGTTTACCGGACACAGGTGCTGAGGCATAGTTCTGTGAGAGCTTGTTGCATTTTATACAGACCGTTCAGGGAGCACCGCGACCTACCTCGACTATGGCAGAGTTGACGTGTGAGTTTCACCAGCAACATCCGCCTATGTTTTCAGGGTATGGTGTGCCACAGGCTACAGAGTCCTAGTTAGAGGCGATACTAGCTATCTTTGAGCATTTGGAGACGCCTCCAGATAGGAGGGTCAAGATCGCTACGTACATGCTACGTGACTCCGCCAAGAGGTGGTGGGATGTAATCACTCAGTCAGATCGTCATCGGGAGATGGCTTGGATAGTGTTTCATAAGGCCTTATATGATTTTTTTTATCCTGAGACCTTGAGGGCTGATCAAGCCCGAGAGTTCTTGCATCTGGAGAATGGCGTGTTATCAATGATGGAATACTCGGCCCCTTTTACTGAGCTTCACCACTTGACACCTATCCTGATGGGCGATGAGCTATCGAGGGCTAGGCGTTTTGAGGATGGTCTGAGATATGACATCCAATCTCCGGTAAAATTCTTCAGGTTGACTACTTTTTCTGGAATTGTGAACTAGGCGCTAATCCCAGAACGTATCCTGATAGAGGCTGAAGGTGCGATCCAGAGCAGTTCGACATCGAGATCAGGTACTGCAGTGACTGTTAGTAGGAAGCATCATCTGGACCTTCCACACAGTGATTCTAGCAGTAAGAGCCTATCTCCGGTTAGCAATATGAGGTGCTACCAGTGTGGTAGGTTGGGACACACGAAGCCACAGTGTCCGAGATGCCTAGTCGAGTGCCGATCATGTGGAAAGATGGGTCATCTTCAACATTTCTGCAGAACGTTTCCACCAGCAGCTAGCGATAGAGGGTCTGCACAAACTCCATATGCAGGAGCAGGGTTGGAAGCTTCTCATCAGACAGGGAGTTGGGGTGCGACTGGCTGATCAAGCCGAGGTAGTGGTCGTGGCAGAGGTAGCCAGGCACATAGTACACCGAGACGTCAAAGCGGGCCAGCTCTGGGTAGTGAGGTTGTATCACAGGGCCGTGGTTCAGGCCAGATGTATTCAGTGTATCCTACTTCCGAGGATTAGGGAGCGGGACCATCTACGATGATAGGTACGATCTTGATAGCTTATGTTATTTCATCTTCCCTCTTTGATACAGGTGCGTCACACAGTTTTTTATCTGCGCCTATAGCGAAAAGCCTTGGGCTAGTTGTGTTGTCTTTTGATGGTGTCTTGATGCAAGACACACCACTAGGAGTTAGGGCAGAGGTTGTACATAAGTGCAGAGGGTGATCCGTTGAGGTTGGAGGGTGTCCCTTCGTCTGGGATCTTTATGTTCTCGAGATGACAGGTTTTGACATCATTCTTGGTATGGACCGACTAGTATTTTACCGAGCCTACATTGATTGTTACTGTGGGAGGGTGATTTTTACATCACCTAAGGGTGCAGTGTATACTCTTAAGGGCGAGTGGGATATCCAGGAAAGCCGAGATGGACCAGAGCATTGTGGGATGGACGGGATGACAACCTATATCGCTAGTTTATTTCTAGATGATAAGGGATTGAGTCAGACATAACATCCTCCAGTAGTTGATCTCTTCAGGGATGTTTTTCATGACGACTTTTCAGGTTTACCTCCTAAGAGAGGGGTGGAATTCTCTATTGAGCTAGTTCCAGGAGCTGTACCAGTATCCATTCCTCCTAAAAGGATAGCTACGACAAAGTTTCAAGAGCTCAAGAAATAGCTTGAAGATTTGGAGGCAAAGGGGTTTATTCAACCCAGTACTTCTCCATGGGGTTCGCCAGTCCTTTTGCAGAAAAGGGAGACGAGACTCTTAGGCTGTGTGTGGACTATCGTATGCTGAACCAACTGACGGTTAAAAACCGATATCCCTTGCTGCAGATAGATGACCTGTTTGATCAGATTTGAGGAGCTATTGTGTTCTCGAAAATTGATTTAAGGTCAGGATATCACCAGGTGTGTGTTTGACCTATAGACATACCTCTTACAACTTTTCGTAGTATGTATGGTTTGTATGAGTATCTGGTTATGTCGTTCGGTCTCCCGAACGTGCTAGCAGTCTTTATGGCTTTGATGAATCGCGTGTTCTATCCTTGGTCTCATTCATCGTGGTTTTCGTGGACGATATTTTGGTGTATTCTCGAAATCGAAATGAACATGGCAATCGTCTTGAGATCATCCAGAATACACTAAGAGAGCATCAACTATATGCAGATCTTTCTAAGTCCCACATTTGGATGGATCAGATTCACTTATTGGGCCATGTTATCTCTGACACAGGAGTGTCTGTAGACCCAGAGAAGGTTTGAGCTATGGTTTCTTGGGAATAACCCCAGAATGTCTTTGACATACGGAGTTTCTTGGGGATTTCTGGTTATTATCATCGTTTCATACAGGATTTATCATGCTTAGCAGCGCCGTTGATATGCCCGACTAAGAAGGGAATGAAATTTTTATGGACAGATGCTTGCGAAGAAGCCTTTCAGGAGCTGAAATGAAGGATGACATCAGCACCCTTCCTCATACTACCAGAACAGGGAAAGAGTTACACAGTCTATTGTGACGCATCAGGTATTGGGATGGGTGCATTGTTTATGTATGGAGACAAAGTCGTGGCGTACGGATCTCGACAGCTGAGGCCACACAAGAGGAATTATCCGACGCACGATCTTGAGCTACCAGCAGTTGTTCAAGCGGTGTGATGTTAGAGACACTATTTATTGGGAGAGCGTTTTGTGGTGTACACAAACCACAAGAGCCTCAAAAACATCTTTACATAGCATGATCTAAAACTTAGGCAGCGACGATGGGTGGAGTACCTACAGTCCTTTGATTTCGATCTTGCTTATACGCCTGGTAAGGGAAATGTAGTGGCCAATGCATTGAGAAGGAGGACTCAAATACAAGCTGTGCAACAGGATAGGAATGAATGGAAGCTTATGTCCTTATTCTCTGAGATGCATCTTGATGTGCAGAATAGCCAAGGGCAGTCTTCTCTATCATCCTTAGTTTTGACTTCTACCCTCCTGGATAGAGTAAGGATGAGACAACTATCAGATTCGGAAGACCTAGTTCTATGGGAAGGTGTGTCAGGTGAGGACCCTCCTCCTGGTTGGAAGATAGGCGAGGATGAAGTTCTTCATATACATGGACGTGTATGGGTTCCAGTGGATATTAGAGAGGAGTTGATGCGGGAGTTTCATGCTTCGGTTTGGGAAGTTCATCCCGGAGTCACTAAGATGTATCGTGATTTTTGCCGATAGTACTGGTGGCCGGGTATGAAGAGGGAAGTGGCTGGTTTTATCACGAGATGTTCCACCTGTCAGCAGGTGAAGGCGGAACACCAGCGACCATCTAGGATTTTACAGAAGTTACCTATCCCGGAGTGGAAATGGGATGATATTACAATGGATTTTGTGACTGGGTTGCTGAGGTCACCTCGAGGTAATGATGTTGTGTGGGTTGTGGTTGATAGGCTCATGAAGGTCTCTCATTTCTTGCAAATCAAGGAGACCTTCAGTGTGGATGAGCTGGGAAGGTTGTATATCTGGGAGATAGTATGACTCCACGGGGTCCTTCACACCATTGTTTCAGACATGGATGCTCGTTTTACGTCACTTTTCTGG
This sequence comes from Viscum album, assembly GCA_963277665.1. NCBI lineage: Eukaryota > Viridiplantae > Streptophyta > Magnoliopsida > Santalales > Viscaceae > Viscum > Viscum album. The sequence goes on along the minus strand of OY728127.1, from coordinate 288,804,959 downwards.
TAGAGTTTTCAGAGGGCGCTGGGCACATAGGTGCTTCTGAGCACAACATACCACCCTCAAACTGATGGCCAGTCAGAGCGTACGATACAAGTGCTTGAGGACATGTTGCGAGCATGCGTCCTTGATTTTGGGGGCTCATGGGAGAGGCATATTTCCCTAGATGAGTTTTCCTATAACAACAGTTATCAGGCGAATATACAGATGGCACCGTACGAGGCTCTATATGTTAGGCCATGCTGATCACCCCTATGATGGTTAGAGGTAGGTGAGGTAGCTTTACTGGAATGACGTCTTGTTCAGGAGACTTCTGAGTAGGTCTAGTTGATATAGAAGCGGATGGCTACCACACAGTCTTGTCAGAAGTCAAATGCTAATCGCCGCCGACAACCCCTAGAGTTTGAGGTCGATGATCATGTTTTCTTGTGTGTTTCACCGAGGCTGGGACACAGGCGGATTGGAAGACAGGGTAAGCTATCTCCAAGATATGTTGGGCCTTTTGAGATTCTGGAGAGGGTGGGGCCGGTAGCCTGTCAGTTTTAGTAACCTCATAGGTACCGAGCCATGCATGATGTGTTCCATGTTTCTCAGTTATGGAGATACTATTCAGACCCGTCACATACCTTCCATCCTGAGGAGGTCGAGCTTCAGGTAGATGCATCCTTTGAGGAGAATCCGATTCGTATCGTTGATAGGAGTCCGAAGGTTCTCCGAGGCCGGTCAGTTCCTCTTGTACGGGTGCTATGGAAGCACGACCGTTTACAGGATGAGACTTGGGAGTGGGAGGCTGACATACGTGCTCAGTGGCCAGAGCTGTTCGCAGATGAATCTTGATCACCCTTTAGAGAGAAATTTGGGGATGAATTGCTATAAGGGGGGAAGATTGTAAGAACCCGTGTTTTCATACGAGGTACAGATCCTTTTATATTTGGTTTAACTGTTCCGTTGAAGCCTAATGTGGATTCTTAACATGAACGAGGGAGTTACGGAGGTGTCCGGGGCTTTTTTGGAGCCCGGAATGAAGTTTTAGGCTGGAAAAGGCCTGACACACGGTTTGTTCATGGCCTGCGCACGGCCTGGGTAAACCATACGCCATGTGAAGGATTTCCAGAGGCAGGAGCACGACCTGTGCACAGTTTTAGGAAACAGGGTAGGGTGGTCGTGAAGTTTCCCCTTGCCTTCCAAGAAGGTCTGCACGGTCTCCGCACAGTTTGTTAGGCCGTGCAGGTAAACCGTGCGACCTGCTATATTTTGAAATTTAATTGATTTTTAATTAAATTAATTAAATTTTTATAAAACCCAAACTTAACCCCATTCTTCAAACCGCACAGTAGGGGGAAGAGCTCTCAATTGGTTTTGGGAGATGTTGAGCCTTCTTCTCCGTCCGATCTCCATTTCGAATGCCATTCATCTCGTTAGATCCACAACAGTAAGTCCTCAATTACTTTTCAATCCTTCTTGATTCTTCTGGTTATGACAAATGCAGATTAAATTAAGGTTCGTATGCCCTAATATATCGTTCTTCGTCTGTTCTTAAGTTTTCTTCCAAACCAGGACAAATCATTGCCTGATACGGGACGATCTATCTAGTACGAGCCTAAGGTATGTGGTCTCATGATTTTCACTGATTGTCATGCTGTTTATATATGCCGGAGTGTCGGGCACCCACTTTTGGGGTGTCTCTTGAACCTGGAATTTTACCCTATTATTACCTATCATGTTGTAGGTAATTTGAATAGGATGGTATGTGCTTGAGTTAGGCTGTACACCTTGGGCAGGAACAACCTCTTGGGTGAGTTGCCTTGAAAGACTCTTTTATGGATTTTTGACCCAGGATTCCTTTGAGACATGTTTTTCCTTTCCCTTGTGGGTTGTTAAAAATTTAAATTGAATATGAATGGAATTGTAATAAAATGAAATTGTAATTGAAATGGTTTTGGGTATGGGATGGAGTTTTTCCCCTTGAACCTTTTATGCAAATTCTTGAATTTCAAGCCCACGGGAGTTAAATGCTTTGAACTGCTTTAAATGTGAAACCAAGTCATGGGTGAATCAGGGAACCAATGTGAGTTTCTATGGATGGACTCATATGGGACTTGTTACTGAGATGCCGAGTGAATCATGGATCCCAAGTGAGATGCAATGGATGGACTCAATAGGGCATGATATATCATGGGCGATACCCGGATCTTATTTATAGGATACTGGGGATGGGCTCAGTTGACAGACTATAGCACACCTAGAGCGAGGCTGGGTACCTAGGAGGTTCCCCAGAATAGGCTTGTAGGGTGTTGGTGTATTTTCTACCTGAACGATGCCTGGTTTCTGAATTGAGTATTCTAGGAACAGGTTCAAGGAATGGTTGAACACTTGAATGAGGTGGTTAATGAATGAAATGGATACTTGAAGTGACGCCAAGACAAAGCACAAGCTTGGGTCGGTCTTTCTTGATTCCTTGTTTGCTGCTTTCCTTATTACACTACCTGTTTATATATTCACTGACATATTATCACGTATCTTTGGTGGTTTCCTACTGGGATTTTGTCTCACACCCTATTTGGGTCATATTTTTGGACCAAAGAATATTATATGATTTCAGGTTTGGATAAGGGGAAAGGCCCTAGTACTGGTACTTGACTTGTTGCTTGGAGAAGGAGTGCACGGGACCAATCCGAGGCTTGCAATGTGACTGGGGATACATTTTGGATTCTTTTGGGTGTTTTGGATACTTGTACTGTATTTTATTGACTTGCACCATCCTAAGTAAACATGTATCAGATCTTCATATTTGTTATCTATTTCTGCTGTCTATGTGTTGTCAACTGGTTACCTTGTTCCACTATTGTATGTTTGTAATTCCGCTGTGATGCTTTAGTAATGAGGGAATAGTCTCCCCACAGACTCACCTAGGCCCTCGCTACTAGTCCGAAGCCTCTGGCGTTTGGGGAGATGCGCTTGAGGCCATGTGGCGACCGGTCCGACTACCAGGTTTAATGGTAAGTCGGGTCGGGATGTTATAAAATAAATAATCAATATAAGTTTATTATTCTTGAATATAAGGAACATACGTGATGATTTATACATGAGGCAAATGATTTTGTCTTAATTTCCTCTCATTGAGTCATATTTTAATATAACCACCAATATCTTTTATATGGAGTATATATATAAATATTTCATGTTATATCATGAATCCTTCATAATTTATGGTATTTTACGTTTCAATTCATATTATTTTATCAAAGGGTATTTTACTTGAAATTTATATAGTGGTAAGGGGTTTCTTAACACAGTTTCCTTTAACTTGGTTATATCACTTCTCTATTGATTTTATTATGTCAATATTATGTGTGAAATGAATTATTATTATTTAATTTCAAATTTTGAATTATATTTTGTGTATTTAAATTTATTAAAAATAATATCTTCCTTTATTTATTCTCACATAAATGAAACAATCGTTTTATGGGTTCTTTGTCTCAAATTTTATTCTTTGGGACATATGTTTTAATATACAAATGTTTTCTTTTATAAGGTGTATCTACCTCCCCTTTTATGTGTTATATCATTAATATATTTATATTTTTGGTATTTAATTTTTCATTTTAATTTATTTTTTTAGGGGTTATGTTTGAAAAGTTACCAAAGTTGTAAGTGTTTATTTCACAATCTCATCATTAATCATGATTGTATTTGATCTTTCTATATTAAACCAAATATATTATATTATCCTTTTTTTATTTATATAAATTAAAATATTTCATTTCATTTTCTTTTTTAAGTACCCAGGATATCAAAATAATATTTTAAAAAAATCGATTTTGTTTTCTTATTCGGCTAAAAATATTTTTCCTCTATGCCCATATATTTTTAGATTGTTTGAAATAATGTTTTTATTATTCTAAAAGGATTTATTAAAGGTATTTTTTTTCCATTTATTATTTTTTAATTTTTTTAAATGTAATATTGTTTTCATTTTCCAAATGTGGTAATTTTTGAAATTTTATAGAAAATGTGAATGTAATCCTTGTTTTAACATACTCGACATTAATATAATTTCCCACCATCTTGATTATACAACTATTTGAAGATTACTTTACAAGTTTAAAAAGTAATTTTTAAAGAAAATGTTTTTCCTAATATTTTGTTTTTTTATTTTTAAAAGTGAATTTCAATGTAAAAAAAGAAATTTTCCTAATGAATGTTTTAATGAACTTTTTATGGTATTTATATTCAACTATGACAATTTTTGTATTTATAATCCAGTGGGAATATGTTTTAATGATACCATCCTTTTTAATTATCTAGATGGTTTATGATCAGTTTTAATAGGGAAATTTTGACATTTCATATGTTATTTTTTCAATAATAATATTTATGTTTATTATGTATTGAATTATTATCCTACCATTTCATCTAATGAATGATTTAGATATAGTAAGTGATGGGAATGACCCACTATATCTCCTTGATTAATTAGTAGTTCTTATGTGAGAAACTAGTTTTGGGTATTTCGAAAATGCCTTACCAGTTTATGTATAATGTCTTGGCACAAGGCCTTGATGGTAAGTTTATGATGTCTGACATTATGCATTCCACTTTTTTGAGATTATTTATTGATTTCCATGTGGTTATTTGAATAGTTATGATACCCATGGATAAGTTTTCTTCTCATGGATTATTTATATTGAATTATTTGATCATTATTTATTATTTCTATATTATTATTCATTCTCACATTATTTATTAAATGACATGTATTTTAAGTTCTTTACATTGATATATTGATTATGCCTTATTTATTCTAGATAAATTTTTTTTATGTAACCCTTAATTTGTGTTTGTGTTTATAATTATTTTGTTTCAATTCTCTAGGTTATGAAGAAAGAATCTTTGAATGAGTTCAAGGATACAAAATAATTACTCTTACTTTATTTTATATTTAATTTTACAATGTAAAATGGGGATAATGTATCCATGTTGTTTGACGACACTACTAAAATATTCAATCATTCAGGATATAATCACTTATAACGTAACGATGCAAAATTTTATCATTAGAAGCTCCCTTCTTATAATTATGTTATATAATATAAACAACATAATTTCACATTGAGAACACAATAAAAACTTTATAAATAAAGAATGAATGAAATAAGAAGTATTTCTTGAAGTTTAGGAACCTATACCGGTGAAATAATAACTGACCTATAGAATAGTAATATGAACCTTATGAATAGTAAACCAAAAAATTGAATAGTAACCTTACAAATGAAAGTATAAAAAAATTATCCATCTTATGAGTGAAAATATGATATAATTATATCATATTATAAGTAAATAAATAATTTAAAAATTATTAATTAATTGTTTGTATTTTTGTAAGTCAAAAATATTTAATTACAATTTTCTGATTAATTTAATAATTTAAAAGAAAATGTATTTTTATAAATTTTTATAATAAATTAATATTTTTTTATCTCACAATTATGAGATAATTTTAGGAGACCTTGGTTAACTTTTCAAAGAGTTATAAGATCAGTTATAATTTTAAAATATATATTTTTCGAGTAAATAATGAATTTAATATAAAATTAAATTTCTTATGTTCAAAAATTATTTTCATAAAATTTAGTTCATTTTTTAATTCTATACATTAAAAAATATTTACTTTGAATTTTTTATATATTTCTAAAATACTCGAATTTTTGGTGAATAGTAAAATGTGATAATATATGAAAAATGCGAAATACATGAATTCTGGTGTCATATATGATGTATGGATGTTGTAAGCCCAAAATATCTAACTATACTCACTTATTTTAATATATTTAGTGATAATTATTAATATATTCACAGTCTTGAGCCAAAATAATAAACTAATGAATTAAATAATGAGAAAACACTCATCTCCTCCACTATAAATACCACCCCTCACCACCTATTCTCCTCACACCTTCCAAGATTTGAACCATTTCCAAATCCTGACCAATACTATTACCAAGACCATCCCCTACATACAAGATATATTTGTCTCACTAAAATACCATAACATTTTCCCAAAGGAGGTTCTCAATTAGGATAAATTCAAGTGGTAAATTTCTCTTTCCTTTTCTTTTAATTTCTTTTCATGTTCTTTTCTTATTATCTGATCACCTTCCCTAATAATAATGAATTATAATTCCTATACCTCAAATATAATATAATTTTATTATTCCAATGTAATAATCCATCATTAAACCCCCTTTCTCTTTTATTCTAAAATTGAAAATGTCATTTGTGAGGAGTTAATTTATCTCCTTTAAGGACAACAAATTTTCATTTTCCATTAACTCATTCAGGGCTGGTCATAAATTTTTTTTATAGTTAAAAAAATTATAATAAATTTATTACATCCTATATAATATTGTGGAATCATTTTATACACATGATATTAAATAATAAAAGAAAACAAGTTCGTTGTGAGTGATAAATGTTCAAAATAATCCAAACAATTATCAATAACATCTTATCTAATGATTTATCCTCACCCAAAATAAGAAAATGAATCAAATGATCATATAAAATTATATATGTTCATTATTAACTTATAACTTCAATTTTGGATTTATATTTCAATTTAACGTGACCTTCCATACTCATATATAGGTGATCTGATCAGGAAATCTAAGAAACTGAACACTCTCGAATGATGAAATTGAACAATCTAACTCATAAAAAGGCCATAAATGAACTTAATAAAATTATAATAAATCAATTATATATTTAAAAGGTTATAAATTAATTATTTAATTAATCTATTTTTATTTTTCATGATATTAAGATCAAGTGCTGAACTGTTTTGGACATAAGGCAAGGAACCCATTCTGAACCTCCGTATTTCCTTTAGGTTATATTTTCTCTTTATTTTCCCAATTTAAATATTATTTATTTTTATTTAATTATTCTAAATTATATTTATATTTTAAAAACTCATGTATCCATATTACTATATACTTATTTTTTTGGTTAATACATGTATTAATAAGGTTCCCTTCTCAAATCTTTCCGAATGGAAAACCCGATTCAAGGGGATTTTCTGATTTTTTTACCCATATTCATGTCCACTGAATAATCATTTTTAAGACATAATTATTTTTCTAAAATAACTCATTTTATTATGAAAATATATCTTGGTTCATTTTTATTTTATAGAAACAATTAGGACTTTTATTTTTTAAGGAGTCTTTAATATTTTCCTTAAACCACACTAAAATATTTTATTCCTAAAGTTTTTTAAACACGATTTTTACATGTATTAAATTAATTTTGACATCACATATCATGATATATTACTATTTTACCATATTAATGTCCATTTATGTTTGAAATACTTTGTTTAATGTACATAATTATTATAGTCATTTATTTTATGCCTTTTGATTTGATTATGATACATAATTCTTACCATGGGTAACCCTTATGTTTATGTTTGATTCATTATGTATGATTATTTATGCGGAAAACATATTCATCAACATGTTATGATGAGTGCATCTAAATACTGCTCCAATTCATTGGGCAATGTTTAGTCTCATGAGATGTCATGTGCAATGGTCTTGGTAGTTAGCCTTGACTCATGCTCCTTGTGTAACGATCCTGGTGGTTAACCTTAACTCATTATCCATGTGCAATGAGACTTGAATCATGCTTAAGTCATATTTTATGTTGTTTCAAAATTTCTATGATACCATTTTTATATAATTCCATGTTATACGTTATTTGCATCCTTATGTTTATTCATGTTCCATGTTTTTTTATATCACCATGTTTTGGTTTCTATCCCATGTGATATGCTTGATTCGTATGTCTATTCCCTTACTAGGGATTTTAGCTCATCCCTTGGTTCATGTATTCCCCAGGGTATCCTATTCAGATGTATGAGATTGATGGAATTTATGAGATCCTTATGAAGATTAAATAAATGAGGTTTTATTTTGGTTTTATGTTGTTTAATTATGTACCTAATCTTCCAAAGATAATAGGATTTATGATCCTTAGCTTTTAATTTTCTGGTTAATTATGCTTAAAATTAGGTAATGATATGTGTAAAAGGGAAGGGTTTCTATCTGTAACTAGTAAAAATGTAATAATGTTACCACCGACTATGGGTTACTGTATTTGGGTCTTCATATGGTTTTTATTGAGGTAAATATTATCTGGTTTTCCTCAAAAAATATTACCTTCTAGATTCTACAAGTAGATGCGGTTTTCATATAGATTCATCTTGGGGTAATAAACCTAAAAATATTTTTTTGAGTATATCTTGGACATGATTCTAGTGTATAGTAAGTGTTACCTTAATGCACATCTATTTTTAAACTCTTAGGGGGATATTCTTAAATTAATTCAAATTTCCACAATGAACCATTATGATGAATTAGAGAATAGAACCTATGAAAACACATGATATTCCATAGAGATATGGGATAATACTAAAGTGTAATGGGATGATAAGTCTATTATATATCATAAGCTTAAAGGTATTGATAACCTTTATAGTCTATATGATCTTCGATATTGATCTAATTATGTGTTATTAAAATTTTGGAACATATATATTATCATATAGATAATCGTAGTAATGAAAATTTATTTGGTGATTAAGTGATTAATGTTATTTAGAAAAATATCACTACATTTTTTGATAAAATTATATGATTAAGATAAATATAATATTATCAGATAATATGGTATTTTATTTGGGGAATAAAGTTTGAATTAACTTTTGGAGGAATATATGATTTTAATGGGTGTTTATGGTGATTCTGTTTATTTATGAAAATGATTAACATATTTTGGATATTATATGATTATGGAATATACATTTTTTAGGTATATGAATTTATGAGTGATTAATATTGATTGGAGATAAAAATTAAATTAATCTCAGAAGAATATATGATGAAATCCTTCTGATTTTATGGTTTTGATTTTTTTTGGGAATATTTTGAATAACTTTAAGGTTAGTTAGTTATGAGATGATCTAAGTTAAACTTTGGGTGTTACTATTTAGGATTTAAAGAATAATTTTGTATTTCTTCATATGATGGTTTATTCATTTAATGAATTCTCATACCATAGGATAACTATTTTGGTTTTGGTTAATATCTAAAGATAAGAGGAATGGCCTGTTATCCTTATTTGGACTATGCGATCCATTATAAGTAGATTTTAGTGATCCATGCATGAAAAATTCATCTTTAATACACATAATTTTGTAGAAAAATATTATATATTGGTGGTAATTTATTAAAGGATGAAATTATACTTTCTAAGTATGTATATTTTATATGAATGCTAATTTTTCTACATGAATATATTTTCACTTTCTAATAATATTATTATATTTTTTAACCTAGTTATGTTTTATTTTAGATGACATTCATAATTGACTTTCTATCTTTTCAAATGAAAGTTTTATTAACTCTTTTTATTATGTGTGTTTTCCACAAAGATATTTTCAAATTTCAAACTGTTGATTACCAAGGTCAATTTAAAAATGTGAGGTCTCAATTTATTTAAAGGGGTATAATATAACCACCCAATATTTTAGATTATATTTATCTTGAAATAATTTTTATTTCATTAATAGCTGTTATAACATGTAACACTAAGTTTAAATAAATAATTATATACTATTAAAATATTATTTTTTAAACATGACCATTATAACCTAGCCATTAAAATTAGAGCTATGAATAAAAATAAACATATTATTAACTTATCTATAAAGGGTTTATATAATCTAAATTTATTTATTAATTTATTATAAATAATTATTTAACTTCTAAAAGAGTTATTATATTTTTCAAAAATACATTTTCTTCAAAAATGAATTTTATTGATTTTTTTTTTTATAGATAAAATAATTAATTTATGAAACTTTTAATAATAGTGTTTTATATAAATTATATAATTTTTTTTATCATCATATAAAATTTTTCTTTGGGTGAAATTATCATATGTTTATGAAAATATTGTTTCTTCTATTAATAGTGGCAAATATCGATTTTTGTAAAATTGTTATATATTTTATTAATGAAAGTAATTTAAATTCCAAGTAGATTTTTTATTTAGTTTCAATGTTACATATGATCTATTTTATTTATAATAACATAATTAATTTCATTTTAATTCTAAATTTTTAGGATTTTGGTATAAATCTCTTATTATGTTTAAAATGCAATTTTCTGAAAACTATTTTTAGGAGCATAAATTTTTTCCATTTTAATTAATTAAAATAATAACTAATATGTAATTATTTAACCCGAAATAATATATTATATATCTGTCTATATTAATTTAAATTCATATATTTATGGTTAATATTCTTATCATTAATGTAAAATCATCTCGTCCTTGAAAATTCATTTTCCTTAAAAAACACTTTCCGTCGTAATTTCTGGGTTTAATTTTAAAGTATAATTATCCAATTATTTAAATTTAATCATTAAAATCTAATTACATATTTGGAATCATGAGTTTGAAATTTGGTAAACTAGTTGCTATTATTTTTGGTCATTACGAATAATAAACGTTGTAAATAATTATAACCACTATAAGTGTAAATCATGTAATTATGGTTAACGATAATATGATAAGGACTGAAAAATGACCCTTAAACTCACCTTTAATTTTTTTCGAGTTTAGTTCAGACATATATATCCAAATATAAAATATATGTCCTCTTGGTGCCATATTTATCTCATTTTTACCTTTATAATATTTAAGTTAAAGATATAGAAAAAATGTCACTTTCTTACTTTTAATAACTATAATATTTTGTAATAGGGATTAAAATAAATTATTTTTGGTTATAAATATTAATTTTTAATAAAAATAAAACTTTTATCAAGGAAATTTATTTCTAATTTCTAGTAATAAAATAATTTCCTTAAATACCTATGTAGCACTAACACAATATTTATTTAATTAATAAAAAATTAAATAAATGGTTTTAAAAATATTTCAATTAATATAATTTGAATAAAGTTTTATATTAAATGATTTTTTTAGATAAATATAACATATTTGGTATTTTTTAATGATTATATTCAAATTAATTTCCTATTATAATTTCTAAAAAGTCAAATAAAATGAATAATTCCAAAATTGGTATTAATGATATTTTATAATAAATAATATTTTATTAAAAGAATTTGAATTATATAGAATCCTAGACCCATAAAATTTATTGTTATGTGTTTAAAAATATTAAAAATTATTCACTTATGCACCAATTTCCCTTTAGTAGTAACTATATTGACCCATATAGTGTAAAAACTTCATTATCACAATAATTTTCAAAAAGGTTTAATGAATGTTAAAATAATAAATAAGGGACAAACCTTTTCTAAACTTGTTAAAATTTTATGGGATGAAATTATTTAAATACACAATCACACTATCATCAAAATATATCATTTTGGATCCATTTTGAAATGGTGAATAATTTAAATTATTTTAATACTTTATGAAATTCCAAAAGTGCCCCTCTCCCCACTTATAAAGGGATACCCTCTATCCTCTTTTATTAACTCTTAAATACCCATTTGGTTTTTCAAATAAATTCCCAAATAACCTCCTCAAATCCATAACTATTTTCTATAGATATTATTTTGGGTATAATACCAACCTTTAAGGGATTATTGTGTAATGAAAAGGTGGTTTTAAGAAGAAGAGGTGTTGCTTTTAACCGAATATTTTAGTTTTATTTCTTATTAATACACAATAAAATATATTTAAAACAAGATGAAATAATAAAATCAGTATATTATATATAATTATACGTTTTTATGTTAATGTAATTTCATATATCCATCTCTTATTCCAACAAATGGGAAAAGAGACTGTTATACGCATATACGGAAGATTACTGCCTCAAGAACCAATATAATTCATTTTCCTTAAACACCTATCATGAATGGTTATAAAGATGGATTTAATATTTATATATTATATTAATTAAATATTTATAATTATACAAAGATACTATATCATCTACCTTATTACATTTCTATCCATTGAAAATTATAACATCGTTCGTGTGTACGTGTGGACTACCACCTCTACAAAGTGATTTGATTAATTTTCTAGCACCAAATCACATGGATGATATATATTAGTTTATTTAAATAAATTATATTATATATTATATATAATTATTTTTCAATTTATATAAAATAATATATATTTCCTTTCCATCATGATCATTGAAAAATTGAAACGTTACTCAAGAATACGAACGACTTACTATCTCTATGATTATAACATAGTTCATTTTTCATAAATATATTTCATGGTTGGTTTTAAAAGTATAATTGATGAATAAAAGTAAAAATAATTCAATTATTATTACTATATTATTCAATAATGACCTATTTTATCATAGTCAACCCACCGAAGTCATTTTGGATGTATGAGTCGAATATCTTCAAAAAATACGAAATGGATCTAAATGAATAAGTAAATTAATATAAAATGATAATAAATAAAATAAAAGGGATAACAAAATTTAAAAATTTTATTAATAAATTAAATTATTAACCTAATTTTATAATTTTGGAAGATAAATAACGTATGCGATGAGTCAGACTTGAGGTAAGGGATTTCCTCTCAATTTTATTTCAATAAGTCATATTTTAATATTATGAACCAATTTATTTTATATGGTTAATATAATACAATTTTTAATGTTATATTATGAATCATTCCTATTTTATGGTATTTTAGTTTTCAATTCCTATTATTTTGTCCAAGTGGAATTTTCATGAATTTTACCGAGTGGTAAGGTTTTTTATTTATAAATTTACATTAATTGGGTTATATCATTCTCCATTAACTCTATTATGTCTAGATTATGTGTGAAATGTTTTTTATTGTTTATTTTTAATTTAAAATTATCTTGTGTGGATTTGAATTTGTTAAAAATAATATATTCATTGATTAATTCATAGTTCCATGATATGGTCTCTGTAGGGATTCATCACATCAAATTTTGTTCTTTTGGACATATGTTATGTTATACACATTTATTATTTTGTGAGACATATATTATAACCATTTTATGTGATATATCATGAATATATTTATATTCAAAATATTTAATGTTTCATTTGAATTTACTTCTTTTATATGAGTTATTATTTGAAAGTTACCAAAGTGGTACGGTTTTATTTCACAATATCATAATTATTCAATATTATATATGTTTAACTCTCCTATAGGGTAATTATTTGATATTTTTGTTTTAAAAAAATATATATTTTATTTAAATGTGTTTATTTTTTGAAATTACAATATTTACTTTCATTTTCTAATCTCTAAGTACTCAAGGTGATGAATTAATACTTTTAATAAAAACCGAACTTGTTTTCTAATTTGTTTAGAAATATTTTAATTTCATGTCCATATTTTCATAAAAATGTTTCAAAGAGAATTTTTTCTATTATTAAAGGATTTAATAAATAAATTTTTACCCAATATTTAATTTTTAGAAAATTATTTAAATTTAATCATCTTTTTATTTTCTGAGGGAGTACATTTTTGATTTTTTATCTTAAATGTAAAAGGAATCCTTATTTTAACATACTCAACAAGAATTAAATTTCCCAAAATCTTAAAAATTCAATGATTTGAAGAAAATTTTATAATTATTTATGTTTCTTTTCAAAGAATTTTTCCCATAATATTCTAGAAATTTTAATTTTTTTAAAAGTGATTTTTAAATTAGAAAGGGTATTTTCCTCAAGAATATTTTAGTGACTTATTTATGGTATTTCTATTTATTAATATAAATAATAATTTGTTTTACTTATAATTCAATGGGGATGTTTTGTAATGGTAACAAAATTTTTCTTTCTCCGGGTGGGTTTTAATTAGTTTTACTAGGGAAAAATAAACATTTCATATTCTTGTTTTTCAATAAAAATGTTTTTGTTTATTATATATTGAATTATTATTTTATACTTTAATATAAAGAATGAATTTTATATAATAAGTGATAGTAGGGTAACAATATAGAACCTGAATTATTTAGCAGATCTCATAAGGAAAACGAGTTTAGGTATTTTCCTAAGGCCTTAGATTTTTATGTATATTGTCTCGGAATAGGGACTTGACGGTAAATCTATGATGTCTGAAATTTTGTATTCCATCATTATGATATTATTTACTAATATAAATGTTATTATTTTAATATCTATGATATCATTAGATTATTTTCAATCTCATGTGATTATTTATATATATATATTTGATCATATTTAATTCCTAACATGTTAATCTTCATGCTCAAGTTATTGATTAAATGATATATGTTTTTAGTTATTCACCATACTATATTGATTATTCCATACCTATTAAAGATATATTACATAGTATGAAAACCTTACCAAGAATTTGAGATTACCCTTATTTTTTTTCCATTCCCCAATAAATGAAGAAGGATTCTTTGAATGAGTTCAAGTATCTAGAATAATTAACCTCACTATGTTCTATACTTCATTTTCCAATGTTAAATGGGTATAATGTATGCATATAGTTTACCAGGACTACTAATCTATTTATTACTTTAGGATACGATCACATTTATCTAGATCTTTTATAATAATGTAACCACTAGCTATGGGATTCTAAAGTTGGGCTCTTTACATATTTGGTACAATAGGTGGAGCAATCCCAGATAGAATATTTTGAGGTGGAGGTCTAGTGATATCGAGTTATTTATAGTTATGCCCCTAAGGAATGTTTTGGGGATGACCAATATCAGGAGTTGTTTAAATAGAGGTTCTTCTTTCCTTTAGTGGTGTGTGATGTGGTTCACTATGAGTTCCATAGTTCTCTCTTGGCGGTATATCCTTGTATGGAAAAGAGGTATCATACCTTGAGAGGTTAGTTTTAGTAATTTGGTATAAAGAAATTTGTATATGAGAACTAGGTTCCCAATGGGTTTTTTTCATCCACTTCGTGTAAACTAGTGGAAGTGGTAGGAAATATTGATGTATTTCATCACCAAGATTCCTTGAGATTAGAGAGGCTATAGTGCCATATTTTTTTTATCATGGATATCTTGATGAAGTTTGATCACTTATTAGTGATTAAGAAGCCAATATCAATGTTGTGTTTGTTAAGGTAGTATTTGGGGGAGATATTGAGGCTTCATGGGCTTCAAAATATTAACTTTTATGATCGTGACCTTACCTACAAGGTGTATAGAGGTATCAAACCTGATTTTCTCTCTCAGTTATTCCTTATCACCACTTTTCATATATTGATATAAAGTCAGACATAGAGAACTATATAAAAACCTGAGGATATATTTCAGGAAATCATTCTGAATTTTTGAGGTTCAGGGACATGACCCATACCTTTTTGGTGTTTTTTTGATAATAATAGTTATCACTCAAGTATTTGTATGGTTTAATTCAATGCACTATATAGATGACCATGTTGATCACAATTGTGTGGGAATAAGTTTGTGGAGTCTATGATTCTTAGAGTAAAATTTGTACAAATCATGGTAGAGAATGTTCAGGTGATCCACGAGTGAATGGAGGTAGTAAAAAATCATAAAAAATATCCTGATAATCATACTATAAGGATTTTGGGGTTTGATGTTGGAAAAATTTTCTTCCAATAGATATGTCTCCATCTTGGGTAGTGAAGTTCCAATCATGAGAGAAAATTTCTCCTTATTTTTATACATTTTGAGGTGTTTTCCACTATTATACCGACTATATATCAATTCTCACTACCCCCAAAGAGGAGATGTATACATCATGTATTTTTAGTGTCATTACTTCATTGATATATTCATGACGATTCACATGTCATCGATTGGGGTGAGAAAGAAGTTTAAGATGATGAAAATTTTTAGGAGATGCCTATTTAAATCTAGAACTATTGGGAGAAGTTATTATTGATGAATGTTATAATGTTGGATTTTCCAATGGTGGAATGGTTATACTGAATAGATCACTTGGGAGTGGGATTCATAGTTAAAATCTCAATATCCGAAGTTATTTGATGTTTACTATTTTTTTAAATGATTTGTTTGAAATTTGGTTTGTTTTATGGGATTGATAATTATATTTTTTGTTTTTATACTATTTCCTCATGTTATATTTGTGATTTTATATTTTAGTGAGATCCTTGAGAGGTATCTTTCGTGGTGGTTGTTTTGGAACCCTTTCTTTGAATTTAAGGTTTTTTTATAAATTATCAAGGAAAATAATTGTTTAAGAGTTATTTAATGTAAGTTATGGGTTTTATAGATCCTTACCATTAAATTCCCCATGTAATAGAGGTGTTGAGAGGGATTTAAAATGTGATCTAGGGGGATAGTGGTGTGTTTCGATCATCTGGTGGGCCACCGCACTATAGTAGAGGGTGTGTTGCCAGTCTTAGTGAGTGTCTTGGAGGATTGGTCATAGAGACAACTCTTGTGAGATATCCATTTTGTGGTCAAGGTGTTTCATAGTTGGTTGTGTGGAACTTGGTGTGGAACAATGAGTGAAACATATTTGTTAGATATTTTTGAAGGTATTTTTATAGAGGTGTTTCCCCTATGGGAAATGGGTAAGGGCTCTATGTTGTAGTGGGAGGGGTGGTGCCATGAGATGCCTTGGGTGTTCACTCTTTTAGAATTTGGAACTACTGAGGCACCCATAATACTAGGTACAGTTCCTATTGGGGTTATCTAGTGACAAATATACACCCTTTATAAGGATTTTTCTTCATGTTTGTGCATGGATTAATGGAAGAGTTGAGCCATGCGAGGGAGGAGGAATCTAAATATGGAGATTACCATTCTGAAGGCCATCACATTGTGTAGAAGAAAGAGGGATCTTTATCTATGCCATGGTGGAGGCCGTGATTTCTTTATGGGTGTTTGAAATTGATTTCACCAAGTTTTGGTACAAGTAATGGTGCTAGTAAAATTATTTAAATGCGGTTTCTAAAATTCATGAGAATCAGGGAGATAAAAAATTCTAATACCAGGAAAAGAATATCAACTTTGACCAGAGGAACCCCGACTAAGTGAGAGGTCACTACACTATAGTGGATCCCATTTCATTTTCCTATATAATTAAAGGGATGCTACTTTTTTTATCTCTAATATATTCCATAGAACCCTAAGAAACCGCTATCCCTTTCACCACCCTCTATTTTCTTACCTTGAGATCCTAAACTCCATAAATCATCAGATAACGTCTTGTGGATCCGAGAACCCTCTACTCCGATATTATATTTCCCTTCCTTTGTTTATTTCTTTCCAAAAGATAGTTTTGGGGGTGTTTCTCTGGTTTGGGATTTTAATCAAGTGTGACTTGATTATAGATTGTTGTAGATTAGTTATGAGCTGGTTTCGCTTCAAGATTGTTGGTGGTTAGTCCATGTCTGATAGTTATTTCTTGGAGGATGTTAAAATTCTAATAGAGGCATTGTATTTATTAATCTTTTTATGCAACATGAAAGTGTGAGATTATCATACTTTATATTAGGTGGCTAATGGTGGGATCAAACTATGAAATATAATAATGAAAATTGAATGTGAAATCTCATGGATATTGTCATCACATAAGATGATTCTTTATTATTGATACCTGTTGGTTTTCTTGATAGTATTATATCTTTTTTTATATGTTTTTTTTATTTTTTATGTTATGTAATATGTTTCAAATTTTATAAAAAATATAAAACCAAAATTATTTAATGAATAATGTAAGAGGAATGCGAATTAAATTACTATTCTTCTTGAAATTTAGTGAAAATGAAAGTATTACCTAAAGACGATATTTGGTTATTTCCTATCTAATGATTGTTATTGGATATCAGATTCTTATTACTGAAAACTATAAATAATTAATAAGTAAATTCAAGATGGTAGTGAAATAGTTATTTTTTAAAGATAAATATTTGGGGTTGAGCGATCTCATTATTGTTTTATAAAGGTAATATAATTTGGATTTAGGGCCTTAATTACCCTATGAGTGTGAGGATTTAAATATACTTTCTTTTCATATATGTTCTCTTTTATAGTACATACTTAATTATTTTTTAACCTATAATGGTTGGATATTGATGAAAAATGGGATGGATATCCCATGAAATAGTGGTGTATTGACGTTGGTGATTGTGATATTGAATATGTTTTTGTGAAATGGTGTAAGGGATGACACCAAGGTCATTGGACTGATTTAAGACATATGATTTCTTATTAGTTCATTATTGATTATTTCTTTTGATGTTTAGTTTCTATATGTTTGTTTTTTATGATTTTCAACTGCTTGATTCAGTTTGGCTCTATGAAAGAAAAGTTCATATTTGGTTGTAGTATCTAAAGATGAGTCCTAGAGAACCATGATATTGTATAATGATAAATAGTTTAACAATGAACCCATAGGATTGGTATTATTGATTTTTAATGATATATGTTGAATAGAAGACACCTTGTGATGGTTGGTTTGATGCCCGGAGTAGCATCAGATGGAAATATAGAAATTGTAATGGAAGTTATAAAGAAAGATGGATTGTAATGAATTGAATTGATTAAACCAAGGGAGGGGGTTTAATGAATAAAAAACAATATCTAATTACTTGTGTAAATGGTTAATGATTATGGATCTAAATTCTTATGTTCATGTATACAATTTAGTCTCTTCGGAATTATCGATGCGAGCTTTGTGTCATGTAGGACAATAATTGTAGTTGAGTCCATGGATAGGTAGTTTCCATTAGTGTGGGATTTCACGATACTATTTTTTAAAGTTTCTAATTTCATACAGATCACCACCCATGTTTATAGGGTAATCAAAACCAAAATGTTTGAGGGGTGTTTTCTCCAACATCCAGGATGACGAGGGAATATACGACTAGCTTCTCAATATCCCCCTCTCCACTATTAGCTACAATATTATGTGTAGGTTTATTTGGGATTTAATGTAATAATGTATAGGTTATATGTCTATATGGGATTTTATGGATCTCAATTTTTCCATAAAATTATATATGGGCTATAATAGATTGTTTTTATGACACATACTTGTATCATATTGTGGTTACTATGGTTTCATACTAGTGTACATGCATTTTCTATGACAAATAAATCTATAAAACATGATACATGGACCATAATGGATTAGTGAATTCAACTTAGTTATGGATTTGATGATTATGATGCTGTTACGAGAAGCATGGGATACCAGATGGTTTTTATATGTTTACCCAATTTGGTGGAGGATGACATATGGAAGTGGTTGTAGTATATGATATTGGCATTGTGGTGTGAGAGAGACAACTTGGTGGGGAAGTGGAAATATGGTACATTTATTATATATACATTTTTATATGGATATTCATACTTGTATGAGTTACATGGTGAGTGAGCTATGGTGAGGATATGATATAGTTTTTTCATCCTAGGGGATGATTTGGTTTCATTTATTTATTTTCCGGTCTTTTGTATGCAACTTTCACATTTTCCTGAGAGGATCTAGGGAGGGTCCTATAGAGTATACTTGTATTCTCAACCTACATATATATAAATTATTTTTAGTTCTGCATGAGATGGTTGGTGATTTATATTGACAACACTAGATCAAAGTGGTTGTTTAGGAGTTATTAGAGTTCATGGTCACTAACTAATTATTTCATTTAGCACCGTTCAATTGTTTCTGTTAGGTGTGTCCTTATGTTCATATATTATTATTTATGAATTATTTATGCGTGGTGTTTATTGATAGATCTCATATTATCTCTTATTCCTTAAATTTATATAATGATTGTAATATGTCACCTTGATATTAATTTTACATCCTCAGTGTTTGTAAAAAACCCATGGAATATTGGAGTTAGTCTTCGAGGGTCATCTCCCTCTCATCATTACCGACCTAAGAGAGGTACCCATGGAGGGGGTGAGATCATGAAAAAAGTAATAGCAAATGAAATTTTATGAGAAACATACTATGAATGGTTAAATATCATTTTTATTGTACGAAGGCGCACAACAACAGCTAGTGGGATAGAGTTTTTTAAATATTTTCATCATCGGGATGATAGAACTTGTCGTTTTTGGTGATCTGATCCTTGGAATTGTCTGAGTACCATGTATGAATTATTTAAATCATCGAAATAATTTTAAATGTGTACCTTGTTAGGTCCACTAGGCTGGATACCCTGAGAGGGTGGGGGGGGGGGTGAATCAGGGTATGACTAATTAAAAATTAATGCCCGTTCTGATCTTGTTTCGCTGTTAAGCAAAACACTCTTCTCTCTTTTTCCTGCTGCACGATATAAACAGAATGTAAAGCAAGAACAGGACACAGCAATTTTACTTGGTTCACCGCTAAGGGCTACGTCCAAGTAGAATACGCCGACAGGTTGCCGGTCGTACCAAATTCCACTAATCTTCACTAGCTGTGGATTACAAGGTTCGGGCTAGATCACTTATATGCCCAGGCTCACTGCCTTTACAATGTTTAGGGTCAGATCACTGCTTTCCCAAGGGTCACTCCCTGCTTCTCTCTCTGGCTCACTACCGGTGGAGAGGATCACCTTCTTGCTCTTCCTAAGCTCACTGCTCTTGGATGGAATCCACTCACAGTTTATAGACCTGTAGGTCTCTTCATTTTCATGAAAGAATGCATCTTCTCTTGTATGTAGATGCTCTGTTGAAGTTTAACTTTCACCCGTTGATGAATATCTCTTTGCACCGAAGGTATCGGGCAAACTTCCAGCTTCCACGCAGCCCAAAAAACACTGCTGGAACAAACCATACTTGGCGCTCAAGTCAACCTCGGCGCGCAAGTATCGGCGCGCAAGTCACTACGGGCGCGCAAGTATTCCTCAAACACTTGCGCGACTCAACCTTCCTCAACTCCAAACTTGCGCGACTCTCTTCCTTTTACGCCCAAACAAATATTGGCGCCCAACTGCCAACTGGCACGCAACTTCTAATGCCGGCGCACAACTTCAACCTCTGGCGCGCAAGTCCCACCTGCGCGACCACACACACCACTTGCGCGATCACCACACCTGCGCGACGGGAGCTCTCGTCTTGAACTCCGGTAGAAAATGAGGAGGGGTGGTCCAGTATTTATAGGCAATCTGACCACCCTGCGCGACGACGCACAAGTCACCTGCGCGACCCAGTCTCGGCGTGCAATTATTCTCTCCTTTTAGTCACTTGCGCGACCAACTCCCAAACTTGCGCGAACCTATTTCCTTAGCCATATTTTGATCTTCTGATCTTGAAAAACATATGGCGCGCAAGTTTCCTGTACACCATGTTCGCGGCGCGCAAGTCCCTTTTCCAAAAACACTTTTCTTCATTTGCCGATTTTCAGGCCCAAAAATTTGGCAAACACTAGAAAACGGCGCCACCTTGTATATTTTCTTTTGTACCACCTCCAGATCATCCATTCCATTTATCGACGTTCTTGAAACAAACATGGATCGTTGAACTCAGCTCTTGAACTCGACATTCCACCATGAAATCCTCTTTGTCAACAATCACAACTCAGATGTCCACTTTTTCAACAAACACAATCACCTCAAAAAGGCTTCAATGATACCTTGAGGGATTTTTGCCCTACAATCTCCCCCTTTGGGTTTGTTGACAACTCTTCCAATAAAAGATACGTCATTGATTCTTCAGCCTCCATTCGCCTCATTGCGATTCTGATAGCGACCAAGGATTTACTCAACACATACTCTAAGCCCACATGAGCAATGCTCGACGTGAGAAACAAGAGTAAATGAAAAGTTCATCAATGAATCACTTTGTGTCTGACATCCACTGTTGACACCAAACTGATACCAATTTGAACTAAACTGATACCAATTGTTGATGGGCTTGTTGGAAGACCAATGTTTGGTTTGGAATTATTCGTACCACTGTCCAACACCACTCTTTTGCTTTTATCACGATCCTCAGCTGTCGTGATATCTTTTCTTTGAGCGATCACTTCTAGCATCGTCAGATTTAATATGCTCCCCCTTTCTGCTCACAGCTTCAACACCTCTTTAGCCATATTTCCTGTGTTGTCCAAGCTAAGCTCTGGCTAAGCACGTTCAACTAGCTTCAACTCCCCCTATCTGGCTGCTCCACCTATCAGCTTCTCCCCATATCATTCATGATTTATCAAATCTCCACATTGTCTCCCCCTTGAACAATCACTATTTTCTCCCCCTTTATCAACGAACCCAAAGGCAGTCCTTTACAGACTATAGCAGAGTAGAGAACAAATCAACACATTAGGGAAAAACACATCAGACCTCGGGGAGAGGGGGTGGGGGTCCCGCATCCACACTATTTCAAGTGCGGGGAATCGACTGAACTCCCAGATCTAGTCGATGCCTCTCAAAAGCTTCCTTGGGTAAGGCCTTTGTCAGAATGTCTGCAACCTGTAGCTCTGTAGGAACATACTCCAACTTCACGATGCCCTGCTCAACCTTCTCCTTGATGAAATGATACTTGATCTCAATGTGCTTTGTCCTGGAATGATGGACAGGATTTTTGCTAAGATTTATAGCACTTGAGTTGTCACACTGGATTCCGATCGGAGACTTCACTTCAACTCCCATATCTTCAAGCTGCTGCTTCATCCACAATAACTGTGTGCATGCTTGAGTGGCCGCAATATACTCAGCTTCTGCGGTGCTCAATGAAATGCAATCTTGTTTCTTGCTTATCCAAGAAATAAACAATCCACCAAGATATAATGCACCACCTGACGTTGATTTTCTATCATATGCTGAACCGGCCCAGTCTGCATCAGTATATCCCAATAACTCTGTCTGAGATTTGTCGTTGTATGTCAAGCCGAAGTCCACCGTGCCCTTGATATACCGAAGTATTCTTTTCACTGCAAGAATGTGACTTTCCTTGGGATTACTCTGATATATCGCTGCTTGGCATGTGGCGAAAACAATATCAGGCCTTGTTGCGGTTAATTACAATAGACTTCCAATGATTTTCCTGTATTCTGTGATATTAACTGCCTTGCCATCCTCATCTTTTGATAATTTCATCCGGGTAGCAACCAGAGTCTTCATTTCCTTGGAATTATCCATTCCAAACCTTCTTAGAACCTCCTTGGCCTATTTGGATTGAGAAATGAAAGTTCCATTCCTTCCTTATGTCACCTGTAGACCAAGGAAAAACGTTAGCTCTCCAATCATTGACATTTAAAACTCATTTTTCATGAATTCAGAAAACTGTCTGCACTGAGCTTCATCTGATCCGCCAAAAATTATGTCATCGATATACACTAGCACCATCATCCTTTGATTACTGTCATTGCTGAAATAGAGGTTGTAGTCAACTCCTCCACGCTGGAAACCAAGCTTCTTCAAGTACTGATCAAGCCTTGAGTACCATGCCCTTGGTGCTTGTTTCAGCCCATACAACGCCTTCTTCAGCCTGCAAACTTTGTTCTCATCCTCATGAATGAGAAAACCATCTGGTTGTTCAATATACACCTCTTCTTCCAGAACCCCATTCAGGAATGCGGATTTGACATCCATCTGGAACACTTTGAACTTTCTTTGCACTGCTATGGCCAAAAATAATCTGATTGTCTCCAGCCTTGCGACCGGTGAAAATGTCTCATCAACATCTATTCCCTCTATCTGGGAGTATCCCTTGCAAACTAGTCGTTCTTTTTTCCGAATCACTGTGCCATCTTCATTCATCTTGTTGCGATAGAACCATTTAGTCCCGATGACATTCTTGTCTGCTGGCCTCGAAACAATCTCCCATGTCTGGTTCTTCTCAATCTGATCAAGCTCTTCGTTCATGGCCTGAACCCAGTTTTCATCTTCAGCTGCATCAGAAAAACATTTCGGCTCCACTTGAGACAAAAACGATGCTTGCTGTGATGATTTCATTCTTCGAGTCTGAACTGGAGCTGTTTGATCACCAATGATATTCTGCCTATCAATTTCAGCTCGACTCTTTGGCTTTCTCACAGACACCGACTTGACACTTTCCTCTTCATCATCAGTATCTTCTTCTGAGTCAGCTTCTTCCACTTCTGCTCCCCCTGGGTTGCTTACCTCATCATCACTTTCGTCCAGGAACTGTCCACTAGATCGTTGATTATTCTTCTCATTTTCAACTATAGTGACATCATTGCTTTCAATGATTTTTCCCAGCCTTTTATTGAAACATTTATACGCTTTGCTTTTCCCAGAATAGCCAAGGAATATCCCTTCATCTCCTCGTGCCTCAAACTTCCTATGATGTTATTTGTTGAGAATGAAACACTTACTACCAAAGATTCGAATGTACATCAATGTTGGATTATTTCCGTACCACAGTTCATACGGAGTCTTCCCTTGCTTCGGACATAATAGGGACCTGTTTGAAACATAGACCGATGTCAAAACTGCTTCCTTCCAAAATTTCTCTGACAGGTCCTTATCAATAAGCATTGTTCTGGCCATGTTGTTGATGATCCAATTTCTCCTTTCAACTACTCCATTCTGTTGGGGAGTTCTTACTGATGAATCTTGATGCCTTATCCCATGTTTCTCGAGATAGTTATCAACCTGAATGTTTGTAAATTCCGTACCGTTATCAGTACGAAACTTCAGAATTTTCTGCCCAAGCATCTTTTCTGATTCCCTCCTGTACTGCTTTGTGCAACTGAACACCTCTGTCTTATGGGTTATTATGAAAACCCTGGCCATTCTGCTATAGTCATCAATGAAAAGAACATAGTACCTTTTCCCATTTATAGCTCGTGGTGAGATAGGTCCACATACATCAGCATGCACCAATTCGAGCACTCTAGTTGATTTCTGTTCCTTTGGCCTGTATGTCTTTCTGATGATTTTCCCTTGCTGACAAGCATCACATGTATGAGTGCGATCACGTGATAGTTTGGGAAGGTCTCTAGCAGCATCACATTTAACGAGATCCTCCATAGATGGTTGGCATAGATGACCAAGTCGCTTATGCCACAGCTGGTTTTCTTCCTCTCTGGATAAAAGACAAGTATCTTCTTCCCCACCTACAAGATAGAGATTTCCCTTTGACCTTTTTCCCTGCAGAACAGCTGCTCCATCTTTTCCTTTCACAACACACATCTTCTTGGTAAATTGGATAGAGTGCCCAGAGTCACATAGTTGACTGACACTGAGTAGGTTATGACTGAGACCCTCTACTACCAAGACATCAGCACGTCTCATCTCTTTGCCCCCAAACTTGGCTTTCCCTAAGCCAACAATTTTCAGGCCTTCATCATTTCCAAATTTGAGAACTCCTTCTTTGTCATATTTGATGCCTGTAACAAGATCCTTATTACCCGTCATGTGGGATGTGAAACCACTATCAAGGATCCAAACACCAGATCGATCTGATGCTTTGAATGAAATCTGTGCCACCAAGGCATTCTCATTTTTCTTCTTCTTGGTCCATACTTTTTCTTTCACACTCGGCATGGATTGAGGCTTCTGTTCTTTCTCAGAGTATGATGGACCACCCTCATCTTGCAGAGCTGCAAATCTGTTCTGAACTTTTAACTCACTTGTTGGTTTATTGATCTGCTGCTTGCGAACATTTTGATTATTCTTTGACACATTTCTCTGAATGATTGAAGTGAAATACCTAGCCATGTGTCCAAATCCTCCGCACCAAAAACAGTGTCCTTCAAAATGTGTTCTGGAAAACCGTTCTCTGTTTGGCTGCCGTCTCTGTTCATGTTCCCTTCTGTATCTCTTGGATATGGAACACACATACTGTGAATGTCCCATTTTCCCACAGCAATAACACCTGATATAGGATGCATTCCCTCGTGATATTTCAGCACTGTGATTTCCCCTTTGGGATCTCTGAATATTCTGATTCTGTTTTGTTCCCAAATCAACCTTCACTTTCGGGATGAGTGCTTGCGGTCTGACTGCAATTGTCGCAAATTTTTGTTCTTGACTAAGCCCAGAAATGACCTTAACATCTGAGCTCAATTGCTGTTTCTTTCCTACTGAACTGCTAGGATCCGCTTTCATCTTCTCTGTCTTCTGAATAGCCTGCTTTTCGGATATCACATTGGGGGTCAAGAGTTTATCTTGATCCTTGAGTTTTTTTCGCAGACTGACCACTTCTTCTTCAAGCTCTTTGATACATCTAACCTGCTCCTTTCCTTTGTTAGTCAGAAAATCAATTTCCTTCTTTTGTTCCTCAATTTTAAGCTAATACTCAACAATATTTTCTGAGCTCTCTGGTGTTGAGGATTTTAGTCTTTCAATTTCTTCTAACAGCTCAGAATTTTCTTCATCCTGTTGTTGCATATAGAGTTTGGCATCACGAACCACTTTATTGTATTTCTTCGTTTTGGATCTCCAAACATCTATCTCCTCAAGAGATGCTTCCAATTCGGCTTCCATATCAATTCTCCCTTCAATTTCTTCTTCTTCTTTAGCATCAGCTTCTTCTCCCTTTTGAGAACTTCCAACAATTTCCACCAAGGCATTTACCCCACGATCTCTGCAATTTTCTATTTCCTCAACTTCTTCATCCTCAGACTCATCTGAACTTTCAAATTCTTGTGAAAGAAGATTCTTTTTCTTGAATAAATTTCTCTTGAATTGTTTCTTCCCTTTCACAAAAGCTGAAGTCTTCTTTTTGGGAATTTCAACGTCATCATCATCATCATCATCTTGAAACTTCTTGGGGCATCTTGCCGCAAGATGACCAACCTTTCCACATCTAAAGCATGCTAGTGGAAGTGTACCTTTAAACTTTCCTCTTCCTCTTTGTAGATTCAAAGAAAGGAATGACATCACCTCATCTGTCTCTTCTTCTTCATTAGAATCTTCAATGGTGAGCTTCTTCATGGCCTTAAATGCCACCTCTTTAGACTTCCCCTTTTCCACAACCTCATTATCATCGTTCCTCATTTCATATGCAACCAAGGTACTGTGCAAATTGTCCAATGTCAGCTCTTTTGGATCTTTATCTTCTAGTACTGAAACTTTCGGATTGAACCGAGGTGGAAGTTTCCTCAAGATGCGCTTTACAATCTTTATGTCTTCAATGACTTCTCCAAGACCTCGCATATCTTCCACAACAATGTTTACCCTATCAAATAATGTGTCAATAGACTCATTCGGGTTCATTTTCAGATCTTCATATTTGTTCTACAACACCTGCAGCTTTGCCTCTCTGACTTTTGTGTCCCCTTCATATATATTCAAAAGCTTTTCCCACATGGAATGTGACGTTTTGCATGACATCACCTTTGTGTAGATGGGATTGGAAAGGGCTCCCCCTAAGGCATTGATTGCTTTGGAATCAGCATCCAACTCTCTATGCTCAGCTTCTGATAAGGCACCACTATTAATATCAGCTGTGATACCATGCATAGCTGCTGAAAACACATCCATTTCCAAGGATCGGAAATAGTGTTGCATCCGATTCTTCCATATCTGAAAATTATATCCGTCGAAGATCGGAATCCCTTTATGATTGGTTACCTCCATTGAGAGAAGAACAACTTTCAACCTTCCCTCTGATACCACTTGTTAGGTCCACTAGGCTGGATACCCTGAGAGGGGGGGGGGGGGGTGAATCAGGGTATGACTAATTAAAAATTAATGCCCGTTCTGATCTTGTTTCGCTGTTAAGAAAAACACTCTTCTCTCTTTTTCCTGCTGCACGATATAAATAGAATGTAAAGCAAGCACAGGACACAGCAATTTTACTTGGTTCACCGCTAAGGGCTACGTCCAAGGAGCATACGCCGACAGGTTGCCGGTCGTACCAAATTCCACTAATCTTCACTAGCTGTGGATTACAAGGTTCGGGCTAGATCACTTCTATGCCCAGGCTCACTGCCTTTATAATTTTTAGGGTCAGCTCACTGCTTTCCCAAGGGTCACTCCCTACTTCTCTCTCTCTGGCTCACTGCCGGTGGAGAGGATCACCTTCTTTCTCTTCCTAAGCTCACTGCTCTTGGATGGAATCCACTCACAGTTTATAGACCTGTAGGTCTCTTAATTTTCATGAAAGAATGCATCTTCTCTTATATGTAGATGCTCTGTTGAAGTTTAACTTTCACCCGTTGATGAATATCTCTTTGCACCGAAGGTATCAGACAAACTTCCAGCTTCCACGCAGCCCGGAAAACACTGCTGGAACAAACCTTACATGGCTCTCAAGTCATCCTCGGCGCGCAAGTATTGGCGCGCAAGTCACTACGGGCGCAAAAGTCTTCCTCAAACACTTGCGCGACTCAACCTTCCTCAACTCCAAACTTGCGCGACTCTCTTCCTTTTACGCCCAAACAAATATTGGCGCCCAACTGCCAACTGGCGCGCAACTTCTAATGCCGGCGCACAACTTCAACCTCTGGCGCACATGTCCCACCTGCGCGACCACACACACCACTTGCGCGACCACCACACCTGCGCGACGGGAGCTCTCGTCTTGAACTCCGATAGAAAATGAGGAGGGGTGGTCCAGTATTTATAGGCAATCTGACCACCCTACGCGACGGCGCGCAAGTCACCTGCGCGACCCAGTCTCAGCGCGCAAGTCTTCTCTCCTTTTAGAAACTTGCACGACCAACTCCAAAACTTGCGTGAACCTATTTACTTAGCCATATTTTGATCTTATGATCTTGAAAAACATATGGCGCGCAAGTTTCCTGTACACCATGTTCGCGGCGCGCAAGTCCCTTTGCCAAAAACACTTTTCTTCATTTTCCGATTTTCAGGCCCAAAAATTTGGCAAACACTGGAAAATGGCGCCACCTTGTATCTCTTCTTTTGTACCGCCTCTAGATCATCCATTCCATTTATCGACGTTCTGGAAACAAACATGGATCGTTGAACTCAGCTCTTGAACTCGAAATTCCACCATGAAATCCTCTTTGTCAACAATCACAACTCAGATGTCCACTTTGTTAACAAACACAATCACCTCAAAAAGGCTTCAATGATACCTTGAGGGATTTTTGCCCAACATACCTCATTCCAAATTAGAGTGTGCACATCAATTGCTCATCACTAGTGATCGTTTATGATGGTATATAAAGATGAACCACTCTAGAATGTCCACTCATGGTCCAAGAATACTTACACTTGGAGGAATCCTTTGGTGTTGCAACAATATCCTCGACCCCTTACCTTTGATCCATCGAATTTGATCCTAGGTTGACACTTTGAGAGAGGCTCTATGTAACATCCCAGGTAAATAAAGAAATATGATATTTTAAAACTTATTTATATTTTTTAATTAAATATTAATTTTACTTTAAAGGGTATGCTATGATCGATGGTGTACCCGATATGAAAATATGAGTTTTATTGAAATATTATGTTTCACACAACTTTGAGGTATACCAAAAAATAATATAATAGTAATATTATTTTAAATTGTAGTTAACGCCCAACCATTGTAATCGAGGGAATGAACATAACTAACTAAAATATGATTATTCATGTTTTTAAATGTTTTTACATTTATCCAATAAAAGTTAGAAGCTTAAAATGTGAATGAATCCAATATTAAGCCTAAACACTCTAATATTCTTTAAAAGGCAATTTACTGCCTTTTAATGGAGAACCATTTTTAAATCTAGTATTTGTCACTTTTATATGTTATATTTGAAAAATTAATATTCTTATTTATAATCTATACATTGAAATATACTTTGGATTAAATTTTGTTATTTTACTGACAATGATCATTTTTTAATGAAATAGAGAAAAATACTGTATTTTAATTCAAAACTTCCTTTTAATCTAATTTATTTATATAGTTGGATTATATTTTTAATTGTTTTTAAAGTGTAATTAGATTATGTTTTTACCATTTAGTCCAATTTTGGTCATTTTAAGTAATTTCACTTTGTTATTGGACATAAGCATGTTTCAATCTTTTGGTAGTTATTATTTATTAAAAACACGTTTTTTGTTTTGACAACGAGAATTAATTTTAAATTAATTTTTGTGAATTTTGTGTTTTGAATTTATAAAAATTGATTCAATATTTGGAATCAGGAGTTCTAAATTGTATAAATAGGTAACTTTCATTTTTAGACATTATGAATATTTACTTCAGTAAATAATTTATTTACCATGGTCAAAGGGTAAATATCGTAAATAAGCTTAAAAAAATTATATTATAATAATATTAAATTACCCTAACATGGGTCTTAATCCTATTTGTTGATATGTTTCCAACCATGGGAATCCTTGGGTCGATTTTGGGACCCCATGGAGCCACTTAAGAGTGATAATGACACTTTATATTAATTAATTTAAAGTAATGAGAAAAATGACATAAACATATATCATTTAGTAAATCAATTATTACATGGGGTTATATATGTTATATCTTCGACTAAAAATATTAATTTTAAATCTAAAAATATTTCATTCATCATGGTATTTTTTTATAATTTTTTGACATCAAATAAATAAAATTATTTCTGACCCAATAATGATGCAGTGTTAACCTCATTAATGAATGATTTAAATAAATAGGATTATAAAAATTAAAATAATATCTAAAATCTTTTCCAATTATTATTGGATGATTTTATTTCTAACAAGAGTCATATTATCATTTACTTTAATGTATTTTTGACCTTTAGAAACTGAAAATAATTAAATAATGAAATAATATTTTTTAACTTTCCTAAAGATCCCCTACCCCCCTTTATAAAAATACATCACCTACAACCCAAAAATAAGAACTCTAAAGACCCTTGTCTGGTCCAAAATCTGCCAAAATAAGCTCTCAATATCCCTATCTTCAACATAGAAGACTCACCTGAGGCAGAAGGAACTTCAAGAAATCCTTTTTGTTCAAACCAAAGAGAGTTACCCGAATTAAAGGTAACGTCTTCTCTTAAATTCTTTTCTTTTATTTTAATTATCCTACCCCTAAACTATTTTTATTGATTTATTTAATAAAAACACCTGTATAATCAATATAATTTGGTTTTTTATAATATGTATTCGAACTAAACTTACACACACCTCCATCTAATGGGTAAAGAATATACTGTTTCTGTGGACGGTGAACTATTATCTCAGAAAATAATGATTGTTCAAACTTCTCCTACAACCTCTTATGGTGGACATTATGATGAAACTATATTTATATATGATATATAATATATTCATATTGTCTCTATTATTCTTTATTTTTCATTTAAATCATAACTTTATGGTTTCCATAATGGGTAAATGCGATAATTTAATTTGAGGAAGTGCGGACTACCACCCCCTCAAAGTGATATGACTCGTTCATGATGTACGTGGGACATATAGAGGATAGAGTTAATGAAATTATATATGATATTATACTGGAATTTTAATATACCTATGTATTATTAAGTTTTCATCCCATGAAAATATGAAATATAAATAAATGTAGCGTTCATGCGTACGTACGAATTACCATCTCCCTGAATGGTGCATTTCATTTATTATCTACAATTGTTATGTAATTTTTTAGTACATATATATAATGGATATATATGATATATATTATATCTAAATCATGAATATAATTCTAGAGATAATGGACTTTTGACCACATGAACAACTTGTAAATATAAGAAGTTTATTTTTGACTCAAGTACCAAATATCTACAAAACAACCATTATTAACATAAATGATTACATAATGTTTATAAAAAGGTAATAAGTGATATAAAAGGAATAATAAACTTGAAAAATGTTCTTAAGAAAGTATAAATTAACTTTAGTTTATTATTCAGGAGATTAAAGAATGAACGGGTCAAGTCGGACATGAGGTAAGGGAACTCCTTAACCCAATTTCCATTATTTTAGTTAAACTTATACTTCCTGATTATTCCAATATATGATTATTTCGTATCTTTTATTTATAAATTTTTATGTGTACTTATAGTGAATACACATTATCAATCTATTTTATTTAAAAAATGATCTCTTTAAGGGACTTCGTCTCAATATCCTTTCATTGAGGCATATTTTTTTATACACGAATTTCTTTTATACGAAGTATAAATACCTTTGAATTTTTTTTTCATTCAAAGGGAATATTTTTCTAAAAGGAGTTTTACTAAAAAAAAGAATGCTTCTTTTTAACATAAGAGGTGATGACGACCTTTTCCACTGCCATAAGTATTATTTGATCTTTGGCTTCCTTGACAAGTCGTAATGTTTTTTAAAGGAAAATAAATACCATATAATCTTTTATGTATTTTGGTATTGAAAATGGTTTTGATAATGGATATGTTATGTCAATATATTTAAATGATATATTGTGATTGAAATGTGGAAATGTTATATTTCCTTTATATTTTATTTATGTGTTATGAATATGTTATGGTTCATGGGAATTGATTACTTATACGGGTGGTTCCATGATAAACCTAGGGTGAGTGAGGCTGAGATATCTCTCCAATTCATTGGGTAACGTGAAGGAGGTAAACGTTAATGTTTCTCCTAAGATATTTAAAGAATATACTATGATGGGTATTCCAATGTAACTTCTTATATAGCTGTGATAGCAACAATGTACGTTTGATATGGATACCACAAGTTACCTTTATGATTTGTGATTACTATGTGTTATTCATAAATCTTATGATTTCTTGAGGTATGTTAAGGAGCTTATGTTATGTATGTATTTATGAACTAATGTTTTCTTTCTTTGTTTTATAACCCTTACTGAGCTTTTTATTCTCATCCCACGTTTTGAAATGTTTATCATAGGTCTAAAAGATGAATAGGGTCAAGGATGGGATCATGGACAAGTCATGATGTCTAAAACATGGAACTAGACATGGCTCATTCTTTCAAGAGTTTTTTATTTTATTAAAAAATGGATACTGTGAAGAAGTGTCTACATGTAATATTCAAGTCGTTATGTATATGTTATGACCTAAATTTCTAAATCTCTAAACTTGAAAAGATCCTTGATGTGAATTATTAACTTAATTCAAGATTATGTAATGTTTATGGCTGGGTCCTTATAGTTGGTATCAAAGGTCGGTTTAGAGAACTTTAGGAGTTAGGTTATTGTTAAATTAATATCCATAAATTAATTGATGTTAATATTGAAATGATATAGAATTTATATATTACCATGTTTCATTGCCTAAGATACATTTGATTAGAATGGTTTTTCGTAGAGGAAACATGACAACTATGCTGGGAAGGCATACAGAGAAGAATAACCTTCCAAATCAGCATCCTAAGATAATCAGAATTAGAATTGCATAGTTTGTTGCAGTGATGGCTCAATGGACTCAGGTGATAAATGGTGGTTGTGTTTATAGATGATATTTTGGTATATTCGAAAATCCAAGAGGAACATGAAAGTCATTTAAGTGTTGTATTTCAAACCTTGAAATAAATAAAATTGTATGGGAAATTCAGCAAGTGTAAGTTTTAATTTCAACAAATTTCTTTCCTTGGCCACATTATTGCAAAAAATAGCATATCTGTTGATCCTGTTAAAACAAAAGTTGTTGAAGAATGGACAATACCCAAAAATATAACCTATATCTATAGTTTTCTTGGTTTAGAAGGTTATTACCAGAGGACTGTTGAAATTTATGCACGGTTATCTATTCCAATGACTAAGTTAACTCAAAAATGTGTTAAGTTCATTTGGAAAAAAAGAATGTAATGATTGTTTTCAGGAATTGAAAAAAAGATTGGTGAATTCCCCAGCTTTGGAACTGCCTTCCAGAAATAGTGAGTTTGTTTTATACAGTGATGCTTCATTGAAAGCACTTGGTTGTGTCCTAATGCAGAATGATCAGGTAATTGCTTATGCTTTACATTAGTTGAAACCTCACGAGTTAAATTACCTTACACATGATTTGGAATTACCTATTGTTGTTTTTTCTTTAAAAATTTGAAGGAATAATTTATATGGAGTAAAATGTGAAATATATACTGACCATAAAAGTTTTAAGTATATATTCAATCAGAAATAATTGAACACGTGATAGGGGAGATGGCTAGAATTAATCAAAGATTATAATTACATGATCGATTACCATTTTAGAAAAGAAAATAAAGTGGTTGATTCTTTGAGTCAAAAAATTATTGCTTCATTAACCATGCAACGTTTGGGGAAATATCCTTTGATTAATGATTTTATAATCTTTGGCATTGATGTTGATGGTACAAGAAATTCCTCTATTTTGTTTCAGGTGTCACTAAAATCATCTCTATCGAACAAAATTAAGCAAGCACAGAAGGAAGATAGTGAGTTACATAAAATGGTAGAGTTGGTTTTGAAGGGTAAGTTGCCTGATTTTAACATTGATAATGATTGTGTTTTGAGATTTGGTAACAGATTATACATGCCTTAGGATTCACATTTGAAGAATTAGTTGTTATGTGAATCTCATAGTTCTCCATTTTTAGTTTATCCTTGAGGTACTAATATGTTGATATCTTTGAGAGTATTATTGGTGGGATGGAATAAAAAGAGATATTGCTGACTTTACTATGAAGTGTTTGACTTGTCAGTAGGTTAAAGCAGAGTGGAAGTTACCAAAAGGGATGCTTCATCCTTTACCAGTGTTATAGTGGAAATGAGAAAATATATCTATGGACTTCATTGTGGTATTACCAAAGACATATCAAGTTAATAATTCTATCTGGGTTATTATTGATGGATTGACTAAATTTTCTCATTTCCTTCCTATTTGAGATACATTCTTGTTCACTAGATTACTAGGGATGTTGGGACCAACATCATTCTTGGTTGAATTTTCTTATAATAAAAGTTTTCTTTCCAGTATACAGATGATGCATTATATGGGAAGTGGTGTCGAACTCCAGATTTTTGGGATGAAGTAAGTGAAAGGAAACTGATGGGACCAGAATTAGTAGAAGATATGGAAAAAAAATTCAGTTGATTCAGAAGAACATGAGAATAGCTCAGAGTAGATAGAAAAGTTATGCAGATAACTGGAGGAAAGATCTTTCTTTTGAGGTAGGTGATCATGTCTTTCTCAAAGTTTCTCCATGGAAAAGTGTGATGTGTTTTTCTATGAAGGTAAAGTTGTGTCTGAGGTTAATTGGACCTTATGAAATCTTGGAGAAAGTTGGATCAGTTATGTACAGAGTGGATTTACATCCAAGTTTATCCTAGATACACAATGTCTCTCATGTTCCAATGTTGAGAAAGTATATGATGGACCCATCTCATGTTTGGAGACCAGAGGTAGTGCAGTTGGAAGAGAATCTCTCTTATAAGGAACTACCAGTCCAGATTCTTGACAGAAAAGAGAAAGTGTTGCAGAATAAGGTAATTCACTAGGTAAAGGTTTTGTGAAAAAAAATTATGGTTGAAGAGGAAATGTGGGAATATGAAAATGATATGAGGGATAAATACCCCCACTTATTTGATAAGTGAATAAAATTTCAAGGACACAATTTCCAAAAGGGGGGAAGGATGTAAAATCCTAGGTAAATAAAGAAATATGACATTTTCATACTTATTTATATTTTTGAATTAAATATTAAATTTACTTTAAATGGGATTCTATGTTCGGTGGCGTACCCAATATGAAACAATGAGTTTCATTGAAATCTTATGTTGGACAAAACATTGATTTATACTGAAAAATAATATAATAGTATTATTATTTTAAATTGTAGTTAACACCTAGCCATTGTAATAGAGAAAATGAATAGAACTAACTACAATATTATTATACAAGTTTGTTAAATGTTTTTACATTTATCCAATAAAATTTAAAAGCTTAAAATGTGAAAGAATCCAATTTTAATCGTAAACACTCTAATATTCTTTAAAAGGTTTATTTACCACCTTTTGATGGAAAAATATTTTTAAATCTAGTATTTATCACTTTTATATGTTATATTAGACAAAATAATATTCGTCTTTAGAATCAGGACATTGAAATTTACTTTGGATGAAATATTGGAATTTTTCTAATAATGATCATTTTTAATAAAATAATGAAAAATACTATATTGTAATTAAATTTTTTTTTTAATAAAATTTATTTATATGGTTGGATTATATTTTTAATTGGGTTTAAAGTGAAATTAGATTATGTTTTTACCATTTTATCCCAAATTGGTCATTGGTAGTAATTTTACTTTGACATTGGATATAAACAAGTGTCAATCTTTTGATAGTTATTATCTCTTAAAAACACGTTTTTTTTGTTTTGACAACAAGAATTAATTTTAAATTAATTTCCTCCACTTAAGTGCTTTGAATTTGAAAAAATGGATTCCAAATTTGGAATCAGGTGGTGCGAATTGTGTAAATTTGTAACTTTCATTTTTAGACATTATGAATATATTTTCGGTAAATAATTTATTTACCAGGGTAAAAGGGTAAATTTGTTATATAAGGGTAAAAAAATAATATTATAATAATACTAAATTACACTAACATGTGTCCTAATACTATTTGTTGATACATTTCTGAAAATTGGCATCTTTGGGTTGATTTTGGGACACCATGGAGCCACTTAAGAGTGATAATGACACTTTATATTAATTAATTTAAAGCAAGGACAAAAATGACATAAACATATATCTTTTTGTAAATCAATTATTACATGAGGTTATATAAGTTATCTCTTTGAATATAAATATTAATTTAAAAGATAAAAATATTTAATACATCATGTTATTTTTTTTTATAATTTTTAGACATCAAATAAATAAAATTATTTATGACATAATAATGATGCAGTGTTTACCTCATTAATGAATGATTTAAAAAAATAAGATTATAAAAATTGAAAAAATTTACAAAACCTATCAAATTCTTATTGTATTATTTTATTTTGAACAATAGTCATAATATCTTTGACTTTAATGAGTTTTAGACCATTAGAAACCGAAAATCATTATATAATAAAACAATATTTTTAAACTTTTTTTAAAGATCCCCTCCCCACTTATAAAAAGACATCACCTCTAACCCATTAATCACACCTATCAAGCCACTTGTATCATCCAAAATCTTCCCAAATAATCTCTCAAGATCACTATATTCCATCTAGAAGCCTCACCATGGTCAGAAGGCACTTCAAGAAATCCTTTTGGTTCAAACCAAAGGGAGTTACTTGA
This sequence comes from Viscum album, assembly GCA_963277665.1. NCBI lineage: Eukaryota > Viridiplantae > Streptophyta > Magnoliopsida > Santalales > Viscaceae > Viscum > Viscum album. Next base: position 288,767,834 of record OY728127.1, on the reverse strand, counting down.
ATTAAAGGCAACATCTTCTCTTAAATTCTTTTCTTTATTTTACTTCTACAACCCCTAAACTATTTTTATTATTTATTTAATAACAAAAATAGTATAATAAATATACTTGGTTGTTTTTATGAGAATTATTCGAACTACACTTACTCAAACCTCCATCTAATGGGTAAAGAACATAGAGTTTCTGTGGACGGCGAACTACTGCCTCACAAAATGATGATTGTTAAAACTTCTTCTACAACCTCTTATGGTGGAAATTATGATGGAAATATATTTATATGTGATATATATTATATTAATATTGTGTCTATGATTATATATTTTTCTTTTAAATCATACCTTTATGGTTTCCATAATGGGTAAATGCGTTAATTTCATTTGAGGAAGTACAGACTACCACCCCCTCAAAGTGATATGACTCATTCATGCCATACGTGGGATGTATAAAGGATGAATTTAATGAAATTATATATTATATTATAATGGAATTATAATATACCGTTTTATCATTAAGTTTTTTTTCCATTAAAATACGAAATAGAAATGAAAGTAGTGTTCATGCGTACGTACGACTTGCCGTCTCCATGAACAGTGCTTTTCATTTCTTATCTCCAAATGTTATGTACTATTATAAATACATATATATACTAGATATATATGATATATAATATATCTAAATCATTAATACCATTCTGGAGATATTAGAATTTTGACTACATGAACAACTTGTAATTATAAGAAGTTCATTTTTGACTCAAGTACCAAATATCGACAAAATGACCATTATTAACATTAATGATTACATAATGTTTATAACATGTTAATAAGTGATATAAAAGTTATAATTATCTTTAAAATGGTTATTAATCATTTATAAATTAACTTTAGTTTATTATTCAGGAGATTAAATAATGAACGGGTCACGTCGGACACAAGATAAGGGAACTTCTTAACCCAATTTCCATTCTTTGGGTTAATATTATACTTCATGATTATGCCATGATATAATTATGTCATATATTGTATTTATAATTTATTTATGTATACTTATAGTGAATACATATTATAGATCTATTTTGTTTGCAAAATTATCTTTGTAAGGGACTTCATCTCAATATCCTTTCGTTGAGGCATATTTTGTTTTATACATGACTTTATCTCGGCTTGCTTCACCGATGATCGCGCTCACCCAGAAAGGGGTGAAATTTTTATGGGGTCCAAAATGTCTGGAATCATTCAAGGAGATGAAGAGGCGGTTGACTACCACCCCCATGCAGATTTTTCTAGAGGCTGGAAAGGGATATGTGGTCTATTGTGATGCTTCAGGTATAGGTCATGGGTGCGTGCTTATGCAGGATGATCACATGGTGGCATATGGATCTCGCCAACTCCAACCACATGAAAAGAACTACCCCACCCATGAATTGGAGTTGGAAGCGGTGATGCATGCTATGAAGAATTAACATCACTACCTCTTTGGGGAGAAGTTTGTAGTCTACTCTGATCACAAAAGCTTAGCCTATATCTTCTCACAGAAGGACCTCAACTTGAGGCAGTGTCTCTAGATCGAGTACTTGCAGGTGTTTGATATTGAAATTATCTATACCCCAGGAAAGGGTAATGTGGTGGCCGATGCTTTGATCCAAAGAGTTCTAGTGCAGGCTTTGAGGAAGTCTAGTGATGAGTAGACATTGATGGGGCTCTTTTCTCAGATGCATGTGGAGACTAGAGAACATAGTGGAGGGGAATTCTTGGCGAGCGTCCAGTTGAATCCTTCTCTGTTGGAGTCGATTCAGCGGGAATAGCCTAGTGATGATCTTTGTCAGCATTCAAAGAAGTTTCTTATGGCAGGGAGACATCCTCTGATTGGTCGTCATCTCCCAAGGGCATCTTGTGCTTCAAGGGCCGTTCAGTAGTTTCATTATCTCTACGAAAGGTGGTGATGTAGGATAGCCACCAGTCTCAGTGGGATTTCCATCCTGGTGACACTAAGATGAATTATAATGTCTGTCGGTAGCTTTGGTGGCCTGGTATGAGACAGGACATAACAGACTTTGTTTCAAGATGCTACACATGCCAGCAGGTGAAAGCAAAGCACCAAAGGCCCTACGGTTTGCTCCAACCACTGCCCATTTCTACCTGGAAGTGGGACGAGGTTTCCCTGGACTTCATTGTTGGTTTACCCCATACACTTCAAGTTAAGAATGCCATTTGGATGGTGATTGATTGTCTGACGAAATCAGCCCACTTTATTCTGATAAAAGATACAACTAAAGTGGATGAGTTGGGCCATTTGTATCTTCAGGAAGTGGTGAGACTCCATGGAGTACCATCAGAAGTTGTCTCAGATAGATACCCCCCTTCACTTCTCGATTTTTTTAAGGCCTTCATAAGGCCTTGTGGTCTCAGATTAAGATGAGCACGACATTCCACCCTCAGACGGATGGTCAGACAGAGCGGGAGAATCATATTTTGGAGGACATGGTTCGTGGATGTGTCCTGGACTTTGGAGGTTATTGGGATAACCATTTGGGATTGGTTGAGTTTGGTTATAATAACAGTTACCAATCCTCAATTCGAATGGCCCCTTTTGAGGTGCTCTATGGTCGGCCATGTCGGTCCCCCCTATGTTGGGCTAAGGTAGGAGAGACTTCACTGTTGGGGTCGAGCCTTGTGTAGGAGACTTCTAAGAAGGTCAAGTGATCAGGCAGCGCTTATTGACAACTCATAGACATCATAAATCTTATGCTGACCAGAGGCATCATGACATAGAGTTTTCTATGGGTGACTGGGTATTCTTGAAAGTGGCCCCTCGTCTGGTCCATCGTCAATTGGGGAAGCAAGGTAAGATAATGACGTGGTATGTTGGGCCCATTGAGATCACCGAGCATATTGGAAAGGTGGAATACAGGTTGGACATACCTTCTCAGTTGACGTCCATCCATGATTTCTTCCACGTCTCTCAGTTGAAGAAATACAACCCTGATCCGTCCCATGTGTTGAGTTGGGAAGAACTAGAGATAGAGCCTGACTTGTCTGTTGTTGAGAGGATAGTGAAAATAGTGGACTCCAAGGAGAAGATACTTTGGGGGAAGTCTATTACATTAGTCAAGGTTCTATGGTAGCATGGGAATGATACACATGAGACATGAGAGTGAGAGTCATGGGTCGAGGAAGAGTACCCGTTCTTGTTTTCCAATCAAGCTTTAGATTGACTTTCTAGGGTGAAAAGTCTTTCTTGGTGGGGATAATTGTCACATAAATGACTTATTTTAAAGGTTAATATCATTTAATTTCTATCCATTCTTTGTTTTGGGGGTTTCCTAAGTTTTTATGGAGGAATGAGTGAGTTTTCATGAATTGGGCCAAACCGTGAGCCCAATTCCAGTTTTAAAAATAACTTTTGTTTCTTTTATAACTCATTAATTTTTCAAGATTTTACATCCATTAAAATTCATACTTGTCCTACCCTGACCTACTAACACCACCAAGTCAATTTGGAGCCTTTAGAAATCTATAACCAAGGTTTATTTGGGTTTTTATTTAAGGGGTTTGGCCTGCCCGAAAGCCCAATTCCAGATTTAAAAATAAAATTTGTTTGTTTTATAACATATTCAATTTCTGGGATATTTTGGTGATTCCAATTCTCACCCAAGACCATTGAACCTAGTCACGTGTCTAAACTCTCTCCCCACTTTTTGGAGATATGGTTCGTCACGAATTGGTGTAGAACTCCATAGGGTTTATCAAATCATCCAGATTTAAAGAGGTAACTTCTTTCTTTCATAACTCTCTCAATTCTTAATATTTTTCCTCAATTCCATTTCCTAAATGGTCTAATGATTATTTTTCGGAAGAACCCTAAATTTTGGCTGTTTTAAATTTCAGATACTATTGTTTTGGAGTGATTACTTAAAGATACTTCAAGTAAGTGAGTCCATTTCATTCCTCTTTCAAATTGCTTAGGGTTTTATTTATTTTTATTAGGGTTTATTCCCTCTTCCTTGAAGTACCTAATGACCAGGGGTAGGGTTTCGAACCTAAGGTTTAACCTTGGGTTTTTGTTTTCACCTCTTGTGGTTTTTGGTTTGTTCTAGGTCCTTATTGGTGCGGCGGTGGTGCGAATTAATTTTCTCACGGTGATTCAAGGGTTTTCCTTAATTTGGTAGGTGATTCCATTATGTATGTAGTATTTGTAAATTGGATACTATGTTTATGGTATTTTAATGCTTATTTAATTTTATTATTGCTGAAAAAAATAGTTTTAGTGGTTTTTGTATTTCCAATGAATCATAAATACCAATTTCATATGAAATTCGGGGATTTTCATCGAAATGTTTTATTAGTTTATTTGGGGCTACCCTAGAAGTAATTAGTTGATTTTATTGAACTGCAATAGGGATAAATTACTGTTTTTAATGATTATACCTTGTGTTTGTTGCCTCAAAATCTTGTTTTAATGGTTTTTGTGAACCACATGAAATTCTAAGAGCTGTGTTGTGTAAAAATGAAGGTTTTGCAATGATGTCATTTCTTGAACCATATGCGGCTTCCCTAAAAATTATTTTGTGTTTTCACTGAAATGTATCTGGCTTACCTTTCTGTTTGGAAACTTAAAAATGTGAACATAGTTTGAAAGTGGGGGTTTTAAGGAGTTCTGTGTCTGAAACACTACGAGATTTTGAGGAATTGTTTTATTTAAAATCTAAGTGTTTTGTTGCGTGTTTTAAGTGGTATAAAATGTGTTAGCTACTGTATCAGTTGTGTTAGACCAGTAATGGTGTTTTATATGAATATTTATTTATGTTTTATGCTGAAATTCATTGAGCACAAAAGGGGAAGCCCGGGTACCTAGGTGGGGCAGATTTGTACTGGTACGACTAGTGGACCAGATGGGTTTTGTCCCTGTTTCACTTAGCATTTGGATAAAGGAAGCTCTAAATAAACTATATGGATGATTTTTGGGAACCACTAGGTTTTGGGTATGCTCCATACTAGTGACTCGTGCACAAAAATGGATTTTTCTATGGTTACTTTACACTGAGGTACGAGGTACATAGGGCCCAAGACAACCTAGTGCCTAAGGGTGTTACCAATGTTGTTGCTCATTGGATTTGTAGTATTTACACATGTATTAGGGTGTGTTTGGAATTAAATTAAAGTAGAAAAAATTTATATTTAAATGTGAGAACATTCTGAAAATTTTGGATTGAAAACTATTTTCAAATGAAAGTTACATTTCTTGGAATTTTAACACTGCTTTTCCTTGCCTATTAAAACTGCTTTCTTTTTCACATTGTGTTTCATGATCTTTGGAATCATTTGGTGGTATCCTAATGGGATTAGGTTCACACCAAAATTACACCCCTTGGGTGTAAGTATACTTGGTTATGGTTGACTTAGGTAAAGGAAAAGCTAAGGGTGATGACAGTTCAGGGTGTTAGTTCTCATCCATGGTGCGGAGTTGCGGAGACGACTTGTGGGTGATTACCCCTTGTCACGTGGAGTCCTTGGGGATGTCTTGGTGATGTCTTTATTTGTATTTAGACCTTTTTTATTGTATTAAAACCAATTTATTCAGTTCTGGGTTTTGGTTAAGTCTTGTTTGGCTAGAAAATTTCAGATTTATATTATGGATTGTTTTAATGTGTTATGCTTTCATACTCAGGTAAATAGTTCTCAAACCTAAATCAATGATACTTGGGAACTTGTGCCAGCCCGTGGGGATATAGAACGCCCTTAGGGACTTTTCACGGGCTGGGTTTGGTGCCGGTATTGATGGAAACCAGATTCGGTTCATGAAAAAATGGTATCAGAACTAATACCCTACCAGAAGTGCATAGGTACTGCTTGGGTTTGAGGTTTGGGGTCCTCAACGAGGGCGTTGTGCTTTAAATGGGTGGATAATGTAACACCCCTAGAAAAGTGAGACTTAAAAGGCTAAATGTTACTACCCATGTCAACAAGGTGAACCTTTCTTTTCGAGAGCCTACCTGATTAGAACTCCACAGTTAAGCATGTTTGGCATGGAGTAGTAATCAGGATGGGTGACCTTCTGGGAAGTTCCCCAGGGTGTGTGTGAGTGAGAACAAAACACACTAAAAGAACATGTGTTGGCATGTGGGGAAAATCATTAGTCTGATAAGTGACCCTAGTGAGTAATATCCTATGGTGTGCTGGGAAGGCAACCAAGGTGTTACAGGAGACCCATGGGTTTAGATGACAAGGTTCATGGCCCGGGGAGGCGGGTCGTGACATATCATTTGTACTCTGTCTAGTAGTACTGGATAGTTCTGTCTGCTTCACTTGTAGTTTTCTTAGATATAACAGATATTTTCATACCATAAATTATATGTTGGAAATATCATTTCTTCTACATATCATGGAATATTTGATTAATCCATCACAAAATCATTTGTAATTCAACTCACTATATTAATTTCCTCCCATTTTTATGTATATCTTATTGAAGATATTTGTTTTATACGAAATTGGTAACAATTCTCTCTCAATTTGTTCCATATTTCTTTTTTAAATTCAATGTCGTCATATGTATGATTAACCAGGTCTAAGAAACCATTAGATCTACTTGAAGAGATCATGTTCCTTAGAACTTAGGTTTCTACTTTAAGTGAATCACTAGAGTATTAATTGAATTATGGTCTTATCTAACTTTAATACCAATAACTATTTTTCATATTTTATCAAACATATTCTACTTGGAAAACAATGTCACTCTCACTAACCTCTCATAGACATATGGAAAAGATTCATTCCAAATTAATCTTCTATGATATTTTTTCTTACTTAAATCATAGATTGGATTTCAATAACAAACACCCCTTTTTGGAATTATTTGATGTCGCCATCCATTTTTGGTTGTGTCATATAGACACCATGCATGATAGGTGGTCTCGAAATCCAATTCTCAAGAAAATGATTATAGAAATTACTTTTGTAAAGTAAATATCTAATGGATTTAGGCATAATGACTTGGTTTTACCAATTTATCCTTATTATAACTTCACTTGTACCATCCATGTATCATCATATTTGAATTACCACCACAATATTCACAAATAATAACCCCCCCTGTATGTTGACTGATGGAATACATTGTTGAATTTTAATGGATCTTTCCAAATTTAGATAATTTCTATATACTTATTACTTATAGAAATTGTAATTCTCAATTAATAACGTATCATCAGCTACGATGAATATAAAACTTTCAACATAGTTTTATCCTTACTATATAGTGTGGGTGTCTAGAACATTGTATATCCACAAGGTCTTATGGATCTTATTCCTATGAAAATTATCTGTGTATCTTTGGCTTTGACTAAACTCAAGAAAATCTTTCTCCCACTATCTCAAGAAGACACATTAACCCTATTATATAATTTCTTTCTATCACATGACTAATGATTTTCTATTATAATTATTTCTATAATATCTTAAGAAACCATTAGGATAATTATTTTGGATGTATATCGTGTTTTCTCGATGAAAGTTTGTTTATGTCCTACAAAATCTTTGGATATAAACACACATCCTTATTAAAATGAATTTAAACCATACCATAACTTATATGATGTCTATTTGTCGTTATAGTTGGCATATGATTATGGGATAATGGTTTTATTTTTGATGGATGTCTCAAAATAATAGAATTTTCTAAAATATATTTATTTCATAACATTGATTATTATTTTCTTACATCATGGATATGATTTGTACAAGAAAAATGTGAATTTAGGAATTTCTCTATGATACATTTTATATCAATTATAAATTGTAAGAATCATAATCGATCCTACTTATTATCATCATATCCCTGATGTGGATAAGGAGATGAAAATTTAGGAATTACTCAATTCTATATTATAATGATTGATGAATGCTTGGTCAAGTTATTATTTGGAATGGTAACCCAAAGAATCGAAGATCTTATGACCATGTATATATCACACATCACTTTCATTTTACTTAAACACTTTGGAATCTTATGATGTATATTTACCAATATCTTACCCTTTTAATAGTTCATGCTTTCTTGCTGAACTAATTCCAAAATCATTATGGCGTACCTTTATTGATAAAGGTTTCCTTGTTAAAAAATAAATAATTATATATGTCGATAATACCTATGGTTTTTAGCTCCACACAGTCTAAATATCATAATAGTTATATCATTGACATCCACTTTTAGTTTTACTTGAAGAAGTATTATCTTTCCACAACTGGGTATATAAGTGTTATATTTTATATTAACCACACATGACCTATGATTCATGTATCACTAAACTATTAGTTGAGTATGAAACACCATAACAAACATTCATTCTGGAACATGGAATAATTTCCCCTTCTTTCTATTATACACATGATATTAATGTTTCAATTAAAGTTATACTAGAATCATTAACTTTGAAATTAGAAATTAGAAATTGTGTGATTCTTATATCTCACTTTGGAATCACCATTTATCAGCCTCTTGGAGAATACACCACAATTTTTATAATATTTCAATACTTTCATGGTTATTGTTCTCAAATACACATACGTGATTGAAACATTGTATTTAATACCCAAGAAGTGTAACAAAAACATTATTTATACTAATGAATGTTCACGAATGAAGAAGAGACTACCCGATTCTTTGATTTAGTTCATTTCTTATGAACTTTTATTGATTTATTGCATTGTATGAAACTCAAATAACATTCTATTTAATATCAATCCTCATTTTATTACAGGATATTGTGAATGGGCCTTTGGAATCAATCTTTCCATTATCCATATCTCATTGACTTTCACTTTGTTTTTTGATAAGATATAAATATTAATCTTTCCCTAATGTTATTATTTAATTGGAGAAACATACATAAAAGGTAATGAGGTGTTTACCCTATCATGTTTATTTTTAATTCTTAAACAAAATTAGATAAAATCTGTGATAAATATGTTATAATTATGTCATGAAAGATCGTGATCTTCCTCTCATTTTACACATATCCAGTGTTATAATCACTCATTAAATACCACTTTACTTTTTCCATGTAATCTTCTCAGATATGAGAAAATATGTATACTTATCCATGTCATTATGTTTCATCCACAAAAAACATAAAATTTTTATGGCAACATTATGAAATAACCATTATATGCATCGAACATGAGTCTCTTGTAATAATTTTTACACCCGCAATTCCTATAGTGGATTAAAAAGTTTTGGGGACACCATCATCTTGAATTTTAGATGTCATAGTTTTTTTGAAAAATATTATACTACACTTGGAAATTATTGCTAGTTTGGACATTTAATTTTTCCATGATTATCATAGTGTATTTTTTTTTACTACTTTCCATTTTCTACCAAAAAATGTTTAGATTGTATTTTTTATTTTGATGAGCAATTTAGACATTATTTATTAATTAATTAAATCACTAAAAGCACCACACTAATATATCTAATTATAAGAACCCTCTATACTAGAATTCGAATACTTTTTCACTTGAGTATTCTAGTGGAATGGATCTTCAAACCTCTCCTCATAGTATATAAGCTATGGATACCCCACTACCCTGAGAGTTTAAGGTTGCAGTTTGACTGGAAAACAAAACTGACTCACAGTTCCTTGATCTGTTGAGTGAATTCCCAACTTCTAAAATCATAAAGTTGATTTACTCAATGTTTGAATATATATTTGTGAAAATATATATTTTTCTACTTTTTTTAATCCTAATTCATTTAAGCCAACCCATCACTCTCATAAGAACTCCCCAATAGTAAGAGGAACCCTAAAATTTGGCTGAAGAGCACCCTGAACACATAGTTTTGTTTAAATTCTAATGATGGAAGGCATTTAACAGCTTAATATTTTGGTAAAGTTTTTTTTGATGAATCTAATCCATTTATATTTATCTTGGTCATACTATTTTGTCGTTATCATAACTGAAAATTAAGTCAAAAAAATCTATTGTTTCTTCATTCATTTTAAAATTTATAATTTTATGTTATCCCCAATGTCCTACACAAGCATATAATTATAAAAAATGCATTATGGAATTAAACTACTAGACTTGTCTTGAGGATCTAATATTAGTAGATCCATTTAAACTTAATTAATCCACCATGACCTAGGGGAATCATACCTAAGTAATAGCTTGACTCATGCTGTAGCTATTCCCCTCCCAATATGTTCACTTCTCATCTAGAGTACCGCCTCACCTTGGTGGGGTTCACATATCATATGGTGTACCACCTTGTATTGGAGGGATCCACATCATACACCATCTTCATCAAAGTATAAACATACTCGCTCGTAGGTGGGAGGACTTGGGGTGGAATATACAATAGATAGATATGGATGCACATACCCTTATAAACATTGAAAAAAAATGACAATGAACAGACCACCTTATTTAATTACAATCACCACATGCAATTACATAAATTAATAAATAAATAATTGATATAGACATGTCGTTAAATTGCTTTAGACTAACCATTATTTTAATTTAAATCATGATAAAAAGTAAATGACAATAAATTAAAGTACTAGGGTAATTGATTAAATAAAATGAAATAATTAAATTCAACTAATTTATTTCTCTTCAGTCCCATAATTAATTTTATTTTAATTCTAAAAATTAAATGAATGAATTAATTTAATTTAATATCAAAATCAAATTAATTTTTCCTGGGTGTTAAAATTATATTTAAAACCAAAACTAATTTTAATTAAATTAATTTTTAAATTAAATTATGTAACTTAATTAATCATGATTATTTAAATAACTTCTCGGTTCCTAACCCCTAATAGGGCCATAGTTAGTAAGGATGAACCTATGTAGGAACATTTTGGGCCATGAAAACAATATGTAAGGGTGTCATGGGCCAAGGAGGATGGGAGTTAGAGAGAAGAGGGGCTCAGACTTTTGTCGAATACTGGGCTGTGCTTAGGTGCCTTAATAGGGGAACCTGGGAGATGGTGCACTGTCCAGTGAGGTGGACCCCTTAGGTTGATAAGGTATTGGCCTGGAACACTGTGGGAGGCGAGACAAAGATGGGTTTTTAGTGAAAGGCTCATCCAGTGAGTGATCAGGGTGGTCGAGATTGGATGGAGTGGGTTGTGGGTCTCCTCTACGAGTGGGGTGTGACGGTCGGCAGTGACCCCACAGTGGCTAGCTCTGGGATTATTGCACACTACTACATTAGGAGGAAGACTAGGAATAGAAGTAAGAGGAGGGTTCCACCTGGTGGCTTCAAAAGGAAGCCATTATTTTATTTAAAATAAAAATTCCCTTTTAAAAACCTTACAGCCACCCATAATTTTCAAAATATGTTTTTTTTCCATAAACTTGTTTTTTAGTTTGTATTATGTGGAGAATTAGTCATGGGTTTCCTTTTTTCTTTTAGGTGGAAAGTCAATTTTCCCTTAATCATTTGTTTTGTTTTTGTCTAGTCAAGTGATAGAAAGAATTATTTCTATTCAATTTTCCATCAAGATAAGATAATAACCTCTTAAAATAACAACCATATTGATTATTAAAAAATAAAAATAAAATTCTACCTTACCAGTGGAATTTTCACATGCTCGTCGAAGAAGTTTTAGCCATTAGATTCCAGTTATAACCTTAGAAGAATTTTCAAATGATAGGAATTTTTTACTCCAATGTGAATGGAAAAATTAAAACAAATATATGTAAAAAATTATGCTGTTATTTTAATACCCAAATCAATTAATTCAATCCATATTATAAAAATTCAGATGAACGTAACATGTTCATCCAATATCGGATTGACTCACTGCTAGTGGTGCTGCCACAAAATTAATACCGTCTAGTTAATTTAATGAAAATTATTTTTTTCCTGGCTCAAAAAATTCACGCAACCCCTATGATATCTATTGAATGTACCAGGGGATGTAATGGAAGCTGGTTGGCTAGAGATTAAAAATTTTTTGTCCTCAGGACAACAAAACTTTTCATATCTGGTGTTATGAACATCGGTATGGTCTAAATATATTTTGTAAATTATTTAAAGAAAAAAATAAATTGAAAGGGGTACCTCATTACCATTTGGAATACACATGGAAACATCTCGTTTCTAGTGATCATTTCTCAAATGATTTGAATCCGAACCACTCTAAGTCATTAAAAAATTATCTTAGAATCTATGTACCCTCTATTAATCATAATTTGGATGCTAGAATGAGGCTTCATTGAATCCTTCAACATCGTCACGATCACCTTGACCGCTTTCCATTAATCTATCAAAGGCAATTCTGGACCAGAGAATAGAGAAACACTATCTCTCTAGAATATGATTTGAGAGAGAGGATGTCACTTCATTGGAATAAAAAATTCCACGATGAAATTATCCTCTCCTACTTATATAGTGGGATGATCAAAATACCAATAAGGGTTCCCCATCCCCCAAAATTAAAACAACCACTAAATAAGAAAGAAAGAAATAATTATGACAAACTAAACTACCACAAAAATATTATTTATATTTTATCAGATACTTATAATATAAAAATAAATATTTTTCATCATAAAAACAAGTCATTTTACTTGACTCTTAATTCATGAAAATATTAAAAGATTCTAGAATGTTAAACTAATATTCATTCAAATAATATTAGTCAAGTATTCACTAAATATCTCATGAATAATTTTAATCAGTAAATTCCCAACAATTAATCTTTTCTTGAATAATAATGAATTTATTTATTTATTGGTGATTGTTAATAATTGGATAACTCCCAGAGCCCATGGAGGGGACCACCATTATAATGCCCCAACCCTAGAAGCTAGGTGTTAGTGCATTATTTCAATACATTAGCATGATTACATGGTATCAAATATCGAAGGAATGATCAATTTTGAAGTCTTAGAAAATAGATTATATACATGAAATTTACATTACAATTTATAATATAAGAAACAACGTAGATAATCCTTTGATAACTCTATTATTCCCCTAGATTAACCATACATATAAAATATAAAACACTTCTTATAATCCGAGGAAGATAAAATATAATATATGGGTGAGCATAGATGCTCAGTTTGATTATATAATATAGCGATGATATAAAAAATAATCATAAAATTTTAAGGAAATGTATAAGTCTAAAACAAAATCCTTTTAAAACATTATATTAAACATAATATGGAAAGATTAAATCAAATAATTCCATTTAAACTTTCACATGGATGTTCTACTAGTCTAATAATCACATTTAAAATAAATAACTAATCTCATAATGAGGGAATGCATAATGTCAGACATCTTAACCACTACATCAAGGCTTCAGAAAAAGACCATACAAAAATATTCTGTTAAGGCCTTATGCCAAGACACTAGTTTGTCTCATCGGACCTACTGATGCATCGAGGAGCTATAGCAGGCCCCACCCATTAATTACTAAGTCCAATGATTTCCTCATATGAAAAGGTTGAAACATAATATAAAAATTCATATTAAAACTAGCATAATAAATGTTATTACTTTAACCATAAATCATGAATGGTGTAAAAATATCACATCCATAGTCAAACAAATCACAAAACCTTCAATACAATATGGAATATTCTATCATAAAAAATCAACCTCAAACAAGCATAAAATCCAACAAAGGATATTGACATAGATGAAAATAATTTAATAAATTCATTACAACTGTTTGAGGGAAATATCCCTTTTTTACTTTAAATCTTTTAAAAGATGAGAATTTTTTTTTAAAAAAATTTCTTTAGAAAATAACCTTTTAAGATTTAAAGGGATGCTTTAAAATGGTATGGCTATATAACGGTGGAAAATAGCTTCTCATGCTATATAAGTTAAAAAAACATTCTTTCCTTAATTTTCTGAAAGGGTTATAAAGTACATCATTTGGAAAACAATGGAATGACTCCTTTCAAACGATTTTGTAAAAAGTAAAACATGGGAAAAATGACTTAAAATATTTTTTGATGATATTTTGAATTACATATTATTAATTATGGTCATGTATGATAAGGATGTCCCTATAGATACTTACGTATAAGTAATATCGGATAATAAAGAGATTGTGAAAATAACCCTTACCTTAGGTTCGATACTCTCAGTACATGTCCAAAACTCTTGTATAATTATTTTAAACATATTATTAACTTAAATCATACTCAAATAATATTTAAAATATCATGTATTATTCTTTATGACTTTATATTACCTGTATATTAATAATTCCAAGTTAATGCAAGACATCGAGTAGTGATCGCTTTGTTTATCGTACATGTTTTGACTTGTTATTCTTAATCATATTACTTATATCATGATTTATATACTTTTAGAATGTATAATCTAATTTATATATCATATATATTTATAATATAAATATATATAATTTATAGAAATATGAAATGGAATACACCATTCATGGAGACGGTAGGTCGTAGATAGACATGAACATTGTTTCCGTTTTCTTATCATATTGAATGGAAGTAAGCGAATGACATATATGTAAATATAAATATATATTATCATATAACATTTATTATTCCATATATTTGATAATTTTTAATAATATATATTTTTTATTGATCATTCTTGGATGGTAAACATAGAATATGAGTCTCATCGCGTCGTGGAAATTATATGCCGTATGTACGCATGAACAACGATATGACATATTTAATGGTTAAATGATATGGAATTGGATGGAATATGAATTTTAAAGAAATAATGTCATGTTATATTTATTATTTAAGTCATTCATATTCATCATTATACTAATATAAATAAAATATAGATGAAAAATAGTTTTCACCATAGTGTGGAGACGGTAGGCCGTACACACGCACACATGGTGATATTGTTTTTAATAGGATATGTAAAAGGATGAATATAGATGTCACATAATAATAAAAACATCTCCGGATATATTATATGATGGATTTATTATTTTATTATGGTAACAAATTAGTAAGAGTTAGTAAGAAGAAGAAAATATATTTAAAAGAAGGGATAAAATGATTACCTCTTCTTCAGGTGTCTCCTTTTGATTTGCAGAGAAGGACTACTTAAGATGGTTTTAGGCCCAAATTATGGCCTCTAGAATGAAGTTAGGTAATTTGGGAGGTGTTTTGGGAAGGTTTTGTCCTAGAAAAACGGCTTTGGAGGTGTGAATAAAATAGAAGGAGAAGCTCCATTTTATAAGAGAGGTGAAAGAAACTTTAGGAAAGTCTTGAAATATTAATTTATTATAAATTTATTTTCGGTTTCTAATGGATTAAAAGTGATTTATTTCGAGGATAAGGTGATTATGGGTCCAAATAATCTCAACCAATAGGATTAAGACAATTTTAGGCCAGGAAGCTAACCTTATCTTTTGGCTTTATCCCTTAGTTAAATAGTTAACTCTTACCATGTCTTCTTGTATTTTTATAATATCTGGTTAATATAGTTACTATAAATGGAAAAGATAACCTCAAGTAGATACTTAATGAAATTTTAACATTATATAAGTCATTTTTCCAAATCTTAGATTTTTATGACTGTTATATCATTTAATAAAATTGTTTCTGTTTTAATAATTCATTTATGTCAATTTTGACACGATTTAGTAATTTATTTTTGTTAAAGTCATAAAAACATTGTTCTTTCAAAAAAAAATCATTAAATCATCCCTAAAACATAACTGTTATCCATAAAATACTTGGATATCATCCTAAATCATAAATTACATTTATTTTAATAATTATAATATCATTTATTTCAATCATTCATTAATAAGGTAATCTCTCCATCATCATTGTGTCATAAATAAATTTATTTATATAATGTCTAAAAATTATAAATAAAATACTATGATGTATTAAATATTTTTATATTTTCTATTACTATTTATATTCAAATATATCACTTATATAACCAAATTAAAATTGTTTTTGTTATGAGATACTTGTTTATGTTATATTTCCCTTTTCATTAAATTAAACATTATAAAAGGTCATTATCACACCGAAGTGACTCAATGGGGTCCTAAAATCGACTAAAAGTTTCTCATGGTATACAATATATCATAAAATCGGATTAGTTTATGTGTTTGGTTAGTTTTATATTATTATTATTATATTATTGTTTTACCCTTATTTCCCTTATTTACCTTTAACCATGGTAAATAATTTTTTTTTGATGTTACTATTCATAATGTCCAAAAATTAAAGGTACCTATTCACAAAATTTTGAAATTATGATTACAAATATGTATTCCATTTTTACAAATTCAAAACACGAATTTTTTAGAAATTGATTTAGAACTAATTCCTGTTGTCAAAACTAGAAAACGAGTTTTTAAGAAGTAAAAACTATCTAGAGATTGACATGTGTTTATGCCCAATTTCAATGTGAAATTACATCCAATGACCAAAATTGGATTAAATTATAAAAGAATAATCCAATTAAACTTAAAAAAAAAATTAAAACAATAATATAATTTTATAAATAAATTAGATCGAAATGCATTTTTGATTTAAAATACAGTATTTCCAACTATTCATTAAAATATGGATTTTTTCAGTAAAATATCAAAAATTTATCCAAACTAAATTTTTATATCCCAATTCTAAATATAAATTTCACTGTGTCAAATTGAATATATAAAATTTTCAAATATTGGATTTAAATAGGGTTCACCATTAAAAGACGAAAAAACTGCATTTTTTGAAAATTACTTCTTTTATCAAGGAAATTGAATTTTTCATTATATTAAGTCTAAGAAACACATAAGATGAATTTTAATATTACATGGTATATATAAAAAATTCAAAATGAGGTTAATACTATTCATAAAATCTTTTTAAATGTCTAGTTTGATTGGTCACAGTGCGGTCGAACTTGGTGTTGTGCGTAGTGCAAGCTATTGAATTATTAAGAAGAAAAGTACTGTGGAAGCTTGGGGTGTTACATTATAACCTCCTTAAATAAATTAAATCTGTGTAATTTGAACTCAGAATCGAAAACTATGGTTTAGACTTTTCAAAATATATTTATTGAAATCCCATATCGAAAATTGATTAATGAGATCTCCATTTTAAAATAAATAATGGGAAGTATAAAGGTCACTGAAGATAACATATCATTGGAATCCATGTAGGAAAATATGGATATGGAAGAAAAGGATAATGATCATGTTCTGATGGAGAGTGGTAGAGAAAATGATTAGGAAAAGGTTAACAACTACAAAGGTAGAAATATGGGATGATACGAGGGGCTATTTGATTCATCACAAAAGAATGTACTAGGAAAACATTTTTAATTTTAAAGATCCTTTTCCGAAATTTGAAGAACATTAAAAGAAATACTTACTTGATTTCAGTACCATCTCACTATTGGAAATGCCTTGAAAAGTTTCTACTTCATCTCTTATTAAAAGAAATGATTTTTAATTTTTCATTCCTAAAGTGTTGGAGGATCATGTCATCCATAAATAGAATGATTGGTCATTCCATCTATCTCATAAAAAAAAATTATCACAAGTTATCACATATGTATAAGTCTATCTATAGAGAGATATCACATTAATCTAATAAAATTCAACTAGATTATAACATATACTATCCAAAAATGGATAAACTTACAATCCTTCCAAAAAACTGAAAATATAAAACTTTATAAAGAGGTGAACCAAATCGTCTTAGCATATATCTGCCTTATCTCGCAAGTCGGTTCTTGGTTGTCACATTCCAAACATGTGAACACCTTCATCATGTATTCTCTTGATTCTTGGATACAACCTAAATTTTCAGATATCCTTATTGAAAACATGCATGTTTCCTAGTTCCAAAACATATTGGATTATTCCTTAAGTCCAAAAAAGTTGTATACTTCATCCATGATAGCCTAAACCTCTTTTAGACAAAACCATAATTAGTTCTCAAGAAAATAGAATCATCCAATTTACTTATTCAAATCCAACATATCTTTATCCAAACATCATTATATTAACAAAAAGAACGTATTAAGGGTTATATTTACCCTAATCCTATGTTCTATGAATAAAATCTTACCCTTAAATCCATTTTCCCATCCATTATAACTATTCAACATATTTCTGAAAGTACATAGAAAAAAACATAAACTGAATACTCCTTATATAATTCACTATTCATAATTCTGGGATCCAAATACATATATACTTATATACAATCAATTCAATGGTTGGTATGTAATAGTTCCATCCTTGGTTTAGAAGTATATTCTTATGTCTGGGCATTGAGTTGGGTAATGACCATGATTTCCACAGATGAGACATTGAACTCCATAATAATTAGTCTCTCTATGACCTTTTTTCTCATAGAGATAAAATATTCTCCTCTATTTGAGGTATTCCCCATGTTTATTCTTCCCTCGCTCTTGACATGTAGGAATCTAGATCTTCTTCCCTCTATGCTTCTTAAAATTTGAACATTTATAAATGTTCATATTTATCATACATAATGTGTTAGGAAAATCATCAAAGATCACATTATTAATATTATATCGTGATAACTGATTCGATATTATCACAATATCCTTCTCTCTAGTCATTATCCAATTTTTTTGCTCAAAATCACTTAATTTTCTGTCAAACTCAATGTTAATCCAATTCCTTCTGGTTTCCTCCATTAACTAAGACCAGAAAGAACATGGTGAAAAACACATCTCATTGATGGAAACCACATAATCAAGGGAAGATAATTTCAATCTATAACATCTTAGGTTTAATCCTAGGTTATCCATGATCATTACCAAAATTCTAGGGGTTTATTCTATACTTATCCTTAAATGCTATCTTAGGGTTATGATCCCAAATATAAGTTTTCAAAATCTATTTACAAGGTTATTGATAAAATTATTTTGATAGAAAATGTAATTCCGAGACCCTATATAACAATCATAAAATACTTCTAGTCATCATGGGAAAATAAAACATAAGAAATGGGTGAGCTCAGATTCTCAGTGTGGATAAAAAATATAGTGAATTCTATAAAAAATAAGCATACACTTTTAAAGAAAGGTACAAAACTTAAACAAAATCCTTTTAAAATATTATGTTTAGAATAATATGTAAAGAATAATGAAAATAATTTCATTTAAACATTCACATGGATATTAAACTAGTAAAATAATTACATTTAAAATCAATAAATAATCTCATAATGAGGGAATGCATAATTCTAGACATCTTAACCACTACGTCATGACATCGTGCCAAGACCATACAAAAATATTCTATTAAGGACTTATGCCAAGAGATTATATTGTCTCATGAGACCTACAGATGCATCAATGGGATATAGAAGGCCCTAACCATCATATACTAACTCCAATGCATTCCTCATATTTAAAGGTTGAAACATAACATAAACAATCATATTAAAACTATTATACAAAATTTTAATACTTTAACCATAAACCATGAATGGTTTAAAAATAGAAAATCGATATTCAAACACATATAAGGAACCACAATACAATATGTAATGTTTTATTATAATAAATAAGCCTAAAAAAGTATAAAATCCAACAAATGATGTTAACATAGATGAAAATAATTTAATAAATTCATTACAACTCTTTGAGGGAAATATCCTTTTTTACATTAAATCTTGGGAAAGATGTGAAAATTTTAAAATAAAACATTTAAATAACCATATATGATTATAAGGGAAGATTCAAAATGTTATGGTGACATAACGGTGGAAAATAGTCACCCATGCCATATAAGTTAAAAAACATTATTTCCTTAATTAGCCGAAAAGGTTATAATGTACCTGTTTGGAAAACGATGGAAATATTCTTTTCAAAGCGTTTTATAAAATGTAAAACATGGGTAAAAATGACATTAAATAATTTTGGATAATATTTTGAATTAAATTTTAATAAACATTGTCATGTATAATAAGGATGTCCTAGTGTATACTTATGTATAAGCAATATTAGATAATAAAGAGATTGTGAAAATAACCCTTAACTTAGGTCCAATACTCACCGTACATGTACAAAAATCCTATAAAATGTTTTTAAACATACTATTAACTTATATTAGATTCAAAATATATTTTATTTTATAATATATTATTCTTTTATGACTTTATATTACACATTTTTATATAATTTCAAGTTAATGCAATATTTCATCTAATAATCTCTTTGTTTATCATACGTGTTTTTACTTGTTATTCTTGATCATATAACAGAGAT
The DNA here is from genome assembly GCA_963277665.1 of Viscum album. Taxonomy (NCBI): domain Eukaryota; kingdom Viridiplantae; phylum Streptophyta; class Magnoliopsida; order Santalales; family Viscaceae; genus Viscum; species Viscum album. The sequence continues at coordinate 288,747,592 of OY728127.1, read as the reverse complement.
CATGATTTAATTATTTAAATAATGTATAATATTATTTATATATCATATATATTCATATTATAAATATATATATAATAGATAGATATATGAAACGGAATGTACCATTCAGGGAGACAATAGGTCGTATGTATGCATGAACGCTATTTCTACTTTCTTATCGTATTGAATGGATGTAAGTGAATGAAATACACACACACACACAAATATATATATATATATATTATTAGACTTATTATTTTATAAATTTCATAATTATTCATAATATATATATTTTTATGATCATTCTTAGATGGTGAACGTGGAAGATGAGTCTCATTGTGTCGTGGAGATGCAAGCCGTACTTACGCATGGGCGACAATATCATTTCCTTAATGGTTAAGTGGTATGGAATTAGATGGAATATAAATTTTAAAAATAATAATATCATGTTATATTTATTATTTAAGTCATTTATATTCATCATTATACCCGTTAAAATAAAGTACTGATGAAAAACAGTTTACACTACGATGTGGAGATGGTCAGCTGTACGTACACACACATAGTGATATTATTTTTCATAGGATGGGTAAAAGGTGGAATATGTATGTGGAACAATCCTAAAAACATCTCAGAATATATTATATTTTGAATTTATTTTGTTAGTATGACAACAACTTAGGAATATGGAGTAGAAGAAGAAAAGAACTTTAAAAGAAGGGATAAAACGATTACCTCTTTTTCAGGTGTCTCATATTAATTTGCAGAAAATGACTCCTTAAGTTGGTTCTATAACCAAAGGGTGGGATCTAGGATTAATTGAAGGAATTTTGGAGGATTTTTGGGCAGGGTTTTTCTAATCCATAGGTATTTGGAGGTATGAATAAAAGAGAAGGAGAAGTTCCCTTTTATAGGAGAGGTGAGGGAAACTTTTGGAAAGTCTTTAAATTTTAATTTGTTATAAATTTATTTTCTATTTTTAATGGATCAAAAGTGATTTTTTTCTAGGATATGTTAAAGATGGGCAGAAATCATTTCAATAATAGGTTATAGACAAGTCAAGTTCGTGAAGTTAACTTTATCTTTTGGCCTCAATCCTTAGTTAAATAGTTAACTCTTATAATGTCTTTTTGTATTTTTACACTATATGGTTAATATAGTCACTATAAAATAACAAGAGAACCACAAGTAGATTAATAATGAAATTTTTATCACTATATAAATCAGTTGGCCAAATCTTATTTTTTATGACTGTTATATCATTTAATAAAATAGTGTTTGTTTTAAAAATTCGTTTATGTCAATTTTGACACTATTTAGTAATTGATTTTTCTTAAAGTCATAAAAACTTGACACCTTCAAAAAAATGTATTAAATCAACCCTAAAAAGTCAATTTTATCCAAAAACTTAATGTATGGAAGAAAAAAGATAAATTAAATTTATTTTAATAATTATGATATCATTTATTTCATTCATTCATTATTAAGGTAATCACTGCATCATCATTGTGTCATAAATAAATTTATTTTTTTAATATCTAAAAATTATAAATAAAATAACATGATTTAGGATATAGTTGTAGATTTAAAATTATTATTTATAGTCTAATATATAATTTATATAAAAAAAATTAATTGTTTTTAGTTAGGAGATACTTGTTTATGTTATATTTCTATTTTCTTTAAATTAAACATTATAAAAGGACATTATCACACCCAAGTGGATCCATGGGGTCCTAAAATAGACCTAAGTATGCTCATGTTCGGAAATATATCATAAAAAATATTAGGACATGTGTTAGGGTAGTTTTATATCATTATAATATTATTTTTTTACCCTTATTTACCTGATTTAGCCATTAACCATGGAAAATCAAAATAATTACCGAAGTTACTATTCATAATGTCCAAAAAATAAAAGGTACCTATTTATGAAATTTGGTACTTATGATTCCAAATATGGAATAAATGTTTTAAATTAAATACATAGAATTTAAAGAAATTAATTTAAAATTAATTCCTGTTGCAAAACCAGAAAGCATGTTTTTAAGAAGTAAAAACAATCAAAACATTGACATGTGTTTGTGTCCAATTTCAATGTGAAATTACTTCCAATGACCAAAATTGTATTAAATGATAAAAAAATAATCTAATTACACCTTGAAACTAATTAAAAGGATAATATAACTATATATATAAATTAGATGAAAAGGAAGTTTTGAATTAAAATATAGTATTTCCCACTATTCATTAAAATACAGATTTTTTCAGAAAAATACAGAAAAATTATCCAAAATAATTTTTTTGACCAAATTATAAAGTAGAATTTATTTTTGTCATATTTAATATATAAAAGTGTCAAATATTGTATTTAAAAAGGGTACTCTATTAAATGGATGAAAATCTGTTTTTTCTAAAAAATACTTATTTTATCTAAAAAATTAAATTTGTCATTATATTATATCTAAGAAACACATATGATGAATGAAAAAATTATATTAGATATATATAAAATAAACAATATGGTTAATACTATTCATAACCTCTTTTTTAAATAGCTAGTTTGATAGGGCATGGTGTGCTTGAACTCTGTGTTGCATGTAGCGCAAGCTATTGAATAAATTAGAAGAAACATACCGTAGAAGATTAGGGTGTTACAAACATGTCGTATTTAACTATTAAATAGAATAAGATGTATTCTTGAATATTCTACTGAGTGGGACCCTCTAGGAAATTCTCTCGATATTAGTGAATAGTATTGATCAACTAGAAGTAGAGTCTATAAAATCATCAAGTACCCTAAAAATATATGGACTTGTAATCGTAAAGATAACCAACCAACAAACACATACTGTGTTATATAATCTCTTCATATTTAGATATGTCACCAAGTAGGATGAATACTTGTGTCATCGTCAATTCTTGATTTATTATTTATTAATCTAACTTGATAGATTTACCCTCTAATTCCATGGAGAAGATATTATGAAGGAACTCCCATTTGGATTAACTTGGCTTGAGATATATTACTAAAAACTGAAGTAAAAAACCCTATCTTGACCATTGAGCCAATGACATTCCACCTATGAAGCACCAAACAAAATCTACCTCACCATGAGTTCATTATCATGAGTTTTTTGTTGCATCAAAGTACACAATCAAATGACACACATTAACAATGATATCAAGTTAGGAGACCAATACACATGTTCATAGATTGTAAAATCCTCAGACACCTAAAAACAATTAATGTTCTTATTTGTGGGTCTGTACTCATTATCTCACCTACCAGATATCACCAAGTGTGAACTTCCTAAGAAGAAGTCTCGGTGCTTATGAGCCCCCATCACCGGATTGTGGGACATCACTTCTTTCTCATTAATATGATGTATCTATAACTGAACACAAATTTTTAATATTAATTTTATAGTATCTCAAGGTTCTTATTATTTACTAGGATCAATAATAACCATTTTATACGATAATTAATATATTTACATTACTATTTAAATAGTGGACGTAGAACTGTATACAATATAATGGTATGTGTACAACATTCCGAACTAACTTAATATATGAAACAATAATCTAAAAGTGATGTTTAGTTAGTTCTATAGAACCCACTTTTACAAATTTTTTTACACTTAAAAAAACTCTATCATTCATTTTTAATTACATTACAGTTCATTTAATTTCTAAATGGGTTTTATCTTATTATACCTATATATTTTATTAGTAAAAGAAATTTCATTTAAAATGTTAAGTAACATTATTTTCAATAAAATAAAAATATCAAAATTTTTATTATTTTGATCTTAAAATTTGATAACTATTTTTTATAGTGTCTTATTTTCATAATATGGTAATTTTTTTTTATAATTTAGTTTTTAGAAAAGTAAAATTATCATTGACATATAATTTCAATCATAGTGTATAAATTTTTTTTTGCAAAAAAAATTGTTTTCTCGACTATGTATTTAAAATATAAATTGAACTTAATTATAAAAATAATTTCAAATAATTTATTTGTTTTAAAACTATAAACAAACAATTATAAATCATATAATGAATAATATATAATAAGAAATAGAAATTTAATCCATCAAAAAAATAAATAGTTTTTATTATAAATATATTATTTTTCAATGTGATATTTTATTTTCTTTAAAAGTTAAATTCCAAAATTTTAGAATTTAAATTTTATAAAATAAACATAATTTTTAGACTCAAGATATCAAAATTATCTTATGGTGATTTTTTTGATTTTTTCTAAAAAGGTTGATTTTGGAATGAATGGTAAAAATAATTTTTTTATGAATACCAAAACATTGATGACATAATTATGAGGAAATCATGACAAAAAATTTATAAGTATTAAACTAATGAATTTAGAAATACTAAATTTAATTTATAAACTTATGTTTGAAATTTTGGAACTAGAATTATATTTTATCTGAATAAAAAAACTTTTTTTGGTACTTTGAATTTAGTTGGGTTGTCAGAAGGCACCATTCTATTTTTTCATGATATAAATTTCAAATAACCCAATTTTTCTGAATAAAAAATTAAAAAATTCATTGGAATCATTCCTACTCAATGTTATTTTGTCCTAAATGATAAAATAATCAAACTTTTAACTAAAAAATGACTCATTCCTAAAGTATTAAACACCATATCCTTTCTATTGGAAAATAACTTCACATTACATTTTATAATCCCAAGATATACCTATTTCTCTTATATTAACTCTCAAAGTAACCTTAAAGATTTTTTAGGTATTGAAAATCTATCATTCTTGGCTTTAGAAAAGGAAAAAATCTTTAATGAAGAGGTAAATCCTATACCATTTTATTGTTTTTATCTCTTCATCTATCAACTCTACCAATAAATTCTCAATTATATACATTTAAAATATATTTAATTTATAATTATCTAAAATAAAAATGTTATTATGATACTGTCACAAATATTTTAATCATGTTATAGTATATAATCTCTCTATATCACTTTTGACACCTCGCGATAATGGTTAGTATTATTCACCTATGATGATGTTTTGGATGCTTTTATTATCACCACCTAATTATACGATTTTCAAATATTATGTAATATAAATTTATTTTAATTTTTTATATTTTTATTTAAATAATTATACAAAAATAAAATGAAAAATGATCAAAATCTCAAAATCGAAACAAAATGGGATAATTTAAAAGAAAACATGTCTTTAAGCATTTCTCTCCTAAATAAAAATAGTAATAAATATATGAAAATTTTTATAATGGATAAATAATGATAAAAATAAATATAATTCACTTTGGTGTTCATTAAAAGTATGATTTTATTATATAGGAGGCAAAAATATTAAGAAATAAAATGGGGCCTAAGGTATGGTTTATTCCTCTCATTTTCAATTGATTGAGAGATATTTTATATCATGCACTGTGTTTTCCTTTACATGGTGTGATTATTTACTAATTTTCATCTTTTATAATAAAAGTTTTTGTTTAATGATAATTTAAAATCAATATTATGATCTTTCTTTTTTGTTCCTTTGATACTAAAGTCATATGGATTTTATTTCATCTCAAACATCATTCTTTGAGACTTGTTTATTATTACACAACTAATTTATTTTATAAGGTTTTTATATATACTAATTGAAAAATTATATAATTATTATATCTTTATTCATAGTATTTAAAGATCCATTTCATGTTCTACCTTTCATGGGGATTTGATCTAAACATTATAAATTTTTCAAGGATTTTGTTTTTAATGTCACATGGTTTTAAACATTATTTAAGTTAAAGTTTCTACATACAATAATTATATGTTATTTTTATCTAAATACCCATTTATTTCATTTTCATATGATTATATTTAGGGTTTAAATCCCCTATTGTCATTTCACTTTCTTTTAGTTCACAACTCAACCAAAATATTTCAATATGTTAAGCTAATCTTGTCATTTCTTTTCATCCAAGAATATTTTGACTCCACATTTATATTAATGTTTATCAGTATAATAACATTATTATATATAATTTAATGATTTATTAAGGACATTTTATATTTCATTTTAATTTATTTATAATGTTTTAAAATGACTATTTTGAACATTTCTGATATGGGCCCCTTTTGAATTTCATTTTTAAAATCATGAAAATAATCTCATTTTAAAATTTTATTCATTAAAATATTTTCCTATGTTTATAAATATTTTTATTAATAAATATTCATTCTTATGATTTCATGATTTTATAATTTAATTTATATTCTCATTATTAATGTGAAATTCTCATTAAGAAAAACAAAAGTTTATATTTTTGGAGAATAAATAAAGGTATTTCATTCCACTTATTTATATTTTTATCTTCCAATCCGGATTTATTATTATTTTTTCTTTTGTAGCTTGAATTATTATAGGGAATTTAGACTAGAATAAATTAGTAGAAACCATAGAGATGGAACTAAATTTAACATATCATCCTAAAATTTTGGTAAATCATGAGTGGTTTCCTAGAAATGAAATCCTTTTCTTGATACTACAAGTTTATGAAAGATATATATCTAATATAACTTTTGTAATAACCCTAAAAATGGTTGGTTGTGTATTAAATCAAACTCAACTTAGTGTAAAACAAGCGGGTGTAACTGTACACCTGGTTTGATACTCTTGGGGGGATTCACTCTAGTTCCTTTAAATTCCCATTATAAACCACTAAACTTGTAATATCAAATGGTATAATTATTGTTTTCTTATTATGTGATACCATTCACAAGTGAAAAGTAACCCATATTCTTATAAAAAGTATTTTCATATATGTTAGTATCCTATAATCATTATTTTGTTTCCAAGGGAACATGATCTAATAAAACCTTCAATCATCTTACTTTGGATATATTAGGGTCATTTTTTGTGGATTTCTTAATGAAACACATTTATTTTTCTTGTTAATTATTATTTGATGAAATTATAAAGGTTTTATTATTTGGAACAAACACACACACACATTTTTTTATCATTTTGAGATTTGTGGGTATGTTATAGTCCTGTAATGCATTGGATAAACTATTATACCATATGAGATCAAAAATGTACACGAGTAGTTATACTATGCCAAAAGGTACACATGTGTTTAGTTCAAGCCTAAAAAATAATACAAGTAGCTAAAAAAAATCCTATAAAGGTACACTTGTGGTTATCCCAAGCCTAAATGGTTATATTGGTGGTTATACCAAGCCTACTATACTCTGGGAAGGTGGGTAGCATAATATATTATGTGATTTCCTATACTAATGATTATGTCACATTTCTATTTTATGCCATTTGTTTATATTATGATCTATGACCCATGATTACTGTTTATTATATTATGTCACAAACACATCCTTTTTTTGATTCATGATTTTTAATATATATATTATTGGTTATTATTTTTCTTATGTCATGTTCATGTACCCATACCCACATGTTTGAATTATCCTGACTTGTGACCTTTAATTGACATCTCTAATTCTTATCATTACTAACCATTTATGCTCACCATTTTCTTTTGCTTCCATTCCCCAAATAATGAAGAGTAGTGATACATATGATTCTTTTAAAAGGGTATCAGGTGATATTACATTTTTTTGGAAATATTTAAGTCTTACTTTAAAATATGAAGATTATATATCTAATACTAAATGACACTAAAAAATTGGGTTTTAGTATTGGAAGATTATTTATGATAGGAAATGTTTAAATTATGAATTTTATGTGAAAGATATACATGTTTATTTAAGTTAATGTTACTTCATTTCAATTAAACAATGAAAAGAATATGTTTTTAGAAATTGATATGGGTGTTCAGGTATGGGGAGTCTCAAGAGGTATTAGAGGTTTTTTCTTTACTGTACTAAAATTCTGGTTTGAGATATTTCATTGTAACAAGTATCCTGGTTTTGGTGGTTCAATTGACCACACCATCCCAAAAAGTGGTATTAGATCCCAACTTTTAGTGAAATTATTGATTGAAACACTCGGAGGAATCTAAATTTTTGTTCACTCTTAAATTGATGTTTTTAATGATAATTTAAAATCAGTGAAAGGTATTGTATCAGAAGAAGGTAATTTATTAGTAGATAAGTTTTATGGAATTGATTTTGGATTTTCTAGAATGACAAAGGATAATCATATGATTCAAAAGGTCCTTTATATTCCATTAAGTGGTGTGTCTCTGGAGAAAATAGAAAATGAATAATGTGACCAAAGAGAGAATTATTGACTTGGTTTAGTCAGGATCTTTTTTAATGAAATATTTCCTTTATCATTTTTAAATTTAATAAAATGGTAGAGATAATTTATTCCCTATAGTATTTTCATGATAAACCAAAAACAATTTATAAATTATATATATTGTGGTAGCTATTCAGCATGAGGTTATCCAAATAAAGACTAGTGGAATGTAAGATAAATGAATTCAATATTATCTCAAACTTTAATACGTGATGGTGAAATCTTGATTTGATTTATAGATATTACTTATACTATATTCATTACTTGAGATTTGTGATATGATGGTGACTGTTATTAGTAACTCATATAGAAAGAGTGATATTGCATTTGAGGATTTCTAGAAAATGATTCTCAATGGTGAATTTTGATAGAGGAAATCCTAGGAATCATCTATTAGTTAACTAAATAATAAAGTATGACTAAGGTTTCCCAAGGGGATATATTTAAAGAAAATATCAAAATATAGATTTTGTGAAAGAATATGTGGAATATCAGTAGGTACTGATCTAACATGATGGAGTTGTGGGAAGAAATGACATATCAACAAGTATAGAAAAAGTCTCTAGGAAAACTAGACAAGGAAATAAACTTCTATTATTTTAAATTACATTAGATAAATGGAAGTAAAAACAAAATTTTTCTCAATTTCAATGTATGATTGCAATCATGGGTGATTTATCGTAAAAAATATTTCCATGAAATTCCAAAATGTTAATGTATGGTGAATAATATTTATGAAATTTTCAAAAGAGATCATCTCATGTATAATGAAGCCTTGTATGTCATTTATAAGGGTGATTTAAATATATGGATTAATAATTATGGGTTATTTATACTCAGAGTATTTAGGAACATTATAAGATTTTAGAGGAACATCATTTATGTAGGTCATCTTGAAGAGGAAAGCTATGAAATGAAATTCCCAAATGGTGCCTGAGATATAGCTTGAGTATCTATGGTGGTTTCATGAGGAGTAATGGATATGATAATATATTAGGTTGGAATTATAGATGGGATTGTAATAATCAAAACCACATCATCAAAAGATCCATAAGTTTGGAAGTACATGCCCGATCATCTCCATGAGAATAATATAAAAGTTATAATATCTAATGTCATATTGAATATTGATCAAGTTAGGTTTCTTCTAGGTTTATTAACAATTTATAATAGTAGTGGAAGAAAAAGAAACCACAAATCTAGGACCACCATTGAATAAATATGAAACCATATAAAAACTAAAAATGAATAGAAACTATAAATGTGTCTACCATTCACCAAAGAAGCACCTGAAACCTTCATGATCTTCACCTGATGTGTAGTATGAGGATCACTAAAGTGGTATTTTAAAGGCTACTACTTCTAAAGGTATCCATGGGATTACTAGATAGTTATTCATATAAATAGGACTAATCACCCTCCATAGTGTCCTAGAATCCCATAAAGTAAATGAGGATGATGAAGAGAGAGTTATTTATATAAGTGTATCAACCAAGTATTATCACACATACTACCATCATATGGTAGGGGTCTTATATAGCCATGAGTATGATCATTTCTTTTTTAAATTAACTCATGTTTTATAACATATGAGTTAATTATTTGTCTAGTTTATGAATTTAAAATGTGAATGAAACTCTTTACTTGAATTACATCCCACGAAATGATTGAAAAAAATGATTACCTAAGTGGGTTGAACTACTAAAATACTAAAAAACATAATATTTTATTTATCATATGATAAAAGGTATTATCATTCATAAAATAATATTTCATAAAAGAATCAAAATATTATATGATATTATATAACTCATATATGTCTCATGGCTATATGCATCCCATTCATTTATCTTTAGGGAATATGTCTCCTTTATATCACATGGATATTTGAAGTTTTGAATGTTATGTGATAGGGAAATAGAGAATTTTAAACTCCAGTTTATATAGAAAAAATCCCAAATTTCTAAATTTTCAATTGGTTCTGTTAGATGTTTTTGGACATAGCCCTATTTGGCCCCTTAGAGGTGCTCTTAACTTTGAAAATTTTATTAACGATTCTAATAGAAAAGATTTAGTTTAATTTTTGTAGAATACTTTCGTGTTTTTAAAGATTTTTTTCAATGGAAATAAATGGTTGAAATGGAATGTCTCATTAAGTTGAAATTTATTCATTCTGAAAATTATGGTGAATACATCAGACAAAACTTCAATATATATTTTCAAAAGAATAAGATAAGCCATGGGAAGATAATTATTGGAACACAACAAAATAATAGTGTAAAAAAAGATGAATCAAAATTTGAAAAAAGGATCAAATTATGTGATTACACTCTGAAATATATAGGGTAATTTATGTGGAGGTTGTCAACAAAACAACAAACCATGTCAATATGAGTCCAAAATCGGTGGTTGGGAAGGAACTTCTGGAGGATATGTGGTCTGGTAAATGATTAGAAGTTTTATATCTTAAAGAATTTGTAATCCTAGAATATGTTCAAATTAATTAAAATTATTGATACAAAATCATAAAAAATAGAGTGTGTGTTATCTCATTGTGTATGGAGATGAAAATTCAAGATTTGGGATATGAAATGATGATAGAAGACAAGTCATCCAAATATGTGATATTCTCTTCAATGAGATAGTTATATGAAAGGAAATTAAATTTATAGATATGGAATTTGAATGATATAAATCAACTATAAAAGTATAATTTTTTCTATGTAAGAACACCAAAAATTGAAAAAATATAGAGAACATAGATTAAAGTCATAGAATTTTAGAGGTAAGGTCAGTGAAAGATATACCAAAAAGTTCAATAGATTTTAATTCTTGATTAAAGTCCTTGAAAATTGAATATTTTTAATATAGGGTATACAAAATTAGTATATAGTATCCAATTTAGTTGTGGAGATCAAAGAAGTTAGAATACCAGTTTAAATATTTGCGATGACATGAAATTTCTACTTTTATTGGATTCTTGTGAAACTAGATGTCTAGAAGAAGTGACAGAACTCAGTGAATTAAAACAATGGAATTTAATAATAGATAAATATTTTTTTCATTTAATTCCAATAGAACTTGGTAATTTACTAATTTATTAAAAGTTAAATGAGTATGTGATAATAAAGGGGTTTATCGTTTGTCAGAATAAGATAATAAAATGAAGAGCTTCAGTGCATGACTGGTGGTAACGATATTTCAGCAAAAGGAAGGAGTTGATTTCGGATAAATATTATCACTCGTAGTTAAAAATAAAACAATATGGGTAGTTCAAAGTGTGGTGTAATTATATTTTATGTACTATTTAAAGATATATGTTAATATAAATTTTTTCATGGTAATTTGGAGGAAGATATTTATATAAAACTACCAATAGGTTTCACATAAGAAAGGAATAAGAATTTATTTGGTAAACTAAATACAAGTCTCTATGGGTTAAAGTAAGTTCCATGATAATGGAATCATGAGTTAAATTATTTTATGTTGGAATAATGATTTGAATGGTCCATTATAGATCATTGTTTCTATGAGAAGGAATGGAATGATGTTATATTCATTATACTACTTATGAATGGAGATGAAATGTTGTTGGAAGGTCCTTTGGTTTCATTGATTCAGGAGATGAAGAGTAAGCTATCTGAAAGTTTCATGATGAAAGATCATGGGAATAAAAATAATATTTTGAGGATGTTTATTCAGAGTGATATGAAATTCATGAACATGGTGTTTTCCGATAAATACTACATCCAAAAATCATTGAAAAATTTTAAATGATAGGATGCAAGAGTTTCGTAACCCCTCTTTGCAAATACATAAAATTAACCATGGAATATGAAACAAAAATATATCATTTGTCTAAGTACATGGAAAAATATTTCATTGCATTGGTTTTTAAAACATTTACACACATAGTTTTTTTACATGTTCATATATTTATTTTGTAGTCGGTGTTGTAATTCACTTGATATAAAACCCTGAAAAAGAACACTGGGAAGTCCTCAAGTTGACTATCCAATACTTGCAAGTATTAGAGTAAGTTTCTCTATGTTGTAGGGAGGAAGATATTTTTCAAGGAATTATGGATGTAAAAATCCATGGAGATTCAGATACCTAGAAGATAATGACTATCTTTATGTTATGATTAGTTGAACATCATAGATTTAGAGTATTTTTACTCTATTTATAATGAAATAAGAGTATATAATATCAATTGAAGAAGGGAATGAGTTGGATTGGTTAATGAATTTATTTAATGGCCTAGAATAATTCATGAAAGTGGATTCCTTTCGATGATAATTAGATTGTGATTCACTTGGATAAGTTATCCTATGTTCCATGCAAGGAAACATCACATTGACAAGAAGTACCAATTTTTCAAGAACATATTAGAGGAAACAATTTTAGATATTTAAATTTTTTCTGGAATAAAAAACTAACAAACATGTTCACTAAATCATTATTTCATGAATTTATTAGGAAACATCCTTCCTTGGTGATTATTGGGTGAATAGAAGGAGGATGGATATAACTACATGATACAGAGAGAAAGGTAATATTTCTTGATTTTTTCCAAAGTGCCATAGAGTTTATATTGCTTCCCTAAAACAACCTTCAAGTGGGATATTGTTAGAATGTGTAGCCTTTTTTAGTTCACCATAATATATTTAATGGAATTTCATTCAATAGGATATGGATTTTCTAAGAGTTAATAAATCAGTAATATGATCTCTATATAAGGTAGTAGAACCACCATAAGTTCACATCTTCCTATGGAGATATGGATGACTAAAATTTTGGTAAATAAGAACGGTCCAATATCATGTAAAATAGAATTATAAAAAAATACTACCATAAATGATCACTAGGTAAAGTGATCGATGTCAAAGGGATACTAGAGATCGTTAGTAACCTATCCATTTAGAGGGATCATCATGAAAGTTTGATGTAAATTGTCACACCCAAGTGGAATTTTTAGGCATTTAATATTTATTTATAGTTCACTTTTTCATTTATAACCTTTATAAACATTTCTACTCAAAATTTAATGTTTTTGGGAGGGCTGGTGATTGTGTATGGTTGTAAAAAACATGCATTAACTGTGCAAGGGTTGTAGAAATTTGGGAATGGGGAATTTTACATTCTTTCAAACCATGTAGTACCTCTAGGATGATATGGGTGCTATGAAAGAGTCACCCACATGATTGGTTAATGGTTTGGAAGATCATGCAGCCAAGACATGTGGTATACATAGAACTTAAATTTTTAGAAAAATAGAAACAAACTCTAGCCTGATTTATCCCCTCTCACCCCCTTTTTATTCCAATCATGATCACTCTCCCCCCAGGCACACCACCCATCCTTTCTTATTTTCTATTGTCTTTAATGTCTAGGTGGATTTATCATATATTATTTAATAAACCCTCAATTTAGTATCTCCACCCCCTTTATTTTGATGTTTTATCTCTTTCCTCATAATTTACCTCTAACCCAATGGTTATGGGGGCCTAGGGTTTATCTAATCAGAATCATATGGTGTGATTCTTAATTATCATGGTATTTTCTTGCTTCTATAGTCCCCACTTCTCTTGGATTGTAGTTCCTAATTGGTTTTTGGTGATTTAAATGGAACAAGTAGGTGTAATAATGTTATTCTATTGTTTGAAGAATCTAATATGATTTATGTGCTGTCCTAGACCCGATTCTCTCCTGAGTAATCAAACCTAGATGGTCACATGGACTGAAGCATGCCTCCCCTTATACAAGATTCTACTGACTAGAATCGAGGGCCTTAGGTGTGATAGTGGGGAGACTATTCCCTATGTTCAGAGAGGATCACATCTATGATATGGCATAATAAATATTAGAAGCAATATAATACTGAATATGACTGGAAGAAAAATCAAGCATAATTATTGAGGTAATAAATATCCCCGAACTCAAAAATTTCTGTAAAATGTATCATATAAAAAATGATGATTTCATTCCATGCATCTACAAAAGGAAACAACGCACATACTTGGTAGTAGAACGTTAGTACAATAAAATCTATAAAAAAGAATAAAAAAGGCTAAAAACTATCCAAGCATCCCAAGCACTGGACTAGTCATCTGCTACCAAGATCCCATCCTAAGTGAAGCACGTCAAGTTTCCAAATAAGGATGCTTCCCATTGTACACATATGTGATCATATAATCTTCCCATGTACCAACAGAGACCCAGATAGTGTTTGAGATAAATATCATTAGTCCACCACTAATTACATCTTTACAAATACAGTCTGTGTATATAAACTGTATAGTGTGTGGGTATATATAAAATTAAAGTAGTAAAAATAAAAAACTCATACCTTATTTTTCATTAGCTGGTGTCTGAACATATAACCATCTAATTAATTATAGTTTAGTTTATAATAACCATATCATGTATAATAGGTACCATAAATACTATAACATGAATAATAATAAATGAGGATCCAAGGTGTAACCAAGGCATCCTAGACCTTAGAGGTTGAGGAAACTCATAATAGTATCACACAAATTCTAGATATAAGATGTTTGAGTGTAATCCACCAGGAACTCCCAAGGTATTTTATTATAAATGAGTATGATCAATTATAGGCTAATCTGTGGTGCTATGTGTCTAAAGACATCAAGCTGAATCCAAGGATTGTATCCAAGTAATTCTAATATCCAAAAAAAGATGTTAAGTGAGCTGTCAGTATGATGCTGAGGAATTAATGTAATAAGGAAAATTCTAGATTCTATGGTGGTATCTTCGATGAAAATCATCTCAATGAATTATAATATAATTCTATGAGTGATCAAGGAATTCCCTTAGGAATCCAAAGATGGATCAAGTATGACCATTCTTACAAATATGAAAAAGGTCCCATAATAAAAGGCACATTGTAATTATTCCATTTATATCATATATCATAATTTTCCATGTAATACTACTTCTATATAATATTTAAATAGTAAAATTCCATTACATTTCATTTCATTTGATATGGTGAATCAAGGACATAAAACAAATATCAATTCAATTACATAATCACTTGTCAGGTTAATTTTATTACATTTTTTTTCATGACAAGGAGAATTAAGTACATGAAAACATTATAAATTAAATGTATATTCATTTAACCTAGACATGTAATATCTATAAATATATACTTTCCATATCATTCATTTAAATATTTATTAATTATAAAGGAACTCTTACCTTGCCAAAGGTCATGTCGGACGCACCTGAATGAGAGATGCTCGGTGGAACTGGCATACACATAGTGGAAAAAAATTATAGATGGAAATATTTCAGGGGATGATTCTTAGAAAACATACCTTATTCTTAAAGTAGATTCCTCATATATTATTGTCCATTAGATTTTACTATATTAGAAGAAAACAGATGAATGGGTAATGCCTTTAAAATAGGACATTTGAGACTGCATCAAAATGGCATCGCCAATAAAAAGAATTATGAATAAACATGCCTAATGAGTGAAGAAATTACTGAGTGGAATCGAATGAGAAAACCAGATAATGATTCTGTAACTGCATGGAAGTGTTATTCAATCACCTAGGTGAAAGGGGGGAGTTCCTCTCATGGGAGATGAAGGGAGCTGATTTCTGCTAGAATAATGAAATTAGAAGGAGGGTTAAAGTTATAAGGATTTAAGGGAAATATGGTAATTTCTCCCAACATATAGTGGTCTCACCGTTTGGTTTCAGGGTTGGTCAGGCCATGTTCACACCATGCTGTATGTATTACCTCTTTACCCCCTCACATGACTATGTCATATGGTTAGAAAAACCATGCACCAGCTGTGTGTTTTTCCTAATTTAAAAATTGTAGAATGCTTGCACGAGAATGCAGATTGGGTTGCCCTGTTAGGAAAAAACATATGGCCCTTGATACTCATTAAAACACCTCGGATGGTTAAGAGAAATTGTGTGGACTGGGCGGAATGGTTTTTACTAACCATGTGGCCCATCTAATTCTTCCCCCAGTTGGGTTTTTTAGCTTCGATCAAGCCCTGGAGACCCCCATTTCTTCCATAGAATCATTGGGAATACAAATGAGGTCAAAACCAAGGAATTATAATGAAATTAAAAGGTTCTTGACCTCATAAAAAATATAGGTTCTTACAGTCTTCCCCCATAAAGGAAGTTATCTCTAGGTTTCCCTCTGAAGGGTGGAAGAATGCTGTCTTTGAACAACTCTAGCCACTAAGAACATAAATTGGAATCCCCTTACCAAATATTATCCTATACATGACCATTATTCTATATCACCTATACTAAAGGTAAATACCATACATGGAGAGAATTGTTTCTCTGATCAATGATTTATAGAGGATATATCTCAAAAGAAGCATTGAAATCCTATTAAACATCACTATGATCAAAATTATGAGACTAATTATCATAGTAAAGGTAAATTTGTGAAACATGGAAGATGTTATTCATGAAATGGTACCTATGAGATAAAATAAAATAATAGGCTATTAGAAAAAATATATCTAAAATATGATACTACCCAACAAATAAAGGTTACATCTTCTGTTGCCTTCATATCCACCTATTCCCACATCTATGTTATTCCCATAAGAAAACACAATCCATGAACATGAACTATAGATATTTTCAATGATGATCAACATATGATTCATGTCTATATTGAGAAATAGATAATTGTAGGATCGAAATAATGATATAGATGCTCAATTAAAAGATGGGGTGAATTGTAAGTTTAAAAACATTAGTTTTCATCCTTAAGGAAAACTATGTTTAACAAAGTTAAACAAGGTAAATTCACAATAATTATTTTAGTTCTATTAAAAAAACATTGTAGGTTTTGGAAATATGGTTCCAGAAATGAATCTTAAGGAAAGTTTACATGGAAAAGATTCTACCTTAAAGAATATAGAATATTACTTATGAGAGTATACAAAGGTACAAGAAAGTATAATAAGATTATACATTATTCATTTATCAAAAAATAAAGCGAAAATAAAATTGATACAAGACAAGTAAAAAGTATGAAATCTTTTAACCCCAAGAGTAGGGTTTCCAACAACCTTGGATAAAGGTCCCTTGTTTTATAATTTCAAGAAATTATATCTTACCCACACCAGGGTAAGACCTCGATAGGAATATCAGAATATATCTTTCTATCCCCGCAATCCATCAAACATTAAGGTAGATTGAAGATATGTCTTCTTTTCCCTCGAAGTCCTTGAACTTTAAGATAGTCATCACCTCTGTCTTCTTATCTCCAGAAGCCCTTGATTGTACTCAACAAAAATTAGTGTCACACGAAGAAATATGAACACGATATTCAGAACTACACAAAGCATGAGAGTCTCTCTCTCTAGAAATCACTTCAATAGAATGAAATATCTAGAGTAATGGAATGGCTTGTGGGCTTGTTCAAATGAGTTCATATTTATAGGCACTTCTCCAATGACCAGCTCCCTCCTCCAACAGTCAATTTTTTCCATGAATCTCAGAGGGACCTGTACACGTGTCACTCAATCAATGGTTAGTTAGAAACATATTGTATGAAATCATTACATAACAAGTGTAAGGAAAATGAAGATATTTAACCAAATTTATTTTTCAGAGTCTAGGAAAAAATAGAATTCAGAATCTAACCAAATAAATAATCAGAGTCATTAAGACATGGATATTCAGATTTTGTTTTTCTAAGAATTAGGAATATAAAATCTAAAGATCTCAGAGTCTGAATTCCAATGAATTTAGTGTCTGAATTCTGGGGAATTTAGATTCCAAATTCTTAAGAATCCAGATTCTGAATTCTGAGGAATTCAGAGTCCAAATTTCAGAGAATTAAGAACCTGAATTTCAGAGAATTGGGAACCTAAATTTCAAAGAATTTATAGTCTAAATTTTAAATAATTCAGTGTCTGAATTTTAAAGAATTAAAAACATGAATTTAGAGAATTCAAAGTCTGAATTTTAGATAAATTTGGAAACTAAATTTATAGAATTTGGAATCTAAAAATAGAACACTCTATATCCAAGGAATTATATGATTCTGACATTTTAGTTTTGAAACCAAATTTTAGACATAGTAATCAAAATTGTTAGATTTAGAGGGATTATAAAGAAAAGAATGAAAATAAAGGTAAGAATAAAAAATTCCTTATATAATGGAAATTTTACTTATGAAAATAATTATTTGGAAAAATATAGTTTTCCTTAAGATAAAGTGTTTGAGATTTTAAAAACGTAGAGAAATGGAAAGGTCATAAGGAAACCTTATTGACTCAACAATCTCCACCTTTTTGGAAAGTACAAAAATCCTTATGAAAAAGAATATAAGGAATTAGAATTTTCCTTTATTAACATAAAAGAAAAAATTATCTCCCTTTACTTATGAATCATGATGAATATTACTAACTATCCCTTAGGTTTTGAAATATCTAGGGATCATATTCTTGACTTACATAAAGAGATTTTTCTTTTTCTTGCTTAAGGAAATATTCTTTGATAAAATTTCCCCTTAGATAGACTCCCCATTACTTATGGAATTCTATTCTTTACTTAGTATTATTTTTATCATTCCTTTCTCCCACATTGTGGTTTTAAAAAAGGAATTGAGAAAATGGAGAAAAATATGGTTCCTACAATATTAGTACTATACAAAAAAACACATAAATGAATAAAAAAAATTTCCTTACGATTGAAAGAATTTGTCCAATAAAGAAAATACAACAAATGATCAAATTGGAAGAAAAAAAAATCCTTTTTTATCCTTAGACATTAAATTCATCATGATGGTTTTGAGTTTCTTAAACTCCTTGTGATCTTCTTCAAAGAACTTGAGAAATTTTTCCTGATCCTCATTTTTCTTTTCTAGAGCATTGATCTTTTCTTCCCGAGCCTTAAGAAATTATGATAAAGTCTTCAAAATCTCTTCTTTCTTACTAATATTATCTTCAAACACAATTATGAGATCTCTTTGCCTCTTAAAATTCATAGCAACTGAATTAAGTTTCTCATTCATATCCTTTACTTCCTTTTTCTGAAACTATTTGTTCAATATTGAGCATCTCATCAAAACTTGTAGTAAGTTCCATGATCATGAAATCTTTGGTTTCAAAATCATCCTTTACATTGTCTTGAAATTCATAAAATATTTTCATCTCTTCAATTATTTTTCTTGACCAATTTTTAATTTCCTGGCATGAACTCTTGTAAACTTTATACCCAATGAAGAAAGATTTGAAACTGGCCGCACGCCTAACAAACTTATCTATAAGAATGGAAACAGAATATGATTTCTGATTTAAATAGTGTTGAAGCATATGGAACCTCGAGTATATACTCAGAAACAAAGTAATGGTATCAACAAACTTATTCAAAAATTGGACCACAAAGCCATGACCCTAAGAGGATGATTCTAAATCAGATTCTCCAGTTGGTGAGGATTTTTTCTCTATCTATTTAGCTTTTCTATTTGACGTACCACCAACATCTTTCTTTGACACCACGTCTTTCCTCAGTGTATCAACCAACACCTATTTTACCTTATGAGTTCTTATAATGATCTATATTATTTATGGAAATTAATGTTCACTATATGATAGTTGAACTATGTTATCTTTCTCAATTTTTTTTTTCAGCATCTACCATTAGATCATCTTGTAGAAGAAAGTCATGGTTGCTACTTTCATCAGCAAATGGTTTATTTACTTCTTCATAACCTTCTTATTCTTTTCTTGGGGTATAAAGTTTTGAAGATTCATCTTGAGAATTCCAGATTGATAATTTCTCAGAAGGACTGTACTTCTCATGATATTATTCCACTTGTCTTATCATATCAACTTTATCATCACTTCCTTCCTCTTCGTCTCCTTCTAATTCCATTTTGTGAACTATTTATTCATATTCTTCTTGTTCTAAAATTACCATTTTATTTCCCGGACTCACTGGATGTGATTCAAGAAGAAACAATTCTAGTTCCTGGACTTGTTCAGAGGCTTTCTCACTGTCTTTGAGAAGAGCATGAACTATTTCAGCCTCTGTCATCTTCTTCCTCTGCTTATTTAGCTTTTCCTACTTCTAAAGCTCCTCAACAACCTTAATCTTCAATGATCTTGCCTTAGTAGGGTCCAAGACAAAATTAAGTTCCCATTCCTTCCTATTATTATTATCTTCTTTCCCCATGGAATCTACTTCATCTGGATAAGTCTTTTGTTTCTTAGGTTTTGGAGGTGCGTATTGGGTTTCTTGAACTACATTATTTTTTTCTTTCACTTTTGATTCCTTCACCATTATCTTCTTCCCACCTTTCCTGGAATTATCAGCCACTTCTAGTTTATTTGATAAAACCTCGATTTCATACTAAAATAAATTATTGAATTCTTCAGATTCACTATTGAATCCAACCTCCATCCTTCTAAAGGTATCATCACTCAACAACATAACCTTGAAAATCCTTGGATTATAACTACAAGAGATATTGAATGATTCTAGACAAAGGACTATGATCTTGGAAAGAATAACCTGATACATAATGATTTGTGATTTGAGAGTCCAATTTTTGATATTCATGATTGTAATCAAGACATACTTCACCAAATTATTCTTCCTGAGGTTCACCAGAAAATACAGAATATAGATATCACTCTTCTTTAAGGATTACTTATCGACTTTTCTAGAAATGAGAAAACCCTAAACCCATAATTCAAGAATTCCTAAATTTGTAGAGGGATGAAAAATATTTGAATACCTCAAATGTTTCAAACCAAGGCTCTCAGAATCCTTATCTTTATCAAATGATCCTGATACATTCGATAACTTTTGGGTGCAGATGTCAGATTCAACCTCATACAGAATTCCAAATAAGTATTCATCCTTGATATTGGAAAGGGAATGAGTTTTTCCATAACTCTTAAAAGAAAACTTATCTCTCCCTCCTTCATTAACGAAACTTATAGTCTCATAAAATTATACTAGTAACTCCAGATAAACCGGATCATGTGCCATCAGTTTGGATACACACATGCTCTCTCAACCAATCAACTGGATATTATTCAAAATAATAGAATCATACTTAGAAAAGTTCTTTGGATCTATTAACCTTTCCCTGTAGATCTTCAATTCTGAAATTTACTTAAGTGATGTCATTTTTTTCTAAGGAGAAGTTTCCAAAGACATTTGGAATTAAGAAAACAAGAAATACATAATGACCCTTATATAAAGAAGTAGAGTTTCAACATGCCAAAACTATATAACCAATGCGGGACAACCATAGGGGGGCATTTAAATAGGAATTTAAAGCAACAATTCAACTTCCTAGATTGATCCAACGGTTGAAACAAGCACAATTTGATCGTATGGTTGAGATGAAATCTGAATAAGGATTTTTATAGGTTCCTATCTTTTTAGGTTTTTAATGTAAAACATTAGGATTTATTGAAAAGTGAAATCGAAAAATTTGTTTAAAACAAGAGGAAGATAATAACAAGTAAAAATTTTATTACGAATATTTATCTAAGGAAACATACCATCCATATTGATAAAAAAATAATTAGTAATGAGGAAAATTATTCTTGAAGAACATTAGATTCCAAAAAATTTCCTTAAGAAAGAAAATTTTGGATTCTGGAACTTTTGAAAGTAAATTGGATTACGAAAAATTTTGATTACGAAAATATTGAATATAAAAAATTTTTATTATGAAAAATTTTGACTGCAAAAATTTTGACTAATTTTTTTTTGACTTAACAAGCCAATGTACTCCCCCTATTAAAATAGTTTCTTATAGTAAGGATATATGTTTCATCAAAAAGATAATATTGAAGATTATCTTATGGTTATAATTCCAAACTTTTTTTAATGTATTCAAATATATCAGATGGTAAATATTTTGTGAAAATATCATCAAATTGATCTTCCATTATGATAAATTGAAGAATGATATATAATTTTATTGTGTGATCCCTATGAAAGTGATGCCTAATTTATATGTGTTTTTCATGGGAGTTATGTGAAGAGTTTTTTCTTAGGGCAATGCAACTAGTGTTATCACACAATATTCATGTTTTGGTAGAACTCATGCCATAGTCTGTGAGTGTGTGTTGCATCCACAATACTTGAGCACAATAACTTCTAGATTCTATATATTCAGCATAAATAGTGGAAAATGCTACTGAGTTTTGCATTATTCATGACCAAGAAACTAATGAATCTCCTAAGAAATTAAAAGTTCCAGATGCACTTTTCCTATCCATTCTACATCCACCAAAATCCGCATCTGGAAAACTTTTTAAAACAAGATCATTTCCAGAAGTATAAAAGAGTCCTAAATCCATGGTTACCTTTAAGTAGAAAGAAATTATTTTCTTTAATTTTAATAGATATTCCTTAGGATTGAATTGATATCTTTCAAATAATCAAACTAAAAACATTTATCCTAGAAAACTAGCTATCCAGTATAGTAAACATCCAATCATACCTCTAAACGATGTTTGATCAACTGGTTTCCTAGCTTCATCAAGATCAAGAGAATTTGAGGTACCAATTGGAGTACTTACACTGTTAGTGTTATCTAATCCATACTTTTAAGAATATATTTAATATACTTATGTTGGGATATATATGTTCTTTCTGGTTTTTGAAAAATTTGAAAACCTAAGAAAAATGTTAATTCACCCATCATACTGATTTCAAACTTAGATTTCATTCGATTCACAAAAAAACCAGTTAAATATTTCTAAGTTGAACCAAATATAATGTCATCAACATAAATTTTAACAATAAAAAATTTCTTCTTATATTTCTTTATAAAAAGGGTTGGACAATAATTTCCCTTAACATAATTGTTTTGTAGAAAAAATCCTTTAAGTCTATCATACCTGACTCCAGGGGCTTGTTTAAGTCCATATAAATCTTTGGTAAGTTTGAAAACATGTTCAGGATGTTTTTTGTCTTCAAAAACAGGAGGTTGTTCTACATAAACTTCCTCATGAACATATCCAATAAGGAAATAACATTTTACATCCATTTGTAAAAGTTTGAAATTAAATAATGCAGCCAAGGCAAGTAGAATATGAATAGATTCATGTCTATCTACTAGAGAATATGTTTATTCATAGTCTATTCCTTCTTGTTGATTATAGAGTTTAGCAACTAATATATCTTTATTTCTTAAAAGGATTCATTTTTCATCACACTTATTTCTGAATACCCATTTTACTCCAATAATAGATTTTTCCTTAGGTATTTAAACTAAGGTCCATACTATATTCCTTTCAAATTCATTTAGTTCATATTTCATGGATTTAATCTTATCATCTTCACCTAATTATTCATTAGTAATTTTTCGTTCTAATTGGGAATGTAATGCTATATATTCTACTTTATTTCTTAAGTAAATTGTAGACCGTAAAGGTTTATTTACATAACCAATGATATTATCACTGGGATGATTCTTAGGAAACAACTAATTTGGATTTTGTAAAATATATTCATCAACATATGGTATTAAATATTCTAGGTTAAATGATTTAGAAATATTTTCATGAAAATTTTCCTCATCAAAAGGATCTTCTATCAAGGGTTAATAATCATTTTTTGAAAACATATCCAAGGATGTTGGTTGAAGTTGTTGAAAAACAAATGGACCAGTTTCATCAAATTTAACATGCACTATTTCTTCAACAGTACAAGTATTTTTATTAAAAACTCTATAACCCTTAGAAGTTGTGGAGTATCCTAAGAAAATTCCTTCATCAGATTTGAGTGTGAATTTATCTAAATTATATATATTATTTAGAATAAATACTTTGCAACAAAATATTTTGAAATAGGAAAGTCTAGGTTTTCTACCATTCCACAATTTGTAAGGGGTTTTGTTAAGAAAAGGTCCAATTAAAACTCGATTTATAGTATAGAAAGTGGTACTTACAGCTTCATTCCAAAAGTGTTTAGCTATAGAATATTCAATCTACATGGTTCTAGTTATCTCTTGAAGAATTTGATTTCTTCTTTCAACAATACCATTTTTTATCATTTTTAACTTGGGCTCTAAACATTTTGAAATAGAAAAAAGCTTCAAATTTCTTTGCTAGAAAATAGACCCATGTAAATCTAGTGTAATCATAAACTAAGAAAAATACATAATATTTGACTCAAAAAATTCCATTTTGTGTTGGACCGAAAAGATCCATATGCACTAACTGTAATGCATGAGAGGTTGAGACTTCACTGATTGATTTAGAACTTGATTTATGTTGCTTTCCATTTTGACAAGGATAACATACTTTTGAAGAATCAAATCTAAGATCTGGTATATCCTTCTCAGGTATTTTGATGGATAGTTTTCATAGGTTCCTAAAGTTACGATGTCCTAACCTTCTCTGCCATAACCAAGATTGATCTTCCATTGCACTAAGGCAAGGTAGATATTTCCTCCTAAGGTCTTCTAAGTTTAGTGTGTATATATTCTCTTTCCTATCGGTTGAAAGAATAAACTATTCCTTAGAAATGTGCACTAATCATTTATCATTCCTAAAATTCAGAAGGTAACCTTCATCACATAATTTACTTATGCTAATGTGGTTGTTCTTAAGACCTTTAATGAATAAAAAATTTAAAATTAATGTTTTTAAAAGAAAAACCATGTTACATATACCAATAATTTCTCCATGAGAATTATCTATGAAAGTTCATTTTCCTCCTTTTGTCTTGATAATCTTTTCAAATAACTTTTTTTACCAGAAATATATTGAGAACATCCACTATCCAAGTACCACGTATTACTGTGGGTTCTATATTTATTTTCATTTTCCATTAGACAATGATTTTAAATGGATAATATGACTAGTAGACCAAGATTATTCTGATCAGAAGATTCATACTCTAAGGATTCATCATAAGAGTCACCACCACTAGCACTGCAGCTATCATTGAATTTCAGAATGTTCTTATATATAGCTTTGTAATACTTATTTCTATTCCTCTCAGAATTGTTTTCCTTTCTATCATTTTTCTTAATCATAGGACAATCTGGCCTGATATGCACTGCTGTTTTTAATTCATAGAAAGTGGCTTCTATGCCTTTCTTGTATTTTATTTATTTCATGTTATATCTACACTGAATGTATTTCTTTATAACTATCTTGTTCATCCTTAGATAAAGATTAGATAACTCATTCTCAGACAGCTCACATTCACTAGATTTCTATAAAATAGTGAGTTTCTTAGACTTTAATTTTGTAACCCTTTCAAGAGTCTTGGATTTAGTAGTAGTAAAATCTACAGTTCCATTTCCATTATTCTTTTTATTCATATCAGTATCTCTTTTAATTCTTATCTCATGTTGAATAAGTGTTCCAAAAAGCTCATCAAGAGTAATTTGAGATACTTTCCTATTCTCATCAACAGATGTTCTCTTAGATTCCCACTATTAGGAATGATATCTATAATCTTGTCCACAATATCTTCATCATCAAGTCCTTTCTCTACCATATGTTGTGAGCTGCTAACAATGTTTATAAATCTTTGTTTCACTTTGTAAACTCGTTTTCCATAGGGAAATAGAAATCCATGGTATTCTAATCAAAGCATATCTATTATAGACTCCATAAATTTGGATGTACCAAAATGTGTAAATTCCAATTTATTCCAGATGAAGTTAATATATTCACAAGAAGAAATTTGAAAATATATATTCATATTCATAGAACATAACAAAGTATCATGTACCTTGTAATTTAGTTGATATTCTGACATTTCTTGGTGGGTAAAGGTTCTGACATCCTTATCCAGAATCTTGTAGTCTCTAGTAAGAATATGAAAGTTGTCCACTCCAGTATTAATAAAAAAAGTCTTCATTATATCTCTCTAATACTTGTAATCATTCCCATAAAAAATAGGTGGTCTGGTAGGATTTATATTATCAATCAAATCAACATTCATTCCTACCATTCTATAAGAGAATATCATTCCACAATACACTTGTTAATAGAAATGGTTTGTAAACAGAGATAAATATCCCTAAGCAATGAGAAATTTAGAACAATGAAAACTTGATAATGAAAACTTATATGTGAATATAAGTAATTCAGAGACTTCCTATGATTCCAATAGAAAGATTGAAATAATGATGTAGATGATCAATTACAAGACGTGGGTGAATTTTAATTTAAAAAACATTCATTTTTAACCTTATGGAAAAATATGTTTAAAACATTTAAACAAGGTAAATTCACAAGGCCTATTTTAGTTCTATTAAAAAAACTTTCTAGGATCCGGAAATATGGTTCCGGAAATGAACATTATGAAAAGTTTACAAAGAAAAGATTCTACCTTAATGAGTATAGAATATTTCTTATCAGAGTATATAAAGGTACACGAAAGTATAAGAAGATTATAATTTCTTCCTTTATAAAACATATAATAGAAATAAAATTGAAAAAAACAGGTAACAAGTATGAAATATTTTAACCCAAAGAGTAGGTATCCAACAACCTTGGATAAAGGTCCCTTGATTTATAATTTCATGAAAATATGTCTTACCAACACCTGGGTGTTCCCTCGATAGGAATATCGGAATCTGTCTTACTATCCCCACAATCCCTCACACTTTTAGGTAGTTAGAACCCATGTCTTCCTATCCCCATAAGTCCTTGAACTTTAAGGTAGTAGGCACCTCTGTCTTTCTATCCCCTGAAACCCTAGATTGTACTCAGCAAAAATTAGAGTCGCATGAATAAATCTGAACAATATGTTCATAACCTCACAAAGCATGATATTATCTCTCTATAGAAATCACTTCAACAACATGAAATATCTAGAGTAATGGAATAGTTTTTTACCTCGTTCAAATGAGCTCCTATTTATAGGCACTTCTCTAATGGTCTCCTCCCTCCTCCAATAGTAAATTTTTCCTTGAATGTCGGAGGGACCTATACACGTGTCACTCAATAAATGGTTAGTTAGAAACAAATTTTACGACATAGTTTCATAACAAGTGTAAGGAAAATGAATTTGTTTAACCAAATTTATTTTCAGAGTCTATCTGAAAGGATTGCATGAGGGAACCTGTTTAGGTATATAATCTCACAGAAATATAGTTTTCCAAGATCATCAACTGAGAAAGTCTTCCAGATTAGAAGGAAGTGAGATAACTTTTTTAGTCGATCTTGGATTACCCTAAACACATCGCTACCTAAAGGATACCTTGATAAAACAACCACAAAATCCATCACAACATCTTCCCATTTCCATTCTAGGACAGATAATGACTATTATATGACATCATATTGTTTGTTCTCAACCTTCAACTACTAATAGGTGGAACACCGTGTAATAAATTCTACAATCTAAAATTTCACCCCTTGTTTGATCCCATATTTTTCTAGGTACATAACTCATTCATTTTTTCATTTGAGAGTTTGTGGCTGAGGCTTGTTTAGATATGGAAAGTCTTTATTGGAGAAAATGACCTAAAGTTTAAGGATATTTTTTTCCTGAATTAATAGTGTCTAGGTATAAAAATTTTAAATTAATTTATGAGGGGATTTTTGTATTGTAAGGCTTTGGAGGTGGTTCGGGTCATTTTTATTTAAAATTGATGAAAAAATATCAAAAAAACATTTACATCAAGTGTATATGTAACATGATGTGTAACTTATGTCAGACGCTTGTCTTGAACCTATACAAGGATTGAAATGGTCACACATCATGTAAACCATTCATTTTATGTAATATTCGATCAAGGTAAATATTAACCTAGGTTGATGGGTTTTTCAGTGTATCCTGGTAAAAATAAATGCACTACTTTTAAAATAGTTACATGCTATGTAATATCACATGTAGTAGTTTTAAAGGTTTCTTGTGGATATATTTTCATTAAATCCACTACATCATTCCTCCTATCATCCCTAGGGAATCACCTAAGAAATTTTGGTGTTCCATCCTCCTCTATGGACACCTCGTTTGTGTCATCGATCCCTAGAAAGTATTTGGCTTTGTTCTCCCCTTCCACTTCCATTGATATTCATTAGGAGAGTGGAATATTTTGAACAATTTCTTTTGTGATATTTAACTATGTTCTTTAGGTTCTTCAATATATATTTTTCAAATTATTACTCTTTGGAACTACCCTTTGGTAGTACTGCTTTAATCATTGGTTTAAGATAGGGGGTCTAAAATGTTATTCATATTGTCTTTTTAATTGAACCTGAGCCTCAGACCGGTTGGTGAGGTCTATATAAAGTGCATCCATGAGACCCAGGTTCAAAATCAGGAAGAGGAATAATTCTAGGTAACTGTAGCAGTACTGTGTGGGAACCGTAGTAGGTACTGTAGCCGGTATTGTTTGGTACTATCACAGCCAGAACTATTCAGCTTGAGGTACCAGTTAGGGCTTGGAGTCCTTAAGGCCTTCGGGCCACCCAGTACATTGGGTAAATAAGTATTTCGAGCTACCATTAAGGAATTCATGCCACCTCAAGGACTTTAGGCTTCTTCAAGGCCTTCATGCCACATGATTAGTGTAGTTTCTCCCGATAGATTCTACAAAAACAAGGCTTCCCTGGAAGATGATTCAGAGCAGGAAAACTCACTAGAGAAAAACCAAACGGATTTGGAAGAATGAGAGGGAATGGATACACCATCAAGACTAACCTATGCTTGAATGTGAAACTTAGCTATATGACCATGGAAAGGTGGAGATCTACCATCACGATGCAGTTGCTGGGGAGGGGAAGTTCCATGTAGTTCTCGTATGGTCGAATTCCCTAAGACCTTCGGGCCATGTAATTTATTTTAAGCCTATGGGACATGTAATATCTAAAGCCTATGGGCCTTTTAAGGGTTCTCCTACATCCCTTGAAAGGGGGGTTATCAAAAATCAATAAAAATGAAGGTCTTCAGGCCATTCGGGTATTGTCTATCTAATTGCATAGTATATAAAATACTACAATTGTTCCAAAATAGCTTATGACTAAATTAATCAAATTTTGAATTGGATTATTCCTTAGAATCCATTTGGATCTAATTTTTTATGACCTAGCTTATGGATACCATTTGGGTTATAGAACCTTTGATTATAAATGTTTTGACTGTGGATTAATGAGTGTTTATCATGACATGAGTTTTGGGTGATTTTTTTTGATAAATATTCCCCTTGACTTGACTTGATAATTGAAATGACTAGAAAGGGATTGGTTTATAACCAAATGATGAACAAAATATGTAATTATAAGATAAAGTGTAATTTTCAAAATTAACCATTGAGGATTATGATGTGATGTCCTTACTGCTACGACTAGTGATACATGCTATAATAATTATATACTGGGCTTGACCCTAACACATGCTTGGATTTTTATATAGTGGGAAATTCACCGTGATTCATGCTTAAATTCTTATATACTAGAAATTTCCATGATACCTACTATAAATATTATGTAGAAAGCTATTACTAGAGACACATTCTATAATGATTTTATACCGGGATTGGCCTAGATATGTGTTGAAATTAATATATACCTGTCTTGGACTTGATTTATTGCTGAAATTCTTATATAGCTTGCATGAATCAGACTTTTGTGATATATAAAATGGATATATGGTTATGGTTGTGAGACATGCTCATGGATATTTCAACATGGAACTGAATCAGGTTATGTTTCACCATGGTTATATGGATGGGGTTTGTGAGGTTATGAGACATTCCCAAAGATATTTCAGCATGATGTTGAAGAATGTTTATGCAGTATTAATTTAATTGTGTAATTAATTAATAAACCTATTTATTTCATTACGACATGAACAAATAATCATACTGGTTATTTTTAGACATGGTGGTTTAAACCTACTATGTTATACTCACACCCTATTATGGATTATATTTAGTACCCGGGTAGATTACATGGATGCAAGATTTGAAAAGGGTAAGGGACCTTGTTGTGGATTTTTTCTTGCTCTATGGCTGGATTTTGAAGATGGGAACAACATGGGGCTTTAGACTGGTGAATTTTCATCTTTATTTAAGTCTACATGTATTTTTTTTACTTATATCATTATATTTATTTACATTTCATCCCAAAATTACATTATTCCTTTATTATTTTCCGATCATTCAGTTTGATTTTATTCATTGGTTTTTCCATTTTATTGTGTCATTTTAATTATTTTGGCTACTTTGATATTTATCATTATATGATTATTCTTCTATATTGTAACTTTTTTAATCGAAGGTTTAGTCTCCCTAATATACTTATCTCACCCCCACTTCTAGTCAGGAACTTTCGACGTATGGGGACTCACAATTTATGTCTCGTAACCGAACCGTTTCAGCCATGTGAGAGAGTGCTAGATCAGAGGACATTATAAATTGGTATTAGAACACACTAGGATTATTTTTTATTTATTTACTATTTTTAAAAGGTTAAATGAAGACTAGGATTTTCTGAGACTTAGTAATGGTCCTGTTCCCTATATACGAGGGAAAATCTGAGTGCCTAGGGGTGGATTTTTGTTTATAATATTTTATTGTTATAGTTGATGTTATTTAACCTCATGTGATTCATATGTTGTGTAAGATTATTATTTCACGATGTTATTGGTTCTTGATATTTCTACTTAAGGACCATTATAGCACAATATGTGTAATCATGCATCATTATAAGAAAATAGGGATATGTATTGACATGACTTGTTCATGATAGGGACATATTTACTACATGTGATATACACATGCCTATTTGTACTATCTTATATGATACTTTTTTTGTCTGTTAAATGGAATGATGTTAATTGATATTTTATGGTAAAACACTTGTAAACCATGTATAGGGAGACCAGGTGTCAGTTGTTCTCTATTTTTGTCACCTATTGATATTAAACATATTGTTATATTCAATGTTCTAAGAAGTGTGTTTGTCATGAAGAGAAAATGACTCCACTCTATCTTCATGTTGAGATTTAGGAGAGTGGAAATTAGTACACTCATAAAACAGGTGAACCAAATGTTCCTATGGATCTAGAGGATCAGATTGATATTCGATTGCATGAAATCTTCTTAAGGGTCATGCAATCCATGGAAAGGGAGTTTGTTTGTACCATTCAATCAATATTTGAGTTGACAAGAGAGTTCAAGATGCATCGTACACCTAATTTCATCATGGAGGGATTCCCCTAGACAACTATGTTCTAGATCAAGCTAGTCTATATGATCTTTAAGAATATTGAGACACCCGTAGAAAAGATGGTGAATATTTATTCATATATGCTTCTTAGACAAGGAAAGTGTTATTGGGATATTCTAGAACAAGAATGGTATAAAGAGAGGTTATCTTGGAAGGAATTTGAGATGAGGTTTTTGATCTATTTATATCCTAAGATGTTGAGGTATGAGAAGGCTCTTGAGTTCATCCAACAAACATAGTAGGGTATGATAGTGATGGAATACACAGAACATTTCACCAACATGAAACAAATTGCACTATGTTTATCAGTTTATGAGATATCAAGAATGAGACGTTTTTAAGATGGGTTGCCCAATGTGATTACGACATAGGTAAACATGTTCCATCTGAGTAGTTTTTTGAGTGTGACGAATCAATCACTCATCACAAAAGAGAATCTAAGAGATGCCCCAAGTAGTGGTCAGGATGTTTCAGTAGGGGAAATTGGTAACACTTCTTCTAGTTTAATGAAGCATCATTATGTGTATTTTCTCCTAGGTAATAAATGATAGGGTAGTCATGGATGTGGGAAACCATATCCGGATCATGTTCCATTATAGTGTTATCTATGTTGAAATATGGGCTAAAAGTGGACTAAGTGCCCATACCCCTCTTTAGAGTGTCATTCTTATGAAACAAAGGGCCACATTAGGGGTTTTTATGGTAATGTATTAGAATAGCAGTGGTAGGGGAACAAGAAAGGTCTTGGAGTGTGGTAAGGACTCAGATACTCCTTAGTAGACATCTAACCAGAGTTGTATTGGATATTCTGGTTGAGGCATGGGACATGGAACCCAAGTATAGGAATGAAAGAACCAGGGAGAGGGAATAGATCAAGGGAATTAGAAAGGATACCTTAGTAGAGGTGTTAGTCAGCTGTACATCATAAAAAATAATATGACTGTTATGGATTCAATACCTTCTACCATCAGAGGTATGATTATTTTATCATCTAAATTTTTGTATTTTTTGTTTAATACATGAACATCACATTCCTTTTTATCCACTATTTTTGTAAATGTTTTGCGCTTGGATGTGAAAATATTGGATGGTTATTTAACCATTGATATACATTTGGGAGTGTGGTTAGAGAATGTAAAACATTGAAAGGCATGTTTCGTAGAGATGGGTGGTTATTGTTTCTTGTGGGAACTGTTTATGATAGAAATTAAAGGTTTCAATTTGATCATTTTTCCTGGATTTTCTACTTCTATAAAAATATCACATCGACTATTACTGGAGGAGAGTTACCTTTTTATAAGTGGGATCTTTTGGATAGTTGTGCAGACAAATTCAGTATAGAGTTGATTGTATCATGGTTGATATGTACAATATTTCTCTAGATCATGGTGGAATGAAGAATGAATATTTTCCTCTAGTGGTAGATCAGTTACAGGATATATTTCCTAGGGAGTTATATGGATTACCTCTCATGAAAGACATCCAGTTTATGATCGAGTCAGTGCCGTGATCTGATCCAGTTTTTGTCACACCTTATAGAATTGAACCAATAGATATTTAGGATTTGATTGTTTAGTTGGATGATCTAGAACGTAAATGTTTCATACAATATGGAAAATATCCTTATGGTTCTCCAGTTCTCTTGTCCAATAAGGATAATGGGATTTTTCAATTAGGTGTGGATTATCAGAGATTGATCTAGATGAAGGTCAATAACCAGAATCCTATTCCATGAATTGAAGATATCTTCCATTAACTGTGAGGTTATAAGATAGTCTCCAAGATCAATTTGAGAAATGGATTACACTAGTTGATGGTGAGAACATTGGGCATACCTCAGACTTATTTTTGGTGTAGGTATGAATTGAATGAGTTTGTAGTGATGCCTTTTGGGTTGACTAACACACTAGAGGTATTCATGGACTTACAGAATCAAATATTTCATCATTTTATAGATCAGTTTGTGGTTTTTTCGTAGATGATATCTTAGTGTACTCTAAATAATCCTACAATCATTCCCATCATCTTGACATCATCTTGAATATGTTAAGAGATCCTCATCTTTAAGAAAATCATACCAAATGTAGTTTCTATATTGATAAATTGCACTTCAGGGGACATGTCATATTAGTAGAAGGTGTGTCAGTAGACCCAGATAAATTTATAGATGTGGAATCTTGGGAGTATTATAAGAATGTATTTAATATTTAGAGAATTATAGGTTTTCAATGTTATTATCAATGTTATATCTAGTACTCCTCCTATATGATAGCACCAATATTAGGGATTTCCCAAAAGGGAGTGACGTTTGTTTGGTCTGATACTTTTGTGAGAGATTTTTAGGAGTTTAAAGGCATGATAACCTCATCAAATATGATTACTTTACCTATTGTGGTTAATGAATATAATATTTACTATAATGCATCTTACGTTGGTCTCAGAGCAGTTCTGATGTAGGAGGATCAAGTGGTTTTGTACATCTTCTGATAGTTGAGACCGCCTTAGAGGAATTAACTTGCTTGTGATTTGGAGTTAGCATCAGTGGTACATGAGTTGATATTCTAGAGGTATTAACTCATTGGTGAGAGGTTTTTGGTATACACATACCACAAGAGCCTCAAGTATAACATTTCTCAGTGGGCCTTGAAACTTTGGTAGTGGAGGCTGGTTTAGTAACAACAGTCTTTTAAATTTGAGTTGTCTTATACATCAGGAAAGAGAAATGTTGTTTTCTTTTCATTAAACTGGATGATATAGAAATTGTTAGTATGAGAGGCATGTGAATAGTGGAATATGGGGACACTCTTTAGAGACATGCATCTAGATGTGTAGGATTCTCAGAGATGAGCAACTCTGTATTTGACATCTATTAGGTGCTTGCTTTTGGATCATATTGAGAACAATTTGTTGTATTATCCTGAGGGACTAGATCTAAGAGATAGATTATATGTTGGAGATACACACCCAAAATGGTCTATTAGAAGTAGACATTCTATTATTTTTGTGGTTGAGTATGGGTTTCTATGGTCTTGTGTGAGGACCTGATGAGATAGCTTCATACTTATAGATGAGTGGTATATCCTGGGAAGATAAAGACGTATTCTGATCTATGTATACAATAATAGTTCTAGGAATTAATAAAGAGGTATTGAGATTCATGGGTAGATGTTTAAACTTTTAGCAGGTGAAATACAAGCATCAACGAACAACTGGGCTTTTTTAGAATTTCCCATTACTCAGTAGAAATGGGGTGATGTCAATATGGATTTTGTGATAATATTACCTTGGAAAACCTATAATAATGATGTTGTTTGGGTGATTTTGGATATAAAGACAAAGGTAGCCCAATTTTTTACCATTAGGGTGACCTTTAAAATTGATGATATGGGTAGTATTTACATTTGAGAAGTATTTCAGCTGTATGATGTTATATGTATTATCATTTGAGATAGAGATACTCATTTTACATTTCGGTTTAGGAATGGTCTTTATAATGCTATGTGATCAAAGTATTTATTGAGTACAACCTATCATCCTCCTATTGATCGTCAATCTGAGTAGAATATTCAGGTTTTGGAGGATATGTTATGAGCCTTGGTTTTGGATTTAGGTGGTTCATGGGAGAAAGATATAGGACTTATGGAGTTTTCAGATAATAAAAGCATCTTGAATTCAATCTAGATGGAAACTTTCAAGGTTTTTTTTTTGTAATGTCATTTCACTCACTTTTTTTTTGGTTTTTAGAAGGTGGGTTAGTTCTTATTGTGCCTAGTCTTGTGTAATAGATATATGAGAATGTTCAATTGGAAAGTATGTGGTTGGTGTCCACACAAAGTGGGAATAAATACTATGCTAACCACTAGAGATGACCTATGAAGTTTAAGGTTACACATAATGTTTTACTTATGGTGTTTCCTATGTCGGAGTGACTCTATATCAAGAAATAGGGAAATCTCTTACCGAAATTTTCCAATCTGGTTGAGATACAGGATAGAGTCTGTATAGTGGCATACCAATTATCCCTTCCATTATGATATAGTTCCATGCATGACGTGTTTCACATGTTGTAGTTTAAGAGATATTATATAGACCCTTGTAATGTGATAGACGTAGAAGCCATCAATATTAGTGATAATTAAACCATTTTGGACAATCCAATACCGATTTTAGACTATAGTGAGAAGTATTTATGGGGTTGGGTGATTTCTTTGGTTTGAGTGCAGTGAAAACAAGGGTGAGTTTAGGGGGTGACCTTGGATATGAAGTTTGATATGTCAGCACAGTGTATTGTATTGTTCATTGAGTCCCCAAAATGATGATTAGTGAATCATGGGGATGATATAGTCTATGCTTGGTAGTTTTTAAGATCCCATCTTTTTCCAGGTACGTCCCTCTTTGAGGTTTTTGTTTGAGCCTTAATAGATGAGTCTTGTTCAGATATGGAGAGCCTTTGTTAGGAAAAAATTGCCTAATTTTGAGGGATATATGTTTGTTTGAATTAATGGTGTCCAGTTATATATGTGTTAAATGGGTTTATGATGGTTTTCAAAGCTTTGGAAGGATGTGGATTTAGTTTATGTCTTTTTATTGAAAATGGACTGAAAACTATCTTCAGAACATTTACAAGCCATGTACATGTTACATGACATGTAACTTCTAGAAGACACATTTCATGAACTAGTACAAGGGATGAAATGGTTATATGTTTTTCAAACTATTCACATAGTGTAATATTTGATTGGGAAAAATATTAACCTGATATGAAGAGTTTTTCAGCATATCCCCTATAAATATATACAAGACATGTAAATAAGTTTTATCATGTGTAATATCCTAAGCAGTATTTTAAAAGGTGTCCTGTAGAAGATATTTTATTACATCCATTATAGGCTTCCTCCCCAATACCCTAGGGCATCTCCTAGAAAATTTTGGGGTCCCATACTCCTTTTCAGTTGAACTATTTCTATGATCGATCCCTGGTATGTCTTTGGCTTTGGATTTCCAATCCTTTTCTTTTATTATCAGTTAGAGTGGTGGAATATTTAGACTAATTATGGTTGTGATATTTCCTTGGGATGTTTTAGGTTCTTCTTGAAATCTTATTCACCTTATTCGCCATTAGTTTTACCCATTTGAAGTGATATTTAAATCACTAACTTAAAGTTAAGGGTCTAAAAGACTAACCCTATGGGCTATTTAATTACAAAGTATGTGTAATATTACAATTTCACCAACATAACATTCACCTAAAATAATTAAATAGTGAATTTGATTATTCCTTGGAATCCCTTTAGATTTAGTTGTTTTACACGTAGATTATAAATACTGTTTGGTTGAGTGAACCCTTGATTATAAATGTTTTAGCTAATGGATTAAAGTTTATTTTTCATGACATTTGTTTTGGGTGATTTCTTTATATAGATTGACCTTATGTTTTCTTAATTATGGAAATAGATGGAATGTTATTGGTTTAATACCAAATGATTAATGAATTGTGTAGTTTAATGATAAATGGTAATTTTAATAATTAACCATTGATCCTTATGATGTGATATTTGATATCTTTGCTGATATTCCTAGTGATACATGTTGTAATGATTATATTCCAATCCTAGCCCTAACACATATTGTAATGATTATATAATGGGACATTACTAGTGATTCATGGAAAAATTATTATATATCGAGAAAGTCCTTAATATTTACTATAATGATTTTATTGTGGGTTATTCCTAGTAACACTTTCTAAAATACTTATATACCCTGATTGGACCAAGCACATGATAAAATTATTATATATTGGGATTCACACTGATTTATTGATGAAATTCTTATACAGTGGGATTGACCCAGATTTTTGTGATTTATACCAGGGATATATGGTTCTAGTTGGAATGGTTGTGAGACATGCTCAGAGATATTCTAGCCTGACACCGAAGCAGGTTTTGTTTTTCCATGGTTATATGGAATTGATTAGCATAGACATGAGACATGATGAGAGATATTAAAGCATGTTGCTCAAGCAGGTTGATGTGGTATTAATTTAATTATTTAATTAATTAATACACATATTTATTTCATTATTTCATGCACTTATTTTATAGATGGTCATGTTTAGACATAGTGGTGTCAACCTACCAGACTATGTTCGCACCCAATTCGGGCTTCCATTAGTACCTGAGTAGATTTAATGGATTCAGGATTTGAAAAGGGCAAGGGACCTTTCCTTTAATTGATTCCTACTGGATGGGATGGAGTTTAGAGACAAGACCAATATGGGTCTTATGATCGAGGAATTTTGATTATTTATTTTAATCTACTTGTCCCTATTTTGTATTACTTCTAGAATGACATTTAGTTAGATTACAAGATGACATTAAATTATTCCTTTATTAATTATTGGGTTATTCAGTTGGATTTTATTGTTGTGTTTTCTTATGTATAGTATTGTTTCCATTGTTTCTGTTTCCCTGATATTTGTTCTTATATTATTATTTCACTATGTTGTAACTATTTAATGAGGGGTTATTTTCTCCCCACTATACGAATCACACCCCCAATACTAGCCGGAATCCTTTGCTGTATGGGAAGGCACACTTGAGGTCCCATAACTAGCCTATTTCAACCACATGAGAGAGTTCTAGATTAGGGGACGTTACATCCATGACCACCATGATTGGAAACACATATCATGATGCATCTTGGAGATACTTGGGTGTACTGCCCACTCAGAGGCATTGGACTTGTGAATGAATTCCTTTATCATGTATACAGAAACCTAAATACACCCATGTATATTTGAGATTTCATCTCCATCAACAAATAAATCCAAAGGTTGGTCCTCACCATAAATATTCTCACATAGAACTAAACCTTTATGATCTGAGAACTATCTTTTCTTCACTCTAGCCATGAGTTAAGAGAAAACTACTAAGGCTATAAGAAAATGTTTCTCATTACTCTCAAGAAACTCTAAAGTCATATTAGAAATAAGGACCATCAATTTACATTTATCACTAGATTTCAAAGCATCTTGTGCCAAATTTTTCCAACTCAATGCTTCAATTACCACATTAACCTTTCTTGGTATATAAAAAATCTCAAAGTCAAAATACCGAAGGTAATATACCTATATTCACATTTTTATATGTATTTCATGCTATGTAAAGTTATATTTGAGGATCTTGTGGTTCTTATACACCACAAAGTGATATTCCATCAGATAATGCCTCTAACAATGCACGAAATGAACAAATTCTACCAGATCGAGGATATTTTTAGGTAATTATGTTCAAGAGTTCTCAACTGCTGAGAACCGTACATAACAAATATATCCCCCAAATCGTTACTTTACCAATACTAATGACTGATTCACCATTAGACACTATATCTCCTATTCTCAGATCTGGTAGAATTAGAATTGGCACTGATGTAATCCTTCCTTTCATCTCTTGAATGGATTTCTCGCATACTTCGGAACATGAGAACTTCGATTATTCTTAGTTATAATAGATATAGGTGCATCAAGGACTGATAATTCCTATATAAAATTCCTATAATATCCATCCATCCTAAGAAAATCCATATTCCAAATATATACTTCAGATGATCCTAGGAAACAACAACACTAATAATCATTGGGTCTATTGATACCTCTGATTTTGAGATAATATGATCCAATAAGTGAACCTTATCAATATTTAAGTGTAACATGGTAATCTTTGGATATAAATAATTCTATATTGGTGTATTGAAAATGATCTCAAGATTTTTGGCATGTTCACTTAGAGTAAGAGAATACACTAAGATTTCATCCCTAAAAACCATGACAATGGAATCCTGATTTGGGTAAAAACCATACCCATAAAGGCCATAAAAATAGTACAACGACCATGAATTTTACCTCTATAAAAAACTGTATCATCCTCGCACAGGTGTGCGACCTAGTTCATATGGTTAGGGAAAACCGTTAATCCCCTCCTACTCACTAAAACACCCTGAATGATTTGAATAAACCATGTGGATCAGGATGCATGGTTTCTATTAACAGTTAATCCAAATTAATTCTTCCACCGACTAGGGTCATAAGCTCCGAACAAGCCCCATACACCACCATTTCTTCCATTGTAACGCCCCGACCCCAGTTACCCAGAGTCAGTGCATTATTACATAACATTGGCACGATCACAAGAAAGATCAAATCTCTAAAGACCGATTAGTTTAGTAGCCTTGGAAACAATAGATATATTCATATAGTTTTACGTTACATCATAAAGTGAAAACTACAAAAATATAGTCTCCATAGTCCACACTCTTATCCCCTCATACTATCCCTACAGGTCATTCATAAATTACGTCTTCACATCCTGGAAAAAATAAAACATAGAAAAGGGGTGAGCTCAAATGCCAATTAAGGATAACAATATAGCAGAAACTTTCATAAATAAGAATAAACATTTAAGGCAATGTATAAATAAAACAAAACCCTTTTAAACTTGAACTTCAACATAGTATGGAAAAAATAAAATGAAATAATTCCATTTACTTATTCACATGGATACTCTACTAATCGAGTAATCATATACAATATCAATAACCACTTTCATAAAGATGGAATGCATAATTCCAGACTATCATAACCACATAGCCAAGGCCATGTGCTAAGACTACAAATAATATTTTTCCAAGGCCTTGTTCCAAGACAGTATTTTGTCTCATGAGACGTACCGATGCATCGAGGAGATATAGCCGGCTCCACCCATCACATATTAAGTCCAATTCATTCCCATATGAAAAGGTTTAAACATAACATAAACATTCGTAATAAAACTAGCATACGAAATGTAAATAATTCATCCATAAACCATGAATGGTATAAAAATAACACATCCACAGTCAAACAAATCACAAAACCTTAAATACAATATATAAGTTTTGTATCATAATAAATCAACTTCAAATAAGCGTAAAATCCATTAAAGGATGTTGACATAGATGAAATCCCAACTATTCGAGAGAAATATCCCTTTTTTGAAATCATTTAAAAGACACATAATTATAAAATAAAACATTTACTTTGAAAATTTTCTTATAATTTTGTAAGGGAAGCTTCGAAGATTTTATAATGGTGGAAAATAGCCGCACCCGCCGTATAATTTTAAAAAAACATTCTTACCTTCATTCTGTCGAAAAGGTTAAAAAACAACTTTTTTGGAAAACGATAGAAATATTTCTTTATAAACATCTTATAAAAATTCAAAAAAGGGTATAAATGACTTTAAACCATATTCTTGTAAATAGTAAAAATGTTTTGAAATACATTTTTAAGAAACATGTATGTGGATGATAAAGAGATCCTAGTAGATTATTACATATAAACAATCTCGGATAATGAAGAGATTGAGAAATAAACCCTTACCTTGTACTTTTCCTTGGTTGAGGGTAGGTTAACCTCCTGTATAATGGTGAAATAATTGTTATTAAATTATACAATAATCATATACATTAATATGATATCATATATTATCTTTTAACATTGATTTGTTAATAGTATCTCAGTATTATCGTTGTTTCGGGTGTTAACTTACGCGCTTTATTTTATATGTTTTGTTACGTAAGCCGTGTTTGTCATGGATAGGTTGTATATTAATCATATCCAGAATGATATCAAGTCCTTAGATACTATTATTAATCATAAAATGATATTTAGACTTGAACGGATACGATAGAGAATGAATCTCATCGCGTTCGTGAAGACGGTAGTCCGTACGTACGCACGAGCGACAATATCATTATTTTGATATTAAAATAATATATAATTGGATGGTATATCACATATACAGAATAATTATTATGTTATATTTATTATTTACATGAATTACATATCATTATTATACCCATCCAAATAATAATTTATTGAATAACAATTACACCACGACGTGGAAACGGTAAGTTGTACGTACGCACGTATGGTGGCATGTTATTCAAAGGATGGATAGAATACTGAATATGGTTGTAACATATTTGTAATAAAATCATAGTATATATAAGATACTGGAGTTATTATTTTAGAATGGGAAAGAAAGAATAAGTTGAGGAAGAAAGGAACTTGAAAGAGGGTGGCGAAAACAATACCTCTTCTTCAGGTTATTCCTTTTGATTTGATCAAAAGGGATCCATAGGTTGGATTTATGACTAAAGGAAGGACTCTAGGACGAATTTAGGGAAGTTTAGAGAGTATTTGGTCAGAGTTTGTCCGAGCCAAATGGATTTGAAGGTGTGAATTAATGAGAAGGGGGAGTGCCCTTTTATAAGAGGGGTGAGGGGATCCTTTGGAAAAGCTAGAAATATTATTTTATAATAAATTAATATTCGGTTTCTAATGGCTCCAAAGTGTATTATTTAATGTTTATGGTGGGGATGGGTCGAAAAATACTTAACCAATATAATTTAGACAGGTTTGGGTCATTATATTAACCTTATCTTTTAGTTTTAACTCTTAGTTAATTAGTTTGACACATACCATGTCACTTTGTATTTTTATATTATATAGTTAATAAACTTACTATATAACTCCAAGATACACCCAAGTGGTCCATTAATGATACAACTATAATGATATAAGTCTCTTGTCCGAACCTTATATTTTTAGGAATTGAATATCAATTAATAATATAATATTTGTTTTAAAAACTCTTTTATGTCAATTTTGACACTATTTGGAAAATTGATTTTTTTGAAAATAATAATAGAATTATTACTTCCAAAAAAGTTAATTCAATCAATACTAACATGTCATATTATCCCATAAAATTATTGGTATTTATAAAAAGGCTCAAATTACATTTATTTTGGTATTTATAATATCAATTATTCTAATTTTTCACTATTATGGTAATTACTGCATCATCATTGTGTCATAAATAAATTAAATTATTTAATGTATATAAATTATAAATAAAATATAATTATGTAGGAAATATTTTTATCTTTATAATTAATATTTACAATCGAATTTATATTATTTTTATCCCCATATTAAAAATGTTTTAGTAAATAAACCTTGATTTTAACTCTTTTAACTCTTCTTTGAATTAAATAATAATAAATTTCCTAATCTAATCCAAGTAGACCTAAATTATAATATTTTATTCCTAAGGTTTTTTTTGGTCGAGATACACTTTTCCAATAGAATTAGGACATGTGTTAGGGTAATATTAATATCATTTTTACCCTTAATTACCCTATTTACTTTTAACCGTGGTAAATAAAAGTAAAAAGTTACTATTCACAAAAAATTATTTTCATCTCATTGAACCAAATTTTTCTCCTTGATATTAACTGTGTCTCTAGGATTTTCTAAATTACACTCACAGAAGCGGTAAAATTAAGTTTTATGAAAAATTCAGTTTTTTAACTACCACTTAGTGGTTTCACTATTCATAAAAAAATGAAGTTTTTCAGAAAAACACCAAAAAATCACCCTAGGCTAATTCCGATATTCCGAATCCAAAAATGAAGTTCATTTTGAAAAATAAAATTTATAAATTTCAAAAAGTGGGTATTACTATTCATAACGACTAGTTTGAATGGTTGTGGTGTGTTAGAACTCGATGTTGCGTACAACACACGCTATTGCATTATTCAAAGAGAAGCGTACCGTAGAAGCTTGGGGAGTTACATCCATAGTCACACTAGGAATAAAAATTAGTTAAAAAAATAATTAGACTAAAAATGAAAGGATTTTTACCTTCTAAAAAAATCATGGTCTTAAACATTCATTTGTTCATAATTATTAATTAAATTGTTTTAGTGTATGTAAAAAGGAATTTCAAGTCTGATTTGGTGTGTTTGATGATTTTGAATTTGTTTTTAAATTTTTTAATTATTATAAAAGAAATTATTTAGCATGTTTTACTATGAAATTTGATGAAAATGATTTTATTAATTGAGAATAAAGTCTTAAAAGGCACTTGAGAACCCCAGACACATAGCCGAGTTGACTAGGACAAGTATTCTAGGATTTGGAATTCCCTACTAAGAAAAGGACTATGAAAACCGTAAATAACTTATTTTATGATGTGTTATGGTTGGGTACCATTAATAATTTGGCTTTAATATCCCTAACAACTCATGTATGAGAGAAAATATTTATGGACTAATCAGTGAGAGTATGAGGATACAAGGATGAGACCCTACCTTTACAATATAGAGCAACCCATGGTGCTTGTTCTTATTTGTGAGCCTTTTTATACTCTTTCCAACATTTTAATTTATAAAGGTCAAAAGAATGTTTTAAAATAAAATTTCACTTTAAAAATTGTACGTTTACTTTTTTCTAACAGTGGTTATGCATGAAATACTTGGTGGGATCCTATAGGGGCAGTCGAGATAACACCCAAC
The DNA here is from genome assembly GCA_963277665.1 of Viscum album. NCBI lineage: Eukaryota > Viridiplantae > Streptophyta > Magnoliopsida > Santalales > Viscaceae > Viscum > Viscum album. Next base: position 288,703,730 of record OY728127.1, on the reverse strand, counting down.
ATACACCTAATGTGTGTATGTAGACATGATTTTTTCTATTATATGCAAGAGTAAGTAATGAAATAGAAGTGAAATTTACTCTTTCTACTAGATTTCGGATTAGTGGTAGTTGTGACATGGTTGGGGGTAGACCCTCACATCACCCAAAGATATATGGATCATTTTTTTCTTCTATTTTGATTATTTTAGTACTTGGATGTGGGTGTATCTATTTATTCCTCTGTATTGTACCTTATTATGGATTTTATTATGGATATTTATTATAGTTACTTATGATAGTATTGATCATTATGACGGAAAAATCATTCCCAATGGAGTCCCTTGATCGATAGAAACTTGTTTCCATCCCATGTGGACTGGGAATGGCCTTAAAGACATATCCTGGGACAACCTAGTTTTTAGGTCAAATGTAATCCAGGTTGGTTTAAGGGAAAAAAAATTTAGAGGAATTTTTCCTTTTATTTAATGTCATCCTGTTTAGAAAATGTTTGGATAGATAAGTGATAGTAATGTTGGGGCTCGAGAGGCTAGTTTCAAGTGGGTGTCTGACCAAAACACATCATAATGTTATATTGATCAATATGGGATATTAGGGATTAGCTAAAATCTATTTTAGTTATATTGAATGGGATTTATACCGAGTATATAATCCATGATAGAGTGTATTTGTGGGAAATGTTTTATGTTTTATTTTTAAATTTTTGTGAATTTTTTGTTTTATCATTTACTTGTTTCTTATTGATTTATTAGATCGATAGATTACATTATATATTATTTTACATGTGTTGTATCATGCCTCCTAGAAGACATATAATGGAATTGTAGGATAATTTTGGGGAAAATTATCCACCATCAAACCCACTAGTTTATCATAGACTTATAGTGGTGGTGATTTAGGCTGTTTGATACATGGCTTAGGATGCCGGCTACGACCCTACCTTGAATAAGGAAACTAAACTAGGACTAGAGATGGATCAGTCTCATGAGTTTCTCATGAATAATCCAACCACTTTTTGATGAATTATAGATACCTAAGAATATAAGGATAGTATAGAGAAGACATAGTGAATCTTCAAGTTTCATAGAACTCATAATGCTGTTAAGGTAAAGTGTGCTACTTTTTTGTTAAAATCCCCCAATAGTAGGTGGTGGGAGATGTTGGCGAATAACTAGAAGAATTATAATATGGAATGGAAGTATTTAAACGAAACCTTTATTTAGTAGTTCTTTACTAAGACCATAGATATTTCTATTTATTGGTAAATATTTTTCCTTTATAAATGAGACCTCCTAGTGATGGTTAACATCCATTTTTTCTAATATTACCCACTTAAATACTATGATAATAAAAAAATAATTTGTTAACTTATTTTCAATTTAAAATTTATCTACAGATAGATATATAGTATTAGGTATTCCTACTCATGGTGACTATATATTATGAGGTGGTTAAACATGCTTTAATGGTGGGAAATTGACTCAGAAGATATGTTAATCTTGATGGGTATGACTTCTGTACCTATTCAATGTGCAATTAGATTAGAGAAGAATAATTGGTGGTAAAAAAAGATAAAAATGGATTCTGATAATTATAGTTATCCACCTCAACCACCTTTATCAATAGATATGTGTGGTTGGACCATTTTATGTAAACAATGTGAAAATATTGTGAACATGTGATCTTTATACTAGGCTCCAACTAGGTCAATTCATTAGTTCAGATGCTTGGGCTATTTGTCGTGGTTTTTCTTAGTCATTATTATCTCTAGGAATAAAAAACCCCTATCATACCTAATATATATGTATTGTAGTTTAATACACCTAGAGATTTGAGGCCCTATTATAGTGGTTATAGTGCCAAGACTATTTCTTATTATGGAATAAAATTCCTAATAATGGAGTTTCATGTTAGTAGTAAACCTTAGGTTCAGATAGAGATAAGAACCATTATATAATGGTTCATGCATCAATAGAATCTGAAATAAGTCCTACCATATAAGGAGGTAATTTTTTATTTCTTCTTCTATGTAAATTTATTTACGTGATACATGTTCCTCTCCCTCCTTAATATATTCTCACTTTGTGGAATTTTGGAAAATTTAGACCAAGATCATCCCTTATATATTAGAGATAGTTATGCTACTTAGAAAGAGGAAGGAGTAAGGGTTCAAATGATCACTATACATTGCCTCTATGTCAGATGTTGAGTAAAAGTGAGAATTACTTGTCTTAAAATTAGACCCCTTAAATGTGATCTTGGGGATAGATTTGATGACCTTATTCGAGGATCACATTGATTTCTACCATCATTGGTTGAACTTCACTTCTTCTTATGGGAGTAATCAGGTTCTCCAAGGAGAATGGGACCCATGATCTTGATGGGTGGGCCTGAAATATAAAATTTAGGAAGAATTAAATATTAATAATCCTCTCTTATTTTTTATGTTAAACAAGAATATTTGGGAAGTGTATTGCCTCATATGTTTAATGAATCCTCTCAAGTGTTTCTGAATGATTTTTCAAGATTGCCTTCAAAGAAGCATATAGAGTACACCATTGATTTAGTATTGGTGATGGAACTGATATCTCCCACATCATATTAAATGTATCTCACTGAGTTGAAGGAATTGAATATCCAATTAGATGATTTAGAATATAAAGGCTTCATTTATAATATCATATCCCCGTGGGACACTATGGTAAGCATTATCAAGAAGGATGATAGAACCCTTCACTTATGAATTGACTATAAAAAATTAAATTAGCTTATTATTAAGAATAAATAACCATTGATCCACATTGACTTCATTTTTGAAAATTTTAATAGAGAAAGATGTTTTTCAAAGACTTATCTTTGGTCAGGGTATCACCAAGTTAGGGTGAAGGAGGATGATGTCCCCAAGACTAGTTTCTATAGTAGGTATGTACACTTAGAATATCCATTCCTTCCATATGTAGTAATGAATCCTCATATGGTTTTTATGGAGTTTATAAATTAGGTTTTCCATAGGTTTCTTGAATCCTTAATCATGATATTTGTGGATGAAATCCTAGTTTATTCAAAATCAAAAGAAGAGAATAGAAAGAATTTGAGGATTTTTCAAGGGACGTTCTCTGACCATCAAATTTATATAAAGTTATTAAAATATAATTTCTTAGATCTGAAAAGTCATGTTTTTTGAGAAGAAATATCATAATGAGGGATCATAGATGACCTAGATAAAGTTAGAGCCGTGATTTCTTATGAAGAACCAAGTAATGATATCAAAATCTGGATGTTATTAATACTGAAAGAGTACTACAAGTGGGTTTTTAAATATTTTTCTCAACTCACATCACATAAAGAATCTATTTAACAGAAATAGGTAATGTTTACTTAGAGACTGTAATTTCAAGTGTCTCTTTAAAGTAACATTTAGAGAATGACATCTATCCTTATATTCAATTTTCCCAAAGTAGTTATGGGTTATATGATTTCAGACGAAACATCGGGCATGGGTCTAGGTAGTATTATTATAAAAAGAGACCATGTTATGGACTATAGTTCCCAATAACATTAGAAACAAGAAAAAATATATCCAACTATTGGCCATGAACTCTTATTTATTATGCACACTCTTGAGATCTATCTCCATTACCTTCTTAGGGAAAATTTCACACTCTTTTTCTGATTATAAGAGCTTGCGTTATACCTTTTCCCAAAAATACCTAAATTCGAGGTAGTGGAAATGATTGGAGAACCCTTAAGGGTTTTATTTTAACATTATACATGCCCTATGTAAAGGGGATGAAGTTACTAATTCAATAAGTATAAATTTTTCATCAATGGCTCTGAAGGAGTCAAGTAGTGAGTGGAACCTCATGGGGATTTTTTACAGATACAGTTGGAAGAAAATTTATATAAGGGGATGAGTTATTTTAGAGAATAAATCTAATGGATTATATTATAGATTGTATTTTAAAATTAAAATCAATATATATGTTTTTTCACCACTCTAGTCAGATTCAAAATAATGGGGACAAAAATGATGAACAATCCTTGTCTTTAGAGGGATTCTTTTTTCCGTGGAATAAATTATGTAGTTCTATTGTATCTGAGAAAATTTACAATATATGACTATATTCTTTGAATGTGGGTATTCCATCCTAGTTCTACTAGTATGTTATATGAAATGTGACACCATTCCTAGTGGTCAATAAAAAACATACTTTTTTGACATTTTCTCTCGATGTTATACTTGTCCCCATTTCAAGGCCAAGTATCAGAAGTCCTCAGGCCTCCTCTAGCCTCTTAAAATTATTTTCTAGATGTAGGATGAAGTTTCTATGGATTTTATACATGGGATACCCCATACTTCTATGGAAATGAATTTAATTTGGAGGTGTTTTACTGACTAACTAAATCATCTTTGTTCATTCTGATCAAAGACATTGCCTGAGTTGAAGAGCAGGGAAGATTATATTTTCAAGAGATTGTGAGGCTAGATAGAGTTACAAATTCTATCATCTCAGATAAAAATACATATTTTACCTCATAGTTTTGAGATGTTTTTAAGAAGTAAATGGGATATAAATTCAACTTTATCATGACATACCATCCCAAGAAATATGAAGAAATATACCGAGGGAACCAAAATCTAGTGGGCATTCTTCATTCATGAATTTTAGAATTCAAAGGTTCTAGGGGAAACTATATGAGATTGTTAGAAATTTTATATAATAATAGTTACCAATACTTGATTAAGATAGACCCCTTTGTAGAATTTTATGTATTTATTTATTGGTACCCTTTGTGTTGGATTGAGGTAGATGATACCTCCTTGGTGGAAGCAAGCATCATACAAGAGACAACCAGAAATATCTAGATGATGAAGAAACATTTGTTTAAAAATTGGAGTCATTAAAAGTCTCATGAATACTGTCTATGCTGAACCATGTTTTTTATTGGGTGATAATTTGTGTTTGAATGAGACACATAGTTTGGGGTATAGCCATCTTGGGAAGAAAGGGAAACTCGCTCCAAGGTATGTTAGAAACATTGAGATTACTAAATGGATCTAAAAGGATTTATATTGATTAGAATTTACCTCTAAAATGATGTGGATTCACAATATTTTCCTTGTCATCCAGTTGGAAAGGCATAAACCAGATACTTCCCTCTTAGTGAATTTGGAAGATCTTGAGCTGCAACTTGATATTTCGGTGACCAAACAATTAGTTCTGATCATAGATTCCCAAGTGAAGGAGTTACATGGGAAATTCATATTGTTTTTTGAGTTTATATTGAAATATGGGGACGATGATCATGATACATGGGAATAATAATGTTAGGTTAAAGACCATTGACCTCATTTACATTTTGATTATACTAAATATTGATATTTTAGGGGAAGAAAGCAGAATGGTAAGGGGAATTGTCACACCCACAGTTCCATTTTCAATTATTTGTTGTTTCTTTACTATTATGTTTTTAATTTATAATAATTATAGACTTTTTATTAGAATTTTATATTTTTTGAATGAAAGGGAATGCCACACTATTGGGGAACTATTGCAGCAAATGATGCCAAAATAGTGTAAGAGTTTTAGAGCCTAGGGAAATGGGGATTTTCATGGTTTGTTAAAAAATGTGGAACCTCCAGAATTACTTGCATGCCAATATATAGGTACCTATAATAATATAGCATGGTTTGTAAGGACTTATGAAAAAACCATATAGAATACCCTAAAATTATTTTGTTTAAAATTCCAAAACAACCTCCGGGATGATTTAACACCACTCTCCCCAAATTCCCATTATAATATTCTATCTCCCAAAGCACACCGTCCCTCATTTAACCTTACCCTCTAACATAATTTTTATATGTATTTATCCTATATTATTTTATAAACCCTCAATTAAGATTCATCACTACATTTTATTTGATGTTTTCTCGCTTTCTTCCGATAATTTTTCTAACCTAGTGGTGTGTTGACCTTAGGATTTTCTAATCTGAACCATATGGTTTGGATCCTAATATTTATGCTTTTTTCTTGTTCCCACAGGCCCCCTCCACATGGATTTTTATTTCCACCTAGTTTTTTATTTCATGGGTAAAGATAGGTGGTCTCATGTTATATAATTTTTTGAAGAATTTAATAAGATTTTTTATTCTCAAAAATAACTTAAATTGTTTTAGTTTGTATAAAACAGATTCCTAGGATGATTTGGTGTATTTGATGGTTTTAAATTGGTTTCCCCTTCTTTTAATGGTTTTAAATGAAATTATTTTACATGATTTAATGTGAAATGTGATGAGATTGGTTTTATGACTTGAGCATAAATTGGAAAAAGGAAATTAGGAACCCTATATACATAGATAGGTTTCCTAGGAAAAGTATTCTAGGCATTGAGATGACCTACCAGGACATGAACCATGCTATACTACTAAACAAACTATATTATGATGTGTTATGGTTGGATACCATTAGGACTTTGAGTTTGAACTACCTAATGAATCGTGAATGAGAAAATACATGTATAACATGATCATTGAGAGTATGAGGATTCTATGATGAAACCCTACATTGGCTACCAAGGGAAGTCCATTTTCCCTTTTATTATTTGTTTAATTATTTATCTACTTTCCTGATTTCATTATTTATAAAAGTCAAAAACAAGCGTTAAAATAAAATTATACTTGAAAACTAGAATCTTTATATTTTTATAATAGTGGTTATACATAGATTACTTGATGGGATTTGACTAGGAATGTTGATCACACACCATAAATATACCCAATGGGCGTATACATACCTCATTTAGTTTGATGATGGTAAGAGAAAGTAATTACACAGAGGTTTCATGTACACTTTGTAGTGGATTTGGGTTATGTGATTGCTATAAAGTGCTTGGTGGTTAGCCTACACATTACACAAGGATAATTGGATTGTTTTTATTGTTTCCATTTTATTATTTTGGTACTTGGATGTGGATGTATCTACTTATACCCTTGTATTCTCCCATGTTATCGATATTATTATAGATATTTATTATTATTAATTTTGAAATATTGGATCATTTTTTTGGGAAAATCATTCCTAAATGAGTTCCTTGATAGCAAAGAACTAGTTTCATTCTCATTGGGATCATGAAAACCCTTTGGGATATGTCACAGGCCATCTTTGTTGTCAAGTGAAGGTTAACCAGAGTCGATTTATGAAATAAGTGTAACTTGGATGAATATCTGAATAATCCTATAAATGTGAGGGTGAACCACATGAACATTGGACCAATTAATGCATAGTAAATCAGAATTCACATAGTGATTCATAATTGATTATATACCAGTGAATTAAAAAGTATTAGTCCTTTGTAATTGAATATTTATTTATGGGTTCATCAATTGAATGTTTAATATATTGAACCTGTGATGATAATTTATTTAGTGGTGTTTATCCTATGCATGTTAGACTTACTTTCCTACAAAAATTAATCCCTTAAGTTCCTTTCTCTTCTTTGTATATACATTTTTTTATAATTCATTTTGTATGCCTATGAGTTTTTGATGAATGCATGTGAGGGTGGATTGTGTGCATTGAGTAGGGTTAAAAACCATCTTACATACTTTAAAATTAGTTGAGGGAAGTTCAAATGGTTTATTTTGTACTCCTTTAAACTTCTACTATGTGATATTCCTATGGTTCATTAATCCTAGTTTCAATAGGTGCACAAATGTCCCCATCCCAATAATGCTTAATATATATATATATATATTCAAGGGTTAGGCACTGAATTCTACACATATATGAATAATAGAGTGTTATCATCCGTTGATATAAAAATAATACCACCATATAACCCACTTAAATGCATCATGTTCCCTAGTTTCATGTGAGAAGGGTTTAATAGCCCTGCTACATGGTAGCATGGTGTAAATACATAACCATTGGGTGTCATACTATGTTATATGTTACCTAGTCCAATATCGGAGAGTGTAGGGGTTTAAGTATAATATATATGTCTCATGTATCCCCCTCCCATGAAATAGTCCTTTTATAATAGTATGTGAGTATTAGATAGTGTGATTCCTTAAGGAATCCCTAGGAAAGAAATACTGTACAAGAGAATCCTTGAGTGGACAATATAGTGATTGTATGGACTACTAATGTGGTCTTAGAACTAGTTTTAGAGGTTAGAGATAGAATTGTTTTGTATATAAAGTAATGGGGGAGAGATTGTGAAGCCCACTATAATTCAACATATTCCATAGGTTCCCATGATAAGGTTTTAATATCCCTAATTTTTAGAATAAGGGAATAATGACATTACCATAGGGTGTCACACAATGACACATGTTCTTGAGTCCCATATTGGGGAGTGTAGAGGTTTGGGAATGTTATAAAAGTCCCATGACCCCCCCCCATAATAAGGCCTTTTCCAAGAATGGGTGAGTATTATATAGTGTGATTATTTGAGGAAACCCAATGTAAGAAAAAAAATTGGGGAATCGTAGAGTGGAAAATACTATGATGTTATGGATTGCTTCTAGTATCCTATGTCTACTATAAAACTCCATATTGAAAATGATTAATCTCTAGACCAAACACCTCCAACAATGGTAGATTTATTCCTAATCATCAAACTGAAGAACAACTCTATCATCACTATGAATATCGATAGATAACTTAATGTAACTAATTACATCTTTTGATTTACAAAATACAGATAGATTTGGATTTCCTTTACGAAAATACCTAACCATCATTAAGGTAAAATCCTCTTATAAAACCCTAATTTTATTCTATTAAAATGAAATTTCAAGAATACCTTTATATATGAAAAGAGTATAATAAGGGAGAATAATATTTAGCATTGATTAACTATCTCTAGTTTTATCCATGAACATGGTCATTAAATTGTTTTCTTATATCTAGGTCGAATAGAGAGATATTCATCACCATTGAGTCTCCTGCTGTACCCAAATAAATAAATCAATATTTACATATTTCTTTTTATTTTATTTTACTTTATTTATATATATTTTTAAATAATCATTTCATTCATTTTTATTCATGACCTGGTTTCTATCCAAGGTGAAGATAATACGAGACATAGGAAAATAAAGAAGGTGGGGCTTCTAAACAAGAAAAAACCTTGAACTAGAATGAGGCAATCCAAATTTATCTATTTCCGCTTGATCACCTAATTTTTTTGGGAATAATTTTATATACTTAAATGATTTTACTATCCAATTTTTAAATAATAAAATAAATATAATTATATAAAATATTTATTAAATATAAGATAAAATAAAATAATTTTTTTTAAAAGAATGTCACTAAATATTGTTAATCCCTTGAATATTATTTCTATTTTTAGAGATATATTATGATGTTATTTTAAAAAACTATGAATATATATTTTTTTGTAACAAAAAAATGTTTTTAGTTATATTTTAAATATAAAATTATTTATATATTCATTTTAACCGTATTAATCATTTCAAAAAAATATTTTTTTTTGAAAAATTATAATCACAACATAATTAAATATAAAGGCATTTAATTACCTCCATATACATGATATAATATTATAATTAGGTAAATATATTCTCTAAAGAAAACTTTCCCAAAAAAATAAAAAATAATGAAAAAATGATATGTGTGAAATAAAAAAAATGAGTGAAACTTTTTAAGAAAAAACCACATAATTACCTTATATATTAAAATAGTCATGAAGCATAACCATTTTTTTTAATTTTTTCCCATCATCAAATGAAAATATATTCTTGAGGATTTTCAAAATCTGATTTTAACATTTATTTTTAGTTGTTATCATTGTGATTTAAATTTGATCACATGATTAAAATTTTGAAAGTTAATTGTATTTAAAAATTTTATGATATTTATATTAAATAATAATATAAAACACATGTTATGTGGTTTAAAAATACTAAAAAAACAATAAAAAAATAATGAGAAAGATTCTTCATGCCACTTTTTTCTTATCTATAAAAAATAAAGAGAACAACAAACTTTTTATTTAAATTAAAACAGTGGATTTTACTTTATAATTAAAAGGAAAAACATGCATTATATATTGAAAAATATTAAGAAAATGAATCATTAAATTAAAAATATTTGTTTTATATCACTATATGTGTTTGAAAAAAATAAAGTTTATAGACCTTTATTTTGAATTTAAATAAATGATTACCCAGAGAATTTAAAAGATAAAACACATGTTCTGTAATAAGAATTATAAATAAGTTGAATAAAAAACAACACCAAACATATTACATGTCACATCATGAACACATATATAAAATAAATTGAATGGAACATTTTTTATTAATTAAAACAAATAGAACTACTTCAGAATTGAAAATACATGATAGGTATTATGCATTTAAAAAATAGAAAAATCTTGAAAAATCCTAAAAAATACATGTATTGGGCCACTTTAAAAAGATCCATTCGAAATAATTATTATATGGATTTGTTTTGAATTAAATTAAATTATTTTCATTTAAATTTAAAAAGAGAAAATGTTATATAGTTTAAATTAAATATCTGAATAAAAAATATATAATAAAATGCATGCTTTTGTTTAATATTTATGAAATATTGATTTTCTCATTAGAAAAAAAATCTCACTTTTAATTAATTGTTTTAATACACTATAAGAGTTATTTCTTTCAATCATTTGTTTTTTAATTTGATATGAAATAATAAGTGTCACATGTATAATAATTCATTATACCAAAAATATTTATATATATTACAATATAATACTTGGAAAAAATTAATGTTATCTAGTAAAATATTGGACAAATATTTTTTCTACAACATTAATAACATGAATTTCACCCATGATGAACCTACCTCAGGTTAGATGTTAAGGTTACATAATCGTGTACCTAAGAACATCTCTAAATGGTTTGTGATTGATGAATACTATCAAAATTATAATTTCACAAATGGAATAAATTACCTCCATTGAGAAACCTTTAACATTAGAATGAAAATACTTGGAATTTTTATAAGTTCATGTAAAAGAATAGGGAAATAAATCATTAATATATTATTGAATGAAAATCTATGAATGAAAAGAATCTGGAAACAATAAAAAATAGAAACAGGCAGAGTAGAAACCCCTAAATTTAATACATAATGAAAAAAATCAAGGAATCCACAAAAGGTATGGATTTAAGATAGGTGAACTCAAACAATAAGTTTATCACGTAAAGATCCCTAAAAATATATGTGATCTACATACTCCCAATATTAATACTTATGGAAACTTATAACAAAATAAAATAATGAAACTTATGTGTTCTTTTATGAGAGTGAGTATATGGTGTCTCATAACATCATCCCTAAAAAATATACTACACCATATCATTATGAATGCAACATTATAGTAAAATCATGATAGTAAAACCAAACCAATATCATAACTCTAACCTTAACTTAAAAATTTATAGAATCCTCAAACCCCATCATAAGTAATTAGTAAATAAAATAAATAAATTAGAAAATAATATAAAATCACATGCCTAAACTAGTCCCACAACAGAAATAAGAAATTTTTTTGGGGGAAGGAACCACAAAATTTTTAAGCCTAGATGTTTATATTTTTTCTTGTGATAAAAAAATAGATACAATCCAAAAAATACATCCTTACAAAATTTTCATGCTGTACCAAACCCACACTAGTTGATGTTTGTGGCATCAAATAAAATCTTGGGTTTTATTGAGGAAAAAATCGATTGAAATAATGTTTTGAATTTGGTTGGAGGATTTTAATTTTTATTCATGTTTTAAATGATTAAAAATATGTTTTAAATATGGGTTCTCAAGAGGAAAAGTCCTTAAATGTAATCACGAGTTTATAGTGATGGAGGTGTCCCAGGTGGTTGTTGTTGGAAGCCATCAGAACCCATATGGTAATTCACTAAAGTACTGTTGGGTTTGAAAGTGGTGTGTCACATTCATTGTTTCCTTGTTAAGTATCATTGTAGTGCACCATATTTTCAGTGGTATCTTAGAATTTTTTCTGAAGAGGGGAAAGACCATAATATTGCTTTATTTTTAATTGGTAACCCACTTGAGGTTCCATTATTTAGAAATAAACATGGAAAGGGGAGGTCGATTTCCCCTCCACCTATTTCCATCTTCACCCAAGTAAATATAGAGGTTTTTTGATTAGTTATTGAGTTTGGTTCTCTTCTTATTAGTCTATACTCTCACAATCTGTTACTCTCCTCAAATTCTAGTGACCTAGTTTTAGGGTTTTTGTAAAAATTAACCTAAAAATGATTGAATATTGTTTTCTTATGGTAAGTTATTGTGGCCAATATATAGGAGGATCAAGAGAGGTAAATTAATTTGGTATCTCATTATTTAATTTTTGATAATATAGTGGAATAATTTTTTTTTCAATAAAATTTAGATGGAATTGGTTGACTAATTGGTGTAGTTTTTAGGGATTATATCAGGTATGGGATAATGGGTGTGTCTTGTGTGATCCACACACTGTTTCTTGAGGTTTTGGAATCATTTAATTTTCCATGAGTTATCGATTGAGTATTCTTAAAGGAATTAATTAAAAAGTTAGTTATTTTAATTAATTATAATGGTTTATTTTTAATTAAAATGAATGTGTGATAGATTTTGGGGATCATGAGGTTAGATGATGGCTGATGTAGCTTTACCAGGTTTAGATGAGATTAGATGATGATGGTTGTGATTTTAATATGGGGTTAATTCAATTTAGAGGAAAGTGGTCCATATCCCTCATAATGTTTTATCAATTTTGTAAGAAACATGTGTTATTTTTTCTTCCTTCTATGTTAAATTGACCTTAAATTAAATGAAACTGTTTCTTTTTATACCATGTTAATTGGATAATGACCTCAAGCCCCATGAGTGCCCCTCTGGATTCTATGCTTAATTCCATGGTCATTGACAATCATGAGAATAAATTAATGTGTAGTGTAATTTATACTCAGGACCCAATTAGGCTTCCCTTGAGTTTTGGTATGATTCTTAAGACCATATATATGTGACTTCATCCTCCTTGATCATAATAGTTATTTGAAACTTAGGGTGGTTAGTGTGATCCATTAATAGGTATGTTTCTTTCAACCCTTGTGCTTCAGTGTGTTCTATAAAGGATTTCTTTAGCCTTCCTTTTAACACAACCTACAACCATGGCCACCAAAGGCCATGTTGTGGAAATTGAAGTGTTGGAAAGTATAAAATTAGAACAAAGGGGGATGTCTCGTTGGTAAACCATGATATAATGGGAATTGAATAGGCTCCCTCAGCCTCCTATATGTATAATAAAAAATATTTATTTAAGGATAACATGAGTCTAGTCCTAAGTGGATTATTAGTGATAAATTTTTAGTATTTTTGGTTTATGTTTTTGACATATGGGATTAGTCTCACTCCCTCCATTTCTAGTGATAACTGAGTGAGTTATGCATCCATAATAGATATAGATAATAGTTATAGAGTTGGTTCCTTATAACCAACTAGATAAGTAATTTTTATTACAATAATATTGATGAATATCTTATGAAGTGATGATTTTTATTCTTCATAATTATAATATGACAATTTCATTAGAGTATTTTTCACATTAAAAGATCATAATATTTCCCTACTACATTGTAAACCTAGAAACACTATGATAATTTTCTTAAAAATTTGTTTTATGAAATAGATTACATATACATGATGAAATTTAGATGATGTTTGACTATTTGGTGTCAGGAGCTCAAAATAAAATGAAATGACTTCTCACAAGTTCACACATGGTAATCTTAAAAAGGAAGGTTATGAGGATATACCTGCCCCTAGTATAATATTTTTATTTTCTATAAAAACCATTTTTTTAATTAATGGGAAACTCATCCCATTATCCAAATGCCAAACCAATCCATAATTACTAACATACATAAAATATTTCAAAATCACATTTCATAAAAAAACATAAAATTCAAAAAATTGTGAATCTTGAGAAGGATGACCAAAAAACCATCTCCTATCACATATTGATACTACATAACACATAAAAATATTTAAAAAACTATACTTCATTTAAAATTCCATAATAATCTAATGAACCTTTTCTAAATAGAAAACCACACAATAAGACACAACACTACCAGATTGGATACACTAATAATAAGGATGAAACCAATTGAAATTAAATATTTGAAAATGAAACAAATTATTAAAACAGCATCCCATCATGTATCCGGAATTTCAGAAATATGACATTCATCATTGAGGATAATAATCTTAACCAAAACATCATGAAATCCAATATCATAGAGAGGGAATCATAAAGTAGAATCACTAAACAAGTTAACAAACAAAACAAAAAAAGTATAACAATATCCAAAAGAAAAATAATAATACCTATAATCACTCATAATTACACTTCCCCTTGAATAAACCGTAATGAAAAATAATTAGTCAACCGTTAATGTGAGAGAAATAGACCAATGCCACTTATAGTTGGAAGGACTGATAGTCAAACCTGAGATGACCACCAGTGACACTGCATGAAATTATTTAGAATATGGGTCACCGCCAAGATTTTACCTCAATATCTAGAATAAGATAATAAAAATTAATTTGGATGATTTTAAGGGAATGAATCACACATTTTATAGGGAATTATGATAAGGAATAAGGTTAAGGGATAAATAGTGGAAAATAAATCACACTGAAAGAAATCCAAGACAAAAGTAAGAGTCAAGGGATAAACACATACTAGGAAATCAATAAGAAAAAGGAGGTAACAAGGTTTTCCATCTTAAGAACAAGTGAACCCTATCCAAGGGATAAAGGTTATTTAGAGAATAAAAAATATTCCCTATTTTAAGACTAATTTTGTTCTCATATATCCTATATACGTTAGGTTTTGATGATCTGAAATACCCTTCACAAATAATTGATTTTTATGTTTTTCATCTGTTTTTATCCTGATTTTAAGTGTTTAAGATGTTAAATTCTATAAGTATGAAATTCTGGACACTTTGGTTGAAATTTTCATATCTATAGAAAATTCATCTATGATGATCATTAGAATACATTAATCTCTTATGTAAATGATTCACCTATGTGAATTAGCTTTTTCATGGAATCACCTATATGTAAATGGCATACGTCGATGAATTGACTACTTGAAAATTAGTTATGTAAATTAAACTCATATGTAAATTAGTTATTTTTAGTAACCAAATATATAATTTGAATTATTAATGAAATTGTCTATGTGGTTATAAATAGATACATGGTTCAATTAACATATGTCATATTTAGATATGTGAATCAAATTGGCTATGTAAATCAAATTGGATAGATGATACAAATAAACTATAAGAAGAAGTCCTAAAACATTTTGGAAACATAAATGTTTTTCAACATGAAAAATGACTTCATGGATCAATTTTTCAATATGAATTAAAATGTGTATAATTTGTCTATGTGGTGATCTACAATCAGCTACGTTATAATGAAACCTTGTATTTATTACTATTGGATTTCTCTCAGAGTAATTTAATGCTACTGTGAAATATTTAAATGGAGGATTACGATTTTATAGTAAAAATGATTATAATAGTAGGAAAGTACCAAGAAAGGAATTAATTACAAGAATAATTTAATGGTCAGTTTTTTTGAGTTATTTCCATGAAAAGGATTTGTATTTTTAAATCAAGAGTTATGGATTTTATGGATCTATTGTAGTTTAATTAATAGAGAAGTTATGAATGATTATTAGAAGTTCTAAAATGAAAAGGGACATATATAAAATAACATATTTTTTTCTTAAGACTAATAATAACTCTCTCTCAAATATAATAAATGATGATCTATTTTCCTTGAGAAGAATAATATTTCTCAAGATCTATATTTTTCCAATGTTATTCATTCTTACTATCATTTTATAAGGATATCCTCAAAATACTATTTATTCTTATGTTCTGTCTTGAGTATTTCTTACTTCTATATTTAATATTTTATAAATGTGTGTCTAATTTTTAAACATGATGTTTTATCTTTTTTGTTGTAAAGGTTCATGGAAAAAGAACCTTGACTGTTATGGTGTTTAAAGCCTTGCAAGATCCCGGTTAAAAGATCCTATAAAATCATATCAAGCTGTAGATTCTTGAAATTAGTTATAAAATCCTTTTCAAAAGACTATTAGTCCCCCCAAAAGGACTAGTCTAGTAAAATTAACCAAACTTAGGGAGAATAATGTCAGTGGAGTGGACAAGGGGGTTTCTATTCAACGAAACACTGTAAATATTTATGTATGATTCTTTTTGTTGTGATTTTATTTATGTATATTCTTATTTAAAAGAAAATATTAGATGTTATTCATATCAAAATTAGGGTGGTTTTCTAATAAATGAAAATTTAAATAACTCAATTCACCCCCTCTCGAGTCTTAGTGAAATCTTATTGGGATAACAATTTGTATTATAGAAATTAACTTTTGAGTTGTGAGTTATTAAAGTTTAAAGTCTAAATATCACCTTGCTAATGGATGCAAGGACTATCAACATCAATGTTATAAAAATTATAAGATTTACATAATTTAATAGTGATAATTATGGTTATGGAAGATGAATATAATCAAATATATATATATATATAAATACCATTTGTCAAAATATTTTTATAAAAGACATGAATCCTTATGAAATTCTGAAAAATAGAAACATGAGATGTTGATCCTAAGTCTAGCCATGATCTAAACTCTAATGAATTTAATGTGATAATATAAAGACAATATCCATATGAAATAAATGGAGTTTCTTAATGTTAATAATCCTATGAAATGTTTACTACTATAGAGGTTACCTATGAAGGTATGAAAAACATGAAAGATCTTAGATATAATACTACCAAGCTAATGTTTCTTCATTCAGAATTATAGAAGGTGAGAGTATCACAAAATTAAATGGAATACATATGAACATTGTAAACAATGTTGTTTCTTTATGACAACCTATTTGTAATCCATATCATGATTTGAAATCCTTTGGATACTACCACCAATATGTAGTGAAATTTTGGATTCTATAAGTCAATCTATTGGGGTCATGAATTTCAAAATGAAAGATCTCATTGGAACTCTTATGATGTATGAAGAATATGCGGATGAAAAATCTAGATAACATATATTAATTTAGATGAATATTGATACTTTAAAATTTTCAACTTCAAAAGATGACAAGAAATGAAAATAAATTAAAATAGATAATTCATTTGTGGTTAATACATAAAGTGGGGATTATTCAGACAATGTTCTTTTTCACTTTTCTAGAAAATTGAAAAAGTTATAAAATAGGAGAAGATTGATTTAAAAAACCTTAAAAAACATGATTTTTGATGAAAACTCTATTTAATTGAGATACTATGAATGCAAAATAATAGGCAAATCAAACTAGATTTTCCATAGCTATAAGACAATAAAAAATCATAAAAATTACTTCTTGAAATTTATCTATAACAAGAATTAGGTAACAAAAACTACTCTTATGAGGAATTAAATGAATATTTTAACATTCTAGAAACTAAGTATGAATATTCGAAAAATAAAAATTCAAACCTTAAAAAGTCATATGATGTTATTGATAATGGGATAAAGGACTTAAATAAACAAATTTAAAATTTTAAAACCCATCTAAAAAATTATGATTCATTAGGTATTGAACATGGTAATAAGAATGAAAATTTTAAAAAAGAAGTTCAATAGTTCCAATATTATGCAGGTGTTTTCAGAAAAGGTAAAAATGAATTAAATAAAATTATTGGAAATAATATTCCTTATAAAAATAAGTTTGGAATTGGAATCCATGGTGAGAATCCCAATAATTATAAAAGTATTTTGTGCCAATTTCCATGAATAATAACCTATCTAAAATTTCTTTTTTTATTGTGGAGAGTTACAAAATTATGATATAAATTTTATATTCAAATCCTGCTTATATTTTCTAATAAAACAATAAAATTTTGGAATTTTTTTTAGAATATAATACAAAAAATTTTAGATAGGAAAAAAATATTTGGGTTCCCCAATATTTAGTTTCTAACCTTTATAGAGCCAAACAAATATTTGTACTAAAATATATCTTGTTTGATTTATCATTACAGGGAGAAGGTCATAGAGTATCAATAAAAAATGGGACATATAATATGGATTATCAAGTCACATGAGTGGATATTTCTCTATTTTTTACCCCTTATCAATAGTTGATGGAGGCTATGTCACTTTTAGAAATAATTCTAAAGGAAAAATTATGGGATTTGGATCCATTAGTAATCCAACCTTAGCCATTTTAATCAAAGTTATTTATATATAAGGATTAAAGAAGAATCTATAAAGTGTTTCTCAAATTTTTTATGAATGTTATTGTATTGATTTTTATAATAATGTTGATTTCTTTTTAAAATACATATTTCTTAAATTTAAGGCACATAGGACAAAGAATGTGTGTACTATATATCTTAATTCTTTGAGTAGATAAATAGTGATATATTTAAATACTAAAAAAATGAATCTTTGACTTTTGAAAGAATATTGAGACATTTTAAGATATGTTATTTTGTTAAATTGTTTAAAATAAGTTTATTTTTTAAATTTACCTCAACTTTAATTAAGTAACAATAAACTATATGATGTATTCCAAATGGGAATGTAACAAAATTAATCTTTTAAACCAATTG
Organism: Viscum album; assembly: GCA_963277665.1. Taxonomy (NCBI): domain Eukaryota; kingdom Viridiplantae; phylum Streptophyta; class Magnoliopsida; order Santalales; family Viscaceae; genus Viscum; species Viscum album. The sequence continues at coordinate 288,684,992 of OY728127.1, read as the reverse complement.
AAGAGGTTTCTACTTCTAGACCTCTAGAACTTATTCATATGGATTTTTTTGGGAAATGTAGAATTTTAAGCATAAGAGGAAAATATTTTTTTAATGTATTAGTTGATGATTTTTCTATATTTACTTATCTTTTATTCTTTAAATTTTAAATGTTAATCCTATTATGTTTTTATAAATTTTTGTTAACTAGCTCAAAAATAGAATGATTCTAAAATTATTGATTTGAGATGTGACCACAGTGGATATTTTTAAAACCATGATTTTAACTCATATAGTACAAAAATGGTATCAACTATAATTATTCTATGCCCAAGTCACCTCAACAGAATGGTGTAGCAGAAAAGAGGAATAAGACTTTGTAACAAATCAAAAGAACAATGTTATATGAATATAACCCATATACTCATTTTTTGACTGAAGCTCTACATACAACATGTTATTTCATAAACAGAGTTTTAATAAGGCATATTTTAACGACCTATGAGCTATAGAATAATAAAAATAAAAATTATATTACTTTTAAGAGTTTGGATAACAGGTTTTTATTATAAATACCAAGGACAATCATTTTAAATTTAATCCAAAGGCTGGTGAAGGAATATTAATTGGATATTATATGAATTTGAAAGTAATTAGAGTTTTTAGAAAAACGTGAAAGATTATTTAATAATAAAATAATTCAAAATTTGATAAAAGTGAATTTTTATTACAAAATGACTCAGATTGATGATATAAGTGATTCCATTGAAGAAAATGAGACATGAATCCATAATTAATTATAAAAAGAAAGATTATTTGGAACATGATTTTATATAACCATATCCCAAAAGGATGGATGCTAGGGAACCAAAAAGTGCATTGCCTAAACAACCTAGAAACCTTAATAACCACCCCTTATAAATAGTTATTGGAAGCCTAAATTAAGGGATATTGAATATAAATAGTTTAGGAAATCTGGTATAATTTTCTAGCTTTTTATCTCAATTTGAACCCATGATTATAGAAGAATATTTATTAGATGAGATTTGGGTTGTAGAAATTTAATATGAATTAAACAAGTTAAAGAGGAATAAGATCTCTAAAATAATTTATAGAACCTTCGACTATCCTGTTAAAGGAAAAATGGGATTTTATTAAAAAATAGGATAACCATGGTGTGATCAATAAAAATAAGGCTAGACTTGTTTCTAATGTTTATGAGTATGATGATGGTATAGATTATGAATAGATATTTTCACAGGTAGATATATTATAATACATTAGGTTTCTAATAGATTAAGCATCATAAATGCATTTTAAACTATATCAGATGTATGTAAAAATATTCTTTCCAAAATAGTTTTCTTATTGAGGAAGTTTATGTTAACCAACCCCCTCGTTTTGAAAATAATCATTTTCAAAATTTAGTTTTTAAACATACCAAATCTCTTTATGCATTTAAACAAGAACACAAAGTTTGGTATGAATGTTTAAGTTGTTTTATTTAATCATATTTTTTTCAGTAGGAATGTACAATCCATATCTATTTATGAAAATCTCATCCTTAGAAAATTTTTCTGTTTAGTTATATGTTAATGATGTGAATTTTGGTTCAAAAAATAAAACATTATATAATTAATTTGAAAAACTCAAGCAAAAATGAATTTGAAATATTCATTAAAGGTGAGTTAAATTATTTTCTAGTTTTTTAGATTTATCAAAAAGACTCCATGAATGTGATAAATAAAAAATACGTAGTTGACTTATTTTAGTGGGTTTTACTTGAAAGTGGTAAAGTACATACAACTCTTATGAGTTCTAATATTAATCGTTACATGGATGAACATGGAAAAACAATTGAAAATAGACAATAAAAAGGAATAAGTAGGAGTTTTTTGCATTTGACTGTAAGTAGACCAGCCATTATATTTTCAATATGTATTTATTCAGGATTTCAAGAAATCACTAAAGAATCCCATTTAAAAGAACCCTACATCATTTTGGTATATTTAAAAGGGAGAATTACTATTTCATTTATTTTTGTAAAAAACTACGATTTTAATTTAAATTCATATTCAGATGTTGAAATTGGTGGTTATAAACTGGATAGGAATAATAACTTAGGAACATTCCATTTTCTAGGTAAATCCAATGATTCCTGATTTAGTAATGAACAAACCTCTATTGCATCATCTATTTCAGAAGTAGAAAATATTACTTGTAGTTATTGTGCACATGTATTTCGGATGAAACATAACTTAATGGATATTAGATAAAATTATAATTGAGTATCAATCAAATGTTATAACACTAGTGAAATTAACATTTCAATGAATCTGATTAATTATTCTAGAATAAAGCACGTAGATTTAAGGAATCATTTCTTTAGATATGGATCTCAAAAAGGAGATATTACTCTTGAGTTTATGTCTACTGGGAATTAGTTAGAATATATTTTTTTACTATAGCTCTTACATGAAATTTATTTGATTTTATTAAAATTTAATTATGGTTATTTGAATCTAGATATTTTTAATTTATCTTATTTTGAAAATGTTTTATTTACATGTTTTTTCTTAATTACTTTTTAATGTCTTAAGTAAATAAACTTATCGTATTATATTTAACTATTCTAATTATTTTAGTTTTATAAAATAATTATTTTTTATTATAGTTTCTATTTTAGATTATTTCCTTTTAGTTAGAATCAACTCAAAACCATTTGGGTACGTAAATCCCTCTGGGAATAAGGTCCATGACAAAAAATCCCAACAACTCTTGACCCCTTTTATATTCTCATACACTCTTTCCTATAGATGTTGATCCATCAAACTGACCTCTTGTTCATCTATCGACATCCAAATGGATTATATTCACTAGTGAAGTCTAATCATAGAGATGACAGGAGACCGTGTTCGTCAAATAAATCAAAAGGTAGTGTTGCACCATGTAGGGTTCTCGATTGAAAGGCCATCGATATGGAGTGAATGAAGACTAACAGATCCAAATGAATAAGGACCTTCATTTTCAATGTTGGGAGTTTGTATTTGATGAGAAAAATACCGATTCATTATTGAATAAGAGGTATACATGTTTCTAATAAATGAAGAGAAACAGTTCACTATATCATATGATGTTCTATCATCAACTGTAAATGGCATATTTGTGTTGGTTTCTTCAGTTGATTTTGATGAGTTCCTTAATTTTCCCCATTAGGGGAATATGAAATTAGTTAGAATCTTGTTGGAACATATTTAATAGGGGAAACAGAAGTGTTGAAATTTCAATTTGGAATCTCTACCTTCAAAAAAAATCAGGTGAGTGATTTATTAAATCAGGGGAATGTGATGTGTAAGAATTTTTAGACTAGAACAGCCTAGAGGGATGAATGGATAAAGAATTTTATATTTCAATAAATTTACTTGTTATATGTTCTAATTAATAATATTAACCCATCCTTATAATTCACATGATTAAATTTTTCATCACTGCTACAATGGAAATGGTAAATTGGATTATTATCTTTATGATAGACTAATATCCCTAGTTTTAAAGGGAAGGAAGCTGATTTAAATGAGGGAGAGGAAGTAAAATTATATAAAATGTATACCTATTCCATTATTCTATTAAATAATATTAGATAATTTTGTGGACCTAAATAAAAATATTTAATGTCTCTTGGTTAGGAGAGGGTGGATCAGAGAGAGTCATCCCGAACCTCACCCCTAGGGATTTAATTAATACTATAATGGTGTTTGATAGGGAGGTTTACAAGAATAAAGTATCCAGAATAGAGAATATGTTTCCAGGAGATAGTCATGTAGTGGTAGAGGATATTCAGATCCATGTAATAGATGTAGTTGAAGCCGCTAATGGAGTTCCAAATGAGGAACTAGTTGTTAAGGCAATTTTTCTCGTCCTTGAAGAGAGGGTAGTTGAGATTTTGCCTGGTGTTTCTGGTGCTGAATTTAGTAGTGAAGATAAAGAAAGAGAATCAAACAGGGTATCCAATTATTCTTATGTCACTTGATGATATAGATAGAGTTGGTGATGTGTTTATGAGGATAGTTGACCATTCACATACACTACTTGTACCATCACAACCTCTAGTTTATAAGGAAGCACCCTCGTCTAGTAAGAGATCATAAATACAATCATTTAGATAAAATTCATTAATTTATTTTCATAATATTATAGGTGACTGTAATTATTTTAATAAAGAGTTAATTTCATTTGAGGATGTGATCATAGAACTTAAGGAGAACTCTGTTTGAAATGACCATTTTGAGAAGTTGGTTGGGATTATGGAAACTCGAACTGATTTGGTCATAAATTTTCATAGATTTACTCCTATTCAACAAAATTTTGTTGAAGTTAGTGTCAATAATTTTGATGATATGAAATAACTTATATAATATCTGAAAGATGTAATTCCAACCATGTCTGAGTTTAATGAACTTGGAGTGATGGTTTCTTCTCAAAGAGACTCATTCCAAAATCTGACTATGATGTAATATGGTATGTATCTTGTATTTCTTGATGAAATTATGTCCTTTAGGACATAAAAAAAGAAATATATCACACTTTATAAATAATAATGGTTAGTTAGTTTGAGTTCATTAAGGCGTTTTAGCCAACTACAATTATTTCTACCTTAGTAACCTTAGTGGTCTGTAATTTTAAAAATGGAGTGGTTCAATTGCTTTCAGATTTGATTTCTCTATCTTCTCAAATATAATCTCTATAGTGTAATATGTTCAACCATACTATTAAGAAAAATTTATATAGGGATCTTATGGGTGAGTTTCAGGTAACCATTTGAGATATTATAAATATTGGTATAATAAGTAATAGATCTTTAAATAGAATACTGGGATTTTATGATGCATCTCATGAAAAGTTGAAAGAGCTCATGAATGTTTCTAAGTAAGTTCACGATATGGTTTTTAGATATCTTTGTAAAATATATAGAAACCATCAGTATTTTTTAAAATTACTATACATGTTTCATGAAGAAGTTTAAGGTATGAATTAAGAATCTTCAGAAGAGGAATCAAGTGAAGAATATGCATAAATCCAACAATGATAGTTTCTATTTCAAGAAAGGTGTTGTTTTTCTAGAGAGCTCTAATGAATATTCCTTATGGATCCCTGGTACCAGTTTCTCATGCTCCTAGTATATTTGTTAAAACTATACCTATTACTTCTGCACCTACTATTAGTTCTCCAGTTCTGGAACATTCTGTTACTTTATTTCATGTTGTAGTTAAACGTTTAATTTAACAAGTGGTTGGTGTGGATAGAAAATTCCAATATCTGAATGGATGATTGGTCAGTATAAAAGGATGTTTATATTACATTCTTAAAGATACTATATATATATCTCACAAATTATCTCTCTATTCCTTGTCATGCTACTATGATCAATGATTCTCAACAATTTTCTTGTATATTTATTAGTTCCTTTTGGAGTTCATTGAACAACGCATTAACAATAGTTGAGAAAATTCATAGATTTCCATTTATGATTATTATTGAGTTTTGAAAATAAAATATCATTAAAAGGATATAAATACACATTGATTCCTTTTTGAATCTATGAGGTAGAATAAATCCAGGCTCTATGATTACCCAAGTCTTTAATACACATTATTAAATAATTTATAAACATAAATATACATCTATAAAACACAAGGATCCTAAAGGCCTAGTGACTTTGGAATACTAGGTTCATAATGCATCAATGTGAGAAGAAAAAAAATTAATCCTTTTCTTTTATTCTCCCTAATAGTCTCCTAAATACTTTCACACACCTAAAATTCATGTGACATCCTAGGGAATACATAAAAAAAAGGGGTGAGTTAAATGAATATTATGTCATTTCACATAATAAGGAAACATAACATGTGATTCAAAAGTATATCATGAAATCATAAAGAGAAGTATCATGAGGAAACACCTGGAAGAATAACTTAAAGAACATGGTATCATAAGATAATAATAGCATAAGAAATTTTGAATCATCATAAAGACATGACATAATCATGAGTCAAGGCTAACTACCTAAACTATATCACGTAGTGGAAGAAGTCCCATAATAGAATAATTTTACTCTCCAATCCCAGAAATGTCATCCCATGAGACTATAACATTACCCAATTCATTAGAACACTATCTAGGAACACCTATAATAACATGTTTATGATCTATATCTACCATATAAATGTAATTAATCATTAATAATAACATAAGAATTACCCATAGAATGAAATTGGTTTCATAATCTTGCTTCATATCATAGTCAAATGAAATTTCAGAATTATGAAATTTGGTAAATGATCATGAGGAAATTATTACTCCATCAAGGATGGGAAAATGAACCTGGTATATATGTTTGAGACATATAACCATAATTTATAATAAATACATAATAAAAAAGGTTTTTTTAATTTATGAAAACACCATTAAATAAATTTAAGTAATTCTTGAGTAAATTCAAATTTTAACTTTGATTAATATCCAATGATGTCATTTTTGATGGAAAACCATTTTCAAAGACAAAATTTAACATTTATTGAGAAAAATTTCCTTTAAATTATTAAAAAACTTATTTGAAATCCAAAAACTTCTCAAACATTAATGATTTCTCTGAAAATAATCTTTGAAACTTAAAAAAGAATCTTTAAAAAATTGAGAGGCCATGAAGAAAAAATATTTCCATTTATGATAAATACGTTAAAAAATACAATAATTCATTTCACATTTTTTTTTCAAAAATATAAAAAACACCTTATTCAAAAATTGATAGGAAGATTTTTCTTAAAAGTTTTTTTTATATAAATTTAATTGTAAAAAGGATTTTAAACAATCAAAGTGAATCATTTTTGAAAAAATATTTAGAAAATAGGTATTTGGAAGAAGAAGTATTTTTTATAGAAAAGAGAAATGAATTAGTATTTTATTAAAAACATATTCTCAATAATTTTAAGTAATAAAGAAATTAAATTGGTACTATTACTTTAAAACTTAATTAATAACCATTGGATAATAAAATGAAATGGGTTTATTATATTATTACAAATTAATTTCCTTAAATGTAATTTTATTCCCTTGAAATCCCGATTGAAATGAGATGGGAACATAACCCCTTAACAATTTTTTATCTTTTGAATAATAACATTCCATGCATGAAGTAGATGAATTTTGACGTAATATATAATGTTGTTGGAAGGATTCTTGATATATTTTGTAAATTGGAATTATATACACCATTTAAAACAAATTAGGTTCATAAAATAACATGAGTCTCAAAGAAGGAAGTTTGAGTTGAAATACTAACAAAGTCAGTGTTATTAAGGGGAGAGTTAGTAAATTGGACTGATTATGTGTAAAAATGTTATATACACAAGATTAAAGTCTAAATAAAAAATAAATTAATCAAAATTCATATCACACATAATTTTCCCTTAATATAATCAATGAAGTAGTCTTACAACCCAATGAATGTAAATTGAGCTAGGAAACCACTTACCTTACACATACATTTCATTGAACATTATTTAACCTCATGAATATTAGTTAGTAAAATTTTATTAAATTATAATATAACCATAATAATATTTATAATATCATTTATGACCCTTTTTTAACATATTATTACCTATTCATTATTAATCTTTTATTATCACTATTTTTTGGGGTGTTTATTAATTTGTTTTATTATGTATGTATTTTCCTAAAATTCATAGATCTTAAACATAGGATATAGTTTCATAATATCCATAATTATATTAATTTTATAAATATAATTTGTTATATTATAAGCTTCTTTATTTTCATTATTGAATTTTGATCCTCGAGAATGAATCACATCGTATCGTGGATATGTTAGTTCGTATGTACGCATGAGTGACATTATCATTTTTTTATTAGGTCAAAGTAAATGTAAGTGAATGGTATATTAATTTTCAAAAATAAATATCATGTGATATATATCACATATATTCATTAAATTTATCCTTTATTACTTTTCTTATAAAGCGTAAGGGAAAAATGAATCACATTGCTTGACGAGGTGATAGTCTGTCGTACACACATGTGAATTTATTTTATTATCCATAGATTGGAAAGTAAGAAGTTATACATGATATTAAATTTATATAATTATAACTATATAATAAATATCATATATTTACAATATATAGATCATTATATCTATCTATGAGAAGTGGTGATAGAAAATGAATTACATTGGTTCGCAGGGCAGTAGTACACCATACACATGTTCAATAGTTTTGTTTCCCATTTGAGGGTGGAGGAGATGTTTGTACATAATGACCATAATATAAAATCATACGAGTATATTTAAGATACTTAGGTTATTATATAATCATGGTTTAATAATTTTTGAATGACGTGGAAGAAGTAATAAAATAAAAATCTTAGTTAAGGACATTACCTCTTCTCCAAATATATTTTTTAGGTTTGCACCAAAAACATTCTAGGTTGTATTAATGAGAAATAAAAAGATTATATAATGAGGTTAGGGATGTGTGGAAGTGTTTTGAGAATGTCTTTTTTAAATAAATGGGTTTTGAAAGAAGAGAAAGGAGAGGAGATGAGGTGGCCTTTTATAAGTGGGGAAGAGGGAACTCTTAGAATAAAAAAAAATTCAAACATTTTATCATGAAAATGGCTTCAAAATAGAAAATTTTAGAACCTTAGCATATATATGGTCTAAATATGGACATAAAATAGGAAATAGATAATTTTTTTTCCATTTTTCCCTTTTCATTCTAGGTTAACCCTTGGTAAACTCAATTTTACCTTAACCACGATAAATATGTTTTAATATTCTCACTATTCATTATGTTAAAAACTTAAGTTAAAATTTTCCAAATTCAACTCATATAAGTGGAAGTACTTAGTTTAAAATAAAACCCATATTTTTTTCGAAATAAAAAATTTTCAAATGAAAAATTATAAATTTTAAAAAGTTTTTCAATGAAAATTAAATTATAAATTGATTCTGATGACGTAATTTGGATTAATAAAAAATTAAGCAATTTCACATTTACAACCATATTAAAATAAAATGGGGCTTGTAAATTTATTTAATTAAAACATAGTTTTTAATAATAATCAGTAATTTTTCACAATTAATCTAAAAATGAAACTTTTCAGTAAAATATCAAAAAATATTTATAATATAATTTTGATATTTCAATCTAAAAAATGATGTTATTTTTAAAAAATAAATTTCATAAGGGAAGTAAAAATTAATTTTCAAAAAAATGTGCGCAAAGTTTAATGAAACCTCTTTTTTGAAATATGCATATTTATTAAAAACATTTATTTTTTTCTTTCAAATGATTATTATTTTATTTTCAATAAATATAAAATCATTTAATTTATTTTATACATGATAAAACAATATAAGTTTAATAATATAGTTTGTCCTATTCATACCCACAAAATTAATGACTAGGTTTTAATGTCCACATGTAAATAATAATATTTTAATAATTTTTCTAGTTTCATTTAAAAGTGGTGTTTCATGCATTGTGAGGTATCAAAGAGATTGAAATTATTCTTAAAGAAATATATTTTTAAGTATTAGGGTCTTATTTTCTCTTATAGTCTTGGTGTTGCATGTCATCCAGGCTATTGAACATGATATTCCTATTAAAATATCGGGGTGTTATATTATATCCTCAAAAAATAAATTACTTCCTCATAATTTAATCTTTATCTTGGTAATCATGGATTTTAAATTTGAAAATACATTTTTTAGAAACTGATATCATAAAAATTGTTAATAATTTTTTTTATTGAAAATAGGGAAATAGATATATGAAGTTTATTGGGAATAACACAAATCTAATGTTTCAAGTTTGATAACATTAGTGGGAAGTGAAAAAATGGATAGTAAAGAAAATAATAAATTATTAGGGAGAGTGATAATGATCATTAATCAAAAGTAAGTTAATTATATAGAGAATGTTAAAAATCATAAATCCATAAATTTATGATGAATTAAAAGACCATTTATTCAATAGATAGATTATAATATGTTATCATATTTGTTTCAATTCATTTTCTTAGAGTTGAGGTATTATTTTTATAAAAAGATAGAGAGAACATGAAAATATTTTTAATTTATATCTTTTTTATTACAGAAAAATTAATTAATCCTTTTATTGTGCTTTGATTAATTTACCCTTCATATCTTACTCTAAGGATTTAATAACCAATATGATTTTTTTTCCTGAATAAAAAATATAACTTTTGAAAAAATCATACAATCAAAAAAAAGAGTAAAAATATATTAATCCAATAGTTTTTAAAACCAAAATGGTTAGAACAAGGTAATATAATATTAAAAATTAATATATTAATCTCCAATATATAACAATGAATCCAAATATTTAACACATATATTTCCTTAAATAAATAACCCTATTTCCCAAATATCCTCAATAATCCTCAACATGAAATATAGTTTTAACCACTGAGGTTATCCCATACCTTTAGAAATTACATATCAAAAAAAACACAATAGAATTTCTCCCAAATAATACTTTATGTTAAAATAAAATGTTATATATATTTAAAAATAATAAAATATCTCTTGAGAAATTATTATTCACCCAAAAATTAATTTACTTTATCCTATAATATATTCCAAAAATTAAACTAACATTTAACCTTCAAACCATCTAAGTAAAAACAATTTTATGATTACTAGTATATCATATAGACCATTTTTTGGTTTTTAACACATATCACACTTTGGTTGTTGGTTGAATCCCCACAACCTTGACATTTTTGATGAATTTTCACATGGATTACATGATGTCCTTTATCTAAAACTGCAAAAAAACTAATGTGATGATCATATTCTAAATTCCTCACAATACTATAAATTCTAAAGTATATTATTATTATATTCCAAAAAATAACATTAGTTATGAAATAACTTTCTATTAACCACTATGGTTTTTATACAAATCAATATTTTCCACAAAATCAACCTATTACCTCAGAATCAAGTACATATCAATGATTATATTACCCAAAATTATGTGTTTCTCCATAGAGTATCACCTTTAAGTTAAATAAATTTTTTATTCATTCAACATATTATCCAAAATTATTAATAGAAAATTGCAATTGAAATATCCTTATATATATATATATTTCAAGATTCACATAATTCTTGAATTACAGTAGATAAACATTTAAATCATTCCACATTATTCCTAAACCATTAATTGGGCTTCATCATATTATTCCTTAATACATCTTTACTTTGATATATCATTTTTAGTATCTTACTCATAAAAAGTAATACCATAACTCATAAAAACATTTTGATTATTTTCTTGATATTTCCCCCAAGGAAATCATTTTTTTAATGTCTTTACTTTCAATGGTTAAAATAGTGATCCAAAATGATACCATTGGGATTCATTTATTTTCATCCTGTTCGTTAACTATAATTTTATTTTTTCTTTAGAAATTACATGATTAGTGTCATACTCTTCCAAAACCCAAACATATTTCCATTACTATAATACATTCACTAGGGTGTTTCTTTCTACATTAATAAAATATGGGAAATTGATTATTCTTTCTTCCAAGTTCTCCACCACATGATCTATAAGATAAATCTACCCTTATATTTGATTGTGATTATGAGAGTTGGTTATGGTTAAAGTTGTAAATAATATGTCATGATATTTTATTAGTCATAATATCAATATCCTTCACCCTAGTCATCATCCTATTTGGTTTCTCATCAACACATTTGTATTACTTTCCACATTAACATAATTCTTTTTGGTTCTGTCCATGAAAAAAACCATAAATAATAGTTTTTGAAAAAATATTCATAGTGGGAAACAAAATAATCATGAAAAATTATTTATAAGGCATCTAAATGATGAAAAATTCATTTATATATAAGACACATTAGGTTTATCCTTGGTTATTCATGATTATAATCTTTTAAAATCCTTCCTTATTTTTTATAAAGTGTTTGTGAATTTTCAAAGTATATCCCCCAAGATTGTTAAACCTAGTAAGTAGTAAGTACCATTTTTGTGTAATAGGTAATGCCCAAGTCAAGTCCTATGTGCCTCATTTTTAGTTATTAGACATAGGTACATCTATTCTAGAATCATGTCCACTTACAGTATCCAGACATGGATGTAATTTCTAATAAACCACTTGATCTATATATTACCAAGTTTCCAGTATATTTTTCTATACTTATAATTTTTATTAGATTTATCCCTAGGGTTATAAATTAATTTTTATTGTCATAGTTCCAAGGTTTTAATAATCCTTTCCTATAATGCAACCTATGATGACCCAATACATTTTCACATATTATGAAATTATTTATAAACATCGATATATGTTATAAAACACAAGGATTGTAAAGGCCAAGTGTCATTGGAATACTAGGTTCATAATATATCAAAGAGAGAATTAAAAAATATTTTTTTTTATTTTATTATATATAATAAGTTCTTATATCCTTTTGATCACCTAAACATCATGGTATAACCTAGGGAATACGTATACAAAAGGGGTGAGCTAAAATCCCTGTAAGGGAATACACATGATAAGGAAACATAAAATGTGAGTCAAAAGTATATCATGACATAATAAATATAAGGATCTTGAGTAATCTTATGAGAGCATAAAATAAATAACATGGTATCACAGGATCTTGATTGAATAAAAAACATAGTAGAAATACAAAAATACTGAAAAACATAGTTCAAGGATAACTTTCTTGACTATATGACATGGTGGGAAAAGTCACATAACTAATTATGTATACTCCATAATCCCATAAATGATGTATCATGAGAATATAAAATTACCTAAATCATTGGAGCACTATTTGGGAGAACTGATAATAAAATTTTCATAATATATGTGTTCCATATAATGGAAATCAGTCCTAATTCATAATCTATGAATTACCCATGGAAATAAAATGGGTTGTATAATCTTTCCTCATATCATAATTGAAATAAATTTCATAATGAAGTTATTTTAGAGAAGATCATAATGAAAGTAATACCCCTTCAAGGAAGGGATAATGAACTAAGTATATATGTGAGATACAGATATACATAATTTTTAAGCAATCACAAACAAAAAATTTGTGTTGAATTTGATTAAAATTACATTAAAAATACGAAAAAATATCTTCAGTGAAATTACCTTTTCACTTCAAGTAACATCAAATTATTTTATCTTATGTGGAAAATTATTTCCAAACATCACTTTGACCATTTCATGAGAAAATTATCTTATCAATTTTGGAAAAAATATTTTAAAATATAAATATTTTCTTAACAATTAAAGAGAAACTATTTTTATGAATATAACCACAAAAATATAAAAATAAGCTTCAATATATTGAGTGGTCATGTCAACAAAATATTTCTATTCATGAAGAATATGTTAAAAAAAGATTCTTTTCAGCTTTTTGTAGGAAAATTTAAAAATTAACTAATTAGAAAAAAATAGGAAGATCCATTTAATTTTTTTTGAAAATAAATTTAAAGTTAAAAATGGATTTAATCAATCATAGTAAATTGGTTTTGATTTTTTAGAAAATACTAATTTGGAAGAAGAAGGATTATCGACATAAGAGAGAAATGAAGTTGGATTTTTGTTAAAACATTTACTAAAAAATATCAAGTTCCAAAGAGAGAAAAATGGAACTATTATATTAAAAATTATGTAATAAAAATGTTAGAAGAAAATTAAATTATATTATTAGACAATTATCAGATAATTTAATTCAATGGAAATTCAAGTAAAAGCAATCCCTATTAAAATGATATTGAAACAAAAACCTTTACTGCCCTGGTAACTTTTTAATTATAACTTCCCATTAATGATGTAGTTGAATTTAAACATAAAATACCATTATTTAGGAATTATTAATGATATAGTATGTATATAGTTAACATATAAATCTTCCCATATAAATTAGGTGCATAAAAGAACATGTTTCCTAAAAAAGAAGTTTGAGTAGAAACCCTTATAAAGTTAATATCATTGAGGTGAGAGTAAATGAATTGGGGTGATTATGTGTAACAAATTTATATTTAGAAAAATAAAATAATAAATAAAAGAAAAATCAATCCAAATACGTTTCACACATAATCTTGGAATAATATAATAACTGAAGTTGTTGTATAACCCAATTATTGGAAATTGAGTTAGGAAACCCCTTGTCTCGCAGTTCCCTTTAATTAAGAATTATTTAACCTCATTTATAGTAGTTTTAAACATGTTATTAAATTATACCATAACTATATTAATATTCACAATATATTATAGGATCCTTTTATATCATCTTATTACCTGTTTATTTAAAATATTTGATTATCACTTTTTTAGGTGTTAATTGATTTGTTTTTTTCATGTGTTGTCATGGATGTTTTGGATCTTGGAAATATGATCAAATTAAATCAAAAATAGAATTATATAAATGTTTTATATATAATTTACTTCATTATATTATTCTTTAGAGTCCTTATTGAATTTTGAACAATGAGAATGAATCACATCACTTTGTGGAGATGGTGGGTCGTACGTACTCATGAGCAATGTTATAATTTATTTGACATGTGAAATGGTAAAGAAATGAATGGTATATTAATTTTATATAATAATTATAATATAATATATATCACATAGTTTCATTAAAATTTTCTCTTATTACTATCCATGTAAAGTGTTTGTGAAAAATGAATCACATCATTTGGCGAGCAGTAGTCTGTCGTTCACACGAACAACATTATCATATTCTCTATTAAATGGAAAGTAAGAATGTAAATGTGAAACTATAATTATATAAGTATAATTATATCATAAATAACACATATAAAAATTATATACAATGTTATATATATCCGTGATATGAGGTGATGAAAAATGAATTATGCGGGTTCACAAAGTAGTAGTCCACCATACAGACAATAAATATTTTCATTTCCCATTTGAGGTAGGAGGAGATGGTCATAGTTAATTATGATAACATTAAAACAAATAATTATTTAGAATATATTGATGTTATGATAAAATCATGGTTTAATAATATTTTAAGGAGGTGGAAGAATAAATAAAATTACAATTTTAGTGAAGGAAATTACCTCTTCTCCAGACAACTTATTTAGGTATGAAAAAAACCACTGTAGGTTGGATTTATGATGAATAAAAGTATTATAAGATGAGTTTATGGAAGTATGGAATTTATTTGGGTATTTATTTTCCTAAATAATGGTTTTTGGATTTGGGTAAAGGATAGGAGTGGGGGTGGCCTTTTATAACTGGGGGAGAGGGAACACTTGGAATTTTGGAAAAGAAATATTTTAACCGAAGTTTTTAACCTAAACAATGTATAAAAAATGGACCAATTTATAAAATTAGAATATATAATTTCAAAATACTACCATAAAATAAGAATTATATATGTTTTATGTCATTTTTAACCCTTATATTTTTAGTTTAACACATAGAAAAGTCATTTTTACCTTAACCACAAAAAATAAATTTTAGTGTTTTCACTCTTCATTATTGTAAAAATTTAACCTATACTTATTATATATTGAAAATTATTTGTAATCAATAAATGTATTCCATTTAAAAAAACTCATCTCACATAAGTGGTAGGATTTATGTAATTTCTGGGACCCTATGGTCCATTACATTGCCAAATCATGATGTTTGAGGTATCTTAGGGACCATTAGTGACTCATTGAGGAGTTTTACAAATTTTAGGTTAGACGAACGGTTCCACTGATGGGAATTAGTGGAACCGATGAGAAGTTGTGGCACCGCTCAGAATTGATGCCACACTGACCCGTGCCAAGGCATTGGTGATAGGGTGTCGGTGACTCACCCATCAGTGAGTCATTCCTAGCCTCTCCCAAGACATTCATGTTTCAATCCCATAACGTCTATTTTAACATAAAGGAGTTTTAATATTACTTTAAAAGTGATTTATGGCCCATAAAAGATATTTTAAATCCCCCAAGAGTCGGGAAACCCTTGAATTATCAAAATGTGTGGCTTTTTTAATTATTGTCACAACCTTTTCAGTGTTTTCCAATCTCCCGTGTTTTCTAGTTAGGCCCTTGTTGCGTGTTTTTTTTCTACATTTAAAGGCAAGATATCAACTCACAGCCATCCGCTGGTCTATCTCCACCATTTCTAAGGAGAATTGTTAAATCTCATTTATTTCCAACATGTGAAACCACCGAACCATGTGGTCAAGGCATTATCCAACATTTATGTACTTTGAAATGGTCTCCCTGATTTTAGGATCTAGCCTCTTCTTATGTTGATATCCTCTATTCCTTATTCCTTTTTTTTTCTCTTAGTGAGCCTTGAGACATACCCATGATACAAGTTGTGCACCCAAGTTAAAGACCTTATCACTCATCTTTGAAGTTCTTCCTGCAAGTCACATCATCCCCTATTCTTGGTATAATGAGAAAACTTGGATCCTCGATCATCCAAGCAGGGGTTATTCCTTCATTCCTCTTTACCATGCACTATGTATGTTGGGTATGATGTGGTTCCCTCGGTACGTAAATGAAACCAACTTTAACGAAGATAATGAACAAAATTTTAAATATTTAAGGGGTGGGGAAGATGATAATTTAGTTTCATTTTAACTCCATTTTTATGTTGTGAATTGTAATGGATCGTACCCACTGTAAATCATGGATGTTGGTGGTCCTTATTGTGAACTAATGAAGCTCTATTATTCTAGATGATTTTGTGATTAAATGACTATGAAATGGAAATTTACTAATCATGTAAACTGGGTTTATTAAATGGATGCTTGATGTAACACCCCGAGATTTTGTGGGATATATTAATTTTAATTTATTTGATGTCTTCTATTATACTCTACACCAATATTAGCTTGTACTATATGCAACACCGTATGAGCTTGCAGTATACACAACACTATTCATGGCTCGTGTTACACACAATTTCAAGTTTGTTTTGTGAAAATTATTCTTCACAATATTAAGTATAGATTTTGTTTAATGTATAAATGAAATAAGTTTTGATTATTTTATACAGAACACCAAATAGAGATTTCACTACACATAACCTTGACTTTGCTTGCATTTCATGCAATCAAGACCTTCCTCGATAGCATGTGTAGTACGCAATACCAAGTTTCACTAAATGATACATTATTATAATATTATTATGAAATAGCGGTTATGAATAGTAATGCCCACTTTTTTAAATTTTATAAATTTTATATTTCAAAATAGACTTCATTTTTTGATTCGGAATATCGAAATTAGCCTAGGGTGAATTTTTGGTATTTTTCTGAAAACTTTCAATTTTTGATGAAAAGTGAAAACACTAGGTTACTATTTAAAAACAGACTTTTTATTTAAATAAATATTAATTTTAATTAAATTTATTTTATGTAAAAATTGATACATAATACCTATATAAGTTCAATTTAATGCATTTAAGTCATTTTATAATAATTTTAGACATATAAATATTTTATTAAACTTTTCACCGTCTTTTACCCAACTCCTATGAGAATTTGAAAATCTATATAAAACTTAATTTTACCACTTCTATGAGTGGAATTTTGAAAATATGAGACACACGGTTAATATCAATTATTAAAATGTGGTTCAATAAGATAAAAGTAATTTTTGGTCATTAGTAACTTTTTTACTTTTATTTACCACGGTTAAAAGTAAATAGGATAATTAAGGGTAAAAATGATACTATTATTACCATAACACATGTCCTAATTCTATTGGATAAGTGTAATTAGAACAAAAACAACCTTATTAATAAAATATTACCCTTTAGGTCCACTTGGATTAGATTAGGACACTTATTATTATTTTATTTAAAGAAGAGTTAAAATAGTTAAAATCAAAGTTTAATAACTAATTTTTTTAATATAGGGTTATACAAAAGATAAATTAGGCTATAAATATTTATTAGAAAGATAAAAATATTTAATAAATAATGGTATTTTATTTTTAATTTTTATACATTAGATAATTTAATTTAATTATGGCACAATGATTATGCAGTAATTACCTTATTAATGAAATATTAACATAATTGATGTTATAAATACCAAAATAAATGTAATTTGAGACTTTTTATGAATTAAAATAATTTTATAGGTTAATATGACATGTTATTATAGATTCAATTATCTTTTTTCTAATTATCCATGTTATGATTTTCAGAAAAATCAATTACCAAATAGTGTCAAAATTGACATAAAATAGTTTTTAAAACAAATATTATATTATTAATTGTTATTATATTCCTAAAAATCTAAGGTTCGTCCAAATGAATTATATAAGGTTATATATATTAATAATGAACCACTTAAGGTTCTTTTGGATTGTTATAGTAAGTTTATTAACCATATAGTGTAAGAAAACAAGAAGACAAGGTAAACGTTAAATTATTTAACTTAGAGTTAAATCTAAATGATAAGGTTAAAATAGTGACCTAAACTTGTCTAAAACCTATTGGTTGGTAGGATTTCGACCTTTATCCACTTTAGATACTAAATAAATAAATTTTGAGCTATTATGAACCGAATATGACTTTATTATAAAATAATATTTTATGTTTTTCCAAAGGTGCCCCTCTCCCCCCTTATAAAAAGGGCACCCCTTCCCTCTTCTCTTCACACCCTTTTGAGCCTTGAAGCTCGGAAAACCCCTGAAAATTACTCTTCTAAACCTCTATAGTTATATCATATAGGTTCTGGTATTCTCAAAAGACCAACTCTAGTGCCCTAAGAAGATGTTTAAAGGAGGTGCGTCGAGGAAGAGGTAATCTCTTCTACCAACTCTTTCAAGTTTTTTTCTTCTTCTACTTCCTCTTATTTAGTTGTTTCATTATAAAGTAATAACATCATTATTACTTATATAATTATATGTTATTATAAATATGAAACAACCCCTTTTCACCTTCTATATATCCTACGGAAAACAAAATCACCGCGCGTGCGTACGTACAGAATACCGTCTCCACGCCGTGGTGTAATCAGTTTTTCCACCACCACCATACTTGGATGGGTATAATGGTATAAATAATAAATATATATGATTATTAAAACATCATAATGATTCTAAGATATTATATCATCCACTCCAATTCCATTCAATAAATACGGGAATGATATCATCGCTCGTGCGTACGTACAGATTACCATCTCCACGACACGATGAGATTCATTTTCCATGTTAACAATTCAAGAATGATTAAAAAGTATATATAATAGGAAATAATGAAATAAATGACATAATAATTCTATGGGATTTATGTATATATATATATGTATGTCATATACTTAATTCCATTCAATTCAATAAGGAAACAAAAAACTGCGTTCATGCGTATGTACGACCTACCGTCTCCATGAACGATGTATTTCTTTAAATTTATAGATATATTATATATATGTATATTCTGAATATATATTATATATAAATCATGTTTTATATTCTGGAATTAAGTAATCATGATCTATGTAATCATATTAATAATTACAAGTCAAAACACGGACGATAAATGAAACAATTTTACCCAAAACGCTACTTTAACATGGAATTGACAAATGAACGGATAATATAATGTCGTAAGTGAATCATATATGATATCATAAATATTATTATGGTTATATTACAAATTAATAATATGTTTAAACCCACTATATTGGAGTCTCAGACACATAAGGATGAAATTGGACATAAGGTAAGGGATAATTATTCCAATCTCATTCTTATCTAGGATTGTTTATTCGTAAGTATTTACTAGGGTTATATTTTTCATCCATGTCCATAAAAATGATTTTCATAAAGTGTTTAATATTATTACATGTATATTTAAAGTCATGTTTAGCCCTCTTTTACTTTTACTTTGTGTTATGGAAGGAATCTTTCTTTTGTTTACCATACGTGGTACTTTTTGACTTTTCCGAAAAAAGTATGAGGAGAATGTTTTTTTAACTTATAGGGAATGAACATATTTTTATGGTTTCATAACACCTTATTTTCATGAAGCTAAATATAAAAGATTTAATGTCTATTTTTAAAAAAATCCCTTTCTTTTAAAATTTCATGGCATTTTTTGAAAAGAAAATGATTTTGAAGAAGAAAGGATATTTTCCTCAAGAATTCATTTCAAGTGTTTTATTAAAACCATTTTCCATATAAGATTGCATTATTTCACCAAGATTAGAAGATTATATTCCGAGTTTCCAAAGAAACAAAACTATTATGGTCCTTTGGTGTCTATTTTTGTTATGTATTAGATATTCCACAAAATAAATGTAATGTCTATGTATGTCAAGCTTTGGGTCTCTATAGTTGGTATCAGAGGAAAGGTTTAGTCAACCTTTGTAAACTTGGATGTGAAAACTTTAGTGAGATCCCTAGAGATATTTCTAAGGTATGTCTGGGGATGTCCCTAAGGTTTAGTATAACTATAGGTTACAGTCCTAGAGTTATGTTGACGATCATGAATAACCTATGGTGAACCTATGGTGTCATGGATTAAAGAATGTGTGATAAGTTAGACATCCCATAAGTGACTTTTAATGATCATGTGGTTCCTTGTTATTTTAACTATTTCTTACACTATGGTTTCTGGTTTTAGTCAATGGAGGGAACGAGAAGGAATTCAGTTAATGTTGATTCCGATGGACAAATTGGTGACTGTGATCAAAAAAATTGTGTAATACCAAGAGAGAAAGATATTGTGATTATGCCGAATCGGTCATCACGATATATGATTAACAAGGTTAACTTTGGTGGTATTCCTAAGTCATCAAATAAGAGGAAGAAGAAATTTTATGTATGTTCGCATGGTGAGGAGCATAGAGAAAGAAATATTGAGATTTGTAAAGAAGGGAAGAAGAACCTTGAGGAATACCTCAAATGGAGGGGAAGATGTTATCTGTGTGGAGAAAAGGGTCATAGAGTGACAGACTGTTATGGAGTTCAATGTCTTATTTGTGGATAACATGGGAATTACCTAACTCAATGCCCTGACCTAAGAGGTTACTTCTAAATCAAGTAAGGACTTATTCCATGACAATCATTTAAGAGGATGGATTGAAGTGTTTATGTATTGGTATTCAAGATTAATGATTTTGAGGTACTTTTTTGGTATATTGGAATATTTTTGTATTAGTCTATTGTGGTTTTAAATAATTTTATGGTACCGGTAACCATGAAAAGTGATTCAAATATTTTGGAAAGAAGATGATATGCGCATAATGAATGGATAAGGAGAAAATAATATGTTTGATAGTATTCATGAGCTCATGATTGATATAAGGACTAAGTGATATCATGGTTTGAGTATATAGAATTTTTGGGATTTTGGTATGTGGAAAGTGTTATCTTTTAACTACATTTATGTTTTCACTAAGGTTAAATGGGAATTCATTTTTCAAGAGAATAAATGATTAAGGCCTTCAGATGTTTGGAATGTGACCAACAAGACATATCTTATGATATATGGGGATAAATGATGGTATTCACATGCTTGTTATATGACCTCTCTGGTAATCTTTTTCACTATAATATGAGATTGGACAGCAGTATTTTGGATTAGCCTAAAGATTGGAATTGATTATGTTGGACATAAGTTAGAATTGTTTAAGACTAGATCTTTTTTCGATATTATTGATGGAATGTTATAATAATGTAGTTTTAGAAAAAGGACAACCTGCAGGATGGGTGACAACCCGTCGTGTCGAACAAGGCTGTGGGAATCGAACCCACAACTGAAGTGAAACATGCCTTTATCGCCTACCACTGGCCTACAGAAAGTCCCTGGTTAGTAGAAACTAGTTTTGTTATATTAAGCAGTATGAAAGATGAAGTATAAGTCTATTTTTGGAATCATATACGATTAACCTCACCATAGATGGACTTATGTATATTTGATAACTTTTGCTAACCTTTTCTTTGAGATAGATGGAATGACCCATAATTCTATCGCATGATCTGATAAAATGAATTTTTAGTATTCTATTTTACTATGTGGGTTTCTATGAAAGAATCTTTCACGTAGAAAACCATTTATAACCCCGATGAATTTCGAGGGTGAAATTCATTTTAAGGGGGGTAGAATGTAACACCCCGAGATTTTATGAGATATCTTATTTTTAATTTCTTTGATGTCTTTAGTTATACTCTAAACCAAGATTAACTTGTACTATATGAAACACCGTATTAGCTTGCAGTATACACAACACTATTCATGGCTCATGTTACACACAATTTCAAGTTTGTTTTGTGGAAATTATTCTACGCAACATTAAGTACAATTTTTTTTAATATATAAATGAAATAGGTTTTGATTATGTTATACGAAACACCAAATGGATATTTCACTACACGCAGCCTTAACTTGGCTTACATTACACGAAATCAAGACCTTCCTTGATAGCGTGTGTAGTACGCAATACCAAGTTTCACTAAACGATATATTATTATAATATTATTATGAACTAGCTGTTATGAACAGTAATACCCACTTTTTTAAATTTTATAAATTTTATCTTTCAAAATGGACTTCATTTTTGGATTTGGAATATCGAAATTAGCCTAGGGTGAATTTTTGATATTTTTTCTGAAAACTTTCAATTTTTGATGAATAGTGAAGACACTGGGTTACTATTTAAAAACCGACATTTTATTTAAATAATTATTTATTTTAATTAAATTTATTTTTGGTAAAAATTGATACAGAATATTTATATAATTTCTATTTAATTCATTTAAGTCATTTTATAATAATTTTAGATATATAAAAATTTTATTGAACATTTCACCATCTTTTACCCACCTCCTAGGAAAATTTGAAAATCTACATAAAACTTAATTTTACCGCTTCTGTGAGTGGAATTTCAAAAATACAAGAGCCACAGTTAATATCAATGTGTAAAATATGGTTCAATAAGATAAAAATAATTTTTGGTGAATAGTAACATTTTACTTTTATTTACCACGGTTAAAAGTAAATAGGGCAATTAAGGGTAAAAATGATATTATTATTACCCTAACACATGTCCTAATTCTATTGGATAACTATAATTAGACCAAAAAAACCTTATGGATAAAATATTACCCTTTATGTCCACTTGGATTAGATTAGGACAATTATTATTATTTTATTTAAAGAAGAGTTAAAATACATAAAATCAAAGTTTAATAACTAAAACATTTTTAATATAGAGTTATACATAAGATGAATTCGACTATAAATATTAATTATAATGATAGAAATATTTAATACATAATGGTATTTTATTTTTAATTTCTAGACATTAAATAATTTAATTTATTTATATCAGAATGATGATGTAGTAATTACCTTATTAATAAAATATTAACATAATTGATGTTATAAATACCCAAATAAATGTAATTTGAGACTTTTTATGAATTCCACATATTTTCTAGGTTAATATGACATGTTATTATTGATTCAATTAACTCTTTTAGAACTAATCATATTGTTATGATTTTCAAAAAAATTAATTACCAAATAGAGTCGAAATTGACGTAAAATAGTTTTTAAAACAAATATTATATGATTAATTGTTATTATATTTCTAAAAATATAAGGTTCATCCAAATGACTTAGATAAGGTTATATATATTAATACTGAACCACTTAGGGTTCTTTTGGATTGTTATAGTAAGTTTATTAACCATATAGTATAAGAAAACAAGAAGACATGGTAAAAGATAAATTATTTAATGTAGATTTAAATCTAAATGATAAGGTTAAAATAGAAACCTAAACTTGTCTACAACCAATTGGTTGAGAGGATTTAGACCCATCCCCACTTTAGGTTCTAAATAAATCAATTTGGAGCTATTATAAACCGAATATGACTTTATTATAAAATAATATTTTATGTTTTTCCAAAGGTGCCCCTCTCTTCTCTTAGAAAAAGGGCACACCTTCCCTCTTCTCTTCACACCCTTTTGAGCCTTTAAGCTCATCCAACACCTGAAAATTCCTATTCTCAACCTATATATTTATATCATATAGGTTCTGGTCTTCTCAAAAGACCAACTCTAGTGCACTAAGAAGAAGTCTAAAGGAGGTGCGTTGAGGAAGATGTAATATCTTCTACCGACTCTTTGAAGTTTTTTTTCTTCTACTTCCTCTTATTTAGTTGTTTCATTATAAAGTAATAAAATCAGTATTAATTATATAATTATATGTTATTATAAATATTAAAAAACCCTATTTCACCTTCTATCCATCCTACGGAAAATGAAATCACCGCGCGTGCGTACGTACAGAATACCGTCTCCACGCCGTGGTGTAATCAGTTTTTCCACCACCACCTTACTTGGTTGGGTATAATGGTGTAAATAATAACTATTTATGATTATTATAATATTATAATGATTCTAATATATTATATCATCCACTCCAATTCCATTCAATAAATATGGGAATGATATCATCACTCATGCGTACGTACGGATTACCATCTCCACGACTGGATGAGATTCATTTTCCATGTTAACAATTCAAGAATGATTATAAAGTATATATGATAGGTATTCATGAAATATATGACATAATAATTCTACTGGATTTATGTATATATATATGTATATCATCTACTTAATTCCATTCAATTCAATAAGGAAACGAAAAACAGCGTTCATGCGTACGTACGACCTACCGTCTCCATGAACGGTGTATTTCTTTCCATTTATCGATCTATTATATATATGTATATTTTAAATATATATTATATACAAATCATGTTTTATATTATATAATTAAGTAATCATTATCTATGTAATCATATTAATAATTACAAGTCAAAACACGAACGATAAATGATACGATTTTACCCAAAACACTGCTTTAACATGGAATTGACAAATGAACGGATAATATAAAGTTGTAAGTGAATCATATATGATATCATAAATATTATTATGGTTCTTTTACAAGTTAATAATTTGTTCAAACTAACTCTACATGACTCTTGAACACATACCGAAGAAATTGGACATAAGGTAAGGGATAATTATTCCAATCTCGTTCTTATCCGGGATTATTTATTCGTAAGTATTTACTGGGGTTATATTTTTCATCCATGTCCATAAAAATGATTTTCATAAAGTGTTTAATATTATTCCATGTATTTTTAAATTCATTTTTACCCCTCTTTGAATTTTACTTTGTGTTATGGAAGGAATCTTTCTTTTGTGTACCATACGTGGTACTTCTTGACTTTTCTGACAAAAGTATGAGGATAATGTTTTTTTAACTTATACGGCATGAATTTTTTTTACAGTTTCATAACGCCTTATTTTCATGAAGAATACTCCACAAGATTTAATAACTATTTTAAGAAAAATCATTTTCTTTTAATATTTCATGGCATTTTGTGAAAAGAAAATGATTTTGAAGAAGAAATGATTTTTTCCTCAAGAATTCAATTCTAGTGTTTTAACAAAACCATTTTCTAAATAAGATGGCATTATTTCATATGTGTATGTTTCAAGTATAATTTATCTATGATTTACATGGTTTCACTTTTCTTATGATTAATTGATATCCATTTTTTATGGATTATGTTATGATGGGATGATGTTTATGAAACCCATTTTATACTTTGGGTAATGATGACTGATTTATGTTCATGTTGTGGCACAAGTAAGAATTATTTAATTATGAGATGGGTGGGACCTATATCTCCCTCCAATGCATTGGGTAAAGATTTATATCTCATGATATATACATGGATGGAAGGGTACGTTAATCCGGTTCAATGATACAGGATTGGAACGAGGAGTGAACTCGATTCAGAAAAGGACTTTTCCACTAAGATGGTCTTGACAGCAATGCCTTGGTTACTATGGAAATCATAACATGTGCTTAATGGTTGCTACAATTACATGATTTATTCCCATGCTATTTTATCCTGATTGATGATCCATTATAATTATGCCTTACGTACTACCATGTTTTATATCATTCCTCAAGATTTTGACGTTAAAATATTATGTTCATGTTTTGAAGTTCAAATGTATATGGTTTGTTTTATTTTCTCCATGCTTACCCTTACTGGGAATTTGACCTCACCCTTTATATGCTTTCTTTTCCCCAGGATATAAAGAAAGGTTTTAGGTAAGAAAAAAAGGAATATCTTTATGGGAGATGTTGAAGATCTTTCACTAAGATTAGAAGATTATATTTCGAGTTTCCAAAGACACTAAACTATTATGGTCCTTTGGTGTCTGTTTTTGTTATGTATTAGATATTCTGCAAATGTAATGTAATGTCTATATACGTCTAGCTTTGGGTCTCTACACCTGATGTGTTATAACCCTTGTGTAATCACCCTAGTTAACCAAATAGAAAAAAGGAACTTAATTAATGGAGTTATCTAAATATGAAAACCTCCTTGCTCTATTCTGGTGATATGAATGATTTTCATGTTTGATGCTGTGTTGGGTGACATAAAAGGGAATGGAATCTCTAGTTGAGAGGTTATTGGTTTTTGAATCTTAAGCCATGTGGATTCAGCGGTAACCGTTCTGGACCTGGTAAGTTGGGCCATGTTTTGGATCCATTTGTTTGAGGGATCTCACATAATCCAATTTTGATGTTATTATTTTAAAAGAGAATCGGGAGTGAATGCTTAAACACAGGCTTGAATATTTTCTTTTAGTTGTTGTTTTGGCTTGTGGTTATGCTTGTTAGTTTCCCAGTAGTGAAGGGATATTTAAATGGAATCACTTGAACATGATAAAGAGAATGGTTACAATGCAGAACTATTTTCCAGAAATGGGTTGTGCTGTTGTTGTGGCTGTTGTGTACTTGTTCATGTAGGGGTACCAGAAATAGTGGTTGTGTGCGGGATGGTTGTTGGTTTCATGACCCTGAGGTTGGTATGATTTCTTGATCACCTATATTTATAAAATTCAGTTCTTATGTTTCTTATACGCTCCCACCCATGATGATCACTTCGTGCTGAACCCCCCTATTTCTAGGCGGAGGGTGTTTTTCCCAACATTCCTATGAGTGGATAATTATTAGATCCAATTTATCCCTCTCCAAGGTATCCCATGACCCTCAGGGTAGGCTGTAATGACCCTAGGTTCATTATTTCCCAAGACTCTTAGGACAGGGTGTGTTGTGGTGGGTGGGCCTAGGTGTGTGTGGGTAGGTGTGTTTCCCAAATATTTTCACGATGAGGCCTAGGTTTCTCTAGGAATGATGTGTGGTTGCGGTGGCCCAGGTGTCTGCAGGTAGGAAGTTTGGTTTTGATGGACTAGGTGTCTTTGGGCAGGGATGTGTTGTTATGGTGGACCAGGTGTTTGTAGGAAGTATAAATCTGTGATTGGGATGACCCATATAGTTGTTGTTGGGGGGTGGTAGTGGGCCTATACTGGGATTTGTGGTGGAGGTCTGTTGTGTAGGATGTTCTAAATAAACAGTGGTAAAGTGGTTTCGGGTGCCATATATTGATGTGCTATTATAATTATTTTACCTGACTTGCATTATTTCAGGAGTGTTCCTTGGTGAGGATGGGTGGATATTTTTCCTTGATAGGTGTTTTAGATAACTCTATTTGTCATGGTGCATTATAATATCTCCCCAATTGTCCAAGAGAGCTTTTGGATTCCCTACTGAGTGTACCACCCTACGTATATAAAACTGATTTCAGGTTTCTTGGAGCATTTTGAGGACCGTGATAGAACTTACTAGCTCAGAAGTTGGGACGGTTTTCATTACTGCTATTATTTATTTTGGTAATTTCCTTTAGAGTTTTCTTGTACTTTGTACCGGTTTATTTTTCACATGCATGTGGGGATGGATTTTTGGATTTACCTTTATCTCTAGTTCTTGGTGTTGCTGGGACTTACTATCTTATCTTCTGATATTGTTCTACAAAATGGGTTAAAACTTCCATTTATGTAAGATTCTATACCCTTGGTGTGAGTCACAGCTCCGGGGACTACTGAAGGCAGGAATCGGGAGTCATTATCTCTCATTTACCTTGAAGAAGGAAGGGAAGGTCACCTTACTATCGTTTCCCTCTTCATGGAGAAGGTAGGTCGTGATAGAATGATATTAGAGGTAGGTTGAGAGATAGGATGGATTTCGAGGTTATGAATAGTGATGATTACATGGGATTGTAGGGAAACAATGTTAGGAAATATTGGTGCATGAAATATTCCATGGAAGAATGGTTAGGGAATGTGATATTAGGCCACCCGTGACATGATGCAAGGACTCTGGACCTATTGAATTAACAGGTGAGGCTATAATGATTGATGGTAGAGACCCTAGTAAATTGTACATGAAACATAATGAATTGGGTTATTGTGTGTCTCGGGTGATTTTGGAATTTAAAATAAATTAAAATTTCAAAAAAAAAATTAAAGGGAAATTTACACACTACTCAAGTATAGAAACAATCTGTTTATCTTTTCAGTTATGGAACCTAGACGACATCCACGAGTAGTGTGGGAATTAAAGGCCCAACAAGTTGATCTGGCTGATCAGAGAAGGGATGATCAAGAGGATGAGGATGACCAGTGGTAGAAAATGATTCGTGCCTTCCAGCAGAAGACTCTTGGAAAGTATGAGGGAAATGCCTCTAACATGGGGATGTAGAACTAACTCAAGGATATGGAGATCACTTTTAGCTTGATTTTCGCTCCGACATAGTATCAGGTTCCAATGTTTATGAGCCAGATGAGGGGAGAGGTGCTTCAGTGGTGGATGCTTTATCTCGGGGAGAAGAAGAAGACTAAGGTTTCATCGGAAGACTTTGAGATGGGGTTTTAGGCATAATTCCTTTCTTCCATAATAAAGGCTGATAAGAAGAAGGAGATAGTCTCCCTCCAAAAATGGAGTATGTTGGTGAGGGATTTGGGGATCAAGTTCAAGGATATCGTTAGTTTTTATCAGGACCTCTTTCAGGATGAGGATTCATGGGAAAGACACTTAGAGGA
This sequence comes from Viscum album, assembly GCA_963277665.1. Classification (NCBI taxonomy): domain Eukaryota; kingdom Viridiplantae; phylum Streptophyta; class Magnoliopsida; order Santalales; family Viscaceae; genus Viscum; species Viscum album. Next base: position 288,655,932 of record OY728127.1, on the reverse strand, counting down.
GACATTATGACCTTCTCTTCAGTATGCTGTTACTCCTCTCACTCTGCCAATGTAGTTGGAGGTTTAGAAGAAGGATGAAGTATTGGAGATTATGCAAATTCTTGGAGGTGTGCCACAAGAGGGGTGCCAATTGAGTTCGTCAAAGAGGAAGGCTGTCAGTAGTAGGCCTCCATTATGAGGGCCTTCTAGGTTTTACCCGGTGGGGAGCTGGCCTCAGCAGTTACAGTTATGATCTCCTGGTCCTCACCCTTTATCCAGGGGCCTCAGATCGAGGTGATTTACCTGTCTATGTGTTGGGAATATTCGAAATCAGTTCCCTATGTGAGTGTATTACAGTGGGGATGGGCAGGTTCCGCACCCATCTCTGTAGCATCATTTTCCAGCCAAGCCCTTTCAGTAGCAGGGGCAGTGAGCTCCTACTCTACTGAGGGCTGAAAATGCTAGAGGAGTCCAACCTCAAGGCTCTCCTTAGGGACCTCGAATAGGGTGTAGTTGTGGAGGTGGCCAATATCCAAGGGGTAGAGGAGTTGGGCAAGGGAAATTTCATGCCACAAAGGCAGCAGTTCTAGCAGGTCTGAAGGTCATTAGAGGTATGATAAGTCTGTTTAGTACTCTTGCTTGTTCCTTGTTTGATTCAAGAACATCACACTAATTTTTTTCACCTATTCTATCACATGAATTGTGTCTAGAAATAGAGATACTTTCCCTGATGCTGGTGTTGAGTGTGCCAGTTCGAGGTTAGATCATCCTGTTTGATGTTTGTCGAGGATGTAGACTGATATTGGGGCCACATAAGTCCAGTGAGGATCTTTCTTTACTAAAAACGTAGACATACGATGTCATCCTAGGAATCAATGGGCTATTTTATGTGCACACTGTTATTCAAATATTCTGGAGAAGAGTCGTGTTCTCATATATGGGCGGCCAACGTGTAGCTTTTGTTGGTGAGCAGGTTGCAAAGAGGGAAGCCAGCGCATGGAGCCCCTTAGTACATTGTTATCCAATCTATTAGTGGAATCAGAAGACTCAGAGATAGTGAAGTTCAAGGGACTTATATTGAGTTCCTGGATGTATGTTTTTAAGAGGTTATGACTCTAACCCCTTGACGTGATGTTGAGTTTGGTATTGACTTACGAACTGGTGCCCGTCTTATTTCGATGGATCCCTATCAGATGGCACTTTCTGAATTATAGGAGTTGTGGATTCAGGTTGATGACATGATGAAGAATGGTTTTATCTGACCATGTGTGTCACCATGGGTTGATTTAATCTTGTTCCCAAAGAAGGAAGACAATGGTCTCAGGCTTTTCATAGACTTCCAAATACTGAATTAGGTGACAGTCAAGAACCGTTACCCCTCTTGAGGATTGACGACTATATTGACTAATTATAGGAAGCATGTTAGTTCTCTTAGATGAACCTGTGGTCTGGATATGACCATTTGAGGGTGAAGGAAGGTGAAATCCCAAATACTCCTTTCAGATGTAGGTATGAAAACTTTGAGTTTGTGGTCATACCGTTTTGCGTTTAGAACACACCATCTGTTTTCAAGGGGCTCATGAACTCTATTTTATGTGATTGTCTGGACTGGTTCATGGTTGTGTTCATCGACGACATCTTGATCTACTCAAGATCATATGAGGATCACACTGAGCACATAAGGACTGTTTTTGAGGTTCTCTAACACCACCAACTCTACAGGATGTTGTCGAATTGCAGGTTCTGGACACGAGAGGTGCACTTCCAAGGACAGGTGGTGTCAATGATGGGAATATAAGTGGAACCATTGATGGTAAAAATGTTTGTTTCTTAGGAGGCACCTGAGAATATGGTAGAGGTTCGTAGTTTCCTGGGTCTGGTAGGTTACTATTTGAGGTTTGTAATTGAAAAATCTCGAGTTTAAGTGCATTTGATAACTTTGACCAGAAAAGATAAGAATTTCATATAGAGTGACCAGGGATAGGTATCTCACAGTTATCTGAAAGGGAAACTAGTCAGTGCCCCAGTGCTAAGGTTTCCAGAGGAAGGGGTAACATTTGAAGTGTCCTGTGACGCTTTTGTTATAGGCTTGGGCTGTGCAATGATGCCACAGTAGGGAGTCATATCTTATAGGTCTATGTAGTTATGACCTCATGAACGTAACTATTCCACCCACTACCTGGAACATGTAGGGGTTGTGTTCACACTGAAGTTGTGAAGACATTACCTCATCAATGAACACTTCATGGTGTTCATGTATTACAAGAGCCTGAGGTATGTCTTCTCCCAGTGAGACCTGAAATTGTAGTAGTGGAGGTGGATGTAGTTTCTTTAGGACTAAGACATAGATATCTCTTACACCTTGGGAAAGGGTAATTCCATGGCTTATTCCTTGATCAATCATTCATAAATGGTAGGGGTACAGAAGTCTTCAGATTCTTGGATAATGATGGAGGAGTTGGCTGCCTTGTACCTGGATGCAAGGGTTGATGGTGGTAGAGGCTGTATATTTTAGATGATAGTGTAGTCATCTATGATGTGGCAGGTGGAGTAGACTCAGTGGGGGGGGGGGCTCAGATACTAAAGTGATGCGCAATAATTTTGACCATGGTAATGATCCAGAAGGATGGTCGGAGGATGATCAAAATTTGATGATTTCCCACAGAAAGATGTTAGTTTCACATATGATGAACGAGGGAGTTATCATTTAGTCCCATAACTCACCCAAGATAGTATATTTAAGAGTATCCAAGATGTAACAGGTCTTGAGTGGTCATTTTTGTTTTTCCAGATTGAATCGGGTAGTGGTAGAGTTTGTGGAAAAGTGCCTCGTGTTTCAGTAGGTGACAGCTGAACAACATGTTCCCTGCAGTCTGTTTCATCCCTTAGACAATTTCGAGAAGAAGTGGGATGAAGTCTTGATGTTTTTGATCACATTACTTCCTATGGATAAGGGAGGATGTGATTCCATATGAGTAGTGTTGGACTGATTGATTAAATCAGATCCCTTATTAGTGGTTAAGTAGTCGACCACAATGGATACCTTTGCGCAGAAGTACAAGGGCGGAAGTTGTGCGGATGCATGGATCTCCAAGAACCATCATTTCATATTGGGATAAATAATTTTCTTCATGAGTATGTATGGGATTACAGTATGATTTCGGCACCCAAATATTATTTAACACTCTTATCCACCCTCATATGGATTGACAGATAGAGAGGACTATCCAGACGTTGGAAGATATGCTACAAGCATGTGTTCTAGAATTTAAAGGATCATGGGTATGAAACTTGCTCCTAGTGGAGTTTTCCTACAATAATATCTATCACTCTAACATTGGCATGGAACTGTTTGAAGCATTGTATGGTAGTCTATGTCATTCACCCATGTGCTGGAAAGAGGTTGGGGAGGAAGGTGCACTTGGACCAGAGGTAGTGTAGAGCACAACGAAGAAGGTTCAGCTTGTGCGTGAGAGGATGAAGATAGATCTGTACCAAAAAAAGTCATATGTTGCTCATAGGAGGATGCCCTTGAAGTTAAAGGTTGAAGATCATGTGTTCTTAAAGGTTTCCCCTCAACGTGGGTAGTAGAGGTATGGCTGGGGGAGTAAGCTTTCTCCCAGGTTCATTAGACCCTTCGAGATGTTGGGATGATTCAATGAGGTGGCATATCAGCTTGAGATAAAACTGCAATTCGGGAGGACCCACAATGTCTTTCCTGTCTCTCTGTTCCATTAGTATCTACATGATGACTCCCATATCCTAGATTGGGGAGAGTGCGATATTGAGGATGATGCGGCATTCATGGAGCGACCAGTGATAATTGAGGATCATAAGGGGAATGTGATTAATGGAGGGATCAATCCCTTGGTTTGTGTGTTGTGGAGGTACGGTGGACTCATTGAGAGTACCTGGTAACGGTTGGCATAGATGTGTGCTCAGTACCTAGAACTGTTTTGAGTTTTTATCTGGTGTTTTATTTTTTTTCCTTGCTTACGATGTAATGTTTGACCCTTCTTACATTATAACAAGATGATTTCCTGTTCTCTGTTTTGTGTGAAAAGTCCAGAATATGGAGAAGGTAGAACCCGATCCCTAATAAAGACACATTAATGTGGATGTGACTAAACCGATGCAGATGATTCAGTGCTGCCTGAAGAGGATAATATGTTGACTAAGAGGAAGGATCTCCCAAATCTACATGTCTGGATGGTGTGACCTTTTTGTGTTTGTGCAGATTCTCGGGAAAATGGAGCCTTAGTGTCTCCCCAATTGTTTTGGATATAGATGTGAGAGAGATGTTCCTGGATCGTGAGAGTTTATTCCATCTTTCTAACTACTCTAGGGAAATTTTTCCTTGAGAGGTGTCATATGAGGTTGTTGTTTGGAACCCTCACTTTTCATCGAGTTCAATGTTGAACACTTGGGGGTGATAATAGTTTGATAGGTATTTTATGTAATTACCCTGACCCTCCTGGTCCATTAATTTTCCAAATCTGGATGTTTTAGGTATCCTGGGGACCATCAGGGACTCATTGAAGAGTTTTCTAAATTTCAGGTTAAATGAACAGTGGAAATGATGGGAATCAATGGCACCAATCAACATCAGTTCCACACCGACGGGTGCTAGGTAATCGGTGAGAAGGTGTCAGTGAATCACAGATATGTGATTCATTCCCAGCCTCCGATGAGACTTTTCAGTTTCTCCCCAGTAACATCTCTTTTATCGTAAAAGTTTTTTAATACCCCTTTGAAAGATATTTAAGGCCTATACAAGATATTTTAAACCCCCAAGCATTGGGCGACCCTTTAATTACCCAAATGTGTGGATTTTATATTGGTGTTACACCCTCTTTTGCATTTTCTAGTCTCCCATGTTTTCCAGTTAGGCCCTTATTATGTGTTTTTTCTCTATTTAATGGAAATGTATCAACTTACAATCGTCCGCTGGTATGTCTCCCCTATTTCCAAGGGTAATTATTAAATCTCAATTATTTCTAATGTGTTAAAACACCAAGATTTTAGTTCAATCCACAATATGACTTTTATGTACTTGAATATGGTCTCCTTAATTTTAGGATATGGCCTCTTCTTATGATGTGTTCCTCTATTCCTTCTTCCTTTTCATTTCTCTTAGTGCGCCTCGAGACTTCCTCTTGAGATGAGTCGTGCACCCTTTCATGAGCCCTTCCTTCTTATCCTTGAAGTTCTTCCTAAAATTACATCATCCCATGTTCTTGGCACGATGAGAAAACATCAATCCTTGATTATCCAAGTAGGGGTTCTTCCTTCATCTCTCTTTACTATGAATTATGTGGGGTGGGTATGATGTTGTTCCCTCATGAAATAGATGAAACCATCTTTAATGAAGATAATGAATAGAATTTTAAATAATGAATGGGTGGGGGAGATGATGATTTTTTTCCTTTTAGCTCTATTTATATGTTGTGAATTGTATGGGATCATGTTCACTGAAAATCATGGTTGTTGGTGGTCCTTCTTGCACAATAATTAAGATCTATTTTTCTGTATGATTTAGTGATTGAATGATTGTGACATAGAAACTGATTAATCACATAAAAGGGATTGATTAAATGGATTATAGATGATTAAGAACCCTTATGAGATCATCCTAGTTAACCAAATGGAAAGAAGGAACATAATGAATGGGGTTGGCTAAATTTTAAAACTTCCTTACTCTGTTCTAGTGATATGAATGATTTTCCTATTTGATGTCATGTGGGGTAAAATATATGGGAATTGAGTCTCTAGTTGATAGGTTGTTGGTTTCTGAATCTTAAAATGTGTGGATCCAGATGTAAATGTTCTGGACCCAGTAATTTGGGTCTTTTTTTTGGTTCTAGTACTTCAATGGATCTCACAAGATCCCATTTTGATGTTATTATTTTACAAGAGAACCTGAAGTGAATGCCTAAAGGCATACTTGGAGGTTTTATTTCAGTTTTTTTTGGATTATGGTTATGGCTATTAGTTTTCCAATAATGAAGGTATATTTAAGTGTAATCTATTAAACAAGATAACGAGAACATATACAATGGAGAACTATTTTCTAGAAATGGGGTGTGCTCTGGTTGTGGCTGTTGTGTACTTGTGCATGTAGGGGTAACAACAAGTGTGGTTTTGTGTTGACTAGTGTTGGTTTTGGGAACCTTTGGTTGGGAGGAGTGCTTGATTACCTATATGTATAAAATTTAGTTCTTGTGTTTCTTATACGTACCCCACCCATGTTGAGCACTTCATGCCGAACACCCCCATTTCGTGGGGGTGAGTGTTGTTCCCAACATTCCTTTTAGTGGATGGTTATTAGATCCTTTTTTCTCCCACACCTAGGTATCCTAAAACTATTTTGGTAGGATGTGATAACCTGTGGTTCATTATAAACCTAGAATCTTTGGTAAGGGTGTGTTGTTGTAGGTTGGCCCAGGTGTGTGCATGCAGGTTTGTTTCCCTTGTGTCTTAGGGATAAGGCCTAGGTGTCTACATGTAGGAAGTGTGGTTTCAGTGGCCCTGGTGTCTGTGGTCAAGAAGTGTTTTTGTGATGTCTAGGGTTATGTGGGTGGCATGTTTGGTTGTGTTTGCCTAGGTGTTTTCGGGTAGGACAAATGTGCGGTTGGGATAACCCATATGATTGTTATTGGGGGTGGTAGTGGGACTGCAATGGGATTTATGGGGGAGGTCTGATGCTTATGATTCTCTAAATAACCAGTGGAAAAGTGGTGTGGGTTACCCAAATATTGATTTCCTATTACTATTATTTTACCTAACTTGCGTTATTTGAGGAGTGCACCTGGGTGAGGCTGGGTGGATAGTTTTCCTTGCTTGATGTTTTGGTTACCTCTATTTCCCATAGATAATTAAAATGTCTCCCCACACATGCCCAAGAAATTTTAGATTTCCTACTGAGTGTACTTGTATACTAAACCTATGCATATAAAACTGATTTTAGGTTTCCAGGAGGACTTTGAGGACCGTGCCAGACCTTACTAGCTTGAGCTTCAGAACAGTTGTCGTTGGTTCTTTTCTTTCTTTTGGTACTTTCCTTCAGAGTTTTCTTATAATTTGTACCAGTTTATTTTGAACATGCATGTGGGGATTTATTTTTTGGATTTAGTTTTATCTTTAGTTTGTGGTGTTGATGGGACTTATCATATTATCTCCTGATCTTGTTCTATAAAATAGTAATTCCTTCCATTTATGTGAGATTCTATACCCTTGGTTCCAGTCGCCACTCCGTGGCCTATTGAAGGTGGGAATCATGGGTCATTATCTCTCCTTTAACTCGAATAAGGAAGGGTATGTCACCTTTCCTTCCTTTCCCTGATTTTGGAGAAGGTGGTCCGTGATAATTTCATTTGGAATTAATCATGTTGTTGTGTATAATAAACAGTTTTCCAAAAGAAAAAATTTCAAAAGTTGTTAAAAAAATTTACAACAAAATTCAAATTTAAATTTGTTAAAATGAAATAATTTGGATTGATAAACATATATGTTAACATTTTTTACTTTTAAAACCAAATTAAAATAATATGTGGTTTTTAAATTTTTTAAATTAAAATACAATGTTTAATAAAAATTCATATTTTTCACTATTTTTCAAAAAATGATCCTTCTCTGAAAAATCCCTAAAATACACCCTAATTTTTTTATAAAAATTTTCTAATACTGGTAAATATTAATTTAAAAAATATGTAAAGAAATAGAGATGAAACTAACTATTATAAAAATTGATATTTTCAAGAAATACTTATTTTTCTTTCAAATTATTATTATATTATTTATAATAAAGATATAATCATTGAATTTATTTTATTTATGTGAAAACCATAATATTTTCATAATATATTATGTAATATTTATCCAACCAACCTTGTGTTTTGGTTATGATGTCTATGATTTAATAATAATATTTTATTGAAGTATTACATTTCATTTATACCAAGTGTTGCATGAATTTCAATCTTTGTAAGCGATTAATTTTTTTAAAAGAAATATATCATAAATAATCATGGTGTTATATTCTATTTTAATCTTGGTTTTTTATAAATTCTATAGAACATGATGTTCCTATTCTAAAAATTTGGGGTGTCATAGGACCAGCTACAAGGACCCGACCATAAAACATTACATAATCTAGAATTAAATTAATAATTCACATTGAGGATCTCTTCAGGTTTAGAGTTTTAGAGAATTAGGACATATATATTACATTAAAACTAAAAAATTAAGATGTATACACTTTATATCAGTTACCATTTTTTTCATAAAATAAATACTCTTGAAAAAAAGAGTTATGTCGAGTTCCATGTTGTAGATAGCATGACTTTTCCTTGATCCCATCATTGACCCTATCCATCTTTAGGTCCTTCAAAAAACATTTCAAAACATGGGATGAGCCTAAAAAGCTCAGCAAGCATTATAAAACAATGAAAACATTAGTTTATCAATACATACATAACATAATCCCTTTCACATACCTTATGTAATCATAATATTTATGAATAACACATAATAATCACAAATCATAAAGGTAACTTGTGGCATCTATAACATACTTAGGTTGTAGCTTTCACAGCTACGTAGAGAGTTACATTTGGAATACCCATCACAGTATATTCCCCAAATATAATTGGAGAAACATTAATGTTTACCTCTATCACATTACCCAATGCATTGGAGAGCTATCTCATGCTCACTCATCCTTGGTTTATCACGGAACCACCCGTATACGTAAATAATGCCTAAGAACCATAACATATTCATAACACATAAAATAAATATAAAATAAAGATAACATATCCACATTTCAATCAAAATATATCATTTAAATATATTGACATAACAAATCCATTATGAAAACCATTTTCAATAAAAAAATACAAAAAAGAGTATATGTATTTATTTTTATTTTAAAAACATTATGGCTTGTTTAGGAAGCCAAATATCAAATAATACTCGCGTCGGTGGAAAGGTCATTGTCACTGTTTACATTAAAAATAAAAATTATTTTTATTGTTTAGTAAAATGCTTCGTAGAGAAAATATTCCCTTTGAATGAAATGAAAATCCAAATGTGTTTATACACCATATAAAAGAAAGTCGTGTATAAAACAAAATACGACTCAATGAAAGGATATTGAGACGAAGTCCCTTACCTCATGTTCGACTTGACCCGTTCGTTCTTTAATCTCATGAATAATAAACTAAAGATAATTTCTACTTTCTTAAGAACTTTTTTCAAGCTTATTATTTCTTTTATAACACTTATAACCATGTTATAAACATTATGTAATCATTTATGTTAATAATGGTCATTTTGTAGATATTTGGTACTTGATTCAAAAATGTACTTCTTACAATTACAAGTTGTTCATGTGTTCAAAAGTATATTATCTCAAAAATGAGATTAATGATTTAGATATCCTATATATCATATATATCCAGTATATATATGTATTTATAATAGTACATAACATTTGGAGGTAATAAATTAAATGCACCGTTCATGGAGATGGTAAGCAGTATGTATACATGAACACAACTTTCATTTCTATTTAGTATTTTTAATGGAATGAAAACTTAATGATAAATAGTTATATTACAATTCCAGTATAATATCATATATAATTTCATTAAATCCATCCTTTATTCGTTCCATGTATGGCATGCATGAGTCATATCACTTTGTGTGGGCGGTAGTTTGCACTTCCTCAAATGAAATTATCATGTTTACCCATTATGGAAACCATAGAGGTATGATATAAATGAAAAATATAGAAGTATAGATAAAATATAAATATATTATATATCACATATAAATACAGTTCCATATTAATGTCCACCATAAGAGGTGGTACAAGAAGATTGAACAATCATCGTTTCGTGAGGCAGTAGTTCGCCGTCCACAAAAATAATATGTTCTATACCCATTGGATGGTGGTGTGTGTAAGTGTGGTCAGAACACGTATCATAAAAAAAACTAGTATATTTAGGATACTGGTGTTTTAATAAAATAAAGGAATAAAAAGAGTTTAGGGGGTTGGAGATGTAAAATAAAAGAAAAGAACTTTAGAGAATACGTTACCTTTAAATCTAGTAACTCCCTTTGGTTTGAACCCAATGGATTTCTTGAAGTTCCTTCTGCCTAAGGTATGGATTATAGTTGTAAGAGAGGGATCTTGAGATATTATTTGAGTAGAGGTTGGATGAGACAAGGGGCTTGAGAGGCGTGAGTAATGGGTTATAGGTGAGGGATTTTTATAAGGGGGAGGAGGGGCTCTTTAAGAATATTTGAAAATATTATTTTATTATATAATTATTTTAGAGTTCTAAATGTTGAAAACTTATTAAAGTAGAAGATAAGATAAATCTTGTTCAAAATAAAATCATCCAATACGAATTGGATTGGTTTTGAATTTTTTTTTAATTTTTATAATCTTATTTATTTAAATCATTCATTAATGAGGTCAACAATTCATCATAATTGTGTCTTAAATAACTTTATTTATTTATGTCCGAAAATTATCAATAAAATATAATGATGTAGGAAATATTTTTAGATTTATAATTAATATTCATAGTCAAATATATCAATTATATAACCACACATTAATTTTTTTTTATCATAACAATACACTTTTATGATATTTTATTTTAGGACAAGTGTTAAGGTAATTTTATATTATTATAATATTATGTTTACCATGAATTAACCTATTTACCTTTAACTGCGGTAAATAAAAGTCAAAAGTTACAATTTACAAAAAATTATTTTCATCTTATTGAACCAAATTTTACTCACTAATAACAAACACATATGTTGGGTTTTCAAAATTAAATTCATAGAAGCGGAAAAATTTCATTTAAATGAAAAAGTCGGTTTTTAACTACTACTTAGTGTTTTCACTATTCATCAAAAATTGAAGGTTTTTAGAAAAATACCAAAAATTAAGTCTAAGATATATTTGATATTAAAAATTCCACAATGATGTCTATTTTACCAAATTAAAAAATATAAGTTTCAGAAATTAATTTAAAATTAATTCCCATTGTCAAAACAAAAAGTGTGTTTTTAAGAAATAATAAATATCAAAAGATTGACACTTGTTTATGACAAATTTCAAAGTGAAATTACATAGAATGATCAAAATTGGATTAAATGTTAAAAGTATAATCTAATTAACCTTTAAAACCAATTAAAAATATAATCTAACCATATAAATAAATTAGATTAAAAGGCATTTTTGAATTAAAATATTGTATTTTTCACAATTCATTAAAAAAATGAATTTTATCCTAAAATTACAAACGATTTACCAAAAATAAATTTTTATGATTCTATTATAAATAAGAATTTAATTTTGTCAAATAGAACATATAAAAGTTACCAAAACTAGATTTAAATAGGGTTCTCCACCGAAAAGTGGTAAATCGACCCTTTAAGGAATATTAGAGTATTTATGCTTAAAATTGGATTCCTTCTTATTTAAACCATTAAAATTTATTGGATAAATGTAAAAACATTTAACAAACATGTAAAATAATATTGTAGTTAGTTCTATCCATTCCCCCCAATGCAACGGTTAGGCGTTAAATACCATTTAAAAAAATATTATATTATTATTTATCAGTATGACCCAAGTTTGTGTGCACTGTAAGTTTTCAAAGAAACCCATTGTTGTGTATCGGGTACACCATCAAACATAGAATCCCCTTTAAAGTAAAATTAATATTTAATTCACAAATAAAAGAAAATATGAAAATGTAATATTCTTTATTTACCTAGGATGTTACATCCTTCCCCCTTTTGGGAATTGCGTTCTCAAAATTTTAGTCACTTATCAAATAAGTGGGGGTATTTATCCCTCAGAGAATTTTCAGATTCCCACATTGCCTCTTCAACCATATGGTTTTTCCACAAAACCTTTACCTAATGAATTACTTTATTCCACAACACTTTCTCTCTTCGGTCAAGAATCTGGACTAGTTGTTCCTCATAAGAGAGATTATCTTCCAACTGAACTACCTTTGGGCTCAAAACATGAGATCGATCGAGAATATACTTTCTCAAAATTGAAACATGAAAAAAATTGTGTAATTTGGATAGAATTGGCAGTAAAGCCATTATGTATGCAACTAATCCAACTTCCTCCAGGAATTCATAAGTTTTAATGAACCGAAGACTCAACTTTCCCTTACCAAATTGCATCACACTTTTCCATGGAGGAACTATGAGAAAGACATGATCACTAACCACCAAATAAAGATCCTTCCTCCGGTTATCCGCATTATTTTTATACCTCCTCTGAGCCGTTCTCATGTGATTCTGAATCAACTAAAACTTTCCCGCCATCTCTTCTACCAATTCTCGTCCCATCAACTTCCTTTCAGTTACTTCATCCCAAAAAGATGAAGTTCGACACCGATTCCCATATAATGACTCAAATGGAGCCATCTATATACTGGAATGAAATATGTTATTATAAAAAAATTCAACCAAAGAAAGATATTGTTCCCAATATCCCCGATAATCCATTGATTAAGCACATAACAGATCCTCCAATGTCTGAATTGTTCTTTCCAACTACCCATATGATTGAGGATGAAAATCTGTACTAAAATTTAATTAATACCCAATGACTTCTAACAACCTTTCCAAAATTTAGAAGTACAAATGGGATCACAATCATATAAAATGGAGAGGGGAACTCCATGAAACCTGAATATCTCTTTAACATACAACTGAGAAAGTTGATCTAGAGACAAAGTATCTCGAATAGGAGGTAAATGAGAAAATTTATTCAATCAATCAACAATAACCCATATTGTATTTTAACCTCGAGTTGTCTTTGGTAATCCCACAATGAATCCCATTGATATATTTTCCCCTTTCCACTCTAGCACTGGTAAAGGATGAAGTAACTCTTTTGGTAACTGTTTCTCTACATTAACCTGCTAACAAGTCAAACACTTCATATTAAAGTCTGCAATATCTCTTTTCTTTCCATCACACTAGTAATACTCCCAAAGATCTCTATATATTTTAGTACTTCCTGGATGAACTGAAAATGGAGAACTATGAGCTAGACCATAACAACCCATTCTTCAATTGTGAATCACATGGTACACATAATCTATTCCCAAATCTCAAAATACAATCATTATCATTGTTAAATTCAGGTAACTTACCCTTCTAAACCAACTCTACCTTTTTCTATAACTCATTATTTTCCTTTTGTTCCTTCTTAATGCTATCTGATTGAGATGATTTCACTGACACCTAAAACAAAATAGAGGAATTTCCTACACCAACAACTTCTATTCCAAAGTTCATCAAGTCTTTATTCAAAGGATCTTGTTCCAAATGTAACATGGTTAATGTAACATTACTTTTTCAACTCAAAGCGTCTGCCACTTTATTTGCCTTTCCTGGATGATAATGAATTGTGCTCATAATCCTTGATTAATTCCATACATTACCAAGGGATGACCCTATAAGGGGCATAACTTTGTGTTAGGGTTCTCTCGCCGTCTCCATTTTCCTCTCCTGGTTTGTCGGTTCTCCTTCCACTGGTTCTTAGCAGGTGGCGTGCGATGGCCCTCCTCACTGGGCGTTGATGTGATTTGGTCTTCCGGAATTGGCTCGGTCGTTTCACGGTTCTGGGTTTCCCTTGGTCAAGACTAGATTTTGTCTTCTTCTGTTTGTGAAGGGTTGCCTTCACGCTGTTCGGCTGTGGGAAATTTGGGTTGGACGACTCCACTAGCGGTTTTCAATGGCAGCGACGGGCTTTGGATCAGGCTGTGGGCGACAGTTTCTTGGGGTCCTGGGTGGGATCGACGTACTTCTGTGTGGATGTGCGCTTCTGGATGTGGCGCGAGCGATGGTCATGACTTCTGTTGTAGCTTCGATTTCGGCCTGCAGCGGTGATGGATTCTCCAGCTATTGGCTTGGTGGTGGTTGTGAGAAACGGCAGCTTGTGGTGACCCTTAACGGTGGAGGCTAGGGTTTCACTATGGTATTTGTTTTTTTGGGACATGGCCGTTTGGAATTGATTTTCTGGGTTTTTTTGTTTGAATTATGTATTTTTGGAATTTTGTTTCTTGAACCTATGGTTTTTTGCCTCTGTCCTTTGGGCATGTAATGGGTTACCCTCTCCCAATTAAAAAGGGATCCTTGCTTTTCTTTTATAAATAGGGCAATGCCCTAAACTTTTCAAAAATAAAAAAAATTCCAGCCATTACCACTGTCTCATGTAATTTTTTTGAGTGAATATATACTTCAAACTATTGTGATCAAAATATATTTCTCACTTTACTCCATAAAAATTATTCCTCCAAATTTTTGAAGAAAAAACAACTAAAGAAAATTAAAAATCATGTGTATGGTAACTTAACTCTTGAGGTTTCATTTGATGTGAAACATAAGCAACTACCTGATCATTCTGCATAAGGACACAACCAAGTTATTTTAATGAAATATTTTATTTAATGCATGTAAATGATATATTCATACATGTGATTAGATATATAGACAATATTCCACATGGATAATAAATCCAAACAAAATAAACATTCCAACCATAAAAACATAGAAAATAATGAAATGGATTAAAATAGGGATATTGGAGTATGTTGAAATTGGTCAAGATGAAGGGGGTGGTTGAACACAAAGGTTCAAATAATTTTTCTCAAAAGTTTTTTGTGCAATACCTTATTCATTATTTCAAAAAATATTTTTTTTGTTCCAATATGCCTCACTTTTAAAATTTAGTGGTCTACCTTTTCTATAATAAATTTATATTTGATGTAAATATTGATCTTATGAGAGTGTAAGTTAGGATTTGTTATGATATTAATTTCCATTTATTATCCTAAAACATTCTATATGATGGTTTAATTATTAACCAATATCTTCATGGTGTTTATTTATCTATAGAAGTTGTGTCATCCATTCATATATTCTTCTCTTGGATAAGATCAGAATTCCACAAACCTTAAGTTCATCAGCTGGGAACTGAAGGAAAGAAATAATATACAATATCATCACCAAATAATTGGGGGGCTATTTTCTATTTCTATATGGTAACTTATAAAAGATGAACTATAATAGCATAATATAATTATGGTTCACGAAAATTTAGAAAAAGACCCAATACATGTCATAAAAATAATTAAGTTCAAACCAGCTAAAAATAATACAAACTAAAATTACAAGACCCACAACTCAAAAGAGAAAAGAAAATCCCAATGTGGAACAACCCCAAACATTATCCTATTACTACGTACATGATATGACCCTCATTTACTATGACCACAATATCAAGGTTCACCACTTAAAATTTATTTATCCTTCCCCTTACATATATCTTTATGAACAACATCTATATATACACCAAGATTATTATATAGTGGGTGAGTATAAAACCCAATAGGTAATACCATAGATATATCCCACACCCACAATTTTTATAAGTACAAGATTTCATATAATTGTTATAAATATAGAAGACTCATAAAAATAAACACAGGATATATATATATATATATAAAGGAAAAAAACAAGTGACAATGCACACTCATACCAAGAATGCATGAACCCATTCAATACAATAGAGACTCCCCTCTAAAAGATATTCCCTTAACTAGGTGCATTACTAATCCATGAGGTAGTCCTTGATGGGACAAAATCATGATCATAAACTCATTACCCATTATTAAATTCATCATGTTATGGTAAAATCCATAGTACACCAATTTTAGGATAAAAAAAATTATACAATAAACAACTTATAATATATATTAGGAACTCACAATAAACCATTATAGTTTAAAGTTTAAACACACAAAAATATATTAATCTTTAATCCAAACAACCCTTATGGATTTTACAATATACATTTTGGGTGTTACTGATAAAATTTATTTACATAAATCACACCCTTTAAAATTTTTTATACTGATCATTTTCTATCAATAAAATAAATTTACTAATAAAAACTAAATATAATTCAGGTTATATATAATAATGGAGTGAAATATAATCAACTTAACTCAACCAATCTTGTCCTGAAGAATTGTAACACAAAGTTGTAGATTAGGGCTGTCCCAAATCTCTTATAGATGACTATAATCAAACCACACAAATATACATGACCTAAACACAAGATCAACAAATGGAAGCCAAAGATATGGGTTTATCTCAAGTGAAAGTAAGAAGAAAAAACATTGTAAGGAGTTACAAAATCCTTGTTTTCAATATCTCGGTAAACCAACCAAAGAATCAATGAGATGAAGAATCTAATGTAATATAAGAACCAAATTCTAATAACAAAATTATCAAAATTTAGAAACATGTTAATGAGGGAAAGAATTAGTCATTTTTTAAAGTATTTGGGTTAAAAAATCAAATTTGTATATCCATTGAAAATGATAAAATGTTGCAAGACGTATTTTGGTAAGCTATGTACAAACAATGAAGGTACCTTTGTCATAATAAATCTTGGGTTGTGTGGTTTTCCCACAACGTTATACAAACTACACACCCAAAACACGTTTTTACCCATTAGATAAAAATTTGTAAAAAATGGGTTGTTTCATGTTTTAACCAACCAAGGTGAAAACTATGTGGTTTCCCAACACCCCTATTACACTACACATGGTTTCTTGATAACATTTCACAATTTACCCTAACCAAGCACACCAGAAAACATCATAAAACTTCTCAGAAACATATATAACCCCCCAAAAACTGAAATAATGTTATAAAAAACATATTTAAAAAATACAATACATTAAACCATTGGAGTTATACATTACCAATATTTTTGAATTTCTGTATTTTGAAAGGTAGAGGATGGTAGTGTATTGGAAAATATCAAATCATCTCTCTTCCATAACCATATCTAGTTCCAAATTCATTTTACGTATTCAGGTGTAATACTATTAAATATGTACCAAGAGATATATTTTCCTTAAGATACATCATACTTCCAATCCAAAATTTGAATTGGGGTGTGAATAAATATATCATCCACCATATGAGTAACATGAACTAAACTAATTACATGAGTGGGGTCTAACGTGTACTTCAGAAAATGAAACATATTTAAAATATAATAAATTAAACTAAATATTCCTGGTAAATCAAGAAGATAATATAACTCATAGATACACTCTATAATCTAATATTTTCTAATATATAGAGGTGAAAATTCCACTTACCTAAATCATAGTTCCCTAACCTTAGAGATATTATCCAGAATACATGAAATTTCTCTTATGAAGATAAGGAACACTTATAATGATCTGAATAATATTTTTGATGATGCTAGATTGTTACCATCCATTTCTCAGACAATGTAATTTTTTTAGATTTCACCGAAACGATTCTTGGTCCAATCAATGAATTTTTACCATCCTATATCAAGTAATCTAATGACACATATGGGTAGTCATGAAATGATTCATAAAGACCCATATATATCTTATAATGGTAACTATAATTATATAAAAACTCCTCTAATTGATAATTTCCTTCCAAAGATCAACCAATGTCCGTTGTAGAATATTTGATCATGTCATATAGATTTTGGGTTGTACAAATATACCAACCATTAGTTTTGGTTATATTATTCTCAATAATAGAAAAATTTCCAAGATCTTGTTTGAAGATATTAAAAAAACCCTAATGTAAATATGGTTTTTTTGTTAGAGACAATTTAAATCTATTCCCTACAAAACTGCACCACTTCATGGAAATAAGTCTTCTCTAACTCATAAAAAATATATGTCTCCTAAATTTGAATGATGTTTGAAGTAATGGGCTGTCAATCAACAATAACCAAAATGGATTCATGCTTCCGGAAAATTATAATTTCACTAGTGAAAAATAATATAGTAATATTCCCCCATTCTAATAAAATTGTGGGTAACTATTATAATATATCAACAAGTTCATTGTGGTTTTCTTTCACTTATTTACAAGTGAGGTATTTCTAGAAATTTTCGTCCACTTTTCACTACATAATAAAAAAATTTCATACCATTATACAACATAAAAATACCATGCATTATATAAAACATTGATTCATGATAGTAATAATGTATATGTACCTATAATTAAGGTGGAAATGGAATCAGAGCATAAAGGTGAACCATAATATCTTCACCCTTTCCCACTGATCAAGGGTCCCCCAACTATTATGGTTCATGAGATCCAATCCTTTCTAGAGAATTATAATACTCATTATATAATGTTATTTTCCCATTGGTTTATCATACATAGGTTGTTTTTTTTTTATTTTTGGCAGTTAGAAGTGAATTTGGAGAAGTTTTGTAGAACATAGGGATATGTATAGTGGGTGCACTATTAGGGAAAACCATTCTGTTTCCTCTAAAAAAGTTTTCTCCTTTTGAGAAATATGATGAGGTCTACGATTTAACAAAATAGTGCATACACCCACCAAAATTCATGAACCATAAAATTGAGTGGATTTTTATGGTTATTTCACGGCTTGGTAAACTATTCCCCCACTCAGGAAATGGTGAACACAAAATATTAAACTGACAAAAATTAGATTAAAAATTCATGAACCCCTGTATATTATCCAAAATCACGCCAATAAACCTAAAATGAACTCCCTAGTTTTTAGAGGATTTTAAGGGGATTCCAAGGATCCTTGAATATCCATCAATGCAAATCAAAGATCTTGTGGATGGATTGACAACTTTTCCCATTTTTGATATCTTTTTGTTTGGGGTTCCTCTCCCTCTCCAATTTCTTCCCCTTTTGAGATAGATATTTTTCATCCATTGATAATGGTTTTGATCTTGGTTTGGATTGAACTTGTTTCATTGGATCCTGATCCTATATTTTAATAATAAATATTCAATACTAATATGATTTCGATCGTTCTATATTGAATTGAGGGTTATGGTTTAGAGATCATTTACTGATGATCATGAGGAAGGTGTTCTAATTTATAATTTCCATAGAATTGATTATGATTATTTGTATTTAATATTATGATTGTAATTCCATGTTTTGAATTTTTATTTTAGTTGAAATTTTGAATTTAATTTTATGAAATTTTGAAACACTTCATTTATATAGTTTGACCCAATGGTGATTGTGAGAACAGAATTGATGGAAACTCATGGTATGTGGTATTATTTTTAAAAATAAGATATATGGAATGTGAAAAAGGGAATAATGATTTATTATATTTCAGTTAAATCCTTCTTCATGTTGATAATGTGAATTAAATGGTTTGTTAGAAAAGCCTTGATGGGTTAATGAATTGTGTTATAAAATGTTGATGATTTGATAATTGTGAATTTTTCATGTTATTCATTGTGATTAGAGTAAAGAACCATGGTTGTTTTTGATAATTTAAATGGGGAACTACGATGACAATGATTGAATGGATGGTTTATAATGTAAAGCCTTAATATAAATGTGATAAATGTGATATTTTTTTGTCAATTTGTAAATTATTTGTGGGTTTAAGAATGATGCTCCAAATACCCAAGGGGATCCAGAATGATGATCTGGGACCCCGATGCATGATTGTGAACATGATTTCTAGAATAGGTCATGATGCTCTAAACACCCATGGGGTGCAAGATAGATGCGCTAGGCCACCAAGATATTAGCTTTGGACTGATGATTCATTTTTATGAGATATTGGTGATTTTATTGATACACTGAAGTACCCGAAAATAAATTGGAGTTTGATTATTTATAAAACACCTTGAATTAATGGATATTCATATTTTGAGGGCATATGATTTAGACTATGGAATGGTCTGAATATGTTAAAATGGGGCTAATTAAAAAAATAATAAATATGTAATTTATTTACTTTTCTTTTGATATTTATTATTAATACAACATAATACAATGTTATATAATCCCTATTTTGTTAGAGGCCATTAACAGTGTCCGGCATAGTTGTACTCACACCCTACATGGGCTGACTGATTGATACCTGAATAGACTTTATGTTTCCATGAGAGGATATGAGTAAGAGTGCTATGTTAGATGGATGATTTGGGAATTTGGATGGATCATGGATGTGGGAGCAAGACTTGATGTTGGTACCAACTTGGGAGTTGTTAATGTGTCTTTATATTTGGGTTTTCATTTTAAACTTGACACATATATGGAATGACAAATCTACTACTTTTGTTTATGGACAATTTCTCTATTTTGGATGTATAAATTTGAGGTCAGTTGATTATTTATTATTTTTTATATAATTAATTGGATATTTTTTATTCACCTATATTGTTGTGATGATTTGATAAAGATGGTATTGTCACCCTTCTTTATACATTATACCCTCACTACTAGCCTATAGACTATGGTGTACTGGATGCCTTTGGTCACAAAATATTCCAAATTCCAGAATCATCATATGGTACCTATGTCCGGACGTTATGAGGTTCACCCTAATTAATTCAAATTAATGTTTGACCATTTTCCCTCATTGAATTCTTCAACCATTTTAGGGATAACAATGACCAGAATGAAAACCATGACATCACTCAACTTGCTAGAATTCAAAATCATTTTGTTTGTAACCCCATAGTAGTTTTGATTTATCTCTATCTTTCTTAAAAAATTAATTATAAAACACGTGACTATAGTTATAGGCCACTAAATTTTATTTCCGTGGTATATAATCCAATTAAAAGTATAATTTTTGGAGATACATCGTCCAACATCACTATTTAAGCTCCATGTCACTCTATTTAAATACATTCTTCAATATTTTAGGATTAGTATAAAAAATGATATTTTAACTAATGAAATATTGGCCCCTTGTTCTTGATGCATAGAACACTATAACTAGTACAAGACCAAATATTTGGTAGTTCATTCTAAGAGATCATAAATAATTTTATCTAAAAGAAATGAAATGTATTCAATCTATTTGATCAAAATCCAATCATAACCTGGAAGAATTTGAATCAGCAATTTTTCCCATTACTAGATCTAGATAGATAAGGATATGTGTTTAATAAGTCGCTCTGTAAGGCCGACTAAATATTTTTTAGAATTATTTATCTAATCAAATGAAATTCCCCACATTTTTTCACACATATAAAATATAAGTAACAAGAAATCATGGAAAATTAATTCATTATAACCGACTAATCACTTATATTTTTCAACATTGAGGACACTTTCAAAGATCTTCCAATAAATAGTAAGCTCAATATTTTCAAGAATAGGCAATATACCATTCTCAAAAATGAGGTTCTAATGGAATTGGAATTATTTTTCGATAATTACTACATAGAAAAATTTTAATAGATATTTTTTACCCATAATGTGACCAAATATATTATAAGTTCCATTCATGATCGTCACTACTGTGAGAGTACAACCAGATTTCATCATAAAATACTGTAATGAAATAGTGAATGTACCTATAAAATATATAGTTATTAGTTCCAAGAAAAATATTAGAATATTCATAAGACTAGTGTTAATAAGAATACAATCCTAGTTATTGTAAATGTTTTGAAATTCTATCAGGGGAATGTCACATTTCTTTATATGGAGATGGAGTTTCCTGATCATTTATTTATTGCAGGGAATCTGTTTTATGACATCAAATGATCTAATATATCATAAATTTTAGAAATATTTTATTTATTTTTTATGGTAACATGATTTTGTTTTTGATAATTAACATAATTCTGGAGAATACCATCCACCTTCCACATATACTGAACTAGAGTGGCCCAAGGTGATGTACTTGGTATTATAATTCTCTTAATTTCTAATTATTCCAAATAGTACATTAGTAGATGAAATTAAATTTGTTTCATTCTATATAATGGAATCAAAATTAAATAATTTTGATGTGTAGATCGATTGGAAATTACACTATTTTTTTAGTTGGTATTCTAGATAAATTGTCTATAAAGACATTAGGGTAGAAAACTCGTAACGCCCCAAACATATAAACTGGATCCTATGTATTATTTATTTATATTGCCATGATTAAAAGAAATAAAATCTAGATTGATTTATTAGTATAGTAGTTTTCGAAGACTGGATTACATACATGATACTCATAGTACATTGGGAATGATAGAAAATACAACTTTATACATAATAGTGTGAAATAAACTATGTCATTGAGAGCTCATTCAAGGTTTTATTCTTCATATCCTGAGGAAAGGAAACATAATAAGGGTGAGATGAAATGCCCTATAAGGGTTACATGAATAAATAATAATAAAAGTAATGTAAATAAGGCGTATATATTATGGTATGGTAAATCATCTGAAAAACACATTCCATTAACAAACTGCGAATGATAACGCACCCATAGATTTTTTTCATAGAGAAAATCTCAAGGAAAGAAATAAATGAGTACAAAATATAGAAAATTATTTTTCCTTTGAATTTATTTATCAAGAATAGGAACCATTATACTATAATGGTGGTTTAAGTCTGTGGGTAGAAACTTTGCTGGTTCTGTTTGGAAACAAAAATGAAGGGTTTGTCACCAACTATTTTTCTCATGAGACATGTCAATGCACCAAGGGGCTATAGAGGGCCTCTCTAGTCACTGAATGTACAAATTATTCTTTATATGTAGATTTAATTGAAGAAAAATATTCCATTTAAATATCCTTATTTATTAGAATATACAAACTCATCAATATTCTTTCTATTAAAACAACATTCAAGACAAACCCCATATGTAAAATAGTATACAACTAAGACAATAATCATATCCATGAAACAGGAATTCATATATTTAGTAGAAATATAATTTCACATGAAAATTGATATAAAATGGGTAATCAATACACCACCTATGAATTATTAGGGTCACAATACCAAGTAAGTCAAAACAAAATGGAAATTGAGACAATGTCCCTTACCACATTGTAATCAATAATAAAATATGACAAAAACTCAATAATTATGAGGTGAATAATTTAATACCATGAATATAAGGGAAATAATGATATTATATATCAAAAGTCAGTATAAATTTACCACATACAATAAATGTGTGAAAAAGTGGAAATCTCAAGGAAATGAAATTGAGATGAGAATCCCCATACCTAATGTCTGAATGTATTCTTCACTAGATCTAGCTGTCCTAAAAAAAATTATATTCAATAATTAAGAATTAAAGAACTATATATACATGTAATTGATTTATTATATCTTCATTAAGTTCATTTAGATCGTTTTATATGGGTTATTAGATACAATTTATTATTTGGGAGTGCATGTTTTCTTAGTTTTCATGATCAGTTCACTTGTATAAGAGTATGGATGTTTTTGTAAAATGGAAATTTATATCCAAAATTGATGTTATGAGTAAATAATGATCATGAAAAATTCTAAATTATCATATAAATCCTTTGGTTATTTTGGGAGAGGATAAATATTTCAATAAAATTTTAATGATAAATGCTTGGAGTATTTTTGTGGTTTTTAAATCACCACGAAATCATTTTGTTTTATAATTTAATACCATTTTTAAAAAATGATTCTAGAACATTAAATATGATGTATTACATATATTATGATATGGTTAAACAATAAAAATGGTTTCCTGAAAAGAATTTAAAATGGTAATAGAAATTGAAAACTCGTCATCTTTGAAAAAACACATCTCAGACGGTGTTTTCATTTTTAGTATAATATTAGAGGGAAAGAGAGATGATGATGAAATATTACATTCACATAATAATATTCTAGTATATGTAAGGTATTGGAATTATCACTTCATTTGTAAGATGGAATGTGTCTAGGGAGAAAAAAAGAATAGAACTTGTAAAATAATTTGAACGAAAAGGTAATGGAGGTTTACCTATTGAGTGCTCCTACTAGAGATTCTAATTATTTCCTATTGTTTATGACATATTTGTGGGACCATAAGGTCTTGAAAATGAGATAGGGATTAGGAATATTATTTTTCAGATTTTAGGCAAGGCTCAAATCTTGGAAGGTGTAAGAGGAAGAGGGGTTATTGGTGGTTTATATAGTATATGAGATGAGGGTTTTTACATTATTTTAATCATTAGTTAATTATTTTTTATCAAGACTATGAATAGTCATAATTATTGTGAATAAAAAATTTAAATAGTGCATCTAAACTCTATCCAAGTGTTATTACCATTTTGGACATCATCCATGACTCAATAAAACTTGTATTTTAAATTCAAGTATTTTTTTATTCACAAAAAATTCATGTATTTCAGAAAAATTCCAAAAATTAACCCTAAAGATTATTCGACGTGTAAAATAAAAAAATAAACTCCATTTTGTGAAAAAAATTTAAATATGAGAAATTTAATTTTTAATTAAAATCACCATTTACTCAAAAAACTACTATTTTTAAATTTTTAACTTTTTTTAGTGCCTTGAAAATTAAATTATATATAACTAAATTATCTTAAAATCACAAGAAAAAAAAATATTTATTTAGGAATACATTTTTTAAAATTTTAAATTATTTTAAATCAGTTTATTAATTTGAAATATTTATTACACTAAAAAAACCAACACATAATTATAAAAAATTCACTCTCACTTATAAGGCGCCTAAATTTTATTTTTACTTACATGGGTGATGTTACTATTAATAAGGGTACATTACTATTCACAAGGGTCATATTACTATTCATAGGGTAGGTTACTATTCTAATGGGTAGGATAATATTTACTAGAAAATGACTTGATCCTATAAGGTTCTAAATATTATACTGATCAAAACCGTGTATGTATGTTTTCTAAAATTCAAATCACAAGTGGAAAAATTATTTTTAATGTCTAGTTTATCACTATATTATAAAATCATAGTTGTGTTTCGTAGTGATGTAGTGTTGTGTTCATATAATCTATCTAATGAATTTAATATATTGTAAGAAAAACATACCATAAAATATTGGGGTGGTATATTTTTTACTCATTCAGAAATTTCATCCTCGAAATTTTTCATGTATAATAACCTCTAAAAACATGTGTGTGGTTCTTCTTCATAACATCCCCAGGCTCCCACATTTCATCCTAAATTTTATGGTTTCTCCAAATAACTTTTACAAGTTGAGTAGTCTGATTTCTCAATACATTCTCTCTAGTGTCAAGAATCCAGATTGGATCTTCATGGTAAGATAAATCCTGTTCCAATTCTATTTCCTCGTAGGTGAGTATGAACATTGGGATGGAATGTACTTATTTAATAGTAACACATGGAACACATCATTAAATTTGGGTAAACATGGTGTCATTACTAAATTGTAATATACCACTCCAATTCTTTCCATAATTTCGAATGGTCTGATGTTCCTAAGGCTCATTTTACAATTCATTCTGAACCTGAAGAAACCCTTCCATAGAGAAACATTCAGAAAGGCATGATATCCCACTAAGAATTCCAAATCCTTTATCTGGATGTCTGTATAACTATTTTTTCCTACTTTGGGATGCTCTAATATGGTCTTGAATTTTCAGTATCTCTATTCTTGTCATTTCAACATGGTTTGGGTCTAAAAGTTTCCTTTCACCAAGTTCATCCCAAGAAGTTGGAATTAGATATCTATTTCCATATAATTCTTCATATATATTCATTTTAATTCTATAATGGAAACAATTTTTGTAGGAAAATTCAACCAAATGTATGTACAAATCCCACATACCTTAAAAGTTAGTTAATAATGACCTCAAAATGTCTTTTATGGTTTGAATATCCCTTTCGGACTATCCATCAGTTTGAGGATGATAAGAATTACTCATACTAAGCTTAGTATCCAAAGCCTTCTAAATAAATTTCTATAATTTTAATGTCAACTAGGGATATCAATAAAACAGAGTCGATAGACGTGCACCATGAAGTATTATAACTGCATTAAAATAGAGTCTTATCAGGCACTGAACTGGTTACTATTCCCATATTGGAAGGAACTGTGCTAATTTTTTAATACAATCATCAATTACCCATATTTTATCATTCCTTTTTAGAGTCCCCAATATCCCTATGGTAAATACCAATTTAATATCATCCCATTTTAACACAGGTATAAGAATAGCTCTCATGACTCCTTTAGGGTGCTGTTTTTTAGCCATCACTTATTGAAGAACTAGACATCTTGATATATAATCAACAATTTCTCTCTTCATATTATCCCACCAAAAATTTTCCTTCAAAACTCTATATATCATGGTTATAAAAGGGAGAATAAGTAAATTGGTCCCATTATTATCATCTAATAGATCCCTTTTTAGCTCATATGTTGATGGAATAGATAACATGAGCCCAAATCTCAGATCCCCATACTCATACACAATGTATTTCAATCTTCTACACTTAAAGGATTTAATTTTCAATGGATGGTTCCAATCATCAGATTGAGATCCTTTTATCTTCTCCAGTAAATATGGTTTAGTATTCATTGGAAATAGGAATGATGTTTCCTCTTCCTTAACAATTCTCATATCCATTTTTACTAGATCTATGATTATAGGATATCTCTCAATCCACATTTTTTTTTCTGATGTCCATGATATTTCCAAAATAATGAATCTGCTAACTTATTTTCCTTTCAGGGGTTTTTTGTATTGAACAATCACAATCTTTGAGTAACTCGAGCAATCTCTTTTGATTTGTGATGTGTTTTTTATATGTAAAAATGTTTTTCAAACTTTAATGATCTATATATATCTCACATATTTTTTGATTGATATAAAGTATCCATATTTTCAGATAAAATATTATGGATTCTAACTCAAGATCCAGAGTTGTATAATTATTTTAATGTCTCTTAAACTTGCTTTCTGCATAATCAATATCTTTATCATTTTTCATAAGGATACAACCCATTCCATTCATCGACACATCATTTTATATCACAAACCCATTATTTAAATATGGAAGAGTCAAAATTGGATCATTGACCAATCTTTGCTTCAAATATTCAAAACATTATGTACATTATTTATTCCATACGAAAATAACCCATTCACTTGTGATCATGGCTAGTAGGTTATCCAATCCAGAAAATTCAGAATGAAATGCTGATAGTAATATTCTATGCCAATAAAATGACATACTTTGGTAATTCTCATTGGCGTAGGATATTCTTGATTTCCCTTTGTCTTCCTAGGATCAACTAATATTTCATCCGTAGAGAAAATATGGCCAAGAAATGAAAATGTTTTATGCTAAAATGGACCTTTAATAATCATCTCATACAACTATTTTCTTCTAAGAGTCTCTTGAACAACTCATAAGTGGTTCTCATAGTTCTCATTTATTTTTTAATATAACAAGATTTCATCAATAAATCCCACAACAAAAACATGAAGATATTCCTTGAAAACGCTATTCACTATATCCATGAAAACATAGGGTGCATTAGTCTTTCCAAATGGCATTAATGTAAACTTGTAATGTCCATACCTAGTTCAGAATGTTGTCTTCATCTTCCTTTTTCAAACATAAATGATGATATCAAGATCAAAGGTCAATCTTAATAAAATATTGGGATCTAGGAAGTTGATAAAATAAATCATCAATGCCAGGAAGGGGATACTTTTTCATTATTATAATAGAATTGCTATCCTTATTGTCAACACACAACCTCATGAATACAAAATTCTTCTTCACAATGAGAATTGGGGCTCCCCATGTAGATCCACTAGGTTGAATAAATCTTTTGTCACTCAATTCCTCTGGTTACTTATTTTACTCCACTAATTTCACAATGGTTATTCTATACGGAGTCTTTGATATAGGTCTTCCACTAGGAATTAAATCAATTGATAACTCAAATCCCCCATTTAAAGGATATAAACGTAAATCCTATTGAAATAAATCAACATATTCATTCATAATAGGTGAATCCCCAATTGGAATATTTTTCACATCACCCATAAACATCACATTTCCTTCCACCATGATAATTTTATTCATTAGAGCTACTGGGGGTAGATGTTGATAAAAATCATATAGAAAGGGTTCTTCTCTAATGATAATGGATTCAAAATTATTATCATAAAATTTAACCTTCATATTATTACTATTAATTATCAAAACAAAATTTTAAATCCAATCCAAACTGAGAATTATATCAAAGTCAATCATGGGTATGATGATAAAATTATCAGATAAGAATGCTTATATTCCTTATTGGGGACTTCCTGACACATCTTATTTGCAATGATTCTTCTCTTAAGAGTTTTGGCAAAGAAATCATTTATTAAATCAAATTGGAAATATCTAATTTTCTAAAAAGACATGGAGGATATAAAATAATGCGATGATCTAGAATCAAATAAATAATTGGCTATGTTTGAGGGAATAATTAATGTATCTGCTACCATATCATTTGGAATTTCAACCTCTAAAGTTATGATAACATATTATTGGGCTTTCTCCCTTGTCCTTTTTTAAGGAATGATTCGTTGACACTTAGAACATTCATTTTCATAATATCCCATATCTATACAATTGTAGAATTGCATGTTTTTGACATGTTTATTCCCTATTAAATCATTATATTTAAAACCATTTTCTCCACATTTATAGAAAACTCTCATGGATTTCAAGAAATTTCCAGGATGATTCTTTCCACATTGCATACATAATGGGAATTTATTCATTCTCTTATTCTTCTTTGGTGATTCACCTTTTCCATGGTTTTAAGAATACCTATTTTTATCCTGGGTTTCATTTAACTAATTTGATCTAGAAAATTCATTCTCTGGTTTGATGACACTTAAAACAATTTCAGCAAATGATGAAAATGTTTTGGAAGCTTCCTCCCTCAAATTACATGGATTAAGTCCTTGAAAGAAATGATCAATATTATGTTTTTAGTCAAATATGAAATCTATGGAATATTTGGCTAGTCTTGTGAAGGTAGCTTCATACTCCACAACACTCTTCTTCCCTTTTCTTTAAGAAAATGAATTTTCTATTCATTTTAGTATGTTTCCCATGAGGGAAGTATTTTTCAAAGAATACTTACTCAAATGATCTCTATTACATCTATTCTACTTCTTCTTCCTTCTTGGTATTATGTATTTGGACCAATATTGATCGACATCACCCCCAAGAAAATATACTTATTATACTACCATTTCATTTTTATTTCATTTTATAGCCAGAAATAACTTTTCAAGGGAAATGATCAACTTCTCAGCTACCAATACATTCATAGTCCCACTAAAATATGGGGTATTATTCGACATGAAATGATAAAACCTAGGAGTATGGTTATTTTTTACAACCTGAGTAAGTATTCCTAATATTTCATGATCTTCTTATCTCCAACATCAACTTTGTTGACTTGATTAGTGGGGGAATCTGAACATTCTTCACAAGTATTTTTTCCTTTTCTTCCATTATGTGTTAGTACAAAAAAATTGTGTACACTAAATTAGTTTATGAATCTTAAGGCATAATTTTTAAATTACAAAAACACTTAACATAAAATAAATATTTTTGCATACCTAATCTCAAAACCCTAATCATGGATTCATTGAGGATGTTTTTACTTCTAAACCCATCAAACTGGTTTGTAAATAAAATGTGAATTATTCTAAGAATATCCCTTAGGAGTGTTAGACTAGGTGCATTGTAAATCGTATTGTCATGTAATGGGTTATCTCAAGTCAGGCTTGGAACACCTTTTCAGAGTTGTTACTCAAACGTACATCTGTGCTAGAACCACATCCACTTGTAGTATCCAAAAAATGTTGTATTTCTAGAAATACCGACAAAATATCTACATTACCAAAATTATAGTATGTTCCTCAATGATCACCTTAGTTTTATTTCCTCTAAACTATTTTTTATAAATATTGTTTCTATGGTTTCTTATAACCTCCCTCTGATACCAATTGTTACTCCCTGACTTTAGAAACCCAGAGCTGGTACGTTATATTATTATATTTGCATGATTAAAAAAATAAAATCTCAAAGGACCTATTATTTAACTATTTATAGAATTCCAAATTACATAAATTATCCCCATAGTACATTGGGAAATATAGAAAATACAACATGATACAAAATAGTATGAAATAAATTGCATACCTGGAAGCTCATTCAACGTTTTCTTCTTTATAACCAGAGGAAATTAAATAGAATAAGGGTGATCTAAAATTAAAATTAAGGGTTATGTGATGAAATAAATTTAGAAGAAAATTCAATAAGTCATAGAAATTATGGAAAGATAAATAATATATAAATCACATGAAATTAATAAACTAGGAATGAAAATGCACCCGTAATGTTTTTCATAGAAAAAATATAAAGGAAAGTAATAAATATGTAATTAATGAAGAAAATTATTATTTATTGTATGTAATGTATCAGTCACTTGATCTATAATATGATCGTGATAATTTATGTCTGGGGGTAGAAACCTGTCTTATTCTTTTTGAAAACAAGCACGAAGGGTTTGTTGCCAACTGTTTTGTCTCATGATACCTGGTAATAAATCGAGGGGATATAGAGGGCCGAAAACATCAATTAATGTCCAACTAATTCATCATACATAGTTTTCACTAGAGAAAAATATGCCTTATAAATATTCATATTTATTAGAAGATACGGACTGATCAATATTCCCTATGTTAAAAAACCTTCAGGATAAACACCATATGTAAAATGGTATATGGCTAAGACAATAAACCTATTCATGATACAAGAATGTGGATATTAATTGTAACATAATTTCAAATGAAAATTGACATTAAATGGGAAGTAGATACACCATCTTATAATTATTAGGCACACAATACCATGTAAGTATCAATGAAATGGAAATTGAGACAAAGTCCCTTACCACATTACAATCAATCCCATCATATGACCAAAAATTAATAATCATAAAATGAATCATTTAATACCATAAATATAAGGAGAATAATGATACTATATATCAGAAGCTAATAAACAAACACCACATATAATAAATTAGTGGAAAATAATTGAAATCTCATGGAAATAAAAGTGAGATTAGAATCCCATTACCTTCTGGCTGAATGTATTCTGCAATTGATATTAATATCATGAATAATAAATTAGATTCATTAGTTATAAATTAAATAAAATTATATACTTTTAATTAATTTATTATATCTTAATTGAGATCAACTACATATTTTACATGGGTTAAGATATTCAATTTCATCATTTGGTAGTGAACATTTTCTTACATTTCATGATCGGTTTTCTTGTATAAGAGTATGAAAGTTCAGGTAAAATGGAAATTGAACTCTAGAATAAAAGTTATAAGTTATTAATGATCATACATAATGTTAAATGATCATATAAATCCTTCAGTTATTTTGGGATAGGATGAATCCTTATAAAAAAATTAATGATAAATGCTTGGATTATTTTGGTGATTTTTCAATCACCATAACTCATTTTGTTTTATAATTTAATACCGTACATAAAAAATGAATCCCGAAAATTAAATATGTTATATAAAATATATTAAGATTTATTTCAGCCATTAAAATGGTTTCATTACTATAATTAAAAATGGTAATATAAATTGGAAACTCATCGTCCTTGAATTAACTCATCTCAGACGTGTTTTAATTTTTAGTATAAGAGGAGGGGGAAACATAGATGATGATGAAATATTTTATTATAATTATAAAATTCCAATAAATTTATGTTACTGTAATTATCATAGAGTTTGGATGACGGTTGGTGAGGAGATGGAATCCACACAAGGCAACTTATAAAAGAAGTTGAAAGGAAAAGGAAGAGAGGTTTACATCTTGAGTACTCCCCCTTGTGAATCTCCTTAAGGACATTGGTTTTGGCCTTTTGGTGAGACCAGAAGGTCTTTGACATGGGGTGTATTAGGAAAATTATTTGGAATAAAATTATAAAGGATCAACTCTTGGGTGGTGAGAAAGGCATATGGGGTGAGGGTTGGATTATATAGTGGAGGACAAGAGGGGTTTTCATTATTTTACTCATTAGATTGTTATTTATCCTCCAGACTAAGAATTGTAAGGATTATTGTGACTAAAAACTATAATTAGTGAATGTGAACTCAAACCATGGGTTCTTAACATGGCAGTAAATCATCCATTACTTAATAAATCTTGTATTTATCCTTTATCATAAATTATTATATTTTACTATTTCCCAAAATTTCAATTATTTTAGAAAAATCCTGAAAATTCACCCTAATAATTTTTTGATGTGTATAATCCAAAAACGAAATCCATTTTATGAAAATAATTTTATAAATATAATAAATTTATTTTTTAATTAAAACCACCATTTACTCAAAAAAAATACAGTTTTTAAAATTATGATAGATTTTATAATACCCTAAAAAATTAACTATGGAATTATTAAATAATCCTAAATTCATCGAACAAAAATATATTTATTTAGGAATACATTTAATGAAAATATAAATTATTTTATATCAATTTATTATCTAAAATTATAATCAAATATTTATTTTTCAAAAAAATAGCAAGGCTTAATTGTTAAGATATTTACAATCATGTATAGGGTGGATAATTTTTTTTATACTTACATGGGTGAGATTACTATTCATAAAGTTTACATTACTATTCATAAGGGAAGGTTACTATTCATAAGGGAAGGTTAATATTCACCAAAAATTGTGTTCATCCTATTAGACTCTAAATATCATACTGATCACAACCATGTATGTTTATTTTCCAAAATTCAAATCATAGAAGTGGAAAAGTTATCTTTAATGTCTATGTAATAACTA
Source organism: Viscum album (assembly GCA_963277665.1). Taxonomy (NCBI): domain Eukaryota; kingdom Viridiplantae; phylum Streptophyta; class Magnoliopsida; order Santalales; family Viscaceae; genus Viscum; species Viscum album. The sequence continues at coordinate 288,623,170 of OY728127.1, read as the reverse complement.
TATTATAAAAACACAGTGTTGTTTTATTGTAACATAGTTTTGTGTTCATATAATCTATCTAATGAATTGAAATTAAGGTAAAAATGGAATCCCATAAAATCTTGGGGTGTTACAAATTTAATATATCTATACAATTCCTACTTTTTTTGTATCCATATCTCCCAAGATTAGTATTTCCAACTGATAAGAGATGGTTCCAACCACCATACGTAAATTAATTACCCATGCATCATAAAAATTTCATACCCATTTAAAATGATGAAAGAATCCATTAATAGGTGTGAATGTAACCCACCGAACATAGCTATTAATAACGGATTTGAAATATACATATCAGTCCCTTCACAAATTTAGATAAAAAATATTCATCTCCAATATAGTGATATCCCATGATGATTGGATTTTATCAATGGTAATCGAATAACATGAACAACTAAATACCATTCACTCACCATTCTTGAGAGGTATCTCGTTGATCAATACACATGACATCATTTTTATATACAAGCCAATTTTATTTACTGCATGATATGGGAAAAATTAATGAGTTGTTAATGTAAAAAATAATGCATGGGACTATGTTATATAGAGAATAATAGAATCTCAAACCATTGAGGGGCCATGTTCTACATTCATTATTGTCTACTCATATCCCCATGAGTTTTTTTAGTCCCCCGGAATGATTTGTGCCTACATATTCTGGCTGCTCTTCCTTGGATATCAGGGTGTTCAAGGAATCTATCTGACTAGATTAATGGAGAGAACGAGAAACACTCTAATGGGAGAATAGAGGTTTAATTTTAGTGTTATAAGTGATACAATAGCCATTTATTTTCTATGAGTTTAATATATAGGTTAATAAATCATTTAGGAACCCTATTCATCCACATTTGTGACACTGCTATAGTGGTTTTATGAATACTCATTTAATGTGTTCTAAAGAACCACATTTTGATAAACCCATATTTTTTTTACAATTTGGAGGAAAAGAAACTAACCACATAGATTGGTTCACTATTTATCTGTTAACCTAGGAGTATCTTTCTTATTTTTGTTTAGTCCCATATTTGTATTTTCCTTCAAACGTAGTAGAACAATGGAGTTCCCTCCATTAAAATTACAAGAAATTCCCCTTTTCTACCATCATTTCTTTATTCACAATGTTAACGTAATTAGTAAAGTGGATGATTACCACTACATAACAGATTTATAGTTTTATATCTGATTGGACAAGTATGATTGGAGAGATTAAAAAGGTTCTACATGTATTGAAAAGAAAGAAAGTTAATTAAATAGATTTCTATATTACATAATTGGAAGAACTATTTTATTCATATTAAATAAAATGGATTCATTTGATAATCAGAAGGTATGTGGATAAAAAAAATTAATAAATAAATCCTTAAATCTATCCAATATTATTCCTTGATCGACCTTTTATTTTATAGTTAAATTCCACAATTTTCATGGTATCCATTGAGTAAGTAAATTGTTATCATCACATTAATGTCTTTTGTAGTACTAATGAAATTATAGATTAAATTCATCCGACCAAACCATGACTCAATGTCTTTGGGTCCATAGAGACTCTGAAATACTGGTGGGTTTTTCCTTTTTGATTATGGTAATAAAAAAATAGTGCATGGTTCCTCAATCTAGTTTCATTTTTGCATGTCATGACAAGATTCCACAGTGGGTCTAACATGAAATTCATTCACATGTTGTTCTAGAGGAAATACATTCTTAGTGGCCTTCACTTTTTGTATTCTTATTCTCTATATTGGGGTTATTTTCATATATCCATAGTAAAACACAACTCATCCACCAAAAACTATAATAAATTACAAAATAACAAAAAATTAATATTTTGAGTCACTAAATATCATATGAATGAAAAATATTTTTTGGGAAGTCTCTTTACTAAATCATTATACAATACTCTCACATGCTAAAACCATTACTAGGATATAGATACAAGACTATATTTTATTGAAAACACTTTTTATTCCCCTATTAACATAGAATAAAAAATGTATAAATTGGTTATTTTTATGTTTTAAGACTCTGTGTTTCATGTCTTTACATATCATACCTCTAGGCCTACCATACATATAACACATGAGGATTTTAAAATAAGAAAACTATGTTCCATAGAATATCTAACATGAAGGAAATATTACAAGAGAATATAATACCTAGATACTTGATGATATATTTGATTTTATATACATTAATTTCCATTGGTATCTTGGGATGCAGGAAACACCATGTTTTAACAATGAAAGATACTATATGAAAATTTTAATCCACATATCAAAATTTTTACCAAGCTATTAAAATAATGGGTGTGAATAGAACTAACAAAATTATGAAAAATATATAATTTTCACATTTAAATTTGTTATTTATTTTTTATAAATGATGAAAGAAATTATTTGGAAGAAACAAAAATGTTTTTAAGAAACCATTATTCCTTTTCAAAATTATTATTTAGTCACGCTTTAAACACATAATATAAAATTAATTATGTTCAATATTACATAATTTATTATTGAGTCAATAAGGTTTTCTTAGGAATTTTCCATTCCATTATGTTTTTAAAATCAAAAACACTCTATCCCTAGGAAAATTTTATTTCCCTGAATATTTATCAAAAAAAGGAAATTTTTCCTTCCCCAAGGAAATTTTCTCCTTACCTTTGTTTTCATTATTCACGATTTAGTTTCTCTTATTCTAAATATTTTTATTTATAAAGTGTAAAAATCAGTTTCATATATAAAACCTCAGAATCCTATAAATACTTAGATATAGTGTATTTTGTTTTTCAGTTTCTGAATTTAGGTTCCGAATTCTCTAAATTCAGATTCCAAATTCCTTAGAATTCTGATTCTGAATTTTCTAAATTTCAGATTCTGAATTCCTTGAACTCAAAGTCAGAATTCATGGAAATTTAGATTCCAAATTCTCTGAAAATCATAGACCAAATTTCTATAAAATTTATACTCTGAATTCTCTGAAATTCGGACTCCAAATTCCTCAAAATTCAGACTTTGAATTATCTAAAATTCAGAATCTGAATTCTTTGAAATTCAGACACCAAATTCATCAGAATTCAGATTATGAATTTCTCATAATACAGGCTCTGAATTCTTTGAAATTCAGAATCCAAATTCCTTAGAATTCATACTCTGAATTCCCTAGAATTCCGACTCCGAAATATATAGAATTATGATTCCAAATTCCTTGAAAAACAGAATATGAATATCCATGTAATATAGAATCTAAATGATTATTTACTTAGACTTTGAAATTTTTTTTCCTAGACTCTGAAAAAATGTATTTGGTTAAGCAACCTTATTTTTCTTAACCTTGTTTTAGTTGTGAAACAATTTCGTACAATCTTTTTCTAACTAATCATTATTTTAGTGACACGTGTACAGGTCCATTTGATATTGAAGGAAAAATATGACTTTTGGAGGAGGGAGACAACCATTAGGAAAGTGCCTATAAATAAGATCTCATTTGAACAAGATCATAACACTAAGAAAATGTTTATCAATCTAGAGATTACAGGATACTGAATTGATTTCTAGAGAGGGAGACTCTCATGCTTTTTCCATACTGAACATCTTTTTTAGCTTGATCTGTGCGACTATAATTGTTACTAGGTACAATTGAGGGGTTCTAGGGATAGGAAGACAGATGTGCTGACAACCTTAAAAGTTCGAGTACTTACTTGATTGGAAATTCATAGGTTCCAACAACCTTTAAGTTTGAGGGCTTGTGGGAATATAAAGACAGATTTTGATATTCTTATCAAGGGCTTAACCTGATGTGGGTTGGGCAGAATTTCGTGAATGTATAAATCAAGGAACCTTTATCCAAGGTTGTTGTATACCATACTATTTGGGTTAAAAGATTTCATACTTGTTACTTGTATTATTTCATGTGTATTTTATGTTGCATTTTGATCAATAAGGAAAGTATGAATATAATATACTTTCTTATACTTGTATACTCTAATTAGTAAGATTAAGTACGCTTTGATGTAGAATCTTTGTCCTTGTAAACTTTTATTAAGTTTCATATCCAAAACCATATTTTTATAATCTAGTAAATTTTTATAACTAAGTGGTCTTGTGAATTTACATTTTTAACCTGGTTAAACAAAGTTTTCCTTATGGTTGAAAATGAAAGTTTTATAACCAACTTCATTGGTTCGAAAGGAATTTCTAAAATGTACAATTCACCCCCTTATATTTTGAGCATCGACATAATTATTTTGATCCTACATTTATTTGATAAAATTAAGTTAATTTTTCAAGTCTGTTAAAAAAATTGCTTATAGTGAATTTTTGGGTTTTTTATAAAATGTTTCATTTTTCAATTAATTGTAGAAAACACTAAATTTTAATTGAAAATTTCTTATTTATTTTAATTATTTATAAAGATAAATTATATTATAAATTGTTTTTAAAGGAATAATATATCAATAATATATCTTTTAATCCAATTTATCTCATTTTAATTATTTTAATTTTGAATTTTTATATAAAAACATTGTATATTTTTTTATGATTCTTCCTTGAAGACCCACTTTCTCATCATTTCTATGGGATAAATTTAAAATTTAAATTCTCCACTTCTATTAATGGAATTTGTAAAAATTCAATTACATATTTGGAATCACCCTAATTTAGAATATGTAATGAGGGGAAAATATTTTTTTATTGAAATGAAAAGTGAAAATATTAAAAGTGAATTAAGACGGTTAAGGTCAAAATGGTCTTATTAAGCGGTAAACTAAACATATAAGGGTTAAAATGAAAATGTACATGTGAGTACGGTGAACTACCTCCTCACAATCTGATGTCTTATGTTTTTCCATTAAAAACTCTAACGTTCTGGTGTAATGATGGATAAGAAGTAGATATATGATGTTTATAAAATAATTATACTAATGGATTCATTATATCATATATACCATATTTAAATTCTTTAATGTCTTGGACCGGGAGCAACTAAATGGTGCCCCAACCGGTGGGTCACGTGGCCTCAACCACACCTCCCCATATACCAAAGGTTTCCCAATAGAAATGTGGTCCTAGGGTGTATCCTTTTCAACACTATGACCTCATTTAAAATTGTAGATTAGCTATTATAACAATCATATTAAAATAGTGGAGGAAAATAAGGTATCCAAAAAGTTGACAGAGGGTAAACATCAAGAAGACTATAAAAATAAATAAGCCAAAAGTGTCCCACACAGTATGTTTATCAGGTCATGTATCTATAAAAAATGATAGGAAATACATGGAAATAGGCATCAAGTATAATACATGAATCAAAATAAAAAAAATATAAAAATTAATACATGAGGGAGGTTGAAAACCCTGGTCATTTATCAATGCTGAAAAAGTTCTAATAAATGGGTCTTTTATCATTACTAAAAAAATAACTGACAAATGGGTCCTTTATCAGTGCCTTAATTTAGAACCACTAAAGGGAATATTTATCATTTCTTATAAAATCATTGATATTGGGTCTTTTATCAGTTCTAATGAAGTATAACTTCATATACCCTTATAAATAAACAAATAAATAAAATTTTATAAACTCTTTTAAAAATAAATGATTAAGGTTTATAGATCATTGTGTTGTAACAACACACTATAGAACCACTGCAATGTGCTGTAACAACACAACGCAACACCAAATACATAGTAGATATCAACAGAAATAATTACCAATACTTGATTTAAATGAAATGAGATTTATAACACATGAACAAGGAAAAAAATTATATTATAGACATTTCAAACATTGGTTTATATAATTACATAAATACAAATTATTACATTCATTCAAAAACATTAATGTTCCTTTATATTTTAATATTGACCTGACTCAAGCAATTTTCGAACAAATCACACAAGCTCAAGAAAAATAATTCACCTATCTAAGAAAAAAATTCATATGTTAGAAAGAATACAATCAGATAAATTAACATAAAGTGTTAATTTTACTAAAAATGAAGTCAATTTATATATAATGGATGCACATGGAGACATACTTGTCACACCGGGCCTCGTATTGAGGTGAATCTGATTCCAACACATCTCAAATGACAAGTTGATAATTTTCCAAATGTATCAATATAATGTAAATGTGTTTACATGGTTTTGAGTGTGATAGTTATTTTTTTCACTAAAATTTTATTTTAAATTGGAATCACACCCATTATACAAATTCTCATTACATCATGTATCCGTTTGATATGAATTATATTTTTACACATCACGAATCACTTTTGAATAGTTGTGATAAATTTTCAAGAAAATCTGAGTGTATTTGATTATTTTTCAGTGAGTGGAACTTTTTGAATTAAAATGTTGATTTTAAACTGATAACAGACACATTCATTCATACCAGACACATCATGTATCAGATTGAGGTTTGATAGATTATTACACATCACTAATGTCTTAGGGGTCGTAGTTGTAAATTATTTGAACAATCCAAATGTGATTTCTCAATTTTTAATTGGACAATTTTCCATTTTTACTATAATTGCGGAAAATTCTAAATAAAAAATAAACTTTGAGTTGTACTGGTCACACCATACTTGGGATTTATATGTGGTTGATTCCTACACATCCCATATGATATATAGATCATTTTAATAAAGTATCAAAATAATATAATTTTTTTCTCATTTTGGAGTAGGTAACTTATCTTTTTTACAAAAAATGACATTTTTAACATGAAATTCACACTTCAACACATACAGATCACTTAATGTATATATTTGACATGAGATCAATTCCTACGTGTCAGAAATGAATTATGAATCGATTCCCAAAATTATCAAAAAAAATCTCAGCATTTTTTATCAGTTTATAATGAGTGAAACTCTTTAAAGTCAAAAGTCCATTTTTAACTGATTAGAGACACATTAATTCATATCATGCACAATGTGTAACCGATTAAGGTTCGGTAGATTATTACATGTCACAAATGACTTAGGGATCATTATCTTAAAGTATCAAGACAATCTAAATATTTTACCTTGGGTTTGAGAATGTTAGTCATCTTTTTTAATAAAATTAATGTCATCTATATATAAAAATAAGTATATGGGGTCATACCGATCACATATTGTGTTGAATTGTGGGGTGGCTGATTCCTACACATCAAAAAGTCACAAAGTAGTCCTAACTATCAACGTTTTCGTTATGTAAAGTGAATTTCCTTACTATCCTTCGAACACTACATGAGAAGCCTCGAACAAACCACATCAAGTTGAAAAACACAATCCATCTTTATACGAAAATTGTTATTATGAGTAACAAAAAAAAAACTAAACATAAATTTTAAATAATAAATTAATTCTATAGAAAATTATTTTTCAGTGAAAATATCAAAATTACCTCTATGATTTGGCAATGGAGGGATCATGAAAGAATGTGATAAATGTCAACATTATAGTTGTGAATGGTTTTGAGGGAGAATAAGTCTACTGAATTTTTCATGTAGAAATGAATAAAACATGGACAGAGCACCCCAACTCAAAAAAAGAATCTACATATATAAAAAACAATTTTTATATGGCTAGTAATAAATATAAATAAATTAAATATAAATATCGAACAATACATTAAATTATGGACAATGATTTTACTGCGGAAAAATCAAGATTACCTCTGTAATTGAGAATATGTAGTGTAATTTATCTTCCTGGAACGAGATTCTAGATAACATGAAATAAAGTGATAAATACACCACTACATGGATGAAAATGTTTTAATGGAGAAGATTTCTATTGATGATTTCGGGCAGAACGACATGAAATATCGATAGATCGTCCCCACCAGAACAAAACAATCCACCTATATAATAAAACCACTATTTTTTGAGTAACACTAAACCAAAATAAATTAAACATAAATAAGAAACAAAACATTAATTCTATGGATAATGATTTTACTATCAAAACATCTAGATTAACAATGTAATTGAGTAGAGACCACATAATTTCTCTTCCAGCAATGGTAGTGGAGGTGACTTGAAAGAAGGTGATAAATTCACCACTATAGGGGTAAAAATGTTTTGAGGGAGAATAATTTTTTGGATGTTTTAGTGAAGAAAGGCATGAAATATGAAAAAAACAACACAACTGGAAAAAAAGAATCCACCTATATAAGAAAAAAATATTATGCGAGTAATATTATAATAAAATATATTAAACATATGTATTAAATAATACATTAATTATATGGACAATGATTTTACTGTGAAAACAACAAGATTAACTCTGTGATTTAATTGAGACAACGTCATTGTTCATCTTGCAATGGCATGACATATGGCTATAATTCATCTAAAATAATTGAGCTTTACTAGAAATAATGAAAATTAAATTAACATTATATTATATAATTTTTCGATAAAATATCTAAAGTATATCATAAAATTACCTATACATATTTCTAAAGAGTTTCCTTCATTTTTTTTGGTTCTTATGAGGGATTATTAATATCATCATCTGAAGAATACATTGTTTGCATGAGTAGTCAAACATTTAATTTAGATTATGTAAATGTTGAAGAGAACATATAATATTATGAGGAAAACATAATGTATTAAAAACACTTTTAACTTTTCATTAAACCCTCTTTATTTTTTAAATGGTTTTAAGGATTGGGGTCCTCTATCAAGAATCCAAATCCCCTATTTGTGGTTCCCAATAACATAAAAGACATTGCCTACTTTGGGACTAGCATGAACTGATTGTGTTGTCACAATGAATGGTTCATCCCTGATTGAATTTTAATCTTACTCAACATTTTTTTAATTAACCCACAATAACTATCGAACAGTTCTTTTATGTTTCATCAGATACATAAAATACTTTCACTGCTTGTGATTCCATTATGAACCCCTCATCTTGTTTCCCTCCCACTGTGCAATTCACCTCCACAAAACCCAGTTCATCAACATTCACTCCATTGATATTGTCAACCAATTTGGAATGGAAAAATAGAATATGAAATGTTGTATAATCCAACACGTATATCTATTCGATAATTCCAAAAGATAAAATATTTTAAAAAATTGGATTTATATCCTTCGAACCAGATATGTGAATCAATTCATCAACTTTCTTAACACCACCGTTTCGCATCGTACAGAATTAATCGTGTTGTTTTTTATAGAACATATAACCATTGAATACAAAACTAGTGTAGGATATAACATTTTCATTTGGTAATCTGGTTATCCCTTCATGTCATTTGGCAATTTAATTTGTATTTTTAGACAACTCCTTATATATTATATCTCTAAACTATAAAATAAACTGTTGATTATGTGTATTCAATATCCCTACTTTGGATATTGATGGATTAAAATATCTAATAATTTTATTTTTGGATTCAATGTATGGATCAAGATCTATACTATTATGCATTATGTAAATATATGCTTGATCCTTCTCTGTCATGGTAATTTTTACAACATCTCTTCTGGAAATACCTTTGCCCATATTGTGTTTGTTGTGATGCGACATTGGTAGAATGATTCTTTCAATATATAATTAGTAATCAGTACATTATCCGATTTCTTCTTCAACAATATATTTTTCTATATTATAACCCTCTATATGACTATGATTATTGACATACCCCTTCAAAATATTCATATATTGTTCAATGGGGCACATCCATTTGTAATGTGCAGGACTACATTATTGAACCTATTTTACCAAGTCAACCATCAGGTGGAGCATTATATCGATGAATGATGGTGGTAAGAACGTCACTATTTCATATAATACGATTGAAATCACATTATTTATGATTGTAAAATTCATAGTGTATATAAAATTAATGAATATGGATTTAAAAAAGAAGCATAGTCTGGTTAATATATATCATACATTTTGAGGATGAATGAAATAAGAAGAAAGAGGCATCAAATCATGCATTAAAACATGACAGTCATGTGATTTTAGTCCTTGTAGCATCAAATTAGTCATTGAAACCAGATTATTGATATTTAATAGAAACCCTTTTTGAACATTTACACTAGTAAGGAAATGGAAATTTCATTCCTATATAGAAAAATTTTAAGCTACTGTTGGAAGAAAATTCTTCTTTTTACACTTCACTGGTGTGAACTCTACCCTTATCCCCATTTCAATCATGTCCAAACAATCCATGAATTCATCTTTTATTTTTCTTGTAACATTTTGTAACATGCTATAAACGTTTTCAAATAATATTTTTTAATCATGAGTGATATCAATAAAATTTATAACATACAAACAATTCCAAAATTTTAATTCAATGAAAATTGATCTCTTCTTCCAACCTAATGTTTTATGTTTTTTGGAAAATGGTTTACTGAAAACATTTTCATTATTTTTTACTTTTATGTACAGCTGATTTCTTGTTACTAGAGGTGTTGTTGTACCCTGTTCGATATTCCCTTCAAATTCTATCATCCATGATTGGTATTTATGCCGTCGAGGTAAAAAATTTGATGTCCTAATAATGCAATCTTTGAGGAATGTTTCAACCAAAATGAGTATGTGAATTTTTCACAAATGGAACACCCCAACATTCCTTTAATTCTATAGCCAGAAAAATTTACAGAAGAGGGAAGTCATTTATCATTCTGTACAACATGTCCCTCAATGGGAATTATTCCCTTCTATGAGCATAATACACTATATCACATGTATCCCATGTAAATTTTAGGTCATCGATCAATTTATGAAAATAGACAGTTAAATCATTACCGGATTACTTTGGTGCATATATAAGAAGAGACAACATAATGTATTTGTGATCCATGTATAACCATGGTGGAAAGATATTATTTACCAATATGATGGTCCATATAATATTATTACTACTATATACAACAAAATGATTTATTTCATATTTATATAATTTGTGAAAAATGATTCTCAGCTCTTCTACAAATTTAGCCAACTCATACTATATTTTCTTCATATGAGAAAAATCTGCTGGATGATATAGGTTCCAATCATTAATTACTATATCTACATTCCATGTTAATTTTCCAATAGTTTCTTAACATCCATATAGTTATCTAAACCGTGAAATGACAGGAATGTAACATATAGATTTCGAAGGACTTGATTAATTTTTTCCTTTATCAATCTACACCACACGTGGTAAATTTTATGATTCATTCAGGTTTCTTAAAAAATGATATGCAATCATTTGGAAAATAATGTATTTTTTATTGATAATTACCATTGAACTTAAAATTAATTTAGCATCATATGTTTGGAATGGTAGTTCATCATATTCTGGTAGCATATCTTTCAACAGACCAAGTAGTTTTATAAAACTGGTTTCACTCCATCCGCTTCCAACATTAAAATTATATAACACTAGTATAGCTTAAAATGTTGGGTATTTAATACAATATGTATTCAATGGGTACTTAAAATAGCTATTTAACTCTTCTGACAACTTTGGATAATCACAAAGGTCATCTTCAATTTCCATTTTCATTTCTTCCATGTGGTCTCCATCATCTATTACAATTCTATTCATGCCAAATGATTCATAAGCCTTACTATCAACCCAATCAATTTACACATTCACTTTTCCCCAGGATTAGTCCAGAAATTATAGATTTGATCTATTTCGTGATAAATAAAATGTTCTTACAACTATTCCAGACTAAATTCTCATGAAAAAAATGTTAACACTAGCAGAGGATTTTAGTAGGGTCGTCTAAAAACTCACATGAAAATATTATGAACTCTTTAACTCTATCGTCATATTATCCTGTCAATCGACTAGCATGAATCCATTTTTACTTCAAATGCATCCTATTGGGTTTATAAATGATTAATTTTATATAATATATAAATAAATACACATTCGATATTCACTATCAAAAGTGAAAGTTATATAAATTCTAATAATGGAATATGAACATTTGATTATTTCAATGAATTTCCTTATGTTGAAGAAAATGGGTAATTGAATTTAAGAAATTAATTACTCCTCATAAAATCTTTAAAAAATACCCTAAACAAATGAAAATATAATTTAGTCAATTAAGAAGTACAAAGAAAGCTAAATATTATAATCAATATTAATAAATTCTCGTTTAATGAACTAGATCTGTGGTTTCATGGATCAAGGAATAAATCTAATGATAAAATGGAGGGAACTATAATTATTTTTGTATAAATTTATTGCATTTTGAAATAAATGAATAAATCATGGTTAGAGGGGATACATTCAACTATTAATGGAAATATGAATCAGTTCTACTAGAATATATGAGCACCTAGATATTCCAAATCCAAAAATAAGGGTAGTTGAGATTTGAAAAAATTGTGGGAGATGTTGTATAATAATTAATAACATCACAACCAGTAATCATTAAAATGTAATAAATATTATTTTATTTTAGTAGACAATTAAAATATCCATGTCTAATTCACTTTCATTATGATCTAAATTGGAAAACAATAATCTCATATCTGGTAAAAACTTATAGAAGTAGTATATACACTAACACATTATATTATACTAAGAATAGATCTAAGATTATTTGGAATCCCTTATACCAGATTCTCAAACACGTAGAGATAGTGAGGTTGAGAAGAATACCTATAGAAGGAACACCGGGGATGCATCATATTTCTGATGAGTCATGTTATTAGTTATGTCTCTCATCTAAGGATATAAGATAATGACATTTATGGATACCATTTGTTGAACCATCCTGAAGAATATGATAATGAGAGGGAGAAAAAGGCAGATAATAAATGATATAATTACAACACTTTATAGGTGTAAACCAAAATATGGATAGTGCAATGACTCTAGCCATAATTTCCCAAGCAACACTAGGTCAGAATATAACCTCTAACAAATCTCAATTTTACTAAAGGATGGTTTAAACTTAGGTTGTAATAAACCATAAATGGGTGATTCCCTGCCAATAGAAATAATTATTACCAGAGGTTGAGAAGAATTTTAGCATGACCCTTGGGGTCAATGGACAAGCAGACCCTAAATCATCACTACATGACAAAGGAATACCTATTAGAAAAATTGATAAGGAAATAAATTATGCAATATCTATAGAGAGACACAAACATGTCAAATATAAAAACTCATGTATATTCTATAAGAAATATCATGTAGATAATAACCTGATATTCAAACATAATGTCAACTAAAGGCAACATAATGATTCAAAAACTAAATTCTTGAAGTGATAAAACATCATGTGTTTAACTAGGGATGGCCCCTTTGGATCATATCCATAAGAAAAATAAGGCCAATAGTGAATTCTAAGAGTAACTGGGTTCTATGAAATATAAAACCAATAGATGAACATACACAACTCCACTAACTTGGTTACTGAAGAAAAGCATCAAAAGCTGCATGTCCACTATGGGGTCCATGAAAGGTGTCATCATATATATAATCATTAGGGAACCACCATTGTGCATCAAAATTATAGTCAATAAAGAGGAATATACAAGAAAATTTCTGAACATTGATATACATATATGGAAAAAATATTTTGTAAGAACATATAAAACATAGAAGTAAAACATGAATGAATAAATATTTGGTGCAATGTCAGATATAACTAATAACTCTATATATCGAGAGGCCCCACATATAAGTAGTCAATAAAAAAAGATCATAAACAAATCATTATATTTATAATCTAAAATCAGCATATTATAAAATCATCAGACCATAAATAACGACATTATCAAAGAAGAAATCAAAAATGAAAACAAAAATACACAAACAAAATAAGAAGGCATATATCACTAGGTTTATGAAAATTTGAGAGCCTCTTAAAAAACCCTAAATGCAATTGAAAACTAGATTTTGGATGAGATGTTTGACCAACTGAAGGCTATCAAGTGGAGTGATTCAATCTTTGATTCACTGAGGAGGAGTGCCGGTAATGGGTGGCTTCTGCAAAAAGCTTCTAATATCTTGACGGGTTCACAAATGTTTAGGATTTTTTAAATAGATCATGACATTGTTATCAACAATTACAAATAAGTGCTGATAATGTTAATTCTTTATTAGTTCTTTTTTAGTGCTGATAAATCCAAATCACTATCAGCATGAAAAAAACTGATAAAGATGATTTTATCGGCTCTTATTACTTAAGGGATAAAAGGGGATTTATAATTATAATTATAAATAAAAAATTATATATATATATATATACTTAATAAATATATATAAATATATGTATATTAAATATATTTATTTTTAAAAATATTTATTACACTTTTATAATTATTTATTTACAATTATAGATTTTTTTTAAAAATAATATTTATATCATTATATATATTTATATAATTATATATATATATATATTTATTAAATATGTATAAATTTAAGTACAATATATATATTTATTATTTAATGAAATTCTTAAAAAATTTAATAATTATTTAAATATATATAATTATTTCTTTATAATTTTATATATATAACTGTATAAATATTGAAAATGTACATTTATAAATATATTCTTTCATAGGTAAATTTTTATAAATATATTTTTAACATTATTATTGAATATCTAATGTAAATAACAAAAATATATTTTAATATATAAATTATATTTAAATAAATCAATATAAATCAATATATTTATTATATAAAATTTAATAAAATTAATTATCATAATTATCTAATCAATAAAATTTTTAATATATAATAATGTATAATTAATTTATTCAGTTTTATAAATAAATATTTAATAAATAAAAAAATTAATATTTTTTTTAATAAGCTCATTTTTTAATTTTTAGTTTTTAGTTGTATCATTTTTTATCCATACCATTATGAGCACTAAGAAAGTAATGATGAAATAAATATTTATCAAGGCTAAAAAAGCATTGATAAAGGAAAACCTTTATCATGCCAAAAAATAATGCCCTAATAAAGGATTCCCATTATTTGTGCTTAAAATAAATTAGTGATAAAGGTTTCCATTATCAATGCTAAAAATAAAGCACTGATAAAGGTTCATTTTATCATTTCTAAAAAAATAACTTCTAAGACGGTTAATCTTTTGAGTGATTTATTTAGCACTGATAAAGGTGTCATTTATCAGTGCTTTTTAGTAATTATAATGATGCCATTTATCAACACTTTTTTAGCACTGATAAATACCAGCGTTGTTAAATGATGGATTTTTATTAGTTCGGACAACGGTGTATATAACATGTCTAGTATGTGTGTAAACATTGGATAAATCTGTTTTATATCATTTGTATAATAATAATAAAAGTAAATCTTCAAAGGATTATGTGATCTGATCCATCCAAACATGGATCCATATGAACAATAATCACTTACCCATAAATAAGGTTTAATTATAAATCATAAATTAAAATGTGTGATACTATATATTCTAAACATAGAAATTTGATAATCATACCATAGCTATATATAAATCTTAAAAAATACATTATGGCAGATTCTGATTAATCCAGTGTCAAGACTGAAAGGGATGGATCCAAGTATAAATGACCAATTATTCCTCATCAAATCCATGGAGCATCTTGAAGGAAACTAGGTAATGATCTTAGGGGAATCTAAGGAGCCCGTCCACGGTGTTCCAAGAAATATCGATCCATGGGGTATAAAATTTCCTGGAATCCAATGGAATTTGTATCCAACGAGTAGAAATATCTAATTCATCCACTACAGTAGTCAATATGGATCCATGCAGTAGAAGTTCCCATTGAATCCAATGGAATCTATTTTGAAAGTGTAGATATTTACATGAAATTTAGCACCACTGTTAATATCCATAGAATAGAAATGACCATTGAATCCTATAGAATCCGGATTTGAGGATTAGAAATATCCTTGATATCCTCTATCATAATCAAATCATTCATCAATTTATATCTAATTCAATGATCATAAATAAGTCATTAATTCCTTTAAAACATTAATGGTTTTTTATTTACCCATTAACCAATTCATTACACATATATCATTCAAGTAATCACATGGAATAGATAAATAAACATTATCCTATTAATTCATTCAATTTTCATTCAATTAATCAAGGATCTAAAAATAAGTGGTGAGCCCAAACACAACCAACAGGATGGTATAACATTAGGAAGATATAATAACAAACCTCACTGGTGTTCAAAACTATTTAAAATTGGTGGAACACAGCCCATGGGTGGTTTAGTTTTATGTGAATGACCTACAAACATAAAAGGTACTAGGGGAAACCTATACAGTCTAAAAATTTTAGTCGTGGAATTCAGATAAATTTATGGAAGCATCATAAGGTCTTGTGTGGGGCCAGATAAAAACAAGTTATATAAATAACTACACATTAAGGGAATGGTATATACCACATACTGTATACCAATGGTAGAACAATCCTATATTATTAGCATCTGATTCCCTCAAGGTTAAATGAAAATAGAAGATCAGATTTACACTCAAAAATCAGGCATAAGAGCCAACCCCAAAATGACACCATTAAAGAGAAAAGAAACATTGAAAGGTTTAAGATGAATAAGGAACTCATAGGAGTGGATCCAGTGAGATAGACAGTGGATGAAATGGATTTCAGACCACAAAATGGCCCCAAATCCGAGTGTTATTCTTCAATGGGACCTATTAATTTATATAAGGGAAGACACGAGGCCCTGTTGAAAATAAAAATTCTCTCTCTATTATTTTAAAAACTGACCATGGGAATTTACATGGTGTAAAAATTAAATACACATCACGTAATACTTGTTATTTCCCTTATGGGGGAATCTAATTACTTTTCATGAATGGTTATTTCCTAAAAAATAGATATCATTTATTTAGTAGCTGACGTCTATTCCAATTAAGCATCATTTACATGTCCTATAGGCAAGCTCCCGCCCCCTTCTTTCTTCCTTCTAAAACATCCCAACTGGTCCACAGTCTTGGATCTGTAGTCCAAGACAAATAGAGAACTTGAAAAAAAAATTAGATAGAAAAGAAAAAGGATCTATTACTCTAAAAGACATAGAATCTAATAATCATTCCTCCTTAAAGAAATTTTTCGAGGGACCTCCCTTCCATGGATGGTCTGGAATTATATGAGAATAAAAATGGAAATTGATCATGTCTATCGACCTCCCAATCACAATTATCATTTTTTACACATAAATGCTTCCATATAACCCAAAATAGAATAATGGACATTCCTCATAGATACTCCATGTTTCGATCAATAATACGTATAGGGCGCACCTTGAAGAATGCATCTACCTATAACTCAACCTCAACCAGTTGAAAATTATGAGATGGGTCTGAGTGATAATGAAATAACTAAGATACCTGGAATATTTCAAGCACATTTATGGAAATTTTAGGTAACTAAAACAGAAAGGATTTCAGTCCAAATATCTCCATAATCTCGAAAGTAATGACATATCACTATGAAATCCTACCCTATCTCGCAGTCCATTTGTGTCCCTCCATCAGTGAGAAATGTAGAAAGACATGATCCCCAACCTTCAATACCAAAGCACATCAATGGAGACATGAATAAGATTTAGATCTAGACTATTTATCATGCATCCACTTCCTAACTAATTTAACCTTCTCTTAGGTATCTTACATGACATGTGGTCTGAGAAGCATTGCCTCTCCTATATCTGACCAACATATGGTTGGTCGGCTTGGAAAACCATAAAAATCCTCATATTGTTTCATTAGTAGAGTTGAAGAAAGAACATATTGTAGATCAACTCAACTGGGGGTATATGCCTATTTTAAGAGCCATCATAATAGAGGATACATTTCATAATAATTTCATCCAGAACCTTAATAGTACACTTAGGATATCCATCAGTCTTTGGTTGGTATATCATGTGAAAAAGAACCTATATAACCAATTACCAATTTAGAATCTTAAAAAATAGAGATGTAAACCATGGATCCCTATCTGATACGATAGTATAAGGAACACCATTAAGGTGAAAATTCTCATGGATATAAATCCTCCCTAGCTCACATAGTGAGAAGGTATCCTAATCAAAAAGAAATTTGAGTCATTTTTTAGAATGTCCATAATGAATCATACATAATTAATACCTTGAGGTGTCCTCGGAAACTGGATCACAAAATCCATCACAACATCATACCATTTCCCCTTGATTATGGGAAACTATTGTAAAATCCCAGGTAGTCATTGGTGTTCCTCCCTCACCTGCTAATTGGTAAAACACCTCATAATGGAACTAGGTACCTCATGTTTCATACCCATCCACCAGTACATGTGATAGAAGTCATGGTACATATTGGTAACAATATGATATATTATCCATGATGTGGCTTAAAAATCTCACATAAGATCCTCGTTCATGTTTTCTAAAACCCATCTATGACCAAGAAACCATTGAATTACACAATTCCCAATGGTCAAACTAAAAGGCATGTACTCACCTAGAACACTTTCTTATTAGACTAGCCCATCAACATAAGGTAACTATCTCATCATCACCATATCCCAATGACTAGAATTCACTGCTACTGATTTGGGAAAAGACTACATGAGACCATATTCCAACTCTAAGGGAATCTTGAAAAACCAGGCCATATATCACCACCTTCTACTAGCATTTTGATATTATTTTATATGATTAATGTTTCTTAGTGAATTGAGAACTACATTACCCATTCTAGGGATATAGGGAAGCTCAAATTTAATGGACTAAAGTTATTCAACCCAACATAATGGACTCAAATTCAGATCATGTTATGTAATTATGTAGTTATGGAATTTTTGGTCTATGTACACCATAAAATGTTCTCCCAGTAAATATATTATCCAACAGCTCAGGGCATGAACAATAGTGGAAAACTCCAGATCATGCATTTGGAAGTTCATATCGTGTGGCCTCAACATAATAGAATCGTACTCCATGATATTTCATACTACCATAGAACATAACATATAGTATACATGGTGCTTCCAAATATAATGTATAGATTCATCCCAACTTTGGAAGAATCTGTACCGGTGCTAAATTCGTCCTCTCTTTTAGCTCATGAATGGGTGTCTCATGCATATCTAACCATAGAAATGTCACACCGTTCCCATTCAATACCAAAAAATATTTTTATAAATATGATAATTCCTATATGAAACACCTATAATTTTCCTACACTCCCCAAGAAACTTAGTATGTAACACCCCAAGATTCCATGATACATTTCTCTTTGATTAATACAATAGCTTGCGGTTTACGCAACTTCGAGTTCTAACACACCACGACCAACAAAACTAGCTGTTATGAATAGTAATAATCACTTTTTTAAATTTTATATTTCAAAATGGACTTCATTTTTGGATTTTAAATATCAATATTAGGTTTGGGTGATTTTTTTGGTATTTTTATGAAAAATTACAATTTTTGAGGAATAGTGAAAACACTGCGTTTTTATTTAAACCCGACTTTTTATTTAAATAAATAATCATTTTATTTAAATTAATTTTAGATAAAAATAGATACATAATACCTATGTAATTTCAATGTAATTCATTCGAGTCATTTTACAATGATATTAGATATATAAATTTTTAGTGATCTTTTTACCGTCTTTTACCCACCTTCTAGGCATGTTAGCAAATTTGCTTAAAATGTAATTTTACCCCTTATGTGAATTGAATTTCAAAAATATAAAATATACTGTTGATATCAGTAAGTAAAATTTGGTTCAATAAGATAAAAATTGTTTTTGGTGAATATTAACTTGTGACTTTTATTTACCACAGTTAAAAGTAAATAGCGTAATTAAAGGTAAAAATGATATTATTATTATCTTAACACATGTCCTAATTCTATTGGATGAGAGTATTTCAACCAAAATCAAACTTGGGGAAAAATAATATCCTTTTTGTCCACTTGGATTATATTAGGACATTTATTATTATTTTATGTCAAAAAGAGTTAAAAGTGTTAAATTCAATGTTTAATAACTAAACCATTTTTAATATAGAGTTATATATAAGATAAATATGACTATAAATATTTATTAGAAAAATAAAAGGATTTTAGACATAATGGTATTTTATTTGTAAATTTTCATCCTTAAATAATTAAATTTATTTGTGATACAATGATGATGCAGTATTTACCTTATTAATGAATTATTAGAATAATTGATATTATAAATATCTTAATAAATGTAAATTGAGAATTTTGATGAATTACACAAATTTTATAGGTTAATAAGACATGTTAGGGTTGATTGAACAATTTTTTTTTCAAATTAATAAAGTTGTTATGACTTCCACAATAACAAAATACCAAATAGTGTCAAAATAGACATAAATAAGTTTTTAAAATAAATACTATATTATTAATTGATATAATATTCCTAAAAATATAAAGTTAAGTCAAAGGACTTATATAAGGTTATATAAATAAATAATTAACCACATGGTGCTCTCTTGATTTTTATAGTAATATTATTAGCCATTTATTTTAATAATACAAGAATACATGGTAAAAGTTAAACTACTTAACTAAGAGATAAATATAAAAGATAACGTTAATATAGTGACATAAATCTGTCTAAAACCTATTTCTGATATTTTTTAGACCCATATCCACATTATTCTATAAATAAATCATTTTGGAGCCATTATAAATGGAATATGATTGTATAATAAAATAATATTTCATGTTTTTTCTAAAGTGACCCTCACCTCTCTTCTAAAAGGGCACCTCTCCTTCTCTCAAAATCACACCTCCAAAGCCATTTGACTCATCCAAAACTTACTAAAATATCCTTACAACTTCCCTCCCTTTGACCTATAGGCCTTACTATTATCATAAATCCACCCTATGGAGCCCTTTTGATATACTCAATAGGAAACACTCGAAGAAGAGGTAATAATTTCACCACCTCTTTCAAAGTTCTTTTCTTCTTCCACATACTATTTATTTATTGTTTGCATACAAAAATAATAACCCCAGTACCTTATGTATACTGTGATGTTATTATAAATATGGTACCTCCATATTAATTATTCTATCCATCTTATGAATGAAAAGTCACCATACATGCGTACATACGTCTTACCGTCTCCACGTTTTGGTGTTGTTTGTTACTCAAACACTTCGTTATTTGGATGGGTATAATAATGAGTATAACTACTATAAATAATAAATATAACATTATAATTATTTTTTATATATTATTACCATCCAATTATATATGGTTTCACCATAAATAGAATGACACCATCGCTCCTACATACATATGGATTACCATATCCATGAATGCGATAAGATTCATACCCCATCGTAACCATTCAAGAATAATTTTAATTTTATGATTAAAAATAATTATTAAGAACTTAATATAATTATATATATAAATCATATACCTCCTATCCATATCAAACATGGATTACATAACCAAGCATATAATGGAAAACGAATTAGTTAACACATGAAACAATGATACTACTGAAATATTATTAACAAAGCTATGTTAGAAGATCATATATGATATCAGATTTATGTATGTGGTTCTTGTATAATTAAATAAATAGGATATAACTGTTATACAGAAGGTTAATGTACCCATGAACAAGGAAAAGTACAAGGCAAGGGTAAATTATACAATCTCTTCATTATCTGAGGTTGTTTATATTGGACCTCTTTATCATCCACATCTATATTTCTTAAAAATGTATTTCAAAAATTTTTTACTATTCCCTAGAATATGTGTTAAATTTATTTATAACCTTTTTGACTTTTTATAGAATGTTTATGATGGAATATTTCCTTCGTTTTCTAAACTATGTCCTTTACTATGTTTTTGACAATATTAAAGAAATAATGTTTTTTAACTTATACGACGAATGTGGCTATTTTCCACCATTATAACATCTTAGAAGCATCCCTTACAAGATTATAAGAATATTTTAAAATTAAATGATTTCATTTATAATTACGTGACATTTAAATGATTTCAAAACTAGAATGAGATACTTCTATCAAATAGTTTTGATTTCATATTTTTCATCATTTTTTGATGGATTTTACCCTTGTTTGAAGTCGATATATTATGATACAATCTTCCATATTGTATTAATGGTTTTGTGATATGTTTGACTATGGATGTGTTATTTTTATACCATTCATGGTTTATGGTAAAAGTATTAATATTTTTTATGCTAGTTTTAATAAGAATGTTTATGTTATGTTTTACCTTTTCTTATAAGGAATGCATTTGACTTAGTAAGAGATGTGTGGAGACTGCTATAGATACTCGATGCATAGGTAGGTCTCATGAGACAAACTAGTTTTTCTTGGCATAAGGCCTTGACAAAATCTTAATTGTAGTCTTGGGGCGAGGCCTTGACTATGTGTTTATGAAGTTTGGCAATATGCTTTCCATAATTATAAAATTGGCTATTGATATTGCATGTGATTATTCAACTAATAGAATATCCATGAGATGAAGTAAATGGAATTATTTGAATTATATTTTCCATATAATGCTGAAGTTTAAGTTCAAAAGGCTCATGTTTTAGTCTTATACATTGCCTTAATTTTTTATGCTTATTTAAGAAAGTTTCTGCTATATTGTTATCCTTTTTGAGCATCAGAGATCACCCATTTATATGTTTTATTTTTTATAGGATGTTAAGAATAATGTTACGGTTGACCTGTAGGGATATGAAAAAAATATAAGTGTGTTCATAGATGACAAAATTTCAATGTTGTTTTTATTTCATGTTTTAATTTAAAACTTATGTATGTATCTAGTACTTCCAAAGATACTAAACTGATTGGTCTTTTGGGACATGAGTTCATGTATCATGAAAATGTTATTGAATAATGCACCGACTCTAGGTAATTAGGTTCGGGGCATTATAGTTGGTATTAGAGAATGTTTAGTACAAACCATGGAAACTATATTTAGAAAAAATCTGATTAGAGAACATTACCCTAAGATTGACTTTGGGGATTGGTATAGAATAACTTCCTAGAATTTTTGTAATGTAAAGATTTTGTAAGTTTTCCTTGAAATAAATCCCTGTTTGGATACAAGAAAGTAGAGGCGTATTTGACACATATGTACATAGGAGTGAAAACACCGACAAGGAGTTTTAGTATTGACCCGGGGTATCCTAGTACACAACAACAGGTCTTTCTGCACTCTTGGTTACGAAACTCTTGGGGGATATGCTTAGGATAATTCACATTTTCCTTAAAAACAACTATGAATTATTTATGATTATATAATTCCTCAAAGAAGACACATTTATGATTATGAATTTTATTTATATACTGTCCAATTTTTGTTAAGTGATTTACATGTTTGGAATTATGTATTGTGATTTGTAATATAATCTACTATATGGAACTGTTTAGAAATACTACCTAATGGAAGGAATGGAAACTGTATCAATGAAAATAATCCATGTTGGGATTTCTCTCCTACTCAGGATAATTATAGTGGAGCTGGTGATGCGATTGGTGCTGATCAGCTTATCACCATACTGGGACAACTCACTCAGGTTTTGAATAATTACCTTACCCGTATTGAGCACCCTGATCCACAACGTAGAGGATCAATGTTAGAATGATTTATGAGGAAAAAAACACCAACATTATATGGGAATACAAATCCATTTGTACCTGAGTAATGGATAAGATCCTTAGAGAAAATATTTCATGCTTTGGGAGTAGAGAAAGGGAAAAAGTTTTCATGGAAGTTTATCTCCTCACAGAAGATAAAGATCAATGGTGGTCTTTAGTCCTAAACAAAATGGAAGATAAAGAAGTATAAAATATCGAATGTAGGGTGTTTAAATATATTTTATTAGAATAATACATTTCTCATGACCATCGAGCAGATATGGAAAGGTAATTTCTGAGTCTGAGGTTAAAGGAGGATGAGAATGTCACAAATTATGAGTCTAACATTACAACGTTAGAAAGGTATGAAACAGATTATATACATAACCCAAGGAGTAATATTGATCGATTATTTTATGGGTTAAAACCATTTCTCCATCGAGCATTAGTCTCAAAATCCTTCTCATCGTATGAAGATGTCGTCTCGTGTGTTAAGAAGACAGAATATGAATTCTCTTAGTCTTACGACTTCAAAGAAAAGCAAATGAATAATAGATCTGCTGAACACACTGAAAATGGAAATAAGGGGAAGAAGGGAAAAGTTGAATATCCATCCTATGTTAAATGTGGGAAGAAACACCATGGTATTTTCCTGAAGTAAATGGGAGTCTATTATAAGTGTGGTGAAAATGACCACCAAGCTCGTGATCGCAATGTAATGAAATAGGTTGTAAATGTTGAATGCTACAATTGTTGAGAAAAGGGGAATTATTCAAATGAATATCCTAAGATCCATGGAAACATACCTTAGAAAAAGGACATGGGATAAAGGATAAGCTTATGTGATCACTGCTGTTGAGATTGAAGCTCCAAAAGACATGGTGGTATATAATTTAATGGTTTCCTCAAGTTTAGCCAATGATTTATTTGATTCTGGATCATCACATTGTTTCATATATTCCATGTTTTCTATGAAAATTATAGATTTCCAATTTGATTTGACAAGGTAGGTTTTAGTCAAAGCTCCTTAGGGATGTATCATTGCAATAATGTTTTGTGAATCAGTTCCTATTAGGGCATATAAATATTCTTTATCTATGGATCTCATCATCATACCTATGATTTAATTTGATATAATCCTCAAACCTGATTATCTTTTGGACCATGATGAAAAAAATTTATTGTAAGAAAAAGGAGGACACAATTTTCAATGATGATAAAGAGTACCTTATCTTTAGGGAAGAAATGTCACCACCTGATTCTTATCTAGATCGACCCCTAATAGCTATACTAAATTCAATTATTGGGGAGGAAGAGAATGAAATATCTATTGGTGAGGAAAGGAATGTTCAAATAGGGGACATCATTATTGTACAATAATTTGTTGATGTGTTTCCATAGGATTTACCTAGAGATCCTCTAGAATAAGAAATTGAGTTTACCAATGATTTAATTCATGGTTCAAGGACAATATCAAAGACCCATTATAGAATGGCCACTGTGGAATTAGTATAACTAAATAAACATGTAGAGGAATTGAGTAATAAGGGATTTATTTTCCCTAGTGTTTATCCATGGAGATCCCCTATTCTTTTTGTTACGATGAAAGATGGATTTATGAGGTTTTACATTGACTACAGGGAGACCAATGATATAATAATAAATAACAAGTATCCCCAACCACTCATTGATTACTTATTCAACCAACTTCATGGAGCTGAATATTTTTAAAAGAATGACCTTCAATCTGGATATCATTAGTTGTGTGTGAATAAGGAAGACATTCCGAAGATAGTATTCCATACTAGGTATAGGAATTATGAGTTTATAGTAATGCCTTTTGGAATGACTAATGCACCCTCTGTTTTCATGGATATAATTAATTGAGTTTTCAAAGAATATCTTGATGACTTTGTATTAATATTTATTGATGATATCTTAGAATAATCCAAAACCTACGAAGATCAAGAAAATCACTTGCGCACTATTATGAAAACCCTAAGAATAAATGAATTATATAGGATGTTTAGAAAATGTGAATTCTGGTTTCTGAAGATTTATTTTTGTGGCCATATTCTCTCTAAGGATTGAATCATTTTTGATCCTTAAAAGACTAAGGTAATCCAGGAATGGCCAGTACCAACTATTATAACTGAGGTACGTAGTTTTATTGGATTAGCAGGTTATTATTGGAATTTCTTCTAGAATTTTGCTCGATTGTAAAACCCATTAAACAACATCACACGTAAAGGGGTTAAATTTGTTTGGAAAAAAGTGTGTGAGCAATGTTTTGAATAATTGAAGAAAATATTAGTCAATTCTTCTATATTTCTCTATACACTACCAGTAGAAGAAGGCAAATAAGGTGGAAAACGCTTTGAGCAGAAAGGATCATTGATTTTTGAACAAGATGAGGTTGAAAGGGATCTTATGCTCATGGATCTAGTAAATACGGATATGGGAATAATCATGGAAGGTGAAACATCAATAATTTTTCAAATGGTTTCCAAACCATCTTTACTTGAAAGGTTAAAAAGTTCTAGACTGATGAGGAGGAGTTTCAAAAGAAATTTAAAGATGTGAATGATGAGTAATTGATTGAAATCGTATATGAAGACAAAACATGGAAATTTGGGAAGAGACTTTGGGTTCCTAATATACCTGATCTAAAAAGGGAATTGTTGGATAATGCTCATAACTAAAATTTCCCTATACTCCCAGGAATCACTAAGATTTATAGAGATTTGAATGAAAATTTTGGTGGGACACCATGAAAACGGATATTGTTGATTATGTGTCATGATGTATGGTTTGTCAATAGGTAGAGGCTAGAAGACAAAGTACAAGAGTATTCATGCAACCTATTTCAATAAATGAGTGGAAATCAGATTATATTATGATAGATTTTTTATCGGGGCTACAAAAGTCTCCTAGAAGGAATGATGCATTATGGGTCATTGTTGATCCTATTACCAAGTCCGCAAAATTTCATGATATAAGAGATGATTTTACACTTGAACTTCTAGAAATTATATATATTAATGAAGTTGTAAGACTTCATGGAGTACCCCTATCGATTGTTTCGGATCGTGATCATTGTTTTACATCAAGATTCTATAAAAGTATTTACAGGTCCTGGGATACTGAACATTGTTTGAGAACTGCCTACCACCATCAAACTGATAAACAATTATAATGGAATATTGAAACCTTAGAAGACATTTTTAGATCTTGATCACATGATTTTGAAGGTATGTTGGACAATTATTTACCTTTGGTAGAATTTTCTTATAACAATAGCTTCCATTCAAGTATTCAGATGACACCATATGAAGTGTTATATGGAAAGAGATGTTTCACACCAAATGTTTTGGATTATGTTGGTGAAAGAAAACTCATAGGCCCAGAATATATTGATGAAATAATGGAAAATGTGAAGGTTATCCAAACCCACATCAAAGTATCTCAAAGTAGGAAAAAGATCTATGTCGATATCAGAAAAAAGGATTTGTAATTTGAAGTAGGGGATCATTTTTTCTTGAAGGTATCTCCATAGAAAGGTTTAATACATTTCTGTAAGAAGGGAAAATTGAGCCCCGAGGTACATCGGGCATTTCAAATTTCAAGAATGAATAGGAGTTGTAGCTTATCTTTTGGAAATTCCGCCAAGTCTCTACAATGTTAATGATGTTTTCCACGCATCACCGTTGAGAAAATACATGCCTGACCCAATGCATGTTCTCACCTATGAGGAAATTGAACTAGAACTTGATATTTCTTGTTGTGAAGAGCCTGTCAATATTCTTGATACCTAATAACAATTTTTTAGAAACCGGACGACTTGTCTGATAAAAGTTCTATAGGGAAACAATATGATGGAAGAGGAAACTTGGGAACCCGTGGAACGTTTGATGAAGAACCACCCGAATATTTTTTTACATTAGTATTCTAGAAATTTTGAGGATGAAAATATTTGAAGGTGTGAAGAATGTAACACCCCAATCTTCCACGGTACACTTCTCTTTGAATAATACAATATGTTATGTTGTACACAACTTTGAGTTCTAACACACCACGACCAACCAAACAAGACATTATGTATAATAATAACCAGTTTTTAAAATTTTATAAATTTTATTTTTCCAAATGGACTTCATTTTTGGATTCGGAATATCAAAATTATCTTAGGGTGATTTTTTTTGTATTTTTCTAAAAACATTCATTTTTTATGAATAGTGAAAAACACTACATTATTGGTTAAAACTGACATTTTATTTAAATAATTATTTATTTTATTTAAATTTAATTTAGCTAATAATAGATACATAATACCAATATATGTTCAATTTAATTTATTGGATTCATTTTATAATAATATTATATATTTAAAATTTTATAGAAGTTTTTACCGTCTTTTACCTACCTTATAGGCACTTTAGCAAATTTGCATAAATCATAATTTTACAGCTTTTTTGAATTGAATTTAAAAAATCTGAGAGACACAGTTGAAATTAGTAACTAAAATGTTGTTCAATAAGATGAAAATATTTTTTTTGTGAATAGTAACTTTTACATTTATTTACCACGGTTAAAAGAAAATAGGGTAATTAATGTTACAATTGATTTAATTATTATCACCCTAACACATGTACTATTTCAATTGGATAAGTGTATTTTGAACAAAATAATCCTTAGCAATAAAATATGATCCTTTTGGTCCACCTAGATTAGATTATGACATTATTATTATTTTATTTCAAGAAGAGGTAAAAGTGTTAAATTCAATTTTTTTTAACTAAACCACTTTTAATATAGGGTTATACATAAGATATATTTAACTATAAATATTTATTATAAGGATAAAAATATTTCCTATATAATGGTATTTTATTTATAATTTTTACATATTAAATAATTAAATTTATTAATTATACAATGATGATGTAGTAATTACCTTATTAATGAATAATTAAAATAGTTGATATTATAAATATCTAAATAAATGTAAATTGAGACTTTTGACGAATTACACTAATTTTCTAGGTTAATATGACATTTTAGAGTTGATTAAATAATTTTTTTTTGAAATGATAATTTTTTTGTGTCTTTCACAAAAACAAAATACCAAATAATGTCAAAATTAAAATAAATAAGTTTTTAAAACAAATACTTTATTAATAATTGATATAATATTATTAAAAAATATAATTTTCGGAAAAAGGACTTATATAAAGCAATATATATCAATAATGAGCCACATGGGATTCTCTTGTATTTTTATTGTTAGATTATTAACCATTTATTATAATAATACAGGAATACATGGTAAAACATAAACTATTTAACTAAGAGTTAAATCTAAAAGATAAGGTCAATATAATGACCTAAACCTATCTAAAACCTATTTGTTGAGAGTTTTTCGACCCATACCCACCTAAGACTAAAAATAGATTATTTTTTAGCTATTATAAACCGAATATGATTGCATAATAAAATAATATTTCCAGCCTTTTCTAAAGTGACCCTCACCTCTATTATTAAAGGGTATATTCCATTCTCTCAAAATGACACCACCAAATCCATTTTTCGCATCCAAACCCTGATATAATTTCCTCCCAACTACCCTCCCTTCGACCTAGAGGACTTACATTGATCATAAATACATCTTAAGGATCCCTTTTGGTCAACTCAAAAGGAAACACCTGAAGAAGAGTAATAATTTAACCACCTCTTTCAAAATTACTTTCTTCTTCCACTTCCTCTTTCATTGCTGTTTCCATAAAAAAATAATAACTCCAGTACCTTATTCAAAATGTGATGTTATTATAAATATTTTACAACCACAATCATTATTCTATCTATCCTATGAATGATAAATCACCATACGAGCGTACATACGGCTTACCATCTCCACATTGTAGTGTAGTTTGTTACTCAAAAACATAATTATTTGGATGGGTATAATAATGAGTATAACTGATGTTAATAATAAATATAACATGTTAATTATCATTTTTATATTATATACCATCCAATTACATACGATTTCAACATCAATAGAATGATATTGTCGCACCTGCATACCTACGGATTACCGTCTCCATGAACGCAATAAGATTCATTCTCCATCATAACCATTCAAGAATAATTTTTATTTTATTATTAAAAATAATTTTTAAGAAAATAATATAATTATGGATAAGAATCAAATAAATCCTATCCAGGAAAAACATGGCTTACGTAACTAAGAATATAATGGAAAATGAACCAGTTTACACCAGAAACAATGATACTACAAAAATATTATTAACAATGAAATATTAGAAGATCATATATGATCTCATATTTATGTATGTGGTTCATGTATAATTTAATAACAATTATTTAACAATTATACCAGAGGTTAACATACCCTCAACCAAGGAAAAGTACTAGGTAAGGGTTAGTTCTACAATCTCTTCATTATCCGAGTTTGTTTATACGTGAGTAACTACTGGAACTTCTTTATCATCCACATCTGTGTTTATTAAAAAATTATTTTTAGACATTTTTAATATTTACTAGACTACGGTTTAAATTCATTTATACCCTTTTTTGACTTTTTATATAATGTTTATAAAGGAATCTTTCTGTATTTTTCTGAACAATTTCCTTTATGACATTCTCGAAAAAATTAAATAAAGAATGTTTTTTACTTATATAGCGAGTGCAACTATTTTCCACCGTTAAGACATATTCGATGCTTCCCTTAAAATCATATAATAATATTTTCAAAATAATTTTTTTTATAATTATATGACTTTTAAATTATTTCAAAATAGAAAGAGTTATTACCCTCAAATAGTTTTGATTTCATCTTTGTCAACTTACATTGATGGATTTTACATTTGTTTGAAGTCCGTCTACTGTTATAGAATCTTACATATTGTATTAGAGGTATTTTGATATGTTTTACTGGGTATGTGTTATTTTTATAACATTCATGGTTTATGGTTAATATATTAACATTTCATATTCTACTTTTAATACCAATGTTTATGTTATGTTACAACCTTTTCATATAAGGAATGCATTGGACTTAGTAAGTGACGGGTGGAGCCTTCTATAGCTCGTCGATGTATCAGAAGGTCTCATGGGATAAACTAGTGTCTTGGAATAAGGATTTGACAAAATATTATTTTGTTTTTTGCCACAAGGCCTTGACTATGTATTTATGAAGTCTTTCATTATACATCCCATCATTATGAAATTGGTTATTGATTTTGCATGTGATTATTTGACTAGTAGAATATCCATGTGAATAATTAAATAGAATTATTTGATATATTGGCTATATTATTCTAAGGTTTATGTATTAAATCCTTATGTTTTATTATTATAAATTTCCTTAAATGTTTGTGGTTTTTTAAGAAATTTTCCGCTATATTATTATCCTTACTGAGCATCTGAGATCACCCCTTTCTATGTTTTAACATTCACAGGATATGAAGAATAATTTTATGGTTGACCTATAGAGATAGGATATGGAATATAACTGTGTTAAAAGGGGAAAAAATGTTGTTGTTGTTTTTATTTTAGGATGTAATGTAAAACTTATGTATGTATCTAGTACTTCCAAGGTTACTAAATTGATTGGTATTTCGGGACATGATTCCTTGTATCGTGCCAAGGTTATGTAATAATGCTCTAACTCTGGGTAACTAGGGTCAGGGAATTACACAGTATGTCCAAGACATTATTTGGTTGCTTATAGAAAACTATAGCTCTCTCCCTCTCTGGGTCAACTGATACTTCTTTCTATGAGGTAATATGACCGATTCTATCTCATTATATATATGACCATCTCAAGATTCTTTTTATGGTAATTTAAATTTTGTGAACACACCTTGATATCATCCATGAATACCACTAAAAAGGAATCTAGATATTGATGGAAAACAGAGTTCATGATTGATATAAAAATTTTATTCAATTTCGTTAGATTGAACATTATAACCAAATACTCATAGATACCATAACTACCATGTAAAGTTACATGAGGTATGTCTGAAGTATGAAAACCTCATGATGATAACATGTTCTCATATAAATATTTGAGAACACCAAATATCCTTAGTTCTATATTAATATATCAACTATCTATGGAAAGTGATATCAGTATTTTTCATATACTAGTTCAATTTCTAATTATCCTCAAATATAATAAGGTTTTCGTCATGATTTTTTTTTCAAAATGTAACAAAAACATGGAGTAGTACTTGGTTATATAAACCCCTTTTTTCTATATTCTCTAGCTTCTAAATGAGTCATAAAACCCCATAGTAACCATTCTATATGGGGGAATAGATACAAGTGAAGATTCAGAAAATAGATTGATAGATAAATCCACCCCTCTTTCAAGAGGTAAACCAACAAATTCCTCTTGGAAAAAATACCTAAAACTATCTACCTATGGAGGAAATTTCGCATAAATTGATACCTGTTCATCCAAATATAATCTAGTTGTATGGGTTATCATCCTTCATGAACTTGGATTCCCTTGTCCTGGTTATCTCTACAACATATCATATTCATAATTTTGAATAAAACACATACCTCTAGTGACGTAACGGTCACGCATTGATAATAGAAGTTTACATAATAATGATAATAAAATTTCCATATATCCTAGTATGACCTAAAACCATATCATATCTAGGAAAAATAGATTATATATAAAGAGAGACCCACCAATCTCAAGGGGGAACTCCCTAATCTGGTGTACACACACTATTATGGTCCCCAATAGACTATCCATTAATTTAACACCCTTTAAAAACTGAACAATGATCCCAAGGATACCTACAAGAATTACAAATATGAATTTATTATATTCACCTTTATCGAATACATAATTCAATAGATTATAGGGTAAAAGAATCATACATATCACCATAGAAGTCATAATGCTATGCTCCTCGACTATAGGTTGTACAGAATATATCTGGCATGAACTCTTTCCCTATGAAAAAACCTCACTACCCAAAGTAGATCATTTTTTTGTAAAACTAGTGTTATGAAACCATATACATAACCACCACCTCATCTAGAATTATCAACACTAATCTATATCCTAGTTTAACATGGAGATGTGAATCCTTCTCTTAAACTAGGATTCTGAGTCTCTCCCCTTACACATACTACTGGATGAAATTTCCTATATAGTCATTGTACACGACCCATACTCCCACATTCTGAGCTCTCAACTTGCTCTCTATCACACTGAATCCTCATATTTCCACATCCTCTACATTAATGATAGAAGATGGAACAAATAGAAATCATACTCTACCTGGTGTTCCCCACATGATAATCATTAAAGTTTCTTTTTCTGCCAACTGAAACTGAACCATTTGGTCATAAGGCTGACCTACCCATCTCTAAACCCCTAGCTTCCCCTAGGTTTCCCTTAGTAGTAATAATGTAATTCACTGTCTATGTAATAGTAGTTAATGAGGACATGTTGATTTTTGGTCAAATTGAACGATTTAGACCTTCCCCAAAGTATCTCACCCTCGATGGATGGTCAAAAATGTAAATTAGTGAAAAAAACTAATGCTCTATTAATAACATAGAATACTCCATATTGGTCATTGATACCTTCTCCAGATTCTCTAACTCACTAGTCCTCAAAGTTCTCAGAGTCTTAAGAAAGAATAAATCATAAAACCATTTTTGTTAATCCCTTTCAAAAATATCTCAAATAATATCATCCAAGTTCAAGACATCCCCCCATTTCACATCTTCTCCCCAAATAATGAATATCATGATAATCACTCTCCTCTTAGGAGGTTTCTCTAGATTCTTGAAAATTCATAAAGTGATTCCAATCCACATCTCTGTAGCTTATGGACTGTCATACTTAGGAAATGTGGGTAGCTACTACTAATGCTGAAACACATGTCTCTACTCTACCATCAATGCAGTAGGCTAGGGGTCCCTTTAAGTTCTCAAAAGTAATAGGATATCCTCGTGGAACTACCCATAATCACACATATTCGGTAAGACCGCTTATTATACAACTAAAACTACAAGAGGATCTACAAGTAGCTCAAGGCCAACCACCTCCAGAGCATGATTATCACCATCCTCCTTATGCACTTCTAGAGGTTATCATGGGGGAATGTCTCTAAAAATTATAATAAAATTCCATAGACAAATTCCTTAATAATAAGATCATAGATATAAACATAGAACATGTCAAATCAATCTAATAATCAAGCCACTCCCCTTTTCTAGCTCATACGTCTAGGAATGGGAGACATAAACCACTGTAAAAAATATCGAGAGACACTTCCTACTACCCACTCTAAATCTTCTTTTAAGTAAATCTCCTTTTTCACAGCATGGGACCCAGTATGTATATATAATTGAAACCTCTCCATTTTTGTCAATTTCATTTAAATCAAAATAATACAATTTTTATTAAATATTTGAAGCAATTAAGTCACCAATTCAGATCAATAAAGGCTCATATATCTTATAAAATACTGTTTTAAATGAAAATAATCCAAATCATGACATGCTACATTCCATTAGACTAATGGTCCATGACTCAAAATGCCATAATTTAATAGATAGGGTGTCTGTTATAGATTTTCTATGAAAACCCAATTTTGATTAGTTATGAACTCTATGTAATTACTAGGTTTCTCAATTTCCATTGCAATACATATATTAAACAACTAGTATATCACTCAAGGAAAACATAAAAATTTCATAAATTTGTTCATTGAATCCTATATAGTGTGGCATATGAATACAATATGTTCTTAAAATGATGAATCAGATGCAATTACATCATCTCGTCAGAACAAATGTAAAAATATATAATTATATAAAACATCAAACCTAAAGTGTGTCACCTGTTGGTGGAATCAAATCAACAGTAACTAAAAAACTCCAAAAATTAAAATTTCCCATCACAGGAAATTTATCTTTTTCCTATACATTAGTTAGATACTCCCAGATATAGCTCATTACCAAATTCCCTTTTTTTAATCTCCATTCAATTGACTCGTAATTCTAAATATAAAAAATAAAATTCCTTTGATACTTCTTTCTAATATCATATAGAAGGATCTAAAATATGATGCCCTCATCTTGTTTGTCACGTGGCCTAAAGTATGACTCCTTATAATAACAATGATTTTGAACATTAGAAAGGGACATGGGTATGTTTGTGGGAATCTTATGACCTCTTTCTTGAGTGTATCACATCATAAATAATCCTAACAATCCAATTGAAGAAGCTGATATGGTAATAAAATAGTATACATAAGATAAACATAGAGAAGAATATAATAATAAATAATCAAAAAATCATCGTCATAAACAATT
The DNA here is from genome assembly GCA_963277665.1 of Viscum album. NCBI lineage: Eukaryota > Viridiplantae > Streptophyta > Magnoliopsida > Santalales > Viscaceae > Viscum > Viscum album. Next base: position 288,588,126 of record OY728127.1, on the reverse strand, counting down.
TGACGATCCTGGCATGTCTCTATACAAGATGGATGCTAATTCATGGAAATAGGAATCTATTAAAATACATGTATCAAAATACAAAAACACCAATGAGTAACTTTCTCTATCAAGCATCTTGAGTATAGCTCAGTCTTATTCTCCCCTAATTCGATGTGCAACCAATCAAGCATCATAAAGTGGGAGCTTTCATCATTCCCTACTTGTATCCATTAAGTCTATCTGGGTACCCCATAATGGTTTGAATAGGGTGTGAGATAACACTTAGAAGGCTACCATCAATGTTGTCTATAACAAGTCCAGTCTCTTTATAAACAATAAATAATTGTGCAGCTATCATAGGTATAACAATAATAAAAGTAAATTTTGAAATTAATATTTTATCCCATTAATCCAAAAAATGCTTCTTATGAACAATAATCATGTAACCATAAATAATGTCTAACTGTAAATAATAAATAAGTAGGCATGGTACTACCAAAATTAACAACAAAAATATGATACCCTTTCCAGGGATATCTATGAATCATAATAAACAACAACTTTTGAATATAATGTGTAATCTAGTTTCAATCTTAAAAGTGTTGTTTCCAAGGTATAAATGACGAAGGATTCCTCAAAAAGTCCATAGAGCATCTCAATGGAAACTCAGTAAAGAAATCAGTGGAATCCAAGGAACTTGTCTAAGGTGTTCTAGGAAATATGGATCCATGTTGTACTAATGCCACTGTAATACTATAAAATCATGGTCCAAGGATATAAATGTAAAATTCATCTACAACCATAGTCAATACGGATCCATGGAGTAAAACTCCCCTTGGAATCCAATGGAATGGGGATCCAAGTAGTAGAAATGTCCAAGGCATCCACCATAGTTATCATGATCTATAGAGTAGAAATGTCTATGGAATGTAATAGAAATAGGATTCACGAAGTAGAAATGTCCATTTATTACACTAAAATATTCAATTAATTAATCAAATTTCATGTCATTTAATACCCATAAACAATCCATCAGTTCATCTAACTCATTCCCCTTTTTCTATATACCCATTATAAAATTCGTTCCACATTTATCATTCTTGTGATCACATGGAATTGAGGTATAACCTATAATATATTTATATATTCACTAATCATTCAAATAAAAAACACTCCCACAAATAGTTGAGAGCTAACAGAATCCCAATGGTGTGGTATAACATATGGAAGGTAAAATAATGAAACTCACGTGTGGTGGAAACAATATAAAAAGTGTAAAACTTACCCCATTCGGTGCTTAGTTAGATGCGAATAACCTCAAACCAAACAAAGATATTATTGGTCAACCAAAATAGGTCTTAAACAATAGAATCATGGAATTATAATAGTTTTAGGTGAAACACTGGATGGTCCAGCATCCGGCATGATGACAATATGGTATATAAAACACAAAACATTAAGGGTATGCTATAGGCCACCTAACGTATACCTATGTTATAATAATAATGTCATATCAACCCATTATTTGTTAAATATTATAAAAAAGTTAATTGATTAACCCCAAGAAAATATGGCATATGTGCATGCACAAAACCGACTCATTCGAAGAGAATAAAAATGTCAAAATGTAAAAGATGAATAGGGAATGCACTGATGCAGATCCAAAGAGCCAAAAACTGAGGGAAAAGGATTTTGGATAACAAGAAGTAAACAAATCTTATGGTTATGATTCATTGGGAGCTCCTATATGAGTTAAAGGATCGGGTGAGGTTTGGTCAAAAACAAGAGACCATGCCTTTTTTTTAAAAACCGGCTTGGTGCATTTATATGGCTTGTAAAAGAATTGCATGTATGGTAAATATCAGGATTACCCTTCCAAAGAAATATAAATAAAATTAATTAATGGTTTTGGATAAAACAATAAACATATTCTAATGAGTACATGTTGTGTGTTAATGTCACGCGTCTTGTACTTGTCCAGAAACTAGACACTAGTCCCCTGCTTTCCTTATTCAAAAAGAACTCAACCGTCCCGCGTGCTCTAATCTAGGGTCTAAGACAAAAAGATAACATAAAAAGTGCTTAAGCTAAAATAGCATGATATGTACATAATTGAAAAAAATAGTATCTTATACTATTCTTTTCAAAGGGGATATGGTGATGTCACTCATGTGTAGGGAAGACTATGGCCTTATGAAGCATTGTGATTATTATTTCCCTTAAACATTACATGGAAGGGGACAAGGATAAATTTAATTAATATATATGTTATAAATGAAAAAATAATGATATTAACAACATATTTATCATTGTTTAAATTGAATACATCATTTTATTTTTTAACTGTTCACCCATTTAAGTATGATAACATTTTCATGTGCGTGTGGACTGAATCCTTCAAAAAGTGAAGTGACCCTCAATTATTTATCCCACCACATGAAAACTAAATATAATTTTTTTTAAATGATTAATATTGTATTTATGAAATTATCACCATTTTGTAGGAGTCAAATATTAAATATATCCTTCTTATAATGATCATTAAAAAAATGAAATATTACTCATGTGTATATATAGTCTACCATCTCTATGATAATAACGAAATTCATTTCTCCAAAAAAAATATTTCATGTTTTCTTTTAAACATGGTATTTATGTATAAATATAAAAATTAGGTCATGATTCAAATTATTTATATGTATTAATAATGACATCTTAGAAAAATATTCAACCAACTAAAGTGATTTTCCACACATAGGTCAAATATCATCACAAAATACAATGTAATTGTTAAAGATTAAGTATTTGTAAATAAAATAGTAATAAGTGATAAAAATGGGATAATAATATTGAAAAATGTTTTTATGGAAGAAAATAATTAACACAAGTTTATAATTTATGAAGATAAATTACTGATATGATGAGTGAATCTCAAGGTAAGGGGCTTCATTAAAATTTCACTTAGATGAGGCATATTGTAATGTTAAGAACATAATTTCTTTTATATGATGTGTATTTTGACCATTAAACATTTAATATCATGATTAATTCATACTTAATGGTATTTTATGTTTCAATATTACTTATTTCAACCAATGGAATTTGACTTGAAAATTTATATGTGATAAAATTTATTTTCCAACTTCACTTAGTTTTTGGATTGCACGCTTACTATTGAAACAATAAATTTCTTGTGATAATTTTCATTTGTAAATCAGATTTATATTAAATATAAATATTCTTGTGTGATATATATCATTATTTTTGACACTATATCACATTTTCACTTATTGTATATAGTTTTGAATTTTTTTCAATAAGTGGGGAAATATTGATAATCATGTATACCTTCAGTAATATTCATATTTGTTGATAAGTCATATTAATTCATGAATTAAATAGATTATTAAAGATATGAATAATAATTTGGTCATACAGGGATGAGTGGAGACTAATTATATAGCCCTTATATTCATTTAAAGGTCTCACGACACATATCATTTGGTCAAATAAAATGGTTTTCTACCTGTAGTTTTAACACATTTTGTAAATGGTCTTCGAGGTAGAGGTATCAAGATCCCTAAGATGATAATGTATATTAATTAAGAATGTCATTCATTGGTGATTCATTCATTTTTATTATCCACGATATCTTTAAAATAATATTTTCTCTCGATTTGTTTCATTCTCTATTATTGATAAAATTCAATGTTTTCCCATAATTTACATTCACATATTTATTTTTCCTTATATTATCATGAGATGAATGTTATTTAAAGGTAATATGTTCTCAGTTATTTACCTTTACATCTTCATTCAGATTATTTATTCTAGATCAACTCTAATTTACTTAACCCTTATAGTGTATTTGAGCTAACCCTTATTTTGTTTCCTTTACGTTAAATCCATGGAGTGTACTATGATTGATATGAAATTATATGGTAGATGGAATAATGTAGTTATAATGAAAAATTATGTTGTAATTTATGTTTTCAAATTTAATTTCAGACAATGTTATGTATCTATTTAAAAAAGACTATAAAAATATTTAGTCCATCAGGATGTGATTTCATGTATCTTATTCTAATGTAATAAAGTAAGACATCAACTCTGTGTTACTATCATTAGGGTTATTACCAAACATATCAAACCAATCTTAGTAAAAAGCCTTATGAAATAGATTTTGGAAAACATTGATTAGGGAACACAAATTTATGATATAAATTTAGGATAAACATAGAATAACATCCAAAAGTATTAGTAACGAATAGATTATGGGGTTTTTCTTATGACTGAATCCCAGACTGGATGCTACAACTAGATGTTATTCTGGAAAAAAGGTACCTAGGGTTACTAACTTTGAAAAGGGTGTATTTCCTTTGAAATGATCATCACCTAGTTTCTGACAACGGGATATTATATACTAATGTTTTGGAAAACCTGTGGGATATTGTTAGTATAAACCAAATTTTCCTTACAAACCATTATGAAGGATTTGTTAATAAATATATCTCCAATGAAACCATATTTATGATTATGAGATTTTATATGAATAAAATTCCAATTTTATGTTCAGTACATCACTATTTTTGGGATTATACATTATGTATCTTAATGATAAGATCTAATCTATTGCATTCCCTTATTTATAAATGTCACCTTCCTTAAGGAATGAGTACCACATCAATACACATATTCTAAAAGTAAGAATGTTCATTTATTTAATGGGATTTAGAAAATCATTCAAATGGAGACAGTCACCCAAACATTCTCATCATATGAGTATATAGTATCCTATTATAATAAAATAATGAAATAATTCTCTATGTTGTATGGATTTAAAGGGAAACATTAGAAGAAGAAGAAGGTAGAGAAAAATACAAATAAAGGGGAGAATGGAATGAATGATTTTCCTATATGAGATTATTATGGAATGAAAAATACTATTTCTTATCTAAAGGGAATAGAAGTTTTCTAAAATTATAGTGAAAATGGTCACCATTCCCATGATGGACATGGATAAAGTAGATTGGATTGTACTTAATACATCAGAACTAATCGAAGATTTTTTTGTCAAAGTGGTTTATTCACTCATTTATTGAGTTAACAACATTTTTTCAAATCAAGAATATATCCAATAATGTGGGTTTTATTTTATTAATAATGAAGAATTTATTTTTTTTCATAAGTATTTATTTTTATTCTGGTTATTTCCATATCTTAAGAGAATACATGAAAAAAGGTATTCACATATATGATATGTGAGTATTAAGATCTACTTCATGTTGTTTAGTGGATTAATGATACAATCATTTTTGAGATTTAGTGAACTTATTTAGAAAGTTATGGATAGAAATATTTATGAAGGTTCATAAGGTTATCCATTTTTTAAATGGTTTATGTTAAACATGGGATGAAGTTTATAGATTTGTGCATTACATAACCGTATAAATATTTATGCATAATGGATTACATGTTCCAAAAATTCTGTTATAATGAGAACTATATATCAAAAAATGATTTATGATTACATTATTAATTGTGTTACTGATTTGTTATTTTGGAATAAATAATTAATCTTCATTTGATATAGTAATAGCTAATGTGGAAATTAAATAGGTCATATGAGAAGTTCTAGACTGTTCTTATAAAATGGAATAAAATAAATCCATAATATATTCTCATATAAATTCAGAACCTTTTGGAATAGGATATTGAAAAAATTTAATCCTATTACCATCTATATATGATGATATAAATTAACATTTTCAATTTAATTTGTTTTATTTTTTGTGGAAAATTATTTTCACAAGATTATTTAATTTATTTTTGAGAAATGATCTCTGTTAATATACCTTATTATTGATCCATTACACTTTTCTTCATTGTCCAAATCTTCACATCCCACCTACATTCTACAATTTGGAAACATATTATTTGTTACGTCAAACGTACCTCGAACATCCAATTCTCTATTATAAAGATGATGTTTTATTTACCCAATTTATATTTTGATTTTCCAACAAATTTATTTTCAAATATTTATCCATTGACTGTTGAAATCAAAATTAAATTTCTCATATGCAATTTATTTAAAGAAAATGTAACACCCTTGATATTTTAAAATAGAAACTTCATGTTTGATAGAATTTGTGACACCAAAAACCAATCTTATAATATATTATAAAATACTAATACATTCTGATTTATTTCATTTTAATTAAATTAAATTTCATCAATAGCTTGTGATTCAGACAATATTTTGTATAAACAAAACATTATACTCTATTAAAATCGTATTTAGACATGACCATTTCAAACTATCCATTAAATTGGAGGGTCAAAATAGGGAATAATAAATTTTTAAAATTCTCTATTTTAAACATATACATTTTGTATCTAATGGTTATAAATGAAAATAAGAATAATTTGGAAGAGAACTGAATGTTTTTTTTTGAAAAATTCAACCTTTTTCTATAAGGTGGCTTATTTTGGATTTTCTCTGATAATTTAAAATTAGTTTCTACCAATTTAATAAAATTTATTTTAAAAAATTATCTTCATTTTTTAAAATCATAATATCAAAGTAATCATAGGGTGATGTTAAAATATTTTGCTTAAATTTTTCATTTTTTGATGAAAACTGAAAAATAATGAATTTTAATTCAAAACATAATCTTAGTTTAAATTATTTAAAATAGTAAATTATATTATCATTTATTATAAATGTAATTATTTTATATTATATATAAATTAATCCAATTCATGTCATCGGAATCATTTTTGTATTCTATCTGAATATAAAATCTTTTTAAACATTTGAATATTTTCTCTTCTAAACCCTGTATTCTCATCATGTCTCGAGGATTAATTTTAAATTAATTTTTTCCACTTCTAGTAATAGAATTTTAAAAAATTGATTAAATATTTGTAGTTGTAATAATATATATTTTATAATAAGGATCTCTTGTTTTTTTTGAAAAATCAATACTGAAAATAGTTGAAATTAATTATCGTGGCTAAGGTAAAAATGGGTTTACATGTGAAAAACTGAAAATATTTGGAATAAAATGACATAAGTAGGATTCATATAATCAATTTTATGAAAATATTTATACCCTATAATTTATAAGGAATCAGACTCTATTTTTGACCCTTTTGCCATGTTAGAAATGGGGGTACATCATTTTCTTTTTAAAAATTAAAATTGTGCCACTCACCTCACTCATAAAATTCCATCTCCTCTATTCTCCTCTTCACACCTTAAAAATATTTTTTTCATAACAAAAATGAAAAATTAGCTTCCAAATTTCTATCATCTTGAACTAAATTAATTATTTTGGCCATAAATTTCACAATTGAATGCTTTTTGTGATAACCTAACGAGGTTACCAGAGGAAGAGTTAATGTTCTTCATTAAGAATTTTCATTTTATATCATCCTCCACCTGATTTAGTTATTATTAATCCATGATGACATGATAAAATAAGTATATTTCATATAATAATATATTTCTATTTTTATTTCATAACCTTAAACTATCCCCACCTCCATCAAATGGGTTATGAAATCATCATTTCATTGTTTGAAGAATTACCACCTCACGAACAAATGGCACTTGTTTTTACATTACAACTACTCATAATTATTTATGATGATATTTCTATGTTATATATTTGATATGTATAACTTAATATTAATTTTATATTGAATTATATAATATATACTTTTTTAAATTCCATTCCATAGTAGATGTGATAACAATGCCCATGTGTACAACGAAAAACCTCCCCACGAAGTGATGTTATTAATATATCACTAATGATTTTTATTGAAGGTGATAAGGTTATATTTAATGATTTTTTGTGTTATACATGAAATAGTTCTGATATTATTAAAATATTAACATTCTAAAAGGATTATACATCACCTGATTTTTTACCTTTTCACTAACTTAAAGATTATAACGATGTTTTAGTACGTGTGGTCCACTGCCTTCAGGAACCAAAGTTACTCAATATTCATAACCACACCATATGGATGATATATATAGTCATATTTAAATAATTAATATATAAGTTATTATATTATTATAATTCATTAAATTTAAAATATTTCTTCCCTAATTTCTATAATGATCGTTGAAAAATGTAAATGATACTCATGCGTACATATGGTTTAGTTTCTCCATAATCATAACATAATTAATTTCTCAAAAAATATTTAATTATTGGTCAGAAAAGTATGATTAATATTTAAATATGATAATTATATCATGATAATTATTTTGGTATTTTTTAAATAACTACCCTATTAGACCAATAGTTAACAAATTGAAGTGATTTCTCACACAAAAGTCAATCATCGTTGAAAATCCCAACATAAAAATAATTGATTAAGTAATTGTATATAAAATTTTAATAAGTTAAAAAAATGGAAAAATAAAATTGAAAAATATTCTTAATCTATTAAATACTTAACATAAATTTATTGTTAAAGAAGATAAAAAATTTGTGTGATGATTCATACCCATGGTGTGAGAGTTCATCTCAATTACCCTATATTGAGGCATATTGTTATGTTATTCACCTATTTTTGTTTATATGGTGTTTATACCACAACTTGGACATGTAATATCTTGATTAATTCATTATCAGTAGTATTTTAGGTTTTAATTTGAATTATTTCATAAGTGGGGATTTAGATTGAAAATTAACATGTGGTAAAAGTTATTTTACAATTACACTTTATTTTATGATAGTTAAATTTATATTGAAAAAATAACTATCTCAGGTAATTTTCCACTTTAAATTAAATTTATATTATATATATATATATTATTTTCTATTATATTGTTCTATTTCATAAATCGTATACTATTTTTTACAAACAGTGTATACTTCAGTACTTATTTAATTAAGTGGGAAAATATTGATAAATCTGTATCCATTAATCAATATGGATATATTTTGATATGGAATGATTATTAATGAATTAAATAGATTATTCAATATATGAGGAATTATTTTGACATGTAGTGATGGGTTGTCCTGGAACTATATAGCCCCGCAATGCATAGATAGGTCTCATGAGAATTTTTTTGGCCGAATTAAACATGGTTCTACCTATAGATAGAAGTTGGATTCAAAATTATATCCATGGTAGAGGTATAATGATTCATACGATCCAGACCTCCAATAATTATTAATTTCCTTCAATTAATATTTATTTATTTTAGTTATCCCTGAAATATTCACAGGGATATTATCTCTAGATAAATTTTATTTTCAATTATTGATTAAATGGATTTTATAGTTATTTACCTTTAATATTGATTTACACTTATCGAATAATTATAGTCATTTTATTTAAATGTAAAATGAATTCATTTATTTACCTATCCATTTGATTATATGTATCTATTATTGATATCTTATTCTATACATAACCCATACTGAGCATTTGAGATCACCCTTAAATTGTTTCCTTTCTCAGGAATCTATGGTGTGTACTATAATTGATATAAAATGAAATACTAGAGGTAATATTTTTAATATAAAAATGTTTTATTTTGTGTTTATAAATATAATTATAGACTTAAGTATGTTTCTTTTTTACCAAGATAAACAAAAAAATTTATTCATTTTGGATATGATTACCTGTAACTTTTGCCAATTTAATAAAGTTAAATAATGGCATAGGATTTCTGGGTTCAGGGACATTACAATACTGATAGATAAACTATAGAAAAATAATACCAATTATAACATCTTGACCTGGACCCATCACTTGGAAATAATTCCACTAACATTCAATTCATTCGTCAGAAAACAAATGAATTCAATAATTCTCATGGGATTCATCAAATCAATGGGGTATAATTTTACCTTTTATATAAGATAACTTTTAATATAATTATTATTGCATATAGAAAAATGTATGAGGCATGATATACCAAAAACAAATCAAAATACATGAAAAAATAGTAATTAGATACAAATCAACCCATAGTAATACCCATAAGTTTATAAGGCCCAAAACCTAAAATAAAAAAAATGTTATAACATAGAACTATGACAAGCTCCACCCTATGACCACCTTTAGGCTCTAGCCTCCAATGATTGTGACTGTGGTATTATATTGGTTAACTAAAAATCTAAGAGGTTTTTCTTTTTTTATATCATTATTAGAAATATTTGAATATGAACTAAAATATGATCCCAATACTCTGGGAGGAATTTTATGATCCCAATACATCCCCCCGTCAATGATAGACCCATAGATTGGACCAAAATCACAAGTGGAATCTCATTTCCCCTAACAGAAGTTGTCACAGGGAGATACAATCATGTGTTCCCGAATTTTGGCATGGTAGACATTAAAACCAAAAATTACCCATCAATTTCATCACAATTGCACACCTTACCATTTATATTTCATGTTTACACACAAAAAAACCATTATTTTATAAACCAAACCCCACTTTTTCATATTACCAAATATGTTCTGAGAATACCCCAAATCGTTTGATTCCAAAACTTACACAAAATTATAATAATACATCAAAATTGGGATAATATGGGTTTTAGATAAAAAAACTACAATTTAACTTTAGGAACCCAAAATACTTCCAGGTCAAAATATGGGTAGAGTGAAATTTAATCCACATAACTCAACCATGTTTCTACCAGAGAATTGAATCATAAAAATATAGATCTAGGATCTCCTAGTACTCAAATGGATATTTTTAACCAAACCATTATAAAATAAATTCTTAATAAAAATATTTTTTCATAGAAAACCCTTTTTATGTTATCTCCCAATTTAAAATGATAAGAATTGATTTGGAGAGAAGTTTTATAATCTTGACCCTCTCTATGATGATTAAATGATTCAAGATTCCAATGGGAAAAAGTATGGAATGAATAAAATCACTAAAATCACCTAATCGGACTCTCTAGTTTGAGATCCCATGAAACGAGGGAAAAATAAGTTTTTTTTTGGAAGGTTCAAGTTAAAAATGAAAAATTAGGGGATATTGAAAATCCCACATGTTTGTCGAAAAGTTTATTTTAAAATATAAAACAACCATATAGATAATTAATTTCTAATGATTCTTGGGCTACATGGTTTTTCAAACTGTGCACCCCAACCATGTACCTGCCTCACAAAAAACTAATGTTTCATATTTTTCACACAGTTTACCCAAACTATGAACTAACATGTTTCTTTCCTATGTCCCCATGTCTCATCATTTAAGATTACAGGAGTGTCCTTTATGCTCTCCACTAAGTATGCATAAATTTAACACTATTATAAAACTCCAAAAAACCATTGAAAACTATCTAAAACCTTCTAAAACCAACACAAACTACTTTATATGAAAAAATACATATTTAAAAAAACCAAAAACTATGGTCATTACAAAATCTATGTTCCATATTTTTTTACAAATAAGGGTTCATATTCAGTTATGATAAGAGATGTGTTCTCCTTAATCATACTAAAAAACATACACATTTAATTCTATTAAATAATATACCCCCCACATATTGAATTTTAACCGACCATATCACCAGCTCAATCTATGTAAGAAAATATTTATAACCCATGATGCCTCCTTAAATAATATTATATATCCAAAATGAGAGTACCTTTGGTGAACCTAATGATCTATTTAACAATTGAGTTATTATATTCCATGACAATAAACTATAAACGGGACACTAAAAATGTTTCAAAATAAATACCTATCATGATTCAATCATATATAAAAAGAACCAAATTATCATTATATACAATGTGAGCTCATAAAAATTCTCATCTGCTTGCTTCCAAGCATGGATGAAAAAAAAAATCTAAGTTGATGTTTGTTTCAAATCATGAAATTCAAATTTATTTAGTATCTATCTATCTATATCACACTAATCATGTGAGATACAATTATATCATTCTATATTAACCATTTTCAGTCCCAAAATTTAACTAAGTTCTCTCATGTATGAAATTTTATATTTTGAGATCAATAGATTAGTAAATTCTTATAAAAACAACTATGATCATTCTCCAAACATCATATTATCCACTTACTTGAGAACCAAAAATTATTCTTACATTGATTTATTCACTAAGATATTGGGATCTATACTAATGATTTTCCAATACATCTTCCTCAAATATGAATTATTTATGGAATATTATACTTGCGGTTCATATTTTAGATCATATAGGGCCTTTATTAACGTTCTAACCTTAGCTTAATTGTTTCAAACTAGAAAGACAAAATTAATTTCAATATAAACCACCATATATAGCATGAAATTAAATAATTTCATTTTTAAAACCAGTTGATAAATCTTTAATCCTATTAAAATTACCATTCCCAGAAAGAATCTGACTGACTCAAGTCAAGACCCTAGTCTAAATGATTCTTCAGTCTTTACACCATCAATTTGAGTGTATCATTTAACCTCCAAATATTCTATATTTTTTTATCACAATTATATGTTCATTGAATAAGTTCTTAATTATCCACTTTTTCTAATCACATTTTGATATTAATGCTTCTTCGCAATATGTTAGGTTTTCTTTTTAGGGATTTGATCTAGTAAGAAAATCTGAAGTCGAACCCATGATTCTAATATTTTCACATCTTTGAATGATGTTTATTCTATCATCGATAATTAAGTAGTATGCTTAACATTCCTAGTTATTTATGTTTTTGTTGGAATATATCTATCTCTTATTACATTAGATGTATTATTTTATGTTCACTTATTTATCCCCTATCAAGAAGAAAAAATCTATCTTATAAGAGTCATTTTCTATAATTTAGCATATTGATAATTTTCATTTTCGTAATATTTTAAAAGATAAGTATTTATAAAAATTTAATATTCTTATTCACATAATTAAAAAATGTCTAAACATCATGAATTATAGCCATATTTCTCTTTAGTAACATTGAATTTGTTAGACTCCATAATTTTTTTCATCCTTTTGTTCTATAAGTTTTATATTATAATCATTAATCAGTAACATAATCATACTCCTATTTTTTGGTGAATCTTAATAATTTCATTAAATTCCCCAATTATTTTAGATATAGAATCTACATCTAAATTCTCACAAATTTTTAAAATAGGTTTTCCCTATCTTCCATAGTTCATAAGCTATCACCCCCCTAGGATTAGGGGCACCTAATTTTGATTATACACCTCATATTGTACTGCCTCTATTGAGTAGTGGTAAGAGGAACCACTCTAAATGTGATGTTTTTACCCATATTATTCACCAGTTTATTTCATCATTCATTGTATCTATTGTATTATGCAGTTTTTAAAGAATGTTTATCATGATTAATTTTAGAGTTATTTAGGTAATTTTTCACCGATTACACTCCATGACTTATATTTTTCAATATATTGGGATAATATAATCTACTCTACAATAATAATCAATAAATATAATGAAATACTTCTATCATTGTATTTTATGATGATTAATTGGTCTGGAAACATTGATGTAGACTAGATTAATGAGAATTAATTACTTTTTCTTCTTATATCAATATATATTTTATCCTTCCCTACATACATGAATCACATGGTTATTAGAATATTTCATTAGATTAGGAATATTCACTATATATTTTAAATGGGAATATTCTCTATGCTCTCTCGGTGGAGGTGGCCAAGAATCTAGTACAATAAGTTATTATCATATTCAATTGTAATGATACAAGTGTTTTTTACTATCCACCTGATATGGATTTGAATTCAAACTTCATAGATTACAGGGAGATTTATTGGCCTTCCCATTGATTAGGAAACCATTTTAGTTGAAATTAAACTAATTTCCATGTTCATAGTGTTTAATCATGCATAAGGAGTTGAACAGAAAGCCTCAAAAATTGATCCCTTCTATCATATTTAGTTAATGACCTACTAATCATGTATTTCAACTTCATTCTAACGTCAATGATATTTCATTGATTAAATTCTTCATTCTATTAATTCTTCCTAATAAATTCTTCAAGATGTTCATGTTTCCATTCATTTGGGATAAACATCCACTCTCAAAGATTGATGATCTATTATTCTTTATATCCTTGAGAGTGATTTTAGTCTAGTTGGACTTCACTCATTCATTCTTTTAATTCCATGAAATATCTAGTTGAGTTTCGGAAAAAGATTTCATCTCCACCATACATTTATTTTAGGTAGTGTAATAGTAAATATCTACCCCATCCATTATATAATATATCTTTACCCATAGAATCAACTTGGAGAACATTGTTTTAATCCATATTTGATTTTCTATATGTAATTTTCAATATCCTTTGTCTATAATCAATTTAATTATATGAAAAATTAGGATAATGGATGTATTTTTCATTAGAATAATTTCATTTATGAGATAAATGATATGGAATCATTCATATAGGCTGACCCTAGAGGCTTTTCCATTTAAATATGGCCTAAATTTTTCATAGTGAGACATCATGTTTCTATGAGGGAAATATAATTGAAACATAATAATATAAGATACCTTCTATAATTTATTCCTACAAAATCCCCCATCCTTCTTAATACTCAACTGTTACTGACATACCCTAAGATATTATGGATTGTTTCATACCCTAATTATTTATTGGTTCTGAGCTATCATTATCCATGCCTCTCATGTCTTCATTTTGATGTCCAAATAACCATCATCCTTCTTTCTAATATCAGGTTCTATATCAATTCAATATTTTTATTTCTCAACACCATACTTGAATCTTCTATTAACCATAGACATGGGTCTATCTTCATTCGATATTTTCTCAACACTTTCAAATCCACATTTGTGCCATTATAATCATTCTTTTTCTGATAATTTCCCAAAATGTAGCTTATTTAGATAATCAATTTCCTTTATTTATGACTCAATCATATTTATCCATGTAAAAAATTATTTTTTATGATATTAAATCATCCTTTTCCACAATTTATATAATCAGTAGGGTAATAAATTATTTAATCTTATTCATCAAAAATTATATTGGAGTTTTATACATCATATGATTTCACCTAAATGATTGATTGGCCTTTTATTTATTATATTATTCAATAAATTTCGACTTCTATTTGGTCTACATATATATAATATTCTTTAATAATCCACAATTATAACAATTTTTCTTTCTTTTCACATGTTGATCTCATAATACATCCACATCATTATCAAGAAAAACCTCTAGTTTATTACCTTACTCCATTTAATATTCATTATTTTCACCTATATCCGTCATAATATCATTTTCATTTTATTTTAATTTAGTTTCTATTTCCACCAACAATATACATCATAAAGATCATCTTTGGGAACAATCATATTTTTATAAAGAAAACATTCTTAATGAATTTTTAAATTTGATTCCTATTTTAGTGAGGGACTCCATTTAAAATTTTATAATATTTATTTTTAACATCTATCACCATATAATCTACATGGAAACCTTGTTGTAAAGTCCCTATATCTACCACTACAGAACAATTCCATGGGTATTTTACTTTTTAATCTTCCATTTCCATAATAAAATTTCTTTTCCACAAGAAATATGTCTTCATCACTTACATCTCCATCCTCATCTTCTCATTTTATAATATCAAGTGTTTCCATATATTTAAAATATATCTCTTTAATTGAGTGAATTTATATTACATGGGGATTAATTATAATTTTAGATTCAACAAAATAGTGTTACATATCATCAAATGATAGTTTTACCAACTTCTCACTTCAAGAGATAATTATTTTAGATAATAAAGAGGTGGTAATTTTTTCATGATACTCTTCAAAGTATAAATGTATTATATCAAATCATTATTTTCATAAATTACCCCAATGACCTTAATTATTAGTTTCAATAATTAATCAATATCATCATTTTATAACTTTTTCGTGTGAATAAATGTTTTATAATGAACATCAATAATAAGATCCATTAATTTTTTTACCGTTATATATTTTAGACAGTAGATCTCACATTAATTGATCCTAGTGTATCTTAACACCTATATATATATATAATTTCAAAAAACTATAGATAAAGGGTTTCAGTCCTTGGAATAAGAATTGATATGATTTAAATCAAATGAAATTATTGGAAAATTTTCTACATCAATTACATATATACCCTGTATCATATTAAAGAAAAAATCTAGCAAAATAGATCAAAAGTGTAAACAGATCATGTAATTATAAACCAAATAATTAGTTCTAAACCAAAAATAATAAATCCTTATTCTTTCATATTATTCTCAATATTAATAAATTCTTGATGATAGATTAATGATTGAAACTTGTGGCTCTGATACCGCCTATTTTAATAGGGGAAAACCTAAGAGGAGTGGGTGAGTCATGGTTTAAAAAAATCATTAATGTTCGACCTTGTTATCATATTGGTTGGAACTCAAAAAACATATTTCAGTAAATCCAAAATCAACCCAAAAATGTAGAAAATAAAAAATCCCATGAAAATTATTACATGGTTCCCTAACATTGGGTAATACAATGAGAATACTCATATTGTTTTTCAAGTGTACCCAAATCCACATTGCATCACCTGTTAACATGATAAAATTTTATATCATGATCATTATATAAAAAAATGACTACCTTTATAATTGGGTTCATGTAATATCTCACTATCTCCATCCAAATAAATTCATTAACACCTCCAGTTATCACTTATTCAGATCTTTGATATTAAGAATTGCCACTTGTAATAAACCTATTTTTTCGAGTGGGATTTTCAACAGCAAAGAAATTCCTTTACTTAAATACTACATATCACACTACCCATTCATGGCCTTCGGTCAAGTATTATAGTGACCATGAGTTTTCTTACATTAATATTATATCATTATAAATATAAACCCCATAATATTATTACACCATGAGGATCCATAGGTTTAGGGTCTTGGAAAAACTGTGACCAAACATAACATTTACAAAATCAAGCATAAACATTTATTTAATTCCATCTTCTTCAGCTTCTTATTGGCACATGACCTATCCTTAGTACATATAGTCACCTAAGGATATACATCAAAACGGGGTTAGCTAGAAGCCCATTAAGAGTATATGTAAGAAAAATTTATCATGGGGTGATAATTATCATGAAATCATCATCAAAATAATGAGAATAAAAAATAATAAAAGACTTGAAATGTGGCAATGCATAAAAATGAAACATCATGTCTTAGTGGCCATCTACAATACCTAGTTGTGAATAATGCTAGCATCAGGTTCACACATAATTTCACTATTAATCAAAATATTCATCACTTTACCCAATTATTTGGAGAAATTTATAATTTTGGATGCACTCGTCACATTCAAATATTTATTCTGCGCTGTATAATTCTGGGCGCACCAATCATGTCATAATATTTACATTATCATGCACGCCACACTAAAAATATCTAAAACATGAAATTAACATTACCCATGGAAATAAATTATTTTCACATAATAAATTATACTTTTATAAACATTTCATCCACAAAATAAATAGGGATTATCATTCTTGACATATAACCATTAACCATGAGTGAAGAGTGAAACAATAATCAAGCTGTAAAAACGTGTGTGTTTATTTGAAAGAAGAGTTATTTTAGAAAACATTGGGTTTTCATAAAATCAATTGGAGAACATTTATAACCCCAAATGGGATATATAATGATGAATAAAGTATTTTTAAGGAAAGCCCATATAGAACATGCAGTAAAAAAGGGAGAACCCGAGGAAAGAATGTTGGGTTCGAGAATTTCCCCTTACCTTTTATCTGAACTATTTCTTCACTTTATTGTCATGTAAAAAAACATTATATTCATTAATGAACAATTAAATAACCTTGTTTTCATGAATATGGTTTATTATGGTTTCATTAATTTATTCTATGGGCATTTTTATGAGTAATATATCTTAAATTAACTATTCAGGATTGTTCATTTTTTAGTTTTCTTGAACAGTTCACTTGTATTCATGAATGAATATTCATTTAAAACTTGGATAAACCTCCAGAATTGTAATTTTCTTTTATTTATGATGTTATATATCTTGAAATTACCTTACAAATAATTTTTTTTATATACCATGAGAATGAATTATTAGATAATAATTTCATGATGATCGTATTAGGTTAATTTGGGTGGTTTTTTGATTCACTACGAACATGTTTTGTTTTATCATTTAGTAATATTTACATAATTTAGTTCCAAAACAATGAATAGGATATAATACACATAAAATAATCTGTTTCATCCATAAATATGGTTTCCTGACCAGATCTAAAGGTGGTAATGGAAAAAAAAGAAAACATATAGTTCTTAATGGTGATAAATTAACACCTCACGAACAACATTTTCTTTTCTAAAATAAAAAGAATATGAAAAGGTGGTTGGATGATATGTTATCCCATTAGAATAAAAAAATTCCATAATATGTGAGATACTATAGTTACCATACAACGTGGATGAGGATAGGTGGGGGAGATTAAGAAAAAAACATGAAATTGAAAGAAAATTAAAGAAAAAGAGTGGGGAATTACATCTTGAATCCTCCCCTTGATATCCTCCTTAAGGAACCTAGGATTGGTCTTTTCATGAGAACATGAGCTCTTGAGCTTGGGGGAGGTTCTAAGGAATATTATTGGGTAGTGTTTAGATAGGGCTCATATCTTGAGAGGTGTGAGGAAATGATGGTGCGAAGGGCGGTATTTATAGTGGAGGGTAGAGGGGTTTTCCCAATATTATTTTCATTAATTAATTATTTCACCACAAGACAAGGATTAGTGAGTATTTCATGACTAAATATAGTAATAGTATCATGTTAATATAAACCATATGTTTTTACATCAGAAAAACATCACCCATGACTCTATAATTCATGAATTTAAATTATTTTGTAAATTATCTTATTTCACTGTTAATAAAAATCCAAGCATTTCAGAAAAATCCCAATGATTCACCCTAATAATTTTTCGATTTATAGAATCCAAAAATGAACTCCATTTTTTCAAAATAATTTTCTCAATATTATTAATTTAATTTTTTATTAAAATCAAAATTTACATGAAAAATACAGATTTTAAAATTAAAAAGGATTTTATAATACTATCAAAAATTACATAAGTTCTTATAAAATTAACATAAAACCAAAATACATAGAATTTTTAAATTACGAAAACATTTTAGGAAAATATATTTTATTTTAAATTAATTTATTATTTATTTATGACATATAAAAATACCAATACTTTTACTAGGGTCATATTAGGACTTATAAGATGCCTAAATTTAATTTTATCATTCATGTGTAGGGTTACTATTAATTTGAATGATTTACTATTCATAAAGCCATATTAATATTCATAAGGGTAGGTTACTATTCCTAAGGGTATGTTAAAATTCACCAAAAATTATTTTGGTTCTATTAGACTCCAGAAATCACCCTAAACACAACCATGTGATCATATTTTCGAAATTCAATACATAGAAGTGGAAAAATTATGTTTAATGATCACATAGTATTTAGTATCATGATATTTCATTGTTATATTTAATGTGATTATACTATAAGGAATGATTATAAGAAATTATTTCCCTTGATATAACATTGGTTCGTTACATTCTTCCCCCCTAATGAAATTTCTCCCTTGAAATTTTGTTTTACATAAACAGGTGAGGGTACCTCTACTTCATCGCCACCTCTGTTTCCCAAGATTACTATTAAAAAATATGGTCCCTACAAAACACTTTGACGAGGTGGGTTGTCTTGTTCAGTAGAACCTTATCTCTACAGTCTATAATCTTCACTGGATGCTGCTAATAAGAGATATCATCTTTTAGTTGTGTCACCTCTGAGTTTAGTACATGTGATGGATCTGGTATGTACTTCCTCAGGAGGCATAAGTGATACTCATCATGAACATGTTCCATATTCAGTGTAAGTGTAAGGAAATAAGCCACAGATCCTTTGTGTTCAAGGATCCCAATGCAGGCAATGTACCTTGGTCTTAGTTTCCCTTTCTTTCCAAAACACTTGACTCACTTCCATGGTGATATTCTAAGGAATAATTTATCTCCAATGTCAAACTCTGTGTCCCGTTAACAGTTGTTAGCACAACTATTTTTTTTTGCCTCTGAGAAGATTTGATGTGTTTCTATATGAATTGAACCTTCTCTATTATCTCTTGCACAAGATCAGGTCCAAGTATCTTTCTTTCTCCAAATTCATCCCAATAGGTTGTAGTTCTACATCGCTTTTCATACAAAGCTTCATATAGATCCATCGAAATACTTGAGTGGAAGCTATTTATGTATGATAACTCAACCAATGTAACATGTTGATCCCAACTACCTTTGAATTATAAATAGAAGTCTCTTATAATGTCATCAATTGTCTAAATAGTCCTTTCATATAGCCCATCAATTTGGGGGGTGATAGGTCATGCTGAAATTTAATTCAGTACTCAAGGTATGTTTAAGGCTCCACCAAAATTTAGATGTAAACCTTGGATCGTGATCAGAGACAATCAATATTGGAACACCATGCAGTCTCACCACTTCAATCACAAATATAGTTTCATTCTTTTCAAGCAAGAGATCTTCCTAAATATCAATTAAATGGGAAGTCTTTGTGAGTCAGTCAACCAAATCCCATATCGCATTATATCTGTTGTAAGTCATGAGGAGACCCAATAAAAATTCCATAGTGACATTGTCTTATTTTCAGATATTCATAGGCAATGGTGTCATCATCCCTTTGTACTTCTATCACTCTACTTTTACATGCTAACATACCAACCTCCTTGAGATGTATTCCAAATTCTCATTCTTCCTATTATCCCAGCAGAAGTTTTCTTGGAGATCTCGGTACATGTTTGTGCAACTAGGATGGATAGATAATTTTGAGCTATGATCATTTTCCAATAGCTACTTTTTTATCCCAGGTGATGAAGGCACACAAAATCGTGTTCCAAACTGAATCACATCATCATTGTTGATATGGAACTCTTGCAGCTTCCCATATTTTACTGAACTCACCTTCTTCTATATCTCCATATCTTCCCTATTTTCCTCCTTAATCTTATATTTGATATATGGTTGAACAATATTTTGGGTAAGTTATGATGTATCACCTACCCTTATGATTTTCAAATCCATCCTTTGAATATCCAAGAAGATAGGGTTTTTCTTAATCTATATCATGGATAGAGTAGTAGGATCCTTTCCGAGCATTAGCAACCTTGTTTTCCTTTCTAGGAGGATAGTGAATAGAGAAATTGTTATCCTTGATTAGCTCTAACCACATTATTTGATTCATGTTGAGATCCTTTTATCTTAATATATACCTTAAGCTCTTTTAGTCAGTGTATATGTCACATTATTCCCCATAAAGGTATTAACGCCAGCCTATCAAGGAATAAATCTTGGCTACCAGCTCTAGATCATGCATTAGGTAGTTTTTCTCATGTATCTTCAATTTTCAAGAGGTATTGGTTATCACATTATCATTTTTAATGAGTAAGAAACCCAATACTTTCTTTGAAGCATCACTGTATATAAAAAAACAATCTCCACTTTTTTGTAGTGTGAGTATAGGTGCAGTGATCAGCATTCCATTTGGCTCCATGAAGCTTCCCTCACATTCTATCATCCAGAAAAACATTACCCCTTTCCTTGTCACCTTAGTTAGTAGGATTGACAGTGGTGTGGAATTTCTCACAAAATATCGGTAGTAACCATCTAATCCCAGAAAATTATAGATTTCTATGACACTAGAGGGTCTGGTTCATTCCTCAATCACCATTATTTTTGAAGGGTCCACAAAAATTACGTCACTTGTGATCACATGTCCCAAGAATGTTACTTTCTTTAAACAAATGTCACACTCACAAATCATGGTATAGAACTTATATTTTCTCAATGTCGCAAACACAAGTCTTAGATGTTCTTCATGTTACTCCTTACTCTTGGAGTAGATGAAAAATACAATCGATAAACACTACCAAAAATTTTTCTAGGTAATGTATAAATAATTTATTCATCAAATCCATGAACATTTTAGGTGCATTAGTATTTCCAAAGGGCTTCACTAGAAACTCACAGTGCCCATACCTTGAGCGAAAGGCAGTCTTCTGAGAATCATCCTTCTTCACCATAAACTGATGATATCTAGAATGAAGATCACACTTTTAGAAGTATTGAGGTACTTTTATCTTATCGAATAAGTCATATAACCTTGGAATAGGATACATGTTCTTTATGGTGATCTTGTTTAGTTCCCTATAGTCGATACAAAGCTCTATTGATCCATCCTTCTTCTTCACAAAGAGAACTCACGCACCGCATGGTGATGCACTATGGTGTATGTATCCTTTCTCCAAATTCTATCATAGCTACTTCTTTAACTCCTCATGTTCAATAGGATCCATCCTATAGGGATAGATTGAGATTGGAGTAGCTTCGGGTATGAGTAATATTGACAATTCATCCTCATGATCTGGGGGAAGTCCGAGTAACTCTTTGGGAAATACATCACTACATTTCATCATTATAAGAATTTTTGCAAGGTTAGAATTTACCTTTGACTCAGCCATTTGGGGGAGGTATGATTCTTCATAGGGTATCAACACCCACACCGTTGAAGGATTTTTCAAAGTAGATCCATTATCATCATTTCATTTGTCGAGGATCTTGGTATGGTTCAAAATATGAAAATATATATCCTTTCTTGAAAATTGATATGTACTCTATATAATGGGAGCCAAACCATTCAAATTATAGTGAAAAATTCTACCAAATGGAGTATTACAAGATTCTATGTAAGAATCTTCCCATATATGCCAATAGGAGAAGACTCAAACACTCAAGATGAAATGATTTAACCAATTGGTGTTTTTATAGATATATCTAATTCAAGGTTTCAGTCATTCGATTATATAGTTCTAGAAAAATTAAATGATATAAAGGAATGTGTAGAACCAGAATAAAATAATAATTTTACCATTATTGAGTGGAAAGTAAGTATACCTTTTGCAACATCATTATATTGCTCCACTTATGTAGTAGTGATGGCATAATCATTCTCGTGTTCATTTTATTTTGTGGCTGCTGACACTGATTACACTCGAGTACTAGAGGTTTAGTACACTAGATTGCATAGTTCCCATTCCAACAACAGTTGTAGCATTGCATTATGGGTCAAGATCGCCTTTCCCACACTAAATTCTTCCTCCATCTATTGTATTTTTGACACTCTTGAGCATGGTGGCCTTCATTCCCACTCTTAAAGCATTTCCCCATCCCTTTGAGGCAGTTCCAATGATGCAACTTCCCAAATTTTTGGCCTGTGGGTCATTGAGTTTTCTTCCCACCTTTATCATTAGATCCTCTGACATGAAACTCCGTATTTTATTTCTTATCACCCTATCCATGGGACCATTCTATAAACTCCATATCCTCTTTGAGGGAACACCGAACAACTTCTACATAACTCCCAAACTCTTGAATTGAAAGAGCCATTTGAAGGTGTAGCTTTAATCCAGTAAAGAATATATCAAATTTTCTATCATTTTTGTTAACAAAACCCAAATAATACCTTGAAATCCTTGTAAAATTATCTCTGTAGGTCTTCATATATTCTTCTTCCATTTTTGTGAGGTCTTCGAATTCTCTCTCCATCTTCGTATGAATATTTTGGGGGAAATAATTGTTACGAAAAATAATCTTAAAGTCTTACCATTCCATATCTTCATTTTCATATCTTGGATAGGTGTTATTAGTCAAAGTACACCATTAATTGATCTCTCCATCTAGATGATAAACTGATAGTGTCACCTTCTCCATATTAGAATAGTGAAGCACATAAAAGATCTTCTCAATGGAGTTGAACCACTATTCTGCAACTAGTGGATCAGAAGACACACTAAATGACGACGGCCATTGCTATATAAAACACTCAATAGCTAGTTACTCGCTCTTAGGTTAAAGAGTAAATTTGGAATTATATTGGTTATTGTTCATAACCTAAGGTAGTTGGGTAAGCATATCCTTGATGTTTTTAACTCCACCTGTTAATGCATTGGGGATGCCATTCAGGAAATCATTACATTGACCCTCGCACAGTTTTCTAGCTTGGTTTCTGCTGGTTTCCACAATTTTATAAAATATAATATGATAGATCTAAACATAAGTCAAAAAATCACGACTAAATAATTTATTAATTTTTACAATTTTCAAAAAAAATCAACTTATGGGATTCCAATGTAAAGATTCTTGTGTGCATATTTGTACTTAGTCTCATACTATAATGACCCTTCCAATTATTACATTACTATTATATCATTATAAAGATAAAAAAATAATATTATTACACCATGAGGATCTAGAGATTTAGTGTATTGGGAAAACTAGGACCAAACATACCATTTTTGATATAAAGCATAAACATTAATTTAATTCCTTCTTCTCTAGATTCTTTTTGGCACTTGATCTCTCATTAGTACATGTAGTCACCTGAGGATATTCATCAAAAAGGGCTGAGACAAAAGACCAGTAAGAATATAGATGAGAAAAATATAGCATGGGGTGATCAAAAACATTATACCATCCTCAAAATCATGAGATGAATAATTTATAAAGGACATGAAATTTGGAAATCCATAAAAATGAAACATCATGTCCTAGTGGAAATATACCACACATAGTTGTAGACAATTATAGAATCATGTTCACACATCATTTTAATATTAACCATGAGATTCATTACGTTTCCCAATGCATTACAGAGCTATATAATTCTAGGTGCACCCGTCACATTCAAACATTCATATTATACTATAAAATTCCGGGTGCACCCATCACATCATAATATTTACATTATCATGCATACCACATTAAAAAAATGTAAAAATTAACATTTCATAACACATGGAAATAAATGGGTTTCACATAATAAAGCATACTTTCATATATATTTGGACCCCAAAAAAAAGAGGGAGTATCATTCTTGACACGGAATGACTAACCATGAGTAAAGAGTGAAACAATAATAAAGAAGTAAAAAGGGTGTGTTTATTTTAAAGAAAATTTCTTTTGAAAAACATTGGGTTTTTCTTAAAATAAATTAGAGAAAATGTATATCCCAAAAGAGATGAGATAATTATGAATAAATAATTTTCAAGGAGAACCCATACCGAAAATGTAGTGAAATAGGGAGAACCCGCCGAAAGAATTTTGGGTTCGAGATTTTCCCCTTAGCTTTTATCTATACAATTTTTTCACTTTAATGTCATGTATAATGAAATTATATTCATTAATTAACAAATAAATAACATTTTTTACATTAATATTGTTTATTATGATTTCATTAAGTTATTTTATGGGTCTTTTATGAGTAATATATCTAAAATTTATTGTTCAGGAATGTTTTTTTATAGTTTTCTTGAATTGTTCACTTATATTCATGAATGGATGTTTATATAAAACGTAGATAAACATCCAAAGTTGTAATTATATTTTATTTATGATGTCATAGATCTTGAAATTACATTATAATTAATTTGTTTGAATTCCATGAGAATGAATAATTAGATAATAATTTAATGATGATCATATTTGGTTAATTTGGGCGGTTTTTGAATCACAAAAAACATGTTTTTCTTTATCATTTCGTAATATTTACATAAGTTAGTTCAAGAAAATTAAATAGGATATAATTCATATAAAATAATCTGGTTCAATAATAAATATGGTTTAATGACCATATCTGTGGGTGGTAATGTAAAAAATAAAACTTGTCGTTCTTGAAGGTGATAAATTAACACCACAAAAACAATGTTTTATTTTAAAAAAAAAGATGTGGAGAATGGGGTTGGAGGATATGTTATCCCATTGGTATCCATCAATTCCATTATATGTGTGGTTCTGGAGTTACTATACCATGTGGATGAGGATTGGTGGGTAGAGATTTAGAAAAGAACATGAAATTGAAAGGAAATTAAAGGAAAAGAGGGGGAGGGGAATTACCTTTGTATCCTCCTTATGAAACCTAGGATTGGAATTTTGATGATACCATAAGATCTTGGAAGTGGGGGAGGGGATAGGGAAGATTTTTGGGTAGATTTTAGAAAATTCTTGAAGCTTGAGAGGAGTGAGGATGTGAGGTTTTCAAGGTTGGTATTTATTTTGGAGGGGAGAGGGGTTTTCCCAATATTATATTCATTAATTTATTATTTCTCAACAAGATAAGGAATACTGAGTATTCCATGAATAAATAAAGTAGTTTTATCTTGTGAATCCGAACCATATGTGCTTACATCATCATAACATCACCCATGACTCTATAACTAATGAATTTAACTTTTTTTAAATCATTGTATTTCACTATTCATAAAAAATCCATGTATTTCGTATAAATCCCAAAAATTCACCCGACCCATTTTTCGATGTCTATAGTCAAAAAATGAACTCAATTTATAAAAAATAATTTTCTTAATATGACTAATTTAATTTTTATATAAAATCAGAATTTGTATGAAATATGCATATTTAAAAATTAAAACTGTTTTCATAATGCTTCCAAAAATTAAATAAGTTCATATAAAATTATTATTAAACAAGAAAAAAAAAAATTTAATTTGTGAATTTTTTTTAGAAAAATACATTTTATTTTAAATTAATTCATTAATTATAAATAATCATTTATGACTTACAAAAATACTAATATTTTTACTATGGTCATATTATCACTTATGAGAGGCAAAAATTTTATTTATTTATCCATGGGTGAGGTGACAATTATTTTGGTTGATTTTCTATTCATAAGGGTCATATTAAAATTCATAAGTGTAGGTTACTAATCATTAATGTATGTTACTATTCAATAAAAATTATGTTTGATCTATTAGACTCCAAAAATAACCTTGAACGCAACCGTGTATGTCAAATTTTTGAATTTCAAAACATTAATGTGGAAAAGTTATGTTTAATGATCACCTATTATTTTGTATCATGATATGTCGTTGTGCTTCCTAATGTGATAATACTATAATTCATGATTATAAGAAAGGAATTACATTGGTCAAACTTTGGTTCATTACATGTATGTTCACTGTATAATTTTTTCCCTTGGGTAGTTTTTTATAATGTTTTATATGTAACATCCATTGTGAGTTTTCACTCTCTTAGGTATAATCACACTATATTTTTTTTTCTAAAGCTCGGTTCTCTTAGAATAATTTTTTCAAATAAATATCTATTTCTATCTTGTTTTATCCTCTTTCTAACATATCATTGTCTACAATGTTAGTTTCAATCATACCATTCTCATAGAATCATATTTGGAATAATTTCATCATTTATTCGCTAAACACTAAAAAAATCAATGCTGCTGTCTTCATTAAACCATTTATAAGGAAGCTATTTTCCTCAGGTATGTTCACCGGGATGTGATTTAAAAAATATTGTTGACACATATTCCTTATTTTAGGGATACTTATTTTACCCTTCCCTATAGTTTTTCTCTTTTATAATGATGTAACATTAATTTTTCTTAAGGTAATGTAAAACTAGAACCTAACCCTTCTTGATTGCGAATTAATTAGTGGTCAGTTCATGTAGCCCAACATCTATTTAGCCTAACAAGCATGAATCTCCCAATCATTATCATTCCATATTGGCCTAAAACTCTTGAATATAATTATTCATGGCTATTTCCAAACCTGAATTGCATGATTTTGGTTGAGATTGATGCCTATAAAGAAAAATACACACATGAAATTTATTATATATCTTGATTCACACTATGCCTATCCTAAAACTATGCCATTTTTATCCAATTCAATTTTGAAATTCCTCCGACTAATATTTGGACTCAAATTCCTTTCAACAATGTTCATTTGTATTCAAACTCTATGATTAGATAGAGAAGTTAGTAAGGTCAAGCACAACCAACTTTTAAGATTCTATTAGGATAACCTTATCTCCAATAGATAGACTTAACATGAATAATCAAACTAAAGGACTGAATATCATCATGGAAAAATCTCATAAATGTTATTAAATAAGGGTAAAAACTTGTATAGAGTTTTGAAATGGTTGGGGATAAATTATTCCCATAATTAAATTAAAAATTTAATGGTAAAAATATAAAAATTGAAATAATTAGTAATCTACTTTGTGTTTCCTAGAATCCCATGCATATAGACCATGATTCACAAAAAATCAATGGCGTGGAGGCTAATTTTCTATATACAGAATTAGGTTACACATTCACCCTAAAATGTATTCTTAGAAAACACATCAAAATTTTCTAATTTTGACTATAGACCCTAAAATTAGAGATTAAAAAATGATGAATAAAGTGATACTAAATGGTTACATAAGGGGTGTCACAGTTTTTAACTTGCTAACTACAGAAAATCACACCACTATATTAGATAATTTGGAGGAGTATATTTGTATAAATAAGTTCAATAATAAACATTGGTGATTTGAATTATAGAAATTGTTGAGAGGGTATATGTACTAATCTTTTGGGAGGATATAGAGGAGAATGTATTATTTCCAT
The DNA here is from genome assembly GCA_963277665.1 of Viscum album. Classification (NCBI taxonomy): domain Eukaryota; kingdom Viridiplantae; phylum Streptophyta; class Magnoliopsida; order Santalales; family Viscaceae; genus Viscum; species Viscum album. The sequence continues at coordinate 288,559,518 of OY728127.1, read as the reverse complement.
TAAAAAATCTATTAATGTTTTTTAAAGGAAATTCTTTGGTCAAAGACCAAAGAACAATTTATTGATAAGTAAAAGATTAAAAAAGACGGAAGGATGAGATTTTTTTACAATATCTATCAAACAAATATAATAAATCAGCTAGAAGAGTGTCCAACTAAGACATGCTCTGATGTAATCCTTTATTATCAAGAGCATCTGCAACAACATTCTCTTCAATGTAGGCATGAGTAGCTATGTAATCAATCCCATGGAGCGAGTTCAGACAATTCACCCAAAGTGTGGCAAGTGGCCAGGAAAGATGAATGATGCCATTCCAGATGGCTTGAAAGATATTGGTAGAGTCACTGTCAATACAAAGCTTTCTATAACCTATTTGAAGTGCAAAATCAAATGCATGGATGAACCCCCAGCATTTCAGCCTCCACAGAAGAATAATGTCCACATCCAACCTAGAAGCAACCCTAACACTAGCCAGCTGAGTCTCTGAAGATGACACCACAACTGGCAGGGCCTGGATTGCCCTTAGAAGCACCATCAACGTTCACTTTGATCCATCCCGGCATCAGTGATTTCCAAAATACTTCAGATGTACATTTGGGATTTGGGAATATGCCAGGCACACAGAGATGACAAAGGATCTCAAAGTCTCCAACTGAGTTGTTGCAACATTCTTTTTGAATTGAAGCGGCTTCATGAATCGCAATAAGAATATGAGATTTTCCTGCATTGAGACCAAATGATTGTTTATTATGAATAAGATCATTTCTAACATACTAGATCTCATGCAGGAGTTCCACCACAGCCACAAAAAAATTATTTTTCACCTGTAGAGATGCTTCATATCTAATTCATTTTTTTAAAAACAAACAAATAGAGTTAGATAGGGGCCATCTGCAATTAAATAATTCAAGAACATAATTCCATAAAGCAGAGTTCGTTGCACAAGGCAAAAAAAGATGATCAAAATCCTCCTTGTATTGATTACACAAGTGACATTTATAGCATAGTTGTACGCTAAAAGTTTGCATACATGCTTCAGTAGGCAATCTATTATGAGCAATGCGCCAAATGATGGTGATCCTAGAAGGTTTGATCCAAGGCTTGTTAAATTGACTCACCCATTGAAAATTTGATTCATTTCCAAAAAAATGTATGCTTATAGTTGTTTATAGAGACTAGGATTCCATTTGTTGCAGGTTCCCAAACAAGGAAGTCACCATTAGAAGAAAAAGGGTTATTATCAATGATCTGCACAATATTGTCAGGGAGGACATGTCTATGAAAATGTAAGACATCCTTTATAGAATGACTAGTATCTTAAAGAATAATATTAGGTGGTAACAAAGTTATCAAGGGGTTACCACACCATTTGTCACACAACAAATTAATGGAAGAGTCAGCACTAACCATCTGTCTAGAATTTTCCATGATCTTGTGGTACGAGTCCCTAATAGAAGGCCAGATCGAAGAGTTGATGTAATTAAAATTCCCATCTAAGAGTTTAGAGAGGAATATATGGTTCAATAATTCAGAAGCTTTATAAGTACAATTAATAATACACCAACTAAGACGGTATTGAAGAGCATTATTGAGAAGCTTTAAATTTTTTATACCAATACCACCTTTATCAAGGGGTTTACAACAGGATTTCCAAGGGATAGTGACAAGTTTATTTTCAAAAATACTTCCTGTCCAAATGAAGTTTTTAATATAAGTATTAATTTTCTTAAAGATGTCGACAAGACATTTATAAATCATAAGTGAGTAGACCATTTTAGAGACAATGGTCGATTTGACCAGACATATTCTTCCAGCCATGGAGAGAGATTTCCTTTTCGAAGTAGAGAGGTGGTTTATGATTTGATCAATGATATTAGAAAACTAGCTTGCTTTAGGATGACCCAAAAATATTGGGATTCCCAAATAATTGAAAGGTAAGAGGCCTTCTTTAATTCCAAGATAAGTAGTAATGTTGTATTTCCTTCTTACAGGAATGCTCTTTCCAAAAAAATATATGATTTATTCCAGGAAATCGCTTGTCCTGTGACTTCCTCATAGTGATTAAGATCTTTCTTGAGGACATGTATATTTTTTTGATCCCCTTTGAGAAAAAGGATGATATCATCTGCATATAAAAGGTGGGTAGGGGTATTTAGGTTTCTGGAAACTTGTATAGGCTTAAGATTACCTTGAGTAACCAGATTATTGAGAAGTCTACTTAAGTAATCCTTAGCAATAAAAAAGAGGATGGAAAAAAGAGGGTCGCCCTGCCTGACTCCTTTAGATATTTTGAAAAAACATCTAGGGGTGCCATTAATCAGAATAGAAATAAAAGCTAAGTGAAATAAAGTTTTAAGTCTTCCAATGAATGAATAATGAAATACAAAGTTTTTTAAGACTTTAAAAATAAAGATCTAGTCTATGATGTCAAAAGCCTTTCTGATATCAAGTTTTATGGCCACACACCCCCTCTAGTGTTTTTATTTAGACTATTAGTACATTCGGAAGCAAGACAAATACAGTCCTGAATGGACCTTCCTTTAATAAAACCAAACTGATTCCATGAGACTATTTTATTGCAAATAGGCGCCAGTCTATTCGCAATAATTTTGGTAATGATCGTATAAAGAGTGTTAATAAGAGTAATAATCCTGAATTGATGGATCTCTGAGGCATTTTCATCCTTAGGTATTAAAGTTAGAAATCGAGCATTGATTCCATGAGGAAGAGACCCATGAATGAAAAAGGTATTAACAAGGTTACAAACATCATTGTGGATTATGTCCCAATGCTTTTGCTAGAAGCCATTATTGAACCCATCCGGACCAGGCACACTGTCTGGATTAAGGCCAAAAACTGTATCTTTAATTTCATAATCATGTGGAGTGCTTAAAAGAGACTCATTGTCTCTTTAATCCACCATTAAGGGAATATTATCTGATCTAAGATCATTATTTATCTCTGGACCATTAAAAATGCTGTAAAAGTACAAGATACAATGATCCGTTATGGCCTCTTCAGAATCAATGATAAAATCATTATGAATAAGCTTAGAAAGAGGACGATTGGCCTTTCTAATTCTTTCAAGGGAATTATAAAATTTAGTATTACGATCACCATCTATAAGCCATTTATTCCTAAACATTTTCTTACAAATATTATCCTTAAATGTGAGAAAGGAATTAAGTTTAATGGAGATATCAGCTTCCAATAGAGGATCCATATTAAAATCTGAATTAGTGCTTTGTGTTTGGACGTGACTAAGTTCATTTTCATGAGTGGAAATGTCTAGATATATTTGAGATTTTGTAGTTTTACACCATCCTTTAAGGGCTTGTTTTATGATTTTTAGCTTTTACAAACAGGGAAAGGAATCCTTATGGTGTTTCACAGAGTTCCAAGTGTTACGAATAAAAGTGACACAATCCGGATTCGAAGACCAAGCATTATTAAATTTAAAAGGAAGAACAAGCATACGATCATTCATAAGGAAGCTAACTAGAATAGGATGGTGGTCAGAATTAAGTCCATGCCGAGTTATACTAGATATATTATCCCAAATATCAAGGGCCTTCATGTTAACAAAATCCCTGTCGAGCTTACTGGCAACAATTTTGTTATAGTGTTTTCTATACCAAGTATATTTGGCACCAGTAAGAGTGAATTCAAAAAGGCTAAAATTTTCAATAGTAGACCTGAATTCCCTTGAGGATATAGAAAGATGTGAGTGACCAATTTTTTCACAATAGTTAATAATGGCATTGAAGCCTCCCATAACAACCCAAGGATCTTGAATGGAGTTGGACATATCAAAAAGATCTTTCCATAAAACACTTCTATCTTGATATCTATTATTGGAATAAACCATAGTGAAAAAGGTATGCCGACCATTCCACATGAAATCACATGTATGTTTTTGCTCAGTATTTTTAAAGAGTTGATATTTTGTAGGTTATTGTGATAAAAGATCCACATAGAGTCAGTTTGAGGACCATTTTTACAAGAGCCTAGAAAGTTGTAATTAAGAGAACAAAATCTCATGAAGTTCATATTGATGATGAATTTAGGTTTTGAAATGGAAAAGAGATAAGGCTTATGAGTATTTAAGAACCTCCTATGGGTGGTGGATGTATCATTGTTGGCCAAGACTTGGCAATTCCAATAGAGAAAATTCATTTCTATTTGCGTTTTGGGTTAGAACCCTTATTTTTTAGATTTTATAGATCCTTTCTTCCTTTGGGATCGCGTAAGCATAGGGGTGGAAGAAAGTTATTGTTTTCTCTCATGAGTTTCAGAACTCAGAGAAGCATCAATTTTCAAAGTATAATTTGAATTAGGGTCACAAACTGGAGTACCTAAAATGGAAAGATTTTCCAGAGAATGATATTTCACAGCTACATGAACATGGGGCTGTTCTGTTGGAGGATAATTCTCAATTCTAACCAGAGTATCTTTGGAATTTGGTGAGAACTGATCAAGGATTATGGATATGGCAGAAGGGGAAATATTTGTGGAGTCCAGAGGTAGGACAGTATAGCCCTGGGGAGTTTGTGAAATGCTATGTGCAATAAAAGTACTGGCAGTTTTTAAATTAGCATCATGTGAGGTAATTTCAGTAGTAGGAATAAAAACATTGTCAGCAGATGTGGGAATAGAATTTGCAGAAAGAAGCTGTAACAAATGAGAATTCTGCTTGTCAATAGGAGGTATAAACACCTCCCTATTAACCAGACATATAGAAGAAGCTTGGGGAGACTCAAAGTGATAAACAGAGACAAAAGGAGGAGTGTGTGCAATGATCTGTGCAGTATTAGCAGCAGCAGTGTCAACATTAGCAGCATGAGTAATAAGAACATCAATTTCAGGAACAGAAGAAGTAAATTTATCAGCAGGTATGGATTTCACAGAAATACCTGGTTCTAAAGATTTTTCCGGCTCACCTTGTTTCTTATTAGAAGCTTCAGAGGTACCATTCAGATCCAAAGGAACCGAGGTAGCTTTCTCCATGTCCCTACTAACATGATCAGCAAAAGTTAAAGTACCAGAGGTAGAAGAAATAGTAGCTGAATTGGAAATAGTGGTAGGAATGTTCCTGTCCAGATTATTTCCATTACCTTCTGCCACTATTTCTTCTGCGCCAGTAACAATGTTATCATTATTTTGAAGATCCTCTTCTTCCTTAACCAAATCTCCCCAAGATTTAACTTCTAGGGGTGTAAAGACATTGGATTACTTAACCCAAACATCTTGTTTTTTTTGTGTAGCTCAGGTTTTTCTCTAATATTCAACCCCTTTTTACCATGTTTTACTTCCTTCCAATCATTAGTGATTGGGGGATCCATTTGTTTCCTAACCACCCTACAATTGGAGAGGTTATTACCAATCAATTTGTACACCTCAAAAAAGGGTGGTTTATTTTCATATTCAATTCTAAGGTCGATTCTATAATCAGGGGAATTGAAACCTATGTTAGATGGGAGTTCACGGGCCAGATTAAACTCAACCATTATTCTAGCATATAGGTCAAGATCTCCATTAAAAGTCTTATGATCAATTTTAATGGGGGTCCCTATGCAGGAATAAATTTCATTAAGAATCTTCAGGTGCCAATAGAACCAATTGAGTCCATGAATTCTAACCCAAACATGTTCCATATAGTTTTTGTGTGTGTATGGGTTAAAAGAAGCATCCCAATCCAAAATTCTAGGAAGCCTGGTTTATGTTGGAAGTTCCTATGTTTCCATACCTGATCAAGCTCACCTTGAGATCTGAAGAGTATATAATAATACCCCTTGCCTATGGGAACCATCTTCCATTTAATCGATCCCCAGAAGTGAGCAATCCGGTTCTTTAGTTTTAATAGAGGCTAGGGCCAGTCACCTGTGTTGTATGAAACTCATCCAAGAACCGAGTATTTTCGCAACTTCTCTCTTTGCTTCAAGGCTTCTGGATCTCCATCAACCATGTAACCGCCATCTTCAAGCTTTTTAAAGAGCGGTTGTATTCACTCCTTCACGCTACTGATTAGTGTAATAAAGAAAACAATAAATGTATGACTTGGAATTATCCCCAATTTATGATTATTATAGATTTTAATCTGTTATGATGATACATTCATATTATCATGAGTAGTGAAAATATATGATATAGTGCAGACATGTGTGAAAGTAAGTAGTAACATATCATCTAAACTAACTCACTAATGTATATCACATGGAAATATAAATGTTTAAATTTTGATATATTTAGTGATGTATAGTTGAAATTATTTATTATAAGCAGAGGTTTACAATTAATGTCTCATGTGAACCTTTATAAAATGATACATTTCTTATTTTATCACTATGGGTGGCTAGTTTGGGGATGATTGTGTAAATTGTTAATTATATTGTAGGTATAGCATGTACAATAAGGTATGCTTCATCTTATTTGAAATGTTTATAGTTTCAAAATTTAATTAGATCGAGGATATTCAGGTCAATATTAATTAAGTGGTAGGTTATGTGTTCAACTACTTAGACGAATGACATGTGTGTATTTATTCAATAACATCAACATGTTTCAATAAATCAGTAATCTATGAGAATACATAATATATTTCAATATATTTCATGTATTTTTTTCCAAATTGATGTCTTCGGTAAAAATATTATATAATTATACATACAATATATTGAGATATATCATTTTTAGACATTTTCAAATAATGATATGAGTGTTCTTAACTGATATTTCTTCAAAACCATTTTAATATTGGTTATTAATAATATTTTCATATAGTTTTCTCATTATTTTCAATTATTTACTATGGAATTCATAATTGTTTTCAGTTCAAAAATGGTTCGTATGGTAAAAATATTTAACCATAGAGTAATTTTCAGTTTTAGTATTAAGTTTAGCACATTATAGAGATATTTTGATGGATAGTTACTTCTCAAAAGTTTTGAATGACACAAGGGGGTTTATTGTCGGTCATAAAATCATTTTGGATTATTATAAGTGGTATATTTTTTAATACAAATTAAAGTTAATTATTTCCTGTGTACTGGGGACACTTCTTCCAATATTATAATATATAACAAAAATAGATTATTTGGGAATTTTTCATTAAGGAAAATATGCTGACAATATACATATTTAATAATTCTATATATATTCACCATAATTTTATGATTATAAAACATCATCTAATGACGTATTTCTATGAATGTAATAATTAAACTCATTAAAAATTACTTAATTTAATGATTTAGGTTCTATATGTTTCATAGTTTATATTAAATTAATAAAACATATAATAATTATATATATTTTTTAATTATATAATGTTGAAAAATATATACATAAGTATTCTTTATCTTATTAGAAAAAAGTCTATATTCATAAATTATCATGTCCAAAATCCCTATTTTGATTTCAAATCATAACCCTTAGGTGATTCCGAATAAATTGGAGTTTATAGTTGTCTTATTAATTAATTTGAGGGTTCTATTCATCAGTGGGTACCTTAAGGCCTTGTTTATTATGTAGAAATGATTAATAATGGGTAATGGTAGTTGAATTGGTAAGGATAATGGAGTCCCCTTCTGCTATTTTTTATAATTGGAAGGAAAAAAGGAATAATTTAACATAAAAATAGATTATATATATATATTAAAAATAATTAACAACCCATAGTCATATGAAATAGTGATGATATAGTGATGGAAGTCACTGAGGTGGGGAACTTCTGCGAGGAATGGTACACTAGTGGTGGAATTCAAAGTACCATTAGGCCACATTGACAATTTTGGAAGGTTAGACAGTAGTGGAGGGGAAATGAACAACACTAATGTATGGATCTTGGACATGGAAGGAGTGCTAATGGTATGTGATGCCAAAATTATAGGTGTTATAGTGGTATCCATCTGAACATTAATATTTTCTGGGGTGGGTATGGTGTTATTGGGAGTCTCAATGGTTGGGGGTGCAAGGTATAATGGCATCATAGTTACAGAAGTTGAGGGGTCATTTTAGAGGTAATATGATCCTATTCACCTATTTAGTAATATGGATAAGACAATATGGGTTTCAAACATGAAAAATAAAAAAACAAAGGATTAGATATGGAAGAATAGAGAGTAGATTTATTTTTTGGAAATTGGGTTTTATAAGGGGGTTCCCATCTGAAGTAGCTTCGCAGAAGGGTTGAGATGGTAGCCAGTAATGTCTGGAACATTGGATATGGGAACGGTGTAATTCATAATTTCATATAGGGATATAAATTTCCATCTGATGATGGAAGTGGAGTTTCTTCCAAATTATCAATGAATCAGGATTGTTTAGTTTAATTTCAATATGGTGTCTATCTCGTTCCATTATAGGAACTCCAAACTTGCAATTTTATCCATTATTTTTTTATACTGATCCACTTCATATCTACTATGAATTTCCTTATATGGATTCAATTTATTATTCCTAATAAATATTATTCAACATAATTCTTGTATGTGAGAAACATGAATAGTGATATATATTTTAAAGTTATATATTTATATGTATATACCATTTTTACTTTATAGAATATTAGTTATTTTGGATTCTTCCACTTTTTTGGTAATTATGATTACCCAAGGAACCAAGCACATGTAAAATATTATTTATTTCATATAAACCTCCAAGACACTAGGAGTTGTTTATAATGTACTAAACAAGTTATCATATATTTTGAAAATTTAATGTAATATATTGATTTTATAAGAAAAATAGTTATTTGACGGTCCATAAATCTTGTAAATAACATATTAAATTAATAGAAAAGGGGTAGAAATGTTCCAAAACACATATTTACTAATTAAACTATTGAATATATATCTAGTTCCTAAGTATTTATCAATCGTAGGACTAAATTTTTTCAATATCGTGAAAACATATACTTATGTTCAAGAGAATATTTATATAACATTTTTCAGTTAATCCTATAAAATATTTGAATATATTTTTATGAAAATATTTTTGAATAAGATGAATTATTTTTGGAGGTAAACTTGGGTTAAAATATATGAGAATTGAATGAGAAAATATATTTTTTTATTTCATAGATCTGTGAGAATTAATATCAATTTATAAATTATATTTCCTTGAGATATTTTTTAAAATTTAATGATCACATCTTGTACTGAATTAGAAAACCTATTTCATTATTTAGATGATTAAAGTAATTAATATATCATGGATTTAGTTATTGAAACTTAAATTCATATACATGATAAATAAATAAATAAACAATACCATTCAAGGTTTTAAATTATTAAATAGTTCATTTTTTTAAATAATTCCACTAAAACAAAATATAGACACTATGAAAATTATATGAGTCAAAATTTTGATTTTTTTAATAAAATTATTTAGTATAATCTATGATATATATTTGAGAAAAATTACAAGAATCCCATTGAAAAATATTTCAATTTACAATTTCATGTAATAAGTTGATGTAGAATTTATTGTAATGTTAGAATAATAACACAACCAATTTTGAAGAAGGGCCAAAGATTTGAACTGGATATTTGAGATTTATAAGTAAATTTATCAATTCATGCATAATTTTGAGTAAATAATAGTTAATATTTTTAGATAATTTTACACTATGTTTTTGTTTTTCAATAAAAACCTCTATAAACATTATTTTTGAAAAAAAAATTTGTTTTCTTATCCAATATTAGTTCTTTTGAAATAGTGAACAATGCACATTAAAATGGATTCTATTAAAAATTTTGTAATTCATGAAAATGCATTGTTGTTATGAAAATAATGTATTAATGGATTGTATATATCCTTTTAAATATTATTTTTGGAATGAGTATTCTATTAGTCCCATTGATAAAAGAATAACCAAATGTATTTAGAGACATTGTAAATAATTGACATCACTGTAATTCCCTCATTTTGGCATGGGAGTAAATGAGAGGAACTTGTGGTTTCTTATATAGAATTTATAAATATGTTTAAACGTTGTATTTCTAGATCACTAATGATTCATTCATGTGACTCATTTCTATTTTCATATTAAATTAAATAATATAAAAAATTTAGTTAAATAAATAAATATGAATTTAATTTATTTGATTTCGTTTTTTGATTTAAATTTAATATATTTGTTTTATTTCTTCTACCAATTAATCATTATTTAATTTGGAAATAAGTAGTTCATGATAAGGTTATACCAAAAGATTTGACTGAGAAATGAAAACTCAAGTGTTCATGGGTCTCCCATTACATCACAAACTCATGGTCTTGGAAACCCTTCTATAATTATCGAACCTGTGTCAAGAGAAATTGATTCTAAAATAGCCATTAGTTTATGGTTGTACTTGAAAATATAATTCATCAATTCAGTATTAGGTAGAATCATTTCCAGTAAAAACACTTTCATTTTTGGAAATTTTAACCTTGGAAACATTTATAATCGTGAGAAATGGTGAACTACAGGTGGTTATTGTTATGAAATAAAGGAATACTAGATGGTGGGAAGTAAATATAGTTAAGATAATCTATTGAATTATTGTTTAGTGAGATTTAGGAAATGTGGGTGGTAATGTTTTGTTGGAATATATAATATTTGATATCAATAGTCAAATAAGATCAATGTATTTATAGTTATAGAAAATCATAGCCCATGAAAGTGTTTCGACTGAAGGACTCTCAGTGAAGAAAACTATAGTGAGTGTAATTATAGTAAATTGTTGCCTTTATTGGATAAGACTAAAATGTGTATATTAATAGTTATTTTATATTTTAAATATTTTTGACTCTGAATTTGATGGAGACTTACCACAGAAAAATTATGATTGTATAATTATATTCATTTTGAAGTATATAGAATAAAATTATATTTCATTAGTGCCTTTGAATATTTTTAGACCATTATTTATATCAAATAGTATTCTAAAAATGGATGTGTACAAGCATGGAATAAAACATTTTACAATTCCAATTACACTGATGGTGTTGTTAGTGGAACATGTGAATATGGGTTACATTATAATGACCCTCAAAAATTAGTTTCTCATCATAACTAGATGATTCTATAATCATATTCACAATGAAAGTTATAATGAATCATAAAAACATTTTATAGGTTGTAAACTTAAATACAGATCATATAGATGAGTAAAGGGTACTTTGAATAACTGATGTTTTTCCTATGATTAAATGTTATGGTTTTATAAGAATATACTAATCATTCTATTTACTCATATAAAAAAACATCTGGTGTGACACTGATTGTAGAATTCTTTTTGTATAGGTAGTCATCTAATCATTATTTATAGTGATCATGAAAAATTCTTTATTTTAGGATATACCATCATTAATAATTCAATATAATGAAATGATATTTAATGAGAAAAATTGATACTCATAGCAAATAGGTCGATCTATGAATGGGAAAAAATTATGAAACTTATATAGACTACTAATAGATTTTTCATGATTGAGTATTGTTTCAGATTATATAGGGTTAAGGGGTGTCATTAAAATGATATGAAAACTAAATATCATAGATTAGGAAGAATAATATCATTGTTGATTTTTTATGTCCCGAGGACCAATTTTTTGCACTATTATGATAATATACTTGTTATATTCATTATGATTTGGTGGTGTTACCACATGGATGGAATATTAGATCATTCATAATCTTCCCTATGTATGTTTTTTTGGTTGAATCATATTTAGGTTTATAATATGACATTTTTCCATGGTTTTTATTTGGATTATTCAGTAGATCTAAATCTTAAGTGAAAACCAATGATGGTTCAGAATGGATCAGCTCCAAATTACTGTTATTACATTGTTTAATTTAATATAATACTATGATATTAAGCATTCACATTTTATTTGGATAATATTGAAGATAATAATGTTATGGGGGTGTAGTTGGCCCTCCCGGGCAACATTGATACTCGGTGTGGTGATCTTATATGAAATCCTTAGAGGGATATTGGAATGGTTGGGACATTATGGTTAGAGTGATCCCAAACATAACACAAAACTATATTTATTATTAGTTGTGTGATGGTTGAATCACACTAAAGGTGTTCCAAAGGTCTTTGAATCAATCTATTGTAATGAACCAGACATTTTGAATGATATTTAATTCCCTAAAAAAGTGTGTTATATTATTTTATACTAAAAAAAACTATCTTATTAATAATTAAGTGAGTATAATTTAATATACGACCATATGGTTTCAACCATTATGTTACCTTTGGACAATTATGAATATTTTTCAATATGACCATTGGAAAAAATACTCTAGATTGAAATTTTAACGTTATCATTAGAGTTTATATGTATAATTTGGGCCAATAAAATTTATAGAGAAAGAAGAGTTGATGGCCTCAATCAATAGATTCATTCCATTTTAATCCCCTATTTTTAAAATTTAGAGGGATGTATCATCACTGGCGTTTTCCCATGATCAATATCAAGGTGAGATTTAACAAGGGAAGCTTGAACGAAATCACCTATGGGAGAAGTTTAAGTTAGTTGATAATACCACTCAGTTGATGATAGCCAAGGGAACCCATGAAACTTCCACCACTTCACTCCTTATTATTAGGGTGTATAATGGTTTCATAATGAGTTATTTTTCGAGTCCCTTATTATTTAATTTGTAATCCCTTTGTATAAAACAATTATTATTACATCAAATTTATTTTAAGAATAATGTTTGATAAATTGATTTTTCAGAAAATAAATTAAATTATTAAAAATATATAAATAATTATAATAAGTAAATTTGTTATTAAACATTTTTATTTTAATGAAATTTTATGATAAAAACACTCTTAATTAATTGTAAATTATTAAGTAATTTAATTTTTTCCATTTGTCCTAAATTTTACAATGCATTTACATCCCTCAATTATTTTTATTAAAAATGAATGTTTATATTTAAAAGATAAAACTATAATATTTAGGTAATTATTATTTTAAAATAAATGTAGTTTTTGAAATATTAATTTCAAAATTAGGTGAGGGAGAATTTATGATAATTTTCTAAAATACATAATTTTTTTTCTAAATTGTAAAAATATAGTTTGAGATTTTTGATATTTTGATGACAAGAAATTTTTATCATAATGATGTATTAACTAATTAACCACAATAAAAGACTTAATATATGTTATTTTTTAATATAAATTATTTTTATAGATTTTAATCAATTTAGAATATATAATTTACAATACAATTTCTAAAATGGAAATTTTAACATTGAAAATGTTATTTTGTGAAAACTTTAATTACCCATGCCTATATAAGTAATATAAAATTATTTTTTAATCTTTTGGACTAAAACAACATAAAATATTTATCAAATATCCCATAATATGGGAAAATTTTATGGTTAAGCCCATGTTTTTTCATTTACCACTACCTAGGTCTCCAAGGCCATTATTAGGAAATTAATAAACAAATCCTCCATTATTTTCGTAAATATCCACCCATTTCTAGATTTAATTTTACTTAAAATTATTCATCCATAAACAAATTGTAGTTTTAAATCCCATGGATTCCTCTAAGGTACTCATAGTTCCCCCAAGGTCCCAATCCCCATGTTTTAGGAGTTAGTCTTCATGGTAAAGGAAATATCCTTCTTTTCTCTTCTATTTGAGAATCGATTTGTTTATATTTCATCTGAATGTTATGGTCACTCTATATTATTTCATTTTTTTATTCCCATACTAAAAATTTATTTTTAATCAATTTTTTACTCTTTTCCCTCCTTTTTACCCATTTCTAAAACAATGTTTTGTACCTGTTATGCTACCGATTTTACCTCTCAAAATATCTCCCTTCTCCTCCATAAATTCACATTAATTTTATTTATGTGAATACAAAATCTACTTTAATTACTTGGTTTATTCCCAAATATGTTAAAATTATTTATTTACTTTTATAATTTTCATATATAAAACCCTTATTCCCATTCTTTGGGTTCTAATTGACATAATGATCTTTCACATACACACTTTTTAAAATACCCTGATTTTTATTTTGAACCCGTTTATTTTATTATCTATGGGATATTTATGAATTTTTTATTATGATATTTGTGTATAATAATAATTATGACATATTAATTATTTACCTTGATAGTTATCCAATGAATTGCGTAAATAATTAAATCTCTAGAGGGGCCATGTTTTATGATACGTTGGTAAATAACCATGGTAATTATTATGACACCTCAGTGAAAAAACTTGGTTTTTAGAATATGAATGTAAAAGTTAAATGTTGTAGCCAAATTTCCAAATGTGAATAATGTGGTTTTTATTATGATATTACATGTTTCCATTTTTTTCCTTCCATTATGATATTCATGAAGTTATTATTGATATTTATCAAGAATACATGTAAACTGTTTCACTTATTTTCCTTTATTGGGCCTTTTGCTCACCCATTCCATTGATGTATGTCCCTAAGTTTTGAGATGTAGTAATTTTAGTTATGATGAACATATTAAATTTTTTTTATGTTTATTAATATAATTCTTCATTTTGGATGTACTATATGCCTTTTTTCTAAGAAACTAAACATTAAAAGATCTTATGTTTGTACAATGTAATGGAAAGTTATGTAATGAAAAGTTTGCAATCCATATACACCCCAAGTACATGTATTATTGACCTTTTTTATTATTCACACTCCCCAAAACAATTTAATATGGTTCATGAATTTATAAATTCTTAGTTTTGTTACAAATCACTCTAGAGTAATTCTATTTGAGGATTATTAATTCTCTAAGTGCTTGAGTAATGGCCCATAGGATGATTTGTTTTCTTAATGGTTGAGTTGATCAGAATCTCACCCTTTGTTGGTGTTGACATGTATGGTACTAAAATTATATAATTATTTTGTATTTTAATATTTATACATTCATAATAATAATAATTTTTTATAAATTACATGGTATATCCTACTATGATATGTTATACCCAACCCTACATGGGACCTTGTACAATGAAAATTTTGTATTTATTTTAAAAAATTTACTTTTTTCTTATATTATTTTATTGTTTTCATTATATTTTGAACATATGATAGAGTTGGATCATCATTTTTTATAGTGTATTTCATTTGTGGTGGACATGATAGTATATGTATGGTTGAGAGTCAGAATGTCCCACTGTTCATACATTTTGGGGGTAGAACTTCATTTTTTTAATTTTATTTTATTTCCTTGTGTTCTTCTATTTTTATAGACTATTATGGAATATGAAATCTGTTATATTTATATTGAATATGAATTCATGTGATAATGTATTCAGATTTATCTATGTTAGTGGAATAGGTTTTGGGTGGTCTATTTTATAAGGGACAATTTCATATTAGAGATTCCCCTTATTTGTATAAATATTCCCTCTATGTGTTAGTATTATTATATTGTCTGATTAAAGGATGGATTGTTTTGTCCCATGTATCCATCAAATATTATAGGAGATAACCCGGTGGGGTCGTGTAATATTAGAGTGGTATCATATAATTTTTTATATTAGGATCAGAGTTTGGAATAGGAAAATATGATGTGGAATTGTGAAATAGGGATAGACTTGTTTGAGATATTTTGGTTAAAAGTATTATATAAATAAAAAAAGTATTATGTTTTGGAATCTAATACATTCCAACATAGTTCCTCTAATCATTTTTTGATTTACTAATATACTAGGAGAATTTGTTACATAGTACAGTTAGGTGTGTGAATTCGTCCTATTATAAAAAGATTATGATATTCTATGTACGTTTTATAGTATAATGGTTATGTTATACATATTTGGGTTATTATATAAATCATTTCATATATAATATTTTTTATTCAATGTGATATGATATTAATATAATTATGGTAAGTCTCTAATATAATATCTCATTATGACTGTATCCTCTATGGTGTCATAGGTTTCAGGATTCAGAGTATATATATATATACATGAATATGGTCATAATTCCAATTTATGAAAATATATAATCATAGGATCCATTTATTGGGAGGTTTCACTCGATAATATAGGTGAGATAAGCAATAGTTAATGATACTTATGTCCCATAATTTTTTAATAATTTCAAGAGTTTCTATGCCAGTTTCCACTAAGATTTTAAGGAGGGTATAAAATAAATTAGTTGAGAAATGGTCATTGGTAGTTAAGGTATTTTTTCACATGGTGGTCAATACTTTTGATAATAGTATTATATTGGTGATATTTTTTATCTAGGGTATAACCAATATGTGGTTGAATCTCAACTAATAGAGCACATATTGGATATTGATGTCATAGAAAGTGTTAATGGGAATCTTTCAACAAGATTGTTCATTATTGACCTTGAGTTAGATCAGGGTATTAGGGACTCTAGACATATGATAGAGAGAATATTTAGTAATCACGTATCAATATCATTTACCTTATATAGTGAGGTTCAACAAGGATATCATGAAATATAAATATATCATGTTGTCAAACATTTTAGGTGTACTATGGGAGAATATCAATAAAGGGATGATAACCAACTACATCCCACTTTTCAAGAGGTAGTAAAGGAATCAATTATAATAGAAAATTTCATGTTTATATCTCTATTGAATTCAAAAACAATATCTTCTCTCCATGTTTTTTGATCGGTAGTGGTAGAACATTTGGGGTTCCCTAAGAACCATAGTGTGTTATTAAATAAAATAAAGTGTTAGTAAAAATCATATTTTTTACATGGGTAACTTGATAACATATTACATGAAAAACATGGGTCAATTAGATGTTCCTTTTGTTTATATTATAGTTCTTTTAGAAACAACATACGAGTCAATTCCTATGAAAATGACCATTATATTATAGAGAGTATAAGAATATATTATTTGATACTATGTATAAATTTTTATATTGACAATGTTTTGTCATATTGTCTTTTATTGTGATACATGTTATATTTTCCCGTTAATTTGAAGATCCCTTTTAATATTTCTTTATACACTATATCTGATTCCATTATTTCTATATATCCTTGATATAGATGTATATAGAAACATTACTATAACAAATTATGTATGAAATGTTTTGTATGTTAACCGATGTTGGACAGTGGTTGTGTTGACATTATTATGAATAGAGGAAGCCCTATTTCAGATTCATCAACAAGGTAAACAAATTCATTGAAATGTTTTTTTAAATGTAATACTATTTAATATTCAATAAAATACGATTTTCATGTCTTATGTTGGGATTGTTTTTTCACATAAGAATAGTCTAAACTATTTACTTCTGATTCAAGGGACTCGGTTCTTAATAGGTTTTTTATAATATGTGTATGATGGATAATGGAATTTTTGGGGAAATACATATGAGTAGTTATTTTCATTTTAAATGAAATCTGTTTGGCATTATAATTTATAGTTTTAGAATTAATAATTCTAATATAATTTATGTTGTGAAAATATTGAATAATTAATTTTTCATATTTTGTGCAATGGATATTCTAAATATGAATAAATTAAAATACAATGACTTGAAAAATTTTAATAACAACTTAATTGTATTAAAATTATAATATCTTAATATCCTAATCAATGAAATTTTCTAAATTTTACAAAGTATGTTAAAATCTACATAGGATTAATTAGTTTCATTGATTTTTATGTTTTAATCATATCATTTTTTCTTTTAACGATAGTGATAAGGGTGTTATTCCCTGCAACTCTGATCAAATGTGATGTATATTGATATATGTTACCATTTTCATAATTATATAATTTTAGTGATTTTTTAGTGATGATTATTGATTTGTGATTGTCATTTCAGTGGATGGAATATAAGTGGTACCATATTCATGGATTACGACTTTACCTACTCATTTATAATGGATAAACTATAATATTATTTATTATTTTAATTTATCCCATAGAAAATTAGTGATGCAATTAAAAACATGTGCTATAATTTTTTGAGATAAATTAGTCATGTTTTATTTACTAAATTTCATTGAAACATTTCTAGTACTTTTTATTAATTAACATTTTCTTTTCATTTATAAAATTTTGGGAACTAGGGTCCAAGAGGTGTATTTAATGATTTTATATAGATGGAATTTAATCATTATATGTTGTGATGTTATGGATATAATCATGGTGGTAGTCATGAATTTGTTTTCATTTTTGATAAAGTTTATATTGGAGATTAATTATTTTGTTGTGTTTGTATATGATTTTTTATTTAATGAATATTTGTGATAACAAAGAAGATCTCAAAAACATTTCGAGTTTTTGTATAGTGAATCTCACAAAGTGGTTTTCTCTATTTCATTGATACTCTAGATAAATTTAAAATTTTAGTTGTACCATTATAGTCATTTCTATAACTTCATTAACAAAAATGTAAGGTAGATATATGACATATTTGGTATATTATTTCATAGGATGAGTGTGTATAAAAAATATTTATTTTTATTATATATGATCTATAGGGTGGAATGATGGGGACTTATGATGAATAGTTTGTGATAGTAGGTTTCCAGTATAGGAATCATTTATTTGGTGTATGAGATATGCATATACATGTATCATGGATTTTTTTATGACTTGATAAAATTCAAAAATATGTGAAGAGTATGTGAATCTACACAACATCACATTATGTTTCATTTTTTTTATTTTGATACTTTGAAACACAAATATTCAAATAAATTAATATTTTTTTCCATGGAATTTACTTTTATTAATTATTACATCATTTTTACATAATAATTATTTCACTATATATGCCATATATAAAGACCATATGTTACTATTCATGTGAAAAATAAAATACTTCAAAAAATTATTTAAAAGTCAACAACTTCTAAATTAAATATTAAAATTCAAAATTTTTCCTTTTTTATAAAAATAATTTCTTATATTAGAGAAATTTATGTGTAAAATAAAACTCTTTTTGTTTCATAAAATCATGGGTCTGGTGAATAATATTTTAAATATTATTCTTTATAAATTGTTTTTTATTAAAAAATATATGAATGGGATTTTATTTCCTTAATAAATATACATTTTTTTTAATTTTTTGTTATACTATAAAAAAATTATGTTACATATTTCATAAGGTAATTTTATATTAAAAAAATGGTTTGATTACTATTATAATGGTTTTATTAGTATTTCAATAGTCAATTATAATGTGGTGAATACAAATCACATGACAATGGTTTTATTTGTATTCTAGGAATTGACCTAACTCGCAACAGGAAAATTGTCCCCATAATCTAGGAATTCGCATGGTGATTCAATCCAATGCACAATATATTTTTCATTATATTCATGTCATAACCAGTAATTCTACATCATATACATAATGAATGTGCACTATACCAGGAAAATTTCAGGTTTAAACTGACATACATTTTTTTCTGGAATTTAAATACCACCTTTTTCACTATAATGTTACATTAAATTAAGGATTTGGTCCCCCCCAACTATTTTAAAGAGAATTATAACCAAGATACATTTCAAAAAATCATAAGCAAAAAATGTTTTGCATATAAACACCAAAATACAGTTTCTATCCAATAAAAAATGAATGGATAATAGAGGGAAAGTTTTAATTGAATACCTACATTTATTATCTAGGGTAAATTATCCAAGAATCCAAGTTGAAAAACATCAAAAGGATTAAAATACTCAATATAACCTATGTGAACCCTCTAGTTCGAGATACCAAGTGATGTGGGATCAAATGAATTTTTTTGAGGGTTTTTTCATGTCAAAAATATATTTTTTAACACATTTAAAATAACATGCAGTTCTTTCATTGGGTTTTTATAAACTAGGTACCAACTATGTGGATTCCACCTCCTCTCAAAATATAGTGTTTCATGGTTTAACAAAAAGTGAACCCAAACCATTTTCCAAACTTATAGGCAATCCAAGGTGGCATTCCTTGTCACGCGGTTTACCCAAAATGTATACTAACACTGGGCCTTCCCCTAGACACCCATTTCCAACATATTATAACTTAATAATACTAAAAGGTTTCCCCTAAACATTCAAAAATATTTTACCATTCATAAACTCCCCAAAATTATTGAAAACGATCCAAAAACAACATTATCATCATCATAAGGTTAAATGGATATTCAAATTCAAAAATATCTCAAATTAGAGATATTAGAAAAGCTATGTTCATGATTTGGATTCTGATATGTGTTAACCGTTATTCCTAATAATCTAAGTGTTCTCCTTATTATTACTCAACCAACATAAACATTAAATTATAATAAAGAATAAACATACACACCCACCTCGTAATAATATTTTTCCTCCACATCACTATCCCAATATTCATCAAAAAATTTTATAAGCCATGATGCTTCACTACATGAAATCATAATTGAAAAATATGAGAATATTATATGTACCTTCTGATCTATTTAAATATTTCATGATAATATTCATTCAGATTACACAGTAAATGGTATTCAAAAAAATTTTAAAAAAATATTTGTCAGGATGAATTCATATTTAACAAGCTTTAAATAATCATTACGTTTACTGTATAATCCATAAATTTTCCAGTCTCATTTCATCCAATCTCATTTCTAACTGAATTTGGAGTTGATATTCGTTACAAATCATTTATATAATATTTATCTAGAAACTCTATCACCCTCAAAATTATCATCAAAGATAAAATTATATCCCTATATTTTAACCACTTATTTCCCCAATAAATAATTGAGTTCTCTAATCTGAGAAATTTAAAAATTTTGAGCTCATTATATTATAAATTTAACACCCTAAGATTTAATAGTAAGTTATTTTCTTTAAAGTAACTATATTACTGGCTCTACATGCAACACCGAGGTCGAGCGCACCACGAATTAACAAACTAGCTCTTTAAAATCGGTTATGAATAGTATTAACATCATTAAGTATTTTATGTACTACATATAATTTTAAAATCCATATTATGTGTTTCTTAGACATAATATAAGAACAAATTCTATTTTTTCAGATAAAAGAAGTATTTTTCAAAAAAAGTAATTTTACTGAATTTTAATGGAGAACCCTTTTTATATAAAATATTTTAAACCTTTATATATTCAATTTCACAAAATAAATTTCTTATTTAGAATCAGGACCTAAAAATTTAGTTTGGATAAATTTCTGGTTCTTTTTGGATATCTTTCATATTTTGATTAACAGTAAAAATACCCAATTTTAATTAAAAATAACTTTTTAAATAAAAATAATTAATAGTGTTAAATTATAGATTTGAATGGTTTATAAGTATAATAAGATTATATTTTTATCATTTAATCCAATTTTTTTTCATTGAATGTATTTTAGGATTTAAATTGGATATTAACACATATTAATCTTTTGATAGTTTTTAATTCTAAAAAACCCTCTTTCTGGTTTTTACATCTGGAATATTTTTTAAATTAACTAATAAAAAAATTGTTTTTAATTTGCTAAAATAGATGTCATTTTGTAATTTAGAATATCCAAATTAACTTTGGGTGAATTTGTGGTATTTTTCTAAAAACCTTCAATTTTTGATGACCAGTGAAAAACACCAAATCATTTTTTAAAGCTGACTTTTTATTTAATTTTTTTTAATTTAAATTTATTTTAAAGTCAAAATAGATACTTAATACATATATTATTCCAATTTAATTCATTTAATTAATTTTATAATAAGATTAAATATATAAAATTTTATTGAATTTTTTACCGTCTTTTACTCACCTTCTAGGCACATTTGTAAATTTTCCTAAAACATAATTTCACCACGTCTATGAGTTGAATTTAAAAAATCCGGGAGACACGGTTGACATATATAAGTAAAATTTGGTTTAATAGGATGAAAATATATTTTGATTAATAGTAACTTCTGAATTGGATTTGTCACGGTTAAAAGTAAATTAGGTAATTAAAGATAAAAATGATATTATAATTACCCCAACACATGTCCTAATTCTACTAGATAAGCATTTTTTGTCCAAAATAAACCATAGTAACAATATATGATCATTTTTGATCCACATGGATTAGATTAGGACATTTATTATTGTTTTATTTATGACACCATGATGATGGAGTAATTACCTTATTAATGAAAGAGTAAAATAATCGAGGATATAAATATTAAAATAAATGTATATTGAGACTTCTGATAAATTCCACGAATTTATAGGTTTATATGACATGTTTGGTTTGATTCAGTGAAATGTTTTCAATCTAATCATGTTGTTATGACTTTCAAAAAAACCAAATACTAAATAGTGTCAAAATTGACAAAAATGAGTTTAAAAAAATATAATATTTTACTAAATTATATAATAGTCCTAAAAATATAATGTTTGGCCAAAGGACTTATATAATCATAGATATATCATTAAAAAACCACATGAGGTTCTGTTGGAATTTTATTGTATGTTTATTAACCGTGTAATAAAAAAATACAAGAAGACATGTTAAATGTTAAACTATTTAACTAAGTGTTAAATATAAAAGATAAGGTTAATATGGTGATCTAAACATGTCTTAAACCTATTGGTTGAGATGTTTTCGACCCATCCCCAAATTATCCTTGAAATAATTATATTTTGGAAAATTATAAACTGAAAATGATTTTATAATGAAATAATATTTCAAGCTTTTCCTAAAGTGACACCAACCTCTCTTATAAAAGGGTACTTTCCCTTCTCTTAAATTCACACTTCCAAATCCTTTTAGATTGGCCAAACACTGCTCAAATATCCTCCCAACTACCATCAATTAAACCTAGAGGCCTTAATTCGACCATAAATCCAGCCTTTGTTTCCCACTTGTTCAAATCAAAAAGAAAGAACCCGAAGAAGAGGTAATTACTTCATCACCTCTTTCAATGTTCTTTTCATCTTCCATTTCCTATTTCGTTGTTTTTACATAAAAAATAACTACTAAAATACCTTATAAATAATGATATGTTATTATAAATATGGTAAAACAACATTCATTATTCTATCAATCCTATGAATGAAAAATTCTCCATACATGCGTACGTATGACTTAGCGTCTCCACGTCGTGGTGTAGTTGTTTATTCAGCACTTCATTATTTGGATGGGTATAATATGAGTATAAATAAGGTAAATAATAAATTTTAATTGTTAATGATTCTTTATATATAATATACCATCCAAATATATATGATTTCACCACTAATAGAATGACATTGTTGCACGTGCGTACGTACGGCTTACCACATCGACGACATGATGAGATTTTGTTTCCCATCATAACCATTATAGAATAATTTTAATTTTAAGATTAAAAATAATGTTTAAGAACTTAAAATAATTATAGATATGAATAAAATACATCCTATCCATAACAAAAAAGACTTACATAACAACACTTATAAAGGAAAATGAATCAGTTAACACCCAAAACAGTGATACTACTGAAATATTATTAACAAAGAAATATTTGAAGATCATATATGATATAATATTTATTTATATGGTTCATTGATAATTTAATATCAATGATTTAACTATTATACTTGTGGATATCAGACCCTTAAATAAAAAAAATTACAATGTAAGGGTGTTTTCATCTCACTTCTTACTCCCATGAGATTCATGTTATATTTGAGACTATTTCATTTTGTGTGGTGTATGTACTTCTTATAATTTTATTATTTTTGTAATATAATTGAATTTATTGGTATTTACATATTCCTTGTATGATCCTTATTTCATGGAGTGAATTTTTCGTAAGTTACCAAATCAAAAAAGGGAATTTCTAATTTCAATTTCCATTAATTGGGTTTTATGTATACTTCATTGATTATTTTACTCCATCATTATGTGTGAAATCACTATTTAATTATTTATGTAGTAATTTACACTCCCCTTTTTCTTGATATAATTTTGATACAAATAACCACTCCATTTATAAATTCTAAAGTCATTGATATGAACTTGATAAGGGAAATAATAAATCAATTTCCATTCATAGAGCTAAACGTCCAAGTCAATGGTTTGGTTTTTACAAAAATATATGTGAATGTATTCTAAATTATTTACACTGAATATTCAATAATATTTAGTTTTTTTTATTTTTTTAACATAATTATTTCATTTATTTATCCTTAATCTATGTATATTGTATTTATAAAGGATTTCGTCTCGATTTACATTCCATGGAGTCTTCTTTGTAGGTATGCGCCAATTCCCTTTTATATGGTTTATATAATGTCCTCCAATATATCATATAATGAATCCCTTTATTCTCATGATATTATAATTTTTTTATTTTTTTTATTCCTCAATTACTTGTATTCATGAATCTCTCATTTGGTTAGTGTCTCTTTAACTAAAATACCATTTTATATGTTTTAAAGCTTTATTATTCTAAATATTTCTCATTAATGTACATGTATCAAAAATGGTTTTAAGGATTTATTTATAAAGACATGAATGTTTTATTTTTAAAATTACTTTCAAATGTTTTAAATTGGTATGGGACACATTAATTCAAAAATCTCTTTGAAATGACTTCTTCGATGAAAAATGCACCTTTTAAATGTTTTCAGGAAAAAATGTTATTTCTCTCACAAAGTTTTACTGATCATTTTCATATATTTAAATATCCTTCATTGTATATTATTCCAGATTAAGGCTTATTTATTATAATAAAATCTTTCATATAGTATTTAATGTGTTATGTTTGACTGTATATGCGCTATTTTTATTCCATTCATGGTTTGTGGTAACAGTATTGACTTTCTGTATGAAAGTTTTAATACAATTGTTTAGATTTTGTTTCACCCTTTTCATGTGAGGAATTTTTTAGACTTAGTAAGTGATGGATGGGGACCACTATATCCCCTCGATGCATCGGTTGGTCTAATGAGACAAATGATTTTTTTTGGCATAAGGCCTTGAGAAAATTATTATTTGAAGTCTTGTCATGAGGCCTTGACTATGTGGTTATGATGTCTAGAATTATGTATTCCATTATTATGAAATTAGATATTGATATTTCATGTGATTATTCGACTAGTAAAATATACATATGAATAATAAATTGCATTATTGGATTTATCATTTCAATATTATGATAAATTTTATGATTAAAGGGCTTGTGTTTTAGTCTTATAAATTTACTTAAATGTTTATTCTTATTTATGAAAGTTTTGGCTATATTTTCATCATTACTGAGGATCTGATCTCACCTCATTCTATGTTTTATTTTACCCAGGATGTGAAAATTATATTATGAATCACTTTCAGGGATAAGATATAGTATATGAGTGTGTTTAATGGCGGCACAATGTTGTTGTTTTTCATTTAATAATGTAATGTAAATCTTATATATCTATCTAGTACTTCTAAGTCTACAAAACTGATCGGCCTTTCGAGAATTGATCCATTATAATTAGGCCACTATTATGTCTTAATTCCTCAACTCTGGTTAACTAGGTTTGGGGTATTAAAGTAGGTATAATAGTATGTTTAGTATAAACCATGGGAAATATATTTAAAAAACTCTGATTAGAGAAATTTACCATAAGATAGACTTTGAATATTAGTATAGAAGAAATCCAATAATTTTGTTAATGTAGAGATTTTTGCGAATTTTCCAAACAATATATCCTAGTCTTGGTTACGAGAATATAGATGTGGCTCTAGAACATATGTATTTAGGGGTAAAACCCAAAAACAATGCATTGAGATTGACTCAAACAGAAATGAAGGAATGAAAACGGGACTTACTACACTCTTCGTTACGACACTCTTGAGGGATACACTTTGGATAATTTCCATTTTCTTTACAAACTGATTTGAAGTATTTTAATATAAGATGAGAATAAATAACCATGGTTAATACAAAGGTGTTTTAAATTAAAAATAAGGTGTAATGATATTCTCCAAATGATTTGACGACTATTTTTACTCACACTATGATTTCTGGTTTTAGTCAATGGTTGGATTCCAAGGAAGTCGTAGTAACATAGAACATGATGTACTAGGTAGACATAGTGGTGGAAATGAGTAATGAAATAGAATGTTTATTGGTGTAAAGATATTGTGTTCATGATGAAACATTTTTCAAAAAATATGAGCAAAAAAATATACATTAACCAACTCCCAAACTCGAAAAAGAAGAAAAAGGAAGAGAAAAATAAGATCCCAAATAGTGGAGACCATGGAGAAAACGAAGCTCAATTTCCACCATGAAGGAAATATGGAAGGAGACACCCAAGAAAGTGTCTCCATGGAAAAAAGAAATTCTTTATGTTTGGGAAATAAGGAAATAATGTAAATAATTGTGGTTTTCATGTTGTTAACTTTCACCTGATCCTATTTTCTATCCCTCTCCATCAAAAACATGACACTTTATTTATCTTCCATATCCATGTTTTCATACATGGAATCCTAGTATGGGTTATCTCGTGTCACCTTTGTACTTCTCTTTCTTTCTTTTAAAATTATAGTTTTATTTACTCTTTTTCCGATGTGGGACTTTCAATTGTGTTCCCAAGACCAATTTTAAAATTGTGAGAATGCAATTTTCTAATGGGGGGAAGAATGTAACACCCCGAGATTTCATAGAATGTTATTTTCTTTAATATAATTATATAGCTTGTGCTACACGCAAAACTGAGTTCGAGCACACCAAGACTAACCAAACTAGCCATTCAAAAAGCAGTTATGAATATAATTAACATCATTTTTAATTTTATATACTCCATATAATTTTAAAATTTATATTATGTGTTTCTTATACATAATATAAGAACAAATTCAATTATTCAGATAAATGAAGTATTTTTCAAAAAATCAAAATTTACAGCCTTTTAATGGAGAACTGATTTTAAATCCATTATTTGACACTATTATATATTAAATTTGACAAAATACATTTATACTTTAGAAGTGTGGAATAAAAATTTCATTCGGATAAATTTTCAGTTCTTTTTTGATAGCTTTCATATTTTGATGAATACAGAAAAATAAAAAATTTTAATTGAAAACAAAGTTTTAAATCAAAATAATTTACAAAGTTAAATTATACAGTTGAATGGTTTTGAAGTATTATTAGATTATATTTTTGTCATTTAATACAATGTTGGTCCTTTGATGTAATTTTACATTTAAATTGGTCATAAGCACGTATCAATCTTCTGATAGTTTTTAATTCTCAAAAACCTGCTTTCTGGTTTTGACCATGGGAATATTTTTTTAAAAATTAATTAATAAAACTTATATGTTTTGAATTTGTTAAAATATACATCATTTTTAAATTTGGAATATCAAAATTCGATTTGGGATATTTTTTCTATTTTTCTAAAAACATTGAATTCTTGGTGAAAAGTTAAAAACTTTGGGTTATTATTCAAAGTTTATTTTTTATTTAAATAATTACTTTAAATTTAATTTTATTTAATGTCAAAATAGATACATATTTCTAATGTTAGTCCAATGTAATTCATTGAAATCATTAAATAATAAGATCAGATAAATATAATTTTATTGAACTTTATACCATCTTTTACTCACCTTCTAGGCACATTTGCAAATTTGGATAAAACAAAATTTTACCTCTTCTAAAAATTGAATTTCAAAAATCTGAGAGACATGGTTGACATCAGTAAGTAAGATGTTGTTCAATAGTATGAAAATAATTTTTGGGGAATAGTACCTTTTGAATTTTATTTACCCCGATTTAATGAAATATGGTAATTAAAGGTAAACATGATTTTATAATTGTCCCAACACTTGTCCTAATTCTATTGGATAAGTTTTTTTCGACCAAAATAAACCTTAAGAATAAAATATGATCGTTTTTATCCCCATGGATTTGATTATGAAATTTATTATTATTTTATTTAAAGAACAGTTAAAAGTGTTAAATTCAAATTTTATTAACTAAAAAAATTTTAATATAAGATTATATATAACATAAATTTGACTATAAATGTAAATTAGAAATATAATAAGATTACCAACATCATGGTATTATATTTATAATTTTTAGACATTAAATAATTAAATTTATTTATGACACAATGATGATGCAGTAATGACCTTATTAATGAAATAATAAAATAATTGATGTCATAAATATTAAAATAAATGTAAATTGAGAATTTTAATGCATTAAACTAATTTTATAGGTTAATATGAAATTTTAGGGTTGATTAAAATAATTTTTTTAGAAGTAATCATGTTTTTATGACTTTCACGAAAACCAAATACTAAATAGTGTCAAAATTGACATAAATGTGTTTTTAAAACAAATACTATTTAATTAAATTATATAATAGTCATAAAAATCAATGGTTTTGTCAAAGGAATCATATAATCATATATATGTCATTAAATAATCACTTGAGTTTCTATTTTCCTTCTATTGTATGTTTGTTAACTACGAAATATAAAAATAAAAGAACACTTGTTAAATTTTAAACTATTTTACTAAGACTTAAATCTAAAAGGTAAGGTTAATACTGTTACCTAAAATTTTCTAAAACCTATTTGTTGAGAATTTTTTCGTCCCATCCCCACCTTATCCTAGAAATAAATTTTTTTTGAGCCATTATAAACCAAAGATGATTTTATAATAAAATAATATTTCAAACATTCCAAAAGTGACTCACACCTCTCTTATAAAAGGTTACTTTACCTTATATTAATTTCATATCTCCAAATCCTTTTTTCATGGACAACCCCTCCTCAAATATCCTCCCAACTACCCTCACGTCTACTTATAGGCCTTATTTTCATAAGAAATCCAACTTATGGAGCCCTTTTGTTCAAATAAAAGGAAAGAACCTGAAGAAGAGGTAATTACATCATCACCTCTTTCGAAGTTCTTTTCTTCTCTCACATCCTCTTTCTTTGTTGTTTAAATAATAAAATAATAACCCAAGTACCTCCTACATATTGAGATTTTATTATAAATATGGTACAACTATATTAATTATTCTATCCATCTTAAAAATGATAAAGTTATCATACGTGTGTATATACGGGTTACCATCTCCATGTCGTGGTGTAGTTTTCTATTCAACATTTCATTATTAGGATGGGTATAATAATGAGAATAAATGATGCAAATAATAAATATATCATGTTAATTATTCTTTATATATAATACACAATCCAATTACAAATGATTTCACAACTAATAGAATGACATTGTCGCTCGTGCGTACGTATGACTTACCGTATCCACGACGCGATGAGATTTAATTTCTCCCTGTAACCATTCAAGAATATTTTTCATTTTATAATTAAAATAATTTTTAAAAATATAATATAATTCTTCATATGAATCAAATACATTCTATCCATAAAAAACATGACTTATATAACAAAACATAAAAAGGAAAACGAATCAGTTAACACCCAAAACAATGATACTACTGAAATGGTATTAACCAATAAATATTATAAGATCATATATAATATCATATTTATGTATGTGGTTATTTTATAATTTAATAAAAATAATTTAACTATTATACAAAAGGTTAACGTATAGTCAACTATGTAAAAGTTCAAGGTAAGGAGGTTTTCATCCCACTTTTTATTCCGGTGAGATTCATGTTATATTTGCTACTATTTCCTTTTGAGTGGTGTATGTAATACCCATTATTGTATTCATTGTGTAATATATTTTAATTTATGTGTATTTATATATTCATTGTATTATTCTTATTTAATAGAGGGTATGTTTTGTTAGTTGCCAAATCAGTAAGGGAATTTCTAATTTCAGTTTCCACTCATTGGGTTTTATGAATACTTTATTGATTATTTTACTCCAATATTTTGTGTGAAATAACTATTTATTTATATATATAGTAATTTCCCCTTCTCTTTGAGTGGTGTACTTTTGATACCCATAATCACTGAATTTATAAATTCTCTAGTCATTGATATAAACTTGATAAGGGTAATCGTAACTCAATTTCCATTCATTAAGTTAAACATCAAAGTTATTGGTTTTGTTTTTTCATGAATTTTTATGAATTTCCTCTGAATTATTTACACTAAATATCCAATAATATTTTTTGTATTTATATTTTCCACACATAATTATTTCATTTATTTATCTTTAATCTATGGATACGATCTTTATACAGGATTTCATCTACATTTACATTCCATTGATAATTCTTTTCTATTATGTGCCAATTTAATTTTATAAGCTGTATATACTATCCTTTGAAATATTATATTATGAATACCTTTGTTATCATGATATTTTAATCTTTTGATTAATTTTATTCATCAATTATTTGTATTCAATCATCACCCATTTGTTCCTGAACTCTTTAAATAAAATATAATTTTAAATGTTTTAAATAATTATTATTCTAAATATTTATCCTTAATGTCCATGTTTTAAAAATGGTATTAAGGATTTATTTAGGTGGACATGAATGTTTTAAAATTAAAATTCCTTTCAAAATTTTGAATGTTATATGGGAAACTTTGATTCAAAAATCTCTTTTAAACAACTTCTTTAATAAATATTCTCCCTTTTAAATGTTTTCATGAAAAAAGTGATATTTCTCTCACATAGTTTTACTGAATATTTTTGTCTATGTAAATATACATCATTGAATTTTATTCTTTATTGAGGTTCATTTATTATAATACAATATTCCATATTGTATTGAATGTGTTATGTTTGGTTGTGGATGTGTTATTTTTATACCATTCATGGTTTATGGTAAAAGTATTGATATTTTATATTTTATTTTTAATATAAATGTTTAGATTATGTTCACACTTTTCATATGAGGAATGCATTGGAATTAGTATGTGATGGGTGGGGCCCGCTATATCCCCTCGCTGCATCGATAGGTCTTAGGAGACAAAAAAGTGTCTCGGCACAAGGCGTTGAAAAAATTATTATCTCTACTCTTGGCATGAGGACTTGACTATGTGGTTTTGATGTCCATCATAATACATTCCGTCATTATAAAATTAGCTATAGATATTACATGTGATTATTCGACTAGTATAATATCCATCTGAATAAGTAAATGGAATTATTTTATTTATCTTTCCCATATTATACTAAAGATTAAGATTAAAAGGATTCTATTTTAGTCTTTTACATTTCTTTAAATGTCTATACTTATTTATGAATGTTTCTACTATATTTTTATCCGTACTAAGTATATGAGCTCACCCCTTTCTATGATTTATTTTACCTAAGATGCTAATAAATATATTATGAATGACTTTTAGGGATAAGAAAAGGGATATGAGTGTGTTCAAAGAATACACAATGTTGTTGTTTTTCATTGCAAAATGTAATGTAAAACTTATATATGTGTCTAGTACTTCCAAGGCTACTAAACTGATCAGTATTTTGGGACCTGATCCCTTGGGATCATGCCAATGTGATGTTATAATGCACTAAATCTGGGTAACTAGGGTTCGGGCATTACATGGAAACTCATATAAAAACATCTATTTCGATTCCTCAAGAATTGTATCATACACATCCATGAGAAATGTAAATCGATTTTTGTTGGGTGTCTTCACCTTGAGTGTTTATTTTACATTGACCATTTTGAATTCTAGCATCCACAAACATGAATCTAGTCATTCATTCCATGGTTTTGGTTACTATTTTAGATTATATTGGGAATTCATTAACATATACACCTTGATTTTGTTGTTTCAATGATGAAAGATAACCTTATATTCAATATTTACCTCCTTGTAGATTATATTATTCATGAATGTTGTTTTCATTCCCAAATAATAAGTATTGAATTGTATTAAAATTACTATCACCCAAAGATCCATATTGACTCAATCAATCAACAATTCAAAAACAAATAATAAATATTAACACCTTCCATTTTATAATATCCTTTATTCACCAAATGTTCCTTATTTTGAATCATATTTCAATTTTCACTGAATCTGTTCATAATGATCTACTATGTTATGATCACATTGTGATGTTCATGATACTTTATGATCACAAAGTGGATTTTTTTTGGGTTTGATCCAATTACAAATCCATGGACCCATCCCATTATTCTAATCATCCCACATCATTAAGATTATTATTATTCCTTCTCCTAAAACATAAATTATTATTTTCAAAAGAACTTTTAAGGATAGTGTGAAAAACAACAAAATTCTAATCCAGGAAAACATTTTATGTGGACAAATGTTTTAAAGGGAATAACTATATTGTTCAAGAAGAAACTACACAAATAAGGGTCTTTAATATTATCAACATGAAATTACCTCCATTGAAGCCACAATTTGGTATTCGGTCTTGGGAAGATTTTAATTGCTCACTTGAATAAACCTATGGTTCAACTACTCATGTAAGTATATTTATCTGGTGGTATGGGGAATTACTGACAAATCATCTATAGGTTTGGAAAACACCACCCCGTGTAGGATGAAATGATGTACCTAACACCACACCATGATCATTAACATTATTTCGTGCTAGAATCAGTTGAATCAAACAAATTGATTTCATCAAAGGCTCTTTTTTCACCATTGCTAATATACTGTTAAAATGAAAATTAGATAAATTATATATCTCATTTTTAATAAAAAATGTATTAATTTTAGAGGTAGAATTTTAATACATGTGAATTTTAATGACACCCAAATATAATGACACAGGTTTTTCATCCAAAACAACTGAATTTCTTAAATTCAATATGAAATAAATCATTACTTTTACAGTTTTTAGGTGGATACTAGAAATATTATTACTAAGGTGATGATCATTGATAGAATTTATCATGTCAATAAAATTTATTCTTAAGAAAATATTGACCTTGAAAAACATTTAAATATATTCCCATAATTTCATCATGGAGAAGTGTTTAACAAAGAGTTATTACAAATCGTCAGTATCTTTCCAACTGAGTGCACAGAAATAAGTAATGTGTGCTATATATTTATTAATTTGGTCATGGAGGATAATTTTATTTCACCATATCCTCTATTTCAAAAGAATAATTGATGGTTTAATAAAGGGACTTCAAAAATTATCAATGCACTTTTGTTCATTGATGTTATTTTCACACATATTTTCCTAGATTTATCATAAGTTTAGTTGTCTAGTAGAGCTTAGGTATTACATGGATAATTTATCACCATATCCCCCAGGTTCCATATATTAAACCTCCTCCCAAATAGTGTTTTCTGTTTCCAAAATCATCCACCCATGAAATTACAATAGATGAAAAAAATATTTTTCAGTCACACCAAGAATGAATCAATGAATAAAATTAAATGACACCACCATGAACTATGTGGACCTAAAAACCCATCTCTATAGATATAAATGGGGAAATTTTAGTTAACCCACTGTGTGGGATAAGTGGGTATATAATTTATCTAAGTGGGTTTTCCCAATCTACAATCAATGTTTTCTTCTATAATAATGGACCCAATTCTACCTCCATAACACTAATATACTAATAGACTAAACAACGTATGGGAAACAACTAATATTTAAAAAAAATTATTCTAAATGTCTCATTAAATGATGATTACTAACAAAAACAAGATACAATAACAAAATTTTGAAAAATATATATACACAAAATGTTAAAATAAAGTATAAATATATTTTATAAATTGGGAAATATATGTTAGATTAAGGGAGTTTATTTCAATTTTACATGGGTGTATGGGAACATTGTTTTCCTAATATAAATAATTTAATTAATATCTTTATAGTTATATGACACACAGTTTTATTATGGAATTTTCTAACAAGACCAACAAACTCAACTATTTCTACTCTATATGGGTTTTGGGTTTCATGGACTCAACCATTTTTTATTCACAATTATTCATATGTAAATATTTAAATCCCTATTTTCAATTAATTCATGGGTTTATGGATTGATCCCCAAGATTTATTATAGAGACCCTCTTTTCCCATTGTAATCCTTAAAAATATTTCTATATATTTTTTTAGATCCTATTGCTAATACGGAGTATGATTCTGATGCCTGATGTGCTTGGAATTCATTTCATAAAAATATTTTACATATTTTATATTACATATGTACTATTTCATAAATAAAATGGATAACTCTTAAATGGAATTTTGGATCAGAAATTTTAGACCATGGTTAAGTTTGGAACCAAATTTTTATAATAGGTGTGACCAGAAATTGGTCCAAAATGAGTGTTTGAATAAAGGTGGATGTGGGAGGGTGTGTTTAGTTATATAATTAATTAATTTTATTTATTTATGTAATTAACCTAATTATGATTTCATATGTCAAAACATCATTATGGAAGTATCTCTAGGGTTAGCTGCATAACCCATGGATAATTGCATAATGACTCATTCTGCCTCTTCATTGGATAGAAAACTCTCTGATGAAGAATGACCAAAAATGATATAGGACACCCAAATTCATGGAAAATGCCCTTACTGATTGAATTATTGAGCATGATCATCCCTTTGATTTTTTCCAATTTTTTAATTTCTATGAACCCATTTACAGATATAATTTATAATTCATTATTTTCTCCCCCCGAATCATCCCAATTGTATCTGTTGTCCAAGAACACATTTCCAAAGATTGTAAAACCATTGTCATTGTGCCTTTTCCCACAAATTTCTCTTGTAATTCATAGTTGGTTCATGGGTTCAAGATTTTACATTTCTGCTTGGAAGCGAGCCTGATCAGACCACCTATTTCATGATTTTTCTATGTGCATCAAATAGATTAGTGATTGAGGATAAAATTTCATTTGACTCATGGTATAACAGGTATTTTTTCATTGATGTTCAATCCAAGTCAACCGAGGTATAATGGGTGGTTTGCAGTACATTTGGAGAACAACCTGGATAAACTGATATCAGATCTCTGACCAAATAATAGACATAAATGAATTAAATAGGCTTTTATATAGATTTTATAAGGCTTTGGGCATGGATCGTCATGGAAATTATGAATGTAGATTTAAGAGAATAGATTTGAGTTTCTTCCAAAAACATGACTAAACATCATCTAGTCCGAAAAACACTTTTTTGTAGGTCCCTATAGGTTGTAGCTAGGTTTTCACTAATGTAAAATATGACACGTTCTGTAGCTAGGATACACTCCATGTGTCCTTCCCTAAGATGAACATTCCTATGGAAGAGTACACAGTAAGGATCTTGGGTGTCATAGACACACCATGTATGCCATCTACAGGTCATGTATCCCTATAGGGGCAGTGATCTATGTACCTATATGGACACAACCAAGTGATGGATTGGGACCAATGGCCATGGGGAACCCTTACACATCTTTTCCCCCTTCATTCATTTTTATAAATTCTTCAAACTCTGGTATCTCTTTCATTTGTACAATGATTTTGTCCCTCAAATAGGCTATATTGATTTGTTTATGAATTGAACATGATGGTTCCAACCATACTGGATTTTGAGGTATTATGTGAGATGTTCAAGGAATTACACTTATTTAGGTGATGCTCAGTGATGTCAGTGAGCAAGTAGGATCATCAGTGGTACTAGAGTGGCACCCTCTTACTATGGTAGAAAATGGTCCCCTGTATATCTATATAGTGGAACCCTCCTATTGTATTGTGAATTGTTCCTCTATCTATTCCTAGAGTTTCAACATCCATCTATGTTAGGTATGGGTCTTCTACCTATCCACCAAGGTTAACCCTCTTATAGATTTGGGGAATGGGTCTACGCCTATGAGCATGGAACCCTTCGGATGGACTGGGCATAGTTCTTCTATATGATATCTGAGTGGAAAAATCTGGTTCTATCAATGCATGGGTCCTCAAATACTAGAGTTAATCCCTCCAAATTTATTAGGCATGGGTCCCCTATAGATTGCTAGAGTGGAACCCTCCAGCAGGACTGGGCATGGGACATCTATTCTTCATTAGAGTGGTACCCTCCATCTGGGCTAGGCATGGTTCCTCTATCCTTTACTTGAGTGGAACCCACCTATCAAGATAGGTCATGGGAAATCTAGTTATCTACTAATTAGAACCCTCTTATTTTACTAGGGCATGGTTCATCTACCTATATATTGTATTCCCATGACTATAAAAAATATTTGCGAGGTGCGACTTAACATGGATGTATTTTTGGTGGGAAGATGTGTGACATGTTGGGCATTGTAGATGCACTTCTATAACTGATTACTCTCTTTCATGGGATGAGATGTAAGATGAATATACCCTTCTCTTTCAGTTGGGTTTCTTTAGTTTGAGAATATATATCTATGTCTATATATATATGTGTGTGTACCATTTTGTTAGATGTGTACTCTCTTTCTTTGGGTTGAGCTATATTCATTCTATCTATTCATATCGTGTCTCTTACTTCTCCCCTTTATATTATGGGAAATCATTCAATAGTTTTATATGCTCACCCCTTCATGGGATTTTTCCTCCACATGTCATATATTATGCTGATGATGCATAGGTCGGGGGTGAATATAGAGAAGTTTAGTGACACGTGGTGCATTGGACCACATATGATGGTCGGATCATGGAGATCATGATATGGACTCTCTTATTAATTTTATATTATAGTTTTTTAAAGATGGTATATCTTTCAGGTTGGGTTTGTATATTTTTCCTTTACTTTTTAGTTCAATCTGTTGTACTCGTATACACCCTATTGGTTTTATGTACATGGTTTATATTATAACAATTGTAACCTTTCATGATTATTCATATCCACTTCTACACTGAGATGGTTGGGTGAGTTCATACAGGTACATTAATAAAATTCACCCCATGTTAGATAATTCTTTTTAGTACATGTCCCCAGCACCATATCTATGGCGATGGTCTTCGAGTAGTTACATCTTGAGCTTTTTTGGGTGATTTCATGATATATTGGTATAAGAGGTGGTTTGATCATTGGTAAGGTGTTTGGAGTAGTCCCCTTGTGATGATTTGGTTGGGATTTAGGGAAATAGTGTCAACATGTCTTGAGTGTGGCTCCAAGTTAATAAAATCCAGTGTCAGTGTGGCGGTCTATGTTTACATTCACAAGGATCCTGACTAACTCCTTGTCAACTCAGCATTTTGATACATTAGTTGTAGGAATCAAATGGTATATAAATAATATAGGAATGATTATTTTTTTGGCCTTTGTTGATTCAGCTCCCCATTGTGTGTCTATATATATATATATATTATCATCTAACTATGGTACATAGTGATTTATGTTTTTTTCTTAAAGCCTCCAGTAATACAACTAGCAAGGTTATCAGTTATAGATCATGATGATGATTTGGTGAGTTATGAGGCCTTAGTTTAGTTTCTATCCCACAGAATCCTACCTCAGGGTGGGAAGGTAGTAGAAACCCCACCTGGTGATTAGTAGATCATACCAGCAAGGTAGACTGAGGATGTGTGTAATATTATAGAAATCTTTGAGTTCTAGTGCTAGAGGGTGCTGAGGTTCTATATTGACCTAGATCCCTAAGCAGTGGACAATTAGGTAGATTTAGTTATCCATTCCCTCAAGCTTATCTGTACATAGAAGAGTCGTTTTGTTACATTGGAAGCTATAATTTTCTACAGAGTTGCTAGGATCTTGTGGAGTTTGGTAAACAAGATGCACTATCAATCGACACTCTCAGGGCCTAACATCCAACATTTGTTCCATGAGAATTATTTACCTCAATGTTTTTACTCAGTTTAGATTTAGGATCTTCTAGAGATATAATTGGGATGGATTATAATGGATGAGTATGATACGATGTTCACATACCAATCATACTACTCTCTTGACATGATTCAGGATACATATTTCTGAGCACATAAGTTTACGATGGGACTGTATAGAGATATTTGTTCTAATGTACTACCCCAGGGGTAGTATAAAGGACACAAGGTATTTGGTACACTATGTATTTTGAACTATCACTAGGTGATATAGAGTTTAGTTATCTATAGAATCTATAATATTCCATTTAATAGGGTCTCGACATAGAATATATTCCCTTGATTGGACTTTGGCATATTATCTAGGGCAGTATATGGAATGAGGAAAACATGGAGAGAGGTTTTGATATAGTTGTGATAGGTGTGGTCACATTGTGTGTTAATAGCTACCTAAATTGATGAGGAGTGTAAATAGATAGTTTCTAGAATGTCATGGAAGAGGAAACAACATTATTAGGGATCTTCTAGGCTAAGGCAGGGTGTCCCCAGGGTGGAGTAGGCGGAAGTGGAGTCTGTGAATCTCCATAATTATGAATTTGGGGTGGTTGGTGATGTTATGATATCATTCCACCACCACCACCAGGCGGCACGTGTCGGGCTAAGGTAGGTATTGGTCGGGGAAATTGATAGATGTAGTACATAGTGGATTATAACTTAGTAGATAACCATATGATTAGAGGTATAATATTTGTTTATTCTAATCTTTCCATAGTACTAGTATAATTTTTTTTGTGTCATTAATTTATCTATATACTCCTTGTGTGAGATCTAAAACCTCTAGTTGTGGTGTTATCCCTACAGCTTTGTCTTGAGGTTCCAATGGGGACTGATTCTTCTATATCGATTATCATCAAGTAGCGTGATCCATCTCTTGGTGGAGATAAGTTAATTTATGACCTTTTTGTCATTATGATGGAAACCTATTAAGTCATATTGGGTATGGATCGGTTTTTCATGGACAAAGCACATATTTTATATCATGGAGGATGAGTCACTTTCCTTCATACTAATCAGATGAGATTCACCCTTGTGGGTGGGAGATAATTCATTTTAGAATGAGTGGTTTTTAAGAGAATGAAGTTGTAGCCCATCATCCATTAGTTCTTTAATATATCCCTTGGTGTAGAAGGCCCTTCAAAAATCTAGATTCCATCAGTTATGTAGGGTTTTATGGATTTCTTCTCTGAGGATGTTATGGGACTACCTCTAAGTAAGGATATATATATATTTTTTCTCAAATTCTATCTGTGTACTACTTCAATATCTTCTATGGAATATCATATGGTCTCTAACAATCATATAGAGCTATGGTTGTTGTTAGAGGAACTTCGAGAGAGAGGCTTCATTAGTCCATGTGACTCCCCCAAGAATGCACCAGTGTTTTTCATGAAAAGGGGGAATGAAATCTTATGACTTTGTGTGGGTTATCATTGCATGAACTAGACCACTATAAATAACAAGTACCACTTTCCAAGTATTGATTACCTATTTGAACAGTTGAGAGGTGCATGATGGTTTTGGTTGATCTATCTGAGGATTGATAACTACTAATTGATGGCTCATGAGGCTGATATTAAAAAGCTATCATTTTGATGTTGTTGTGGACATTATAAGTTCCTAGTGATTCTCTATGGTGTGATTAATTCCCACCCCATTCTTATGGATTTGATGAAATAGATCTATAATCCTTATATAGAAATGTTTTTTGTTGTAATCGTTAAATAAATTCTCAAATTAAATGCGTTAATGGGGGATCATTCAGATCAATTGTGGATGTCCATAGATATTCTTTTGGAGATTCGGCTTTATAGTAAGCTCTGTAAGTGCCAATTCTAGATTCATGGAGTTAAATTTCTTGCGAATGTCATTTCGGATCATGGTTTGTCCATGAAACAGTTGATGATTTATGGATTTATTACGTGGGATCCACCCAAGATCTTGTCATAGGTGTGGAGTCTTCTTGTATTAGAGGGGTACTACATGATGTTTTTGAAAAACTTATCCAATAATTGTTTCCATTTGAACACCCTAGAATGAAAATGGAACCCTATTACCTATACTAACCAATGCTAGAGGTCCTTCGAGTAGTAGAGGCTAAGGTTGACTACTGATCTTATTTTGAGACTAGCTGAAAAGGGTCTGGAGAACATAGTGTAGTGGTGCTAGTTGGAGATCCTATATAAATATGAATTGAGATGGTCTATAATTTGGAGAAGTGTAATGTGGTTGGACATTCCTTATGAGGAAGCCCCAATCATGTTTCAATCAGGAGGCTTCTGAGAAGTTCGCTTCCCTATAGATAACCCTTGATGTGGAGGGTTCGACTTTTATTTTGTCAATGGTGTTGAATCCCTCTCTCAATCAATATGTGTGAGTATCCCAATTTTGATACATCAACTTTGAGGCCATGTGAGACTATATAGACTTAGCAGATTCACCCAATTGATTTTCTAAAGGTGGGAATCACAACATCATTTTCAAGGGATGGCATGTGGTCCCAATCATGATGTGGGGGGAGGTAATTCAAGAATTCCAAACATCTCATTTGGATATAAATCCTGGTGTAGGGAATGTTTAAATGAACCATTAGTGGTATTTTTGGTGGGCTCATACGATATGGAGAAAGTCTAAGTTCATCTCTCAGTGCCACACATTTCAGTAAGTAAAGTCAGAGCATCCGATTTCATTAGGGTCGTTGTTGCCTTTTTAGATCACGGGGTGGAAATTTGATGATTGACCTTGGATCATTATGATAGGTCTTACAAGGATATTTAAGGGACATAACACTATTCAGTTGATATTTAATAGATTCATGAAGCTGTCACACTTCATTTCTATCAGGGAGTAGAGTTTGGTGGAGTTTTTGGGCCAAATGTACATAGAAGATGTATTTTCACATTCATTATTACCTTGATTATTGCCTCCAACCACGATGTGATTTTCATTTCACAATTTTGAAGAGTCCTACGAGAGGCTTTCATGACCAAGATGAGGATGAGTTTAGGCTTCCCCCGTAGATTTATAAGAAGACCAAGCACACTATCTAGGTGTTGGAGGATATGTTGAGGGATTCTGTGTTATCTTTGTCCAGAGCATGGAGAATTACTTTCTCTCAGTAAATTTTTCAAACGAAAATATCTACAACTCTTCTATATGTATGGAAGATTTCATGTCCATGTATGGTAGACCATTCATATAACCCTTGTGCATGATATATATCGGTGTGGCAGATCTTTTCTGGTAATATATGGTGTAGGTATGGAGGGAGAAGGTCTAAGTTATCTGTGAATAGATGAGGATATCCTAGAGTAGGAAAAATCATATTATATTAAAACAGTAGACCCCTAGAGTTCGAATAGGGAGAGAATGTTTTCCAGAGACTCTCCCAAAAATGATAATTTTATGTATTATTTTGGAGAGGAATGATATCCCAGAGGTTTGTTGGGATGTTTTAGATCATGTAGATGGTTGGTGAGTTTTCTTACTTCCATGACCTACCCCTACGGTTGGAGTTGGTGCACGTCGTATTCCTTGTGTCGTAGATGAGTAGATACATGCATGACTCCAGGGATGTTATTGACTAGGGTGAGATGAACATCGAAGATCGAGCAACATTTTCAGTTCACCTAATGTAAATAGAGGATCTGGAAGAGAGAACCATGCGTGGACATACCATCCCCTTGGTTCTTGTGTCGTGGTTGTAAGAGAGTTTGTAAGAGATATCCTGGAATAATATGAGATAGAGGGTATGGTGGTTTTTAAATAAAAATGGATAACTCTAAAATAGAATCTCATAGTATAAATCTGAGACTATGGTTGAGTCCCGGACTTTATGTTTACCCTCTGCGTGCCCTAACACAGGATAGCGTCAGGTGTTTGGATAAAGGTGTCCATCAGCGAGTGTATTTATTTTAATAAATAATTAAATTTATTTCTTTCTATTATTAACATAATAATGATTTCATTTATAAGATCATTTTTATGTCCTGATCTACAAAGTTAGCTTCATAACTGTGGGATCATTACGTAGTGACTTCTTCCTTATTTTCATGGGCGAGTATGTTCTTCAAAGATAAAAGATCCAAAACGATGTATTACTCATAAATTCATGAACAATTACCTTATTTATTAAATTTATTGACCATTATTATCCCTTCCTTTTATCTTTACTAATTTACAGACTTCACATGTTCCTGTGTACATATTTAATTGATAATTTATTTGTTTCTCACACCATATATTCCCAATTCTATCTATTAGATTGGAATTCTTTATCAATTATTTTTAAGCCACTATTATTTTCCATTTATCTGATAAATTCTTTATTTTATCCATCACTCGAACATGGGGTTAGAATTTCACATTTTTTTGTATGATAGAGCCTGATCGGACACAAAATTCCTTATGGTTTCATATGCGATGAACAGATCGATGATCAAGGATAGAATTTGGGGTGAATAATGGTATAACTGGTGTTGGTTTCGTGGATCTATGATCTAAGAAAACAATGGTGAAACAATAGGTTATTGGTATTTATTTCACACCACTGAGATGAGTCGATATCCAATTTATGACTAACGGATGGGCAGAAACAAATAATATAGGATTTAACTCTGATTTTGTAAGTCCTAGAGGTGTGGATCTCCATGGTAGAGGTGAATCTAGATTCTAAAAAATATATCTGAGATTCTATGGAAAACATGACTACATGTCATGTAGTCTAAAGAACAAATTTATAAAGTGGCTCGGTTACAATAATAGCTATTTTATCTAGATGTTAAATATGACACGTCATGCGGTTGGACCACACTTCATGTATCATTCACTGGGTAGGAAATTCACGTGGTGGAGTGTATGAGAAAGAAAATGAGTGGCATATGAACACTTTCTATACACTTTATATGATGTGTATCCTTATATGCGATATGAGATGTGTACCTATAAGGACACAGAAATGTGATGGAATAGGACCAGATAACTAATGGGACCCCATACATTCCATGTCCCCCTTCTTCCCATTTGAGGAAACCTCAACATCTCATACCTCATTTGTTTGGACTTGAATTATTTCCCACAAGTAGACTATACTAACTATTTATCCATATAGAACGTGACGATGTCCTTGGTAGTGGATTTTTAGATACTATGCGAGATTATCTAGTAGTGACACTTATTTATGTGACACTTGACGATGGTAGTGATCAGGTGTGATCACTCGAGTTTCTTAAGTGGCACACTGTTATTGTGAAAAGGAATAGGTCCTCTACCTAAATATAATGTGTCACCCTTCAGCGTGATAGATAATGGTTCATCTCATTACTTCTTGAGTGTCCCTCTCCAGCTGGGGTGGACATTGATCCCCCACCTATCCATCATGTAGCACCCTCCTTCGGGATCATATAATGGTTTCTCAATTATGAGAGTGTCTCCCTCTAGCTAGGTTGGGAATGGTTCCTCTATCTTCAATCTGAGTGGCACCCTTCTGTTGTATCAGGTCATGGGTCATTGACTATTATAGTGTCACCCTCAAGCTAGGATGGTTTTGGGTCCTATACTGACTACTAGAGTTTCACCCTTTTCTAGGGAATGGCATGGGTCCTCTACCCACCATTAGACTGGAACCCTCCAGCTGGGATAGGCACTGGTCCTCTGTCACTTTCATGAGTATGAACCTCCTATCCGGATAGTCCATGGGACATCTATCTATCTAAATTATGGAAACCCCATGTTTTTATAGTTCATGGGTCCTCTTCTAATAGATTATCTCCCCCCAACTGTGTGGAATAGTGGTGTGGTGTGTCTTGACATGAATGTTTTTATTCTGGCAAGAAACATGAGATGTTGGCAATCACTGATGGAATTCAGGAACTAATGGCACTATTTCCTAGGTAATTTTTGGATGTGGAGATATTATTCTCTCTCTTTTGGTGTAATGAACCAACCAAAGTTGACCCCAAACCTATCCCCCATACCGATCTATGGCATGACCTGACGGGCATTCCTGATCCCCAGGGGCGGAAAAACTGGTGTCGGGTATCAACAGAGAGGCAATAGAAACATTTCTCCCAACAAAAATAAATAAAATAAACAGTGTAAATATAGACAAATCATCCAACAAAGATAAATAATAATATCAACGAATTTTACAAAGATGAAAAATACAACCAAACTATCCAATAAAATCCAAACTAAAAACTGACTACCCAATATCTCCATGTGATCTTGAGGGTCACCCTTCGATACCAAGAACAAATATATCCCCTGACAATCATGACCCAATTGATACCTAGACCACAAGCTACAAAGAATAGAAAAATATGGTCTTGATTATTAAAACACATTAGGGATACCCAACCTATCTATTCACAATGCACTTTATTTAAAATAAGAGAAACATCAACCTCATGTTTGAAATACAATGTAATATTTTTTCACACATTTTCCATAAAAAATCATTTTCCATTTTTGTTTTTACTATTCAAACCCACTTTTTTCAATGAGGATCAGTGTTCATTTTTTAAGAGAAAGGTGGCATTTCATTGCTGAAAGAAGAAAAGGGGTTAAACATTTCCAAACCCATTTGAAAAAATTTATCATTTTAAAATAAAGCCACAATAATCAAGAAATAATGAATTTGATCATGCAACATGGTTAGAGTAAATATATATCGCACATTAATGTTTAACCAAGGATGTATCATAATCCCATTCTATAAGTAACTAATTAAAATAGACATGGGAGGATCCCAATAGTTCAGGAATAATGCAAATCATAATAATAAATGTTGAATCATCCTAGAAACCATGCCTCACTCGATGACATAAAAACACCCTAACATGTTCATCCACAACCCATACGGTCAGACTGAGGGGGAAATCACATATAAATAATATAAATATCCCCCTAATATGGGCCACTAGATAGTGCATAATCTTACTAGTGCATAAATAATTATCTTAAAATTCAATAGTGAAGACGTGTTCTCCATGTCAACATAAATAAAGGGGAGATCCAACCGATTCTAATAAAAAAATTACATACACATAAATAATAATTCACACAATAGGAATCACTTAAGTCACCCCAAGGATCTATCTCTTTCATTAAAAATCATAAATGAAAAAAGAGTACATAATGAGGATCTCCCATTCCAAACTAGTAAATGGGTCAT
Organism: Viscum album; assembly: GCA_963277665.1. NCBI lineage: Eukaryota > Viridiplantae > Streptophyta > Magnoliopsida > Santalales > Viscaceae > Viscum > Viscum album. The sequence goes on along the minus strand of OY728127.1, from coordinate 288,514,600 downwards.
GAGGATTCCACCACAAAGAAATCATACCCATTCACATAAAAAGGAAAGAGAATCATCCAATGAGATTTTTCATAATAAACATTTTCACCATATTCTAAAATGTTCCAAATGGGCCTCAAGAACATTTCACATAACCATCATCTTTTAAATGACTAAATTCATTTCTGAAAAAAGGGTCAAAAAATCCTTTTATATTTCAAAACCATTTGGAAAAATATTCTATTTAATTACTCCCATATCATTTTAAGCCAAAACCATTTTAATCAAAATTCCAAAAGGGTCACTAACTATAAACTCATGCTAACCCCCATTTGAAAGGAAAATACACATTCCATTTAGGCTAGAAACCCCTTGGGAACCCATTCAAGGAACCCAAAACATCAATTCAAATATCATGAATTCATTTATGATTTCCGTCAATGCTTTTTATATTATAAATCACTCATAAAATCCATCTTGTCATTTTCTTAGACACTTTTGGTTCACAATATAACCCAAATAATACATTTGATCACAAAACACGTAAGAGATAATCATTTTTCACACCGAAAAATTCTTCCAAGAATGACATGTCAATATGTAATATTATACTAAGGTGAAAAAATGAAATTGAAGATTCTAAAATAAAAAAGGCTTGTGCAAGGGATACCTACTGCAAATCCATGGCGCTTCAACAATGAACACCCGAAAACACTTCACTAACACTCCAAGACCCAATATCTACCATGAAGAGCCTTAAATAAGGAAAATAATAGAATATGTAAAGTGAACCATAAAATAGGTTCAAGAGACCATGGTAGAAATATATCTCAAAATAAAATAGTGGAAAGAGGAAGATGGAGGAGAGTATATGAGAAAACACTGAGAGATCTACCCCAAAACCTTGATAAAACCCAAAATCTTCAACATGGAAGAAGAAAGTAGGATTTAAGAGAAATTGGAGAGGCATCGTAGGGTCACATGAACTATAGGGAGGAGAGGGAATGTATTTTGGGTTAAAAATAATAATGGGACATACTTTAAATTTCAAAAAAAAAATTGAACTGGGAAAGTCGCATAGTTCCATCGCACGATATACCATACTGTGTGCCAATATTCAACCCCTCATTGGACACACCAGGAACCCTACAAATTTTGGTTTCATGGAATCTTGATCATGTTCCATCTGTTCCAAATGATAATTCCCCAAAATCTCACCTAGCCACATGACTTCTCGGGCTGAGCTCCATGGTTTAACAAACTGTATGCCAACCATGAGCAGGCTACAACCAAACCCAAAACCAAAATTCTCACCAATAAATCCTTATACAATTAAGGAATAACCATGGGATAAATAATAGATAAAGAATAACCTCAAATTTAAAACTCCATCCCACCTGAAACTCAAGAGAAAAATAGATATCTAATAATAAATAAGAAGAAAGGGTGAAAAGAAAAACCCAGGTTCGAAAATTATCCCCACTATAACACTTTCTTCCCCAAAAATGAAACAACATCTTCTAGTAGATCAATTAATGAATAATTAATTTACTTACTCATAATCCAACCTCATCAAACAAAAAAGATCATAACATAGACAAATACAATATACGCCTCTTTCCAGAAACAGAACAACAAACCTCAACTTCCCGAGAGACAATGGGATATTATTGGAACAACCATAATAAAAATACCTTGAACTAGATCATTGGGAACCCTTTAATAAATCCCTAACTCCGCTGAAACTAAAATAAAACATAAAAATAAAATGAGTTCCAAAAGAGGACACTTTGTACTGGACTGCATCTATAACCAACCAAGAATTTCAACACAAGAGTCTAGAATAAACTCCCCACCATTAGGAAAGATTTATCACTAATTTACTCCAAGAGAAATCTGTACGAGACCCATGGTTGGTCTCCCCACAATTAATAACCAATTATCTTAACATAACCAGTTAATTCACCTACATGGGAAAAAACTCTCCACCACAAGAAGAGGAGGGGGAGGGAAATGAAATATAACCACCCCAAATGGTAAAAATCAGGAGGTAAAAACTTTATACAATGTTCGATAACTCACAAAAACATGGGAAACTTCAACAAGAGTGTCTCACCCCATCTTTATAGGCCTAATATAAACTCGAGTTCCCCAAACCCCCAATGATTTCTCACTGAATGAAAAGCTTCACTACAGTTCCTTGGGCTACAAACTTAATGTTTGAAGCATCTATTGCACCACACTTAGGAGATGATAAATACAACACACCAAAAATACATTGTCTTCAGCACACACCTTCACCCAGATAAGGAATTATAAGATGCACATGGCGAACACCACCACCTAAAATAGAAAGACCAAGAATTTTCATCAGTAATGCACTCTATCATTTAAAATATGAATTCTACGAAGATCTAAAATACCCCATTAAATTTCAGACAAGGAAAATTTCATTGGGAAAAACTGCCAAAATAGAAAGAAACATTACAATAGAAATGGAACTTAAACCTAAAATAAGAATAACTCAAATCCAGTGATTTGGATCCACATCGCTTCCTAGAAACACCCCAATAGAAACAGTGTAGGTGACCATGGTTACCACAATCACGATAGAAATTTGGAATGCTCGAACATGAATTCTTATTAGGATCTGGCTTTCCACAATGATGACACACCGTGATTCCTTTCTTAAAAGAATCTTATGGAAGATCCCAAGGGAATTTAATTCCACAAATTGAACCAATAGCATAAGGCCTCTTCCCCACTTTCTTACTAAAATTCTCCTGAATGCTTCTAAGAACAGAAGATGAGAAGACTACATCTAGCACTCCTACTAACAATTATTCAACTATAACAACATTCCTCACCATATTGTGAGAAGCGTTATCGTCAAACTCTAACACCTTCGACTATATATTAGGGGGAATACCATACTCCCAATATGGAGCATTCAGAGAATTATTTATGGCACATTTTGTAGTGTGAGGAAAAAGATCTATAAAATGACAGAGGGAATCAAACATTTAACACTCACCATGATGTAAGCATCAAATATTCATTCCCTTTCATACATTCATCATCTCATAAAAGTAATGATGGATGAATGAATACTTGAAGAAATCCCAGGTAAGATCTTCCGAATTCTTGATTAGAGACACTAATTCCCTCCACTTCGAGGATGAACCTTCATGCATAATAATATAATACTTAACCTTTGATGACATGGGAAACTCAATAAGGCTAAAATTCCATTCCATCTTCCTCATACACTATTATACTTCAAAAAAAACTGCTTGACCATAAAAGAGAGGTGGATTTAACTTCATAAACTTTAGAAAGAATCCCTCAGGTTGATCAACTGGAATTCTTTCTAACAGGGGATCACCCTTATAAACCACATACTTATCCATCAAATCATTGTAGAGGCACACACTATGCATCAAGAAAACTTATAATCACAATCAAAACTAACTCATCAACATGAGTTATCAAACTCATAAAACCTTATAAAAACCTTCCCAAACAACAGAAAAACAAACCACATATAATTGGTTTTCAAAACACTAAAATTTTCCCCTTCATGGAAATTTTTAAAGAGAAAAAACTTGGTGGTTTGAAAACTCACCAATGATATTCATTATATTCTCACTCACATTCACATTCTCATGCCTCACCGGGCACCCATCCGCCCACACCATCATCCATCAACTTTCCCACACATATTCATGCATGTGAGCACCCAAGTACATACCAATGATAAAAAACATCTCCATTTTCAAAACCAAAACATTCAACCCACTTTTGGAACTTTCAATCCACTTACATTTAAAAATTCATAATATTCTTCAAAACCCATTAATTTTCAAGTTAAATACCATTTTAAAATTCTTTATTTCAATACATTTATTCATTTTTAGAATTAAATCCCATGAATTTTCACCCTAAAATACATTTCATCTCATTGAAAACATTTTTGAAGAACTCATCAAATTCAGTCTCATACAAAAACATTTTACAAAATCCGCTTTCTCATTGTTTCATCACAATAAAACAAAAAACACCTTTTCATTTTTCTAAAAATCCAACCACCTCCCTATTAAAATATAGCATTAAAAATTCCAAAACAATATTTCTAAAAACAATTTTTAGAATCATGGAAGGATTAAAACAATTCATTAGAGGGAACTACTATCAGTGGGTGAATTGACTATATGGTTGGCGGCCATATTTCAAACACATCACCATTATAGAGAGTCTTCTAGGACTATGTATCTTGCACCATATGGATTTCCGGACCCTATGAGATCCTGGAGCCCACTATCCCAACTCTCTTTTGACAACCCAACTACCAACAAACCACAAGAACAAAAGGGACCAACAAAACCTGACTTCCCATGGAAGCTTGAGAATCAGAACGAGTAAGGGTTCATGGCCTCCTTCTCGTAATTGCCTCTTGAGTCCTAACAGTACTAATCTATATACCTTAACATCCCCAAGTAAAAAATGTCTCTATGAAATGAAATATTCTCCAAATAACCAACCTTCTATGATATCATTATTTCATGAACCAACCTAGTTCATCCCCGAAGTAGTCACCTGAGCCAATTTGTAGAATGGCCCAAAGGGAACTCCCAATCACCATGGTCTAGAAACTGGTGTTCAGAATTGATAGAGAGACAAGGGAACAATTTTACCAAATGAAAATAATTAAACCAAGCAACATAAATATAAATAGTCCAACCCACATTTATAAAACAACATCTAAACACATTTTACAATGTTGTAAAATACAACCAAACAATAAAATAAAACCCAATATAATACATCACAACCCTATATCTCCATGTTACCTATAGGTTCACCCTCTGATTCCTAGTACAACTGTCACCCATGGTGATCAATACATATCTAAGACCTAAACCGCAATCTAAAAACAATAGGAAATATAGGATTGAGTATTAAAACTCAGTAGGTGTGCCCGAAAAATCTATTCCCAATCCACTTACTTTAAGAAAAGAAACAGACACATCAAGTTAGAAATACAATGAACAAATTAATATTTTTCCACATATTTTCCATAAAAAATCATATCCCATAACCCTTTTTACTATTCAAAACCACATTTTTTTCCAAAGAGGTTCCATATGCATTTTATAAGGGAATGGTGAAGATTATTTTATAAAGTAATGAAATGGTGTAAAACATTTCCAAAACCATGTTCCTTAATCCATTTAAAAACATTTATCATTTTTTCATAAATCAAAAGTACTCAAGAAGTAATGAATATAGTCATACAACAAGGGAAATATAAAAAAATATCAAACATGAATATCCAACCAACGATGCATCCCAATCATACACCACAACTAACTATGTGACAATAGGCATGGGAGTAACCTAGGATCTCATGAATAATCCATAACATACTAATACATTTTGAATCAAACATGAAAACATACCTCACTCGATGGAATCAAAATTTCCTAAAAATCTTGACCACGCCCCACATGGTCAGACCAAAAGGCACAATCCCATATTAATAATAAAAAATATCACCCTATTATGGGCCACTATATCGTGTTTAATCTAACTAGTGAAATAATAGTTCTCAGAAAATTAAAAAGATGTGACAGTTTCTCCATATAAATATATATAAAGAGTTTGATCTATAAAAATTTAACCAATAATCAGATCCCATAGACATATATAATAATTCACACAACAAGCATCACTTGACTCACCCTATGGATCCATCTCTTACCATAAAACTCATATATCACAAACTAGCCCACATAAATGATCTCCCATTCCATACTAGTAAATGGGTCATGAGGATTCCATAATAAGGAAATCCCACCCTTTCACATGAACAAGGAATGATAATCATCCAAGAAGAATTTTCAAAACAATCATTTTCAATATTTTCAAAAATGTGTCAAATGGGAATCAAGAACATTTCAAAAAACCATCATCCTTTAAAGAACCAAATATATTCACACAAAAAGGGACATAAAACCCATTTCTATTTCACAACGATTTGAATTAAAAATCCATCAAAGTACGCACTTAACATTTTTAAGCCAAAATAAGTTTTATTAGAATGAAAAACAGGCCACTAAGCGTCAACACATGTCACACCACATTTGAAATCCAAATACAATTTCCATTTAAATCCTACACCCATTGGGAAACCATTAATGGAACAAAAATAATAATTTCAAATACCATGAATTATTTTATGATTAAAACATGATTTTTATATTATAAATCACTAATAAAAGGTAACTAGGCAATTTCTCAAACACTTGGTGTGCATAATATAACCAAAAAATATATTTGATCACAAAAAAGGAAGAAATAATCATTTTTCACACCCAATAATTATTCTAAGTATCATATGTGAATCTTAATTATTAAAATCAGGTTAGAATATAATTAAATCAATGATACTTAAATTTAAATTGCATGTGTAAGGGAAACCTACCTAAAATCCATGGTGCTTCAACAGCGCACACCCAAAAACACATCCAGAAGGCTTCAAGACCCAATATCTACAAATAAGATACTTAAATAAGAAAAAATCCTATTATATGTGAAAGGAACCATGAAACCTAGATCAAATAGACCATGGGAGATAAATATCTCAATAGAAAATAGATGAAAGAGGAAAAAAGTTAATATGAGAGGACATTACCTTGAGATATCAAGCCCTAAACATTGGAAAACCCAATATCCACACCAAGGGATAAGGGTGGAGGATTTTAGAACAAGGGGAGAGTCCCCTTAGATTCATAAAAACCAGAGGGAAGATAGTGGAAGAATTTTAGGTTGAAAATATAAATATGTATACATGGAATTTGAATAAAAAATTACTTCTTAGCAGCTCGCACAATTTGGCCACACGGTTTACCAGAACATGCGCAAACTGTGCACCCCTCACTAGAAACAAATGGAACCCTTAATAGTTTGGGCACTTGGTTTATAAATCATTCATCAAATGTTTCATATGACACTTCCCAAAAATGTCACTTAGCTGCATGGTTAACTACACTGAGCCACATGGTTTACCAAACTATGTGTCAACCATGTTTACGATATATCCAAGCCCAAAAAATCAACTTTCACCAAGAACCTTGAAAAAAATTTAGTAATAACATTATAATCCAAAATAGACAATGAAAAAACCTCATATTTTATGCCTCGTCACACCGGAAACTCATGCGAGAAACCAAGATCCAACAGTGAACTGAAACAAAGGGTGATATCAAAATCTTTGGTGTCACATTTGGGTTTCTTTCTTTTTGAGAATATATATATATATATATATATCCACGTTGTTGGATTTTTATTTGAATTATTTTCATTGAGGTATATTCTATTTATCCATTCTTATCTTATCACTAACCACTCCCCCTCCAGTTTTTTTGGGCATCCTACTGGGTATGTATATACTCACACCCACATTGGACTCTCCTGAACGTGTTGTGTATTATATAGATGATGGACAAGTCAGATATGGCTATGTAGGATTTTACATATACCTAGTGAATTGGACCAAATATGGTGGTTGGAGATTTGAGATAAAGATATTGTCTCCCTCGAAACTTTTACTTTCATGTTTTATCAGGTTGGGTCATGTTTCTAGTTGGGTGAGTTTTTTTACCTTTACTTTTTAGTATACACTTTATTACTCTTTTATATCCAAGAGGATATGAATAAATATTTTATATTATATTTATTTTTTATATTTTTTATTATTCATTCAGACTTATTCCTTAATATGGTTGGGTGTATTCATACATGTACATTAGGAATGTTCCTCCTATGTTAGATATTCCTTTGGATCTTATTTAAAACACTTGGATTGTGGATGCAGTATTAGGGTAGTTTCTTCTTGTTCCCTATAGGGCCAGGTCATGGAATTTAAGTTTTTTTCTAAATAGATCAAGAAATCTTACATAATTAACAACAAATCGTGTTTTTATCTATGTAATTAGATTTATCATTGGACAAGGGGGTTCATAAATATTTATCTTGTTATGGAATAGTCATATCGGGAGTTTTCTTATATTAATGACTCTTGGTAATATTTCCATGGGATGTACAGAGATATTTCAATGAGTTGGTTTTCAATTCATCTAAATGATATATTTTAGTTAGTAATGAGATGTGATTCTTATCAGGGGAGTATCAGTAGTGGAATAGCTCAGGGAAAGAATGGGGTTTGATGAAAGTAATTTCAGGGATGGTAGTTATTATCAATGAAAACATGTAGTCAGAATTAGAGTTACAATAATTTTTTAAACTAGTGAGGAATATCATCCCATGAATATTGATCAGTTCACATGGTTCTCGATTTAAATAAACAAGTATTGTTATTAATCATTGTCAATATTTTGGGTGCGCTTCCCACAAAGCGATGCATGGGGAAACAAAACAATTTATCCACCTCATGTAGCTCATACACTAACTAAAAAACATGTTATTAAAGTGAAAAATACAAGTATAAATATATAGAGTATATTAGTAAAAATAAAAAAAATATTTATTTCAAAATTAATCAAATATAAAATAATTTTTTACTTTTTCAGAAAGATCAATATCATGAGTTCTCAAATATCATTTGATCTAATATAATGTTCATTTTTTAATTTTAACTATTTATATAATAAGATTGATCCAAACATTCTTAGATTAAATTCTATATATACCATGTTCTCAATTTACCTATATAGAATAGAAAAATGCTTCATTGGTTCATTTATATCACATAGAACATTGATATTTGTAAAATAATATGTTAGACATAGACATAAATAGGGAATTCCATGTGACTTTTATGACAACTATGCCTCACATAAAGGTTCTAATGGGACCTATGATAGTGGTTTGGGATATGAGAACCCTTATATAAAATATTTTAATCAAAATTATGGTACATTTTTGTAATATTTATGAATAAATGATAAGGAATAATTGGTGGTTTTGATGATATATGTGCTCATGGAGAAATAATAAAGCTGAAAAAGGGGTATTGTGAACACTCAAAGTTGTTCCTATTATTTAATTACATAGTTTTATGTGGATAAAATTATTTTTGTTTTATTTATTCAACTAAAAGGTAATAGGATACAAATTATAGGTTCATTTGTTCAGAGGATTTTTCCATCTGATGACCATGTAAATTGTGATAGATCATTATCTAGAGAATGACAACTTTATCAAAATTTATTACATAATAATAATTATTAATTAGAATGTCTATTAAGACTCATGACATATATATTTCTCTAAAAACCAACAAATTAATGTATCATTTATATGATATTAATGGATAATTATAGAATTTTTTCCCGTGAATAAATAATAAATAATTAGAAGACTCCTTTGGAACTATATGTAAATAAATATCACAAATATGTTGAGACATGGGGTCATTTATGATAGTTAGGGTTATCATGATAAATTATTTTCCTTATTTAGATCATTGATTATATTATATCATTTAGTAATCTATAACATTACCTTGAGGTTAGTTGACTATATTGGCTAGAGAATTTGATGATTATAATCTAAATTAAGGAACTCTTTATGGTTGATGATGCTACATTTGGAGCCCTAATTTCCATTGAGGTTGTTCACCATAAATTATTCCTACAGAATCTATATTGAAGGTTTGGGGCTGATCAAGGACCCACTAATATTATTGATAATGATCAGCTAGAATACTACTTGTTTGTTGACACATTTCATTTTTTTGAAATGAGGGTGATAATAATGACTGAATGTTAGTGGTGTTGGGTCACCAAACTAATAGGAATTATTTAAAGGGTGGTTATACATTGAATATTGATAGGGTTATTGATATGATTATGTTTTCTATGTAATATTTATCACTAGTTTATTATAAAAATACTTTTAGTGCTAATTTATTGTATTTTCTTATTGTTTAGAAATTCTAATTTTTAACACATATTTCTCCTTTATTATGATATTTAAGGAGTAATATCGTGGTATTGTAATGGTATATACTCTTATGAAGATTATAAATCTTATTTTATGAGGTTAACATGATTTTACCCTTAGTTTGAGTTGATCAGTGATGTAATTCAACACCAACATATTAATAAATGCAGTATTATAATTATTTTGGGTCCAAACGTGAGAAATATGGGATTTTTTTAAATTTATTTTTGTTGCATGTTTTGAAAGTTTTCACTAATGAAAATGAAATCATGTTCTATTTTAGAGCATAATGTTGTGACAACACATCAAAATAATGATCACTTCCTTTATCTCTCTCTATAAATTTCTATACATAAATATGTATATATTTATTTCTTATGAAATTTGAATTTATAATAAACTATTAGGAAGATTGAATCCTTCCAAACATTTTTTATATTCACACAACACGATGATAACTTATATTAAATGATTCAATTGGTTATTTATCAAAGATTACTATTAATATCTTATGGAATATCATGGATAGATTTCTGTTGAAATAGAAAATGATATGTAATTAATTTTTTATATTACAAAATCTAATGTGAAAGGAAATTTCGTGTGGATTTATAGGTTTTGGTTGATGTTATCTCATGCATTTTTACATGTGTCATCCCCTTCAAAACCAATTAGTGGTATGAGATCCACTTCTGTCTCATTTAAACTCGTTCACTAAATGAATTATGAAAATAATAAATAATAATTTCTTGGACAATGATACGTTTCTATCAAAATAATCATATAATAACTACATGAAAATAAGATAAAAAACAAAATGTTTTTAAAATTTTCCACTATGTGTTTTTTTATTATCCCCACAATTTTCACATTACATAGGTATTTACAATATTTTCATTATATTAGATTATTTTTATGTTTCTTTTAAAGATGAAATATTATTTTAATTTTTTAAATTTATTAATATTTTTTATTTATGTTAAATGAATTCACTTTAAATATAGTTTTATTATGAATAGGTTGAATTATTCTAGTTATACTAGGTCGAATAAGAATATATTTATTTTTGAAAAAGATATACATAACTAAATTATAATTAATTTTTAACGTTTTTGAATAAATGGTATGTTATCTAGGGAATATAAAAATAAAATACAATTATTTAAGAGTAACCAATCCAAAATGTATAAGTATAAGATTTTATAATTTGATATGAAAATATAAGACCAGCCTAACTGTGTAATATTACATCCAAAATAAAAAATTCCATTTCATATTAAATGTGACTGAAAAAAGAGTAGTTAATAATAGTGTAAGATTAATTCAAATTTCAACAATAACATTAAGGTATTTTTACATTGAAAAATAAATTGCGATATGTTCCTTCCCATGTATGATTATACAGATACTTATGAGGGATATTATAGAATAATTAGAATATATATATTAATAAGTAGAATATATATGAGAGTAAAAGATGTTTTTAAAATACTACATATGAATGTTTCCAATATGAGTTGAGAATAAAATATTCTTATCCATGTTTATGTTAGAAAATATACTTCTTTACAATTGAAATATTATTGAATAGTGGATAAATATTGAGAAAAAAACTAAGGAATTTAAGAAACTATTCATTCTATATAGAAAAAATTCACGAGATTGAGAATACATGATGATTTTTTGATTCACACTATATAAATATATTAAGAATGAGGTGATATAATATTAATTATAGAATTTTATGTGATGAAATATAGCAGGATGAATTGGGGAACTAAATCTTACATTCTCTAAAAAATAGTGAAGAAAAAACCCTTGAATCATTAATGTATAAATGCAATTATCCCTATAAAAATTCCATATTCATATGAAAGGGATCTCGGTGCCCATGATAACTCATTAAATGCTTTAAATAGAACTGGTATTAGGTAATAAGTATTTCAATGTTTTGGGTGTTCAAGAACTCCATAATTTACTGGTTTAATTTCTAATTTTCTATTCTGGTCCTACTAATATTATTTTATTCTTAATAGTATTTGTGTGTAGTTAAAGTGGTTAAATTAGGTGATATTCCTCCATCACATGATCACTATTAGTATTTACTAATTATTTTGTACTAATTTTGTTCCTCCTAATATAGTTACCAATAATATTGGGGATTTTTTTTAGAGAGGGGTTCTTTTAATGTTGTAAAAAACATGTGGTGGATATATCCCTTTAGATGTGAAGGAATCCCATGATTTTATATGTATTCATACACTCAATGTATATAATATGAAAAAATTGGTCTTAAGAAGAAATGATAACCACTTATTTGAGGCCTCATTACTTTTATGATCATAGTTGATAAATTATTGAGTTTTATGAATTAATTATATTAAGTTACAAATAAAAAAAATAATTAGACAATTGAAAATATTTTAGTAGATTTGTTTTTAGGAAAAATATATATATTTAATAATTGTTAAAAATATTTTATTCTTGACTTTAATCACACTAAATACATTCATACAATCAATCAAAATCCTTACTATATTAATTTTTTTATATTTTTTTAATAATAAAAAAATCTAATAAATAGAAAAAAATATGATTCATCAAGTTTCAAATCTATCCTCATTTAGAGATGACCCAAAAGTTTTATTTATAATTCCCTCAATTATACATAGGGAAATATTTCTTTATAATCTCATAGTAATCTCAAATTAAAATCTAGTGCCATTTTCATGGATCACTTCATGATTTATCAATTTCTTTCTTTATTTTTTTTATTTTTTTATTATAATAATTTAAAATATAAAATATATAAATTGGAATTATTGACTCACCCCAGTGAATGGGTGAAACTATTTCACTAAATTATAGGAAAGTGATAATTGTTCACTGGTCATTGTGTAGAGGGAAGTTGCTTAAAGACTCTATTGAGAAACATAAAAAAGATCCTTGATATCAATTTGAATAATAACTAGCGAAAGAACTATATGATTTAACAAAGTATTATCTAAAATTATATATAGGAGTTGTGGATCAGCAATGTGATCCAAATAATTAATAATCAACTTGAATTTTCATGAAAATATATTGATACTTTATTAGTAACATGATTACTTTATATTAATAAAAATAATTAAATATATAAAATATCGAGACGATGATTATGAAAAAGCTAAGATAATTATGGGAGACCATTTTATGTTTGATGAAAATTTAGATACATATTTATCTATGTATCCTCATGAAATATGGTAACAAGATTCTATAATCAATGAATACAACAATTAGAAACAAATACATTACCTTGTTGGTGATGAAAATGGAACCGTAGTGGATGGGTTATTATTTTCAGAAATAATTGAAGACCCATTACCTCCAAACTATTTTCTATTTTGTAGGAAATTACAAGAGTAGTAAGAGTTTCAACCTGTCAAACTTGAGAGAGTTAATCAAATATTAAATTCATTTCATTAAAATTTTCCAAAATAGAAATTATGTTCGGATCTCACGTATTTTGAAATTATTTATTTAGATAAATTTTCACAAGACCTAGTAGAAGAATATAATTTTATGTAACAAGTGTCTTGATATAATGAAAATTCAGAGGAGATGAACATGTGGCTCACTAATGTATATAATTATTTGACTATGTTTTACATTAAGGAATAATAATTTATAAATGTTCAACCAATGGGGAATACATACACTATATACTAAATTCAATATTCACTAAACTCTAAATTTTATCAACTTGTAGTTGTTAAGAAGGAGCCACTGTTTTTCATCATTACATCACATATACATCATGATCTTACCAATGGATAGGGGGTGGTAAGAAAATAATCTCTAGATTGGACCAATAAAATAATTGAATCTAATGAAATAGATACAATGGGATTTGGTATCTCTCTTAAATAAAACCCCCCCACCCTTTATTTCATGATGACTTCAAAACTATATGTATTTAGGTAGTCAAAACAAATCCCCTATGAAGAGGGTAAACCCATGTTTAATTTTTTTTAATCCATTTAATATTATTTTTTTCAAATAAATTAATTATTATATTTTATTTATTCTTAGGTTTATATGAGAAATAGTCAATAGAAGTATCCAATGACTTCCATTAGAGAATAACCTGTTAGCATGGTATGTCTGAGTATGATATACTCTATAATACCAAAAGTAGGATCTAAATAATAATGAGATTCTCAGATATATACAAGAGGGGGGTGAATTGTACTTTTTAAAAATTCCTTTGGAACTTTTAAAGATGTTTATGTTTAACAAGATTAAACAAGATAGTTCCCAAGACGTCTATAAGTTCTAATAACTTACTATATTCTTGAAAAAGTGATTTTAGAAATGGAACTTAACTAAAGTTTACAAAGATGAAGATTCTACCTTAGAGCATATAAAATATAACTATATCAGAGTACCAGAGTAAGTAAGTATATAAAAGTTATACATTGATTAACAATAAGAATGCAGTCGAATCACAGAGTAAGCCCTTGATTTATAATTTCTAGAAAGTCTATCTTACCCACACCAGAGTAAGCCCTTGATAAAATGATCGGAGTCTGTCTTACTATTCAAGCAAGCCCTCAACTATTAGGTAGTCGACACCTCTGTATTCCTCAGCAAGGCAGCCCTCAACTTTAATATGTTGGAACCTATGTCTTCCTATCCCCGGAAGCCCTTGATTGTACATAGAAACAATCAGAGTCGCATGAAGAAAATCTACACAAGTAAATGTTTGAACAAGCTGTTCAAACTTTTTGTATGAATCTTGAGAGTTGATAAGAGCCTCTCTCTATAGAAATCACTTCAACAACATGTAATCACAGATGTCATAGTTGGGTTAAAGTTTGTTTTTCTCTTTTAAAATGAGCTCTTATTTATTGGCAAAGATTCAACGGTCGGCTCCCTCCTCCAACGGTCATATTATTCCTCAAATTTTGGAGGGACCTGTATACGTGTCACTCAAACAATAGTTAGTTAATAATTGAAGGCATGGAATCGTTTAGTAATAGAACAAGTGTAAGCATAACTAAAACTAATATTTGGAATGGAGAGAATGAAAGTTCAGAATGTAAGTAAATAAATGTTCGAAGTCTAACCAAGAATAAATTCAGAGCCTATAATACAAGGATATTCAGATTCTATTTTTCAGAAGAATTCGGAGTCTAACATCATACAAGTTCGTATCCATAATTCGTAATCAGAATTCACAGTCATAATTCATAATGAGAATTCGTAATTAGAATTCATCATCAGATTTTGTAATGATAATTCGTAATCAGAATACATCATCAGAATTCGTAATGAGAATTTTTTATCAGAATTCAACATCAGAATTCGTAGTTAGAACTTTATATAAGTTCGTAATCAGAATTCAGTGTTGAACTTCATAAATGTTAGTAATAGGGAATTCAGAGTAGAAATTCATAAAAGTTCGTAACAGGAATTTAGATCCTAAAAAAGAATGCTTCTTATCTAAGTATTATATGATTACGAGGTTTTAGATATTAATCTGATTTTTATACTTAAGAAAAATATTTATATTAACAAAGAAAACAAGGTAGGGATAAATTTCTAGGGGGAAGGATATTTTTCCTTATAGGAGTAAATATAGGGTAAAATGAAATTTTCCTTAAGATAATGTGTTTGTGATTTTCAAAACCAGAGGAATGATCAAGTCATAAGGAAACCTTGATGACTTATCAATCTCCCCCTTATATGAAGGAATGGAAAATTCATAAGGAAAACCTTATTGACATAACAATATCCCCCTTTTTGGAAAGCACAAACATCCTTACGAAAAAGAATGTAGGAACATAGAATAAATTTCTAGACATGGAAATTAAAGATTATCTCCCTTTTTTATTGACAATGTTGAATACGACTAACTCCCCCTTAGGATTTGAAACTATAAGGATTGTATTCTAGATTTCTAGAATGAGAAATTTCATTATGAATATGGAATTCTTCGTAATGAGCAATCCCCCATAGATAAACACCCCCTTACTTAGGGATACTTCTTCTATACTTATAATTATTTTTCCCTATCTTATTTAGAATTATTTTTCCATCTATTCTTTATAATTCTTTTTCCTTCTCCCCATTTGTAATTTTCAAAAATAATTTGAGGGAATGGAAAACAATAGGATACCTAAAATATTACTACAAAATAACAAAAAAGACAAGAAAACAGAGTTTTCATTAAGATTGAAAGGAATTTTACAAGTAAAGACATTATAAAAAAAGATTGGATTGGTCTATTTTTGTAATTTTTCCTTGGGGATTAGCTTCTTCAAGAGGATTTTTAGCTTCTTTAACTCTTTGTGGTCCTCCTCAGATTGATTTTCAAAGGCTTTAATCCTATCATCTTGAGCCTTCAGAGCCCTAAACTGAACCTTAAGAACTTCATCCAACTTTATAAGCTTCTCTTCGATCCCAATCTGGAGATCTCTTTCCCCTTTCCATCCTTGAGGAACAGAGTTAAGCTTCCCATTCAGATCCTTCATTTGTTGATTCCGATTATTTTGCTCTAGGTTCAGTTTTTCATGAAAACTGTTTGAATGATCCTTGATATTTGAATCTTCAGTATCAAAATCCTCTTTTACTTCCTCTTTAAATTCATCAAGCTCTTCCATATTTTGGACAATCTTCTTTGACCAAGTGGTCATTTTCTTTCAAGACTTCATGTGATATTCATATTCTATAAGAAAAGATTTGAAATCTGATTCTATCTTTACACACTTTTCCATCACCATGGACACCGAATCCGACTTCTGGTTAAGAGTTTGTTGGAGCTTCTTCCATCTAGAATCTTTTTTTGTAGTGGTCGGAATGGAACCGACTAGCTTCTTCAAAGACTGCTCCACAAAATCATGACCAAGAGAAGATGAATCCGAATCCGAGACATTACTTGGTGAGAGTGGCTTTTCAAGCTCAATAACCTTTTTTGAAGTTCCTAAAACATCCTTTCTCTTCAATATAGATTTTCTTCGAGAATCATCAGCCACTTTCTTACCCTTATCAACCTTCTGTATGACTTGCTCACCAGGAGATTTATACTCACTATCAGATAATTGAACAACTCTATCTTCATCAATTATCACTTTTTCTGATATTTCTTCAATAAAGTGATTTTCATAACATTCTTACTCAGATAATTCATTTACTTCTTCTTCTTCTTTGTCTTCATCTTTCTTTCTATCTATCTCTTCTTCATTTCAAGAAGTGACAAGATTCGATGACTCGGCCTTAGATGTTCGGAGTGGGAATTTCTCTGATGGATTTACCTTAACTTGATATTCTTCAGCTTTCTTAATCAGATCATCTAAATCACCACTTTCTTCTTCTACTTCTTATTCTTATTCTACTTCCACCTCTTCTAATTCTTCAAGAAATTATTTCTATTTGGATTTTTCCAGAGTGAAGTAATTCTTCCCCAGGGTCTCAGGTAATGGATCGACTAGGAAAGTTTCCAGTAATGGAATATTCTCAGAAGCTACTTCTATGGATTTCAAAAGTGATTTTACAACTTCAGCTTTGGATCTTTTCTTCTTCAACTTCTTCTCTTTTCTTCCTTCTCAATGTATTCAGCAGTCTTCTCCCTTAAAGACTTAGCTTCAGCAGGGTCCAAGCTGATCTATAGCTCCCCTTATTTTCTATTTTCCTTAATTTCCCTCCATTTAGCAACCACCTCATCCGGATAAGATTTCTATTTCTTCAGTTTGGGATGCGCGGATTGGGCTTCCTTAGCTTTAGGGGTTTTATTTGTTTCCTCCACTTCCATCATCTTTCTTTTCTTTCCTACTTTCTTTGATTGTTCGTGTTTTTCAACAACTTTCGGATTGGCTTCTGCCTCATCCTCAGGAAGATCATAAAACTCTTATTTCTCCTTAGAATAACCAATATTCATTATTTTCAGGGTGTCATCACTAACAAGCACAACTTTTCAATTTTGAACCATGGATTTTCATGCAATCTTGAATGATTCAAGACACCGAACTATCATCTTTGAAAGTAAGGAAGGATACATGATAATTTGGGCACTAATATTTCCATTTTTGATGTTCTGAATTGTAGCAAGAACATGCCTCATCAAATTTATTTTCTTTAGATTTACTAGGAAATCTAAGAAATACATTTCACTTTTCTTGAGGGTTTCTTTGTCACATTTTCTCTGTACTAAAAAGCCTTGTACCCAATGTTGAAGAATCTGTTTGTTAGAAGATAGATGGGAAATCTTTGCTGTCTTGACATCAGAAAGTCCAAGACATTGCAAGGCCTTCACCTTAACAAAACTACCTTGAACATATGAGCTTTTGTGGGAGAAAAATTCTGCCTCCCCTTCATATGATAATACCACCAAGCTAGCTGCCTTGGTATAATAATGTTTGTAGGTTTTTTCATAAGACTTGAATGAAAATCTTTCTCTATCATCTTACTTAAAGAAGCACACAGATTCATAAAACTCTATGAGTAAATCTGGATACACTGGGTCTTGAACACCTGGCTTAGACATGCATACATCTTCCCATCCATTTAACTTGATATTCTTAGAAATGATAGAATCGTACTTGAAATAGTTCAGATGCACCAATATTTCCCTGTATAGTTTCCATTTTGAGATTAGATTCTTGGTAGACATATCTTGAGAATAATCTTCTATATACATTCGGACTGGATGCACTTTGAGAGATTCATAACGAGCTTAAGAACTGAGGCAGAGCTTTGAGATACAAGAGCTTGGAAACCGATGTGGGACACCATTGGGGGTCCCCTTTATATATGCGATGGAGGTGACCTTTCAACTTCCAAAACCAATTTAATTGTTGAAAAACTCTCTGATCTGATCTGACGGTTAAAAACATGCCCGCAAGGAAATCTTGAATCCAATCATTTCAGGTTTTAAGAAAATAATTCAGATTTAAGGAAAAAAGAATCTGAAATATTAAAAGAAAAAATGAGCAATTAAAAAAATGATTACAAAAAATTGAGTAATGAAATCATACCTTTCGTATTGGCTAGGAAGATTATTCTTAATAGGTGATATTCTTCTTGAAGGAAAAATTTGATGACGAAAAAACTCACTACGAAAAACTCACTTTTAAAAAATCACTACAAAAAAACTTAAGATCTAAAAGGTTTATTGCAAAAAAAAATTGGGTAGAGAAATTTTATTATGAGTATTAAAATGAAAATTATGAAATTTCCCATTATGAAAATTTTCAGTACAAATATTTCCATTACAAAAATTTCCATTATGAAAATTTTCATTATGAAAATTTCCATTACGAAAATTTCCATTTCAAAAATTTCCATTTCAAAAGATTCCATTTCAAAAGTTTACATTATGAAAATTTTCATTACGAAAATTTGAAAACTAACTATGAAAAATATCATTAAGAAATTTATTTTTTTTAAAAAAACTTACTATGAAAACTTTCATTAAGAAAATTTTGAAAAACTGACTACGAAAACTTTTATTACAAAAATTTTCAAAAATTGACTACGAAAACTTTCATTACAAAAATTTGAAAAAAAAAACATTAGTAAGAGATATAATCCCCATATGAAAAATAGTTTATTAATGTAAATAGATTGGTTCAACAGAAAGTTAATGGAGGAAGATTACCTCATAGTTATCATTCCTAACTTCTTTTTAATGTATTCAAATATATTGGTAGGTAATGATTTTGTGAAAATATCAGAAAGTTGATCTTGCATTCTAATGAATTAAAGAATGATATCTCATTTCAGTGTGTGATCCTTAAGAAAGTGATTCATAATATCTATGTGTTTTTCCCGAGAGTGATGTTCAAGGTTTTTACTAAGGGCAATGGCACTTGTGTTATCACACAAAATTTTAGTCTCAGTAAAACTAAATCCATAGTCTGTGAGTGTGTGTTGCATCCACAACACTTGACCACAACAACTTCCAACTGCTACATATTCAGTTTAAGTAGTGGAGATTGCTACATAATTTTTCTTCTTGCATGATCAAGAAACTAATGAATCTCTTAAGAAATGACAAGTTCCAGATGTACTCTTTCTATCCATTATACATCCACCAAATTCAGCATCTGAAAATCTTTTTAAGAAAAAATCATTTCTAGAAGTATAAAATATTCCTAAATCCATGGTTCCCTTTATGTAGCGAAAAATTCATTTCACTGCCTTTAAATGAGATTCCTTAGGATTGGATTGATATCTTGCACATAAGAATACTGAAAACATTAATCTGGATGACTAGCTCTAAAGTAAAGTAGACATCCTATAATACCTCGAATAGTTGTTTGATCTATTGGTTTCCCAGCATAATCAAGATCAAGTGTATTTGAGGTACCGATGGGAGTACTTATACTCTTGGTGTTGTCATATCTATAATTTTTAAGAAGATCATTAATATACTTATATTGGGATATATAGATTCCATCTAGTTTTTGAGAAATTTTAAAACCTAGAAAAAATGATAACTCACCCATAATACTCATTTCAAACTCTGATTTCATTAGATCCGCAAAGGAATCATTTAAATATTGTTGAGTCGAACGAAATATAATGTCATCAACAAAAATTTGAACAACCAAAACATTTTTCTTATCTTTCTTTATAAAAAGGTTGGATCTGTGTTTCCCTTAACATAGTTATTTTGAAGCAAAAATCATGTAAGTCTATAATACCAGGCTCGAGGGGCTTGTTTAAGTCCATACAATTCTTTGGTAAGTCTAAAAACATGATCAGGATGTTTTGTATCTTCAAATACATGAGGCTGTTCAACAAAAACTTCCTCTTGAACATAACCATTAAGAAAAGCACATTTCACATCCATTTGAAAATGTTTGAAATTGAAGAATGATGCAAAGGAAAGTAAAATATGAATAGATTCAAGTCTAGATACTAGAGTATAGGTTTCTTCGTAGTCTATTCCTTCTTATTGATTATAGCCTTTAACAACTAATCTAGCTTTATTTCATACTATGATTTCATTTTCATCACACCTATTTCTGAAGACCCATTTCACTCTAATTACAGATGTTCCCTTAGGTCTTTCAACCAAGGTCCAGACTTTATTCCTTTAGAATTCATTTAGTTCATCTTGCATTGATTTTATCCAATCATAATCACCTAGAGCTTCATCAGTTATTTTTTGTTCTAATTTGGAAAGGAATTCTAGATGTTCTATTTCATTTCTTAAGGAACCTCTTGTCCTTACGGTTTGATTCACGTCACCAATGATACTATCACTGGGATGATTCTTTAGAAATGACTGATTTGGGTTTTGCAAAACTTGTTCATCAATATAGGGTAGGAAATCTTCTAGGGAAAATGTTTCAGAAGTATCTTCTTGAACATCTTCTTTATCATAAGGATCTTATATCATAGGTTGATAATTAGTTTTTGAAAACACATCTGAGGATGGAGGTTGAGGTTGTTTAAATGAAAATGGACCAGTTTTATCAAATTTGACATGTACTGTCTCTTCAATAGTACAGGTGTTTTTGTTAAAAACTCTATAGGCCTTAGAAGTTGGGGAGTAGCCTAAGAAAATTCATTCATCAGATTTTGGTGCGAATTTGTGTAAATTATCTTTAGTATTCAGAAGGAATACCTTGCAACCAAAAACTTCAAAGTTGGAAAGTCTATATTTTTTACCATTCCATAACTCATAAAAAGATTTATTAAGAAAATGACTAATCAAAACTCGATTTATAGTGTAACAAGCAGTACTTACAGCTTCAACCCAAAAATTTATGGCAACAGAATACTCACTCAACATGGTTCTAGTTATCTCTTGAAGAATTATATTTCTTCTTTCAACAACAACATTCTATTGAGGTGTTCTGGGTGCTGAGAAGTTGTGAGTAACACATTTTCTACTATAAAAATTTTTAAAATCAGAGTTTTGAAATTCTACTCCATGATCACTATGAATGGGTTTCGATGAAAATATTTTCTCATTTTTCACTTGGGCTCTAAAAATTTTGAAATAAGAAAAACATTCAGTATTATTTGCTAGAAAATAGACCCACGTATATCTAGTGTAATCATCAACTAAGAAAAATACATAATACATTCCCCCAATGCTTACAGTTTGTGTTGGACCAAAGAGATCCATATGCACTAGCTGTAATGCATCAGAAGTTGAGACTTCACTGACTGATTTAAAACATGATTTATGTTTCTTTCCATTTTGATAAGGGTCACATACTTTTGAAGAATCAAATCTAAGCTCCAGTAGATCCTTATCTTGTCTCTTCTTAGAAAATTCGCATAAGTTCCTAAGGTTAGAGTGTCCTAGTCTTCTATTCCATAACCAAGAATGATCTTCCATTTCACTAAGGCAAGGTAAGTCTTAGCTCCTAAGGTCTTATAAGTTTAGTTTGTAAACATTTTCTTGCCTATGGGAAGAAAGAATAAACTCTTCCTTGGAATTGTGTACTAATCATTTATCATTTCTAAAATTAACAAGGTAGCCTTCATCACATAATTGACTTATGCTGATGAGGTTGTGATTAAGACCCTTAACAAATAAAACATTTGAAATCAATGTTTTCCAAGAAGAATGATGTTAACTATACCAATAATTTCTCTCTGAGCATTATCTCTGAAAGTTACTTTTCCTCCTTTCGTCTTGATAATCTTTTCAAAATAGTATTTGTTACCAGTCATATGCCGGGAACATCCACTATCCATGTACCATGTATTTCTGTTGGTACTTTCCCTATTTTCTTGAAAATAAGAAAAAGTTAGGTTTTTGGAATCCAGACTTTCTTGGATCTGTAAATTTCAGAAAGAAAATTTTTGGCCACCCACATCTTCTTAGAAATGTAAGTCTTATGAAATCCTAAAGATTTGGTTTTATTTAAAGAACAATTCTTTCCCCAGTGACCACCACACTGACATTTAGTACAGAATGGGGAACTTTGTGGAATAAAGTAATTATTGCTAAAAATCAGTTTAGAACTTGTGTAACAAATACCAGAAGTATTCCTTCAAGGTTAGATTTGTGAATACATTTTATCAAAATTTTCCTTACCTAGGGTAATTTTTGACAAACACCTCCTTAAAAAGAATATTTCATATTTGAGTATTATAACTATGTTCTTGTCTTTAAAAACATTTGAACTAGAGCTAGGCTCAAAAATATTTTTCTTACAAATTATGTTTTCTAGATCTTTAGAAAGTTTATTCTTCTCAGAACTTACTTTCTCAAGATTTTTTGAAATACTTTCAAAATCAGCATTTTTTTTATCAAGATCTTTATAAAGATATGATATTTCCTTAGTGAGAATAATATTCCTAGAATTTTCCTTATTAAGTTTTTTCATGAGTTTCGAATTCTCATTCTCAAGGCGTTTGGAAGCCTAGAAACTTCTTCATTGGTTGGTAAAGTATTATCTTCATCAGAAGAAGATTCTTCATCCGAAGTGTTATAATAATTTCTATCACTAGAATTTAAAGAAAAATCGTCATTGATTCATCATTTTGTACCTTATCCACCAAGCAAGGATTATAAATAGGTATCCTAGCTAAAAGACCAAGACTCTTCTGTCCAGAAGATTCATAATCCGAAGATTCATCTAAAGAGCCTCCACCACTGTCACTCCATGTGTCATTGGATTTCAATACCTTCTTAGCTTTTGACTTGTAATACTTTTTTCTATTTTTCTCAGAATGCCTATCCTTTATTTCTTTTCTCTTGAGCATAGGGTAATCAGGTCTTATATATCCAGCTCTCTTGCATTCATAGCATGTAACTTCAGAATCTTTCTTGTCTTTCCTTTCCTTCTTCTTGTATTTAGATTGGAATTTTATCTGTCCAGCTATCTTTTTCATCCTTCGAGAAAGATTTTCTAATTCATTTTTTGAGGATTCACTTCCACTGGATTTGGAATGGATAACAACTTTCTTAGATCTGGATCTAGTAACTCTTTCAGGACTCTTGTCTTTCAGTGTTGTGTGAAAGTTATTTTTTTCTCTTTTCAAATAAGCTCCTTTTTATAGGCAAAGCTCCAATAGTTGGATCCTTACTCCAAAAGTCATATTCTTCCTTGAATTTCAGAGGGACCTATACACATGTCACTCAAACAAAGTTTAGTTAATAACTGAAGGTACGACATCGTTTAGTAATAGAACAAGTGTAAGTATAACTAAAACTGATATTTGAATGGAGAGAATGAAAGTTCAGAATATAAGTAAATAAAAGTTTGGAGTATAACCAAGAATAAATTCGAAGTCAATAATACAAGGATATTCATATTCTTCTTATCAAATAATTTGGAGTCTAACTTCATACAAGTTCATATCCATAATTCTTAATCATAATTCACAGTCAGAATTCGTAAGGAGAATTCGTAATCAGAATTCATCATCATATTTTGTAATGAGAATTCGTAATCATAATTCATCATCAGAATTCGTAATGAGAATTTTTAAAAAGAATTCGTAATGAGAATTCGTAATCAGAATTCATCATCATAATTCGTAGTTAGGACTTTATATACGTTCGTAATCAGAATTCAGAGTTGAACTTCATAAAAGTTCGTAACAGGGAATTCAGAGTCGAACTTCATAACAGTTCGTAATAGGAATTCTGATACTAAAAAAGAATGCTTCATATCTAAGTATTATATTTTTACGAGGTTTTTGATATGAATCTCATTTTTATACTTAAGAAAAATATTCATATGAACAAAGAAAAAAAGGTAGGGATAAATTTCATTGGGGAAGAAAAATTTTCCTTATAGGATTAAATATAGGGTAAAATGAAATTTGCCTTAAGATAAGGTGTTTTTTATTTTCAAAACAAGAGGATTGATCAAGTCATAAGGAAACCTCGACAACTTATCAATCTCCCCCTTATATGAAGGAATGGAAAATTCATAAGGAAAACCTTATTGACTCAATATAACCAAGTGGAATATTTCCTTCTAATTTTATTTCACTAAACAATCATTCATATCATTGTTGAACTAAATAGTGTTTAACAATATTGTATTATAGGGTGGAACATGTCGATTGAATTTTGGTTCATCTGTGTATTTCTATCTTTTAATTTTAGAGTATATTATTAAAAAATCATAAAATTTAATTAATGGGAATATGTCTATTTGAAGAGTTTCATTATAAATTTTTATGGTATAATTTGAATTATAAAATTTAAAACTACGAAATTTTTTAATATTAATTTAATTCCCTATTTTAGTTGTTTTAATACAATAAAAATTCTATTAAATGTTGAAACTCATACCATAATCATTTTTAGTTAAAAATCATATAGTTTTAATATGGTTCTAAAATAATGTATCCATATTCATGGGATTCTCTATTGCATGAGAGATTATATTCATGTTTGTATGAATAAAATCTCTAATAATTCTTAGTAAAGACTCTATATGTTGTAAAAATATGTCAAAAATTGAGGCATCATATCTTAAATCCCATTTTAGTAAAAATCCCTTTATAAAATCTATTGAAATATATAATGGAACATATAGTTTCATATTAATGAAATTACAATGGGATTTTAATTTTCAATCATGGAGAAATTTTTATTTTTATAATTGGAAAATAATTTCGAATTTCATGGGTTATAAGATCCCAAATAGTGTTTTTACATGTTTCTTAGTATAGAAAGTGAAATTTATTTTTATATGGAACATCACACAACAACCATAGTGGTCAATCCATAATGGTTGCTCATGTGGATTTCAACAAGAATCAGATAGATATATTTAGTTTTCTATTTATCATTCTCTCGATGAGATTGATTCTTTTTTTAAGGAAATTTTCATGAACTTTGTGAAATTATGATCATAGATAATTTAGAAAAAATTATATTTTATGAGATGCTACATGTAGTCAAGGGACCCAAGTCTATTAGGCTAAATATGATACAGTTGAGGGGCCCATGTTATATTCTTTATACCAAGAAACTAATAGTACCTAGTATTTTAAATGACATAACACTTAAAAAGATATATGAGAGATGCACCACAAACCAAAAATGGAAACTCCCCTAAGTAATAAGAAAATCCCCTAAGGGTGACGAAACTCACCCATGGCCCCATGTGTCACTATGAATGTGAGAGGCTAAGTTACATTGTCCATACACATTCTACCCATCATCCATCATCCTGGACTCGTGAATTATTTGTTCATGTCCAGCCTCATTTATGGATGCTCCTACTCATCGATAAAGGTGGGGATATCCATGAGCATTGTATTTTCATATACTAGGCCTCTTGGGATGCCTAGCTGGGACTTAGCCCAGTTTTTGGTAAACATTAATCTCTATTAATTTTTAATATTACAATGTGTAAATCCAGATCCCCAAAGTACTTACATCTTAAACTGTTCTAGAAAATTTTTATAATCTTTCACATATTGTTTTATAATGAAATAACACTCCCACCTTCAATATATAATGTTTTTCTCCAAGTTTATTTCAGCTCACAAATTCTTAATACATGATAAACCTGAGGTTGACTTGCCAATTTCCAATGAACAGATCAATTATGATAATACAAGTTGATGATAGTGTGTCTTTAAATTTTCAATTCACCTTTACATTAAAAAAATAGACCAATAATCATTTTACATAAAGATAGGATATTATTATAAAAAATCACATCCATTCAATCCATAACAATCCTTTAAGAATCATTAATATACTTCCAGAACTTCATCAAAACACTCTCTTCCCATGATAATTAATAGTCATATTGATCATCATCTACCCTATACATTGACTTGTAATACATATGATATATTGAAAAAAATAATACTATACATATCATCCATCGACATGGGATCTTCAATATCCCCATTTATATTTTTTGTTAACACCACTGCTCTTGAAAATTTTAATATAGTGGTGTTAACAAAAATTAATGAGATTTATATCCAAATCTTGTTTTCAATATCCCCCTTTATATCCAACTTTTGTTTTCAATATAGTGGTGTTAATAAAAAATAATTAGATTTATATCCATATTTCATTTTCCAAAAATAATGAGATTTATATCCAACTTTCGTTAACAAAAAATATTGTTTTCAAAATAATGAGATTAATTTTGTTGCTTATGATATTTAAAATCATAAATAATAAGATTTATTTTGTTTCTTTAGATATTTATATTCATCAATAATGAGATTTATTTTGTAATACTTTTGATATATTGAAAAAAATACAATACATATCATCCATCTATATAGGATCTTCAATATCCCCCTCTATATTTTATTTAACACCATTGCTCTTGAAAAAATAAATTTTATTCTCCCCCATATCGTAAATAAATTACAAGGATATAAAGGTGTTAAATATAATGGGGGATATTGAAAATAAAAAATCTCATTATTTTTTCAAGAGTAGTGGGGTTATCTGACTTTCCTTTTCAATATGCCCCATTCAAAAATCTCGTTTTAAAAATTCTTTTTGAAAGGTTCAACTTTTTTTGCTTTTGATATTTACATTCGTAAATAATGAGATTTATAACCCCCTTTAATTTAAAAAATTCAATGTAGTGGTGTTAACAAAAATTAATGAGATTTACATCCAACTTTCATTTTCAAAATATAATGAGATTTATATACAATTTTTTTTAATAAAAAATATCATTTTCAAAATAATGAGATTTATTGCTTTTCTTTTGATATTTACATTCATAAATCTTCTATTTATAAGGATTTTTTCAATTTCACATATTCGAGTTATGAAATTTTTTTCTCCTCATGATAAATTTTCATCCATTATTTTTTTTTATTGATAAGGTATGAGATTAATATAGTTATTGTCATTTTGTATTTTCTACTTGAAACTTTTAGAAATAATTTCTAAAACACTTTCCATTCTAAGTATTGACAAACCAACATGATATTCAACTTCTTCTTCATGTGGATAAACCTATATTTCCCTTATTTATTATTCTTTGTTTTGATTAATCATTATATTTCCTCATTTATCTAGCTACATACTACTAATCCGGATAAATAATATCAAATTTTTTCTTAACATGTACTATTTTGGACCTTCAACATAGCTATTTTACATTTCCTTTGTTACATTTTTGGGGAAACCTATGAACATTATATTCATGGATATCTCAAATAATAAAACCAGTCCTTTTATTTTTTTTCTTATATTGATTTTTCTCATTAATTTTTATTTGTTATTTTTTACATCGATAACATTTATTCATTGATACATTCTGTACCACTTTTAATAATAGTATAATCAATTTTTGTTGGATGAAAATAAATCTTTGGTATCCTTCTTCATAATCTCATTTAGATGTGTTTTTTAAATCATTTCAATTAAAAACCTTTCTTTTTTCTATTCTTCTTCATGGTAAACTATATATCCTCTCTTTGTGAACATGTATTATTTGAGTTGCAGTCATGTTTGCATAGGAAAATAGTAATTACACACATTATGTGAAAAACATCACTCTTCTTCTCTACGACTGCTTAAAATTGAAAACACACTGAAGTATTCAAGACATTCAATTCTATTTACGGTGTATAGACTTGTGTTTGTAAATGTATTCAACATATATTCGGTAGGTTTATTTATAACTTTAGTTCTAATCCCTCTCAATAATTTTCTTTTATTAACTTCATACATTGACATGATGATCGTAAACACTTTCTCCTAATTCCAAAAAATCCATTATCTTCAATATAAGAAAAAAAATCTACTAATTTTTCGTGTACGATAATTCAGTCATGATTTAACATCTTTTTATGTTGGAGGTTGATTTTTATTCTATTGAGAAGTATCGGTAGAGTTTCTATTTCTTTAGATTCTTTTTCTTTCTCCAGATATATTGATGGACTTATTAATATTCAAATCCACTTAAATCATCCCATTTTGTATGTCTAGACCATAAATAAAAAATTATACTACATTACTAAAAATGATATCTACTAGTTTATGGGCTACCGTATTCAATTATGTTGTATTATATTGACCAAAATAAGGTCTTATGACTCTCTTCCCACTGATATGAGTCTTTTTAAAGTCAATAATGTCAGTATAAGTTCATGTGCAAGAATCTTTTTTCTCAAAATCACAGGAAGTTTCAACATGTATCACTTATAAATTCTTATGTTGTCTTCCAATTCAATACATTTAATTTTGACGTAAATGCATTCATTTTTAACTAAAATTATAATACCTTATCATTAACATTTTAGTTTTTTAAAAGAATCTTTAGTTTTTCTACTTCTTTCATTTAAAGAGTTTTCAGGATACATGATTATGTTGTATTATACATCTATCTAAAATTACATTCCAATGAGACTAGATTTATTTGATTCTTCTAAAACACGGATCATTCTAATATACTCTTCAACTATCTTCGTATTTTCTTCCACCAACCTATGAACCTCTTTAACTATGCTAGTTTTTTCCTAAAGTTGATCATTTAGGACATTCATATAAACATGTACATTATTTCATGTGCATGGATTACTTCACCAAATAAAAATTTCCCCACTATAATGTCACTAACATAACATTAAAATTCATTATCTATAAAGGAAATTATTTTCTATAAATGTGTGAAATATTCATTCTATTTCAATTTCACAATGAATTGATGATTTCTTTTTTGAGGGGGTAATTCTAATCCTCAGTAAATCAAAAAAAATTATCATTCTATTTTTATATTATCAATATATTATCCAATTTAATAGGTACATTATTGAGTATAACTATCAAAATACCTCATTAGAAACAGACCTTTGAATATCATAATTCAATATTTAAAGAGTTTCCTAATTTATGATATTTATCTTTTGAAAGTTATAATGTTTTTTCGGAAGGTGATCAGTTTTACCTGATAGATAAACTGAACACTAGCTGACGGGTATTGATCATGTATATCAGAAGGATTTGTGCCATGTAAATCATAAATACATACACAAACAACATCAAATGAACATAAACATATTCTATTATATAAAAGTCACATAAAGTCCATCGAATAGAATTAAAAAATGTTTATCAAACAGAGTATATTGAATAGAGTTCTACAAATTGTAGTAAACATGTCCATTGGACGAATTCCAAAAAATTCTATCAGATGGATTTTTATTAAACCAACTAGACAAAGACAAATAAATTATGTTGTATGAAGATATATAATTATTACTAGATGAAATTTTCTAGAATAATTTTAATGTTACTACACCGAACTGACATTAAATAAATTTATGTTGTGCTAAACTCAATGAGGAAAGATAATATATTTATAGGATTTCATTTCAAATGTCCAAGATAAGTGTGGAATATGACCATTAAAGATCATCTATAAATAGTACCACAACATTGAGGAGAAGTAGTGTCTCTAATCTATAAAATATAAACATACTATTTATGTTTTGTAATATCATGTTACTGAGTTTTCTTTGATAGTAATATTTAGAGTGTTTCCTTCAAGTATCCTCAATGAGGAATTTATTTTAAATTCTTTAACATTTTCTTTGGTGATATTTGTTTCTAATTGTCTGATAATGGTATCTTAGGGATTGTGGGAGGGATGTTTTAAAAAAATATTTTTTATTGAGGGATCCCTATGATAGTGAGTTAGAGATTTTTTGGATCAAGTGGGTCATGGGATTTAATGACTTATAGGAAAAAAACATTAAATAATCTTATCAATGAATACCTAAATTGGGGTTTAGATACTTCATTATAACCATTGGTAAAAGTGCAAAAAAAATTATTAGGAAAGATTATGTGTGTTTTTTACTTTATTTAACAACAGTTTATTATTGTTTTTTTACTTATTTATTCCAAATTTATTTTTTCTATAGAAAATTATATAAACTTTATACTATTAACAATAAAATTTTACTTATTACTCTGATGTTAAAATGTGTCTCATAATATTAAATTTTCTAATAAAATTTCTTAAACAACGTGTTGAGAAAATTGTATGATTATTTTTTAAAAAAACTAAAACTCATCCATCACCTCTTGTAGTACTTTTACTACACCAAAATTTGTATTTAGCGATGGTTTTTTCTATTTAGTGGTGGTTTGGGAAGACCATCACAAAATGATGTGTTAGGAAATAACTAGCAGCGAATTTTTAAAACCGTCGTAAAATGATTTACCAACGGTTTGTTAGGGGTTCTTTAAACAGTGTTGAAATCATTTTTAATATATTTTTAATTTTTTTAATTTTTTTAATTTTGTAATTTTTGTAATTTTTTAATTTTCTAATTTATTTTTTAATTAACAAAATAATTTTTTTATTCTTGAATTTCTTTAAAGGTTTTTATTAATTAATTAATTTATTTATTTATTCATTATTTTTTGTTTTCTGTTTTTTTATATATTTAATTATTTATTAATTATTTAATTATTTATTAATTATTTATTTGTTTGTTTGTTTGTTTGTTTGTTTATTATTTATTTATTTATTATTTATCATGTATTAAGTATTAAGTATTATTTATTATTTATTTATTATTTATTTTTTTATTTTGTTATTTTATATTTATCATTTCTTTGTTGGTTATTTGTTTTTTATTTTTTT
Source organism: Viscum album (assembly GCA_963277665.1). Taxonomy (NCBI): domain Eukaryota; kingdom Viridiplantae; phylum Streptophyta; class Magnoliopsida; order Santalales; family Viscaceae; genus Viscum; species Viscum album. The sequence continues at coordinate 288,483,092 of OY728127.1, read as the reverse complement.
AAAATTTATTTATTACTTATTAATTATGTATCTATTATTTATTATTACCATTCTCAAGCCCATATTCGTTCATAAGTCCATTTCCATGCACTTACTCGTGCCATATTTTATAATTCTACATTATGTGAGATTTGAACCAATTAACTCTTGCTTACTCTCCAAAGACATTACCCATCCAGCTGACTATTCACGTGATCAATAAATAAAATTTAATATAATTATATATATTTATATATTTATTAGAAAAAATATATAACAAATAGATTCATAGTAAATAGTTATTAATCAATAATTATTAATCAATAATTATTAATCAAAAACGATTAATCAATAATCAATAATTTATAATTTATAAGTAATAAGTAATTTTTAATATTTAATAATTACTAATTTTTAAATAGAATATAAATGAATAATAAATAAAGAAATATATAATTTAGAAATAAACGATAAATAAAAAATAGTAAATAAAAAATAGTAAATATTAAATAGTAACTTGTATATAATATATGCTAAATAATAAATACTACACAATATATAATATATAATATATATTATATAATAAATAATAAATAATAAATAATACATAATACAGAATATATAATATATAACATGTAATATATAACATATAACATATGATATATGATATATAAGAGATAATATATAATAGATAATATATAAAACATAATATATAATACATAATATATAATGCATAATATATAATGCATAATATATAATACATAATAATTAGTATATAATATATAATTTGTAATTTATAATATATGATATATGATACTTTATATATAATACATAATACATAATACATAATATATAATATAGAATATATAACATATAACATATAATATATAATATATAATATATAATATACAACATATAATATATAATATATAATATATAGCTATTGTATAAATAATAAATTAATTAGAAAATAATTTAATATATGATAAATAAATAAAAATTAATAAATAATATATAAATGACTAAAAAAAAATAGAATAAATAATGAATTGTAAATAATAAATAACAAATAGAAAGTTTTAAATAATTAATAATTAATAATATATAACTACTCATAACTAATAATAAATAGTTGATCACTAAGAATTAATATCTAATATTTAAAAATTTATAAAATTTTAAGAAATTATCAAGAAATTATTTATAAAAAAATAGTTAATAAATAATTAAATATTGAATATTGAATAAATAAATAATAAATAAATAAATAATAAATGAATAATAAACTAGTAGTAAATTAATATTTAGTAAATTAATAATAAATAAATTAATAATATACAATATATAGTATATAATATATAACAAATAATAAATAACCAAATACATAAATTATAAAATTTATAAAAAATTAATTAATTAATAATAAATAATTAATAATAATTAATAATTAATAATTGATAATTGATAATTAATAAATAACAAATCTAAAATCTTAATTAATAATTAATAATATATATTTAATATTCAATAATTTTTAATTAAAAAATAATTAATAATTAATTAAAAAATGAATAATGAATGAATAAATAAATAATAAATTAATAATAAAGTAATAATAATTATTTAATTAATATTTAATAAATAAATTTAAAATAAATTAATAATTAATATGTAGATTATAAGTAAATAATAAATGTATATATAAATAAACATTAAACATTAAATAAATAAATAATAAATAATAAATAAATAAATAAATATTATTAATTAATTAGTTAATTAATAGTAATAATAAATAAATTATTTAATTAAAAAATTAAAAAATTAAAAAATTAATTAAATCATAAAACTTTAAGAACCTCTAAAACCATAAAAACATTGAAATCACTATAAAATCTTATCTGCAACTACTTTTTCAGTGCCACAACAAGTCATATCCAAACTTAGGAAATGACCTTCAATATGATATATTGTATAGGCTGAATATAAACCTTGATCAAAAGTTGTAACTGTTTGAATTTTAGGAAATCAATTTTTTTTTATTAAAACCGATATTTTTGAGGCCTTCTAGGACTTTCTGTAGGAATAAAAAGGGGTATCATACTTAAAATGTTGGAACCAAACCAAAACATCATAGATCTTGTTGCAAGCTTCGATTTGATAGGTGTTAGAGCCTAAATGGACACCTGGATTAAAAGTTATGTCAATTTGAAGTTCGAGATCAATTTTCAACTTTTTAAATTTGAATATATTTTTTCTCTTGGATTATCAGATGATTTAAATATCACTTTGTTTTATCTCATTTGATAAGCGTCTTTGACTAGTTGTCGAGATGAAATAGACTCGTGGATCAGAAGTTATGGTCATTTGATGCCGAAGTATGTTCCTTAATTTATTAAAGATTTGTTTTCAGTTTAAAAATATTATTCAATAATAATTACAAATATTTATTATTTGAAAAATTATAAATAATAAAAATAATAAATAATAATCTATATTTTATTGCAAATAAGAAATAAAAAATAATTATTAATAAATAATTATTTTTGTAAATGTTTTTTATTCATTTATTCAGAGGTTTTTTAAAAACCACCACTAATTTTTTTAAATTTTGGTGGAGAAAATTTTAAAACATTAATAAATAACATTTTGAAAACATTTAGCGGTGGTTTTGAAAACCACTGCAAAAAACCTCTATTAAAACACTATTTTCTTATTGTGTTTAAATATTCTTATGATCTCAGATCTGGTATCAAAGATATTACCTGAAATAGATGTACTTGTTTGCAATATGTTTGTTTGTAGAGAATTTATTTTTCATTGTGATAACTAGTATTCCCCATTAGAATCTAAAATATATCAATCCTAAAAAACACAAATATTTATGGTGTTGAATATTAGAATTTGGGAGCTTGAATGAATAATTTTTTTATCAAATCTATTATAGATGATTTTTTTAGGGTATCTGGAAATTTAAAATTCCAAATAAGAAATTTATAGTTTTTCTAATCAAGAAAAGTAGGAATCTTAGCTGAACTATATTTTTTTGAAATTATATTTAATATTAAATTACGAGAGATATATATATTTATATAGTTAGATATATTCTTGAAATAAGGATAAAAATATCTAGATAAATTTAGTTGCAACTCATGTCGGAACCTCTGCTGTTAAAGAAACTAGAAGAGAATTATTGTCTACAGAATTCTAATATTTTGATTTCCTACCTGGGGAATAAATTTCCCACATACATAAACATTTTAGGGAAATTTGGAATAGTTTATAATCACTCATAGAAAAATATTGGAAATATTATAATTGTATATAAAATATAATTAGTATTATGCATTTGGAGGATGAATCTAATGATATAATGATGGATGATTCGAAACATCAAACAATGATATTTTTGTATTATATGATGGAAACTCTAATTTTGTGTGAGGTTTAGATTAAAATAAATATAGAGAGTGATTCGAAAAAAATCATGTTGATTTTTCTTTTATATCTACAGTGATAGTTATGATAGACAAGTTTATTAATAATGTTTCTAAATGATCTAAATATAATTATAATGTAAATGTAAAATCAGATTCTTGTTATATATAAGGAAGTGATATTGAAAATTCTCATGTATCCAAAAGGATGAATCAAATGTTTAGAAGAATAAAATTTTCTATATTTATAAGAATAATTATAATGTTGTAAGTGATAATAAATATACTTCTGATCTAATTATTTATTAATTTAAGAATCCAAGGCATATAAGGTTATATTTTCAAAGATAGAAAAGAATGGAAAAGTGATCAAATAATATTAATAAAGTAAAAAAATAAAGAAAAATTCAACTATTAACATAATATGTTTGAATTTGGAGTAGATTCATTAAAAAAAATATTCTATTAAATAAGTTTGTGATGATCAGAAATTTATGGTGTTTTATGATTGAAATCTGAAAAAACAAATCATGTTATATAGTTATGGTATCCATTCAATCTCTTAGGAAATTAACATTAAATTCTAATCTTCCAAATTCTAATGATGAATTTACTTAAACTTATTTAGAATAAGAACATACTTTAACATAATATGATTAGGATAATATTATACATTTAGAAGAAATTACAAGGTGTATTACACTGGATGAGAACAATAATTCCATGTTTATGAAAGAATTTTATTTTTTTAAGAAAGAAATTTCTAAATCTAATTCTAATGTTTTGAAACTTAATTCTTCATTTTCTAAACTTTTAATAGATTTATAAGATAAATCTATTTCTATCATAACATGTGTTAAAATGAGGTTAGTTGGAAAACTAAATTTTAATATACCTAGTCTTAAAAAATATAAAATTTTACTTACAGTGAAAAACATTTGATATTTTATATAGAATATTGAGACAACATGTAAAAACTAATGGAATAGGTTATACCATAGGAATACCATAATTTCATTTTAGCTATTTTATTCCAATTAATGCAACCTTTTCCATAAAATTTCATCAATGTTTTCCTTACAAAAATAATTTATCCATGGATAAAGTTAAATAATTTCATTTTCATAGAGCTTATATCACCACATAATTTTAACATTTTCAATATAATATTTTTGTTGTGATGTGGATTCTAATTGAATTATTTGATAATAAATTTGGACACAAAAATAATTATAATTTAAATCTAGAAATATTTTTATATTAGGTATAAATTCACAATTCCAATAGATATAACATATGATACATAGATAACATTTGTTCCAAACATATGACTAGTAAAAAAAGTTACTTTAGAAGACCATAAATATGAATTGTGGAAATGTGACTTTTAATACCCCTATTAAATGATATATATGTGGTATTAGTGATATTTAATTCTTTTTTAATGATTTAATTTCAAATGTATATTATGTTGCAGGACATAAGCACAATTTCATCTTTGTAATTCAATTATGGTATTTAAGTTATCTTGTGATGTCGTGAATGATAAATGAATTATTCATAGTTCTAAAGTTATATTTATTTGTTTACTAATAGGAATTAGAATGTTTCCACTTTAAACATATAAGATTTTAGAATTGAAAACATACCTTTCCTAAGTGCTATGGAATATTAGTCATTATTGTGACATAGAATTTTAGTACACTATAATTTAAGAATGTTATCTAAACTTACTAATATAGGAAAAGTTATAAATCTACCAAAGATCATTTTAAATTAATCTATGATCATTCTCAATATCGTGGGCTATATAATTTACTTCTTAAATCTATTATAGATGTATAAACATATAAATCTTTAAGATTACTACACATTGATTTATTTTATCTGACACAAATTAGAAGTATTTACCGAAAAAACTAATTGTTTGTTTTTTCTTATTTATTTCACATTACATATAGAGGTCTATTTTATAATGAAATATTCATAAAATATTTTCTAAACATTTTTTATCCTATGGTTGAATTAACAAAACATTCTCAGGATACAATTCATAGAGATCATCTTCGAGAGTTTGAAAATTTTTATTTTCAAAAATTTTTTATTTAGAAAAGAAATATGCATAAATTTGTAACTCTTAGAACACCTCTAAAAATGGGTTTTAAGAAGAATATGTATTATTAAGGATATTATAATAATCATGTTGATTTAATACTCATTTTCAAAAAAAATAGTTGATACTATTAATACTGCCTTTAATTCTGTAAGTTGAATTTTAAGTAAATAATTTCTTAAAAAAAACTCTTCATAAGTTGTGGATTGGTATAAAAAAAATTATTTCTTACTTTAGAGCTTCGGGATGTGTGATTTTCATTATAAAAACTAAGGATAATTTATATAAATTTTATCCAAAAGATGATGAGGCAATTTTTCTAGTCTATTCTACACTAATTATAGCTTATCATGTTTTTAATAAATGAATATACACTCTTGAAGAAACAATTAATATTAGATTTTATGAAATCCATCCTTTAGTTTTCAAATATCTGAAAATTTTATCATTGGATGATGTTTTTAAAATTTCTTCTCAAAACTTGTTGTGAAATACATCGAATGTAAGAATAACCAATGAAATTATCATTGAATTTATACCTTTATAATAAGTTCAACCTCTTATTAATCAACATACTCTTACTTATCAAAGTAATTAGTTGATCCGGATGATTCTTCCCACTATTAATATCATTTGAGAATTACATCGACAAGGAAAACCTCGATGTTACTTAAAAAGGAATTGTAAATATTGTTATTTGTTACCTTATATTGAACCAAATACACTTGATGAGGCTTTATATGTTGAATATTTAAAAATAAAAAATTTTGTATCAGTTCAATAAAATTTAGTGGTGCAATGTTTTTACTTTTTTAGAATGACCAAAATATCTTGTTGTGATTATAGTAAAATTGTTTTTTAACAACTTGATGCAACTATGATTATAGTAAGAAACAAATCCAAAATTAATACTAGGAATTATAATCAAAAAAAATCTTGAATTATGAAGAAAAATTTCCACTAGTATCAAGACATGAATTGATTCATATACTTATATCTATTGGTGCATATTTAAATTTCACTCGTTTATAAAAAGATTTGAATTGGGATTATCCTCATGGATACAAACATGAGGATGTTTGTATAGGAAAAAAACCTACTTCTTCACATAAAATATTTCAATATTATTTTTTTATCTGTAGTATAAAACATTGTGGAATTAAACAAGATCCAGGATCTGGGTATGATAGACTAACCATATTTTTACTAAAAAACAATTTTCTAATGGATATTTTGATACAAATATTTTAATTAAAAATATTTTTAATGATTCTATCATTTATAAAATTTATATTTATGATATTATATTTTTCTAACCATAAATATATCATTCTAAATAAATTTAAGGACTTATGAAATTTGATTTTGAGATGAGAATTATGGGTGAACATACTTGTTTACATTGTTTAAAATTTCTCACATAATGGAAAGAGATTTTGTTCCACATCAAAGTATAAAAAATATTTAAATAATATTACATTTTATAAAAATGAAAATAGAATAAGTACTCTAATATAAACCTTCACAAATTTTGATCTTGATGAATCTAAGAAACCATTTGATCAATGAATTTTAGAGTAATGGTTAAAACATTATTATCTCTAACAACTAATGGAAAAGATTTAATGTTTTATTTTATATTTATAGTGATATTTCAAGAAAATTTAAAAGTTTTCCTTCATAAAGTTTCTAAAAAATAATTAGTTACCTTAAAGAAAAAATTAATTTCATAATATTTTATTCTTTATGAAATTAATTTGAACTAAAATGTTTTTTAGATATTGAATTGTGTGGATATAAATTCAATCTGAATAAAAAATTTGGAAAATTTAATTTTTTTGGAGTGGATTTATTTATTTGGAAATGTTAAAATAACTCTATATATATTTAAACTTCTAAATGTGAATATGTGTTATTAGAAATTTATTATCCTATGGTGTTGTGGAAACAACAGTAACACAAATTTTTGAATGAGTTTAGTGAATTACAATTTTTCTTAATATGAAAGGTGCCATAAATAATTCCATACACACATAACTTCACACACTCAAAGAACGTATATATAATAAATTATTTACTTTGGGATCAAAGACTAAAAGATTTTTCAATTTATAATTTATTGGAATTGAATATAAACATGTGGAAATTTTAATAAAACACTACCATATAATTGATTTTAAAATAATAAAAATAAATATTGAATGAATAATATAAAATGATTATTAATGTTTTCTTATTTACCTATATCTTCATGGTGGAATATTCTTCAAGAAAGGGGGAGTAAATTTTAATTTTTTTTCATTATTTTTATTTCTTTTTTACCTTATCATTAAAATATCGAGACTTTGATTTTTAAAAAAAATAGTTTCATCAGAATTATTTTCTTTGTAAGATTTATTCAACAGTATTTATTCCTCTAACCATTCAGATCTAACAAAGACATTATATCAACAGAAAAAATTTCATATGAAATTATATTTATTGATTCTCAAGAAAGTAATATTTATATTTTTTATAGATTCTTTATGATTAATAATTATAAAATAATTATATATATATTAATATTCTAACAGTATGAGTTTTTTTAATAAAAATTTAAAACAATTCAAGAAAACTTCATAAATATTATCTAAATTTTAAAATCTATTCTTTCCAAAAGAGTTGAAATATTTATATCTAAGTTTAAATATCAATTTTGAGATCCTATTGAATTTAATGTTCCACTCAGATCACCATAATATAGTAAAGGTGATCTAGTTTATTTTCTTCTCTAGTTGTTTTTATAAACATCTCTCACAAACTTGATTCTTCTCTATCCATTCATGTATTTGGTGTGTCCATTTTTTATCAAGTCCATCCATTATGTTTTCATTTCCGTTGTTGAAAATTTTACAACACAATATTTTATTAGGGAAAAACTAATAGACCAACATTGGAATGAAAAAAATAATTATAAATTAAAATTGTGAATATTTTTTCAATGATCTTAATATAATTTTTTAATAGAGGATGTCTTTAATTTACATCACTCAGTAATTGTATGATAGTTTTATACTAATTCTAATCAAATAAAGTTGATCGAATTTTGAATTTTATAATTAATGTTTTGAGAAATTCCTACATATCTAATATGAAAAGATTTATTGAAAATAATGAAATACCTTTTGGTAGGAGGATCTCTTTAATAATTCACAAGTTACCTAAAAGAATTAGAATATTTAAAAGACTGCTTGTGGAGAAAACCTTGACTCTATCTAATGAAATATTAATAAATTTGTCACACCTTTCACTAAATGCAAGGATAATATGTTTATGGATTAAAATATAATTTATTCTAGGGAATGTAGGTAGATATAGCTCTAAATTAAATGATATATTTAGTATAGATTTTATATAAAACATGAGAATGTTTAAATTAGTCATGTTCATATCGAACTATATTGTGGTGGTTAGAAATGGATCCATGAAGATCAAGATTCCACTATATATGAAATTAATTATCAAATATTTAGTAAAGTTTATAGAAGTGTAAATCATAAAGAATTAAGTTATTCCTATTAGAGATATGGTATCTTATTTTTGAGTTGAAACAATTACAGAAATGAGGCTTCTTATTTTCCATGCTGAAAATAATTTCTTAAATAGATCAAAAGATGTTACCTATATTGAAGAAGATGATGTGCATAACAAAAAAACTATTTTAATATAAAATGGGAATCTTCTAAAACAAATATTAACATTTCTAGAAGGAATATTAATCCAATTTCTGACAAAGATTATATAGACTTGATGAAAATGAATAAGGAAAATAAAAAAGGTGGTCTATGTTTTGGACAAGGTCTAGTGGAAAACCATTGATGGAATAAGTTTTTGACAATTTAAATAATGAGGGAAGGAAAAACAAGGAACCCGTTTAAGAGAGGAATGAAAACATTGATCATGAATTCCTAAGAAAAATAGGGAAAGTGCATGAAGAAGTTTAGAAATTCGAGATTTTATTTACAATGTTTGAAGACATTGAGAAGGTGGTTTATATTTAACAATCTATTTATTCGATTATTTCCCTATATATTCCTACTAAAAACGTACCTATATCTATTTTATATGAAAAGTAGAAGAAAATTATAGAATTTGTGTATGTTATTGATCAAAATTTCGATCATTTTTTATTGAAAAAGATATTGATAAAGAAAAAATATTTTTTTTGTTCCTCATATCGTAGGACCATCTCGAATATCAAGGAAGTGGAAGTCTTTATGAAAAGATAAAGAAGTTGTTAAATCTATTTATAAATCATTATATCTTAAAGAATAACTTATTCACAATTCAATACACCTAACACCTCAATCTAAAGAGGTTGAAGAATATCTTAGTTATCCAGAATAATAATCCTTTAGTTGTGAAAGAAAGTAGAAACTATTAATCCATTAGAAAAACATCATTATTATTTGGAAGTAGATATTGAATATGTTTTCACGTCATTTTTTTAAAAGAAGAAGAAAAATTACATCTTATAGTTAGGTAGACTATTTTCCTGATGTTTTTATAAATTCTATAAGCATTTCTATTAAAAAAAATAATAAATAAACAGAAATGAAAATGATTACATTAATAAAGTAATTAAAATTAATTTGGGTATTTTGAAATTTTTTCTATATATTCAAGCAATATGTAAGTACATCCATGGGAAATTAGATGTTATTGAAGGCATATTAACACTAAAGAAAGTATATGAAATACTTATTATGAATTAAGTAGTGCATAAAACTCTTAAACAGACATCATCCGTTGAATTCATAATGATAAAAAACAATATCAATTTGATGGGTCACAATAAATAAGATATTAAATTCATTTATGATAAATAAAAAAGGTCAAGTCAATCTTATTCAATGTTTTTAGAAAATATAAACTCTAATGTAAGAGATAGTTTGAGACCTAAAAAATGATCTCAAGTCCCCTTTAATCCTGAATGACATGAATAGTTTCAAAAAAATTATGAAGATAAATATTGTGACACACACTCTTAATACATAGATAATACATATCAATATATTACAATTCATTACATTACATAATGATATGTGCCAAAATTGTAATAGATAAATATCATTGGAAACCTAGATACATAAAATAATAGTTCATAATATATCTACATTATCTCCAAATTATTTATTCACAAATAGAGCATGTATTATACATAACATAATTAATAATATTTTTCATAACCTATGAAAAGGAGACATAAAAGAGGGTGAGATCAGATGCTCTGTTAGGTTAATCAATGGAGATATTAAGGATCAATTAAATAGAAAATGTGAATAAGGGCATGATAAAATGAGTGTAACTTTTGAAAATCATACCATATATATCATAGATTATAGTATTAATTCTTTTTATAAATATTGGTATTTCATAAGAAATGAATCGTAAATGGATTGAATAACATGAGCCATGAGAGAATAAAAATGGAATAAGAAAAAGGACTGGGGTATACACATAAGAATAAAAAAACATTTCCATAGTTGTAAAGGCTCATTAACAAGACTATAATATTTGATTGGGTTCACTCTCAAAACCATCATAGTACACAAGGTTCACTCCTAAAATTATTGAATTGCACAAAGTGCCTTACTGAACTGGGTTCACTCCCAAATCTATTCATGTTTATCACATGAGATATCCATAATAGCATGAGATTTTAGAAAATATTTCTCTTTAAATAAATTAATTTATTTGATATATTTAATTACACATAACACCAGTATTAAAATAAATTGTGATATACTATGAATATTTTTTTTGGACAACTATAACTTAGAAATAGATTAAATGTAATACCATATTTTCCTTGAAAATATCATTTCCTAAGAAGATGATATTCAACGCATTTTGTAAACATATTTAAAACTAAATTCTTCAAATTATTGGAATTTGATTTGATAAAATTAATTACATATTTAAAATAATATGGTTTAAATTTGTTAAATAGTCCCGATTAATATTTAGTCAATATGAACAGTAACTTTGGTAAAATTTATCACCTCAGAAAATGGTAAATCGGATTAATCTGGGTTACAACTTATTAATAAGGCTGTAATTTCACACCTTAATTCTTATTAAATAAAGGTAATTACACACTTAAATCATAATGATCAACTATTACTTCTTTAATGGAAGTATTTCCATACAAATGGCCTATATAATATTTAATGCAATGAAAGTTATAAATTTCTCACTCTTGCAGTTTTAAATATCTTGTTTTTGTCCACATAAAGAAAAAATAAATTAATGATTGAATATATGTTTATATATTGAGATTTCTGCAATTATATTCATGATATAAATATAATTTTAATTTTTATTAATTATATAATGACCTTAAATGCTTATGAAACACCAAGGTAGTGTTTCTCTAATTAATAAAAATAATATTAAAGGATTTTTAAAATATTACAAGTATAAAAATTATACGAGTTAACGTGTTCCATAGATTTTATAAATGAATATGAAATATTAGAGTTATGTTAAAGAAATAGATTCAAATTTTTTTTTTATAAATTTCAGGTCAAAATAAATTAATATTATATTTATGGGAAATAATGATATTATATGAGAATGATATTTTATTAAATTTCTAAAAAAACATAAGATATTAAAATAAGACAATTTATAACAACCTGAGATTTTAAAATAGTAACATAGAGTTAGATAGAGTATATTGAATTCAACACAATGAGGATAAGAGAATATTACACCCATATAAATTATGATATATTTCTTTTCAAATTCAGTCTCTTTGATAACTTGCAGAGCACGCAACCCCGAATCAAAATGATATTTCATATAATACATCGTTATAACATATCTATTAATTTAGAAGATATGAATAAAACTAAGTATTAAAATTAAATTTTTTACACATTTAGAAAATAAATTCAATGGTGATTTATTTAAAATAAATAAAAAAATACCAATTTGAATGAAACAAACAAATGTTTTCAGAAAAACTATATTTTTCTAAATGTCAGTTTATTCATGCATTGCATACATAATTTAAAATAAATTTTTACCAATTTTAGAGGGTTTATTTTATAAAATAAATATTATACTTTAAATAATAAAATAAATGTTGTATTTGGGTGAAATTTTAGTATTTAGCAGAAAATATTAATTTCTCAGTGAATAGTGAAAATGCTAATTATTATAAAATTGAAATTTATTTTTAAGAAAAAAGTTCCATTATTTTTTTAATTTTATGTAAAATTAATATAATTATTTTATTGTTTTATTAAATACAATTAATTACTTTAAAATCATCTTTATCAGATATTTTAGTTTGAAATTATTTTTAGGCTTCAAAAGACCTTTTTCTGACAACTATTTTAATGTTTGTAATTTTAATTGATTTTAAATTATTAAAATAAATAATAATGAGGAATAATTATAATTAAATTAATTTATTACATATATATGTGTGTGAATTTAAATTTATCTAATTTTTATTTCCTAACATATAGTTAATATGAGATCATTGTTTCCTTAAAAAATAAATTTCTCAAATATTTATTTTTTTCTACATGTCTACTAGTTTGATTTTAAATTATATTCTACCACTTATTTGTGTTGAATTTTGAAAAATTTATCCCATTTTTTTAGTAATCATAATTTATATTAACTAATAATTTCAATTTAATTTTTTACCATAATAAATACTGAAATCGTATAAATTATTTATCATTATTAGGGTAAAAATAGGTATAACCGGGGATGTTCTAAAAAAACTGAAAGGTGTATAATTACTATTATATAGTAATATTTAGACCTTATATCTTTTATGGTTATAAAATGGTCCATTTCATGACCTTTTAATATGATAAAAACTGGGTTGGGATTCTTTCTTTTCAAAAATATCAATTGTGTCCTCTCCTCAATTTATAAATGTCCATCCCCACTCCTCTCCATTACAAACTTCCAAAAACCATATATTCTTCCAATACCTACCCACATCACTTCCATCCCCTAATTTTTGTAGAATTTATTTTAGCATTTTAAACGAGGATGGCCTTTTGTGCAATCCATAAAAAGTTTTCTAAAAAGAAGGTAAAGTCCTTAACCGTGCATTTTATTTTGTTTCTTCATCCACCTCCATAAAATATTATTAAACCTTTACATTATAATAACCAAATCACATTATATATAATTATACATATTTATATTTATATAATTACCTACAACCATATAATCCCCCATCAAATGGCAAATGAAACCGTTGATCTAGTGTATGATGAACTATTTTTATGCGAACCGATGTAATGTTTTCCCATTACCGCTTCTCATGGATTGATATAATGATGTTTATAATGTTTATATATTAAAATTATTATATAATTATACTTACTCAGTTATAATATCATATGTACTATCTTACATTCTATTTCATAGAGAATATGATAATTTCACTCGTGCGTATCTCTGACTACCGCCTCATGAAATGATGTGATTATTTTTTCCCTTACTCTTTACACGGATGGTAATCAGGATATATTTAATGTTTACATATGATATTAATGAAATATATAAAAATTATGGAAAATTAAATTATCTCATAATTTCTTACTTTACCATCCATTTAATGAATGATAGCATCATTCGGGTATACGACAAACTATCACCTCGCAATGCAACGAGATTTATTTATCACTAAATCTTTATATAGAAGTTAATAAAGGATAAATTTAATGATTATAGGTGACACATATGACATAATAATTATTTTTTAAAATTAATATTAACTATAATTCAGTACCCTTTTATATATTAAGGATATGTTAACATCGCTTGTGCATGCTTATGGTTTACTATCTCCACTAAGAGATGTGATTCATTCACCATGACCAAATTAAAAATATTATTTTAAATATGTATTTTATGATAAAAATTATATTTATAACATTATATGATAGAATTATATCTTATATTTTGTGTAGGAAACTTTCATGATGAAACAAGTAAGAGAAAATAAGGAAATTAACACCGGAACAACAGTGACATTGAAAGATTATTAAAAAAAAATTAATAATATGTTATATAATGGATGATATATGATATTATAAATGATTATATAGATGTGACCATTAGGGGATATACTCTAGGGATTTTCCCCCACTACCTCCTTCCCTTCCCCCATTTCGGTTTGGCTCGGATCCTCTCATCAGCACTTCATCTCGACGTGATTCTAGAGTGCAGTCCTATGGTGGCATTGTGGCTTGATCATCTTGGAATTCTCACCATCGACCGACCTTTCCATGCCCTAACCATCGGTCTGGATAGGACTTCACATGGTTGAGCGGTGTGGATGGAGTTTCCAATTGTTGCAGTGACAGTTGTCGCTTCACATTTGAGTCGACTAGGGTTGTGTGTGGTGGATATATTCGCCCAGTGAGGTCTCAAAGGTGGTGATGGGATTTTTGGTTCAGGATTATGGCATGTCTTCTTTGGGTGTTATTTTTCTTCCCTCATAGGTTTATCTCCAGTGGTTCTCATGGTAAGAGGTTTCATTTTGTTTCTTTGATGCTCGATGTTATTTTGGGTGCATTGTGTCTTCGACATCATGGAAGGTTCCCCTTGCATCGCTTACCGTTTTGTGAGATTCGGACTCCGATGAGCTTTCTGACATTTGTGGCAGGCATGGGATTTGATTGATGTGGGTTTCCAACCTTCTTTCTGGTGACCGGTGATAGTTTTATTTTATATGGGGTCTTGTTTCTGGTTGAATACCGGCAATCTAGGATTCGGGATGTTGGAGCATCGGGTTCCAATGGTGGAATTGTGTGTTTTCATAGTGTGTTGGTTTGGATTTTTTGATTCGGTGGAATGGTGGAATGTTGGTGTTTATTTTCTAATTTTTTTGGTATTTTGAATCTGGACTTGACTACATGGATAAGGCGCAGAGGTAGTTTTAGGGCCATCAGTTCACATTTGGAGATCTTTTCAGATCTCGATGTTTGAGAGTGTATGGCATCAAGCTATCAAATCTTACATTAAACTTGCTTACCGATAGCCATGAAATGGTGAAATTTTTCAATACGATTTTATGCTGGGATGGGGAAGATCTATGTTATCAGTCTAGTTTTACTCTCTTAGACCTCTGGGTCTTGGTTTGTCTTTTGTCTATGGAGTCTGTATGGGTTTCCCCTTTCTTCCCTCAAAAGGGGGTTTTGTTATATTATAATTAAATAAAAATTTAAGTCCTTCAGGCCATTTTATGGAATGATTCCGGTAAATGTTAGTAACAAGTTAAAAAACACTATACTATAGGTTATGTGGATCTTAACTAAAGGAAATCACAAGGTAATGGGTTTCATAACACAATTTCCATTTATTGGGTAATACAACTACATATTTCATTATATTAAGCCATGATTACGTGTGAAGTGAACATTTACTGATTTTCATTATATTTCCAATTTTATATGTGTTTATATTAAATTCTTAAACATAATCAATTTATTTATGTACTATCAACTAAATTATATAAACATTTTATGGTTTTTATCTCAAACATCCTTAATTTATTATCAATGGTGTATACGCTGCAACTATTCATAATATATCTTCAATCCAACCTACATCATAATATATTGTATTACAATTAATTTCCTTTATCCATGGAATTTAAGGATTCAAAAGTAACCAAATCGATAAGTGTTGATGATCAACCTTATTTTTATCAATATTTCTTATACTTGAACTTCAATTGAAGGAAATTGTCTCATAATTAACTAATAATCCATTTTCATTTTATTCTCCTTAGGTTTTTCATGATTTTTTCTTATAATACTACCATTTTTATCAATTTGGTATTTAAAATAAGGGGAATTGTTTTTAATAAAATCCAACTTTATTTTCCCTATTCAGTCAAAAATCATTTTTATTCCAAATATATGTTTTCCAAAAATGTTATCAAAAATATTTTACTATAATTTCTTTAATTAATTTTTTTATTATTTGGATTTTTTTAATAAAAATTTTAAAATATATCTTAAATTTGTTTTCATTAAAATATAATTTTATCATTTCTTAAAAAATGGTAAAGGAATATTCTTTACTATATTCTATATGATCTAAAAATTTCATTCATTGTGACAACTCACTATTTTAAATCCACCTTTTTAGGATTCGATGGTTATTTTCCAAAAATCGGTTTTTATATTTGATAAATTTTTAGTTTTTAAATAATTATTTCAAAATTTTTGGTACAATTTCCTCATTAAATGTTCAAATTTATCTTTCAAAATCATTTTCAAAATTAGAGTAAATCCTTTTATGTGACTTAGTGTAAAAAAGTGCTTCTTCCTCAAGAATGTTTTTTAATATTTCTAAAAGCTGTTCCATCAATGAAAACAATAATTGATATTATGGATTGCATATAAATTTTGTATATATGTCTCTCAAATACATATATAGTTTATTATACATTTTTTTTGGTAAATACAGTCCATATGATCATTTATTTGATGTGTTCATTTTGAAATTTCTATTTAATATGTTATGAATCAAGATTTGGAAGCTCATTTTATTTTCTTGGGTTATTTTTTTGTCATTACATATTATTTATTTATTTTGTGTCACACATGGATCCTAAAATTGTTATGATGGGTGCACCCAGATAGAACTCCAGTTCATATGGTGATGCCTTTGTCACATGAGAAAACATGTATAGATTTAGGATATAAACATATTCTATAATGGGACATTGTCCACCATTTGATATTATCTTGGAATCCATCCTTGATTCATGTTTATTTCATTTTATTTTATGCTTCCACATTTTCTATGCTATAATGATCATATTATACCTGGTTATTTTTGTAATTCATATATGTTATTACTAATATGAATTCTCATATTTGATATCATGTTATATCAATGAATCACATGTTATGTTTCCTTAAAATATTTATTCCCCCACTTGGCTTACCCTTTTCTTTTATGTCTTCATACGGTTATACTATGTAGTTAATGAATCAAAAATGGATTTAGGACATCCACATGAAACACATAGAATTACATGTTTTAGTTTCTTTTGATGTATTAGGATCCTAGTCTTACAAAGACACTGGGCCTCATGGTCATTGGGTTGTAATTAACATATTTTTATGTTGAAAATATAATAATAATATTGTAAAAATTCTTCGGTCTCTCTAGTGGGTATCAAAGAAAATGATTTGTTAAACATTGTAACTTGTTTGAAAAAATATGTGTGGGGTCACTTGGGATTAATTAATAGATAAGACTAAGTGTAGAAAAAAACCACGAATTTTCGTGAAGTATAGAGATAATGGTTTCTGATAAATTGCATCTCAGTATAGATACTACAAGTGGGTGTTGTTTTTTCACATTTTTACCTAGAGGTAGAAACTAAAAAACTTCATGTCCGGATTGAATCAATTTTCACCTATTAAATGATTTTTCATTATTATATAGTTTCATTTTATGATTCTTATTTTTAATACTATCTATTGTGGTTTTCATAAGTGGATGGAAACAAGAGGAATCATGTTAAAATTGAATTTGTTGTACAATTCGATGATTATTAGGAAAAAGTTTGATTATTAATTGAGATAAATATGTTATGGTTATGTTAAAACCTTTGTCGTGATATTTTATAAAAAACATGAAATTTGGTGGTATTCCTAACAAGTCAAATAAGATAAATATGTTAGTTTATGAAAAACCATGCAGTAATAAACATGGAGAAAAGAAGATTCAGCTTCCTACATGTTAAGAAAGTGGGAATAAAAACCTAGTGCAATCTCTCAAATGGAATGGAATATGTTTTATTAGTGGAAGTGGAGGTCATGGAGTATTTAATTTATACAGAATTTGATATATATTTTTTGGGGAACATGGTAATTATCAAAGTTAATTCCCAAAACTGAGGGTTATCCCCTCGAATAAGGAAATACCTATGTCATAACAAATCATTAAAATAATAGGAGTGAATTATTTATGTATTAGGATTTAATAATTATATTGTAGATGTATTTTAAAAAAAAATTATTTTAGTTTTAAGAATCATGAAACATATGAGGATTTGTTAAATTTTGGAATCATATAAGTCTTCATGATAGATTAACATAAGAGTCAGGCATACCATAATGGGTTTATGAGTTGAAGGGTGATTATAATTTAGAATTATTTGACACCCATTTTTAAATTTTGTTTCATTTTATTTAAAGGTGAATGATGATATTTAAGGATTTTTTATTGGGTTGAAGTATTATAATCATTTTTTAAAATAAATTATTTTTTTTGGGAGAATTCAGTTACATTTTTGGAGACGTAAGGAGAAGGGTTTTAAGGATATAATCTTATGGAATAGATTATGTTGAACTTTTTTAGTTAGAAAAATGGTATTATAGATTGATGAATTTTATGGAAATAATTTTTCTAATCATTTTGGTTTTAGTAATGATAAGAAGATAATCTTATTGTTCCATTGAGGATTATGTGATCCATTATAAGTTTATTTTAGTGCTACAGACATTAAAAATCCATCTTGGATTCTCGTAGTATAAAAAATATTATATTATGTGGTAAATTATTAATGGTTGAAATTATAAGTTTCAATTAATTTTGTTTCCATATGTTCTTAGTCTGGATGGTAAATGGATCCCTCAACTCAAGGGAAAGGATCATGAAATATAAATGTCATCTATGTGACATCATTTTGGATTAATAAAATTTCGTTTTATCTAATCACATATTTATGGTTATTAGTTCAATATATATATACATATATTAATAATTCACTTTATTATAATCAATGATCTCAATTAATCTATTTTAATCATTGGGAATTAGTATTATCTTCGTTCTACTTGTTTTCAATTCCAATTAATATTCACCTCTATTGAAACATATTAATGTGTTTTTATATATGACCTTTATAAATCTATTTCTCTCTTAAAGAGAATGTTTTATTAACCTATTTTATAATTTGGGTTTCTAGAAAAGGCCTTTTCAGTTTTCAACCCCATAATTACTATGATAAATATTAAAATAAAAACAATTTGAAAGAATAGGAAATGTTTTCTGGACAACTATATTTTCTAAAAGATGGTTTACTCACACTTTGTTCACATAATTTAAAATTAATTTTTTTCGTATTTAGATACATTATTTTAAAAAAATTAAATATTTTTTAAAATTAAAAAATTGATATTAAATTATGAATATTTTTTTTGATTTTTTCAAAAAATATTAATTTTTCTTCTAATAGTGAAGAAATATCAATTTTTATAAAATTTTAATACATTTAAAATATTTAATGTCTCTTTTTTATTTTAGTTTTATTTTAAATTATCATAATTATTATTTAGTTATAATAAATCTAATTAAATAAATTTAAATAACTAATGTAAGTGTATTTTTAAGATTTAAGAAACCTTAATCTGTATACTATTTAAATGTGTATAATGATTATCAATTTTTAATAATTAAAATAACTCCAAATGATGAATAATTTTAATGAAATAAATTGATTATATATCTATAAATATGAATATAAATTCATCAAATTTTGATTATGTTTCATATAGTTAATATGAGATCATAAATTGATTTTTTTGGGACCTATTTTTTCGACACATTTGCGTGATTAATATCAAACTAAATTATTCCAATTATAAGAGAAAATTTGGAAAACTGATTTATATATTTGGAACCATTAAGATATACAATATCAAATAATTTTAACTTAATTTTTTACAATAGAAAATATTAAAAACAGTGATTTTTTTACCATGGTTAACATCAAAATAGGATTACTTGTAGGTCCGACTAAAAATATAAGAGTTAAAATGACCAAAAAGATGTATAATTCCAGTTTTATTGACATTTTTCAAAATTATTACTTATAAGGTTCTAAAATAGTTAATTTTTTATACTTTTTACATTATAAAAACCTGGGTGAAGTTCATTCTTTTCAACAAATTCAGGTTTATCCTCTCCCCCACATATAAAAGGCCACTAACTTTCCACTTTCACAAACACTTACAAAACACCTCTTTGGGAAATTAAATTCCCTAATAACTTCTCTAATTCCCTCCCATCATCCAATACTCATTTTTTATAACAACCCACCCTAGAACGGATTTTGGATAAAACCAAAAGAAGTTGTCTGAAGAAGAGGTAACATCCATAACCGTGAATTTTTTATTATTTATTCCTACAACTCCTTAAAATATTACTAAACCTTTATGATATAATAAAATATCTAGATTACATATACTTGTATTGTTTTAGGTTTTTAAATGGGTTTTTTTTCATAGTAAACTTTTATTTTGAGTTTGTGGAAAAACAAACCCTTTTTCTTGATCTTCAGAACCTTATTTTGGGTGTTTATTAACCCAAGAGCTTGTTTTAGGTGTGTTCTGTGTTTTTATGGATTCCCATGGTGTTAAAGAATGTATTGTAGGATGGTTGGATAGCCAAGGATTCCAAAATTCATTATATGTCAATTACACAGTGTGTAATAAAAATATTTCATGATATTTCAATGAAGCCCAGTGAAAACCCCATACTTACAATGTTTGTAAATATTCAACATCATATAAATCCCTATGGAAGTTTTTATTAAAATATACAGGGGGGTCGGCACCCATATTTTACTTTTCCACTGCCACCAGAAAAAGGTGGAATGACTAGGAGCTCACACACCTCTCCCTCCCCCATCTAGGGTAATTAATATATCCATCATCCAATCGATAATATTTGATATGTTGGTTGATATATATTTTTTCCATTAGGATATTCAATCCTCCAACTTCTCTTTTCCTTTTCTCTCTCTATTGGGGGTGTAATTTTAGGTGAGGGGTTTTCTCCTATTTTTCGGTGTTCTTCTAAAATGATGAGTTCTTCTTATTCGGTTTGTGTAAGAGATCGAAATAGAATGAGAGGGAATCTACTAGTACAAGGTAGGTGGTTCTTATCTTTCTCTGTGATTTTGAAGGTGTTTTTGTTGGTTTATTCTTGAGCTCACCATTGGGTAGTCAATCTAAGACATTATTCAATTAACTCTGTGATTTTAAATTAATTGACTGATCACATAATATTCCTTTGGGAATGTTTTCCCAAGTCTATAAATGGTATGGGAATGGTGAGAGGCTTCATACCTTGATATTATTAGTCCAAGATGTTTATTTTATCAATTTACATTTTTTAAAATATATTTATTTTGATACTTCCCTTGGAATGTGATGGGATAAAACTGATTTATGAGCTGATACTAAACATATGGATTGAGGCGATTTTGGTTGTCAAGTAGGGCTTGGACTAGATACATTGGGTGATAGTGATCATCGTTTGTGTGATGTGGTTTTTATATTGTGGTGGAGATTTTATTACATTATGGGCATGGACCATGTGATATTGGATGGGGTTGACCATTTGGATAAGTGAAAAGTTCATAGGAGAGTGAGATTATAGGATGATGTGGAATAGGTAAATTTTGGATGATTTTCACTCACCATGATTTTTAGACACACCATTGGAGTTTTATACACACAAATAGGAATCAGATGATGTGTTGATGCTTACCACTCATGTGGGTAGTGTCCTTTATTAGATATCGCTTATGATGGTATTGACCATTAGTATGTTAGGAGGATATTTCAATAGAAATCCACATGGATGGTTAGGATCCATCGGTTGATAGGGTTGAGACTATTAGTGGTGGGATTAGGTGCACAATATATTGAGTTTTCTGGTCAGGAATACATGGTAGGATGGATATCGTCATTTCATGCGAAGTTGAATGTTAAGCCGACGGGGATTATTAATCAAAGAAAAATATCAATGTGCATCACTAAAAGATCCATTGAGTTGATGGGAATTATTATATGTTGAGGACTGTTGGATCAGTTACATATTTTGGTTTTTCTTTCAGTACTTATGTTATTTATTTTAACATGAGGTGTTAGTTGGTAGAAGAAGTCGGGTGATTGAATTTGAGGTGGAACTTGAGGGTTCATATTAACTGTGATTCCTTGGGAAATGCATTATTCTTTATTTTAATGATCATATCCACTGAATTTATAATGGTGATGTCCAAATTATGATATTTCAACCTTTTAGAAATTGAGCACAAGGGAAGTATGTTATATTAAATTATGTGATGGGATGTTTTATTATTTTCAATGTACACCTTATTTATCATACATATATGTTAGGAACATGTTAGTGGTTGATTATTGAGGTTATCCTCACAACCTAAATAGGCCCTTTGGAATTCATTTAGACTTATTCTTCTGTGATCTGATAAAGGTTCAGGCTTAGGACCTAGGCCTTAGTGATTATGTTGGACCTTTTACATGGGCCATATGGTAATGGAACTTGGGTTCCTTCATTAGATTGAGTTACCAATTGAGTTTCCATTATGTATCAGCACACTTATATTTGTACATAATGAGTTCATACACATGAGACCCTTATTTATTTATTTATTTATTGTCGTTTATTACCTATTTTTTATGCATGTTCTATAAATGGAATCTTGTAAATATTTAATTTTGTAAATAGTATCTGGTCTTGATTATTATGTTTATAATTTCATGTTTCTTCTATGGTGGGTTACTCATACCATAATCTTATGTTCTTATTTTCAACTATGTATATTGATACAGTCTATTAGTATCATTACCAATAGAGGTCTTATTCTCCCCACTATCAACTCTTTACACCCTCTTTGACAGTTAACAACATTTGGCATGCATGAAGGGGCTCATAATTCCCAATGGTGAACCGACCCCATGCAATGATTTGGTGGATAAAAAATTTATGTTGATATAATAATGATATGTTGTAATATTATTTTCCAGTCTTATAACCATATCCTTCACCATCAAATAGGATAGTAAACAGCTGTTCATGTGTATGGTGGACTAACACCTCATGAAACGATGCAATTATTTTTTCATAACCACTTCTCGTGGAAGGGTAAAATGAGGTATCTGATGTTTATATATTATATTTGTCATATAAATATACTTTTTGAAATATAAATTCATATATTCCTTTTTTACTTTCCATTCTATGGAGAATAAAATAACGTCTCTTGTGTGTTTGGTGTACTATCGCCTCATGAAATAATGTTATTCATTTTTTCACATTTGATTTACATGAAAGGTAATGTAGATAGATTTTTTGTTTATATATGGTATCAATGAAATATTTATCATTTCGTAAAAGAAATAACATATATAATTTATTACCTTACCATCCATTAAATAAATGATAATATTGTTCTTGTGTATGGAGAAATAGTGGTTGGCGATTCAATGTGATTCATTTTTTAGAAGTTCATTACATGGAAGGTAATAGATGATAAATTTAAGGAATATGTGTTATTTATTTGAAATTATAATAATTATATAGAATTAATAGATTAACCACTTCTTCACAATTTCACCTATTAAGTAAATGTTAATGTCACTCATGTATATGTACGACCTACTGTCTCAAAGAAGCAATGTTAATTGTTATCCATGATTAAGACTTAATAATGATTATACAGATGGATATAATAAGAAATAAAATTTATAAAATTTATAACATTAATATCATTCTAGAGACAATGGAACAATTTCATAATTTGGGAATCCAGAACATTCATGTTGAAACAAGAAAGAGAAAACAGAGAAATTAATAACAAAAAAAAATAGTGATAATGATTATTAATTAATGGGTAATAAGATGTTATAAAAATATAGTATATGATATTATAAAGAATAATATGATTTGATAAAAAGTTAATAAAATTTTTAAACAACTATATAGGATTTCAATGAGTGCTCATATAAATTAATGCAGGGGGTAAGGGGTTTCTAAATTCAATTTGCATTCATTAGGTTATATGTATCCATTGCTGATTATATTATGCCACGATTATGTGTGAAATGAAATTTTATTTCTCTATATTGAATTTCAAAATATCTGTGTGTTAATATAGAATTTTCACACGTAATATATTCATTTATTAACTCTCAAATCAATGATATGATCATTGTAAGGGTTTTTTCAAAAACATCCCCTTTTTAGACACATGTTTTATTATGCACCTAATTTATTTTAAAGGGTTTATATAACACCCATTTACATAGTATATCTTTAATCCATCCAAATTCATGATATATTATGTATTTATTCAAATTCTTCATTCATGGTATGTTGTTATTCAATATTGACAACAGTGGAAAGGGTTTATGTTACAATCTCATTTTCATCAGAATTACATTTGATTGAATTTTAATTGAAGGAAGCTATTTTATCATTGTCTAATAAATGAATTAAATTTTCATCTTCTCTTATTATTTATATTGTTTTCATGAAATTGTACCAATTTTATTAATTTTTTACATAAAATAATTGATAAAATGTTTTTATGAAAATCGAACTCTTCAGTTGAAAAGTACATTTTTATTAAAATCCATGTTCTATAGAACAATATTCTAAAGAGTTTAAAAATGATTGTTCAAATTAATCCTTACCCATAATTTTTATACATAATTCTTTAAAAGGAATATGCATATCATTTTTGGAACAAGGTACTTTTTTAATTTTCATACCAAAAATTGAAAAGAATAATTATTTTTAAAATAATTCGACATGAGTGGAACTTTTCCATCACCATAACCACCTTATGTTTTAAAGATTCCTTTTATGATTAAAATGTTATTTTCAAAACAATATAAAATTTTTATAATTTTTTTATTCTAAATAATTTTTTAAAAATTCAAATGAAATTTTCTAACATAAATATTCAAAATGATCTTTCATAATCATTTTCCAACTAAGATGACATCCTTTTATATTAATCGGAGTTTAAAGTCATTTTACACAAGATTTTTTTTTTATTTTTAAAAATTATATTCAAAAATTAAAATAACCGTTGATGTCATGGATTTCTTCTAAATTGTGTATGTATATATATATATATATATCTCTCTGAAATATATAAATATTTTATTCTCCATTACATTGATGGGGTAAGACATTCCATATGATCATTTCACAAACACCATTATTATATAATTTCCTTTGAATATGTTATGAAGAAATATTATGCAACCCATTTTGTTTCCAAGGGTAATTATTATGTAATTCCTTATGATTTATTTCCTTGGAACACATAGATCATTAACATGTTATAATGGGTGAACCCAAATAATGCTCCAAATAATTTGGTAAGGATTTGGTCTCATGAAATATAATATATAGGATTATGGAGTAAGCCTAACCCTTTTGGGGCAATTTCCTCCTTGTGATATTGTCTAGGAAGTTAGCCTTGACTCATGTTTATCTTATGTTTATACACAATTTTATTTATGATATTATTTAATTGACATACTCGTGTGCCCTCTATTTTTTTATATATTGTTATATCTTTGACTTACATGTTATGTTTACTTTTCATGTTTATTCCCTTACAAGAAATTATTGCTCAGTACTTTCTTTTATGAATTCCCCTTGTTATACAATTTTTTTTAGGAGCTAAAATATATTTAGGATCTCACTGATTAAGAAAAAAAATATAGATTCTAGTTTTTAGATTCCTTTAAAGTATTATGATCAAAATCGTCAAAAGACACTAGGCCTCAAGATATTTTTGTTGTTGTTAATAGATGATTATGTCAAAAATCATGTAAATATAAGTGTAAATAAATTAGGTTTTCACACAATGGGAAACAACTTTGTTAAAAAAATTCATCCTTTTCCTATTTTTAGTATATTTGTAACTATTTTTCTCAAAAATGATTTTAATATATTTCAATCTATTAGGAAATTCTATGGGTGGCCCGCCCCTAAATTAAAAGTGGGAACCCCTCCTTTTTTTCCTTCACACCAAATTAAGTCTTATATAACCACAAAAACATAAAAATACCTCTTCTACACTAACCTATCCTTCTTAAAGAGGTTCTAACACAAAATAACAATGCTAAATTCCTTAAAAGGATATCATGAGTGTTAATTTCAAAATGAGGTAATCACATTAACCGAACAATTTATTTTTAACTATTAATTTTCCTATAATAAATATTTTATATATGTCATAAAATAATAAATTTAGTTTCCTAAATATATGTAAATTTTATTCTGATTATTAAACCACGTTTATTAAATCTCTCTCTATAAAATGGGAAGTGAAAATATTGCTCATGCATTGGTATGGCATACAATATCAACGTGGAGATACAATAATTTATCACCATTATACTATATGGATTGGTATTATGATCAGTTTAACATTTATATATTATAATTATGAAATATTTACATTTCTGTATTGATAAAATCATATCTATTATCTTATCTTCCAACCCTAGGAAAAATTAAAACAACATTCCTATGTAGGTGTGGACTATTGCTTCAACGAAACGATGTGATCTATTTTTCATTTATATTTTTAGTAGAATCTAATAAGGATTGTTTTAATGAATATTTATAATATATATGATACAATAATTATTCTATAATGGTGAATTATTATTTACCTTAATTTTTTTTCGTCTACTAAAAAATGGAAATGACGTTCTATCATATATACAGTATACCGTCTCTATAGACCATATAATTCATTTGTCTTTCTCTACCAATTTATAATTACTATAAATATGAATATAATTAATATATTGGATATTTATATCATTATTAACATTATAGAGTTTATGGATCTAGCATGAAAATATAAGGACCTAAACTACCAAACCAGAACATACATTAAATGAAGAAGATGTCACCTAGAAAATTGTTTTTAATAAACAACTGTTAACAAACTGCTGATAAAAGGTTACAAGTAAATAATATAGGGTATGATATCTAACACCATAATATTTTGTGAATTTTTTTTCTAAATTTAATCATTTCTATATTTTTCATTACACTGAATACTAATTTTTGAGTGTGTTACAAACAATATCGAATTTGGCTTGCCTCATAAGAAACACTTTGTTTAAATGAAATGTGACCTTCTATTAAAATTTTATTTTAAAATATGATATTAATATCATATTTTTTATAATGATGAGTATGGATATCAGTAGCTAAATTATGAAAATTTATTGTTTACACACATATACATATAATGAATTATTTGGTGACAGATTTATTAGAAAATAAAATAAAATCCTTTGCAAAATAATGTAAATCATTTTCATAAAAACTATTTTTACACACATAAAATGTGATATGTCAATAAATTAAATAAACCACTTTTAGTGATTTGTTAATTAAATATATTTATTAAATATTCAATCTAAATTTAAATATTCAAATTATGTTTTTTAGAAATGATATACGAATAAATATGATTTTATAATTGAAACTATATTTTCTAAAAAGACGTTTTATCACCACTGGCCCACTTATTTTAAAAATAATTTTTTCCACTTGTAGAAATTTTATTTGGAAATATATAATTCATTTTTTAGATAGGTATATCAATATTATCATTGGGTAAATATTTTAATTTTTTTTAATAATTTAATTTTTGAGGAATAATGAAAAAAATAAATCTTAATTTAAATCTATTTTTTTATTTATTTTATTTTTAAAGAAAAAAAATTATAATTTTTTTAATGTTAAAATATTCTAATTATATATCTATTAATTCAATTTAGGTCATTAGAATCAATTTTATATTGAATTTGGATATCAAAAACATTCTAAACATTTGAAAAGTTTCTCAATAACAACCCACAATATCATTGCATCTATAGGAATAATTTTAAATTAAATTTTCCCACAATTTTGAATGGAATTTTTAAAAAGATATTACATATTTAGAAAAAAAATAATTTATATTTTCTAATAACTTCAACATAATATTTTACCATAATAAATATTAAAAATTGTAAAAAACATTTATCAATGTTCAGATAAATATATGTTTACAGAGGGGTTAAACTAAAAAGATATGAGGTAAAAATAAACTAAAATTTTTAAAACACCCACTATATGGACATATCTAGACCTAATATATTATTTTCCTAATAATTGTACATAATTAGAGAATTTTGATAATAAAAAACATGTGTAGAATTATTCCTTTCTAAAAATTATAAGTGTCTCTCTCACCTCACTTGTAAAAGGTCACCTCTTACCAATTTCACTCATATAACCATATAATACTTATTTATTAAATAAATACATTCTATGATTGGTTTTAATTCAACCCGAAAGAGGATATCTAAAGAATAGGTGACTTTCATCAATGATCATTTTTTTACATTTATTCATTAACCTCATTCAATTATTACTAAACCATGATGATATAATGACATAATTTCCTCGATTATACTGATATGTTGTTATTTTCAGTTTATGACTAACAACCATATCCAATTTGATCAATGTTGATTGTGAAATTATCATTCATGTGTATGGGGTACTAGAACCTAGTATACATATGACATTTTTTTCCATTTCCAATTCTCATGGTTGGACATAATAATTTATTTATTTATTTTTTAAAGTGGTTGTGGGTCAATCCCCATTTATTGAACATAAAAAGATTGAAACTATTTTAGTACTAAGAAAGATATACCCCACTACTCCGATGGAAAAATTAAAAAATATAATAAAAAAAAAATGGTAAAAAAGAACCTACAATTCCAAAACAAACTTCCAAGTAGGCACCAAAAAGCCTCATAGTGCCCCTCTCTAGAGAGCGCAACAGTGAGATCAATAAAAATAATTCTAAACCATCCCTTCCAATAATTTTCACCATCATGGTAGAAAAACATGCCATATCACATATCAAACCTAAATAGACATGTAGAGGATAGCCAAATTAAAGGTTCCATCACACCCATCAATCTTTTGAGCCACCCAAATGACAAAGCATGAAATGAACACTCTGCAATGTAAACTAGATTCAACAAAAAATTAGACTAAAAACAAAGAAAAAATATCATTAAAAGGTACCCATCCATACCTAGATATGATGAAATGTGTTTTAATGATTGTTTCCATCACACCCATCCCTCATTTGAGGCCTCCCACCCAATGGAACCTACAAAATGTGGTTTCGCATCCAAATTCAATATGAAAAACCAGTACTTGTGAAGAAATGATCTCCTTAAGAACAAACATAACCCGGAAGAACAATGAATTACATGGTGAAAATCATGTGAGAGACTCATGAAAAATGAAAAATGAGAAGAAATCACACTAAAAGAACAACTGAGATAATTGACATCCAAAGACTCCAGAGTACCATCATCCTTGTCTGCTGAAACCAGTCCATCTCTACACCAAGAGTATGAGAAGAGAAAAAGAAGTCATACCAGGAAAATATATGACACACCAATCAAATTCAAGTCCAAAACCTTGGGTCCCACACATCCTCAAACCAAAATCAACTACCAAGCATCCACCCCCCCTAAGATCACAAATACGAGGAAGCGATGAAGATGTCTAGATATAGACAAAACCAGATTTGAGTTATAGATAAAAACCCCAAAACACTAAACTTTATATGAAATAATGAATCCAATGTCACTACGACCACCATCATCTTAAAATATGAGGAGGTGAGACCTGAAGGAGAACAATCAATGAGTGGGGGGAAGAAGCATGATGACAATGACTGAATTTTTCCGTATAGAAGCCTGAAACAAGAGATTCCATATAAAATATTCATGATCTAGAGTTGATGAAATCTCTAATATCCCACTGATAATGATCGACCCACTATGGTCAAACCAAATGGTTGAGATCCCAGGAGATGAAAGCCTAATGCAAATGGACACGGGGGATACCCTAAAGGAGAGGGAAAGCATCATCGGGTGAATGTGGTTTGACATAATGATTGAGTTATTCTTTAAATATGATAAACTTGTTATTATTATAGTTATTGAATTATTATATCATCCATAACATCATTCTTCTCATTTTTTGGAATATGATAATGTCACACGTGTGTATAGAGGACTATTGTTTCACTAAGCAAGGTGATTCCTTCAGGATTTACAAGGAAGATAATAAATATTATTTTAATGAAAATATTCTATTAATATGACATAAAAATCATTCTAAAATTATAATATATAATTTAAATTTATTTCTTTACATATTTTGATATAATAGAAATAGTGTTAATGTGTATGTACGACATACCTTCTCCATTAATGGTGTATTTCATTTTCTATCTCAATATTTTATGCATTAATATAAATACTCTTATACATAATATTTATGATATTTATATAAAAAAATAGATTATGGAACCATGATCACGGTAATATGACCAAAAATATTAAATCAAAACTTATATTAAAAACACAGTGGTTATTACCTGAAACATAACTTTAATAAGGAATTGATAATAAATAGGAAATAAAAGGTCATAATAAAATCCTATATGGTATGAAATATAGAAATATTATTTTTTATTAGATATGAAATAAATTTATATTTATTATATATTAGGTTTTAATGTGTATGATGGAAATCTAGACATTGGGTATTAGATTTTTAGTCACTCTTTTATTTCATGGGGACGTATGAAAATTTCCCCACTCGTTTATTTTGGGTGGTGTATATACTACCACCTATACATGTTATATCAATAATTCGGCAAGTTTAATGTCATTTATTGTTTATTTTTAGTTTACTCTTTAATTTTACATAGGATTCAATAGATTACTAATGTGGTAAGGGATTTTTATCTAATTTTTATTTTTCATTGAGACGCATGACATATTCACCACTTGTTTATATTATTTAGTTTATATACCACCCATGAAAGAATTTTATGATTACTATACCAGATATTATTTTTATTTTAATACCCATTTTATGATCTCTCATTCATGGCGTATATAGATTAAAAGTTACCAAATGAGTAAGGGATTTTTGTCTTAATTTTCCTTCTTTGAGACATATTATTATGTTATGCACCAAGAATCTTGAATGAGGTGTATATAATTACCCAATTACATGTAATATAATTCATTTATTTATTCTAATGATATTTTATGTTCAATTTATTGACATTACTTCCTGGGAATTACATTTTAAAGTTACCCATTTGGTAAAGATTGTATGTTAAATTCTTATCATTTATCATGATTGTTTATGATTATTTATTCGACGATAGAATATTATGATCCATTTACCTAGAAACTATTTACATTTATTATTCTTTATTAATTTCACTAGAATAAATTTGTCCCTTGATTTTCATATCTTTAAGAACTCAAGAGTTAACAATTAAATTTTAAGAAAAATTTGTATCTTTCATTGAAAATTCATATCCATCCAACACCATGTTTCTTAAAAATAGTTTCAAATTTGTTTTATAATTATAATATTATTTTTAAAACAGAATATTATCCATTTCTTAATTTTAAAAAAAATTAAAGGAATCATTATTTCATTTTTCAAGAAAATTATCATTGTTCATTTATTGATAATGTGAAAGGAATCGTAGTTTTAATGTATATGAAATGAAAAAAAAATTATCATAATGACCATTATTTTCATTGAATGTTCCTTTGTAAGATTCCAATTATATTTTCAATGAAAATTATTTTTTAAAAAAAATTATGTTCTAAAATTATTTTTCATTGTGAAAATATTAATTTCCTCAATAAATGTTTTAAATGATTTTTTATATTTATATTACAAGCATTCAAGGCTATTTTAAAATAAATAGATTTAAAAAAAATTATTTTGTTAAATTTATTTTGGAATAAAATTTATTTACCTCAAAAAAAATTATGATATTTTAAAATCAATTTCCTTTTAAGGTGGAATCTATTGATATTAACTTTTATTTATTAGGGATATTAACCATGGGTACCATTCTAATTTTTTCCCTAAATTATTTATTATCAAAACATTATTATGATACCAATTTAGTCTTCCACTGTTTATTCTATGATAGAATTATTATGAAACCCTCTTCATTTTTACAGTTTATGCTCTGATGAAATGAATAAATTATTATGAAACCTATCTATCTTCCAAAGGTTTTGATGTGATGATATGTTTATGAAACCCAATTAATTTCTTTTGTTATGTTATGATGGATGTTTTATGATCTTGTGGAACACATATATATGATTTTAATTTGGTGATGGGTGAGACCTATATCTCCCTCTAATGCATTGGGTAAATATGGATAACACATGAGTAAATATGTTATGCATGAACCAGATTAAATTTTCACAATGTTATATATGAACCTGATTACAAGTTTAGAATTTTATAAGTGAACCTAATTAAATGTTTCAAAGGTCATACATGGACTATTATTTTAGGTCTATAACATTATGTGTGGACCTTTTTTCATGTCCATAAGTTTTTGTGAGGGACTGTTTACATGTCCTTGATTTAATGAGTGAACGTTTCATAATTTATACATGTTAACTATGTTATAATCTGATGAATATTCCAAAAATATATGTATTATTAAAATTTTAATCTATCATGTATCATGTTATTTTATTTCATTCATGTCTTATAAATTGATAATATTTATTCCATGAATCATGATTATAACCATTGATATACAGGTTATAGTTTTCATGTGTTTTGCTCTGGTTTTCATCCCCTTATGTTAATTTTATGCTTACATATATGACTTTAGTACCCTTAATAAGAATCTAATCTCACAAATTCTTATGATACCATTACCTAGGTTATAGATATATTCTTATGTAAGGTATATTTGTGAAGATACCAAAAGTGTATGATCTTTTTGGGAGACATTAAAGAACTATCAACAAATTAAGAAGATTGCGTTTAAATTTTTGAAAGGAAATAAAATATTATGTACCTAAAGAATTGGTTTTTGTAATGTATTGAAGATTCATCGAATGTGATTTAATATCCCATTATGAAAATCTCGGGATAATATATGACATATATAAGTATGTTTTTCTAATATATGTAAAACAAATATAAATTTAATATGCAGGTTACAAATTTTTACCTTCAAATAATTTCCTTCATTTTCTAAATAAAACAATTTATGGTCGATTCGATGTTTCACAATTACTGTATATAAAATTTCATACACTACAAAAATTAATATCATACATGCTTCAAAATCCGCCCATGTGGTAGAGTATATTTACCTCACATTTATGTTAGTGGGATATAAACTTTATTCACTACATGTTTCTTTTATGTGGTGTATATAATAACCATGAATATATTTATGATTCTTATAATGAATGTTATGGAATATACATATCTTTCTAATGTGGTTTCTTTCATGGGTCTTATGATTCAAAAGTTAGTTATGTGTCAATGTTTTTTTGTTATAATCGAATTATTTAGTGAGATAGTTTATGATTTATTTTACAATGGTGCAATATAATGATTTACCCCTCAATAAAATCATTAATTTTCTTATCCTCCTGTTATTTCTAGAAAATAATTTTTTTATTTCATTTTCCTTACCTTGGGTGCTCAGGATATAAAAAATATGTTTTTAAGGAAAATAGACTTTATTATACTCGTATTTTGAAAACACATTTTCTTATATATCCATGATTTATAAAAATTATTAAAATAAGGTTTTAAATATTCTAATTTTATTATTTAAATAATTTTAACTATGTCATAATTTTTACAAATATTTTAAATGGAATCTTGGTTTAATATTCAAAAAAATAAATTTTTTACTTTTTATGAAAAATTCTATGGGGATATTTTCCTCTAAATTATATGAAATGAATGGAGTTTCACACCATCATAAACACTATGTATATTTACGAATACTATATCTGTTTACAATAATATTATCAAAGAAAATGTTTTCCAATATATTTTATAAAAAAAATATTTTAAAAGTTATTTTTAAAATGGAAAGTTTATTTTCCTTAATAAATATTCCAATGGTATTCTAAATGAATTTTAAAATATGATAGAATACCTTGATATTAATTATGATTTACAAGGGATATGATCCATTTATACCATTATTAATAATTTTATGGATGGTTAATGTTTATGCTTATGTGAATTTTATAGAACTCATTTATTTTCCATCGATTATGTTATAGTGAATTGTTAAAATTATTATGAAACACATTTTATTTTGATATGTTATGATGTGATTTTATGATGAGTATTTGATGAAATTTTGGAATATATATGTATTATTTTAATTATATGAAAGTTTTTATATTATATCCAAGGATGGTTCTTATGTTATAACTCAGTATAGTGGTTATGGGATAAACATGGATGGTTATCATTTTAAAACTAAAGATGGGTGGGGACTTTATATCCCTCCAATGACTTGGTTAAATAATTATATCTCAAGATATAAATAGGTCTAGAGAGGGGAGTGAACCAGTTTTAGTATGGTACTTATCCCACTATGATAATCTTGCAAGTGAACATCGACTACAATGATTATTTGGGGAGTGAAACTGTTACACTAAAATATTCATGGAAATGAACCATAACTTATAATGAAATTATTTCTCATTATTACATGTATGACACAAAATAAATATATTATGTTGATGTTATGATCTTATGAATCATTTTAATTGATTCTATTATTATTTATTTCCTATGAACTTCTAATATTTATTCCATGACTCAAGATTATGATCTATGATATGCATCATATTATTTTGAAATGTTATTCTCAAGATATAATAACATTATGTTAATTTAATTCTCAAGTGATCATTGATATATCCCTAGTCTACCCTTACTGAGAATATGATATCACCCTTTCTGATATTTACTTTTCCCAAGTTATAGAGAATGGAACTAAGTATGACATCCTTAAGAAGGTTTCTAGTTAGGAACAACTTAGTGGGAGATGATGTAGATATTCTATGGACGAGCTGCTTATGTGTTCATGTTTCTAAAGGAACTGGACCTATTAGATTATAGCATGGATCTGTATCTTATTTAATGAATATTCATCCATTAATATGTGATATCTATATATAAAAATTCAATGACGTTATATTTTTAAGAAGATAAATGTTTAGTTAACGATTAAAAACTAATATGAGAAAAATATTTTCAAAACACAGGGGATAGTTATTAATATAAATAAAATCATAATATTTTTGTAATTATTGTGAAGAACCTATATAAACCTTAAGGTTTCATAGAAGAATCTATCACAATTTAGACATCATGTAAGGTATTTTTCTTTATTATGTGGTTTCCCACTATAGTTATTATGTCCCATACTATGTTTTTTGATTTAATTCAATGGCTCGAAAAAAAGGAATCATGTAAATAAATGTGATAATCAATGGAATGTTTATTGTCTTGAGAAATTAAGTTAAAAATTAGATGAAATGTCAAACCTAGCGATTATTCATAATAATCTATCTCATTATATGATTAACAATCTAAAAATATTTGTGTTTCCTGAAACTGATAATAAGAGGAAAATGGAGTTTTAAAAAGACAATAGAGGAAATAATATTTAACGTTAAATATGTCCAAAATGTTCGAATAATCTCTCAAGTGAATGTCTTAAAGGACTCAAAAGATATTTTGAGTGTGTAAAATAATGAAATATATCATGTAATTGATAAGTAACAATGAAAATATCATTAAAACAATCGATAGAAATAATG
Organism: Viscum album; assembly: GCA_963277665.1. Classification (NCBI taxonomy): domain Eukaryota; kingdom Viridiplantae; phylum Streptophyta; class Magnoliopsida; order Santalales; family Viscaceae; genus Viscum; species Viscum album. The sequence continues at coordinate 288,446,928 of OY728127.1, read as the reverse complement.
GTCTCCCAAAGTTATACTCAACGGTTGAATGTTTTAAATGTGGTCTGTATTGGAATAATACAATCAATATCATTGGGGAGAACTCGATAAGTCATTATGAATGGATGGACAAGTGATTGTTTTAGTAATATTTATTTGGAGAAAAAAATAATTTATGAAAATTATTTAAGAGACCATGTTTTCTCATTAATAGACTTTGAAATATTTATGTATATATTTTCAGAGCTAGGTGTTAAGTGGATGTGAGATTCTGAGGTGTGATTTCCTCAAAATTAATTATTAAAATATTAAATTCATATTATGTCATATGTGGGTAGGTTAATAAATATAACATAACAAATCTTTAATGGATGCTCAAATTATAAATATGAGACCATGTTTGAGTCCAAAACATGGTGTTTACCATAGGCGCAACCCAAAATCGGTTAGTGTAAGAAATTAAGACATCTCGCTCATTCATAGTATGAAAAATGGATAAATTAATTATTTAATTAATTCATTCCTTTATTTTTACCTAAAATAAATTTTTATATATATAACAGTATGGAGACTCACCTAGGTTTAGCCTCATAATCCTATGATCATTCAATAGCTTCCCCACCAGCCCGTTAGACAATGATGAAACAACGGATTAGAGTAGATTGGGATGCAGCGAACGCAATGACTTCCTTTGATCATTTGTGGGTATGTTATTCAATGAATAATGATCCAATATCTAAATATGGCTCATAAATTTGTAGTTTACGCCATCTTTGATTAAATAGATAGATAATATTGATACTTGTTCTTGGATATGCAAAAATTGTGGCCAATTTCATGCACTTGGGTACTAAAATTTGATTATATATATTGTTTTCTAAACCTGGATCCATATTCTTGATAATTTTCTAATTAATCTTGAAAGTGATCATTTAAACCAATTTTATTATGAATTACCCCCTCATTTTCTTCACTATCTTCACGGGATAGACCCTGTGGTCCTAGTTTGATATTTCTGGATGGTATTGATCCCAATCACACCCCTAAGATAGAAACATAATCATGTGTGAGGTGTATATCAGTGAATCAGAAATAGATCTAATATTATTGGGAGACACAGATGATCATTTTTCTAATATTTGAGTGAATCATTATTGAAGGAAGGAGCGACATCTTGCGGAACCCCCATGGGGAGATGAGAAAATATTTTTGGCCATTGGATGGATATAAATGGAGAACTGTAGATAGATTTGCAAATATGGTTTGAAAATGAGGTAGGATCTATGGAGGATTGGTCTGATTCATCACTTGGATCATGGATCAAGATTTCGTTAAATAAACCCTAACTATAGGTCCTATACAGGGATGAACACAGTATGTGTATCCCCTTGTGTGAGGAATCTAGGGTTTTTGAAGTATATAAGGATGACATGTCAGGTATCCGTACTATAGGTGGTGTACCTTATCCCTTTGTGGATGAGAAGAGTGATGGATCAAATGGGAAAGAATCAATGTGGGAGTATATAGATAAGCATGCGACCAAGCACCAATGTACATGGATATGGACAGAGTGCATGGAAGAAACCCCATGTGGAGCAACATGAAGTGTACTAAAGTAAACGTACATGGGTTCAAGTCCACGAACATGGCCAGAAAGACACGACTCGACCCTGAGAAGCTTTGACACATCATATATTCCACCTACTTGTCCAGTACTACTACAGAAATATGGATCTCTGTGCTGACCTGGGACACGACCAAACATTGGATATAGACAAAAAAATATGTGGGTCCCCTCACTTGTCATGTTATCCTTGGTTCCTTTTCAGGAACATCAATTATTCATATATCCTTTACTCATACTTTCATTTTTTCCTACGAGTAGCCAATCTTGAGTTTTTTCTACATTGAATGTGATGGTTCCCATAGTTTTTTATTTTTAGACAAGATGGAAAATGTTCCAATAATGGTGTGTATCTTAGGTGAAGCTTGATAACAACATTGATCGGGTAGAGTATCATCAATGATACTAGAGTTGAACCACCCATCTGTGTTGGAGTAGTTCTTATAATTCTTCATTCCATGTGAAAATTCCCTTCAATATTCATGTGAGTCCTTGATGATTATAGTGGAACCCCCCCCCCCCATCATCATGGTTTTGGGTCCTCTACAACTTCTTTCAGAGTGGAAACCCCCATCATCATTGGATAGGGTCCGGAATGACTACAGTGGAACACCCCCCCCCCCTCGTCGAACAAGGGATCAGGTCCACAACTATCACATTGAACCCCAATCATCATTGAAATAGGTTCTAAATGACTAGAGTGTAACCCCATGTCACTCTAGGGCTCATTTCCTCAACTTCTGAGTAGAAACCCGGTCATCATGGGTGTGGTTCTTCAATGACTAGACTAAACCCCCATCTTCTTAGGTGTCGGTCCCCTACCTACTGAGGGGAATCCCCAATAGAATAGGTCATGGGCCCTCTTGAAACTGTAGTGAACCCCCTAATGCACTATTTAATGGGTCCTCTACAAATCCATACAATGTATAACACTGATAACGTACTAGGGTGTGGATCATCTATTTCATGTTTGTACCCCCTCGATAATGTGGCATAGTGATGAGGCATGGTTTAACTTGGATGATTACTTCTTATCAGATGCATGAGATTTTAGGCTTTATTGACGAACTTTTGGAACTATTGGATACTCTTCTTCTTTGGTTGAGTTGTGGGATGGAGATCCCTTTACTCTCTCATTTGGTCTTCCTTTTAGTGAGAATTTATATATATTATTTTGTATCCATTCCTTGGGGTTTCTTTAATCTCATTCCATTATATGTGAGGATGTATGGGGTATTCCACCTTTTTCTATTTTTAGCTTCTCATGGTTGATTGAGTCTACTCTCCTATTATGTGTGATGAGGACTCGATGTTTAGTTCATTTACAAACCTTTTTGAGCCCCCTATTCTTGGATGAGGTTAATGTATCTTAGTTTGTGTTGAGAAATTCTCTATCATTGTACCATTCATCCTATGTTATATCTACAATCTCTATTTCCTATTGTATCTCGTACTGCTCACCCTTAAGCATTCAGGGCATCCTTCTGGGTATGTATATAATCACCCCTACATGGGTCTTTCCCACATGTTTCATATCATATACAAATGAATAAAATTTTAGTTTTCACTATAAAGGAGTTTATAGATACTGGGCATTTCAGACCATCATGACCCATCACAGAGGGTTCTGTGCCATGACTACCACAAGCCAACCTCTGATAGGCTAGGCGCTGACGACTAGTACTAATTTGGAACATCCCAAAAATGGGGGCATTTTTCTATGTACCAGTACACACACACATGTCCAAGTCCCAAATGAAGAAATTTTAATGTACTAAATAAACAATGGATGCATACACCAGGATACCAACCATAGGGTATGACTATAGGAAAACTGGAAATTAAATAGAACTAGAATACATGTCGACTAAAATAATGACTCTACCAAAATGAATGCACAAGATCTTGAAACTCATCAATAGAAAACCCTACCTGAAAGGCAGGTGTAGGATAGCTTCCTGAAGCTGTATAAGGACAAAATGTATGTCTAATACCTATAAGAACTACCTTTTTATGGTCCACCTAGGACTCCATCCAATAGTTGTTCATCTTTACAAGACACGATATGTGTGGGGAAATCATGTGAATGGGTGAGTAAAAAAATAATAGATAGGAATCCCTAAAACCAAAAACTTAATAAAACTAAGAGAGACATGAATTATACTATAAAGGATACACATGAAGTATACCCCAATGGAAACAAACTAAGTACTCCACAAATGAAACAAACGAAGTATAGTCAATACGGTCAGCTCACACGGGTATTAGTATACAACATTAAGAGATTCATTTCCAGTGGAATTCCATTGATCTCGTAATATCCATGATACTATATGTTTAGATGGTGCATGAATCATTTATGGTGTATGGATCATCGAGGTAGAGTGGAGTATCGATGGAGCATAGAGCGTCAATGGCTCCAAGAGCGACAATGGAACTCAGGGCATCGATGAAGCATGGATCCTAGATTTATCATGGAGAGTCAATGGAATATGTAGCGTTGAAGGAACATGCATCGTCAATAGGGAATGTATCCAAAAAGTCATGTTGTCTCCAAGATCATATAGTCATAGTCATTCATAGGATTCTACTCATAGCGTGCTTGTTCCAGGATAACCTACCCCTCAGGAACTTAGGTCATAAAAGTACTTTGAAAAAAATATAACATAGCATATCAAAAAATTACCAACTCATCCCAAGGGTCCCAATGTCAAAAATGGATCATCAAATAGACACATGACTTGAATGTTATGGTTATTTTTCTAAGAAGGTATGACTTGGGTCCAGTCTGGATCTGATTTAACATTTCCGACCCAACCCGACCCATCAGTAAACACGACCTCATTCGGCCGACCTAGCCCTCCTCAACCTTGTTTGGCCTAGTTTGAACCATCTTGGCTTAATAGGCCATCTGGACCTAGCCTGGCATATCCGATTCAACCCGCCCCAATCGCATGACCCACTTTTTTATATATATCCCCATGCCATGTTTCCTGGTCAGTGTTTCATCCCCCTACTATGACTCATGACTGCCACTTACTCATGCCACCATAACCCCCTACCTCAGGAGTTTATCATCATGCCTCCATCGTCGCATATTTACGATGTTGTTCTGGTGTCAGATATCTGGTCTAGGATCATATTTTTTGAATAAAATTGAATGAGGATATATTTTTGGAAAAGATATAAAGCACATGAATTCCCAAGTAATTGATCTTATCATTGTTTGTGTTGACCATGATCTTTTCATGTTATAAGGATTATGAATAACCACCCGACACACAGGTCTAATCCCTATTCAAAACCCAAAAAGTATTTTTCCATCCTGGAAGAACGAATGAACCATGGATCAACCAGTTTGGGGGTTGGTCCATATTCATCATTTTAAATATAAGAAGGGAAAGGAAAATCGTGAAGAGATTAACATCTTAACTCAAGGTTGGATCAGTCATTGAAAAATAATGGAGTATTGTGTCGTCATCTATCCATGATCTGTTGGCATTCATCGCAGTTCATTGGAGAGGTTTTTGTCTCCCCAACTATGGGGAATTTCTAGTATTGTGGACATAACCCTCAATTCCTGAAAATAGTCTTTAATTAAAATAAACCAATGTAGTTTCAAATAAAATATTTTTATTAAAATATTTTAATTACAATTACGACCATTTTCAAACTTTCAAAATTAAATTATTCTAGTCAATTTTAGGCCCTGCCTAAGATAAAGTCACTACTTTGAATGCAATGATTCCCTTTTATTTCTGATCTAAGAACCCGTTTGTAAGTTATTATTATTTTAAATAAAATCTATATGAACACATTATTGAAAACATAACATTTTTCATCATAATTTTCTAGGCACACCAGGGCTCATAATATCATTTCGTCTTAGAATTTGGTCTCAGAATGTTCCCAATTTATTTATAAAAAAACCTTGAAAAATCCAAGCCATTACAATCTCCCTACTTTTGGGATTTACATAATTAAAATCCTAAACAATGGTTACTCAACAAAAATATGGGGTTATTGAGAACAAATTTGTGCCTCCCACTCCTAAGTAATCTCTTGGAGATTCATGTGCTACCAACAAATGCACACTAGAGGAATAAACTACCCAAGAAATATCCTCTCATGTCGATCCTTGATCTCTATTTGGTACTCTGCAAACACCACCCCATCCCTAATGTCTAGTTCACCCCAGTAGATTATGTTTTATGGATCATGATCATACCTTCTCAGTTACGACACATGGAAGACATCATTCACCTAGTGAAACTACTGGGATAGAGCTAGGTCATACACTGCCATTCCAAATCTACATAGAATCTGAAAAGGCCCAATGTATCTCGTAGATAACCTGTTGCCCGGTCAAATATATATAATCCCCATCAAGGTGAGACCAAAAGGAACACATGTTCTCCCACCAAAAACTCTAGTGTCCTCTTTGTCCTATCAGCGTACGACTTCTTCCAGCTCTGTGTAGTCCTCGTCTGCTACTGGATGATCTTTACCATCTCGGTGGTAGCATGTACCAACTCTGGGCCCATAAGTGCTTACCCTCTTCAGTCAGTCCAGCAAAGGGGTGGCCTTTATAGTCTCTTGTAAAATTACACAAATAGATCCATAAAAATGGTGAAGTGATAGCTTTCATTGTACGCAAATTCCACCAGTGGTAAGTGATCCTCCCAAATATGGATAAATTCTAGGATCAAAGCATTTAGCATGACCTCAAGAACCTGGATGGTTCTCTCTATCTAGACATCTGTATGGGGATAAAATGTCATTCTAAATATCAACTCAGTCCAACAAACCTCTTTTAATACATTCAACAACTTGGATGTGAAATCATAATCATGATCTGAGATGATCGTTGATGACACTCTATGAGGCCGAACCATCTCTTGTAAATAGAGGTGTCCCAAGATATCTTCTGAACTCTTCTCCCTGATTGGTAGGATGTGGTACGACATGGTGAGTCCATCAATGATCACATATATTGTATTTTATACCTTGGACGTGAATGGTAAAGCCATCACAAATTCCTTCGATATTGCATCTCACTTCCACTCTGACATCTCTAGGGGTTGAGTCAAACCCAATGGAACCTTGTTCTCAGCTATCACTTTCCAGCAATTGAGTCTTATATAAATGAACTATGCCACTTCCCTCTTCACCTCAGCCACCGGAACTGACATTGGGGGTCCTTATACATCTTTTCCACTCTTAGATATACCACTAAATGGGGTGTATGTACCTCCCTCAAGAAGTAATTGTGAAGCATATTGGGTTTAATTGTGGGTCCTTTGAAAATAACAACTCTCTCCCCACCATTTGAATTTACACCAGAGTAATGACCTGTGGATATATGTGCATATAAATTATCATAGTTGGTGTCTCTAATATATAACTCCAAGACTCCTTGTAAGAGTGGATGGGTGAAAACCATCTAATTAAGTTAATATTATTCATCTCCATCCACAAAAAATATTTGTAATGTTACTAGATGTTTTGATGCCCCACTTAGTAAATAAAATGTGGATCTATTGGTGAGAGCATCTTCCACTCTGTTCCCCTTCCCAGGATTATATTGAATATCAAATTTATAATCCTGGAGGAACTCTAATCATCGTACCTATCTCAAATTGATATCCTTATGAGATAAGATACAACTAAGAAACTTTTTTCATAGTAGATAGTAAACCACTTTCCCATCTAGTAATGTCTCCATATCCTCAATGCGAATACTAACAATACTGGCTCAAGATCATGGGTCACATAGTTCTGCACATGAGCCCTCACCTTGCATGAAACTTTGGAAATCACTGTTTTCCACTCAATCAGGAAACAAACCAGAACAATACCTAATGCATCATAGAATACCAAAAAATCAACACCCTCCTCTAGTAATCTCATGATGGGGGCACTCGTCAATATATGCCTAAACTCCTGAATTCACTCTTGGAACTTTTGTATCCACATAAAAGGATACCCCTTCCATGTTAAGTATGAAAAGGGTGATGGTACTTTGTAAAATTTTGGTATAAACCTCTGATATTACCCAACAAATCCTAGGAAACTCCACACCTCAGTAACACTCACGGGTGTCTCCTAAGAAAACACCACTCCAATATTCACCAGATATACTAAAAATCCAGCCTCTAAAATGATGTGTTCTAGAATTTTGACCTCTCGTATCTAGAACAAGAACTTTGAGAGATTCCCATAAAGCTAGATCTCTTTGAATGTGTCCTGAAATATCCTCAATTGTATCATGTGCACCTCCTCGAATGTCGAGTAAACCAGGATTTCATCAATCAAGACCACAATAAGATGGTCTTTGTGAGGGAGGAAGATCCTATCCATGAGTCCCAGAAACACTTTTGGGACATTTTTCATATCAAATGGAATCACTAAATATTCTTAGTGATCATACCGACATCTGAAGGTTGTCTTCATAACATCCTCATACCATACATGAATCCAGTGATAACCATATTTGATGTCTATCATTGAGAACTACCTCACTAACTTAATTAGATCAAAGAGGCCATCTATCCTTGGTAGTGGTTATGTATTCTTCAAGGACACCTATTTCAGGCACTAGACTTCAGAAAATAATCTCAAGAAGCCATATTCATTCATTGAAAACAAAATTGGGGCCTCTATAGTGAAGAAATGGGTCTCATGAATCCCTTCCACTACAAGTCCTCCCGTTATACCTTCAACACAAGAAGCTCCACTAGAACCATCTGATATGTTGGTGAAGATACTGGTGTCATTATGGAGTACAAATCAGTGCATAAGTCTACTTACCTGGGGAGATTTAATCAAGGGACATCATCAGGAAAGACATATTCATACTTCTCAACCAATGTATGTAACGGTGGACTCCAATCATCCAACATATCGAGGGTGAGGATAGAAAACTAGCGAGTAATCATCTACAAACACCTATTCATAAGTCCTTTGGGTACTACATGTGTTTACTTTTCACCAATTAAAGAAATTACCATCCCATCTCTATGGATACACCGAAACCTACACATATAATAGTCAATCTGGGCATCACACATGGATAATTAGTTCATACCATGAATGTTGTCGTAAGGTCTTGACACTTCCACCAAGAGATCCCAACAAAAACTCTTACCCCTAGAATTTTGGAACTCGATCAGCACTAGTGTGTGATCATCAAATCTCCCTGAATAAGAGTCTCTAGATATAGAGATCAAGTGAACATTTCCATTGGAATATCAGAGTCTTGAACAAGGGTCATGGAGTGAAAATAGTGACTGGAGCCTATGCCTATCAAAACAACATCTAGGCTTGAAAAGTCACATATCATACCTCTATTTATATTTGGAGACCCGTGGTCATAAGCCTCCATCACCTGAAGTTGGCCTCATCCTAGTCCACCATCTCCCTGAGCCTATGGTGGACCACATGGGGGGTGTAAATCAAACCACCTCCCACCACCTGATTCTCAAGCTATTCATATAAAACGTATTCTACCTTGTATTCCACCCTTATCTTTCCCCTCTACCAGAGTAGTCCCTCGGCCGTCTTCTGATCATATGAATGGTGAGTTGGGAAATCCCAAGTCATTTGTCCCCAACTGCCACATGAGTAACACAACCTATCCATCATCTTAAATGCTCTTCCATGGGAGACCCACACTGCTGATTCAATACCCTGGGCTCATATACTGAAGATCTAGATATGCATGGGTCCATGATTCTTTTGTCAGCTACCTACCACTAAAGCCACAGCTACCTGGTTCCTGCTGGTAGCTCCTACTACTGGTGCCTACTCCGCCAGAAAGATCTTCACTAGCAAAGCTCACTCTAGTACACCCTAATTTCTTGGGATGCAAAGGGATATCATGGATTCCCAGATCACCTATCATATCCTGTTCTCAAAGGTTCATGCCTTGAAGAATAGGCTCCACACCATATCATTGGAGTGGCGAGAATTATCTAAAAAACTCACTAAGTAATCTACCACTATCTAACTGCCCTATAGTAGATAAAGGAGGTCATCTAGGCGCACTGAGTTTAACGTCCCAAGAATAAACTCTTAATAAAATGGATGATCAAAATTTTCCCAATAGATATTCATCTCATCATGCGTTTGTATCACTATGCCCCACCATCGACCCACTCAGCCATGAAGAAGGCTCACGACTAGAACTACAATTTGGTCGGAAGGCATCCTTGAAATGAAGATGACATTTGTAACCACCCCTGCAACTCCTAAGATAACTGGGGGTCTATCTCACCCCTAAACCTATGAGGTTTCTTCCTCTGTAACTCATGAAATTTAATCATCCTGCTTGCATCCTCTACGAGTAGTGTTGGTTGAAACTGCTGATCTCCGAGTGGTGGTATCACTAGTACACCACATGTGGGGTGTTATCTCAAGTACTGGTCCCTATACCAATTCCTCATCTCTAGGTGGATCATCCTCATTATCGCACATTGGAATCCTGGATGGCTATCTGCATAGAGGTATATGGAAATAGATCAAGATGTTCAATAGTCAATAAACTATACCTGGTATGATGGCTCAACAAGGATAAGAGAACACACTCAAAATCCTATATGATGCATATACCATTTATTTTTCCTAAAACATGTTTTTTCATGTACCAAGTCAAAAATCCAAATTCAGAGTCCTGGTGTATAGATATTTCAGTTGTTGCACCAACACTAGAGTCCCTAGTCTGAAAGCTGACCTCGAAACACTTAAAATTGTTTCCCCTAAACCAAACTCACAGACTCTTTGATCTTTAACTATAACTAGACATCACATTGATACCACTCTATTACAACCCATCCCATAGGTTTCCATGTTGTGAATACCCCAATCCCAACTCTGATAGCCCAAGGGCTGGCGACTAGCACTCAATAGGCATATCCCAAAAATGGGATGCATTTTCCAAATTACATGCACACGTGCACAAATATCCAAGACCAAATTAAGAAATGTAAAAACACTATGTAAAAAATTCATGCATACACCATGATACCAAATAAAGTGCATGATAGTAGGAAAATTGGTAAGTAGATAGGGCCAGAATAAAATCCCACCAAAATAAAGAGTCTTCCAATGTGAATACACAGGTTTCTAAAACTCATACTAAGAAAAAAATACCTATTGGATAGTTGTTGGATAGCGGTATAAAGTCATAGGAGCACAACACATATATTTTATCCCACTAATATCAACAAGTTTCTTGTCCACCTAGGACTCTGTAAAAGTATAGATCGGCTGCACAAGACATGACACATGTGGGAAAGCCCATGCATGGGAGAGTAGAAAAATTCTCTGTAGGATTCCTTGAAACCATAAAGGTAATACAACTAAGAAATACATGAATTATACCACAAAGGAAACACATTAAGTACACCAAAAAGGAAACACACAAATTTCCCCACAAAGTAAACACAAAAGGTTTAGTCAATAAGGTCAACTCACATAAGTATAAATATAAAGCATGAAGAGAAATATTTACATTTCTAATCCATATATATCTCTGTCTCCATGACACTAGAAGTGTCAATGGTGTATGGAGAATCGATGAAACATGGAGCATTAGTGGAACATGAAGTGAAAAAGGGTCGTGTATCCCCAAAGTCACGTATTCACCAAGATCACATAGTCAAATCCAGTCGTAGGATTCCACTCATAGCATGTTAATTCCATGAGAATCTACACATCAAGACATTACCTAGTAAATAAACTTCCACAAAAAGTCACATAGAATATTTCAAAAGAACTGTCTCATCGCAAGGGACCTAACTCCACAAGTGGCTCAATAAACAGACACATGATTTCAATGTACTAGTTGTTTCTCTGGGAAGGCCTGACCTAGGTCTGTTCTGGGTTTGATCCGACCCGCCAAACCCAACCTGGCCCTGGTCTGACAGACCTAGCCTGACCTAATCTAACTAAACAAACATAGCTTGTTGGGCTGCTGGATTGTCCTTGCTTATCCAATACATCTCGCATGTGTGTGGCACAACCTCCTTTCAGCACGTGGTCACTTCGGCTATGTGCCCCACTGGTCGATGTAACGCCCCTCACTGTGTGTCCTGGTCAGCATCACTACTCATTCCTTCCACCGTGGGTCCAACGTAGCCCACCATGTTCCACCACCATGGCTTCGTTACACGGCCCCTAGTTTCCTCCTACGGCCACTGCTGCTGCGGGCTCCCACATGGTCCTTGTCGGACCACGTTCCACCTTCACCGCCAGTAACCTCATCTTGTCGCGCTCCACCTGGAAGGCCCCCCACCGAGCCACTCCTGTCTCCACCACAGACCTCCCTACCGGCGGCTTGCTATTTTTCCGAACCTCGACCCATATCTATCTAGAGTTGTTGCTCTGACTTCCATCGTGCACCACCACCTCGACCCACTCTAAACGGTTGCCTTAGCTGATTCGCATCTTGCCTTCTCTATCACATCTTTGCGATGTTGTTGTGGTTTCAGATCCCTAGTCTTGGATAATATTTTTCAAATAACGAGGAACATGAATATATTTGGGGAAATGAGATCAAACACATGAACACCCAAAGAATGTAGCTTGGTCATTTTCATGTCGGACTTGATCCATTCATGTTAGAATGATTATGAAGAATCATCCAACACAGAGATGTAATACCTATTAAAACCCAGCAAGTATTTATCTATCCTGTAAGAATAAATAAACCAGGATAAACTTGTTAATGTGTTGGTATATGTTCATAATTTAAAATATAAGAGGGTAAGGGGAAATAACTAAGATATTAACATCCTACCATGAGGTTGGATCAGTTGATGATAGAGAACAGAGGTTCGTGTCATCTTTGATCCTCGATCCATCTTCGTTCTTCATCATTCATTAGAGAGGTTCTCATCTCCATTCCTCAATGAAATTTCTAGTATTATGGATATAACCCTCGATTCCTAAAAAATCATTAATTAAAATAAACCAATGCAGCACCAAATTAAATAACATTATTAAAATATTTTAAGTATGATTACGTCCAATTTCTAACTTTCATAATAGGCACGCTCCGGTCAATGTTAGGACCCCTCTTAGGTAAAGTCACTGCTCTGAAAGAAAAAGTGCCCTTGGATTTCTGATTTGGGAACCCTTTTATAAGTTATTCTCATTTTAATGAATTCCACATTACACAAATTATTAACAACATAACATTTTTCTTCATATCATTCCGGGAACTCCGAACCTCATAATCTTACTCTATATTAGCACTTGGACATAAAATTTTCCCAATTAATATATAAAAATAAACCCGTGGAAATATATGTCATTGCATAGACCATGTATAATGGTCGTATCTTGGAGATTATGATCTAGGATCTCTCAGCTATTTACTTTTTTAGTTTTTTCATGGTGGGACATATTTCGTGTTGGTCATGTATTTTTACTGTTGATTTTTAGTTTTCATTTTCGTAATCTTTTACACCCTTGATATTTTTCATTATTGGATAACTATCTAGCTACTGAAATTTTTTATTATTATTCCTTTCCACTTCTTCATTATGACATTTGGGTTTGTGTGAATGGGTACTTATCCAAAGGCCTCTCATTTAGGTAATTTTTTTCGATGATTATCACCTCCCCTAGTCTATAGAGGTGGGCTTGGGGTGGTTGTGGCTAGAGCCTTAACATGGGTCAGGACATGTTAGGTATGAGCTATTTCAATTGAATTTAATAAGTTAAAATTAGGAATAATAGTTATACTTTTGTTTAAGAATCTTATAAAATGATTCATACTTCATTTTTCAGTAAATAATTATTGGGGTATAAGTTGATGAATCCAGGTTAATGGTTTAAGAAGTAAGTTGGATAATTGAAGTGGCTATGTATTTAGAATATAGAATTACTTTTTATAAGTGTAATGCTAATAGTATTGCAGTTTTAAAAATATAGAAACTTAGAATAAATTTTCTATAGAACATTTTCTTTATGGATTTTAAAACATATTTGGAATGGTACTAGTAACCAAAAAAATTATTCAATGGTAAGGAAATATTTTTATAGAACACGTGATTAAGAGAGAAGACAACCCTTAATTTATGTATGATGTTGAGTTAATTATTTTTAGTTTGGATAAAGATATTATTTATATTGATAGTATCGGTAACCTTGAAATTAGTTTGTGATTTCATGAAATGTGATTTTTGTCATCTTGGATGAATTTTATATCATTTTTTTATTCATGGAAAATATTCAATAGTTTTAAAATTATTGTGGAATAAAGAGTATGTTAAATTTGAAATAATTTATGTCTTAATCTGAAGTTAAATTTATTATTCTAAATTTCATCTTGGTTTAATAATTTTACGGTTGATCGTATGTTCAAAGTCATTAAAGCCACCATTATTAATGTTTTATATGACGGGATTTTCATACTCTATTTGGAATTAAATAGCCTTCTTGGTTGATATATGATTTTAGGATTTTTTTATTTATGTACTAATATATAGTGATTTATAGATAATATTGATTGTTGAAAATTTTTTCATTAACAAGGTGAGATTTTCAAATATATTTATGATCAATATAAGGATTATCTTTCATGTTAGAATAATAGTTTTATTCATGATATTTTGGTGAATTTCACTAAGTTACAATATTATATAGAAATTTATCATGGTGATTCGTGATATTGGGAGAAGTTTAATTGGGTTTATTTATATAAAAATGACATATATAACATTTTATTTAACAGGGAATATTTTCTATGAGGAATGAAAAAAAAATTTGGTGATTTATGTTAATGGGTATGATATTGCCTTTGGGATTAATATATTCTTTAATTTGGTGGTTTTTTAGGTAACTAAGATCTTGTAAATTAATTTAGTATGTATTCATATGGTGTTTCATTCATTTTTATATTTATATTTTTTTAATAATTTTTGGTTTTGGATAATGCCAAAAGATAGGTGGAATATCTTTATATAGTTTTTTGATCCACTAGAAGTTGATTTTAATACATTAGACATAAATAATAATCTTGAAAACCTATAATTTGGATTAATAGATTATATTTTTATAAAAATTTATTTAATGGTAAAATTCTAAATTTTTAGTAAGTATATGTATTTATGTTTATAGTCGATATGGTAATTAAATTACTCAACTCTCAGAAAAGGATTCTTGGACCAGCATATATTCATATAACCATCAATTCAAGTGAATTGATGGTATTTTTACCTCTCACTAATTCATGGTTTTTTGGTTTTTCACATTCTCCGAAAAATGTTCTCCATCACACATTATTAGTCCATTAGTGTTAGTTTGCACTTTCATGTCCATATTTTCACATCCCACTAATGTTCTCTTATTTGGTAACCTAGTTTTATGGTGACCACCGTACTTCCCTTTACCACTTTTTAAGGGGATGTTTTATGAACCATTTTTAAAATTTGGGTTTTCAAAATAGGACATTTAAAATATCAATCATTTGATTACTGATTATAAGTTCAAATTGTGAGGAAGAAATTTATTAATGTGGGGAGAATAACACCCCAAGATTTTAGAAACTACTTATCTTTAAAGAAATTAATTTCATTGATATCACGAATTACATGTAATGTATTTTTGAAAAAATAATAATACAATACTAAAATATTATTATTTATGATGGTCATGACATAGTCATAGATTTAATGTTAAATCATATTTTCCTAGGCAAATTAATTTTCTTAAAAATCCACATTTCATCTTGTTTCCCACAATTATATAACAAATAATTTTTTGACACATATTGGTATTTAATTTGATAAAATGAGTTAAATATTTATAATGAGGATCTTCAAATTTATTAAATAGTCTCCTTTTAATTTTGGTAAATATTAATAGTAAATGTGTTACAATTTATCACATCAGTTTAAGGGTGAATCAGGAAAATCAATATTAAAACTAATTGATAAGGCCATAATTTTCATTCTAATTCATAACATATGAATTGAATTATATACTTATCACCTTAGGATTGAATTATATTTCCTTAATGGGCAATTTTCCATTAAAATTTCCTTTATAATATTTTAAGCAAGTACAGTTACAAAAGTCACTCTCGTAAATTTAAAAATCTATTAAGTGTCCACATAGCAAAAAAAATATAGTTATGAGTGAATCTAAGTTTCAATATTTATATTAGTGTGATTTCTTTCATGATATACATTTATTTAAATAATTTTTTAATTATATAATGTCCTAAAATTACTATAGAACACTGATAATGTATTTCTTCAATTCATAAAAAATATAATAACTGGTTTTAATATATAAAAGTGATACAATTTTAGTTAGTTAATGTGTTGCACATATTTTTAATATTAATATGAAATTTAAATGTTATTTTAAAGAATTATATTCTAATTCCAACTTTTTCTTTTTGTTTTTGAAGTAAAATAAAATGAATACTGTCTATATCTCAAATAATGACATTTTTAAAAAATAAAACATTTTTAAATTAATAAAATTCATAAAAATATCAAAATAATAAAATGGGGATAATATTTGGTTGAAACATTCATCCCTTATCCATTTATAAGACATTTGTAACAATTTTTATTCATAATTAATTAATATATTTTAGTATTTTATGAAATTCCAACTATGCCCCTCCCATCAATTATAAATTGGAACCCCACAATTTGATTATTATAATAGAAAAACCCTAGAAATTTTATCTCATACAATTCCCTATATAGATTATACTTTTTTTTCTTCCAAAAATACAAAACATAGTTCCCTTAAGTGGAGATATAAAGAAGTTGTTACAATAAAGTGGAAATAGCCTTAACCGAACAATTTGTTTTTAATTAATCTCTTACCAAATATAAATATAATATATGATTAATAAAATTGTAAATTTAGTATCCCAAATCTTTATAAATTTTATTATTATTATTAAACCACAAGTATTCACCCTCTTTCCATCAAATGGTATGTGAAAATATCAGTCACGCATTCATAGAACAAACTGTCTCCACGTGGCGATACAATTCATTTATCTTCACCACATTTCATGGATGATTATTATGATGAGATTAATGTTTCTATATTATAAATATAACATAATTATATTTTTGTACTGATGACATCATGTCTACTTTCTTAATTTCCAAATCTTTGAAAAATGATAACGTCCTTCCTTCGTATGTTTCAACTACCACCTCCACGAATCAATGTGACTCATTTTTCATTTTTGATTTAAAATGGTGGTATTAAGGATAGATTTAGTGAATATATATGATATTTTCTATATAATAATTATTCTATAAATTTTGTTTATTATTTATATTTTCTTTTTCTATCCATTGAATAATTGAAACAATGTTCTTGTGTACATACGGTATACCCTCTCTATTGACTATTTTATTCATTTTGCAGTATCCATCTTTTACGAATGAATATAAACATGAACATAATAAATATATATGATATTTATATCATGTTTTTCATTATATATTTTTTTTAAACATGATCAAAACACAAATACCCGAACTATTGAATAGGAACATACCTTAAAAATGAAACAGATATCACCCAGAACAATTATTTTAATAAATAATTGTTAACAAACTGGTGATAAAATGTCATAATTAAAAATTATATTGTATTATATATATGAGTGTATTTCTATAATTTATTCATAATAATTATTTAAATTTTATATAGGATGTTTCTATATTTATGAAGGAATTCGAACCTAGGGTAAGGGGTATTCGTATAACTTGTATTTTTTAGGGCACATGCCTTATTCACAACTTTTTTCTTTTTTATGGATTATATACTCATAATTAATGTATTTAATGATTTTTATCATGAAAATTATGGAATAAAAAACCCATATAAATTTAATTATTTCATAGAGAGTATGATTCAAAAGTTACTTACGCTGTAGGGGTTTAAAGTTACAATCTCACTATTTATCAAGATTATTAATGATTATGATTCAGATGATAATATCTAATTATTTTCCTATAAAGAAACTCATGAATTTTCTACTCCTAGAGTTATTTTTTGAAGATAAAATGTTTACATTTATTTTCCTTACCTTATGTAATCAATATACCATATATTGTTTTAATGAAAATATATATCATTAATTTCATTGGTCAAAAATCCATTTTCTTCAATATCTTGGTGTTCTGAAAATGTTTTAAATAATTTTTCAAAAAATAATTCTATTATTTAAGTTAATTTTTACCCATGATTGACTTTTTAATAATTTGTTTTAAAGGTTTCCTTACTTAATTTTCTAAAAAAAGTAGTTATAGATAATTTAGAGATAAGTTAGATATATTTTAAAGGAATTTTATTATATGATAACATACTTTGATGTAAATTATTTTTTATTGGGGACTTGATCCATTCATATCGGTCAATTATTTCTTGGATTGTATTGTTTATGTTCAGGAGATGTTTACAAACCTCATTGATTTTATGTGGGTTATTCTATAGCGAATTGATGAAATGTTTTTGAAACCCATTCTCATTTCATGGGTTTAGATGTGATTTTATGATGAATGTTTTATGATAATGTGGAAAACATATGTATGATTTTAATTATACTATTGTGGTTACAATATATATAACGTTGGTGGTTACATTATAACCAAGGATGGTGGTTGTTTTATAACCAATGATTGTGGTATCATTGTAACCATGGATGGGAGGGACCTATATCTCCCTCCAATGCATTAGGTAATGATTGATATGGCATGAGATAAAAAGAACTTGAATCAGGAGTCAACCAATTTCAGTAAGGTTATTTGTCCACTGTGATAGTCTTGGTAGTGAACATTGACTACTATTATGGTTTTTGGAGTGAAAAAAATCCTCTATGATAGTCATGGAAATGAAACATGAATACTAGGGAAATGATTTTCTATTCATATGTGTTTTCCAAATAATATTTTTCTTATGCAAATGTTATGGTCTCATGAAACATGTTCGTTGATTCCTTTATTATTCATATATTATGAACTTCCAAAAATTATTCCATGACTCAAGGATATGATTATTGATATACTGAATATGATTTTTAAATTCTATTCACATGTTCTCATACACTAATGTTCATGTATTTAACATGTGATTAGTAATATCTCCCAATTTTACCAATACCCAGCATCTGATTTCATAATTATTATGTTTTATTTCACCATATTATGATATAAGTTACTATGTAGGAAATTATTAAGAATGTTTCTTGTAATGAATAACATAGTGGGCGACAATGTAGATTATTTATAAACAATTTTTTATGTTTCCATGTTTCCAAAGGCACTATACCTATATTATTCAAGTGAGGATCATTATTTTCTATAATGAATATTCAAATATTAAGATGTTATATCTATGTAAGGAAATTCAAGGTGATTATAATTAGAATTATAGAAAGTTTTAGTTACCCTCTGGATATTAGGATGATAAAACTAAAATAATAACCCATATGATAAGCCTATGTGTAGGGTAAAATTGTAATTTTTTTGTAATATTAAAGAAGGTAAAATGTAAAACCTATAGTTTCATAGAATAATTTGTCATTATTTATAAATCTTATAAGTGATTTTTCGTGATTATGTGGTTTCTCACTATATTTATTTTTTGTGGCACTATGATTTTTTTTTGTTTTAGTCAATGGTAAGAACCAAAATGAATCATGTCAATTATTAATGTGATGGTCAATGAAATAATTTTAATCAGGAGAAACAACATGAAATAATAAATGGAATGTGAAACCTCTTGAGTCTTCATAATCATCTATCTGGAAATTTGATTAGTTATCTAAAATTTGGTCAGTTTATACACACATCTAATAAGATAAATTTTGAGTTTCACAAATACCATGGGACAAATAATATTAAGATTCCAACCTTCCAAGAATGTGGGAAAAAGCAATGCGTTGATGTCTTAGATGAACATGAATATTTTTATATTGTGGAAAATAAAGAAGAAATATAATTCATTTTTGGAAAAAAATTAAAATATTAGATAACAAAATGGATGAAAACAATGGCTTCCCTATAGTATCTTCAATGGTTCACTATTTTAAATACGGGAAGTACAAGAATAATGAAAATATATTTCTTATGGTAGAAGCTTTAGAATATAATCAAGAAGGATGTAAGAGTAATGGTTTTAAAAATGATTATAAAGAGAATACAAGTGAAATATGAAAGGTATGGGCTATATTAATAGTATTTATTATGTTAAAATTAAGAACTATTATTATATTGAGTTTGATGAATTTGAAGAGATGCTTCATTTTTGATATTGTAGGAAAGAAGTGTTGGGTAGTAAGATGATGAAGCTTAATTAATTATTAAAGAATAAAGATGAAAAATTGATGTTTTTATGTATTTGGACTAAATAATTATGTTGTATAAGTTTTATACTAATGGTACTCTAGTTGTAAATATTATAAAATAACTAATATTTTTCCATAGTAGTTTTTCATTAACAATTTGAAAAAAATGAAGGGTACTAATAACCAAGAAAATGATTTAGTGGTGGTGTGATATTTTGAGGGGACACATGATTAAGGGAGTAAATAAATCATAATATCTATCAAATGTTGAGTTAATAGTTTTCAGTTTGGGTAAATAGATGATTGACTTTGATAGAATTGGAAACCATGAAATTCCTTTTTTATATGATAAAAAGCGATTTAAGTCATCCTTGATTATTTATATTTCATTTTATGAATTATGTAAAATATTCAATAGTTTTGAAATTGTTTAAGGAATAATGACTATGTTAATTATAAAATAATATATGTTTTCATTTTATTTCAACTTAAATGTTATGGAAACCATCAAGGATTTATAATGTTAAAGCATGTAATAAGTTCAAAGGAATCAACACCCTCTTTTTAATTTTTTAAGTGATGGTATTTTAATACTCTATTTGATTTCAAATGCCCTTTAGGTTTTATATATGCATTGATGGTAACTTTATTATAGACAAATAGATAATGAGATATAAATAATAATGATGGTTGAAAAGTGATTCATTAATAACGTAATATTTTTAGAGATATTTATAGTCATGTTTAGGATTAAATTTGTCAGTATTTATATTTGATTCATGATATTCTTTTAACGTTCACTATTTTAAATGATTTTATAGTAATTCATCTTGGGATTAATGATATATGGGAGATATTTCATTGGTTTTAGGTATATGTGAACGTTATGTTTCACAGGTGATTTAATATGAATGATTATTTTGTATGAATGCAATTATATATATTAAATATGTAAGCTTAAGGGTATGATATATCCTTTGAGAGTAATAAATTTAATAATTTTTCATTTATTACGATAATAGAAGTTTTGATGATTAATTTTATATTTCATCTTATAGTGGTTAATTAATTATTATAATTACATTTTTTAAACCATTTTTAGTTTTTATTAATTCCTAAAAAAAGGGGGAATATCTTGATATACATTTTAGATCCATTAGGTGATAATTTTAGTACTAAAAGAAAAAAACATTCTTGTCAAATACTCTGTGTTTTGAGAAACGAATTATATTTTGGGGAAAATTGATTAAAGGATGAAATTATTCTTTTCAAGTAAGTATATTTCCTTTTCTTCTTAGACAATATGTTATATAATTCCTCAACACTAAGAAAATGATCTATAGTAAAAAAATATTTTATGATAACCATAAACTCAAATGAATTAATGGTCATTTAACTGAAAAGTAATTTATGGTTTTTTGGTTTTCAACATTCTGATAAAAATGTTTTCTATCAATCTATATTAGTCTATAGATGTTAGTTTTCTCTTTTGTGTCCATATTTTCACTTCCCACTAATGTTATCCTATTTAGAAACCCAGTTTTTCTGTAACCTATGTTTATAATTTTCCCTCTATTAAATTTTATTTTTTATTAACATTTTTTATCATTTAGGTTTTCAATAAAAGAATTTTCAAACCTCATACATTTCATTACTAAGAAATTTTTTAAATTGTTATGATAGAATTTATTTAAGGGGGACTAAATGTAACACCCTGATATTCTAAAATGTATTTGACTTTAAATAATTTAATTTCATTAATAGATTTCATTACACATAACATTTTGTATAAAAATACATGATATAGGAATAAAATATTATTATTATTGAAATTTAATTTCTAGTTGTGGAGTTAATAAAAATACATCACTTAATTGAAAAATTCATTTTTTTGAAATACTGTTTTTCATCATTTTTTGACATTTATACAAAAAATATTTTTATAGAATTATAGATACTAAATTATATGAAATTAATTAAAAATTTATAATCTAATTGTTAAAATTTGGTAAATATTCTCCTTTTATGTTTTTTCAATATGAAGAGTAAATTTACTAAAACTTATATCCTCGATAAAGAGTAAATCAAGATAATATAGGTCAAAACTAAGTGATAAGACCATAATTATTCATATTAACTTCTATTGGATAAAGTTAATTATAACCATATCACCTTAGGGTCGAATAAAAAATTTTAATATACATTTTTCAATTAAAATTATCTATATAATATTTAAAGAAAATGAAGTTTCAAAATGTCACTCCCCGAGTATTAAATATCTCTAATGTGTCCATATAGAGAAACAATCAAGTTATTAATGAATATAAGTTGATAATTTGAGATTAATGATATTATTTTGATGATATAAATTAATTTACAATATTAATTAATTATATAATAACCTTAAATTATTATGTAACACTATAATATTATTACTCCAATTAATAAAAAAATATACAAAATGTTATAAAAAATATTAAAACTTTTATAATTTGAGTGATTTAATCTTCCAAATGAAATTTCTAGAGAAATATAAAATATTTTTGTTATTATTAATAACTAAATTTCAATTTCAAATTTTTATTTATGTTATTGGAGTTAAATTAAATAAATCAGGTATATATTGAAAATAATGATATTTTATGAAAAAAATATTTTATTAGATTTCTGAAAAATTATAAAAATATTAAAATTGTATAATGGGAATAATATTCAATCTAATGTTTTATACCTTACACATTTATAGTCAATTTTTAAACATTTCTCTCGATAATCTCTTTAATATAATTGAATTATTTTTTGAAATTTCAATGGAGCCCCTCCCCTCGATTACAAAAGTGAACTCCCTCCTTTCACTTCTTCACACCACATTAAGAATTATAACACAACCAATACATAAAATTTTATCTTATAAAATTCCTTAACTATTTTCTGGAGGTTTTGGTCTTCCTAAAATAATAACTCTATAGACCTTATGAGGATATCAAAAGGAGATATTTCCAAGAAGAGGTAATTTCCATAACAGAACACTTTATTTTATTTTTTTATTTTCTATTCTATAAATATGTTATATTATTTCTAAATTAATAAATTAATTATACTGAAATATTTAAATGTTATTATGATTATTTTACCACCTTTATTCACCCTCTTTCTATCAAATGGGAAGTGAAAATATCATTCATGCATTTGTACGGCTTACTGTCTGCACATAGCGATACAATTCATTTCTCATCAGTGTAATTTACAGATAAGTATTATGATGGTTTTAATGAATATATTTAAAAATTAGGAAATAGTTATACTTATTTAATTATAATATAATATTTTAATTATTTCCTTCTAACTCATTAGATGATGATTATGTCCTTCACACATAAGTATTGGCAACCAACAACACGAAACAATGTGATATGTTTTTATTTCATCTTAAATTGGGTTATAATATGGATTGATTTATTTATTATATATTATATTTATGATATAATAATTATTGTGTGATGGTTACTTATTTTTATCCTCCTTTTCATTCCATTCAACAAAAAATAGTAATAGTTTTCATGTGTACGTACGACCTATCATCTCTTTGAGTGGTGTAATTAATTTTTCTATATATATTTTTTATTAATGAATATAACAAGTATATAATGGATATATTTTATATTTTTATCATTTCTAACATTATAGATACTATGAAACCATTATCATAAAACAATTTAAAAATAAAGAACCACAACATACAAGAAAAATGGAACAAATATCACCTAAAACATTGATTTTAAAATTGATGTGTTAACAAACATGTGATAAAATTACATAAGTAAATAATATAGGGTATTATATATATGATTATGGTTCTATATTATATTTATAATATTTTTATAAATATTATATAGTATTTTTCAATGCGTATGAAAGAAGTCCAACCTAAGGTAATAGATTTTTCATCTCACTTTTATTTGTGTAGGAGACAAGACTTATACACAACTTTCTTATTATATGTGGTGTATAAAATTAACATTATTTTATTTTATTATTATTCTCAACAAGAAAATTTAATATACATGTCCATATAATATTCTTTTAATCATAGTGATAATGTTTCAAAACACTCATATGTTGTATGGGTTTTATGTTACAATCACATTGTATATCGGGATTATTTTTTATTATGTTTTTTATGATGAAATATTAAAATTTATATCTCAATAAAATCAATAGTTTTCTTATCATAGGGTTATTTTATGAAAATATATTCCCCCTTTCATTTTTCTCACATAGAGTACTAAAGATACCAAAAATATGTCTTTAATGAAAATCAACTTCATTTCTCTCTTCGATCAAAAATTTATATAAAATGATTTCAATAAGATATTTAGTATTATAATTTTTCAGCTTAAATTAATTTTTACCTAGGTATTAATTTTTAAAAATCATTCAAATGGATTATTTGTGTCAATCTGTTTTTAAAAAAATTAAATTTTTACCTTTTACAAAAAAGGTCAAATAATGTTTTATTTTAACATATTCTGTATGAATTGAATTACCAAACATTATGATAACTAATTATTAGGAAGTATCCTATATATGTTTACATTGTTCTTTTTGAAAAAAATCCTTAATATTTTATAATTTTTTTAATTTTAATTTTTTTTATCAAAATAGAAAGGTTGTTATTCTGAAGAAATATTACAGTGATCTTTTAAAAGGAATTTTCATATATGATAAAATTAGTTAATTCAAATTATTAATTAATAGAGATATTATCAACAGATACTGTTCTTAATCTTTCTCAAGATAGTTAAAATTTATTTTGATGTGTTGTTTATGAAACTAATTTATTTTCCATGGGTTATACTATATGAAATTGATGAAATGATTAAGATATCTATTTTATTTTCATGGGTTATTAAGTGTTTATATATTTAATTATTTATCATATTATGGAACATAGATATATGTATATCATTATATGATTGTGGTTACATTATAAAGAATCAATGTGGCCAATTTAAAACCAAGGATGGTGTTTATATTATAACCTAGAACGGTGTTCATATTATAACCAAGGACATGTGGGACTTATATATATATATATATAATGAATTGGTTAAAAATTAATATTTTAGAAGATAAATAAGACTATAATGGTTATTGAACCTGGTTCAGTAAGGGTCATTGTCCGCTATGATAGTCTTGGGAGTGAACCTTGATTACTATGATGGTTTGGAGTGTAATCCCATTTAACTGTGATTGTAATGGAAATATTTTTGACTAATATGTAAATGATTTTATATAATTATTTTTATTCCAAAATACTTTTGTCTTTTGATAATTTTATGATCTCATAGCACATGTTCTTTTATTTAACTAATTTTAATGTTTTACAAACTTCCATGATTTATTTCAGGACTCATGATTATGATCTGTGATGTGTAGGGTATTATTATAAAATATTATTCTCACTTATAATACCCATATGTTCATGTTATGCTCATTTTATCATTGATATATCCATTTCTCACCCTTACTGAGAATCTGATCTCACTATTTCTTGTGATTCCTTTCATCATTTTATGAAGAAATGTGATATGTATGATTTTTCTAAAAAGTGTGATAGTTATGAAGAACATTGTGGGAGATGATGTTGTTTTTTTATAAATGAGTTCTTTATGTTTCCATATTTCCAAAGGCACTAGACCTATAATATTATGTCATGAAAAATTATGTTATATAATTAATATTCATCCATAAATATGTGACATCGATGTATGAAAAGCAAGGTTATAATAATTTCTATCTTTACCCAATTCATTAGAAGGTATATAATTCTCAGTCCATACACTGCATGTTGAACATCATACATATTTTTGTCACAATATAATAAAGAATTCATCATATCAGAACCAATAAATTGGAAAAAAAATTTATAAATAATTTGTCATGGAATAAACTGTGTAAAAGAAACGGATTCCATAATCATTTCATTAATTCATTGTAGTATAACATGTGGAATTGGAATAGGATTCATAATAACATTTGTATCACAAACACAAACCATCTAGAGGAGGAATGAGGATGGTATTCTTGGATCGTATCCCTAATAAAGTTTATGTAACATCAAAGTTTGTTATCTTATATAAAAAATTCCACTAAAAGATCACATAGAAAATTTCATGTGTAAAATAACCTTTTCACATTGATACCACTTACTTAAAATTTATATTTTTATAAAATATTAAGTACAATATTTTCATTGAAAATAAAATTAGTATATTTTAATGTAATATTCAATTAATTTAACTTCCATGATTATTTTAAATTCTTCTCATTTCTATAAGATAAAACCAAACATTACATTATCATTTTTGTAAAAAAAATTCCAAAAGTACCACATTCAGAAAATGAAAATAAGATTCGTTTTACACCATTTTGTAAGAATTCAATATTGTATAAAAAAATAAATTAAAATAATTGAAAGATATTAAAAATAATCTTAAAAACAATTTTAGATAAAATTTACATGTACGAAAAAGGAATTTTGATTGAAGAGAAAAATAAAGTTGATTTTTATTAAAAGTTAATTTTAGTCTATTGAGTTATCAAAGAGATGAAAATTAATGGAAAACTTTTAATATAGATAAGTTACCATAGCCAAATAAAATTCAAAACTTTATTTAGAGATAGGGAAAAATATTTCATCAATGGAACTAAATGAGAAACAATCTTGATAAATACTAATATTATAACATAAAAAACTTACCTCGAGTCCAAATCATCACTTATGTTATTTATCTCCCAAAATAAAAAACTTTTTTAAATTTATTAATTTACTAGTCAAATGTTTCTTTTATTCATTACTTTTATTTTATTTGATACAATGTTATGTTTAATTACATAATCAATTAATTTCACATTTGATGTTTTGATAATATTCGTCTCATAAGTCCAAGATGACTTCGGCAGGCTGACTATGGTCCATGAGGTCATTATTTAATCCAATAAAATGTTAATTATAATGAAATAATTAATATTTATATATATAAATTATACTTTTACATCCAAACATAATTTAAGTTCATAAAAATGAACTATGTTACAATCCTGGAGATAGTGGGTCATATGTATATAAGAGTAACATTTCCATTCTTCAATGATCATTATAAAAAGAGTGTAGTTATTATTTTATCATTAAATAATAATAATTATATCATAAATATAAAATCATTTCATTAAATAAACTTATATATATCTTCATTTTATTTTATAATGAAAGATAATCACATCACCTCTTAGAGGTGGAAATCCACATATACACATCAACAACATTAACATTTCTTGATGAATGAAAAGGTAAGAAAATATATGATATATTACATTTATAAAATGATAAATATTTATTTAATATGATATTTCTATATTAAAATAAATCATTATAAACACCCATGTGAGGTGTTGAGGGAAGTAAAATTACATCGATTCACGAGGTGATAATCTTCTGTACAAATGGATAATGATTTCATTTCCCATTTTATGGAACATGATATGGATAGAGGTTATTCCATTAATATAATAAAATATAAGTAAAATTGAGATACTTATGTTATTATATCATTATGTTTCAATAATATTTTAAATAGGTGGAAGAAGATATTATTATAATATTATCTGTTAAAAATGATACATATTCTTTAGACAAACTCTTTAGGGTTACAAAAAAATCCTTCCTAGGAGGGTTTTATATAAAAAACAATGAATCAAATAAATATTTTTTTGTGTAAAGAAGTAATATTTTCTGGTATTAAAGGGAAAAATCTTTTTTGTGTTAAGAAAATATAAGATGAGGTTCCCTTTAATAAGTGTGGGGAGGGGAACTTTTTGAATTTAATAAAATATAAAAATTTAAAAATTTAATTCTCTATAAAAATGATTCAAAATGGAAATTTATTTGATGATAATATTGGAACCGGTAATAATATAATCAATAAGACAATTTTGGATAGGGTTAAATGTTTTTTTAAACCATATCTTTTGGTTTATCCTTGTAGTTAACCTATTTTATCTACAATTATCATAACATCTATTTTCAGTCATAAAAGATTGACAATGTTACAATAAATGGAAAATTGACTCATAAATGGGTTATGGTTGATAATTTCATCCACATTCCAATAATTTGAAGAATATAATAATTTTCTGAATTTTAAATCATTTATTAAATTATAATTAATTATAAAATATCATTAATGTCAATTTTGGAACTATTCATTTAATTTGACATTAAATAAAACAAGAAAACTATGGAATTATAATACTTTTTTTTACAAATACATAATATTTATCTAAATTTTTTTTGGAAAACTATAACTCACAAAAATTATATTACTTGAAATATTTTTAAAATCAATTATTTTTTTAACTGAATAAATTTTGTGTAGGTGTTACTTAAAAATTAATGGAAATAATATTATTAATTACATTTTTGAAATAAATTAAAATTATGAGAATAATTTTAGTAATATAAAAATAACCAATATTATTCCTACACAACATTCTTTTTTCCCAATGTGAACACATATGAGTAATTTAAAAGTAAGAGATTTTTATTTTTTTATTTAATTAAAATATTATATTGGTCACTACTATATAAAAGTGTCCCATAAAGAAAAAAAATGAGGATCAAAATGTGATAAGGGTTGCAATACCTTTATCGGATAATATTTAAAAAAACATAGTGGCCTTATCAAATTGTTTTAACCTAGGTTAACCCAATTTTCCTTTTTTACTGAGGTGATGATTGTTTACCATTTTTCCTTATCATTATGAAAAAATAATAATTTAAACTTATTAAATAATATTAATAATTCTTATTCTATATATGGACTCAATTTTATCAAAATAAATCTATATAAGTTTTGAAAATTTATTTTGTATTTATCCTATAAAGCACGATGAAAAATGGTTTTTCCAAGAAAATGCCTTTTTAGTATAAAAGTATTTTTACACCCAGATATAGAATAAATTAATTTTTTTTCATTTATTATATTATTTTTAGTTAAATAATACTTATATTAATTTAGGATCTAATTTAAAATTTTATTTTGATTTTCCAATGAAAATAAATTTCATTTTCACAAAATCAGTTTTTTCATTATTCATCAAAAATCAATATTTTATTAGAATTATAAAAATATTAGTATAATATAATATTTATTATATGATTCCAAAAATGATCTTCATTTTTTCAAGTAAATTTACTAAAAGTGGAAAATTTTGAATTTCATTATTTTCTCCAAAAAGTAATAAAAATCCCTTTTGATGAAAAATGTATTAATGGAGCCTATAAAAACTCTACTAAAAATAAGTACTTATTTTTCAATATGTTTTAATTATTTAAAACCATTATACTTAATTTTTTAAAAAAAAATTATTCCTATTCATACCAATAATTTAATAGCTAGGTTGTTTTGGTATACTATAATATGATTCGATTAGACTCTAGGTTGTATGCATCTAAAGTTATCAAAGAGATGAAATTTATTTAAAATGAAATATATAAAAAAATTCAGTATGTTATAATAGAGTTTCTAGATAAAAGGTTAACAAAAGATAAAAAATAAGAGTACTTGGGGAGGAATCAAAATTATCTTAGAAATATAAATCGCATAATGTATAATTTATCTATGAAAGAATTATATTTTGGAACTCTTTAATTTATATAATAGTTTTACCTAAAAAATTTTGTAATATGGTTACATGTTTTATATTTGTCTGAATATTATTGTTTTTAAATATTTGTGAAAGAATATTATTTTTTTTAAATTCATAATAAATCCATATAATTGTTTTTGTAATTTTTGAATAACAATAGAGGAAAGTCCTTCTACTAAATAGTCTCTCTTTAAATTGAACATCATTTTAAAAATCATAAATGGGGAGAAAGTAGAGGATAGAATGAAATGTATGTAAGGGGGTATGTTTTACTCTTATGTGTTTTGTAATTTTATTTTCAAAAAGTGCGAGATTGTTTCTTTGAAATACCTCCTTCTAACCAATCTTCTGAAAATAGTAATTCACCATAAAATGTGTTTCTATATTTCTAATATTTATCTTTTAAACATTGTAAAGTTTTTATTGAAAGGTAATTAGTTTAACTATATAAAAAAATTAAATACTACCAAATGGATATATATTAATTATATCCAATGAATGTGTACTAGGGAAATCATAAAGTCATGTTAAAAATTATATTTAATGAAAATATACATTGTATATCAGACAGAATTATTATTAATTCCATCAGAAATAATTATATTAATTATATTTAAAAGAATCCATTAGATATTGTTTTTAAATTTCATCAGATGGAAGCATCAGGTGAATAAAAAAAAATTCTACTAGATGAAGTTTGAATAATCCCACCAGATAAAAGAGAATAATGTACACTATAAAAAGATATATCATTTTTAACAAATAGAGTTCTCTAAAAATATCATAACATAGTAACATATAATGAAAATAGGATAGAGTGATGGTGTGATAAACTCAATGATAGGAGAGATTATTTTTCCCGATTTCTTCACAACTAGTACTAAGAAGTGAGGAATCCAACCATTGCACTATCTTCTAAAAATAATACCAAAACCTCAAGGAGAATAAGTTTTCTAAATCTATATGATATAAAGTTATACTTTATGTTTTTAAAGATATTGTTTCTCAGTGTTCATTGATTGAAATATTTCGAATGTTTCCTTAAATCATCTTTTATGAGTATTTTATTGTATGTTATTTATGTTTTCTATGATTTAATAATTTTTTACCAGGTTATGTGATCAAGGGATCTCAGAGAATGAGAGATATAATAATTTTACAATCATTTTCACAAAGGGATACATGGGATAGAGAGATAGGGAATTGTGTGATCTAGTGGATTGATGACTTCCAAAGCTCAGAAGATAGAGCATGTTATTGGTTAAGTCATGGATACCTAAATTCAGGATCAAATACATCATTACCACATGATATTAAAGTGAATATAATTATTATGAAATATTCTATTCGATATAATTATCTTTAATAGAAGACTCATATACATTTTTTTACATATTTATGATAGCTTTATTTTAACTACTATATATTGCAAGGAAATTTCATATTTATTAGTATAAACTTTTCTTTGTCACTCCCATGTTATAAAGTGTATCATAATAACTCTTTGTCTGATAAAATTTGTTAAACAAGGAGATGTAAAATTTTAGGCTTAAATTTTTTATGAACTAAAATTCCCCCCTCCTCTACCCACTTCCATCGGGTAGTTTTTAAATACTCTTATTATCTCACACCACTATCTTCATATCTTTTATTTCTATTTGCGAATCCTTTACATTCATCAAGGTTTTCTAAACCAATTCAAAATAAAATATAACTTCTTTAAACACAATTTAATGACCAAATATTTTATGATCTTTAATGTGGAAAAATATAATTATTATAAAATAAAAATATATTAATCATTTGAAATAATTACATGTTATTATTATTTTATTAATATTTTCAAGAAATAGTGTCTGTCAACAAACCACTTTAAAAAAGGGGAATTGTATTCTACCTTAATATGTTAAATTTATCATATTTAAAAGGCTATAATAATATGTGATATTAATATTTAAAAAAAAATTATGTCAGAATTCAATAATTGATAAATTTATATTGATTAAAATTAATAAAACATGAAGTTTAAAAAGTTATCTCCAAAAAATACATTTTTATTTATATTTTTTATTTTAGTTAAAAATAATATATATATATATATATATTATAAAATTAAATTTATAAAAAGACTTATTTTTTAAATTTATAATGTAAAAATTGATTTATGGGTAACATATGATATTTCTCTAAAATAATAGATTTTTAAGTGAATATATGAAATATAGTTTTTTACTAAAATCATAGATTTTATGACTTTATCAAGACTTAGTATCAATTAAAAACATAGAAATTTTTTTTAATTATCAATATTTTATGTAATTATAAATACTATAAATTTCATAATACTATTATGAATTTTGAAATGTTTTGTTCAACATTTTAAGTAATATTTTCCAATAAAATATTTTTTTTGTTTTTTTTAATAAAGTGTTATTTTGGAAAAATTCCTTTTTGGAATTATTTGAAAGAAAAATAACAT
Organism: Viscum album; assembly: GCA_963277665.1. NCBI lineage: Eukaryota > Viridiplantae > Streptophyta > Magnoliopsida > Santalales > Viscaceae > Viscum > Viscum album. Next base: position 288,414,798 of record OY728127.1, on the reverse strand, counting down.
TTATTTTTCTTATAATTAAAAAAAATTATATCATAAAAATATATACATAGATAAATTTATCCGACAAACAAATTTCATGCTTAAAACTACACTTTTTATAAAAAAAAATATTTTATGTGTTACATGTGCTAATGTTTAAATTAATTTTTCTTACATGTAGAAATCGTAACATTCTCAAGTTTTAAATTTCGTTAAAAACCCATTTGGATACAATTTATAATCAAATTATGTAAATTTTTATATAATAATAATTTTATTTTTACCAATATGTAGAGAATGGGCTCCAAATAATGGTAAAAAAATTTACAATTACTTATGCCATTTTTTGGGAGCTATATAAAGCTAAATCTAGTTTTTCAATGGTTTTATAAGAATAAGATAAAATTTTAAATACTATATAATGGTGATATCTTATATCTAATGGTTATTTAAGTGTACCCCTTTTACTGCATAATGGTAAGTTAAATTATCCTCCACCGCGTAAGGGTAACTCTGATTTTTTAAAGGATATGTAAGGGTAAACCCTCACTTTATATGGGTTTATCTAAGTTTCATAATTGTAACTAATAATTTAAAATGTTCACATAACAGGAAAAATATTTCATGAATTAAATATAACCCTTGGTTTTCATGGGTTAAAAAGTGGTAATTACAATTTTACAAAATGAAACATAATCATAAACCATTTACCCACACACAACTGCAATGTGATGTATACAGGTAAAACCATGTTACCCTTACGCAGTACCTTTTTGGGAATAAGGATCATCTTTAACCTTATTTCATCATTTTTCTCTAATAAATCGATCACATCATGTTTTTTCATAGTTTTTAAATTATAAAATCATGTAAATTTAATTATTATAACTAGTTTATTTTTATAAATCCAACATAAAATATTGTTAAATACTTATCATTCGAGAATCACATCAAATGAAAACTAAATGTGGATTTTATTTCGGTTTTACAATATTTTGAACTAAAAAACTTATTAATTCATTAAAATATATAAACATTTTTTGCCTTAGGTTTTGTAGGTCCTCTTCTGTCTAGGATTTCTAGAACTCATTTTTCCAAGATCTGTGAGGTCTTCATAGAAAAATACACATTCTTCATTTTTTTTCGAATGTGGAAAGACTTTGTATCTCTCTCTCTATCTTTATTATATTCCTAATTTAATCATTTTCCATGTAATAAATCCAAGGTTGGAATATGTTTTTATTCCTTTAAAACATGTGAGATAAATGGTCAGATTAAACCTAAAAAGATACTAAAAGTAATTTATATAGAATGATAAATAATTATCTCTCTATTATATCAGATTGTTTTTCTTAGAAAAAATAATATCACATGCTTAGTTTTTATTTCTTTTTTGGAAATAATATAATTTTAATCATCTCTAGTAATCCTTGGTAAGAATATAGAACTATTTAACATATAGATGTGTTCTGGGTGATGATTTAATTGTGAAAATTTGTATTTGATGTCATAAAGCATTAAGTGGGTATTTCCATACCTTGTAGTTTTATGTATATTTTTTGGAATAATATAATTTTTTTATATGTGATTTTCACCATGCTTGAATTTTATTTCTTAGGTGCTTTCACACATAGCCAATAAGACACGTGTTGGAGTTTGATCACATGTTTCTGTGTTTCGATGCTATCTCTTTTTCTTGATATATTATGTTGTGAATAAATATGATATGATCTATTAACATGATATTTATTTAGTGTATTCTGTATTATGTTTTCATATGCATTTTACCGAACTCATAGGTGGACTCCTTATGGCTCGGTATCCATAGAGGGGGAGTATGTTTAGATGCTCCATGTGATGTGATAATAGGACCAAGTCAAAAAACTAAGAATGATGGCCTCATGGCCTAACCTGGGGGCATGATGGTCTTATGTGAGATAACCTATGAGGTGATAGTGGTGCATGATGATCTAATATGTTCTGACATGAGACATTTTTCTAGGATATGATCTCCCCAGGTAGTGTCATAATGCAATGGTCTTGTGTCCAGATCATGAGAGAGATGGGGCATGATGTTCATATAGCGCAACTTGAGAATCATGTCCTTATGATAATCATGTAATACATGTCATTACCCTATGGTTAACAATATCTTATGACTTTATTTATAATTACATTCTATTATTGGAGTTGAAGTAGGTATGTTCGAGGATTTTTAGCGTCATCGTTAGAACATGACCGCCCATTAAGTGAAAATTTGTTATTTCCAGAATTTTTTTCCATTATCATGACAGTTAATCCTTTTCATTTTCACTCATGTTTAGGACTTATTAATTTTTTCCTATAGCTTTTAAACTCACACTATGTAAGGGAATATTGATGCATGTTTAGGCTTCCTGATCAGAGATAAAGGAATGAGAAAAGATACAGTGACAGGGAGCTAAGATATGGGGTGTGGTGATTTGTGGAGGTATAGAAACATAATCTAGACTGATACCTCTGGGTTTATTTACTTATTTATCTTAATATACTACATTTTTACCTATCTCTTTTGGGGATCCTAGATTCTTTTTTCATATGACTTGAGACACATTCCATTTCATTATTATCGTAGTGTTAATTTATTCTGAAATACTCTAATTTGTTCTTGTATTTATTGATACTAAGGGTATAGTATCCAAACTATATACATTCCAACCCTTTCTATTACTAAGCTACCTCTTGCGTACTTAGATACGTGAGTGACACCATTTGTAAATTTTAATCATTTTGGTAATTCAGTATGGGGTGCCACAAAGTGGTATTAAATGATGTTTTCCCAATTTATTTCTTCTTTAATATGTTTTTAGGGATGGTGAAAAGGAGTTTGGATGTGTGGTAATTTGCTGATGGAGTTTCAAATGTGCTTGGATAACACATTTGTAACAAACCTTTCAGTTAGCACTGTTGGGGATACCATTATTGTTTTTTATTAAAATTCCATATTGATCCTTAGCATATTATATTATTACTATTTTATGGTAATTGGTACATTAATGGATTATGCCCTTGGGTTATAGTGAATTTTATTGGGTATAGATATATAAAAATGATATAGATGGATCACAAAAATGGAATCATACTAGTGAATAAAGAAAACTGGAATAATAAGGAAAATATAAATGTACATCAAATAATAATAAACAACAAGAGGGTAAATCATAGTCATATGAAAAGATGATTATGTAATTTCATGTCTCTACAAATAAGGAAAACAAGGATATATGGAAGAAAGATATCAGTATAATAAATTTTATAAAAATTTACAGAAGACTAAAAAATTTACAAGAATCTCAAGAATTGTCTTGGTCATCTGCTACCAATATCCCATCTTAAGAAAGTTAGTAAGTCATGTTTCCTAGGTGGGTTGCTTCCCCTTTTCCATAAATGGGATAATATAATATTCTTGAGTACCAATGGTGGCCTGGATATAGTGTGACATAAATCTCTTTAGGCTTGCACAAACAAAATCTTTACAAATAACGTATGAGAAAGTAAGCTGATAGTCTACAATTTTGTATATAAATTAAAAGGCAATGATAAAACTATAACTTGTAACTTATTCAGCATCAGCTCGAAATGTCTCTATATGTGAGATCATTTAATTAATTAATTAAATTTCAGTTTTTATAGATATGTAATTTGAAGTTTTCAATATCCTGGTAATATATCATAATAATATTAAAAAGAATCCCAGGTGTGACTATGGAATCCTAACCTCAAGGGCCAGCCAACTCATATTAATAACTCATGTATTCTTGTAATAAAGGTCTATGTGTATAATTCATGGGGAAGAGTCCAATGCATTCCACTCTAAATGAATCTTACCAATTCCAAGTATCTCTTACATGGTAAGAATATGCTAAGAATGACTGGCCTAATGGGGTGAATTCATGGCGCCACATGTCTGAAGACATCAAGCCAGATCCAAGGAGTGTATATAATGAATCCTCATATTCAAAAAGATAGTGACGGGATCTTATGGTGTCATGTTGGACATCTCATATCAGAGAAGAACCATGTTTTGAGGTGGTTAACTCCCTTGGAAATCGACTCCTTGAATCATAATGGAATCCTCTATGCTCTCAAGTTATTACCTTTTAAATCCAAGGTTTGATCAAGACTGACCACTCCTATAAAAGTAGAAATGGTCTATATGATATAGTAATCATATACATACATCACTATTTTATTATTCCATGTACTTCTAATTCCATCTATTAAGTAATTAGTTTCACTCCATTACCATTCATTAAAGTGAAAAGGTATATCAAGTAAATGCAACCATTTAGCAATTAAATTACATAATATTTTACAAGGTCCATTTCTTTAACTTTCATATTCATGAAAATGTGGTCTAAATACAACAAACCAATCACCATACCATTATATTTAACTATGAAAAGTGAAATATATAAATATAATTTCCATTAAACAATTTAGATTCATATATTATTTTGAAACAATTACCTTATCAGGGTCATGCCTAGCATAGCTGAGCGGTGCCATGGATAAATCCAACATGGGTTACCAAGGAATAATTATGTAAGAAAATTATTTTGGGGGAATTTAATTGATGTTATATCCTATAATATCTTTAATATCATGCATATAAAGGGAACAATAATATCATCACGATAATTATAATTAAGGATATGGATTTAAAGAAACAACGCCTGGTGAAAATGACGTATGCACAATAATAGTAATTTAATAATGAAGATGTGTTTATGGAAAATACAAATACCACCTTACATAGACATGTAGTACTCTCCTAATCCATTATCGTCTCTTAGTTTGGCATGTATTATAAGAATATAAAAGAATGGACCAATGCCTAAAAATAGGGTATATGAGCCTATATCAAAATAGCATCGTCGAGAGGAAGAAAAAATATGAACTAATTATAAGGGATGAAGAGTTTACCATGAGGAATCCAATGAGATGAATGGTGGTCTAATTATAGTTTGGATGATGAATCGTGATCAAATCCTATGAATAGGGGATGGAGATGTCAAATTGGGAGAAGATTCTCCTCTACCTATAGGAATAATAAAAGAGTATAAGGATTAAATTAAAATTATTTTAATGTTAAAATGGTAAATCCACCCAAATGTTATAGGATCCCATGATTTGGAAACATAGTTGGCCAAACCGAGCACTAAACATGCACCAGGACCTGTCCATAGAGGGGTGCCACCGGTTTCAAGAAAATAGTTGAGAAAACTATGCAAAACCCATTTTTTCACAACTATTAATTGTTTCAAAGCCTCAACAAAACAATGTGGCCCACTAATTTTCACTGAAAAACCCTATATGGTTTTGATAAATCTTCCAGCTGATGCTATATCGTTTTTACTAAACATCCAACCTAGTAGTTTCTTCCACTTGTTGGGGTCGCATGTTCTGAACAAGCCTAATACAGCCTAGAAGAATCCATGACCTCATGAGGAATCTTTAATAGGTAAAATACAACAAATTAGACTAAAATTTAAAGGATATGAACACCATATAAATTCCATGTTCTTTCACTCTTACCCCATAAATAAACTCATCCATGTGTTACTATTCAAAGGGTATTTAAACACTATCTAATAAGAACATTGATCACTGATAACATATGTTGGCCTCCCGATCCTAGTTCTCATCTTGTGCATCATCGTGCGGCCACCACACCCATGAAAAATTAATATATTAGCATTTTAGAGAGTTTAGGATCTATTCAACAATGTGTATAGGATACCCCTCTATAGAAACATCAACATCTAACTCAAACTCCATAGAATAAAATGTATGAGATGAGTTGGCATGATAACGGTGAAGTTGTGAGACATGGAAGGCATCATAAATGGAACGATACCTTAGAGGCATTAGAAACTGATAGAATCCTATCTCGAATCTATCCAATATATCAAATTTCCCAACATAACATGGTGAGAGCTTTCTTTCCTCTAGATCTGTCTATGCCCATGTTTGGCTGATATAGGAAAGAAAACTCAATCCCCAACCTCAAACTCCAGAGGTCATCAATGGAGGTCACCAATGGATTTTTTTATAGACTAAGAAATTGACATAAACTTCCTAATTACTAGTACATGCCCCAATGTATCCTGCATGAGATGAGGATATAGTAGGGCTACCTCTCCTACCTCTAAGAAGCATAGGGGTGAATGAAGAATCCCTCTATAAAAGTCCTAATACGAATACTTTTGGAAAATTGCCTAAAAGTTTTACTATAGTATAACAAGAGAAATGGAAAATACTTCTCCCATGAGATACTGAAATAAAGGATGAATGATTCAAGAATTCCCTCTATCATATGTTTCATTTTTTCTAACTAGATGTCAGTCTGGGGATGAAAAGATGTTCTCAAGAGAACCTAGGTACCCATAACACACTATATACCCTTTCATAACATCAATGTGAAATAATAATCCCTAACTGAAATGATTGTTTGAGGGACCCTGTATAGCTATCTATTCTCCCAAACACACAATCTTACCTTCTCATCAACTAAAAAAGTCTCCCAGATTGAAAGGAAGTGGGATACATTAGTTAGTAAATCTATGAATATCCAAATTTCATCTCTACATTAAGGAGGCCTTGTTAAGTTGACTATAAAATCCATTGAAACATCCTCCCATTTTCATTTGGGAACTCATAAATTCTATGACAATCCATTAGGATACCAGTTCTCCACCTTCACCGGCTACCAGGTGGAAAACTTAGTAATAACACCTATTATCTAATGTTACATTCCATGCCACTAATACTAGCATAAAAAATCGCAATACATCTTGGAGATTCCTAGATAAAATACCCAACAGAAAGTTTGGGTACCATGTATAAGTTCTTCCCTCATGTCTATAGGAACCCAAAAACGTCCAGGTATATGTAGGATACCATCTCCATCAATATACCAATCCAAAGGTGGGTCCTCGCTAAAAATACTCTCATAGAGAACAAACCCCTAAGGATCTGAACACATAATACTCTATACTATATCATAGATTGAAGAAGTAACTTCTAAGACTATTGGATAATACTACTTGTGACTCTCAAGAGACAACATATGTATCTCATAAAATAGGCCCATTAATTTTCACTCATCATTGGAATCATGAAGGGCCTTTGCCTGAGTTTTTTGACTCAATGCATTAAACATCCCATTTCCATTTATAGGCATATAGGAAATCTAAAAATCAAAATATTTATGGTTTTGGTCCCATATTACATGTATCATATTCATTTCATGTTTGGTAAATATATATTTCAGGCTGTTGTGGTCCATATACACTAGAAATCACTCATCCATAAAATTGTGTCTCCATTAACATAAGGAATTGATAACTAGTATTAGATTGATATCATGTGTTGGATAATTTTTCTCATAACATCTCAACCGATGAGACCCATAAACAATGAATTTTTACCCATGAAACAATAAAACACCTAGTTTAATTCTTGATACATCACAAATCATGTTATATCCAATGCTAGGCACCAGAAAAATCAGAATTAGTTATAAATTAATCCTTCCTTTCAACTCCTAAAAGGCCCTCTAGCTCACATCAGACCAAAAGATCTCCACAAACTTATTTTTTAGACAATTAATACCTACATAATGGTGTAATAAGTCTTTTATGAAGTTCTTGTTATGTCTATCCATCCCCAAGAATATTCATGTATCAAACACATTCTTGGGCTACTCCTTAGAAACCACAACACTCGCCATCTCTTTGTCAACTGATTCTCCTGATTCTAAGATAACATAACCCAAGAAGTGAACATTGTAAATCCATAATTATAACCTAGTATTCTTATAATATATTTGTTTATCTCCTACTTTATTTTAAATGAACTCGATATTTTTATAATGGTCACTTTGTGCATGATAATAAAACAACATGTCTTCCCCAAAAACCATGAAAAATGGAATATAGATTGGGATGGAAAAACCTATTCATCAGGGCCATACAAACTATAGGTGAATTCATAATACTAAAGAGCATAATTATATACTCATACAAACTATTCCAACTATAGAAAGTCATACGTGGCATATCCAAAGGTCTGAATCACACCTAATGATAGCCCGATCTTAGGTCGATCAATGAGAACACTATAGATCCTTGGAGCTAGTCGAAGAGATCATATATTCAAGTAAGGAGATATTTATTTCTAAACAAAAGCTAGTTCAACCCTTGTTAATACACACATAGACTAGGGGTCTCATCCATCATTTGGAGAAATGAAAAAAGAAAACCCAAAGAAGAATTACTAATTTTGATAAAACCCATGGCCTCAAAATCCGCTAAATTTATCTTGAGATCTGAGAGCATAGTATCTTTAATCATGTATTGATGGAAAAATATTAGTGTTTCTCCTGAAATAAGCTCAATAATAAACTCCACATCACTATTAGAAGGTAAGCCAAAAATTAATCTAGAATGACAGCAATAAAATAAACTACTATCAGAGAAAAATAAATCTAAGAAAATACCTAATCCTATATAAAAAAGGATATCAATATGGACATTCACATCAACTATCCCATGATGCTCTGGTCCATCTCAACTCACCTAGATATTCCAAAAACCTATTTGAAGATAACTATCTCCCTCTGGTGATGTAAATGATACTCTGTGGTAATAGAAAACCATGTAGACATTGTAGGGGACCACCTTGTATATCCTGAGAAATACATGGAATCCTATAATCTCAATTTAAAAGTGGTCTAATAAGAAGACATATATTCCTACCTCATTGAGATAGTCCCTACATTGTTTTATGACCTCTAACCATATTTAATTTGCGTGTACAGGTTCATCACGAAATAAAATTACAAAATTTCCAACCCTAGTTTTTCCACATTTCATATGAAGATAAAGGAATGAGAATAACCTATATCTAATATAGAAAACACAATATTTGAGACTATTGGATTGTTTCCTCATATAGTAGGCAATCATGTACTTCAACCCACATGAATCTATTATAAAGCATGCATCTTTCTTGATCCATATCCCTATTCTATATATGGAATACCCTAAACAAGGTATGATTTGATGGCACTGATAATCAAACTTCTGGATACCATCGCCATGGAATCCTTTTCACCCTATCCAACCGGTGACACTCTAACACCCAGTCTTACATGGAACAACTGATCCTTCACCAGATGGTAGAGTTAGTGCAGATCCTCTTCCACTAGAAAAAGATGAAAAAGTATAATAGTATCTATGAAGATGACCCATATGGTTGTAATCGTGGCAGTAAAGATGGTCTCTATCACACTAGGCCTTCAAATTTACATACCATCCACACTAATCGAATATAATAGAGTTTCTAGTGTGGATATATTGGATGCCACTACCCTGATGAGAAATCTCAAGGATACACTCCATGTTACTAGAAGAACAAATAACATTCCTTAATACTATTCTTCTCTACCTTTTAATCTTGACTTCTCTCACATTTTCCTCAGGTATAAGATCACGATTAACAATCTCAAAAAAAGGTAGGTAGATGGAAGAAATATACCATTTAGTGTTTGTAACACATAATCACATCAATAGATCATTTCACTCATGATATCTCATTACAAAATTTTAGTAATTAAAATCATTAAAAATATGTGAAACACATTGAATGGTCCAATAAGAATACAATATCTTTCTCTAGGTATATGAACACCATATCTCCATTATCTCTACGAGTCTGAGGAAAAAATAAATCATATAAGACAACCTAGAATTATTCCCGGACCATACCCTAATGACGGTCTACCGAGGTAATCAAATCCCAATAGATCTAGGCATAATAACATAGCATGTAGGTGTATATCATGACCATCCTTTCTAGAAGAATCTATATATGATGAAATATAGAAATTGTGTCCTTCAAGAAAGGATCATTATCCTGTGGACTTCTACCTCCCAAAAATATGGGAGGATTCTATTACTAGAACTCATGAATTAAATCAACTATAGTAGCTTCAGGTCATGGAGGACCATGTATAGGCTGCATTAGACATTCTAAACTCTCTTAAAGTTGAGAATCAGTATTTGGTTCAGTTTTAACAAGTAGTGCCTCAAGTATAACTCTTGTAGATAATAATTGTGTCTCATGTTCCACCATCTCTAGAGTAGGGTCACTCCAGTCCTCTCGGTGCATGGCTCAAGGACATCATGGTGGAATTGCACAAAAAATTAAAAAAACACACCATGGAATAATATTTGGAAATGTATTTAGGAATTAGAGAAAAAAACAAGAATAAGGGCTCAATACCCAAGTTAAAACCCCAACTACCAACTTATAGGGTTAGGTTTTTGGTAAGAGTTTGATATTAATTTTTAGGGGTTCTAGTTGGTGAAGTGTAAATCTCACTTTTCCTATTCATTTACTTGAAATTTTTTCATTTTATAAGTCAATATATACATTTAAATTTTTATGTTTTTAGACATGTAAATAAAAATGTACGATTAAGTGGATCATTATTAACAGATAATAAAGCACATATACTTTATAATTGAATGAAACACCCATTTAATTTTATTCAACCCTCTCTACATTCAGTATCGAAATGTAATGGTAAAAAATAATGGTTTGATTTGATTAATTTCTCATTCCAATTCACAAGCGCCAATACACCTCATAAATAGAAACTGGTAGTCACTCAATTATAGCTAAATCCTAGAACAAGTAACCAATGGTAAATAGATAAAATTGTAAAAACTTGATATTTCAGATTCCACTAACAACCTATATATGAAAAAACTCATTAGAATGATGTTTCAACATTAAATAACCAATTCTATAACCCTGCTAAACATTTTGGAAGCATAGTCATATATCACAAGCATATCTCACTTAGAAATCATAGGAAACCAAAGCAATGAATGTAGTAAAATGCATCTATATGGAATTTTTTATGCATGGAATGTGAATTCTATGTTCCAATAAAGATGAATTTGTAAATTACCTTAGTTTTACCAAGCCTCAGTAAATATCCACAGTGAATATCAAATACCACAATTCATTTACATCACCCAATAGGGAAGGTATATCAAATATAAAAAGAAAATACATAATAGAGATATCCCATTCCATGGAAAAACGTTATTTACCCCAAACATGGGTTAGAAACTCCTAATAATGAATTATAAATAGGTTCCAATAGCTTCCTCATCTTCTATATTCTAACTGATACCACATTATGTTGTCCCAAATAGGGTGTCACTTAGAGGTCCAAAAAATATGGTTGGCCAAATAGCCTCGACGCGTCTCCCAATAATCCATAGGCTTCTAACAAGAAGTGACAACATAGGGTGTGCCTATGTGAAGACTTTTCCATTAGAATATTGTGGAGTATAGCAGATATAAATATATAAAATGGATATATATTGATAACAATAACATAATAAAAATATTTAATATAAAAAAATTATTGTGGAAATTATACATAAACCTCCAAAAAATAATAATGAAAAAATCAAAGTGGAATTAGAGTCATATACAAAAATTAAGAAGTAATTTTATGCCACTCCAAAGAAATAAAACTTAGATAAAAGGATAAAGGTTATCACAATTGTACATAATATAAAAAATGAAACATGACCAAAAAATATCCAAGTATCCTAAGCACTAGTCCAATAATATGCTACCAAGATCCCATCCTAAGAAATCTAGGAATTCAAGAATCTAAGATGGGATGCTTTCCCTTTTCCATGCATGTGAACATATAATATATCTATATACCAATATCGGCCGAAATTAGGTGTGAGATAAATTTCATTAGTCCACCCCTAATAGCATCTATAAAAATCTATTCAATGAATATAAACTCATAATTTGTGGGTCTATGTATAAATGTAAGGAAATAATAAAATTATGACTCATAACTAATTCAGCCTCAGCGGGAAATTTCTTTGATTATTAGATCTTTTAATTAATTAATTTGATTTCAATTTATATATATAATTAAAGTGACTATTTCGAAAAAAAAATAGAAATATATCATAATAATAATAATGATTCAAGGTGTGACAATGACATCCTTGAACTCCAGGGCCAGCCAACACATAATAATAACTCATATAGTCTATAAATAAAGGGTTATGACTATAATCTAAGGGGAACCACCCAAGATATTCCACTAAAAATGAATCTAATCAGGTAAAAGGATCTTGTTGAAGGTAAGCACGTGATAAGAATGACTAGGTCCAATGGGATGAATTCATGGCACCATGTGTCCAAATACATCAAGCTAGATCCTCGTTATCTGTCTAAGGCATCCTAATATCTGAAAATATAGTGAATGGATCATATGGAGTCATTTTGGGAATCTTCAAGTAGATAAAGACCATGTTTTGAGGTATTTATCTCCCTTATAAAATGAATAACATAATACGAATGGCACCCTCTGATTTCCCATTGCATTCCATCAGGAATCCAAGGCTGGATCAAGTATCACCACTTTTATAAAAGTAAAATCATTCATATATTATGAGAAACTTATAAAAACAACATTATTTAATTTTTCCATTTAATAATCAGGCCATTTAATAAGTGATTAGTTTCACTAAATCAAGGGCATGCATCTATTTTTCATGTTAACTACATAATCATTAAATAGGTACATTCCGTTAGATGTCATATTCATGACATGGTAGGCTAAGGATATGCAACCAATTACCATTCCAGTACCTTTAACTAGACCATGTGATCATAAAAATATACTTTCCATTAAACAATTTGATATTTCTTTATTATTTTAAAACACTTACCTTATCAACGTCAAGTATGATGCACTTGAACTATGTTGTAGATAAACTCAACCTAGTTAACTAAAGCATAAATAAGGAAGAATCCTAATTAGGTTTGCTGGATTGGATTTCAATGCCTCTAATAGAGTCAAGAAAATTCATAGAAATGGATCTATAATATGATAACAATTATTATTATTATGGAATATGAATTTTAATAAGTGATGCCCGGTGAAACTGGCATTCCATAGACAATGATAATTTATAAATGAAAATACTTTTAGGGAAAAGTCATATACCACCTACATTAGGTATGTAGTAATATTTTCATCTAGAATCGGTCCTTTTTAGGCCTAGAGGAGAAGAAAATAGAATAAAAATTAAAAAATATGAAAATATGGCATATGTTCCTGCCTCTAAATAGCTTCATTGATAGGAATAAAAATTATGAATAGTTCGTAAATAATAAACAGCATACTAGGAGGAATCTAATGAGTTGACCAGAGATTAAATTAGAGTTAGGATGATGAATTGGGATCGAAACCTATAAATAGGGAATTGGGATCTCAAATGGGTGAAGGAGATCCTCCTCTATCTACTAGAATATGAAATGAATAAGATTGCTGAATTAAAAGGATCTTAAGGGTAAAATAGTAAATTCACCTAATAATCCTAGGTATATACAGTTTTGTTGCACAATTGGCCAAATTATGGGACAAATGTGTACTAGGATCTATCCATAGAGGGTTTTCCATGGTTTAGATGCACAGTTTGGAAAACTGTGTGAAAACTATTCCTTTCACCACTATTTAAAATTATAGATCCTCTATATAGGCATGCTCCCTAAGTCTCAATGTTGGGAAAAACAGTCCATCTTACCACTTCCCAATGAATATCCCCACATTATTAGGTGAAACCATGCGGGTTGGGTGGAAAATTTTTTATTAACCATGTTGTCCATTGTTTTCTTCCATCAGTCAAGGTTCCAAGCTCCAAAAATTCCCTAGAACCCCCTAAACCATTGGTTACCTCATTATAAATCCATGATAGGTCTAGGATAAACAATTATTCTAAAATATAAAGGATTCATACCTCATATAAAATCCAACTTATTAAAATTTGTGCTATTATAGATTCTTTAAACTTTGGAATGATTATTATAATAAATATGGTTGTGAAAAAGTGTGGTAATGGTGAAATAATATATATAATTTAGTAGTACTTATAGAGATATGTTTTCTTGTTAATAATTTCCTCCTAGGGTGGGTTTTCTATAGAAATAATTAGTGTTTACTAGTTACCTTTTTATGATGTTATCTAAGTAAGATTTTATATGTGTTTTAAGAATACATTTTTCATTGCAAACAATTTTACCTTGATATCATCTTATGGTACCACTTAGAGAAGTAGGATAGGTTACTCCCAGAATGGAGGAAATTACAGCTCTATAAAGAGTTTTGGAGGAGATTGTTCTTTCACTCACACTAGTAGTTCAGGAAGAATAACCAGTTTTTCCACAGTCTTCTGAATATTTCATGTTTTTGTGGAGGGGTTTTTAAGAATAGGGTTTACTAAGATCAAGAATTTTGACTCTAGTATCCTTAATCTTATTAAGGTTTCAGAGGCCCCCATGCTGCATAAGACTATATAAAATTCATTGATAGGATCATTGATCTAGTGGAGACCCCAATGTATTGTAAGGTCAATTTTGTCACTTTTATAATTTAAGGAACTGCTAGGAGATAGTGGGATGTTATGGTTCAAGATATTGTGCATGAAGGTCAAATATGGAATACATCAAATGAACTATTGTTTGAGGAGGTCTTTCCAGGTATAATGAAGTTGGACTAAGCACCAGAGTTCAAAGTTCTTTATTAAGAGATTATGATGGTGTCTTCTTATTCTACACATTCAATGAATTTACTATTCTTTCCAACTCTCTATAATGGAAATGAGGCTCAAAATTATATGAATTTTACATTTTTATTTCATTTGAGTTGAGACACAAGGTTAGGAACTTAAACATGGAAACTTAAGAGGATGTTTTTATAAGGATATGTGGATCAAGAGGGTTATGATGGAGTAAAAATATTTGGGTATTCTTCTATCCTTTAGTGGAATTTCAACTGATAATGTTTTTATTCAAAAAGTGGAATTTAGAGGACTCAATGAAGAGTGAAGTTAGAGAAACATAGAATATAAGAGGTTTTCAAAACCTTATGTCGGAGGAGGTCCTTGATGTTTGAACTTTGGATAGGGAGGTAATTATAAAAAAACATAACCTAAGATGTAGATAATCTTCCATCAGTGTAGAAAAATATGGAATATTCTATTTATTCATTTCATTGTGGGTTATATATCATGGGGTCCGAGTCAAATATAGACATTGATCAAAGAGACAGTTCGCATACCTAAGTATCAATTTTATCAACCATATAAAACGTCAAAAACAAAACATGATTTATTTCCTTGTAATATATTCATGAATTTTTACTTTACCACTTCATTGCTCGTACACATCCTTTTACTCCTATAAAAAAAATTTAAAACATGATATGGGCACAAAAATAATACCAATGGGCAGGTAAATAAGAAAACTATTAGTCTAGTGAGAAACATGAAAACCAATGAAAACCCATTTCTTAAAAACAAAAATTTTTACTGGGAAAGGAAATTATCATCATTTTAAAAATATAATTTATATTTCCTTTTAAAAATAATATTTCCATGAAAAATAATTATCAATATTAGAAAATTCATATAGGTTCCTTGGGTAATCATCTCATAGAATCCATATACTACCCATAAAAATTGGAATAACCATATGGACAAAATCCAATATAATTATCCATAGAATATAATAATTACCCACTGAAATGGAGAACAATCTTAGAGTGCCCATCATATAAGCTATAACGGTCTCACTCAACACTATCTTTCCACACCCATTATAATCAATGTAACAGGAAAATATCATCATTAACTCTTTTTAAGCGTTCAAATTTTCACTCTAAAATACTTTGGAAATTACTTTTGAACCCATATGAAGCTTTTTTGGATATAAAAATACCCATTTCTTTTAGAAATGCATTTTCAATTCTAAAAAATATAGAAAAAGGGGATATACCATTTTTCGTTTAAGAATAAAAGAAATCTAGAAAACTAATATATAAATAAAATAACATTCATGGTATTAAGAAATTTTTTGTTGTTGTATACATTAATAATAAAATATATCTTTTTTCATTTCTGAAATTTTTCTAAATAAAACAGGTAAAAATATTCCTTTTGAAAACCAATGATGTAAAGTAAAAAAGTTACAGAAAATTTTTATTTATAAATATTTTTTGTATGTATAAAAACATTCATAAAATCATTTTAAAAACATCTAAATAGAAGAGAAATTGTTGGAAGGTGGAATTTAAAATAGATTTTGGTAAAAAAAAATATTTTTCCACTTTAACAACATTTGAATCTTAATCCCCAAGAAAGGATAAAATTAATTAAAATAATAGAAATCATAATAATATAGAAATTAAAGGTATAAAATATAAATGGGGTTGTATTTAGACATCATAAAATAATATTGGTGAAAAACATCAAAATATGCCTAAATAAATGGAAATTGAGACAAATCCTCTTACATTGAGTCCAACTCATCACGTACGTCCTTTATATTCATTTATAATGAAGTTAAGTTATTTATTAACTTTTACAAGAAACGTATTCAAGAATATTATCTCTTTTGATTTTACTTATTATCATGTTATATATTATTACTCAAGCGACTAATTTTTTATCATATGTTTTCATGATATTTGAGATCCTTGTCAAAAATGAATTTCGTCAGTTGATTATAGTCAAGGTGGTTATGATTTAAACATATACATAATAATAATAATTATCTATTGATAACATTTATATATAAATTATACATTTATTCCCAATAATGAAATATGGTTTTGAGAAATGTTAAATTATGTTATAATCATGGAGATGGTAGGTCGTGTGTATGCGTGAATAACATTTCCATTTTTCAAAGATCGTTATGGAAAGGAGTCAGGTAATATTTTATGTTAAATGAATGATAATAATATCTTAAATATAATATTATTCATTTATATATGCTTATATATTTTATCCATGTGGTGTGGTGATGAAAATATAGTCACATTGCTTCATAAAAGCGGTAGTCCCCACACACACAAATAAAGTTTTCATTTTTCAGAGAGTGAAAAGGTAAGAAATAAAATGACATATAACTTTTAATGATGATAAATATGCATTTAATATTATAAATATTTCTTTTTTATCACACATATTCATTTTCAATATCCTTTTTACCTTCCATGTAATGAGTTAGTGAAAAAAAATCACATCACTTCATCAGGCGGTAGTTCATCATACACAAGAGCCACATTATCACAACACCTACGGGATGGAAAGTAAAAAAAAATTTGTATTATATTGGGAATACCTACAAAAAATTACATTATTAATATCATATATATAATTTATATAAATCATTATACCCAACCTTGTGTGTTGTTGAAGGAAAAGCTGCCACATCGGTTCTCGTGGAGGTAGTGTGCCACACACACAAGAGACATTTTCATTTCCCATTTGAGGGAAGTGGATATGGGTAGATGTAATGCCCTTAAAATAAAAGTATATATGTATATGTCAGATAATATTTTTATTATATAATCATAAATAAAGAATATTTTAAGGATGTGTAATAATAAATAAAACAAAAATGCATAGATAGGAATTTTACTACTTCTATAACCACCTCTTTATGATTATATCTAAAGTATTCTTAGAATATATTTATCACAAAAATAATGATTAATGGATTAGGGGATTGATTTTGGGTTGTTATTTTGGTATTTATATTATAAACCAATAGGTTTTTAATTTCTGAGGAAGAGAGGATATGGGTGGCCCTTTATAAGTAAGGTGAGTGACAAACATTAGTGAATACAATTCATTTTAATATAGATTTTTTTTTTATATTTGACATCATTAATTATGTGTCATTTTTTTCTAATATTTATTAAATAAGTTTAAAAATATATTTAAAAAAATATACATTGTAAATAATTTTTTTCCCATTTTCACATTTATTATTAAATAACAACCATGAAAAACATACACCTTGGTTTTTTTAAAAAGGTGATGTGGAAGAATGTTTTTCACATTGCAAATTTCCTAGATGACCTTAAACCTAAGAGATGATTTATTTTTCACATTTTTTATTTCATAAATGATGTTAAAAAAAATTAAACTTGGTTTTTCATGTTATCTATGAAAAAAACGATTTGAAAAACCACTATTCCATATCGGTTTTTTGAGAAAACTGACGTGGAAGACAATTTTTCATGTATGTTATTTCATAACAAATGTGAAAACCTTGTGGTATTAAATATGCATGTAATTTATGAATTAACCATTATGAAAAATTATTTTTTTAAAAGAAATATATTTCTTCTAATTATTCCCCTCCCCTGTTGAAATAATCCAAAGAGCAACAAATGGTAGAACCAGTACAAAAACAGAAAGAATCATTCAATTTTGAACTTTCATGTTCACAATATATAGCATGAATAAGCTAAAATATAGTAAAACATGTTAAACTATATCCCCATTCAATTTTTATGTTTTTTAGCTCCTATAATTTATAATGTCGAAGGATATCACAAAGCTAAAAATTAAAAGGAAATCATTTAACAAGTATTATAAATAAATATAACCTGTTGGAACTTCATAACTATCCATGTTATAATTATTTCATATATAAATCTTAATTCATAGTATTTAAAATCTTTTTCACTTTATTTTTTAAAATACTTTTTAAAATAATTTTTCACTTTAAAATAAAATTATTAAATAATATATCCAAAATTTAGTAATTATAAATGAAAATTGACCTCATCTTTTACTTATTTGATCGTAGAACATTTCTTTTTTTTATGGTCTCTCAAAATAAATTCATTTACCTATTTTAAAATAATAAGAATAAAATAATTTTGATATTCATTATAATATAAAAAAGTGTTGAAATTTTCAAACATGGTGTTTAATACATTCTTCAAATTTTCTCGTACTTTACGATGGATAGAGCATAGCCAGTAATGTTTATTCTATCTTGGAAAAATACTTGACATCCAATAGAAAATGATATAAAAGAAAATTTAAATTTAGGATTTATTATTTTAAGATATGAAAACAAAAATACAAGAAGCCATACATCACTGAATAATTTCACTCTTTTAAAATCAATATACAAAAATAAATTTTTCTGTATGCATCATTCATTTTCCTTGGTATAGATGAAATAATATATGTGTCCATAAATATATATACTTATGTATTGTCATTCTTTTTACAAATTTTATTGTGACACCTAATAAAAAAATAAAATTATAAATATTCCATTAATTAAATGTACATAAATAATTATGTTAAGACTTACATAGGAAATACTTGTGTCATGTTGATGCCCGAATTATATCCAATTTAAAGCTTAATTATATTTATTTTCAATGGTGTCAAATTCATTCCCCACCCACAGACTCTAAATTCAATTGGAATCACATAAAAATCCAACAAAAAATTTGAAATTGTGGACAATATATCAAGACTAGAATACTTTTTAACGGAGGATAGAACATTACATTTATTATTTTCAATAACGTAGTTATTTATCATTAATTTATTCCTATAAAAAATTGATTAACATATAAAATTTCAAATGTTTAATCAAATTTAATATAAAAATAAAATAAAAGATAAAAGAAAATCTTATATATATGCTAATATGTCAAACTAGAATAGATGGGAAAACTAAAATGTGATTGATACATTGATCAAATATACTCACCTCAATTGTTGGTAATGGAATTCGTATTGATCTATCTATAATATTATGTGAAGTGGACCTATAGTATTCTATCATAATTTTTCAGGATGAATAGTATCACCAATATATAATATCATCCCATATAAAACAATATGATGATGTGTATTTTAAAAATATAACTCAAAATAACTGAGCATCTATGGAGGAGTAGGTGTAAGAGTATGATAAGAAGAAGTTAGGACTACAGGAAAAGGTGGAGTGTGATTTTTTGTTATAGGGGGAGGGGTGGGAGCTACTATCAAAGGTGGAGGAGTGGTATTTACAGTCTAGAACTTTCATTTAATGTTTAAAAACATCAACTTTCCTAAAGATCTAGTCATTTACTCCATTTCCACGTCAATATCTTATACTTCATCTTCTAATGATTTTATTTTTTTATAATCATCCTCTGTTGAAGAAGCTTTAGAACCTGGAAATACTTTTTTCACTAATACACATATTGGGTATCCTCATACATGAACTGGGTGTATGATATTTCCCAATGTTTTTTCTAAAATATCCTTCCTACCTATACTCCAAATCCATTTCTCCTTTTCTAAAAATTCGGTTTAAAGATTACTGATAACCTTATAAACAACATAGAAAAAATAAAAAACATCCAAATATGTGGTACCCGAACATTCCATTCATCATTTCAAATTTTCAAATTTTGTAATTGTAGAGAAATAATGACCACGCACGTATGTCGAACACCATGTATCCACCCATGTATCCATTGAGCCATGAACTCTGACATCATGTGTCTTGAACTTCCCAATAGAGAAGGTTTCCAGTGAGCCTCGTTGGCCCATCCATCACATCCCGACATTGTCGTGATTGTCTCTTCTTTGACATCGTCATCACCATCCCCACCATTCAACACCATAGTCATCAAACTATAAAAAAATTGATACCAAATATAGACAACTGAACAACATCATCTCTAATCCCTCCTACCATTAGCTAAAAAAACCCCTTGTGTTATCAACTGCTTAAGATAAGCCTATAAGAAAATTGTTAAAAAAAAATCATAATGAATCATAGTATATAAAGAATTTAATTAACATAAATAAATAAATAAATAAAATCTTATAATCCTCCTAACTGAAACCTTCAGATATTCTATAATATATTGTGTTTTTATACTAAACTGAGACACCATCCATTTTTCATGTCTAGTAGGGTAAACAATGGTCAACCTCTACAAATCCTGAAGACCCATCTTTTGTATTTTTAAATATTATCACCATAATTTTTGTTCTAATAATATATATCATCCCTAAGATAAAGTACGAGGTTAAAAATTTCAATATTGGATCTCATATTGAGATCTCTTTGATTACTATAAATTAAGAATAAATAATTAATTAATAAGATAATTCATATTAAGAACATTAATAAGGTAACATTTCAATTACTAAAAATTCTTCCTATTTTCTACATTCATATAATTTCTTACATATATCTTCATCTATAAATCGATTTATATCAAATGGATTGTGATGTTTTCTATGACAAAAAATGAAATCTAATATAAGGGTTGATTTAAAATCCCTCAATCTCCTAGTAGACAATGATAAAAAATTCCTCCTAACTCTTCCAGTATCATGTATATCTAATTTAATATGATAAGAAGGGGTAAAAAATATATTACTATAAATATTTTAAGATATGTAAAAAAATGATAAATAATCTTAAAAAAAAGGTCTCCTAGGAGAGAGATGGTGTCAATTTCTCAGTGATTCACCAATCATCAAAAAAATACTAACTTTTCTTTTTAAACTGCACAACTATAAAATTCATGAATTATTTGGAATTTGGACCTCTTGAAATATCATTATCATCATATTCTACCGGTATCCTTAGGTACTGGATACAAGAAAATGCTAATTTTGGTAAACATGTGATGCCATGTTTACCAACCCTCGAACGTTTCCCCCCATAGAAGTAGATTTATCTTATAAAGAAGTATGATGAGGCTCATTAATATGAGAATATATATTTTCATATATAGGGGAACGAGTATAATCATCTCTATAAGTATGTGGTGGATGAGAATATTGATATATCATAATCCTACAAATCAAAGAAACAATCAATTAGTACACAAAAGAAAAATCCAACTATTGAGGAAAATTTTAATTAAAAATGTTAAATTATAAAAAAAATAAATAAAATAAACTAAGATTAACACTATTTTGTTCATAGATTTTATATTTGACTAAATTTATACCAATTTTAACGAGAGATGAAATGAAATAAAAGACTGAAAACAAATCTAAAAATGGTGTTCGAATAGTACAATTTATTCAACCTAATAAATCATATTTACACCAAAGAGAATATTGTTTCAATATATTGTTACATAATAATTCTGTTTTTATCTAACATATCAAATTTAAGAAAAATATTTTTCAAAAAAAAACAATTAATAGATATGTTAAATAAGGGTAAACATTGTAAACAAAATAAAAATAAATTAAAAAAAACTATTTAACTCATTTTTTATATGTGTTTTAATAAATAGAATTAAATTAAAATATATAAAATTTAATGAAATTTATAAAATAAAACCAGTAATAATCAAATATTACATATACTATTAGAAATTTACTAAAGGGATTTTTCCAAAATTCCTTCATCATGATGATTCTGTATGTAAATAACCATGTATACATTGTTCTCATCAATAATATCAATTAATATTTCCATGGGAGTAGGTATTGAGCATAAATCAGCATCTTCATCATGTTTAACATCACCAACATACTATTTTTCCTTGTAAAACAATAGAACATTTAATATTGGATTGATCAAGAACATAATTTTTTTTCATGTTTTTACATGTTAAAATGATCATATTTGTATTCAATTTTCCTTAGATTAACTATTTTCCTTAAAATTTCATCATGTATGACACTTTTGTTATAAATGAATATTTTTATGTTAAAAACTAAAACATGAAATTTAATGTAATAAACATCTCATATCACTTAAATAACCCCATAATATTCAATTGATGTAGACTTTAGGTTTTTTTCTTTGGAACTAAAAAATTCATTGCTTCTGCAAACACTAATAAACTATTATTTGAAAACGCACTTCTATTGGCATGATCTTGCATATTAAATGTAAAGTAATTAATCTATTTCCTAGAAAATGTTATCAAATTAAAACATTCACCACTAACTAACCATCTTAATGTTTTTAATGCATCTGATCTATCAAGCATGGTCAATTTAATATATTGAAAAAAAAAATATTTTTTATACTCATCCAAAATCCACACATCACTCTTCTTTGGATATCATTGTTTTCACAAATTAATATGTAATTTTATATATGGATGAACATCATCTATGCTATTTAAAATGCATAAATTGACATTCTTTATCTATTCACCTATTGTTGGTTTGACTTTAAATCCATGGATCCCTTTTCCCCCATAATTAACACATTCATCGTGATATATAAGAAAACCAATGTGATCTAATGAAGACAAGTAGCTTGTACAAAACACTATAATATCGTCAAAAATATAATTATCAACAATGGAGGCTTTAGTTTGATATGGATTCTTAACAAACCCATTCAATGTCTTCATATACATTTTAAAATTATAAATATAATGTAGATATATGGGTCTAAAAATATTATTTATCACACCAAATGAACCACTAAATTAATCATTATGTCAAATAATATGGATGAGAATAAATTCCCAATTGATAAAGTATATAAAATATATCTCTCTACAAATTATTCAAAACATTCAGATCAATCACCTTATTAAATGTTGAATTTAAAAATTACACACCCTCTTGATAATCATTCTAACATGAACAAACAATATTCCCTGTAATGAAACTAAAAGGAGTTTTTGAATCGTGATATAAAGATCATGTCATTTCATACATATAAACTTTGTTTCGTTTAAAGACACAAATTTGTTTACACTTAATGAATAAACCTATGGAACTTTTATATCATGAAGATACATAAAAAAGCTAATTTCCTCCCTCGTGGATAATATATGACAAGACAAGGCTAGGAATGTTAACCTTCCATTAGGAGTGGGTGACAACTCCAAAATGTATTCCAATTGAGAGTAAGTCCAATCTTGCATTCAACCTATCTTTAGTGTTTATTTTAATATCTATAAATATTCCAATACATCTATCGTCGATATACTTCTATAATTGCATGAAATCAATATAATATTTGACCTGAAGATATCTTCAATATGGTACCTTAAGAAATATTGACCATTTATTGAAAATATTTATATCATTACCAAATTTATGTGTTTTTATGAGTGTCCCATAAATGTTTTTCACCCTCTCAAAATATTGATTTGTGGATAATGGTTTTATAGAAGTATAAAATTCTTGGGAACTATTTAATTCCTTTTTCAATATTCTATAAAATTAACCCAAATAAAAAAAATTTTGATCAACCATTTATACTATTTTTCTCCCATGATGCATTTGAAAATATGAAGTATGTTGTTCCCAAATTGGTCAGGATTTATACACCTTAACACCATATCGAAACAGATTTTCACATATTGGGATGTAATTTATAGTGAACCTAGTCACTGAATGTAGATTAAAATAATCCATTTTATATGAATCAAACTCTCTAATACCTCCCTCCCCCCAATAAAAGTTACAAAGCATTAATTAATGGTGATAAGAAAACTTTAATTCCATTTCTAGTATAATTTTGTCCTAAAATTATTAAACTCAACTTGAAATGTTTTTTATTTATAAAAAATTTAGGAGTTAATTTTCAAATTACCAATAAAATATTCCATGAACTATGTGTGATACTGAGGAATAGATATGGATTCATTTCATCTATACACTATTTAATTATGATATTTCAAACATTATGTTATAATGTTGGAAACTGGTGATCAATTTTCTACCATCATGAACAGTTATGTGGATGTCATACTTTTCCAACACATATTCACTCATCTGCTTGTCATCTTAACCTTTTTTCATCATGAGAATTTTCAAAAAAATCATTTCAAATGAGAAATTATATTAAGATTCCCAAATTATTTGGTAGGGGTCCCTATGATTTTAAAAATTGTATTTTGGTTTTTCTTTCATGATATACTATGACATCCCACATTTTGTACACCCTAATAAGCATTCGTAATCATTTCGATATAGAACACAGTCATTCGAGAAGGAAAGTATTTTTTTGTTCACTAATCCCTTAAGGAATATAATTTTCTCCAATTTATAATTTCAATATTATAATTTATTATCCTTGAGAGGAATATATTTCAATAATTGTAGAAACTCTATAAAACACTATCCACGACATCCATATTTCACCTTCATGTTAGTCAATCTTAAAACCATCAATTCAAACATAAATTCCATAAAACCTTGATAAAATGGTTTTTCAACATCACCATATTGATGCAAAAAACAATTTCCTTCATAATTTCCACTACATATATATCACAAATAATTTCTTTAATTTTCGTTGACTTTTTATCTTGTAAAGCATCAAAATCATTAGATCTAAAATTCGGACCAGTTCAACCATGCTATATCCAAGGGCTGTAACTTGGATTAAAAACATGAAAAAATAAATGATATTCGACCTCTATCCTTTTAAATTTCCCATATTTAAACATTTCAAGCATGGATAGAAAAACACTTTAGTTTTTATTATATTTTGTTTAGGATATTTAAAAAAACATCAAATCCTTTCTAATATTCATCAATTATTTTAAGTTTCACAATCAAACATTGACTCATTATTATCTATAAAAAAATTAAATATGATATTTTCTATATAGTTTCGATGTATAACAGAGATATAGAGGGGTGAATTAGTGAAATCCTTTTCATTTTAGTTTCCTTACTTTTTAAAAAAATTCATCCTATTAAATATTTATCACCTTGTTGGGAAAAAAGTCCCACATCCGTAGGAACATAAGTAATTACTAGATTCACTACTCAAAAAGTATAGCTACATTATTTTCATTGTTTGGAAATAATACAATACTACGCAATCCACTATAAAACAATCCTTTTTGTAGATACAAAAATTAGGACATATCCTTACACTTGTATTGAATTATAATCATTAAAATTGTGCATGTTCTTTAACTGGAATGAATCATAAAATAAAAGAGTGTATAACAGGAAATAAAACCTGTAATAGTTGGTTAAAATAAATTATTTTGATACCTTATCAACTTCCATTATAAAACCTTTAAAACAAAATTCTTCACATTCCTAAACATCTAGATGTAGAAACAGCCTTTATATAATTTGTTACGAAAACTCAGTTTGATAGCTCAGTCCTGTTCCTTTATCTGATTCCTCAGTTCGAAAAAAAAAAGAAAATAATACCATATAAACATTTCATACCCACAATAACCATATGGTGGAAATTTCTGTCTAATTTCTCAGTTTGATCTGGTAACACTTTATGTTTCTTCATCTACCCAGAAGCTTCCTCCAAAATGATCTATCTGAAAACTTATTCTCTCCAGTAAAACATTCATCACATTTGTTATCTCTCTTAACATGTGAAAAATTCCTCTATCTGTTGAATTTAGAATGTTATTTTTAATATTTATAGGTGCATGAAAATGTTTTTTGGGAAGGAATAAAAAAATTCCTATTTAACCAAATTTATTTGAATTTTAATTTAATCTTCATTTCATCTCTGTCTACAACTTTTTCAGTGTTGATCATCTCTACTCGATTCTTCTTGAAAATTATTTAATCTTTTCATAACTTCAAATAACTTTGACTTTCTAACAATTCTTCAGTATGAATAGGTCATTACAATGGAAAAATATGGTCACTCAAATTTTCTAGACCCAAATAAAAATAAATGAAAACTAAGTAATGAATATTATGATGATATTTACTAACTTGTTAAAAAAATGATTGAATTCTTATTCAGATTCCCCATATAATATAAAAGACCTAAAACATTGAAACCACTCTACCTTAAATATTTTTCCAAAATTTTTATACATATGTTTGTTTTAATATTCTATAAACTTTATTTAAACTTCTAAATATATCATAAATTCTTGGAAACAATTTAACAGGAGCTTAAAACCCCCTATGAAAAACACCCCAACAAAAATCGTCCAAAAAATAATTTTTTTTATTTTCCTCATACTGATGATCCTATGTCCGATAATGTCAATATTTTGATGAATTTATTGGTTTCATCCAACATTTGATGGATTGGTCTATTTTTCACACAAATGGATCAGTTTCATTCCTAGTCAGATGAGTCTTGACCCACATATAAAACAAACAATACATTTTCTCTTAACCCACTGGAAAAAAATCATTGTATCATTTTATCATAGCCCATTTATAATACAATTCAACCAGATGAAAATGATTTACTAGATTTTTTATCTCCAAACAATTTATTATTCTATTATCTCATATGTTCCATTAGTTTCAACAATATCCACATAAATTTAATTCATTGGTCCAAACAAACTCCCAAGTATTAATCACTCTTCCTATAATGGATTGTTCACAGTCCAGGTTTGATGACCTTTACACCATGGACCTGTGACCAGAATAATTATTCTTCAAAATTAATTATTCAATAAACTTATTCTTGTAATCTCAATTTTTCACTACTTTGAGAACATTTAGGATCGATGTTGAATCGTATGAATAATATCGTAAAGTTTCTATGAATTTATATCATTTCACAACTATCTTTCATTCCATACAAATACATATTCTCCCCCATTAATTAATAGATTTGGCTTCGAAAGATTCCTAGATAACCGATGATGTTTAAGAATTAACTAAATATAAAATAATCATCAAATTTTTTATGGAAAAATTTCAAACTCTAATACAACTCACGATTATAATTGAAACATTTTTTCTATACCCAAGGTAAGTCTGAAAACAATATTTTTATAGAAATGTTCTTCCAAATTGAAAACCAAAACCAATATTATAAGGCCCCAGCCTTAAACCTTACTTAATATTGAATTAAATGAATAATTCACATTGTGGATCTTTTCAGGTTTAGAGTTTTAGAGAATTAGGACATAACTATTACATCTCAAAATATTACAAAGTAGAAACTTCTATTAAGTTTCCATAAAATAAAAACTCATAAAAAGAAACATGTCTAGTTCCATGTTTTAGGTAGCATGACTTTCCCTTGATCCCATCCTTGACCCTATTCTACGTTATGTCCTGTGAAAAACATTTCAAAAACTTGGGATGAACATAAAAAGCTTAGTAAGGGATACACAAAGAATGAAAACTGTTAGTTTTTCAAAACAACAAGGAAACAATGTATACTTTATCAAAGTAATACTTTTCACCTTCTCAAAGTATTAAAAACTCTTCACTGAATAAAAGTTCATTACTTACCCTTCTATAACCAAAATATTACCATAAACCCATATAAAGATCACATAACAAATAAAGTTTTGTTGGGACATAAACATACTTAAGTGGAATAACCATACGGTCGACTTCCACACATACTTAATGGAATATCCATACCGCCGACTTCCACACATACTTAATTGAATAGCCATACAGCCGACTTCCATACCCAATACTTTGGAGGTTATAACGTAACCACCCGTCCTGGTATTCACAGCACCACCCGTCATATGGTTTATCACGTAACCACCCGTCAAATGTCCAAGTACCATTATAAAAATCATAAGACATAAAACAAATATAATGGAAAGAAAACATTTCCACACTTTGATAACAATATATCACTTAAATATATTGACATAACAAATCCATTATAAAAACCATTTTCAATACCAAAATACAATAAAGAGTATGTGGTATTTATTTCATTTTAAAAAACATTATGGCTTGTTCAGGAAGCCAAAGACCAAATAATACTCGTGGCGGTGGAAAAGGTCGTTGACACCGCGTACGCTAAAAGAAACATTCCTTTTGGTCGTTTTGTAAAATGATTCATAAAAAAAGATTCCTTTTTTATAAAAGTAAAACTCAAAGGGGTTTATACACCGTATAAAAGAATGTTTTGTATAAAACAAAATATTCCTCAATGAAAGGATATTGAGACGAAGTCCCTTACAAAGTCGGTATCCTTAGATTAAGGATAAATCAATTATATGATTATGTGTGAAAAATACGAATAAAAAAAATATAAGTGGATATTAAGTGTAAAACAATCAGAGTTCATTCACACATAATCATGGAAAAACAAAACCAATGACATAGATATTTAACTCAATGAAATGAGATTGAGTTATGATTTCCGATACAATTCTGTCTAAATGACATAAGAATTTATCAATGAGATGATTATGTGTAGAAATAGTATATTCACACAAAGGTTTGTGGAAACTACAACATAGAGATTCCACACATAATCTTGGCATAATAAAATCAAGAATTATAGGATTAACCCAGATAATTGAAAGTGGGTTAAGAAGTTCCATTACATAAATTCGACAGCCTAACGGCGTCACTTCAAAACTTATAAAATGAGTTGATGAGAGATAAAAAGTGTATCTCATCACTTGGAAATAAACTTTAAATTAATAAGGATATATAATAACATATCCCAACATAATAGTATGTGAATTAAAAGACATAACAAAATAAGTCCTTTAAAAAGAGGAGGGTGAAAGGTTCCCATACCGACTTGGGTAACTTTTGAAATGTACACCCCATTGAAGAAGGGCCATACAATTAATATGGAAGTACCCATAAATGAAATTATATTACACAAATAGTATAAAAATGGGTAGTACATACACCACTCAAAGGGAATTGTGGAAAATGTATCATAAATCTCACAGAAATAAAAGTGAGATGAAAAATCCCTTACGAAAACTCGGCAGCCTAACGGCACCACTTAAAACTTCCAAAAATGGATTGATGAGATCAAATAGGGTATCTCATCACATTACAATAAAATGTACAGAAAGAGGAATATAAAATAACATCCCTCATCATAACAAATAGGAGCTTAAAATAAGTGACATAAAGGAGAGTACTTTAAGAGAAAGATATAGGTTAGATCTCTTAAGAAAATTCGGCAGCCTAACGGCGCCACTCAAAACCTCCAAAATGGATTGATGAGAGAGAATAGGTTCTCTCATCATATGAACATAAAAATTAAAGTAGGAGTAATATAAAATAACTTCCCAATCACAAGAAATATGAGCTTAGAAGGAATGACATAAAAGAGTGTACTTAAAAAGAAAGAGAGGAGTAGGATCCCTTAACTCAAGTCCAACTTGTCTTGTTCGTTTCTTTATATTGTTGAATAATAAACTTTGTTCAATTTATAATTTCTTAAGGACATACTATAAAGATTATTATTCAGTTCATATCACATATTTTAATGTTATAATAATTGGTTAATTATATGAGTTCATATCAGACATTTTTGTCGATGTTTGGTACATGAGTCAAAATTGAACTTGTTGGAAAATAATTTTCCATGTAGTTATAGGTACATCATATCCAGAATAGTATTGAAGTTTTAAATATCATATATAACCAGTATATATTCATTTTATACTATTCAATAGCATTTGGAGTTAAAAAATTAAAAGCACCTTTCATGGAGACGGTAGGCCGAACGTACGCATGAACGCTACTTTCATTTTTTTGTCATATTAATGGAATTAAAACAAAATGAGATATATATATATATGTGTGTGTTATAATACAAGAATTATATACAGTATTTAGATGTAATATATTACATATATATCCATTATATATATGTACTTATAATAGTACATAACATTTTGAGATAAGAAATGAATTGTACCGTTCATGGAGACGGTAAGCCGTACGTACGCATGAACGCTACATCCATTTCTATTTCATATTTAATGGAATTAAAACATAATGATACATAATAGTATTTTAATTCCAGTATGTTTTCATATATAATATCATTAAATATATCCTTTATACGTACCACATATGGTATTAACGAATCAAATCACTTTCAGGGGGCGGTAGTCCGGACATCCTAAAATGAAGATATCGTGTTTACCCATAATGGAAACCATAAAGATATGCCATAAATGAAAAATACAGAAGATTGAGTAAAACATTGACATATTATATATCATATATAAATATAGTGTCATCTAAATGGACACCTTTGAAGGTGTTAAAAGAATGTTGAACAATCATCGTTTCGGGAGGCAGAAATTCGCCATCCATGGAAACAGTATGTTCTTTAACCATTAGATGTAGTTGTGTGTAAGTTTAGCTCTAATACATATTTTAACAACAACCTAGTATATTGAAGGTACTGTATTTTTTACAAAATAAATGAATAAAAAGAGTTTAGGGTGTTGGAGAAGCAAAATAAATCAAAAGGAAAAAATGAAGACATTACCTTTAAATCGGGTAACTTCCTTTGATTTGAGCTCAAAGGATTCCTTGAAAAAGATTCTGCCCAAAGTGAGCCTTCAAGAAGTTAGATAGGGATGTGGAGAGACGAAATGGGTAGGTTTTGGCCGAGCCAAAGGCTTTGGAAGTGTGGGTAAATAGGTAGATGTGGGGGCCTTTTATAAGAGGAGAGGAGGGGCACTCTTGGAAAGGTATAAAATGTAACTTTATTTTCAAATGATTTTCAGATTTTAATGGTCCCACATTGATGTGTTTCGAGGATAAGGTGATAAGGGTTCGAAATCCACAAATCCAATAGGTTTTGGACATGTGTAGGTCTTATATTTTACATTGTCTTTCCATTTTATTTAAATCGTTAAATAATAAGGTCATTGCTGCATCATCATGATGTCATAAATAATTTAATTTATTTAAAGTCTAAAAATTATAAAAAAACTGTGATGTATCCAATATTTTTAGCTTTTCAATGAATATTTATAGTCTAAATGATCATTTATGTATACAAAATTAAAAATATTTTACTTAGGTGATACATTCTTTGTTACATTTAACAATCTTTAAAAATAAAAAGATAAAAAGTCACTTTCTCACAAAAGTGATTCCATGGGGCCCCCAAGTTTAGCACAAGACATCCCATGGTCGGCCATGAGACAACCAGTAGCCTTAGGACACTTTTTTTGGTCATTTTTTATTTTTATGATATTATCTTATTGTCTTTAACTACCCAATTACCCATTAATCAAGATAATTAAAGATAATTACCGTCGTTACTATTCATAATGTCAAAAAACAAAAGTCTTAATTACATAATTTGGACCTTATGATTCCAAATATTTAATTCATTTTACCAAATTCCAAACACATAAATTTCAATAATTAATTTAAAAAAACGTGTCGTTGTCAAAACAAATAGCGGGTTTTTTAGAAACAATATTTATGAAAATTTTGGCACTTGTTTATGCCTAATTCCAAAGTGAAATTAATCCAAATGACCATCATTTAATTACATGTTAAAAATATATTCCAGTTACAATTTAAAACAAATTAAAAAGATAATATAACCATATAATTAAATTATATGAAAAGCAGTTTTGATTTAAAATGCAGTATTTTTCACTATTTATTGAAAAATGAACATTGTCAGAAAAATACCAAAAATTAACCCGAGGTAAATTTAAATATCCCAATCATAAATAATAAGTTTATTTTGAAAAATAGAGCTTATAAAATTGTCAAAAAGTGTATTTAAAAGGGGTTTGCCATCAAAAGGCGGTTAATCGACCTTTTAAAGAATATTAGAATGTTTATGCTTAAAAACTAGATTCATTTAAATTTTTAATCCTCTAACATTTATTGTAAAGAGTAAAAATATTTGAAAAACATATATAATCATTTTGTAGTTAGTTATGTTCATTCCCGCCATTGCAACGGCTAGGCGTTAACTACCATTTAAAATAAAATTATTTTATTATTAGAGTGCAACGTAAGATTCCCAAGAAACTTGTTGTTGCATATTGGGTATTCCATCGAGCATAGCATCCCCTTTAAAGTAATATTAATATTTTATTAACAAATATGGATAAATATAAAGATGTCATATTTTTTATTTACCTGGGGTGTTACATCCTTCCCCCCTTTTGGGAATTGCGTCCTCACAATTTTAAAATTGGGCTTGGAAACATCCTTGAAAGTCCCACATCGGAACAAGAGTCGGTAAAACAATGACTTTAAAATAAGGACAGATAAGTACAATGGTCACCCGATTTAACCCATACTATGATTCCAAGTATGAAAATATGGACATGGAGGAGAAAAAAAAAGGGTCATGTTCTGATGGAGAGTGATAGAAAACATGTTTAGGAGAAATTTAACCATAAGAAAATCACAAACTTGTGATGGGTTAAACGGTATTCGATTCCCCAGTAGGAAAAGTTAATAGAAAACATTTTTGTTTTAAGTTACTTTTTATTGAGGAATTTATTCATAAGGAAACATAATCACTTATCATGTTGACTTTCAACTTTTATTAGATTCCTTACACAAACTCATATTTTCTCCAAATGATGAGTATTTAGGAAGACTTGTTCACATTAAGAGTACTATAATAAACTTCTAGAGAATCACCTAATCCAAAAAAAGAGAACTATATACTTCCCATGTCTTTTGACTTTAACCAAATCCAAAACCAAAATGGTTAGTACAATATCAGATAATCCAGAAAAGGATAACCCTTTATAAAAAGAAAATCTATTCATAATCTCCAAAATTTGTCCAACAAAACCTAAAGTTCAACGAGGACCATTCGATAATCAATTTGTCCATAAAATTCTTCAAAGTAAACCAAACAAAAATTGAAACCCAAATATTTGAAGGATTTAGTCACATGGTATTCCATGTTAAATCGTAACATTTATCTCCAAACAACATCAGTTTCTCTTAATGTCTCATATTGAAAAGTAATTAACCTAATCACATATCAACCATGATAGGTTAATAAATTTCCATAGATAACCCAAAATCAACTTACTCTTAATTCCTAAAATCATCTAACTAAAATGAATCAGTCAAACTAACCAGGTACTTCACGTAGTCCAGTGGTAGGTGATAAATACCAGTCGCACTTTGGTTGTGGGTTCCATTCCTGCAGCTTTGTCCGACGTGATGGGTTGTCACACGGTCTGTGTGTTGTCCTTTTTCAAAAACTATATAATTTTAAAACATTCCCCAAAACGAGATAAAATCTTCAAAAATGATCATAACATATTTTAACCTCAAGTTTATCTCATGCCTTTCATTTTCCAGCATATCATATAATAACCCATAATTACCTCAAAAGTAAGGATCATATAAACTCTAATGGTTACCTTTATAATTATTACCTGAACTTCCACATCGATTGGTCATATCGTACATAATGCATTACAGAACATACCAAGGTTCAAGTGGTTGATCAGGACTCATTGCTAGTTGGTTTAGAACAACCACGAGTTTCATCATTGAATCCCCCATTTTATCTAGTATCTTAATCAGAGAACCACCACAGTTTCCTTCAAACCTGTTTTCTATTTGGTGCCTGGTAGATTCATCCAATCACTAAAAACAGAAAGGTCAGTGTGAGTATATCAACAAAACCATCATGTACTAATGAGGAAGATAAACACTAAGATATACTTACTCATTAACTTTATCTAAACCATGACTCTTTCTGAAATCCTAACCATTATGGTAATGTCACTTATGCTTAGAAGATACCCTAACCTCTAAAGTTATCTAAACCGACCTCTGATACCAACTATAAGGCCCCAGCCTTAAACCTTACTTAATATTGAATTAAATGAATAATTCACATTGAGGATCTTTTTAGGTTTATATTTTTAGAGAATTAGGACATAACTATTACATCTCAAAAGATTACAAAGTAGAAACTTCTACTAAGTTTCCATAAAATAAAAACTCAAAAAAAGAAACATGTCTAGTTCCATGTTTGAGGTAGCATGACTTTCCCTTGATCCCATCCTTGACCCTATTCCACGTTAATTCCTGTGAAAAACATTTCAAAAACTTGGGATGAGCATAAAAATCTCATTAAGGGATACACAAAGAATGAAAACAGTCAGTTTTTCAAAACAACAAGTAAACCATGTATACTTTATCAAAGTAATACTTTTGACCTTTTCGAAGTAGTAAAAACTCTTCACTGAATAAAAGTTCATTACTTACCCTTCTGTAACCAAAAGATTACCATAAAACCCATATAAAGATCACATAACATATAAAGGTAACTTGGTACATAAGCATACTTAAGTGGAATAACCATACAGTCGACTTCCACACATACTTAATAGAATAACGATACGGCCGACTTCCACACATACTTAATGGAATAGACATACGGACGACTTCCATACCCAATGCATTGGAGGTTATAACGTAACCACTCATCCTGGTATTCATGGAACCACCTGTCATATGGTTTATCACGTAAGCACCCGCCAAATGTCCAAGTACCATTATAAAAATCATAATACATAAAACAAATATAATGGAAAGAAAACATTTCCACACTTTGATCACAATATATCACTTAAATATATTGACATAACAAATCCATTATAAAAAACATTTTCAATAACAAAATACATAGAAGAGTATATGGTATTTATTTCATTTTAAAAAACATTACGGCTTGTTCAGGTAGCCAAAGACCAAATAATACTCGCGGTGGCGGAAAAGGTCGTTGACACCGCGTACGTTAAAAGAAACACTCCTTTTGGTAGTTTTGTAAAATGCTTCATAGAAAAAGATTCCTTTTGTATAAAAGTAAAATTAAAAGGGGTTTATACACCGTATAAAAGAAAGTTGTGTATAAAATGAAATTTTCCTCAATGAAAGGAGATTGAGACGAAGTCCCTTAAAAGTCGGTATCCTGAGATTAAGGATAAATCAATTATATGATTATGTGTGACAAATACGAATACACAAAATATAAGTGGATATTAAGTTTAAAACAATCAGAGGTCATTCACACATAATCATGGAAAAACAAAACCAGTGACATATATATTTAACTCAATGAAATGATATTGAGTTATGATTTCTGATACAAGTCTGTCTAAATGACATAAGAATTTATCAATGAGATGATTATGTATAGAAATAGTATATCCACACAAAAGTTTGTGGAAACTACAACATAGATATTCCACACATAATCTTGGCATAATAAAATCAAGAATTATAGGATTAACCCAATGAATTGAAAGTCGGTTAAGAAGTTCCCTTACAGAAATTCGACAGCCTAACGGCGTCACTTAAAAACTTATAAAATGAGTTGATGAGAGATAAAAAGGGTATCTCATCACTTGGACATAAACTTTAAATTAATAAGGATGTATAAGAACATATCCCAACATAATATTATGTTAATTAAAAGACGTAATAAAATAAGTCCTTTAAAAAGAGGAGAGTGAAAGGTTCCCTTACCGACTTGGGTAACTTTCGAAACGTACACTGCATTGAAGAAGGGCCATACAATTAATATGTAAGTACCCATAAATGAAATTATATTACAAAAAGATTATAATAATGGGCATTACATACACCACTCAAATGAAATTGTGGAAAATGTAGCATAAATCTCACGGGAAAAAAAGTGAGATGAAAAATCCCTTACGAAAACTCGGCCGCCTAACAGCGCCACTTAAAACTTCCAAAAATGGATTGATGAGATCAAATAGGGTATCTCATCACATTACAATAAAATTTACAGCAAGAGGAATATAAAATAACATCCCCCATAATAACAAAGAGTAGCTTAAAATAAGTGACATAAAGGAGAGTACTTTAAGAGAAAGAGAGACGTTAGATCTCTTACAAAAATTCGGCAGCCTAACGGTGCCACTCAAAACTTCCAAAATGGAATGATGAGAGGGAATAGGGTATCTCATAATATGAAAATAAAAATTACAGTAAGATTAATATAAAATAACATCCCAATCACAAGAAATATGATCTTAGAAGGAATGACATAAAAGAGTGTACTTAAAAAAAGAGAGGAGTAGGATCCCTTACCTCAAGTCCAACTTGTCTTGTTCGTTTCTTTATATTCTTGAATAATAAACTTTGGTCAATTTATAATTTATTAAGTAACTCCTATAAAGATTATTATCCAGTTCATATCACATGTTTTAATGTTATAATAATTGGTTAATAATATGATTTTATATCATACATTTTTGTCGATGTTTGGTACATGAGTCAAAATTGAACTTGTTGGAAAATAATTTTCCATGTAGTTATAGTTACATCATATCCAGAATAGTATTGATGTTTTAAATATCATATATATCCAGTATATATTCATTTTATACTATTCAATGTCATTTGGAGTTAAAAAATTAAAAGCACTGTTCAGGGAGACGGTAGGCCGTACGTACGCATGAACGCTACTTTCATTTTTTTTTCTTCATATTAATGGAATTAAAACAAAATGAGATATATATATATATGTTATAATTCCGAAATTATATCCATAATTTAGATGTAATATATTACATATATATCTATTATATATATGTACTTATAATAGTACATAACATTTTGAGATAAGAAATGAATTGTACCGTTCATGGAGACGGTAAGCCGTACGTACGCATGAACGCTACTTCAATTTCTATTTCATATTTTATGGAATTGAAACATAATGATACATAATAGTATTTTAATTCAAGTATGGTATAATATATAATATCATTAAATATATCCTTTATACGTACCACATATGGTATTAACGAATCAAATCACTTTGAGGGGGCGGCAGTCCGCACTTCCTAAAATGAAGATATCACGTTTACCAATAATGGAAACCATAAAGGTATGCCATAAATGAAAAATAAAGAAGATTAAGTAAAACATAAACATTTTATATATCATATATAAATATAGTGTCATATTAAGGGCCACATTTGAAGGTTTTAAAAGAATGTTGAACAATCATCGTTTCGGGAGGCAGAAATTCGCAATCCATGGAAACAGTATGTTCTTTAACCATTAGATGTAGGTGTGTGTAAGTGTATCTCTAATCCTTATTATAACAACATCCTAGTATATTGAATATACTGTATTTGTTACAAAATAAATGAATAAAAAGAGTTTAGCGGGTTGGAGAAGCAAAATAATACAAAAGGACACAAGTGAAGACATTACCTTTAAATCGGGTAACTTCCTTTGATTTGAGCTCAAAGGATTCCTTGGAAAGGATTATTCCCAAAGTGATGCTTCAAGGAGTTAGAGAGGGATGTGGAGAGATGAAATGGGAAATTCTTGGCTGAGCCAAAGGCTTTGTAAGTGTGGGTAATGAGGTAGAGGTGGGGGCCTTTTATAAGAGGAGAGGAGGGGCACTCTTGGAAAGGTATAAAATGTAACTTTATTTTCAAATGATTTTTGGATTTTAATGGTCCCACATTGATGTGTTTCGAGGATAATGTGATAAGGGTTAGAAATCCACTCATACAATAGATTTTGGAAATGTGTAGGTCTTATATTTTACATTATCTTTCCATTTTATTTAAATCGTTAAATAATGAGCTCATCGCTGCATCATCATGATGTCATAAATAATATAATTTATTTAATGTCTAAAAATTATAAAAAAAAACTATGATGTATCCAATCTTTTTAGATTTCCAATGAATATTTATAGTCTAAATTATCATTTATGTATACAAAATTAAAAATATTTTACTTAGGTGATACATTCTTTGTTACATTTAACAATCTTTAAAAATAAAAAGATGAAAAGTCACTTTCTCACAAAAGTGATTCCATGGGGCCCCCAAGATTGGCACAAGGCATACCATGGTCGTCCATGAGAAAACCAGTAGCCTTAGGACACATTTTGTGGTCATTTTTTATTATTATGATATTATCTTATTATCATTAACTACCCGATTACCCATTAATCAAGATAATTAAAGATAATTATCGTCGTTACTATTCACAATGTCCAAAATCAAAGAGTATTAATTACATAATTTGGAGCATCTGATTCCAAATATTTAATTCATTTTACCAAATTCCAAACACATAAATTGCAATAATTAATTTAAAAAAACTTGTCATTGTCAAAACAAATAGCGGGTTTTTTAGAAACAATAATTATGAAAAGTTTGGCACTTGATTATGCCTAATTCCAAAGTGAAATTAATCCCAATGACCATAATTGAATTACATGGTAAAAATATATTCCAATTACACTTTAAAATAAATTAAAAAGATAATATAAACATATAATTAAATTATATGAAAAAGCAGTTTTTATGTAAAATGCAGTATTTTTCACTATTCATTGAAAAATGAACATTGTCAGAAAAATACCAAAAATTTACCCAATGTAAATTTCAATACCCCAATAATAAATAATATGTTTATTTTGAAAAATAGAGCTTATAAAATTGTCAAAAAGTGGATTTAAAAGGGGTTCGCCATCAAAAGGCGTTTGATCGACTTTTTAAAGAATATTAGAATGTTTACGCTTAAAAACTGCATTCATTTTCATTTTTAATCCTCT
Source organism: Viscum album (assembly GCA_963277665.1). Taxonomy (NCBI): domain Eukaryota; kingdom Viridiplantae; phylum Streptophyta; class Magnoliopsida; order Santalales; family Viscaceae; genus Viscum; species Viscum album. The sequence continues at coordinate 288,375,633 of OY728127.1, read as the reverse complement.
AACATTTATTGTAAAGAGTAAAAATATTTGGAAAACATATATAATCATTTTGTAGTTAGTTATTTTCATTCCCGCCATTACAACGGCTAGGCCTTAACTACCATTTAAAATAATATTATTTTATTATTAGAGTGCAACGTAAGATTCCCAAGAAACTCGTTGTTGCGTATTGGGTACGCCATCGAGCATAGCATCCACTTTAAAGTAATATTAATATTTTATTCACAAATATGGATAAATATAAAGATGTCATATTCTTTATTTACCTGGGGTGTTACAAATATACATTCTTATTAAAACTATATTCAGTCTTATAATTACTATTCCCCTTTTATCCAATCATCAAAACCTAAAAATTATGATTATTATTCCTTGTTTTTTTATTTTTCCAAAATCCCTTTGTTGTTTGAATTGACACCATATTATCATCAAGTTATATCTTTACTCGATTCACTTTTCTTGAGCTGCATATTCCTCATATTGATCTATTGAGAATAAATACGGCCAAAACACAACTTCTTCCAAAACAAAATAAATGTCTCGCTAAACAAATATAAGGATGATAAAAGTTTTTAAGAGTAGGTAATATAGAAAGATAATAAATTATTCAAGTTAAACTAAGTTTAAATTTATATAAAAGATATCATAATTTCAATGTATCCAAATTTATTAATTTAAATTAAAATATTCGTATTTGAAAAGTATAGTTATAAATTTTATAAAATAATTGAATATAATTTGAAATATAATTGGTAAATCGTAAAAAGAAATCCATGAAAGTAATTTTAAAAATATAATATAGTTATACCATCCCCTAATTTTTCATTTTATTGTGAATGAAATTCAATGAAACTTGAAACTAAATTTTATCGACCAAAATTTAAATCTAGTTTATACTTCCCATTTTGATTTAGAAATTTATCATTGAATTATTTTAATATTTTTTTTCATGAAAAAAACTAAAAATAATAAAAGAAACATTAATTCATACAATAATATAATCAAATAGTAGTGTTCAAAGAACACAATAATGAATTTGTAATGCATTATATATATATAGATATAAAGAATTAATGTTATATATTATTTATTCCTAGTGTATTTTGAAAATTGTGAAAATAATATTATATACTATGTATTATATGAAATCTTGTTTTAAATGAATATATAAAACTAATACCCCACCTTATGAATATTTCAGTCTATTTCATTTCATATAAAAAAATCAAAATTTATGTTGAGAAGAAAGCATACATTGTAAATACTATGTGATGAATGTGTAATTACATGGAAATTTAACATGTCAAACTCTACCTATAAAGTGGGATAATCCTCAAAATTTAAAAGTTAATATAACCTAAATTATGACTGCTGAAAGGAAACATATCAATATCTATTATCATCTTTACCAAATGGGTTACTTATTCCAAATAGAGTCACAACCAAACATATATCTATTATAATAAAAAGAGATATCTAAAGGAACCAATTTACAGTTCCTATTATGTATTCACCAATAATTTCAAACTTTATTGATATTAAATAATAATATGTTGACTGTATGTTTAATATATGATTTTTAAATATAATAATATTCTCGCATCATAAGAAAACTGTTGATATAATTCAATATACACACCTTTCCACATAAATCAGTAGATAATAGAAGGTATATGAACATGGTTATCCAAGATTTGATATGAGAACATCTATATTTGAATGTAAAACGATGTGGAAAAATAAACATGAGGGTTTATGAATTTGTTAATGTGATATTTGAGTCCATGGACTCAAAAAATGAGAGTTAGGGCTTCTACGACATTAAAGGACTGAAAGAGATAATTGTTTTGTGAAGCTTACTTGAGAGACGATCAGATAAAATGCACAAAAATGAGGTCGATGAAACCTTAAGATATATGGAGATGGAAATTAGATATTTGTGTCCACCTAATTAAAAAAATGAGGATTAGTGATTCTGTGTGAGAGAAACTAATCTACTTATTCGATATTGAATAAAACTAAAATGATTCAAACTGATGATTCATAAAAATCTAAGTGGTATAAAAAAATATTATTATATAAATCATGTGATAAAGTGAATTTTTAATGTTGGTTATATAATATATTACATGTTAAGGTATTTATAATTACTTTTCTATGAAACCTATATAAAAACTGACATTAAAATCCCCTTTTTCATGTTTGTTATATGATAACTGATCTGAAAAAATGGGTAACATTATTTTTCATGTTCGTTATTACATAACTAAGGTGATAAAGTAGAATTCCCATTTTTTCATGTCGTTTTTTATATAATTTATATGATAAATTATTTTATATGGATTTACCATGTAAATTATAAGTAACTGGTGTGAAAAATCAGACGTGATAAATACTTTTTTATACTAGTGATACTTGTAATTTTTCAAAATAAATAGGTGAACCCAAGTTATTCGCTTGCAAAAAGGGTCCCAAAATGATTATTATAGATACTTATATAAGATATGTGCAACATATGTCCAAAAAATATTTTGTAGACAAGTTTTCATTTCATTTTAGCATTATTTTGTTTGGTTTAACCCCTACTGAAATCACTTTTACCTTATCTGTGGTAATTAATTTTAACTATTTTCACAATTTATTTTGATCAAAATTTTGATTTTCCTTTTTAGATAAAATAAATTAAAGTATTTCAAAATATTGAATCCATTTTACCAAATACAAATCATAGAATTTTAGAAATTAAATTTAAAATAAAACTCAAACACATGATGAAAAGGCGGGTTTTCAAGACGTGTATTTTCAAGAAAAAACGGTTTTATATTAAATATATGATAAATAAAATTAATTTTGCCAATATAAATTAATATTTATTGATATATAAAATATAAATTTCATTTAAAATATTACTCATTTGGTATTATTTTAATCAATTAATATTGATATACATTATTCTCATTTTAGCACAATTTTTAGAAACCCCCCCCCCCCATTTTTAAAACCAAAAAAACCTTATACTAAAATCCAATATAAGGTTTATTTAAAATTAATAAAGTTGAATAAATATAACTAAAAAATATTTATTTTACTTGAAATCATATTCATAACATATTTGGGATTTAAAATTACTAAACTTATAGAAAAAAAAATATTTTTTTATATCAGTAATTTTCATTATTCCCAAAAAATAAATATTTTCTAAAAAATGAAACAAATAACCCAATGTATATTTTGATATGTTAATTTGAAAAATGAAGTTATTATTTTAATTTAGGTTCTGAAATTTATAAATTAATCATTTGAATAAAACCTTATAAGAAATGATTAAAGATAAAAATATTTCCTTCTAGAATTCAAAATTACTTAATATATTAGTGATGAATAAAATACAGAAAGTAATTTACTATATCATTACATGGGATGTAAAATTATTGTACTTTTTGAAATATAATTCTCATAATTTTATTTACTTATTAAATGATTGGGGATATCTTTCCCTTTTAGAATTTTAATATACCCATGTTTCCTCTTCTACCATATGGTTTTTCCCTAAAACCATATCTTGGTGAATCACCTTATTCTGTAACACTTTCTCTCTATAGTTAAGAATCAGAACAAGATATTCCTTATAATAAATATTCTCATGCAACGAAACTAATTTAGTAATCAAAATATAAAACGAATCTATAAAATATTTCCTTAATATTAAATCATGATATATGTCGTGTTCCAAGGATAAACTCAGAGGCAAATCCACTCAATTAAAACCTAATCCAAGTTTATATAGGATTTCGTATGATCCCATGAACCACAAACTTAGATTTTCTTTTACCAAATCATATAAAACTTTTCTATGGAGATACAATGAGAAATACATGATCACCTAATAGGAAAAAAAATCCTTCCTCTTGTTATCTTCATAACAATTCTACCATTTGTGATCCATCCTCATATGTTGCTAAATCAACTATAACTTCTGAGACATTTTCTCTACTAAATATGTCCCCATTAACATATTTTATCTTTCTTTGTCCTAATAAAATTTCATTAGAAATTTACTTCCATATTATCCCCCAAATTATTCCATATGTATATTGGAATTAAAAATATTATTATAATAAAACTCAGACAAAGAATGATGTTGATACCAACTTCCAAGATGATTAATTGAATATGAATGAATAATATCTTCCATGGTTGGAATTTTATGATCAAACTTACCATTGGTTTCAGGATGAAAATGTATTCTAAAGTTTTATTTAGTAATTAGTGACTTCTGAACTCCTTCTAAAAAATTATATAGGAACCTATCATCAGAGTTTAATATAACGGAGAGATGAATTACATGTAAACTAACTATCTATTTCAGATACATTTAACAAATTAAATCTAGATATTGAGTATCTCAAATAGTAATAAAATGTATACATTTAGTTTTTCAATAAAAAATAACCCAAATTTCATTGTTACTTCGTATAGTCATTGGTAATCCCACCACAAAATTCGTGGATATATTTTCCCACTTCCAATCCAGTACTAGAAAAGGTTGATACATTCCATTTTATAATTATTTTACTTCGTTAACCTGCTAACAAGACAAACACATCATGGAAATTTCAAAATTGTCAATTTTTATACCATACCACCATTAATACTCTCAAAGGTCTCTATGCATAATATTTTTTGACTCGGTAAATAGATAACTATATGCATGAATCCACAACTCTTTCTTCATTTGGTAATCAAAAGGCACACACAATGTTTTTCTAAATCAAAAAATACCTTCTTCATCAAAATAATAATCAAGAAACATAACCATTATAAATGATAATACCATTTCCTATAATGATTGTAACTCCATTAGAGCTTCCTTAATTCTATCTGACAAAGTCTAATGCACTGAAACCTGGAGCAAAACAGATGATTTCGCTATATCCACACCTTCTAAAAAACAATTTATCATACCCTTAACCAAAGGGTCACATTAAAAATGTAACATGGTTAATGAATCATTAGTCACGTCGTTTCACGTCCAAGATTGTAATGAAACATGATATAATAATCCGTAATCAGTTCAATCCATATTATATGTCTCATGTTCAATTATTTCTATGTGAATATATACTTAAAACATTTATGATCATTATACACTTCACACTTTACACCATACAAAACATGATTCCATATTTTTAACTAAAAAATGATACCATCTAAATATATATCATGTGTAGGTTAATTTAACTCATGATGATTCAACTGGTGTGAAGTATAAGAAATTACATGATCATTATTCATTAGGACACAACCAATTCCCTTCAATGAAGCATACTTGTAGAAAAATAATTATCTATTTCTTTAAGGAAATACCAATACTTGAACATTAACCAATCTCGTTTTTAGTTCTTGAAAGCTATCATCACATTACTTTTTTCAAACAAATTTAACTCCATTTAAAATTAACTTAGTCATTAGGATAGAAAACCAAGAAACTTTTTCAAATAATTGTTGGCTGAATCCTGATAGTCCACAAAAAATATAGGTCACTATTATATTCATGGGTGTTGGCCATTCTTCAACAACTTTTGTTTTCATTAGGGTCAATATTTATGCCATCCTAAGAGAAAATATGTCCAAGGGGAGAAATTTTTGGTGAAAAAAATCACACTTTTGAAATTTAACCTATTGTTTCTATTCTTTAAAGGATTTTAAAAAAAATCCTTTAGTGTCTTTCATATTCCTCATGAATTTTATAATATATCAAAATTTCGTCAATGAAAAGTACAAAAAAACATTCCCAATAACTCATAAAAACTCCATTAATAAGGTATATAAATACAGAAGGTGCATTTGATAAAGCGGGTGGAATAAATAATAATTCATATTTACCAAATATAGTCTAAATGAACTCTTCAGAATTCCATCCTTCTTCTCCTTTAGTTTTTGAAACCCCAAAAATTAGGTTAAACATTGAAAAATATTTTCCCCCTATAGATGGTCATGAAAATTATCTATATATGGAAATAGATAAATGTTCATAACAATGATATTCTTTAAGGAATTATAATTAATGAAATTTCTCATTGAATAATTATTCCTTTTATCAAAAAAACAAGAGTACCCCATGGGGAAATTATATGGTGAATGAAAATTTTATCTAACAAATATAGTAATTGTATTTTAATTTCAAAAATTTACACTTGATCCATTTTATAAGGTGGTGTGGAAATAGGTTTACCATCAGGAACTAATTCAATAAGAAAATACACCACATTAAATGGAATAACACTATAAAAATCATTAGTAAATTCATCCATGTATTAATTTACTACTAAAACATCACTGATTTGAGTAGTTTCATTATTTTAAACAATATGTTATATGTAGCTCTCACTATCATCTCTAATAAATTTCTCTGTTTCATGGTATATTATCAAATGAATGAATCAATGAATTAAATGTTATTGACACTAAAATCATTATTACCATGATAATCTGAAATCTAATCTATACTGAAAATGCTATCAAACTCTACTATGTCCATTTCGATAAGATTTCCAGGATATACCCTCCCAATAATTGCAACAGGAACATTGCCATAATTATTTTTTCCTTTAATAATTTTAGCCAGAGTTTTCACTAAAACTTGTGTATTAATTTAATAAAGTGATATTAATAATTTACATGAAGTTTTCTCGTCAATGAAATAATTCTCCATTACAAAGTTAAATAACTTATTATAAAAATTTGAATACGCAAGTAATATAACTATCACCGCTTCATTCTATGGCCCAACATCAAGTGTAGTAGTAGAAAATGATATTCCACACCCTTTTTCTTCTAATATTGATGATTTCTAGCTTGAGTTGCAATATTTGAGAATATGTCAGCATAATAAAATATCTCATTGAATAAAAACACACCACACTATTGGCTGGATAACAGTTACCTAATTCTTTGATTATTCATTATTATTATTCTTTCAATTACAGTTCACAAAAACAAACATTCCACAATTGTAACACTTCCCTAATTTTATAAGGAATTCTCCAAATTTGTTTTTACCACACTTACCACAAGGTGGTAACATCATTTTCTTACCACCATATTTCATTATTTTATTTTTCCCAATCACCTAAAATCCTAACAACTTCTTAGTTTCTTCATCTCAAGGCACATAAGTGTCATAAAACTCCATCTCATTTTTTAGTAGAATGAACAACCTTATCCTTACATTTAAATTCTGGTATATAAAAATCACGTTATAAACATGGTTTCAATCCTGAGTAAAGTCTCTTAATTTTTCTATCAATATCCCCAAAAATATGTATATTCTGGGCTGGACTTATAACATTGGCACTATACATGGCCACATAATCATCATATTGTTTCCTCAATTCCAATAACTATTTTACTTCTAGATTAAAACTAACTTAGGAGAATATTTTTTAAGTAAAAGAACATAAATTTTTCCCCATTACATGGAATCAAGATCATCATTATATCAGGAATTCTTAACCAAAAACCATTGTTATGAAACTTTACCTTCATAATGATAAATTGAATTAGTTACCTTTTGATGTTTCTAAAATAAGATGAATTAAAATTTCATCTTTAGAGTATCAATCCATAATTTGGCTACCATAGGGGAAGATTATTCACTTAATGATGGTGGATATATCCACATGAAATGATCCATTATAGACATGTTTGTTTTTGGTAGATTAGGTTCCTCTATAGCATGGATACCTACACTTTTTTATAGTTAGTTTCAACTGAACCATCACTAAAACAAACTGTTCTTTTCCAATTTCAACATTCTAGGGAAGCTGATTTGTAAGTATATTTTCCTCTCAATTCCCATTCATTATATCTTCCTGATTTCCAATATTGAAAACCATTCTAGATGGACATATTTTAGTCCATCAAATGTGGTAATCTTAAAATTATATACAATTTTAACTTGACCATATGGTAAATTCTTTCAATGGAATGAAATTAATATAATCCTAACCTCTATAGATATTAAAACAATACCCTAATACAAACTATAAGGATATAACATTAAACATTACATAATCCAGAGTTTTAAGTCAATAATTTATTCTCCTACCTATTAGGATATTTCCAAGTATATAGTTTTAGAGAATTGTGTCATAACTCAAACATAAATGCAACATATAAGATAAATTGTACATGTTTTATTGGTATCCATTTTTCCTCCATATAAAAGTTTTAAAAAATGTTATTTATTTTCATGGAAATTATTCACAAATTTTTACTCTATATCTCCCATTACCATACTATCATTAAATCCATTAAAAATATTTTAAAAACATGGTATGATCACAAAAATCATAGTAAGGTACATAAAAATAATATAATCATTAGTCTATTGAAAAACATTAAAACCACTGAAAATCCTTTTCTTAAAAACATAATATTTTTCCTAGAACTGTAATTATAATTATTTTAACATTATTATTTATTTTACCATTTGAAAATAAATTATTTCCTTGAAAACTAATTTGAAAGAATATAAAATTAAGGTTTGTGCCTTGGGATATCTTCTCAAAGAACCCTTACAGAACCCTTACAAATTAGAAATTCCATACGGCTAATTTCTAATATAATTCTTTAGAGAGAGAAAACATTACCTAGTGCATTGGAGTGCGTGCTAGGTGAACCCATCATATAGGACATAATAGGATCATCATGTACTATAGGGTTTTACCCATTATAAAAAATTTCCCAGGACCGTATCATCAATAAACAATTTGATCTTGTAACCTTTCATCATAGAACCATTTGAAAATTAGTTTTGAACCTATATGAAAATCCTTTCAAATGTCGAAATACAATTTTCCTTTAAAATAAAATTTTCAATACCAAAATACCCAAAAAAAGAGAAAATATTTTTCATTTAAGATCAAATTAAAACTTGAAAACGAATCTATAAATTATATCAAACTCATAATGGTAGGAAAATATTTGGTCCTCTTATACGTTAAAAGAGGATATTCCTTTTTTCATTTTTCAAATTTTATTGCATAAGACACATAAAAAGATTATTTTTGAAGACCTTTGAATTAAATTAAAAATATAATTTAAATTAGATTTATAAATATTTTATGTCCATATAAAAACATTCATTAAATCATTCTAAAAATATCAACAAGGAAGATAAATAGTTGTAAGAAAAACATTAAAAGATGATAGTTTTAAATAAATTCATTTTCTACTTTAAAAACATTTGAATCGTAATCCCTATAAAAATAAAATATTAAAGAAAACATTTGATATAAAAATAAAAAATTATTTATTTTTTTAAAATATCAAATAAGATATATATACACCTCATAAAATTATATAGTTTAATAACATGAAAAAATGCCTCAACGAAAGTAAATTGAGGTGGAGTCCCTTACTTTGATTTAGACTTATATGGTACATCATTTTATCACAAAACAATAGTCCAATATTAATTTTTAATTTTATTCATAACCTTTTTCATGGTTATTATTATTCATTTTTATTTCAATTATTACCATGATATATATCATTACATAATCAATAAATTTTTTATTGGATGTTTTGACAGTATTTTGTTTATTTGTCAAAAATGACATTAGTAGGTTGGATATTGTCAAAGAGGTATTTGAAGAAACATATAAAAAATAATAATCATGAAATAATTATCATATTTATAAATAAATTAGTTTTTTAAAACCAATAATTTAATATGAATTTTGTGAAATTATATTTTTTATGGCCATGGAGATGGTATGTCGTATGTATGCGTTGTAACGTATCCATTTCTCAAAGATCATTATAAAAATGTGGTATGTAATGTTTTATATTTATAGAATAATTATAATATAATATATATCATTTAATTTATGTAAATACACTTATATATATATTTTATGTGGTGTGTTGAGGAAAAAAGATTCACATCGCATGGGTAATGTTATACTCCACAAATACATGAAATTAGTTATAATCTTTTACTGAGTGAAAAAGTAAAGAAAATGATATATTATATTTTAAGAATGATAAATAATTAATTAATATCATAATTATATGATTTATATAAAATATATACATTAAATTTATCCTTTTTACCATCCATGTAAAGAATTATTGAAAAATGAATCACATCACTTCGGGAGGTGGTAGTCCACCGTACACAAGGGAGATGATATTGGATTCCAAGTGGAATAAAAAATAAAAAAAATATATAAAATAATGACTCTGGAAGAATAATTATGTTATTAATATAATATATATACTTTATATCCATCATTATACCCAACCGTTAGAGGTGTTGATTGAAAACATACATCTGTTCATGAGGCGATAATTCATTGTGCCCATAAGCAACACAATTAGTTCCCATTTATGGGAAGATGAGATGAATATAGGTCTTGAACATAAAATAATAAAATATAAGTATTTTTTAGATAAAATTTTTAATATAATCATAAATGAATAACTTCTTATAGAGTTAGGAGAAGAAATAATACAAAAAAATAGATTGTTAGGAATTAGCCCTATTCTCTGACTGCCTCTTTAGGATTATACAAAAAATATTCCTAGATTGGTCTAATGAACAAACAGATGATTAAATAATGAGTATATAGATGTTAGGAAGTTATTTTTTTAGGTTTTTGGTGAACTAAAATGTGTTGAAGGTGTGAAAAAGGATTAGAGGGGTATCCTTTTATAAGTGATGTGAGAGACACACTTTTAATTTTTTAAAATAAAAAGGTGTACCCAAATTTTTATCATGACGCAAGTAAAAAATATGGATTATTATAAAGTATAACACATTTTAAAGTCTTAATATAGAAATTAAATAGATTCTATACAAGTTTTTAGGTCATTTTAATACCTTAAGTTTAACGACTTGTAAACCCATTTTTACTTTAACCATGGAAATTAATTTCTTCTATTTTCTCAATTCATTTTTCTCAAAAAAAAATAAGATGGCCTTAATAGGTAATATATATTATTTTTATTCCAAATATTTAAACCATTTTTAAAAATTCAAATCATATAAATATAAAAATTAATATTCAAAAAAAATCCACATACATGATGAAAATGAAGGTTTTAAATATGTTAATTTTTCAAGAAAACGATGATTTATATTTAACACAATTATTAAAAAAATCATTATATTAATACATAATAAAATTTATTTATATATAATATATTCATTTATATTAAAAAATTTCTAATTAGGTATTATAATAATCAATTATAATGTATAAAAATTGTTCCCTTTAAATCAGTTTTTATAAAAATCCCATTTTTAAACCCTAAAAACAATTATGCAAAAATTAAATAAAAAGAAGAATAAAAATTAATTAAGTGGATTAAATATAACTAATTAATTATTATTTACTTTAAATTATTTTCATACCATATTATTAATTTTAAATAACATAATTTATTGAAAGGGAAATAATTCTTTCCAAAAATATTTACCTTTTCACTATTCACTAAAAAATCAACACTTTCTAAAAAATAGAAAAACTCAACCGAAAGTAAATATTGATATTTAGATTTAAGAGATGAAATTAATTTTTTATAATTCATATTATAAAATTTAGTAATCAATCAAAAAATTAAAACCTCATAATAAAAGAGTTTATTTAAAAATATTTCGTTTTTATTTAAAAATTACTCAATTTTTTATGATGAATAAATTCTGAAAAGTGAGTCATTATGTCATTATTTAGGTTGTTACACCCTCTAATTTTCATTAATTTTTTTATCATTATCAAGATATTTTTCAGAAAAATTATTATGTCTTCCTCTTGATAGACGAATTGAGTTTAAGCTTCAGCTTGTGCCAAAAGTATAATAGATATCGATTCGTCTTTATCTAATGGTTCCAATAAAGATGAGAGAGTTGACGTTTTTGAGAGAGGATTTATAGATGAAGGTACTTATCAAACCAAATTCATTTCCTTGGGTTTCTCTAGTTTTTATTTCAAATAAGGAATACAATATTCTATGGTTCTATTTTGAATAGGTGAAGTTGAATTAAGTAAAGATGAAGAACAGGTAAACTTTACCCATGATTGATAGTTTGTTTGTCTAATTACAGGGAGCCCAATGGTTCACCAAGAACAATCTTCATTTTGGATACCATCATCTATGGTTCAGTGTATAAGATATTTATATGGCGTTGCATAAGATTTGGTATAGACTGTATCATTATATTTTCTTTCCTTTTCGGTTGAAAGTATCTCTAGATGTGCTCAAGGATATTTTATATTGGATTTTTCATCCATATGTAGATACTTTCATCATTGTATTTGATGATGAATAACAAATATATTCTAATATTTCTAAAAACATATGCTACGAACATTGAGATTTTATTGAGCACACTTTAGGAAAATTAGTTATACACTAAAATGTCAAAGTGTCACTTCAGGATTCTGGAGGTGCGTTTCTTGGGCCATGTTACTTATGAGGTTATGAATTTAGTACGCTTGGATAATGAAAAGGATTTTCTTGTCAGGGGAAATTATTTGAGATCAAGAGTTTCTTAGGATTTTAGGGGACTAAAGATACTTTATCCAAGACTTCTCCTGTTTAGATGAATCAATGATTGGTCTTACCATGATGGGGTAAAAAATAAGTGTTTTGATAAATGTAAAGAGGCCTACCAAGAGCTAAATAATAAATTAACTATAAATCCAATTATGTATTGTCCAGAACTATCAATTGTTTATGTAGTGTATTGCGATGCCTTAATAGTTATTTTGGGAGTTTTATAGATGCATATGGATCATGTATTAGATTATGGGTTATATAATTTACAAACCCATGAGATGAAATACCTTGAAAATGACATGGAATTATTATTTTTTGAATAAACTCTGAATTTTTAGATACATCCTCTAGCATATCTTCTCCCAATCATATCTTAACTAGAGTAAGAGACATTCAGGGGAGTATCTATAGGCATTCATCATTGAGATGAATTATGATTTTTGTGAAATTAATTCCATTTTAGATAATCATAGTATAAAAATTATGGACACAAATAATTTCTAAGAGAATACTTCATATGAGGAAGAGAGTGTGATGAGTTTGATGTTAGAGTGGCTGGTGGATTCATTAGTGGATCATTGTGTGATGGAAAGTTCACTTTTAGTAGTTAGGAATTCTTTGGTAGATCATTTGAATGAAAACCAAGGGTTATACCATATTTTTTAGGTGATATGGGAATATTGGAATGGATATGATACTATTCTATGGTGGTACTCAAATGGTGAAAGAATGATTTATGTCCATGGGATAGTGGATGTGCCAATTTTTTTGTGGCATGGCATGAAAATGGGTTTTTTCTGGATTTGTTTCATGATTCCTTACCTACCCTAGGGTAGTGGTTGATAATTAGTATCCTGGTGGTTTGATTTATCCACCTATAGTGAAATTGTGTAAGTGGGATGATGTGATGATGTAATTATTGATAAGGTTACCCAAGACCCCAAGGTGTCAACAATTTGTTTGATGCATAGTAAATATATTGATGAAAGTGGCTTATTTCTTACCGATTCGAGAGAATTTCTCTATTGATGAGTTTAGAAAGTTGTATATCTAAAGGATTTTATGGCTTCATGGATATATTTTGAACAGTTTATTATAAATATATTCATGTTTCTTTTCATGGTTTTGGGATTGATTATAGAAGAGACTCGTGTATGATTTCAGGTGAAACATTCCTTGTAAGATCCGGAATTTCTCAAAATTGTATGTTTTTGTTTAATATTTAATTAAGTCCCTTACTTTGGGATAAATATGTGTTTTCCCAAGTTCAGGAGAATACTTTGGGTGTTTTGGGGGTTCATGACACAAAATAGTAATAAAAGGAGGGTTTGAGGGCATGTGGCACACTTCGTGCATAGTTAGTGAAAACTGTGAGGAAACCCTAGAAATTGTGAGAGGGGACTGATCGTGAACAGTAGCATCTTCATGGTTTACATATGGTTTAGAAAACTATTTGGGAAAACCGTGTGGTTTAGAAACTTTTCAAAAAAAATTAAAAATTACCTTATGGGGTTTTTATGTTCCACTTAATATTTTCCTCCTTCTAACCTCTTGAAACCCTATGAATGAACCAAATCTCCCAAGATCTCCCAAGGGTGATTCTCCTTCAATCCTAGGACATTTTGATTTTCTTATAATGAAAAATAAATATCTGGGTAAGGCTAAATCCCTCCTTTCATCTTTTTCTTGTTTAGGGTTTGTATCTTTATTTTATCTCCATCTAAATCTCTAAGACCTTTCTTTTTTGATGAGATGTAGGTTGATACTTTAAATTCATGTTATGTCAGGATCAGAGACCTTGATTAAGGGTGATTTCACCAATGGATTCAATGTAGGTGTTCTACATGTTGTATCCCATAGATTATTCATATATTTATGCATTTAGGGTTTCATTTGTTTCTCCCTTCTTTATGTTTTCTTGATACCATTATCAAGGTGTGAGGTATTGGGTGTATAAATGATTAATTTTACCCTCATTAATCCCTATGGGATACAAGTAGGATGAATTGACCCAATTATGGCCACCCATGGGGTGTGTCAGCCCTCCCGATGGGGCAAATGAAAATATTTGGTGCTAAATTGACACCTGATGATGCAGCGGCTTACCGAAGAGGTTAATTAGTTTATGTAATGAGTTAGAATAGATTTTGGTTAGTTTTTTCTAATCAAGATAAATAAAGGTAATATTTTGATGAAATTTATATAGTTTAGTAGGTATTAGTGAGAATATGATAAGTAATTATGTTTACACTTGAATATGATTAGTGAGATATGCATGGAAAATGGGAAATGGGGCTAAATTATTAAGTTTTATAAATGATGAATGTATCAATTGATTGAGGAAAAATGTTTATTTCCTAGTGATTTATATTTTTTTTGCTCAAAATGTTATTGTCTATGCTTGATGTGATGTGGTTAATTGTGGTGAATAATAAATAATCATGTGCACATTGCTTGGTAGAGTGGGGTATAGACTTTATGTTCTATGCCCATGGGTTGAGTTGGACCGAGGTTCTAGATCCACCCCTAAATGCATGGGTTAAGGAAGAGGATGGATTTCTATTCCCCTAAAAATTTCCTTCCACCTTGACTGAGACTTCGATGTAAGGACTATGAGATTGTTATAATGTGATTTTGTGTGAGATATGACTTGATTTTAATCCCATATGCTTGAGAATATTGAACATGCCTAATCAATTGAGCACAAGAAAAAGGCAGATTAAATCCTGAAATCCATAAGTAGTGAACCCAAATTCAATGGTAGTATAATTAAAAGTAACATAGTCTAGAATAACCTATTGAAATGTTTACCTTTACTTCCAATTATTTATCAATTTCAATAACTATCTACTTTTTCATGATATTTTGTAGACACCGTTAGTGGTGGACTACTGAGTTATACTCGCACCCTTCTCAGGCTGCCATTGGGTACTCGAGTAGATTTCATTATTTCAGTTTAGGGAAAGGGCAAGGGATCTATGCTAGTAAGTTGAGTTGGAAAAGGTGACATGTATAGGTGAGGTTCCAGACATTGAGTATACTCCAACTTGGGGATCCTGTTGTGTTCTTTTTATTTTGAGATTTGTTCACTTGGAACTATAGCAAGGCATGACAAATTTTTGGTTGTATATGGTTGTACCCAGTTTGGGAATTGATTATTTATGCATGATATTGACTATTCCCTTTTCTTTACGCTATTTAAACTATTTTCTGTTGTGGATTACTTAGGTAAAGATGGTATAGTCTCCCCGCATGTCCTAATAGACCCTCACTGGTAGTTGGAAACCTCTGGCATATGGGGAGGTGTGCTTGACGTCATATGGCGACCTGTCTCTAGGCACCCTTTTTGTGGATTTCGGGTCATGGATGTTACCAAGTGGTATTAGAGGAGTACATTTCTCTTTATTACCATTTGGGGATGTAAGAAAACAGGTTTCGAATCTATCAGGCCTTGATAATGAGCTCATTCTTGGGAGTATCTAACCCATGTATGATGGAAAAACCAAGTCACCCTGGGAGGGGATTTTTTTTCTTGTTGTGTATTGTTATATTTGATTATATTTCACCATTAGGTGATACACCTATTGTGTGATTTGACAGTTTTGTGATATTTCTCTCATGAATGGAAGGGTACGAGTTTGTTCAATCACGGATCATTATAGGAATGTATGTAGGTAAGTGACATTCTTCATGGAAGGCACACACAAGGGATGGGTGTGCAAGATATAATGGTTAGGATGCATTTTTTTTCTCAAAATTATGGAAATTGTGCCTAATAAGATGATACAAATTGGTAAAAAGGGAAGTGAAATTTTCATGAACTAATAAGAAAATGGTTCTTGATAGTGAAGTAAAAGTGAATTAACATGTTTTAAGGGTAAATTGGAATGGGAAATTTTTTGGAATTCGGTAAAAGACAAGTCTTGTAACCGTGGGAATTATATATCGTGTTAGCCAAGGCCTTAGGAGGGATGGAAAAGGGTAGTGATCTAGTTGTGAGTTGTCTTGTTTGTGTAGAGTATGTGAACTATTTAGGTTGTGGAAATTGATGAGCCTGCCTATATATCTTTCTATCTCATAAAAGCATTATGATTGCATTCTAAAGCTCATGTTTGTAATTCTAGAGAAATTCCACCTCAAAGACATGTGTCGGTTGGGCGACAGGAGGACATTGCTGAGAACTCTCCTCCAGTAGTAGAGAAAGATATCCTTGTGATCTAAGAAGATAGGTAATAATAGTTATAGGAGAAGTTTTATTATTTTATGCTGATGATGGAATGAGACCTAGGGAGGGTTTCCCCATGTATGTTTGAGTAAACCATGGAGTTTCATATGCATCACCCTCAGACCTTTACTAGAGAGAATGGTCCAGGGGTAGTGTAATTTTGAATAGATTCCAACCAAACTATTATTGACCACTTGGAGACACAAATTAATAATCGAGTCAAGTTGGAATCCTATATGTTGAGGGTTCAAGAAAAATGTTGGGGGACATCATGCTCCAAATGGAGCAGTTTGAAGGAATTATGTGGAAGGATTTTCCAAATAAGTTCCTTGAGGAATTCTACCATGAAACCTTGAGGTAGAATAAGGCTGTGTATTTTATAAGGTTAAATCAGGGGACAATGTTGGTAATGGACTATTCCATTTGTCTCACCGATCTCAGATGCTTTTTTCCAATGTTAATAAGAGACGAGGCAGCCATAGATAAACTCTTCCAGGACAGGATGAGACAAGAGATCATATCTCAGGTGAATATCTTTTTTTCTGAAAAGGTTTTCTGAAGTGGTTGATCAAGTCATTATCTCAGAGTGGAACAAGAAGAGAGCTTTAGGTAGTGAACTTGTGGCACCATCTGGGTGAGAAAGTGGTGAGGCTTCTGATAGTAGGAAGCACCACATTGGAATCATTCAGTAGGGTGGAAGCACGTAGAGTAGTCAGAAGAAGGGGTCATATCCATAGGGCGGTGACCAGGTCATCTATTATAAGTTTGGAATCCCGGGGCACAAGCATGACCAGTGTCCCCTCTGACCAGTCGAATGTCGATCATGCAGTAGGATAGGCCACATGTAGAAGTTCTATAGGAACCCGTGATAGTTGGGGAATGATGGAGGTTAGAGACAGATGCTGAGTATATGTAGGGGGACAGTTACCCTATATTAAGTAGGTAGTCAGATCTCCACAATTCATAATGGTAAAGAGGGTGGGTGTGGAACTCTAGGTCAATATCATCCTTACCAAAAGAGCAGTGCAGTGCAAGGTACTCAGGCTGAAGCCTAGGGTAAAGGGTCAGGTCATCTCCATGTAGTTTAGCCTACACCAAAAGGTGGTGAGGTAGGACCATCTACTATTCAAGGTGTGATTCCTGTAGATTCCATGCTTCCATGTTCGTTATTTGATATAGTTTATATGTATTCCTTTATTTATTCTTACATCATAGTTTGGTTGGTATTAACTATGGAGACAACGTGTGGGGTAATGTTGCTTAATACTCATCCAAGGGTATCAGTTGAGGACATCAGGTAGTGTATGGGTTGAGATCTAGAGATTTTTGGGTATCATTTTCTATGGGATCTAGTGTCCTAGAGATGTTAGATTTTGACCTAATCTTGGGAATGTATTCGTTGGTGTTATATCAAGCTCAAATAGACTATTACTGGCATCAGGTAATCTTCACATATCTTGATGGAATAACTTATGTCCTTTTTAGTGATTGGGATACCTGAGTAGGCCGTGTGGGGCCACTATGCCAGCATTTGAGGGAACTCACAGCCCAAGTGGCATGCCTAATGTTAGATTATGGGTAGAAAGAATGGTTAGTCTTCCCTTTTTTTGTGGACTAGTTTCTAGATAATTTCCCCGAGGACTTATCGGGGTTACCACCTGAGTGAGATGTTGAGTTTACAATCGAATGGTGCAAATAGAGCTCCAAGAACCAAAGGTTTGGTTAGAGTAATTAGATAATAAGTGGAATATACATCCTAGTACATCACCATGGGGATCCCCAGTGTTATTTGATAAGAAGGATAATGGATCGCTGAGTCTATGCGTCAATTATATAAAGCTGAATTAGATGTTGGTTGAGAACTGATACCCTCTTCCTAGAATCGATGTCATTTTTTGATTAGCTTAGTGGGGCCTCAGTGTTATCGAATATCTATTTGAGATCAAGATACCATCAGTTGAGGTTGATACCTTCTGAAAAACCCTATAATGCTTTCAAAAGTAGGTACGGACTGTTTGAGTTTCGGGTGATTCAGTTTAGACTAACCAATGAAATCACTATGTTCATGGCCTTGATGAACTGAATATTCTACACATATCTAGATCATTTGGAAGTTGACTTCATTGATGTCATCTTGGTCTACTCCAAAACTCATAACGATCATGCCAAACATATTGACATCATCTTAAGTACAATAAGATGGAATAGGATTTACTTCAAGCTATCAAAATGGTAGTTTTGGATTGATGAGGTACACTTTTTGGGACACGTCATTTCTGAGTCAGGTGTGTTAATGGATCCAGAAAAAGTGAAAGTTGTGGTTTCTTGGGAGTATCCCAAGAACATCTCTAATGTTCATATTTTTCTGGGTTTGGACAATTATTATCGAAGGTTTACTAGATATTTCTCTCTTTTGAAAGCATTTCTCACTAGCATAACCAAGAAGGGGGTTAAGTTTGATTGGTTTAAGGCTTGTGAGAAATCTATTCATGATCTAATAAAGTTCTTGACAACCACACTGATTCTGATCTTACCAAAACCGGGTAAGAATTACACCTTATTCTGTGATATTTTAATTGTTTTACCTGGGGTAGTGTTGATGTAGGATTTTCAGGTTGTATCTTATGGGTCGAGATATTTGAAGTCACACTAAAGGAATTATCCAACTCATGACCTAGAACTAGCTGTTGTGGTTCATTCCATGAAATGTTGGTGGAAATACTTGTTGGGAGATCCCTTCATGGAATTTACCAACAATAACAGTCTCAAATACATCTTCTCTCAGTGGGATTTGAATCATTGACAGCGAAAGTGGGTTGAGTACCTATAATCTTTTGATTTTGAGTTGTTCTACACACCAGGGAAAGGGAATGGTGTTGCCAATGCTTTGAGACATATGACTCAGAATAAGGTAGTTTAGGAATCCATTTCAGGTTCGGTGATGATGGGTTTGATTTCTAAGATGAATTTGGAGTTACAGTATGGGAACGAATAGATTACCCATGCATCTATAAAATTTGAGTCCGCGCTTTTGAGGTGAGTTAAAGAGAGTCAGCTGGTAGACCCATAGTGTTTGTTTGTAAAGGAAAGTTTTAAAGGTGGGAATTCACATTCTGATTGGACTTTTAGTGTTGATGGAGTTTCATATATTCATGGTTGTGTTGTGGTACTAGTATTTGTATGGGAGGAGTTGATATGTGATTTTTACACATCAAAGTTGGAAGTGCATATGGAATTGACTAAGATGTATCGGGATATTCGTAGGTAGTTTTGGTGGCCAGGAATGATGAATGATGTTGTTATTTTTGTGGAAAAATGTCTTACCTTTCTGTAGGTGAAGGTTAAACATCAATGTCTAGGTGGGTTATTTTAGTCATTGCCTATTCCAAAGTGTAATTGGAATAATGTCATGATGAATATCATAGTGTGTATTTTGAGGATGCCTTATAAGAATTATTAAATTGGGGTGGTGGTAGATCTGCTGACAAAAGTGGCTCATTTCTTGCCAATCCAGGAGACCTATATAGTCGACTAGTTGGGAAAATTGTATTTTTGAGAAATAGTATGGTTTCATAGTGTGATAAGAACTATAGTTTCATATTGTGATCCCTGTTTCACCTCACACTTTTAGAGGGGACTACAGATGGAACTTGGTAACTAGGTGTTTTTTTAGTACGGATTACCACCCACAGACCGATGGGCAGTCAGAGCGTACAATTTAGGTATTTAAAGACATGTTAAGATCATGAATTTTGGATTTTGGAGGATTATAAGAGAAACACTTGGGGATTATTGAATTTTCATACAAAAAAAGAATTCATCCTATCACTCTGATGGAACCTTTTTTATTCAATTTATGGGAGACAGTGTAGATCTCTTTTGTGTTGGTTAGTGGCTGAGGAGTTTGAGTTGTTAGTACCGAGTCGTGTGAAGGATGCATCGGAGATGTTTCATTTTACTAAAATCATATGTAAATAGCTTATAGAAAGAAGAATCCTTATGAAAATTGGAATCTTATACCTCTTGAGTTCTTGGTGGGTCATAGTGTGTTTATTTGGGTGTCTCCAGAGTTCGGTTACCATCAAATTTGGAAGGAGGGAAAGTTGTAACCTTGATATGTGGGCCCATTTGAGATTGTGAAATATATCGGACTTGTGGCTTACCAATTGGGTCTTCCACAACAGTATAGTTGGATTCCTGATGTTTCTCATGTTCCACAACTCCAAAAGTACTATCCAGATCCATCTCATGCAAACAACTCCCATGAGGTCGAGCTTGAGGTTGATGTGTCGTTTGATGAATACCCGGTCTGTATTGTGGATCAGAGTGAGAAAATTTAGCGGGGAATGTCTGTGCCCTTGTTTTATGTTCTAAGGAAATAAGGAAACAGTCACGATGAAACTTGGGAGAGGGAATCAGATATACGAGCCCAGTGGCCCGATCTCTTTTATTTGGGAACTCAATGGTTCTTAGGAAGATCAGCCCATGGAAAAGCCATTATAAAGTGGGGAGGTTATAAGATCTAGGATTTCTCTGAAAGTTATGTTTGTGGTTACATTTTAGTTAAGTCCTTTTTGGGTTAAATTAGTGTTTTCCCTTGTTCATGAGTATCTCGGGGGTGTTTTGATGGTTTGGAACATGAGATAGGAAGATAAGGGGTGTTTCTGGGCATGTGGCATGGTTTGCGCATATTTAGTAAAAGCCATGTGGAAATCCCAGATATCGTGAAAGGGGTCTACTCTTGGACATTAGTATATTCATGGTTTGTGCACAGTTTGGAAAACTGTGTGGTCCAGAAACATTAAATATTAGAAAATTTTCATTATGAGGTTTTTATGTTCCACTTGGTATTTTCTTTCACCTCCCCTCTTTCAACCCTAGGAACAAACCAAAGCTCCCATTATTTCCCAAGGGTGATTCTCCTTCAATACAAGGCCATTTGGAGTGTCTTTGGATTCTAAATGAAGATCTGGGTTAGGATAAATTAAATCATGCTTCTTTCTCTTGTTTAGTGTTGGTATCTTTCTCTTCTCTCCACCTGAAGATCTAAAAATAATATTTTCCATTGAGAAATTGGTTGATGCTTCAATGGTGTGTTGAATCAAGATCTGAGTCCTTTATTAAGTGTGTGTTCACCAATAGATTCAAGGTTAGTGGTCTACATTTTATATCCCAGATTTTATTCATAGATTTATGCGTGTAGGCCTTCATTCATGTCTCCCTTCTTGATGTGTTCTTGATGTCGTTACCCAGGTGTGGTGTATTGGGTTTCTAAATGACTAATTTAACCCCTCTTGATCTCAATTAGATGTAAGGAGGATGACTTGACCAAATTAGGACCACCCATGGGGTGTGCCATCTTTCCCGATGGGGCTAATGGAAATATCATGTGCGAAATTGACACATGATGATGTAGTGGCTTAGTTAAGAGGTCAATTTGTTTATGTAATGAGTTATAAAAGATTTTTTTTAGTTGTTTATAATGTGGAAAAGAATAGGGTATTAATTTTGGACATTTAAATAGATTAATTTGGATTAATCAGGATATGATAAAGAATTTTGTTTACACTTGAATATTCTTAGTGAGATAGGAATGGGAAATGGGAAATAAGGAAAATGGATAAAGTTGTATAAATGATGAATGTGTTAATGGATTGAGGGAAAATGTTAATTTTCTATTCATTGATATTTTTGTGATGTTTAAAATGTTATTTTCTATGCTTGAGTGATGTGGTGAATTGTGGAGAATGATAAATAATAATGTTCCCATGGCTTGGTAGAGTGGGGTATAGACATGAGGTTCTACACCCACTGGTCAAGTTGGACTGAGGTTCTAGCTCCACCCCTAAATTCACGGGTTAGGTTGGGGGATGAAGTTTGATTCCCCTAATGTTTTAATTCTACCCGGATAGAGGATTCGAGGTCAAGAATATGATATTGTTATAATGTGATGCTTAGTGACATAGGACTTGATTTTATTCCCATATGATTGAGAATAATGAACATTCCTAGTCCATTAAACACATAAAAAGGGTATATTAAATCCTAAAATACCAAATTAGTGAACCCAGAATCAATGGTATTATAACTAAATGGAACATAGTCCAGAATGGCCTATTGAACTGTTTACCATTACTTGCCATTATTTCTCACTTTCATTCACTATAAATTTTTTCTAGATATTTTGTAGACACCATTGGTGATGGCCTACTATGTTATACTCATACCCTTCTTAGGCCTCCATTGGGTACCTGAGAAGATTTCATGCTTGCATGTTAGGGAAAGTGAAAGGGTCCTATGCTTAGATGTTGAGTTGGACATCAGTACATGTACATGTGAGGTTCCAGACTTGATGTCTCGGCCATTTTGGGGATCCTGTAGTTTTCCTTTCTTTTTGGTTTTTATAACTTGGTACTATAGCATGGAATTATATATTTATGGTTGTATATGGTTATACCCAGTTCGGTAATTTGTTATTTATGCATTATATTGGTTGTTGCTTTTTGATTTCGTTATTCATATTATTTTCTTCTGTGGTTTACACTGGAAAAGAGGGTATAGTCTCCCCATGCGTACTAATAGAACCTCGCTACTAGAAGGAAACCTGTGGCATACGAGGAGGAACACTTGAGTTCATATGGGGACAAATCTCGAGGCACTAGTTTAGTGGCTTCTAGGTTAGGGATGTTACACCAAGACAGATTTATTGATTTATGTTGGGGAATAAAGAAAATTATCTGATAAAATGGATTTTATATTCAAAACCAGTAGTGAAAAATTATACAATTCATGAAATTTTATTTTTAGGCAATGAAGTTAAATTTATTTTGTAAAAATTAGTTTCCATAGTTAAATATTAGTAGAAGTCAAAATTTTATGAATAAAGGACTTAATAACATGTTTAAAACTATTGTAAAAATAATTTTTGAGGTATTATTGACCTTATCCAATCCCACACTCTACTATAGTCCATATATTAATATTATTAACATGTAAAACAGGTTATCACTTTATATTAATTTGAAATAATTACAAAAATGTAATTATCTGCACTTATAAATGGTGCTAATCACCACCCATTTAAGAAAAATCAATGAAATTAGTTTCCACCTAAAACTCTACCTATTATCGTACCATTATAATCCTATTTCTTTTCATGGAACCTCTAGTCATAAGAAATTGTCTTAAGACTATCATTTCTGTGGGATCCCCCACGGAAAACATAAATATTTTTAATGGTATTACTCATTTTTTTTAAACATTTTTTCTCTTCTATATTACATTTTATATTCAAATTTTAATATTCTGAAATAGTGACATCAATATTTTTTATACGAAATTTTATTATTCTAACGGTATTATCATTAAACTTCTGTTAACTTTTTCCATTAACAAAACAGAAACTATCATTAGTGTTTTTTTAGGCTTGCACCTCCAGGAAGTGATAACTTCTATTTCCTTCAAAACAACCTATTTTAAATGATTATATGGTCAAATTAAAGAATAAATGTTTCAAAGGTTTAAGTTATCTAATCTATGTTTCTAAAATCTTGTTCCCAAAATCCCTTCTAAACTTCAATTGATATCAACTGTAACAACCCAACACCAATAAACCCTAGTCAGTGTTTATTTTATTACATTGGTAAAAGATAAAAGGGATCATTATATGAAGGATTTATTAATTTAGCAGTCTTGGAATACAAGATATATATATGGATTCCAAATTATATTGGAAGATAAAACAATATAATGAAAATATTTCTTATATCCTTCAGAATAATTCAATGATTCCTCCTTCATATCTGGGGGAAATGAAAACAAATAATAGTTGAGTAGAGATTCTTAGAAATGGAAATTGTATAGTAAAAATATCATAGAATAAACAAGACAAAAAATAATATGCTAGATATTTATAATAATAAAATAATCTATACATATAATATCATAAAAGTGGAATATATACATGAATAAAAGAAGAACAAAAATAATTACATGGATAACAATAATTGGTTTCATAATTATTTAATACATAATGTCAGACACTATAATCTTTCTATCATTCACTTGTTCCAAGATATAATAGGTAAGGAATATTCCCAATAAAAATTCTATTTTATTACAAAATACCTACTAATACATCTAGGGGATATCTAATAGTGGCCTCTATCCATTCACTTTCAATTTCTAATACATTAAACATCTTAAATAAACCAAATACATTACATTACATAATCAACAAAAACATTTTTATTGATAAACTTACATATGATATGTCATTATTTCCCTCCAACTAACCACATGATCATAATACATGCATATAAATAAGGTGTATTGTTTCTTTAGAGTTTATCCCCAAAAAATAATAACATTCATTGAAGGATGTTGGAATGGCTGAAAATACCTAGAAAATAACATTCGAACCTTTCATTGAAAACACGAGAAAATATATATTAATTTATATATCAATTTAAATAAAAATTCCCCAAAATCTGAAAAAACTATATTGCTTAAAAAAATATGGAAACATGAAAATGAATCATCAAATAAAATAATGTTCAACATTTAAAGAAAATATATTCTCCCCATTTAGGGTAAATGGTAACATTTTTCTACGCTTTTATAAAAAGTCAAGAATGGAGTATTCAAAAAACATTTCATCAAAAAGGTTACTTTAAAAAAATTCAAATAAATTTAATTGAAATGAAAATAACCTTTTAAAAACAATTTAATGTATTAGTATAAAATTTAATAAATAATTATGAAGATAACAGATATGTTGGAAAATTTTCTTCGATCAAAGAGAAAATAATTTCCTCTTTTCTTTAAAAATAATTTCTTAATCATTTTTTGTAACAAAGTGAGAAAAATAGTGTTATTACTTAAAACTTCTAGTAATAAATATTTTAGAAGAAAATATATGGATTTAGTTATAAGATCCCTATAAATTACCATAATATAAATCTATCATTGATAATCCTAATAAAATTGAGATTTAACAGAAACTCGTACAACTTTGGTAACATTTGAAGCATAACCCACATGAAAGAAATAACTTCAAATTAAACATTAAATACCATGAATATAAATCTATTAATCATATATAATATCAAATGGTTCATACAAACACTATAGGGAAAAACAATTTCGGAATATAGAATATGTATCATAGAAAAAAAAGAGAGACAATAAACCTAGACCTCAAACTTCTTCATAGACGGAAATACCCTAATATATTGTATATAAATATATATTAATTATTCATATATATCATAACAATATATTATTTTATGTAAATATATTTTTTAATTAATAATGTATTCCTATATATATATTAATAATTTTTTGTTAAGAGTAATATTTGAGTGTTAATTCTTCATGTTTCAATACATGTTCTGGTTTGATGGTTTTGGTCCTTACACATTGGTAATTATTTCAATATAAAAAAATATTAACCATGTAAAAATAATAATTTTTAATCATTATATTCACATTCATAACCATTTATACAATTTGGTTATGAAAATTTATTTTCAATGCTTCAGGGAGACGATAGTCCGTATGTACACACGAGTGATGTATTCATATTTTGATTGATAGAATTAAAGAAAGGTAAATAACTATTCACCAATATATAATAATTATGTCATAAAAAATATAAAATTTATTCATTAAATAATTCCTTAATACTATCCACATAAAATGAAAATAAAAAAATAATCATATCATGTTTTGCAGGTGATAGTCCACATGTAGGCAGGAGGGACGTTATGATTTTCCAATAGATTTGGAGGCAACTACATCGATAAGATATTATAATTAAATAAGACTAATTATGTCACAAATATCATATATAAATATTAAATCCATTATAATAAAAAACCATGTTATATTGGGAGGAAAAATGAATCATATCACTACGCGGAGGTGATAATCCACATGCACGCATGAGAAATACATTCATTTCCCATTTGATGGGAATGGGGTGTAAAATGGTTATCCCGTAGT
Source organism: Viscum album (assembly GCA_963277665.1). Classification (NCBI taxonomy): domain Eukaryota; kingdom Viridiplantae; phylum Streptophyta; class Magnoliopsida; order Santalales; family Viscaceae; genus Viscum; species Viscum album. Next base: position 288,348,833 of record OY728127.1, on the reverse strand, counting down.
CATAATAACATATAAGTATATTTATTAAAAAAAATTAATTATTATATTATGCATACAAAAGATTGAGATGAATTATAATAAGAAATAATCACTTAAAGAGTATAGTAAGATGATTACCTCTTCTTTCAGACACCAACTTTATCTTACACCTTAAGCCATAAAATATCTGAATTAGAATAATACCAATAGAACATAAGTGAATGGAAGTAATTTTTGAAGTCATTAGTTTAGGCTTAATCCAATATAGGGTTTTCAATAATTGTGAATAATGGAGAATTGGAGGTTACCTTTTATAAGTGAGGGAATGGACAAATGATGAATTACTTAAATGAAATTAATATAAGATATATATCATAATACTGTAAAGTTGAAAAAATAGAAAAAATTTCAAATTTCATAAACTATAACATAAAAATATCTTCAATAAAAAAAATTACCATTTTTATGTCTCATTTTAATCCATATATTTTGGTTTAACCCCCTCATTGACCATTTTTACACTAGTACAATCAAGACCTTTAGAGACCACTAAAAGTCATCGCTAAAGGTCTATAGCGGCTGCCTAGCATCCGCCAAACGGTGGCCATTTTTGGCCCATCACTGTTTCTATCAGTGATCGCCTTTTGGCGGACCCTAAAGGAAAGCTATAATGGGATACAGGGGCCACCAAATGGAAGCCCCTGTAGGTGGCACTTGAATCATCTAAAGCGTCTGCCTAATGGTGGCCACTGTAGGTTGTCCCTATAGCGACCGCCAAATGGCGGCCGCGATATGTTTTTAATTTTTTTTAAAAAATATCAATAATAAAATAAAATATACCCACATAAATATCATCATTAATCTTCAAGAACCACATCCATCATCAAATATAACTACATAACAATATTTAATAACAAAATTAGTTCCGAATAAAACCTATAAATAAATAATGTAAACAAATTAACTTATTTCAATTCAAACTTACTATAACAGATAGAAATTATTTGATTTTGAAAATATATTCATAATTTCAATTACCTTTTTAAAATTTTAAAATCGTTATTTCTATTATTCTAATTTGATTGGTGCCCTGTGATTTCAGGTCAATCTGATGTCGTTTGCAATGCATTTGTCCGTTTAGGACACCAGATGTATGTTCTCAGTCAACGCGGGCACATAGAAAGTTCGATTGATGCGTCGTCTTCCATACCACTTCACAATTCACTCACCCATTTTGTTTGTCTGATTTCAGGCCATTCCGACGTCTTTCGGCTAGTTTGGACCACCCCCCCCCCCCTCCCACGCGTTTATAAAGCACGTCCAACACTTAAAAACGCATATTGAGCTGTATCACACAAACCACATATCTGATTGATGTGATGTCTCCTCGTACACGTCACAAATTGTTTCTATGTGATTTCAGGTCAATCGGATGTCGTTCTCCATGAAATTGATCATTAAATGCTCGTTTTGGCCGTTTGTGATAGAAGAATTGTGTTCTCAGTCACCACTGAAACACAGTACCACCGATGGACGTTTCGTCTTCCCAGACACTTCAAAATTTACTCACCCATTGTTGTCGTCTGAGTTCAGGCCATTCCGACATAATCCGGCCGGTTTGGACCCCCCCCCCCCCCATGAGCGTTTATGAAGCACGCCCAACACTTAAAAAATGAATATTGAGACGTACAACACAAAACACATGTACGATTGATGTTCTGTATCCTCGTACATGTAACAAATAATAATTTGATTATTGCCCTGTGATTTCAGGTCAATCTAATGTCGTCCGCTATGAATTTGACCATTCAATGCCTGTTTTGGCCGTTTATGACACCAGAACTATGTTCTCAGTCACCACAGGCATACGGAACCTCCGATTGACGTGAAGTCTTCCCAAACACTTCACAATTCACCCACCCATTTTTTCATCTAATTCCATGTTATTCTGACATCTTTCGGCCGGTTTGGACTCCCCCATGCGCTTTTATGAAGTGCGCCCAACACTTAAAAAATGCATATTGAGCCATACCGTGTAAACCGCATGTCCTATTGATGTTTTGTATCCTATTACACATCAAAAATAATAATTAGATTGTTTCCCTAGGACTTCAGGTCAATATGATGTCGTTCGCTATGAATTTGACCGTTAAATGCCCGTTTTGGCCGTTTATGACACCAGAACTGCGTTTTCGGTCACCACAGGATCAAGGAACCACTGATTCACGTGTCGTCTGCCCGACAACTTCAAAATTCACTTACCCGTTGTTGTCGTCCGATTTGAGGGCATTCTGACGTCGGTCGTCTAGTTTGGACCCCCCCACGCGCATTTATGAAGTGCGCCCAACACTTAAAAACGCATATTGAGCCATACCGTAAAAAATGCATGTTTGATTGACATGATGTCTCCTTGTACATGTCACGAATAACAATTATATTGTTTCCCTATGATTTCAGCTCAATTTGATGTCGTGTGCTATGAATTTGAACTATAAACACCCATTTTGAATGTTTATGACACCAGAATAACGTTCTCATTCACCACGGGCACACATCGCGTCTGATTGATGTTTCGTCTATCGAAACACTTCACAATTCACTCACCCATTGTTTTCATTATATTTCAGGCCATTATGACATCATTCAGCTGGTTTGGACCCCCCCCCCCCCACGGGGGTTTATGAAGCGCCCCCAACAATTAAAAAACGCATATTGAGCCATACTACGAAAACTGCACGTCTGATTGACGTGTCGTCTTCTCATACACATCACGAATAATAATTAGATTGTTTCCCAGAAATTTCAGGTCAATCCTTTGTCATCCGCTATAAATTTGACCATCAAACGTCCGGTTTGGCTGTTTTTGACAACAAAATTGTGTTCTCAGCCACCGCAGGCACACAGAAACACTGATTGATGTTTCGTCTATCAAACACTTCACCATTCAGTAACCCATTGTTTTCGTCTGATTTCAGGCCATTCTGACATTGTTCAGCCATTTTGGACCCCCCACACACGTTTATGATGCGCGCCCAACACTTAAAAAATGCATATTGAGTTGTATCGTGCAAACAGAACATCTGATTGATGTGTCGTCTCATCTTACACATCACGAATAATAATTATATTGTTGATTTGGGATTTTAGGTCAATACAATGTCATCTTCTTTGAATTTGACTGTTAAACACCCATTTTGGAGGTTTATGACACCAAAACTGCGTTCTCGGTCACCGCGGGCACACGGTACCTCCAATTGATGTGTTCGCTTCCCAACCCCTTCAAAATTCACTCACCCATTGTTTTTGACTGATTTCAGGCCATTCTGATGTCGTTCATCTGAGTTGGAACCCCCCCCCCCCCCATGCACATTTATGAAGCACACCCAACACTTAAAAAGTGAATATTGGGTCATACCACGCAAACCGCACATCTGATTGACGTTCTGTCTCTTGGTACACATCATGAAAAATGATTAGATTGTTTCCCTATGATTGCGGGTAAATCTGATATCATTCGCTATGAATTTGACTATTAAATGCCCGTTTTGGCCATTAATAACACCAGAAGTGCATTCTCGGTTACCACGGGCACATGACACCTTCGATTGACGTGTCTTCTATCCAACCACATCAAAATTCACTCACCCATTGTTTTCGTCTGATTTCAGGCTATTCCGACTTCGTTCGGCTGGTTTGGACCCCCCCCCCCCCCCACACGCATTTCTAAAGCGCACCCAACACATAAAAAACCCATATTGAGTCATACCACACAAAAAAACGTTTGATTGACGTGTTGTCTCCTCTTACACATCAAGAATAATAATTAGATTGTTTCCCTGTGATTTCAGGTCAATACGATGTCGTCCTCTATGAATTTGACCATTAAACACCCGTTTTGGCCGTTTAGGACACCAAAACTGCATTCTTAGTCAAAGAGGGCACACAACACATCCGATTGATGTGTCGTCTACCCAACCACTTCAAAATTCACTCACCCATTGTTATCATCTGATTTCAGTCCATTCCAATGTCGTTCAGCCCATTTGGACCCCCCCCCCCCTCCCGCGTGTTTATAAAGCGCACCCAACACTTAAAAAATGCATATTGAGCCATAAAACACAAACCGCATGTCCAATTGATGTTTTGTCTCCTCATACACATAACGAAAAATAAATAGATTGTTGGCTTTTATTTTTGGTCAATCTTATGTCATCCGCTATGAATTTGACCGTTAAATGGCCGTTTTGGTCGTTTATGACACCATAAGTGCGTTTTCGGTCACCACGGGCACACAACACCTTCGATTGAGGTTTTTTCTACTCTACCACTTCAAAATTCATTCACCTATTGTTTTCGTCTGATTTAAGGCCATTCTGACATTGTTCGACCTATTTGGTCCCCCCACGCATGTTTATGACGCTCGCCCAACACATAAAAAATGCATATTGAGTCATACCGTGTAAACCGCATGTCTGATTGATGTGTTTTATCCTATTACACATCAATAATAATAATTAGATAGTTTCCCTATGATTTCAGGTCAATTCGATGTCGTGCTCTTTGAATTTGACTGTTAAACGCCCGTTTTGGCCGTTTTTGACACCAGAAGTACATTTTTGGTCACCATGGGCACAAGGCACCTCTGATGGATGTTTCATATACCCTAAAATTTTAAAATTAACTCACCCATTGTTTTTGTCTGATCTCATGTCGTTTTGATGTCATTCGGCCGGTTTGGAACCCCCCCCCCCCCCACGCGATTTTTTGAAGCACGCCCAACACATAAAAAATGCATATTGAGATGTACCGCACAAACCGCATGTCTTATTGATGTTAAATCTCCTAATTCATGTAAATAATAATTATTATACTGTTTATGTATAATTTCAGGTCAATCCAATGTCATCCACAATGAATTTGACTGTTAAACGCCCGTTTTGGGCATTTATGACACGAGAACTGCGTTCTCGGTCACCACAGGCACACAACAACTCTGATTGACATTACATCTACCCAATCACTTCATAATTCACTCACCTATTTTTGTCGTATGATTTTTGGAAATTCCAACATTGTTCGGCCGGTTTGGACACCCCCCTCCCCCCCACACGCGTTTATGATGTGCGCCCAACACATAAAAAGGCATATCGAGTCGTACTTCCCAAACCGCATGTTCTATTGATGTTACGTATTCTAATACACATCAATAATAATAATTAGATTGTTTCCCTATGATTTCAAGTCAATCTGATGTCGTTCGTTATAAATATTAACATTAAACGCTCGTTTTTCCCTTTTATGACACCAGAACTGCGTTCTCAGTCACCGCGGGCACCCAGCACCTCCAATTAACGTGTCGTCTACCCAAACACTTCAAAATTCACTCACCCATTGTTTTAATCTTATTTGAGGCCATTCTGACGTCGTTCGTCCTGTTTGGAATACCCCCCCCCCCCCCCCCGCGTGTTTATGAAGCGCGCCTAACACTTAAAAAACACATATTAAGTTGTACCACACAAACCGCATGTCTGATTGATGTTATGTATCCGCGTACATGTCACGAATAATAATTATATTGTTTAACTATGATTTCAGTTCAATCCGATGTTGTGTGCTATGAATTTGACCGTTAAACGCCCGTTTTGGCCATTAATGACACCAGATCTGCGTTCTCGGTCACCATGGGCACACAACACCTCTGATTGATGTGTCTTCTACTCAACCACTACACAATTCACTCAACCGTTATTTTCATATGATTTCAGGCCATTACGACGTCGTTCTCCGGTTTGGACCCCCCCCCCCCCCCACGCGCGTTTATGAAGCGTTCCCAACACTTAAAAATGCATATTGAGTCGTACTGCACAAACCGCACATCTGATTGATGTGTTGTATCCTCATACACATCACGAATAATAATTGGATTTTTTCTCTATGATTTCAGGTCAATCTGATTCCATCCTCTATGAATTTGGCCGTTAAATGCCCGTTTTGGCCGTTTATGACAACAGAAGTGTGTTTTCGATCACCACGAGCAAACGACACCTCCGATTGACATGTCGTCTGCCCAACCACATCACAATTCACTCACCCTAGAAATATACAGATAAAGGAAGGGTTTGTGGGCTTCTCCCAAGAATCAACTACCTCCAGTTTCTCCCCATCCACTGACACACCTTCCTCTAAGATAATTTTACCCAATAACAATACCTAATCAATAAAAAAGTGGCATATATATAGCATGGCGTATAGTTGATGCTCTATAAGTGTAATCTGGATGATGTCAAGATATTCAGTATGATCATCATCAGCCTTGGAGTGCACAAAGATGTCATCCACAAACACTAAAACAAACTAATCTAGGTAAAAATGGAAGATTCTATTTATTGAGGATAAACAAATTCTAGAGAATTCATCAACACAAATGAAATTACCTCATGCTTGGGTTTTATCCTCATCTAGATCACCAATATCTCTGTGATGTCCACCAACTATATTCGGATCTTGCAATATATATAAATATTATGTATCTTAAACATATCAATAAAAGTCAATATGAGTAGGGTTTTTTTGTTAAACTATGGCGCCACTTGTTGTGTTGTCATTTCGTCGATACGTGATGACATCCATGACAACATCTCCTCATACTCTACACATAACAGCTAAAAATGTGCATCCATATTGTGCTACATATCTTTCATGGAAGTATCTATCTCATTCTGTGTGCGCATCCATGAATCTCTTCAAGCACCCATCGCATCTGCTCTAACAACTTCATGTTGTGGGACACCACCACCATAAGTCAAAGAATAACCAGGACCGTCACTCCCCACGACACGGTGACATATTTCATCTCTATGCACAATACTATGACGTTGCTCCTCTAGAAACTCTAATAACAGAGCATCAAACTGATCTTGTAGAATATAATGAATCAATGAAAAAATGTGAATAATTTATATAAAATAAAAATACATTTATTAGTAAATAATTTTCTTAGAATAACACCAGCTACATCGGGATCACTCGCCCTACGAGTCCTCACCCATATGGACATCTGATCGATCTTCTTGTTGCGTTGGTGTAACTATAATAAAGGGGTTTACCATGTTATACTACAATATTTTTAAAATATTAACGAATAGTGAATTCTAAACTTACATCATGTCTGAGTTGTGGCACATGTCAAGTGCCAAGTCTGGATGGCGTGCCCTACATCTCTTGATTATGTGAATTATGAGCAGACTCGGTCTACATTCAACATATTTACTTAATATACATTTGAAGAAATAGTCATTTATAAATTAAAAGTAATAAAGCTTACCATCGCCTCCTCACTCAACCAAAACGCCACCAAATCCTGCCACTGCGCAAGAAGAATGCCCATAGGGACTCGCTGTAGAATGTCTCGCACATGTGTAAATGGTGTCCAGTGACCTCTTTTCACCCTTGACTTGTAATCCATCCATTATTTTTGGCATTTTGACATACATACAGACCAAAAACCATCTAGAAAGGATTTCAAATTATCCTGATAAAAATAATTATTAGTATATAAGAAATAATAATAACAATATCATGAAAAATTAAACATTGAATTTACCTGAACCTCCCTCCATAATCTTTCCATCGTATCATTGGGGAAAGAACTCCATTCACGAGTCATTATAGGGAATATGTGTGAGTCTTGTATCATATGCCCAATCTGATGACTCAATATAGTAGAACCTTCTCTGACTGGATGAAATGTTTCATCAAATAACACATCTAATCAAGCTCTAGAGTTCCAGGATCGAACCCCTCTACCAGGACCCCTGTGTCTTTTGGAAGACACCCTAGATCCTGATAAACATAAATTCATTATTCAATTAGAATATAAATTAATGATTGGAAATGGTTCGGGAAATATAAATAGAAAATTAGAGTCAATTAATTTAGAAAAATGAAAACATACATACTGACAACATCAGGTGAACCACTGTGACCACCCTGTGACATACCTACATTAAAAGAAATTATAGATAAATCAAGCATTTTTTATACATATATAACTCATAAATATTTTTACAAACAATAACTGTGAATATAATTACAATTTTCACTAATTATCTAAGTATAATGTATCTCCTTCAACTATCTCTTTGGCCCATTTTATATCTTCATCTCATACAGCTATTATTGTTTGGTCAAGTGTTTGATCAGGAAATGCAACAACATCAGGTTCCTCTTGGTCAATCAGAAAAACCCCTCTTCTAGAAATTTTCACCACAAAATTCCAATCAAAATCAATGCAGACAAAGTAAACTTGTTCTGCATGTGATGTCAGTATGAAGGGATCATTTATTACTTGGTCATCTTTATATAGCATATTGTTAAAGTTTACTAATGTAAATTGGATGTTATCATCATTGGTTCCAAGAACCAGGTCGACCCAATCACACCTTAACAATATGTGTTTTATGCCACGACTATAAATAACCTCAATAATATCTCTCAGCAATCCATAAGAATAACCTGCAACAACAAAAGAACCAGAAACACCACTATTTTGTGTGGATCTGTTCATGTCAACATCACTAATACGAAATCAGAATCCGTTAGCATCCAAACACTTGTAGCGATGAGCTGTAATAAATGGACTATCAGCTTGTTGGTTGAGTTATTCACACACAGGATGGGTTAAATCAGGTAACTTTTGAATCTAAAAATTTCACATATATAGTTTAATGGATAAACTATTGTGAAAATACAACTAAGTTTCACTATAAAAATATTAAATCAATTATACGTACATGAGTCTTGAACCACTCATGAAATGTGTTGAAATTTTGTTTTTGGATTTGATAGTCAGTTTCACGAGGCCTTTCACATTTCAACTCAGTGATATGTTTCCTAAATCACAACACAATATAAGGTAAGCAATAAAATCAATATAGAAACAAAATACACATCAACTATGAAACTTACTATATCAATGGCATAATTGATGGAGTGTTGAACAACACATATCGATGAGCTTGAACCCACTCATCGTTCTACATACCAAACATTATTCCTTCTCCAATTGGACCCTCATCATTCTGTGAGGGTTCATCCATCTTTGTTTCAACCTCATCAATAAATGAAGCATTGAAATTAGAACACTCATCCATTAAATATCCCTTGGAAATTGAGGCTTCTGTATGCACTTTTTTGCACACATACCATTTTAATATATTTAAGTATCATTCTATTGGATACATCCACTTGAATTGCACAGGACTACCAACAATGACTTCACCAGTTAAATGGACGGTCAAGTGAACCATGACATCAAATAAAATACAGTGGAAATAGTTTTTCTAGGTGACATAGAGAAACTACAATCTTATCCTGCATATTTTTCAAATCACTCATGTGATGATTCCTAGAACAGAGTTGTTTAAACAAATTAGAAACTCCAATCAACAGCTCAAAAACCTAGGTAGGTAAGCAATCAAAAATTTCTATAGGAGTTAACTGTTGAAGAAAAATATGATTATCATGAATTTTTAACCCCTGTAATGTCATGATCTTCATATTCACACGCTTCGAAATAATAGAGAAAATACCATCTGGCACCTTAACGATCTTAAAAATTGATAGAAATTTTCTTCTCTCTTTTTTACTCATTGGGTACTGTGCAGCAGGCACGTATGTCTTATTACCTTCACCCAGCTGTAAATTTAATGGTTTTCTGAATCCCATTTCATGCAAATCACGTCGAGCATTAGCATTATCCTTTGATTTCCCCTTGAAACCTAAAATGGAACACAGTATATTATCACATAGATTTTTTTCAATGTGAATCACATCCAAATTATGTCTTAAAATATTATATTTTCAATAAGGCAATTCAAAAAAAATACTTTGCTTCTTCCAATTATGAATGCACTGTCTATTTTCAGTAGGAATAGAAGGTAATGCAGGAACCAATAAATCTGGAAAATCATACATTGTAGGGATGTTTTCTTGATCAATTTGTGCACAAATTTCAACCCTAGATAATATTTGTGGGTATGGGTCATACTCTCTATTCCCATCAAATGATACATGGTCTTTTCTGAACTTGTTCAATGGAGTAAGAAAGCGTTTGTGACTAAGATATTCCAACTTTCTATAGTGATTAAGCCATGTAGATTTCTTACTCTTATTACAACAAGGGAAAGAAAATGCTTCTTTTGTACTCTAACTGGATAGGTTAGCATAAGCTGGGAAATCATTAATTGTCCATAACAAAGTGGCCCAAAGTCTAAGAATTTCCTTATCTGCCGAGTCAAAAGTCATTAAACCATCAACCCAAAATTCTTGCAGCTCATCAATCAAAGTTTTCATATAAACATAGATTTTATTGATAGGTCCTTTCGATCCATCAATTCAAATTGACAGTAACAAAAAAGGTTTCTTCATACATACCCATGGGGTAATGTTGTATGGAACCAACACCAATGGACACATACTATTTGTCGCACCAACCATGGACCTAAATGGGTTAAAACCATCTGCTGCCAAACCCAGTCGAATATTACAATCATCTCGCGAAAATTATGGGTGTCTTTAATAAAACTCTTTCCATGCCAAAGAATATGCCATGTGAGTTAATTTATCAGCCTCTTTATTTATCTCTGAATTCCAAGTCATAAATTTAGCAATTTTAGTGGACAAGAAAATCTCTTCAATCTCGGTTTTAGTAGGAAATAATGCATCTATTTAGCGTGGAGTTGTTTCCCTTGATTCAAGACTCTCCTTGGAAGAATCTGACAACCTTGATTAATCTCATTGGTCTTCCACCTGAATGTATAGTAAATAGTAAAAATATTTAATTACACATTATCTTTTCTGAACAACATACAATTATTGAGACATGCATCAATTGTATCATATGTAAATCCAAGAACATCGGAGAACTTGAGAGTTTGATAGAATGACTCGGGAATCTTTACTCCAGCAGGGAGTACATTCTTCAATAATACCAACAACATGTAGAATGAGGTTTTGGACCACTGGTTCAAGGCCTTCTGGTGTAACAATTCAACGATGAACAACAGATTACTAAATTTATTGCATCCATTATATAATTCAGTACAGGCATTGTCCTGAATTTCAAAGAATTTCAATGCTTCTCTATCATCAAAAGAACGGGGATTACTCGATCCAACTTCGTCATTTACGACATTACTATCTTCAGGTTGAAACTAACGCATCATATCATTGAGCATTATGTTCATCGGATCAACTGTTCTCAAATCAACATTAATATGAATACTTTCTGAGTGATGACAGGAAACAAAATTTTCTCCATGACGTGTCCATGTCTTATATTTTTTCAAAAACCCATTCAAAAACAAATGTTCTCTAACACTATATAGTTTGAAGAGATATCTATTTTCACATTTTCTACATGGAAAAATACTCATATCACTTAGAGATTTGTTGTTGAAATCCATAAATCGCTTAATCCCCTCATTATATTCAGCTGGAAAATTATCTTACATATCAATAGAGATCTTATCCATATCTGTATTTAATAGAAATCAAAAGTGAAATATCTAATTTAAATTCTAAAAAAACACATATCATTAAAATTTAAAAAACAATGACAACAATGATAATTTGAAGGCCATAAAACATTACCTGTAGAGGACTCAACTGTGGGTAACGGGGTGTGACTCGATTGTGGATCCATGACAGTGCAACGACTTGATGACAGGGGTTCCACGACAAGACTCAAAAGGGGCGGAACCATTGGACAAAGCCTGGGAGTGTTCTACATGGCGGGGAATGACGGACTGGGAGTTCCCAACATAGGCAGGATGTGAGGACTTGCTGGAGGGATGCAGTGGGACCGAGAGGGGATGGCGGTAGTGGGATTGTCTGAAGGTGTAGTGTGGAGGCAGGGGGTGGGGGTTGCCGGGTCGCGGGGGTGCCAGGGTCGTAGGGGGAGCAACGCGGACGTAAGGCGGTGGGGGTCACCGGGGTTTTGGATGGCGCAGCACGGAGACAAGGGGGTCGGGGTCGCTAGGGATTGAGGTCCCCGGGGGTCGGGGAGGGGTTGCGGGGGGTCCGGGTCGTCGGGGGTCCGGGTCGCCCGGGGTTGGGGTCGCCCAGGGTCAGGGTCGTGGGGTTCGTTGCGGTGACTGGGAGGGGAAAATGGGGTCACGGGGTTGGGGAAGGGAAAATTAGGGTGTTCGATGTATTAAAATGCAGCGGCCGCCATTTTCTGGCCTCTATAAGTCCACCGCCTCGAAAGCTAAAAACTCTAGGATTAACTTCAAACGAAGTACCACATTCTGATGATTTAATGGACCAACATTTTATTCAAACATAAAAAGGAAATAAGCATAGTACATGTATGTAATTTTTTTAGTATTTCCGATAACAATTCCACTGTTAGAATTTTTTTAATTTTAAATAATTTAATAAAATATTTTTATCATAAAATATTTTTATCATAAAATATTAGTAATATCATTTTTGAGACTAATAATTTAATTTTATTTCAAAGACATCAAAAAATAAATGGAATCATAATATAAATTAATTTAACATAATTTATACATTTCAATTTCATATTAAATTTTTGTAAAAAAATCAACTAAAATTTATTAATTGTATTTCTTTTTAAATTCATTTACATTGAATTTTATACTATTTGTACAAGCAATGTATCAGTCTTGTGTTAGACTCTAATATAATTATATAGTCATTAAAAATTTAAAAAAAAAATCTTAAAAATAATTTATTTTTGTTATAAATAACCTTTTATATCCCTTCATAAGTTTTTTTATCCCCTTGACAACATATAAAAGAAAACAAAATCTTGAAAGTGGTATTTTTTATTTATCCTTTTCTTAATATAATATATATATTGTAATCAAAATTATGTGACCATAAATTGACATATTTTCATATCTATGATATATTTTTTAGAAAAAAACTAGTAAAATATGATAACTTCTTGTGGGAGGGATATTTTTAGGCCTTGACTCTTAGCTTTAACCATGTTTTACCCATTTTACCCTCATAGAGGGGTGAAATATTTACCATTATTTCAATTCATGGTATCCAAAAATAAAAGGCAACTTTCTAAAAAAAATTGAAATCCTAATTCAAAATATTGAATCCATTTTTTAATAATCAATATATTGAATTTTTGGAAATCAATTTTAATATAAATACATAAAATTCAATGAGAAGCCATTTTTAGAAAATTGTATTTTTAAGCATAGAAATGAACTCATACTAAAATAATATATATATATTTTATTCTTAAAAAATTATTTATGATATGATTAATAAAATTTATCATATGTTAATTTAAAAATAAATCTATAACATAATGTGATTTTTTAATTACCTGATTTAAAGAAAACAAATAACATTTTTCTGGAAATTGGTAGTCTCTACTATTCATGTAAAGATCAATCTTTTGTGAAAAATCCAAAAAAATTATTCCCAGGAATATTGTGATATAATTATTTAAAAAATTATATCCATTTTTCAAATTTCATATTAGATAATTAGACAAATATAATTAAAATATTCATGGACAAAATTAAAAAAAAATATTTTAGAGGAAAATGCATTTTTAAAGCATAAAATTACTTCATTCTAATAAATTTTCTAATAAAAATCATTAAATAAGTGTTAATTAATTAAATTGTAAATATAATCTACTTAATTAATTAAAATAATGTATCAATATTAATTAATATAATATAGATAGATAAAAATATATTGCACAGATAAAATTTATTTTATGAAAAATATATCTTCTAACTTCAAAATATTTTATCATCACTTCAAAAAAATGGATGATTTATTATTCTTTATATTAAGGAAAAACATTCTACCTATATTTAATAGTATTTTTATTCATATTTATACACACCTGATAAATGGCTCGGCTAAAACAGACATATTTAAACAATAATTCTTCTATAGTATTCTAAGGTTCGTTTAAGATTGGTATTGCTTGTTCCACATGCTATCGGATATATTAAATGATTAAAATAAATTTTAAATTCTTGAGGATTTATTACCTACCCACTAACATAGATTTTCCCCTCTCAAGTTTATCTAGTGGAGTTGATAGTTCAATGATAGTCATGAGAGACATCATCATTTTCCAGAAAAATGGTAGGTAAGATTGTATATATGATATTACAATTAAATAATCAAAATTATGTCATAAATATAATATATAAAAATAATAAATCTTATAATATGGTGATGTAAAATAAATCATATCAGAGTGTGGAGGTCATATTCCACCTGTTCACATGAGTGATACTTTTTTCCCATTTGATGGAATTCTAATGGAAAATGGTTTCCCTATAATCATAATAACATATTAGTATGTTAATGGTACTTTATTTTTTATTTTATTAGTGATAAAAAAAATATAAATGGGGTAAAAGTAGAAATAAATATTGAAACAGTAAGGTAAGATGGTTATTTTTAGATACCTCCTTTCGATCATATCTTAAGTCTATAAAGATTGGTCTTATGGGATCACAAAGTGATATTAGTTGAAGGTGAGGAATATGAATCAGTATTTGGGGAATAATTGTTAAAGATAATGTTCTCAATCTTTGTGAACAAATGGGTTTAGAAGGATCCCTTTTATAATTGAGTGAAATGAAACACTTGGAATTACATTACATTTTTAAATATAATATATATCATAAATATGTAAAGTGGCAAAAAATGGACTAAATTTAAATGTTATGCTAGGATTAGTTCGAAATAACTTTATATGCTAAAATTTATACATGTTTATGTTTCATATAATCCTTGTATTTTATTTTAACCACTTTGTTTAACCTTTTTAACCATAATAATGGTGACACATTTTTTAGCTTTTAATAGTCATAAATTTACTTTTATGGATCCAAGTGACTCACAAATGGTCTATGTATTAATTTTTAGACCATTCCCCCCCCCACTTTTCAACATTAAATATTTTTTTAACTTTTAAATCTCTTGAATATAATAAATTTTTATCATAAAATATAATTAATGTGATTGAGACAATTCATTTAATTTACTTAAAATACATCAGGATTGTTATATAATTTTAATCTAAGCATATTTACCATACCTAATACATTATTATAAATTATTAAATTACTTTAATAACACAATAATTCCAAAAAATATTTTTTTAATTATTGTTAAAAAATATTTACCTTGATTTTTCTACTAATTGCACTAGCATAATATTACTGTTATGTAAGAATTTATGGTAATTATAAAAACAATATAAATTAATATTACCGAAATAATTTATTTATCTTCAAAATAACCAATTATAATCATTAACAACTTATTTTAGTCCCTATAAAAATATATAATATAAATTAAAATCGATAATGTGATGTTTCGTATTTATCATTTTCCTAAAATAATATAATTATATTAATTAAATTAAGTGGGAATAAATTTCCATATATTAATATCTATGATGTCTTGGGTCAAACACCACTGATCCAATAGGATAAATTAAAGTATTATGGGTATATTTTTTCCTTAAATGAAATTTTTAGTCATATTTTACCCTTATCGAGATAACAAGTATTTACCACGATAACTATTCATAATAATTAAAACTAAAAGGGTTCTATTTCCCAAATTTTAACCGCCTATTTTTATATATTGAATATATTGTTCTATATTCAATTTATTGATCTTTCAAATATTGAATCTATTATTATTTTAATAATAAAAATTAACATGTACAAAAAGAAAATATAATGTCAATTCCGATGGAATTATTTAGATTATGTTTAATAAAATGGATATTATGATAAATTAAAACAAATTAAAAAATATATAATGATAATTTCATATTTCATGGTTTGAATAATATAACTATAGTTCCGTAAAAAACCATCATTTTCCCAATTTACTCTAAAATCTGTCTTTTCAAAAAATGACAAAACAATTACCATAAAACTATTATCAAATAATTATTTGAAAAAATATATCTAAATTTGGATAATATTAATTTAATTTCCCCACACAAAATGAAATAAAAAATCATTTTTTAAGAATTTTGTTTTTTGGATCGTAAAATAAATTTATTCACTTTACTATTCTAATTAAAATAATTACATTAATTATAATTTTTTAAAAAGAATATATAATCAAAATATAAAATTATAATCATTTATCAATGGTGAATAATTTAATTGGTTAAGTTCAAAATACATTGAACACATAAAAATAGTTTAATGAAAAATAATCTTTTAACATCAAAATATTTTATGTTCATTTTAAACCAATGAATAATAAATGTGTGATTTATTATTAATTTTATTTAGGAAAATCTTTCTCTATATATATCATAGTTTCTTTATTCATATTAAAAATATCCAAACCTATGACTAGGTTATAATGGTCATGTTTAAATATTAATTTGTATATAGTATTTCATGATTCATTTAAGCTCATTGTAGTTTGTACCATAGGATATATACTATATTACATAAAGAAAATAAATTCTAAAATCTTGTTTTGTTATAATTATTCACAAATTAAACCACTTTCATAATCATAATCATCCATTAATTAAGGTATATTCATGTTTTATTTAGTACAACCACCTACTTGAACAATGCTATTAAATAATATATTGGATGACTATAAGAACATAAAAAATAATAATATATTATATAAATAAGTAAATAAGGTTTTTATTTTGGTTATATAATATTAAAATTAACATTAGACTCAATAATTATGATGTCACCATTCCTTTGTTAAAAATCATTTAAACATATATATCAAACACTATATCTATAAGAACTATAAAAAACCATAGAATGAAATTATAAGAATAAAAATAGTCATAAATAATAATTTATAGTACCTTTTATAATATTTCAATGATTATATTTTGGAGAATAATGAAGAAAAATATGGGTATTAAAAACTACTCTAAAAAATTTATGATTACTCTAACCTGATGTTGAAGATTGCTAAAAATTAACTATCATACATGTACATAATGATTAAAAATGAAGTTAATAAAAGGTTATAAAAATTAAAAATGTTATAAAATTGGTCATTAAGATATTTATTTTTTTATACAAGAGATTTATTAACTTTAGTGGAAGTCAGAAATTATAGTAATGGTTTCTTGGTCTCGATTATAATTCATTGAGATAATTTATATTTTGGTCTGATTCTTCCTTTAATATGGTATTATTTTGATTTACTCAACATGAATATAATTTTTTATAATAATTATTTTAATTCATGGGATTAAAAATCTAAATCAAGTTACTTTCTTCATTCAACTTTCGATTCAAGTGTTTACCGATTCATAAGGGTAGATTGTCTCTATTATCATTTCCATGAGACATATTTGATATTACACACCATGAATTATTTTATATGGTTTATTAATTTTTTTTTAAATTAATTGTAATCAATATATGCTATATCACTCTATTCAATTTCATTTTATCTCTATCGTGTTCTTTTATTCTTAGATTAGTATTACAGTAATGATTTTTTTATATCAATTTTACTTCATTGATATATAATTTATAGTAAACGGAATTTCCCTTTTCTTATTTTTATATTTTCATGTATTAATATTTTAATACTCTAAAAATATTTTATTGTGTTATTAAACATACAAAAATACAACCATGTTTTATCTTTCCAAACTAACCTCTGTTACAGATATAATTCTTCTTCTAATCTCTTTCCTCTATAAAATCATTGTATTTCATTACTTTGGTTGATGGTTGTTCGCCTACATATCCTATGTCGACTTATGAGGAAATTATTAACTTCAAAATATATCATTACTCCATATTGGGTTAGATTAAGTGATTATTTCATAGAAATCGGTTCCATTCCTTGATTGGAGAAATATTTCCAATTTTTTCCCATTATTTTGATAAAAACGATTATTTATTACAAAGAAAAATGGGTTATTGATTGTATATTTTATTCAAAACATCATATGATTAATTAATAAGACATAATTAATGAAATTTGGGGTATTAAATAGCCCCTCAATTATTTGATATTTCGAACAACACGCACCAGATTAGGTATTTTGGTGTATTCCTTCTTAGAAAAAAATATTTCCTAAACATGGGGTTATGATAGTATGATCATAATGTCTATGATAATTATTTTTTTTCAAAGGGAATATAATTATTTTTCCAACATTATGAATTTAATCACTAAGGAAATAGTTATCATTATTCATGTTTGTATTTTATGATATATCAACCATGGATATGGTATTCCTGTATTTTTATCTCACAGTATAATTGTTATGATTATCTATTTTAGAAAAATTATTTATACTCATATAATTAACACCTGTGGTATTTTATTTGTATATCATATGTTTACCCTTATTGGGAATTTCAAATTAAACATTATTATGTCCCCACTTCCCTCGTATATTAAGAATTTTATTACACATGATAAGTCTGACAGTATAGCTTGAATGGAAATATTGTGGGACATATTGGAGACTTATTATGTGTAACATCCCATGTAAGTAAAAAATAATATATTTTCATATTTATGTCTATTTATGAATTAGATAGTGTTTTAGAGGCGTAAAATGAGAATAAATCCAATCTTAAGCATAGAATTCTCTAATATTTTTAAAAGATTTTTTTACCGCCTTTTGATGGCGAACCATTTTTAAATATATATTTTGACAATTTTTCAAGCTCTATTTGTCAAAATAAACTTATTCATTAGAATCATGACATTGAAATTTACTTTGGATAAATTTTTTGTATTTTTCGGACAATGTTCATTTTTTAATGAATTGTGAAAAATACTGCATTATACATCAAAACTGATTTTTCATCTAATTTAATTATATGGTAATATTATCTTTTTAATTAGTTCTAAAGTTTAATTAGAATATACTTTTACAACTTAATCCAATGATGTTAATTAGAATTAATTTTACTTTGAAAATGTACATAAACAATTTTCAATATTTTGATAGGTATTGTTTCTTAAAGACATGCTATTTGTTTTGAAAACGGGAATTATTTTTAAATTAATTACTGAAATTTATGTGTTTGGAATTTGGTAAAAGGGATTCCATATTTGGAATCAGAAGGTCTAAATTATGTAATTAAGAACTTTTTGTTTTTAGACATTATGAATAGTAACGACGGCAATTATCTTTAATTATCATGATTAATTAGTAATCAGGTAGTTAAGGGTAATAACATAATATCATAATATTATAAAATGACACCAACTTGTGTCCAAATCCTCTTTTCGATTCATGGCCGACCATAGGATACCTTGTGCCAAACTTTGGGACCCCATGGAATCACTTTAGTGTGATAGTGACCTTTTATTATATTATTTTTAAGGAAAGGAAAATATAACCAAAGTATGTATCACCTAAGTAAAAAAATTAGTTTTGTTCATATAAATGATTTCCTAGAATATAAATAGTCATTGGAAAGTTAAAAATATTTCCTACATCATGGTATTTTTTTTATAATTTGTGTACATTAAATAAATAATTTTATTTTTGACACCATGATGATGCAGTGATTACCTCATTAAAGAACGATTTAAACAAAATGACAAGATAAGGTAAAATATAGGATGTGAACTTGTAAAAAACAAATTATATTGGTGTATTTTGAACCCTTATCACCTTATCCTCGAAGTATAACATACTGGGACCTTTAAAATCCGAAAATCATTTCATAATAAAGTAACATTTCAGGACCTTCCAAGAGTGCCCCTCCTCCCTCTTATAAAAGGCCTCCACCTCTACCCCCATACCCACACCTCTCAAGCCCTTGGCTCATCCAAACCCTACTCATATTATCTCTACAGATCCCTCTCTTCATCCTAGAAACCTTACCTAAGGCATAAATATCTTCAATAAACCCTTTTGATTTAACCCAAGGGAGTTACCTGATTTTAAGGTAATGTCTTCTCCTATGTCCTTTTGTTTTATTTTTCTTCTCAAACCCACTAAACTCTTTTTATTCCCTTATTTTGTAAAAACACATGTATCCTAAATATACTAGGATTTTTTTATGAGAATTATTCTAGATACACCTAGACACACCTACATCTAATGATCAAATAACATATTGTTTCTGTGGGTGGCGAATTACTCCCTCACGAAACGATGATTGTTCAATCTTCTTTTAACACCTTTCATGTTGGCCATTGAGATGAAACTATTTTTATATATGATATATATTATGTTTATTTTTACTTTATTATTCTTTATTTTTCTTTTATATCATACCTTTATGGTTTCCATTAGGGGTAAACACGATAATCTCATTAGAGGAAGTGTGGACTACCGCCCCCTCAAAGTGATATGACTCATTAATAACATATGTGGTACGTATAAAGGATGTAGTTAATGATATTATATATGATACTATACTGTAATAATAAAACTACTATGTATAATTATTTTTAAATTTCATTAAATATGATATAGAAATGGAAGTAGCGTTCATCCGAACGTACAGCTTACAGTCTCCATGAACGGTGCATTTCATTCCTTAACTATAAATGTTATGTTCTATTATAAATACATGTATATGCTGTATATATATGATATATATGATATCCAAATCAGGAATATCATTCTGGATATAATTATCCTCTGACCATATGAACAACATGTAATTATAAGAATCCATTTTTGACTTAAGTACCAAATATCGACAAAATGAACATTATTAACTTAAATATTTAAATAATGTTTATAACATGGAAATAATTGATATAAAAGGAATAGTAAACTTTAAAATGGTTCTTAATCAAGTATAAATTAACTTTAGTTTATTATTCAGGAGATTAAATAATGATCGAGTCAAGTCGGACATGAGTTAAGGGACTTCGTCTCAATCTCCTTTCGTTGAGGCATATTTTGTTCTAATACAAGACATTCATTTATACACTTCATAAAACACCTTTTAAATTTCAGTTCATTCAAAGGGAATATTTTTCTATGAAGCATTTTACTAAAAGACAAAAAAGAAGGTTTCTTTTAACATTCGCGTTGATAACGACCGTTTCCGCCGCCGCGAGTATGATTTCATCTTTGGATTCATCAACAAGCAGTAATGTTTTTAAAAATAAATAAATACCATATACTCTTTTATGTATTTTGGTATTGAAAATTGTTTTGATAATATATTTGTTATGTCAATATATTTAAGTGATATATTGTGATTGATGTGTGGAAATGTTTTCTTTCCTTTATAATTGTTTTCTGTGTTATGAATTTATAATGGTACTTGGACATTTGATGGGTGGTTATGTGATAAACCAAATGACGAGTGGTTCCATGAATACCATGACCGGTGGTTACGTTATAACCTCCAAAGAATTTTGTATGGAATTCACCCGTATGGCTATTACATTTAGTGATATGTGAGGAAGTCGACCGTATTGTTATTCCATTTAAGTATGTTTATGTCCCAAGTTACCTTTATATGTTATGTGTTCTTTATATGGGTTTTATGGTAATATTTTGGTTGAAAAAGGGTAAGTAATGATATTTTATTCAGTGAAGAGTATTTACTACTTCATAAAGGTGAAAAGTATTACTTATGTTAATGTATACATAGTTTAATTGTTGTTTTGAAAAACTAACAGTTTTCATTCCTTGTGTATCCCTTAATGATATTTTTATGCTCATCCCTAGTTTTTGAAAAGTTTTTCACGGGACATAATGTGGAATAGGGTCAAGGATGGGATCAAAGAAAATTCATGTTTTCTTAAACATGGAACTAGAAATGACTCTTTTTTTCAAGAGTTCATGTTTTGTAAAAAAAATGGAAACAATGTAGAATGTTCTACTTTGTAATATTTTGAGATGTAATATTTATGTCCTAATTCTCTAAAACTATAAACCTAAAGAGATCATCAATGTGAATTATTCATTTAGTTCAATATTAAGTAAGTTTTAAGGTCGGGTCCTTATAGTTGGTATCAAAGGTTGGTTTCGACAACTTTTGGAGTTAGAAAATTGTTAAATTCATGTACGTAAATTAATTTATGGTATGATTGAAATGATACAGAATTTAAAGATTACCATGTTGCTTCGCCTAAGAAATTTCTGTGTTCAGAATGGTTTTCCACTTAGGCAACAAGGTAGCTAAGTTGTGATGACGTCAGGAGGAATACAACCTTCCCAATCAGCAACCTGAGATGGTCGGAATCGAAACTGAATAGTTTGTTGCAGTTATGGAACAGTTCAATCAGGCAATAAATGGTGGTGGTGTACATGCACGAGATCATCCAGATCAACCACATAGGAACATGTCAGTGGTGGGACATTTCGTGGGGCAACATCCCCCATCATTCAGAGGATATCTATCCTTGTGCTAGTAGAAGGGTTGATTAAAGCACTGGAGAAGATTTTTGATGTCATGGCATGTTCAGAACATCAAAAGGTTAGTCTTGTTGTTTTCCTTTTTGAAGGTGAAGCTGATCAGTGGTGGTCGATGGTGAAAAATATCAGGGATAGTTATGATATAGATGATCTTCTCTAGGATGAATTCAAAGTTATGTTTCATGAGAAATATTTTCCTAAGGTGGTTCGTCTTAGGATGGAAAAACAATTCCTAGAATTGAGTTAGGAGGATGACTCAGTGGAAACTTATGGAGAAAAGTTCACTCAACTGGCAAGGTATGCTCTAAATTTCATATGAGATCTTGATTGTAAAATCAACCATTTTTACTCAGGGTTAAAGCCAAATAATTGAAGGGTTTTATCTTCTCGTGAGTTTAAAAGTTATGAAAAAGTTGTTCTATATGCGGAGAAGGTGGAAATGGAGTTTTTTGATGATCAAGTGTTCTTTGAAAAACAACATAATAAGAGGTCCAGTTGGCAGGAAAAGGGAAATAATTCATCAGAGAAGCCAGGAGGTAAGAAAACCAAATATCTATCCTGTGAGAAGTGTGGTAAAATTCATCCTGGAGAATTTTTATCCAAGTCTATAAAGTGCTTTCGGTGTGGTAAGTCTGTTCATATTGCTCGTAACTATAAGGAAGATGATCAAGAAGGCAATGAAAAGCCAGTGGTAAGATGTTTTAAGTGTAAGGAAATGGGTCATTATGCAAATGAGTGTCTAACAAAGAACTCAACTGAGGGAAATCAGCCATACTACATGTTGAAAGGGGTGGTAAAATCCATTGCAACTACTTCAGCAGATGTTGGGCCATTGAATGAAGTATTATCAGGTACACTTTTTGTTTGTTCAGATTATGCCAATGTGTTGTTTGATTCAGGGTCTACACATTCTTTCTTTTCTGAGAGTTTTTCTAGTAAATTGGGAATTCCATCTCAAGATATGAATCCTGAACTTATGGTAAAAACACATGGAAGAAACGTTGAGACAAAAAGAAATTATAAGAACCTTCCTATCCTTGAGTGCGGAAAGAATCTACTTGCAAACCTTTTTGTTTTGCCTCTAGTAGAGTTTGATGTTATTTTGGGCATGTATTGGCTTTCTGTTTATCATGAAAAGATTGAATGTATAGATAAAGTGGTTTCTTTTCAGAAAGATTTTTAGTTTGTGTACAAGAATGAACCATTGATTTTGATAACATATCAGGATGTTAAGAAACTAGTAAAACATGGAAATGAATTTTACCTTGCACATATTGTTGAAAACAAAGGAACTGTTCAGATTAATGATGTGCCAATGGTAAATGAGTATCTTAATATTTTCCCTGATGAGTTTCCTAGTATTACACATGATCGGGAAATTGAATTTAATGTTGACTTAGTACATGATTCTAATCCAATTTGAAAACCCCCTTATCGAATGGCTCAAGTTGAACTTTTAGAGATAAAGAAGCAATTATAGGAGTTATTAGATAAAGGTTTCATTCGACCCATCACATCACCATGGGGTTCTCTTGTCCTGTTTGTTAAAATGAAATATGGTCCAATGAGACATTTCATTGATTATAGAGCATTGCATAATATCACTGTTAAGAACAAGTATCCTTTTCCTCATATCGATGATTTGTTTGATCAGCTCCAGGGAGCTTAGTATTTTTCGAAGATTGACTTCGGGTCGGGGTACCATTAGTTGAATGTAAAAGAAGCAGGAATTCCAAAGACAGCGTTTCTTACTAGATATGGCCATTATGAATTTTTAGTTATGTCGTTTGGGTTAACCAATGCACCTGTTGTATTCATGGAACTAATGAATAGAATTTTCCATGAGTTCATAGATAAGTTTGTGGTTGTGTTCATTGATGGTATTTTGGTGTTTTCTAATAGTAAAGAGGAGCATGAATGTCATTTAATGGTAATATTGAAAAACTTGAAAGAAACTAAACTGTATGGAAAATTCAGAAAGAGTGAGTTTTGGTTACAAAAAATTTCATTTCTTGGTCACATTGTTTCAAAAAATGGCGTAACTGTTGATCCTGCTAAAACAAAAGTTGTTGAAGAATGGCCAAGACACACAAATATAACTGAGATCCGTAGTTTTCTTGTTTTGGAAGGTTATTACCAGAGGTTTATTGAAAACTTTTCATGGTTATATAGTCTAATGACTAAGTTAACTCTAAAAGGTGTTAAGTTCATCTGGACAAAAGAATGTGATGATTGTTTTCAGGAATTGAAAAGAAGATTGGTGAATGCTCCGGTTTTGGAACTTCCTTTAAGAAATAGTGAGTTTGTTATCTACAGTGATGCTTCATTTAAGGTACTTGGTTGTGTCCTTAAGCATAATGATCAGGTAATTGATTATGCTTCATGTCAGTTGAAAACACATAAGTTAAATTACCCTACACATGATTTTGAATTAGCTTCTGTTGTTTTTGCTCTAAAATTTTGAGGCATCATTTTTATGGATTAAAGTGTGAAATATATACCAATTAAAAAAATTTAAAGTATATATTCACATAGAAATAATTGAACATGAGATAGAGGAGATGGTTGGAAATAATCAACTATTACGATTTTACAATTCATTACCATCCGGGAAAAGCAAATAAAGTAGTTTATTATTTGAGTCAAAAAAGTAATGCTTCATTAACCATGCTTTGTTTGGAACGAGATCCTTTTGTTTTTGAATTGATAAACTTTGGCATAGAATTTTTCTGTGCAGGAAGTTCTTCTATTTTATTTCAAGTGTTAGTGAAATCATCCCTATCAGACTGAATTATGCAAGCGCAGAAGAAAGACAGTGGGTTGTAGAAAAAGGTAGAGATGGTTCAGAAGGTCAAGTTGCCTGAATTTAACATTGATAATGATTGTGTTTTGAGGGTTGGGATGAGATATTGTGTTCCATGGGATTCACAGTTAAAGAATGATTTGTTATGTGAGGCTCATAATTCCCCGTTTTCAGTTCATCCGGGCATTACTAAGATGTACAGAGATCTGCGGGAGTATTACTTGTGGGATGAAATGGAAAGAGATATTGTTGAATTTACTGTGAAGTGTTTGACTTGTTAGAAGGTTAAAGTAGAGTAGTAGTTACCAAAAGGGAATGCATCAGTCATTACCAGTGCAAGAGTAGAAATGGTAAAATATATCCATGGACTTCGTTGTTGGATTACCAAAGAAATATCGAGGTTATAATGCAATCTGTGTTATTGTTGATCGATTAAAAAAATATGCTCATTTCCTTCCTATTCGAGATAATTTCTCTCTAGATCAACATTATCGATTGTATCATAAATAGACAGTCAGGTTACATGGAGTTCCCCTCTCCATTGTATCTAATCGTGATCCCAGGTCTACTTCTATCTTTTGGAAAGGCCTTCAAAAGTCCTTCGGTATAGAATTAAATTTTAGTACAGCTTTTCATCCGCAATCAGATGGGCAGACAGAATGAACAATTCAGACCTTGGAGGATATGTTACATGCTTGCATGATGGATTACTAGGGATGTTGCGACCAACATCTTTCTTTGGTTGTATTTTCTTATAACAACAGTTTTCATTCCAGTATATAGATGGCTCTGTTTGAGGCATTATATGGTAAATTGTGTCGAACTCCAGTTTTTGGGGATGAAGTAGTGGAATAGAAGCTGATGGGACCAGAATTGGTAGAAGAGATGGCAGAAAAAGTTCAGTTGATTTAGAAGCTCATGAGAATAACTTAGAGCAAGCAGAAAAGTTATGCGGATAACCGTAAGAAGGATCTATCTTTCGAGGTAGGTGATCATGTTTTCCTCAAAGTTTCTCCATGGAAAAGTGTGATGCGTTTTAGAAATAAGGTAAAGTTGTGTCTGAGGTTCATTGGACCTTATGAAATCCTAGAGAAATTTGGATCAGTTGCATACATAGTGTCTTTGCCTCCAATTTTCGCCTAGGTACATGATGTTTTTCATGTTTCGATGTTGAGAAAGTATATGCCAGATCCATCTCATGTTTTGAGCCCAGAGGTAGTTCATCTGGAAGAGAATCTCTCTTATGAAGAAAAAATGGTCCATATTCTTGACTATAGAGAGCAAGTGTTGCGGAATAAGGTAATTCATTAGGTGAAGGTTTTATGGAAAAACCATATGGTTGAAGAGGCAACATGGGAATCTGAAAATGTAATGAGGGATAAATACCCCCACTTATTTCATAAGTAATTAAATTTCGGGGATGAAATTTCCTAAAGGGGGGAGGTTTTAACATCCCATGTAAGTAAATAATAACATATTTTCATATATATGTCTACATATGAATTAGATAGTGTTTTAGAGGCTTTAAATGAGAATAAATCCAATCTTAAGCATAGAATTCTCTAATATTTTTAAAAGATTGTTTTACAGCCTTTTGATGGAGAACCATTATTAAATCTATCTTTTGACAATTTTATAAGCTCTATTTGTCAAAAAGAACTTATTCTTTAGAGTCAGGACACTGAAATTTTCTTTGGATAAATTTTTGGTATTTTTCTACCAATGTTCATTTTTTTAATGAATAGTGAAAAATACTACATTATACTTCAAAAATTATTTTTCATCTAATTTAATTATATGGTTAGATTATATTTTTAATTAGTTTTAAAGTTTAATTCGAATATAATTTTACCATTTAATCCAATGGTGGTTATTAAAATTGATTTCACTTTGAAATTGAACATAAAAAATTATCAATCTCTTGATAAATATTGTTTCCTAAAAACACTCTATTTGTTTTGACAACGGGAATTATTTTTAAATTAATTACAGCAATTTATGATTTTGGAATTTGGTAAAATGGATTCCATTTTTGAAATAATAAGGTCCAAATTATGTAATTAAGACCTTTTTTTTTTGACATTATCAATAGTAATGACAACAATTATGTTTAATTATAGTGATTAATTAGAAACCGGGTAGTTAAGGGTAATAAAATAATATCATAATAATATAAAATGACCCAAATTTGTGTCCAAATCCTTTTGTTTAGTCTTGGCCGACCATGGTATGCCTTAATCCAAACTTTGGGACCCCATGGAATCACTTTAGTGTGATAGTGACCTTTTATTATATTATTTTTAAAGAATGGAAAATATAACCAATGTATGTATCACCAAAGTAAAACAAATTTAGTTTTGTTTATATAAATGATCTCTTGGACTAAAAATAGTAATTGGAAAGTTAAAATGATTTCCTACATCATGGTATTTTTTTATAATTTTTATACATTAAATAAATATATTTATTTATGACACCATGATGATGTAGTGATTACCTCATTAATGAACGATTTAAATAAAATGAAAAGATAAGGTAAAATATAAGACTTACACTTGTAAAAAACCTATTGGATGGGTGGATTTCTAACCCTTATCACCTTATCCTAGAATTATATCATTTTGGGACCATTAAAATCCGAAAAGCATTTCATAATAAAGTAACATTTCATGACCTTCCCAGAGTGCCCCTCCTCCCTCTTATAAAAAGCCTCCACCTCTACCCCCTTACCCACAGCTCTCAAGCCCTTGGATCATCCAGAACCATCTCATATTATCTCTCCAAAACCCTCTCTTCATCATAGAAGCCTTACCTAAGGCATATATCTATTCAAGAAACCCTTTTGGTTCACACCAATGGAGTTACCCAATTTAAAGGTAACGTCTTCTCTTATGTCATTTGTTTTATTTTGCTTCTTCAACCCCCTAAACTCTTTTTATTCCATTATTTTGTAACAACAAGAGTATCTTAAATATAATAGGATGTTGTTATGAGAATTATTCTAGAGTAACTTACACACACTTACATATAATTTTTAAAGAACATACTATTTATGTGGGTGGTGAATTACTGCCTCACGAAATGATAATTCTTCAATCTTCTTTTAACACCTTTCAATGTGGATATTAAGATGAAAATATTTTCATATATGATATATATTATTTTTATGTTTACTTTATGCTTCTATATTTTTATTTTCTAGCATACCATTATGGTTTCCATTATGGGTAATCACAATAATCTCATTAGAGGAAGTGCGGACTACCACCCTCTCAAAGTGATATGACTCGTTAATACCATATGTGTTACGTATAAAGGATGGAGTTAATGATATTATATATGATACTATACTAGAATTATAATACTACTATGTATCATTATGTTTTAATTCTATTAAATATGAAATAGAAATGGAAGTAACATTCATGCGTACGTACGGCTTACCGTCTCCATGAACGGTGCATTTCATTTCTTACCTCTAAATGTTATGTACTATTATAAATACTTGTATATGATGGATATATATGATATATATGATATAAAAATCATTAATATCATTCTGGATATAATGAACCTTTGACCACTTGAACAACATGTAATTATAAGAATCCATTTTTGACTTAAGTACGAAATATCGACAAAATGAACATTATTAACTTAATTGATTACATAATGTTTGTAACATGGCAATAAGTGATATAAAAGGAATAATAAACTTTAAAAAGGTTATTAAGCAAGTATACATTTACTTTAGTTTATTATTTATGAGATTAATAACGATCGAGTCAAGTCGTACACGAGGTAAGGGACTTCGTCTAAATCTCCTTTCATTGAGGCATATTTTGTTATAATATTAGTCTTTCTTTTATACGCTGTATAAAACACCTTTGAATTTTCATTTCAGTCAAAGGGAATCTATTTCTATGAATATTTTTACTAAATGAAAAAAAGGAATGTTTATTTTAACATACGTGGTGACAACGACCTTTTCCGCCACCGCGAGTATTATTTAATCATTGGCTTCCTTAATAAGTCGTAATGTTTTTAAAAGTAAATAAATACCATATACTCTGTTATGTATTTTGGTATTGAAAATGGCTTTGATATTGGATTTATTATGTCAATATATTTAAGTAATATATCGTGATTGAAGTGTGGAAATGTTTTCTTTTCTTTATAATTGTTTTATGTGTTATGAATTGATAATGGTACTTGGACATTTGATGGGTTGTTACATGATAAACCAAAAAAAGGGTGGTGCCGTGAATACCAGGATGGGTGGTTACGTTATAACATCCAATGCATTGGTTATAGAAGTTGGCCGTATGGCTATTCCAATTAGTGATATGTGTGGAAGTCGACCGTATGGTTATTCCATTTAAGTATGTTTATTTCCCAAGTTACCTTTATATGTTATGTGTTCTTTATATGGGTTTTATGGTAATCATTTGGTTTAAAAGGGTAAGTAATGATATTTTATTTATTAAAGAGTATTTACTAATTCATAAAGGTGAAAAGTATTACATATGTTAATGTATTCATGGTTTACTTGTTGTTTTGAAAAACTAACAGTTTTCATTCCTTGTGTATCCCTTACTGAGCTTTTTATGCTCATCCCATGTTTTTGAAATGTTTTTCACAGGACATAATTTGGAATAGGGTCAAGGATGGGATCAAAGAAAAGTCATGTTGTCTTAAAAATGGAACTATACATGACTCTTTTTTTCAAGAGTTTATGTTTTGTAAAAAAATGGAAACTGTGTAGAAGTGTCTACTTTGTAATCTTTTGAAATGTAATATTTATTTCCTAATTCTCTAATACTATAAACCTAAAAATATCCTCAATGTGAATTATTCATTTAATTCAATATTAAGTAAGTTTTAAGTTTGGGTCCTTATAGTATGTATTAACTAGATTCTTATATAGTAGTAAAAATTTTGTTCATTGAAAAGGAAGTGGGTTTAGATAGTTCAAATTTTCTCCAAACTCACTAAAAATCTAAGACTAAAAGTTAGTTAAAATGTATGTGACTTAATATTTTTATGATATTGTAATTGTTTAAAAAAAATTGGGTCATTTCAATTCATTTCAAAGTTGGTATATAATGTTGGTGTTTATAAGCACCAGAACTTGAGAGTAGAATTTGGGTTAGTTACACAATATATATGTTACTTATTACTCATACACATTTCATTTAAATATTTCTAAAATATCTAAAATAATTTAATTTCAATGATTCATTTATTTTCCATTCCCTTACAAGAGTTCAATGACTTTTGAATTATTTTCTAGGGAATTCTCAATTTTTTAAACATCCTTTTCCTTTTGTAATATGTCATCAAGAATATCTATAACAAATCCAAGTATATATGTTATTAATTCAACAATAAACTTCTTCACACACATTTAAAATTCATAGTATAAATCTTCAACTGTTCCAATGTGTTCATCCTTCACACACTCTCAACATCATAAAACTTATTTCTTCAAAATGATATTTTAAAATATATTTAAAATATGAAAAATTATCGACTTTGTCATCTTTTAAGGGTGTTTGACCCTTATTATAATTCCTTCAAATTTCCCCCAATCCCTTTGCCTCATTATTCTTTGTTTTTATAGTTTTTATTGAAACTTATCCTTCAATTTTAACAAGGATATAAGTTGAGCTCTCTTTTTGAGTAAATTCATTATACTATTCAAATTTTTATCTTTTGTAAAGATTTATTAAATAAATTGGGAAAAAATAGATCCTTATATAGGAAAACCTATGCTATGATACCACTTATAGATCCTAGTGTATCTTGTAGGTACACTAAAATTGGGGGAATTCATGCACAAAATTGTTACTGAGTTTATACTTTCTTTTCAATTAACCCCACTTACACTCAAATATTCACCTCAGTTAGTAGAAATGGATCTGATATATGCAATAAAAATTTTCATGCACATGTAAGGACTATAATATGAAAACATTATCATATATATATTTTTAAGGGGTTCAGATCCTTATGAAAGAGCTCCTACTTAACATGCCCTATGGTTATTGTGAAATGGATTTTATTACAACTATTTATTTTTATTGATTACATATGATGATAAATTCCTAAAAATGGTTTAGAAATTATTGTATACTTATAGAAATGAATGATTTTGTTATTTATTATGGTGCCACTAATCTTCAGTGATATTTTTTTTCAAAACTCGTGAACAATATATTTTAATTAGATAAATGATGTCCCGGTATAAATTTGATTAAGATCCAATAACTTAAGAAATATTATTTATACTATCCAAATAATATATGTATAAATGACCACACATCAGTTTTTTATATCAACTCGTATTAACTTTTGGTCTTTGACTACCATTATATGATCAATATCAACTATATATTATTAATCCCAATAATCTTTTTTAATATGTAATGGATATGAATTTTAATAAATGTAACTAAAATATTAGAATGATCAATTTAAATTTCTATATGTTACTGTAAGTTTTCTTCTTCCTCAATTCACATCATTTCTTCTCCCCTTTACACAAGTAGGTTCAGTTTTTAATTACTTCCTTTGCTAATCTTTTTTTTCGCAAATAATATTTCCATGAAATCACCTCATAGTGAGATATTTTTATGAAACATGAAACCATTTTGAGTCTCATGTAGATAGTGTATTATGAAGTAATATTCATCTCTTTCTCCGTGAAAGTGAATATGAGTTTCACACTCTATATTATGTATTCTTCATCATGAGAATATATGTGTGATAACTTCTCCTTTACATATGAAACCAATAATAGGATCATATATTTATCTACATTAACAATTTTATATATTATTATCCCACTTATTTTAAACTATAACCTATAAAACTATCATCTTTACACAACCATGTGTGTAAAATGTTATTCTCCTTCACATATATTGAAAGATCACAAATTCTATCCATCATGAAATGTAAACCATGGAATCTATATTCTTTTTCTAATTTATAGAGTTCTCTCAAAAAATCGACATAAAAATCATACTAGGTATCAATATTCAAATTAGATGCTTCCTTATAATTTATCCGAAAATAATATTAATTCAATGATATATGAAATAATCATCCAAAATGAAAATTTTCATACATTAAATGGCATGGACTTCTTAATTCTTAATCCCCATCAAGAAATACCCCACATTTTTTCTACATACTATATAGTCCTGAATTCAGTACATGATTCTAGTCTTCTAATAGTTTATTGATAATCACATGGTGTTATTAATTACCGAGAAACCTTGACACACGGACCACCTGAGATATTATTTACATAGAAACCTAAGAGTATTTTATTATTGTACAATATATATTTCATAAATCCATCATTGAAAACACACCAACAATGTGGATATCATTCTTATAATTCATGATTCTTCATGTAATCCAGGAAAATATTCATCATGGGTACATACTATCGAGTTTAAGAAACCTTCACCCCATACACCTTCCTTTCAGAATTGAAAACCGACCATGATAACTGATTTTATCACATAAAAATATAATAATTTACAAAATCCTCACCACCATGTACTAACCTTACATCATGAAAACATATTGATTTATGACCAAGTGGTATCCTTTATACATTTTCCTCACAATTAGTTCTTATTCATAGAAAATATTCTTGATATTATATATAGAAGTAATGGCATTGAAAATTCCTCTTCTTTATGACTACATTGTATCATCATTATCTAATATCACCTCCATGGTATCCAAACATATTGTCTACCTTGAGACCACCCACATTGCATAAACTCCTTATATGAAACAAATACAAACCTAATGACATCACAAAAAAATAGGCGGATACATTTTATTTTTCCATTTTTTATAGCCACCAAAAGAATTATTTAATAGTGAAAATAATTTTTCACAAACTTTGTAAACATAGGATCATTCTTTCTTCGGAGAAAGGTATATGGTGTGTGATACTTCACATGTTCACGAAATCCAAATCTAATTGGTTAAAAAGGTTTGTGTCAAAAAATCAATACTTTGTCTATAAATTAAAGAGCAGGAACAATACCATGGAAACATAGCCCCTATTATTCTATGATTTTTACCGCTACCTCCTCACATCTTTAGATATTGGATCACTATACCATAGAAAATTAATTCTTCGTATAAAATAGAAGGCTCCTCTTCATGATGATATATTAATCCCTAGCTCCCATAATATTATTTCTCTAATATATTTTAATTTAGTGTAAAATATATTTTAGGTATGATTTCTTGATTTCTCAAATTCTGAAGAACGTTTTTGGATTAATATCATAGAATCTTGAGGAATATGGTTCCTTTCATATCTCACTATGTATTGGGTATATGCATGTGTTTTCCATGAATTTTCTTATTTTTTGGGTTTTAGAAGTTCTTAAAATTCCATTTAGATTCTATGTTGAATTATAGTCTATATTAGAAACTTCTAAACTATGACGGGAGCATATATGAATGGATTTTGGTTTTAGAGACACTAGGTGGCAATATTCCCAAAGGTCATGACCTTGGATTATGTGTAACGATATCTAAACGGTTATTATCCATAATAATAAATACCGAGGGACATAGGATAAGATTTATTATTTTGGTTTAACATATTATGGGGGTCTTGAATCTTGATAGGAAGATCTTGTGGGTGTATAGTCATTGAGCTCGTGTAGGAGTGGTTCTTTAAAGTGTAGGACCTTAGGGATTTTTTTCAGTTGGGTATAAATTCTATGTTCTTAAGACAAGGATTGCAAAGTGTGGGTGGATTCAGATTTCCATTCAATAATTGGCCATCAGAGTTGTTGAAGGGATGATTTATGGAAGAATATAGGGTTTTGACATTATGGTAATGAGTATTTAGTTTTTGTGTTGGATTCCCTATCATTCTACGGGTTTAAGTATGTAGTGATCATGGAATGGATTTCCCCTCAGAAGTGGTACTTTATGGGTAGAAAGCCTTAGGTACATGAAGGGTTTAATCATGGTATTCTTGTATGGTTATGTGTTAAAATTGATCATGGGAATATTTCGTAGAAAAGTGGGTGGTTTTGAGAACTAATGGAATACTAGTGGTATGAGTAATGATAGATCACATCTCATATGACCCTATGGGATGGTTCATGGCTTGGGAGGGTAATTGTGAGTTAGTTTTGTTGAAAATCACTAGTTAATTAGGCTAGTAAACATTTATAGATAAGTATGATCAGGGTGTTAGTCATGGTTTACTGGTAATATACTTATGTCTTTGAAATCATCATTGGTTAATGGATAGGTATCAGTTGTGCATGAGATGATTTTTCAATGAGATTATTACCTGTAATATTTGAGTTGTAAAGTGATTCTCCGTACTAGATTAATAAATGTGGGTTCTGTAATATTCAGATCTATAATGGACTCTGTTTTCTATTCAGATATAAATTTTTAGACCATAATCATGAAAATGATATTCTGGTTGTGGCTTGAGACCTAGGGGTTAGGGTATGGGTTTAGACTTCATGGTTTATCATTTCCCTAATGATATAAGAGGATCATATAAAAGGTTATATAATCCCTAGTTTCTCTCCTATACAGCTCTGGTGGGGATTTTCCAATCCATATTTTTTCTATAATATATTTTGATAATGATGATGTAGTTTGATATAGGAATTTTCATGGGACTTGGGAATCCAGGTTTGGATAGGACACCAACCAGGTGTTTTCCATTATCAATTATTATAATGATCATCATTTTTTGAAATTATTCTCATCTAATCTATAGTCTTAGGTTCATCATTGTCTCTCATTTCCCTTGAAGGGATTTCTATGATCATTGTTCTTCCTATATCATTCATTCCCCTTATTGAAATTCTCATATGCTTGTGTTTAATGATGTTTTTTATTTCCCCAAACAAACTACCAATTAATTTGATTCAATATACATTTTTCATTTCTTATATAGGAATCTTTATGAAATGTGATAATAGGGGTTCTAATATTATCATTGAAAAATGAATGTGGGGTAAGGTTTTGTGGTGTCATCGTAAGAACATCCTGACATAACATGATTTCTTTTGAAATATTTATTGATGCTAATTTATTTTTATTATACATCTATAAACTTTATAGTTTGTTATATATAAGTAACATCACCAATGATTCCCTACTAAATTCATTCCCAAACCCACAAATGGAACATTAGTGCACATTAATATCTTTTATTTGATTTTTAGTTATCATTTTGAATAACGGAATTATCATGAGTAAGTGGATGGTTGTTGTGAGACTATTCCATAGAAGGACTCAGGGGACAGACACCCCAAAAAAATGAAACATGAAATAAACTATAATCATACACTATTGGAGATTGATTACAATTTTTATATTATTTTAAAATGGTTGTAAATTTGGTGTATTTGTTTGGGGTTCTATTAGCCAAGGATAATATCATATTGATATTATCAAGATAATCATAGACCTGTGATGTATGATTTTTCTCATAAATACAATGATCAGGTGGATGTATCTCTTATATAAAGTATGTTTCTCAAGTTTGTATCCATTTTTTAATGTCTTGTAAATTGGTTAGTTATTGTTTTTAGGATATAAATCATCTCTAATAGACATTATATCTAATTGTTTGGGTAGTATGTGATCATAGGATATTGGGAATCAGTTTGTCAATGTTAAATGTTTGTTTAAATATATTGGAAATGAAATAGAAATGTGGGTTCTAGTGGGGGTATCCGGATTTAGAGGTGATACATTTGAATAGTGGGATGAATTTTATCATAAATAAATTAATTATCTGATTACTTGGATCATGTTTCATTACCAAATTTATGATATTTTTTATATTATTTATAGTATAAAGCTATGTATTGAGAATTTACTAAGCTATAGTAGTGTCAAAAGTACGTAGTGGAGTAAACCACTAAATTGGTGTGGTCATTTTGTTTTATGTAGACCTTGAAATAAAATGATTTCATTAAGTAATAATATTTTCAGAAAGGTATTAGGAAAATATTGTGGGTTCAAATATATTATTTCAATTTAAAATCTTATACATACGTTTTCAAGATTGAATTAAGTATTGAAATGGATGGATAATATCTCTAAGAGGACATATAAAGAAACATTTTTCTAGGTAATAAAGTAAAATGGTTGTTGAGCCTTGAAATGAGAGTTAATTATTCCACCAAAAGAATAATTCAGCACCTCAAAAAAAATTAACTTTTGTGTAATTCTTGTGGAGTATGTATGGAAATTTTTTTCTTAGTGTCACACTAAGACTAGGAGGTGTAACTCCTATGTTGTAATGGGGCATCCAACATATTTTATAACCAGTCCATTATGACCAAGATGATAATATTTTTATAATTTCATCATGTTTTGACATATTCCTGAAATGAACATATTTTTATAATTTATTATTCCCTATACTTTATCATTATGGGTTGTGTATGGTAGATGTGTAGTGTTTTTTGAGAGCTGATGTGGTTTGGTTGAGTGTTTTTATCTAAATGGTTGGGGTTGTTCTTTGGTGGGATATCAACTTTTGTTATTGGGTATTAGGTTTTTAATTATATTTCAGATGATGATATGGGTGATCCAATGGTGGGGACCATCCTAAAATTCATTTAGTTCCTCATAATTAGAGTATTAAGTTCATTAAAAAAATAAATAGGATTATGGTTTTGGGAAAAATGTAGGTAATGATTATTTGGTCTATGAAAAAATTTACATTGAGGTGTCGAGTTTTGTATTATGAGTTAATATCATAGTATTCATGTGTCAAATTTATGGAATGTTGGTGGATGGGACATTTGACAAGTATCAAAACACAAAATTAGGTATGGGAATGAAGGTTTCATTGAGTTTGTTTTTTAAATATGATTGATATTTAGTTTGGATAATATAAAATGATTAAAGATAAAATCTTATTGGACTAGACTAGTCCAAGTATTGATGACATATATTCAGTTTGTAATCATAAATGTGCACCGGCATTAAATTATTAATGGTAAATTGTGTAATATTGAATCATCCTAATTTCTTCTTAGTGTTGAGATACACATGGTGTTTCTTTTATAATTACATTCATTGTTATAGGTTTGTGTAATTATGAGGAGATTTGAATTTTGAGTACTATAGTAAGGTTTGTTTGAGAATGGAGGTTTTTTAGAATTTCCAAGGTTATTAAATACTTATTGGGGTTTTTAGATGTTTTCATGTGTTTTAATGGTTTTTGGATGTGTTATGAATAACTGGAGGATTATGTTTTGATATATAATGGGAACATTATTATGGGTGGAACATAATGCCATAGATTAGGGGTTTCACTTGGATGGTTATCAAGTTCATAGGGTATCACCATGAGGATTCTTATCATGAAACAAGAGTGATCATGGTATATTGGTCCTTCCTTGGAGAGATTAATTACATAGTAGAACTTATGTTCTTTCTAAAATTCATCCCTTTGGGGGTTTTGTGTTGTTCCACTATATTTTATGCTACAATAGACCAATTGAAATAAATTAATTAATTAATCTTTAAATATATTTCCCTCCCATAAAATTGGTCACCAAGTCCTAGCACTCAATCCAACCTATCCAAATGTTTTCCCCTCTCACACCAAACTTCATGGGATTCTAAATCACCATATTTTAGTGGATTAATGTGTCATCTAGAGGAGGAAACTCTTGTTGATTATAAGGTAATCCTTAGGTTTCTTCTCACTTTTTCATTCATTTCACCAGTATTTATGTATAAGCCTAGTAATATGTCTTATTTGTTAAAATTGATAGATATTAGGAAAATACAAATTTTTCACGTTGTAATGTCAGACAATTTATCTCATATAAGATTTAATTAGGTGTTAACTTTTATATCTTCCTTTTTTTAGTTATTCATTAGTTTTGCATACATGGGATTTGGAGTGTAGGTTTGTGACTATTTGAATGTTATTAATAGATTACATGTTTAGTGTTAGCCTATGGTAGATCCATTTAGAAGTAGGGTGGACAATATTAAAATACATAGTGGTTTAATAAATTCTTGAAGTAAATTCCTCCCATGGGATTGATCTTGGATTAAGTGCATTGGGATCCAAAGAGGCAATATCCTATGAAATAAATCTTAAAATAATGGGTATGATTTGTTGTGTCTTAGATTAAGGTCCAATTAGTGGTCAACATATTGAGAGCAGGATTTGGTTGATATAAAGTATTAGTGATTGCGTGGAAATAGTTATCCTAAAAAAAGGATCTCTTGGATTATTTTATTTGGTTTTTTATTGTATTTGGAAGATCTTTGGCCTTGGGTTGTAATGGTTGGGTAGACTTGGATTTTATTACTAAAATTGTCCATAGGTATTTCTAAACTAATTATTGATTATATTTGATCGGGTATGGTCCTCTGAGTGTTTGGAATTTAGGTCATGTTTGGGTTTACTTGTGATGCATAGGCTTTGTATTTTTTTTGGTGTTGGGTTTTTATCTACTAGGTTGTGATACCTTATGGTTAGACTAAATTGTGTTCACCTTTCATTATCTAATGGGATTATTTCATAGGGATGTTTCGATATGAATCCTGGGAACATTTTCTAGTACCATACGGTGTTGTTTATGAACTAGTGGTCTATTATCGGTGTCATTAGTGATGAATATTGTGAATTAAGATCCAATGGAATGGTTCATAGCCCGGGATAGGCATCATGAATTGGTGTGGTGAAGTGTTAATAGTAAATTGGGATGGTAAATGAGAACATCAAAGTATATACATCATATTTGGCATGGAATATTTTTTATGAATAAAGTATTTGGTATCCTAAAGTGTTGATATTTAGATATAGGTTACTCATGGGATGATTGTGTCATGATAATGGTCATGATGAGTTATGTTTGATATTTTTAGTGATAATCTCAAGTGGGGCATCAGGTGTGGTTTGTGTCTAGGTGATAGGAAAAATGGGTCTTGTATTTAATGATGGTATATGGGTCATATACTTATTGATGTATATGGTGATGGGGATGTTACCCAAGACCTACAGATTGGGTGTAGATTTAAACCACCCAACTTCTCTTTTCTCCTTTGTCTTGGGAGGATCATGGGTAGAGGGAGATCATCCTAAGTTTCTCTACTATGTTGGTGTGGTGATGATTATCCTTTACTATGATGTTTTTTCTATGATACTTCTTGATGATAATGATGATGAGATAATTTATCATGGGGATTAAAATGGTGCCTAAAAATTAGGGAGTGAAGATTACACCGTCCAGATGTTTGTTATGCCCATGAGATTGGAGGATCATAGTCATGTGATAGGATTCTTAGCTAATCTATATTTTTAGGTTTGGATAAATTTTTCCATTGCCCTAATGGAAATCCTATGAATTGGGTCTTATATCTGTTTTACTATTTGATTCATGGGATTCATATACAAATAGTTCTAGAGACACTTTTCCTTACTATGATGAGTTTTCTACTCACCTTGTTATAAAGATGGTTTCCCTTTAATTTTATGGGATTCGTATGACCTGTAACTACAATGGTTTCTATTTCATAATAATCCATAAAAGGTTGGGTAAGGTGTTATAGTGTCTTGGGTAGCACAAGATAACCTAACATTATTTTTATGTGATTTTTCAAAACATTTTTGTTTTTCTTGTGAATTCATACACAATTTTTTTGTGGAACTTAGGAGAAACCCTATTCGGGGTGAACTAGTGGGGATATTATCAAACCCTACAAATAAACCATGGTGCATATGTGAACCTTAAGTTTTATTGTGAGGTAACATGTTATATAATGAAACTTTCTAGAGTGGTACTAGTGGATTATGTGGCACCCCTAGTTTGGACCATCCGTTAGTTACCTAGTTTTGGTAACGATGACATCTCACCCATAAAATATTCCCCAATAATCAATGGAATGCCTTATTTATAAATAGATTATATGTTGAAAAATACCTAACCATGTTGATCAAAATTGAAATATGAAATCACCAATGAAATCAACAAGAGGAATCTATTTTGTGAGAATTATAAGGGGATAAATATCATATAAGAAAAAGATGTAAAAGTATATATCCTCTAAATTATAAATAAATATCACACAATTTTTTAGAATAGAAATATTCCTCTCTATATACATAAAAAATCTATTTTTAATGGATGATTAAATGTTATAAAAATTTATAAAAAGAAGATATAAGAAATATTTGTTCCTAGAAATACAAAATGTGTTGATATTCATTTCATCTTTTAATTGTTTTGGGGTGGATCATTATAAATTGGAATGATCAAGGATACCTTCATTAATTATTCAAATATAAATCATGTATGTTGTTTTATATTTAGCTAAAACCCTAAATTTTACCACTAACATTTTCACATAAAAAACTACTAACCTTCAATGACAAAATAAAAACATTTTTTCTCAATATTAAGATACTTTACTGAAATATTTATATGTGACTTTAGAGAGACATAAATACAATTACGGCCAATGAAAGATCTAAAATTAATGGAATCCATTTTTAAAATACATACTTTGATAGATGAGGGAAGCGAATTCTTGGAATGTAGGTGATATTATGAAAGTGTATATGTTGATAGTTGGTATGAATTAGTTGGGAATAAATGAAAATCATGAAATTTATAAACAACAAGGTTCTTGTTGTTTGTGATTATGATTAATATTAAGAAGGTATATTTACTAAACTATTGAAATTAAGCATGATTTGGGTATATCATTCACTCAAATTTATATTTTTGTATTTAACATTGAATTAAAAACATAAGTCTAGATGACTAATAAAATTAAATTTTTTATATTCTTATCTTTCAATTCATTTTTAATACTCCCATAAATTTCATATAAAAAGATAACTGAAAACATTTTTATTTTATTTGACTATTTAAAAGTTTAATATAAAAAATGACTCATATTTTTATTTTATTTTTGATTTCAAAAATATATTTTATTGATGTTTAATGGACATACATTAAATAAAGTTTTTAATCAATAGGTGGAAAACCGAATCAAGATAACCCAAATAAAAATAAAATAGATTTTATTCCTTTTTTAAATGATTTCACTAGCTTTTATAAATCCTACATGTTAGTAAATAGGAAGTAGGGCCGAGAATGTATGAATAAAATATATTTATACAAGATTAATATAGAATTCACTAAATCTATATAAGATACTATACATTACAATGAAAATGGAAGAGAAGATCAACTACATAAAACTAAATTAAAATTTTCAATGGATACATCAAATTAATTGAAACTCATATTAGGGTAACGGGTATCATTATAATATTAACTCAGATTTCAAGAATACCCCATATGTTTTTGTATAACATGAACCAATTTAGAATATAAGACATTCTATGTAAGATTAAATGAAAAATTATGTGGGAAATATAATCATACCTAAATATTTCATAATAATATTCAGCATCTATGTAAGAGTAAAACAAGTTTTCAAAATTAAATGATATATGATTTAGAGGTTTATACAAGAATAAACACTTACCGGATATACTCATGTAAGAATCAATACTTCATCATATGTAAAATTTAATTTAACAATTAAGAAAATTTTATTATATAAAGATAAGGCTTTTAGCGCCCATGAATTACCTTGACAAGACAAGTTTATGCTACATACAAATTGTCAGACCATTCCGAGCATATGGTGAAGCAACATTCCATGTGTAATGTTATTTATAGATAGGCGGATGATAGTGGGCACTGAAATTGGTACTCCGTGGAAACATAGGGAAGTAGAAAACACAATTAATCCTCATTATCCACGTGGAATAATCCCCTGAAAAATTTCATATTCACATGGATGCGACCATAGAACCCAATATCATTAAATTGAGTCATTAAACAAAATAAGGTGATGGGGAATAATTATATTGAACTATTATGTGTTCCAGAAATCCCGACATTTTTATTTTCATTTTTTGTTTTAATTTTTCATTTTTTATTCATGCCATCCCATTGTAATCTCTATCTTGATTTTAACGGTCAATTGTTCATTGTTTTAATACTATACGGAATAAAAAATAGATGTATCATTTAATATTGAATACTTTTTTTCTTATTTAATTTTTTTCAGAGTAGCAAGAGTGTATAGTTAAATAGGTTGGATAATAATATTTTCATCCTTTCCATACACTCTATTATTATTCTAGTGATATTTTTTACAATCATTAGTTTCACATATTTATGTATCCAACATTTGGTAAATCCATAATGATTTGGGAGGGAGTGGTTATGTAGTTGTAGACCATGTGTGGTGGTGCTCTTTCTATGGTTAGGCATAATTGAGAATATTTTCTTTGGATTTGTATAGTTGGTTGAGGTATGATTACAGAAAATGGTCTTAAGATGTAAGAATAACCTCAAATATGATTTCCAAGTGTGTTGGATATCAAATTTGAGAAATATGTTTAATTTAGTGATGAATTGTATTAATCCCTTGAACTAAACAAGAATAATATTTGGGAAGAATATTTTAAATAGTGATTAAAATACTCAAGGTAGATATCTAAAGGGTTAAGTACTTTTATTCCAATATTTATTCTCAATTCATACATATATATAATAAAACCAAACACCCCACTGTTTGTAGGTTTTCATTCATTAAAAATATATAAATGTAAGTAGATAAAATAAAAGGTGATTCATTGAGGTCATCATCTTGCATCATTAAGAGATGGACTAAAGGTTTCCATATACTACACACCGTTATGATTATTGAAATATTATTTTGATTAGATCATAATAATACCATATTGAAAGAGTATGTTTTTTTCAAAATTACAACTCATCGATAATAACACTTCGTGTGGTGGTTAGGATTTCCGGATGATATCCCACATCATAGTGGATATTTTCAATCTATGTAAAAATATAATGACTTGTATCTAAAAAAGTATTATCCATATTAATGTATAATTATTAAACTAAAACTATTTTTCCTCAAATAAAATATCCATAGTTTTCCCCCATTAAATTTTTATCTTCTGGGTGTAAATCACACCAAGGATTAAATGAAAATGTTTATGGTTCACCAAGGATTCAGTGCATCATAGTCTGTATATAAATACCTGTGGTTTTTTCTTATTAAGATTTTTCACTTTGGGAATCAAATTATATGTTTTACATCCAAAAATGTTTTTGGTTTATTTAATTTTAATGGAAATTACTTTTTATTAAAAAACTCAAAAAAAACACTAGTATAGTCCCAAGAGACCGCTCCAAATCTAATGGGGGATTTAAACTGTACCCAAACAATTAGTATATGTGAACTAATTCAAAATTTATTTTCATGGTAAATAAGATAGAGTGTTTATAAATTATCAAATAATAACAAATATTGATTTATGACATGTTCATAAATTAGAATAAAAATTCCTATATCAGAGGTCCTTATTTTAAAATTTTTTGATTTATAGTTTATTAATGTTTTCAGATAAAATATGAAAAATAATATATTTATAAATTATTTCAATAAAATATCACATATTTTTAATTTCAATAAGTTCATAATATATTTTATGTAAATTAAGAATATGAAAGATTTCATATTGAAATAATTATAAAATATCCATATTTATTTTTATTATGGAATGTCCATAAATAAATTTTAATTATAAATTGATTATAAGTATTTATTTTATAAAATATTGAGAAATTTTTTATATCATGTAAAAATATGTTGAATATTCAACCATATATTTTATCCCCTTCACTATCAAAGAATATAAGTTTATGTGTTATAAATAGTAATACACTTTAGTACGTGGTGTTAAACTGCATCTTTAAAATTACATACATGCAGTTAAGGAGTTACATGTTAGGTATGCTAAGTGGTTATGTTTTATTTTTCCTTCAATATGTGTTTTTATAGAGTTATGACCATTAATTTGTAGAAACATTATAATTTACACATTTTAGGTTTTTAAAATCTAATATATTTTTGTTTACTCTTGAGTATTGAAAAATATGTTTGGGGAATTTTTCATGGACTACTCACTAGCCTGGGAACATAAGGTCCATCTAGAAAAGTAGGGGTTGTGTAATTTTCACACCATGCTTACTCTTTTGATGATTTATAATTTTTATTATTCAATGTATTTAAAATTATAGGTTTCATGTACCTTATCTCCTTTATACATATAAATATATTTAAATATAGTAACCCTATAATTTAGTTTAGTATAATAACTTATGAGTACATTAAATATTAACACAAAAATATGGATTGAATATAATGATTTTATAGAAAATATGGTGATTCGAAACTAATTTATTAGTAAAATGCATACATGTAAAGGAAATACATTATATAAAATAGTGAGAAATTTAAATACCTTTT
Source organism: Viscum album (assembly GCA_963277665.1). Classification (NCBI taxonomy): domain Eukaryota; kingdom Viridiplantae; phylum Streptophyta; class Magnoliopsida; order Santalales; family Viscaceae; genus Viscum; species Viscum album. Next base: position 288,304,236 of record OY728127.1, on the reverse strand, counting down.
AAAATAAAAAGTGTTATATTTCGTCCAATGAAAACTCTTGTCAATGCATTGATCATCCAAATGGGTAGGTCAGGAAAAATCTTACTTCCCATGGATTATCTTATGTAAGGAAAATAAGATATATGTTACCCAAATTTCTAGGTTAAAATTCTTAGTATATGTTAGGGTTACACTTAGTTATTAATCTCTAACCATTATAATGCTAGAGAAATGCAGTTGAGTTTATCCATATGGTGGATTTTGGAAAATACTTGTCCACTCAACTATCAAAGACTCATATTTCATATTATTTACAAGATTATCTATCATATATGGTCATCGATTATGTTGTAAACATAGTCTGGATATATCATGACGAAAAATGAATATTTCCCACTAGTGGATATGATATAACTTAAATGTTGTCTTTTAGATGGGGTAATTATTTTAGTGGGACCATGTTTAATAAAATTCTATATTAAAAAAATTTAAAAAATATGATACTCACGTTATTAAAGCTTTTATTATAGATAAAATTTTATCATTATCATCAAACATGAAATTTAGATCAATAGTAGAGAAAGGAAATATTAATATAATAAAATTCTTATAATTATATAAGAAATTAATAATCATTATTTTTAAAGACAAAAAATTCTATGTGATAGATATATACCTTCCCTAAAAAATAATTTTAATTTTTTGTAATAAAAAAATATATAATTTTAAGAAAGGTAAGAGTAGATTCATTTTAAAATGTCTCAAGAATGTTTTTTACTAAAAATATGACTATAGATATATTAGTTTATACTCGTATATACAATTTGATTTAGTATTTAAAGGGATTATAGTGAATGGAGTTATCCATTAAGAGTTTTTTTGGAAATTTAATTCATTATAGAATTAATATGAAAAAGGATATAATTATAATAATAATTTTGAATAATGTTTAGTTGATCAACTAATTTTGTTGAGGATAGTTAATCAATACATGGTATATTCAAGTTCTTATTATTTATTGTGAGTATAGATGTCACACCCACTGTTTTTAAATTACTTATTTTATTAATTTTTCTGGGCATCGAGTAGTCCAGGTTGAAGCTCAACATAATTTTTTCAAGTACTTAATTAGAAATGTGTGTTTTAGCCTTGAATGTGTCTAGTGAACTGTTGTTGAAGGCATGTAACCTCACCTGGGTCACAACACAACCTCACCCATTTAACCATATGACCTGCTAATGTTCAATTAATTAAATAAAATGAATTATTAAAGAAACAAAATAAAAATGAGAAGTTAACCAAAAAACTATAATTAATGGATTGTTTTAATGATAATAATATTATTATTATTATTATTATTTTAGGATGTTATTGTCATTATTATTATCATTATTATCATAATTGTTTAAATTTTATATTTTATTTTATTGTCATCAATTGAGTTTTATTATTTCATTTATTATTATCATTATTATTCTAATTTTAGTTTTCTATTATTATAGGTTTTATTTTAGTTTTATTGTTGTTTTTTCTTTCCATGTGGTGTTAGGGTTTCCTCTTTTTTTTCAGGCTGCACCCCCTTCTCCCCCATAGCCCCTACGTACCACACTCCCCACCCCATGCCCAGTCACTCATCTCCCATCCCTTTAGCCCCATCGCGCTACCCCATTATCCCCTATGGCCCCTCCTCTGTCCACCACACCCCACCACAACATTCCCTCTCTTTCCATATGACAAGCCTTACACCGCCCCGGCTTTCAGGGCCACCCCAACCTCCTGTCCATCCCACTGCACAGCCTCCATCTACCCTGCTGATTCCATGCTCCCCACTAGCTCCACTTTCCAACCTCTCCCCCGGACACCCATCGTCGCACCCAGCTTCTCCCCGCTCAAGGCCCTCGAGCTTCCTTTCGTTCGGCATCACCAGCCTGCGCCTAACCCCCTTGCTCAATGTTTTCCTCCCATCCGGCCACCCCCTTCTTCATCCATCCCACTCGTTGCCTCCCACTCCATCCGTCTGGTCACCCCACACCCCTACTAACTGTGTGCAGCCCCTTAGTCATGCCCTCTTCCATTTTGGGAAGACCCCAGCCGGATTTATCTATCATGAATCACTTTTTGCACCCCACGTCTTTCTTAAATAGACCCCAATATCCCTACCACAAGTGAGTTTTATTTTAATTAGTTGTTTCTTCCTTTTGGGGGTTGTTGGGTTAGTTTTTTAGGTTGTCATCGGTTTGATTTTGAAGAAAAGGGTTTGATATTTTGATTTTAGGACTTACACGTGTTTTTTGAGTTATGTGTGATGTGTAATTGTATTTTCACATTGAATAATATAGTCTTGTCATTTATATGTGTGTGGCTATATAAATTCTTGGTAGTGTTAAATTAATTGTTTGTTTAGTGAGAATTTAGTTTTAGAAAAAAGTGTGATCAAAATTTATTTTTTAACGAGTTTCATTATATGAATTGGTATATTTAATTTTGAAAATGGTTTTAGAGTATTTTATAAGTTACTTAATGGTTTATTTAAATTTTTTGATGGATGAAAACACATTTTTGTATTGTTAGCACGTGTGGTCAAATTTTAAAAAGGGTTTCAGGAGCACTTTTGGTGTAAAACATTGGTCTGTTTAGTTAATGTGTTTTATAAACGATTATAGTGGATTATAAATTTATTTTAAAAGATGAAAAATGATTTTTAGAAGTATTTTCGTGCTTATGTGTTGGGTTTGGATTCTATAAAAAATGGCTATATTGTGCGGGGGGTGAAAAACCCCTTTATCAATGGTTTTGTTATGTTTATGGCTTAAGAAGTTTTCTTAATGGGAATCAAGTGTGTTTTTATTGTGTAATCATTTTCTTATTATTTTTAAGTGTTTCATAAATTTTTTAACTAGATTTATGAAATTATATGTAGAGTATGAGAGTTTTATTTGATATGGTTAAATGTGAGTTACGTTTTTAAAGGAACAGTTATATGTTAAACTGGGCATTTTTCATGTGCAAACACTTATTGTGCTATTTTTAAATTTTCTTTTAATTGCTAAAACAATTTATCAATTCATTCAAGTGATGTGAATTATGTTTTGAAATGATTTATGTGTGCATGTGTTTTTAAAATGGTTTTTGGGTATGCAAGTGGTGGCTTTTTGTGTAATGTATTGATGGGTTTGTGATATGAAAAACAATATACTATGTGAATGTGGAACCTGATTGAGAACAAGGAAAAAACCCAGGGTATCAAGGCGGGCAGACTGGAACTAATGTGGTAGTGATCTGGAGGGGTATCGTCCATGTTTAACGTAGCTGGATTGAAGATTGCAACACTAACTAAACATATGAATGACTGAGGGATGTGGTTTCCAATCCACATTTACTGAGGTTCGTGGTTTCTAAGCCATGTTTACTGAGGGTCATGGTTTCTAATCCATGCTTCACCAAGCCACGAGGTTCTAGGGTCCAACTTGAGCTAGATGAACCTTAGGGGATTTACCCATAGTGATATACCATTCATGATGCGGTACCTTACATGGGCATATAGAGGACCACTTGAGATTGTGCGTGTTCTTTAAAAAAATTCCCTTCCATTTTAATGTATTATTTTTTTATATGGTTTTTCATTCAGTTCTCATTTCTTTTCACTGTTAGCTTTTAAATTTCTTCCTTAAAATCATTTTATAAGTATGGTTTTAAATAAGCATGTTAAATTACCTTTTTGATGTTATGGCATGGAACCTTTTTATTGGGTGGTATCCTACCGGGCATTCAGATCACACCCTACATACAACTTTGGGTGTATGTAGATGTTGTCCTTTGTGTATTCTAGGTTGGGGAATTGTGCTTAGTAACGGTGGTTCAGGTTGTCGACAGTTTTCCCATGTTGTGCTAATGATGGTGGTTTGAGGAGGTGGCACCTCATGTTGCATGAAGGTGAGAATACATGTTTTAGTTTTCTTGTAATTGATGTCTTCTTGGTGTTTTGGGTTGAATTGTAAACCTTATGTTTGGTCAAATGTTAAGGGATTTTTTGGTTCTGTTTTCTAGATTTTTTTAATTTATCTTGTTAGATATTTTTCATGTATTTTATTTCAGGTAAATCATTCTTGAATGTTTTTCTTGATACCCAAGAACTTGTGCTAGCCCGTGGGGAATGGGAATTCCCTTCGGGTCTTTTCACGGAATGGGTTGGGCGCCGGGTCGGATGGCGACCCAGCCCGGTTCGTTAAAAAATTATATCAGAGAAGGTTTGATCTCTTGGGTCAATTTATTTTGGAATAGAGTCTGGGTAGACAAAAGTTAAGGGTGTTGGGACTCAACGTTCTAGCTATGTGCAAGGTGCCTGGCTAGCACACCTCATGGCAGGACTCAAGTTACTAGGTTAGGTTGAGGTTTGTCTGAATTGTTGGTCCTTGTGGTTAATCCTGTCTAGGAGAAATGAAAAGGGAGTGGGGTTAGTGGTCCTAAAGAGCTCGTAGGGTCTGGGATGCCATTTGGAGTCGGGGTTGCTATCCTAGAATACTCTCTGTGGCGGTGGTGCGATTGGTGTTTGGCTACCCGCCATATGTCTCAGTCACCCACTGACCTTAGTTTCCTCTTACGTCATTCTTCGCCTCTTTTTTTGGATTTGTAAAAATCTTGTTTTTAAGTATAAATGATTTGGTCTTGGGAAATGTTTCGAAATAAAGATATTTAAATATAAAATGATGTGTAAGGTTTAAAAAGTGTGTTCTGAGTGTTAGGTTTTGAAATAATGGAATGTTCTGGTTCTAATTCTTTGTGTTCTCATGGGAAACCACATGCATGAGTGTATATGGAAAGAGAAATGGTTAATGGAACATGCGGATGGCTGCCTTGATGGACATGTGGTGGGATTCGGTGTGGCACAGGAACACGAATGTGTGCGACCCATGGGACACCATTGGTGTTTTTGCAACCCAGCTACATTGATTTTCAATAAAAATTGTTAAAAGAATAAAAAATTGGTGTTTTAATAACTGGTGATTTTGTGGTGTGTCCTTTTGTTTTGGAAATGTTGGATGTGAGACATTTCAAGAAGAGAATCCTTTTTGACTGATTTTTGTTTTGAGTTGGAATTCATATTGGTATGTTGGTGTGAGAGTGTGTGGTTAATGGATTCTTCTAAAAAGTGCTTCAGGAACCCCTTTTAGTGGTTTCCCTTGCAGAGTTAGTTTTCACTTTTAGTATGTTTTGATCATTAGACTAGTTTGACTGGATCTATGATTTTATTTATTTAAGTGTACACCCCCATAAATCATTAACATGATATTGTTGTGTGGCCATGGGTAATTCCTCATTTGTTGTCCCTCTAGTTGATTAGTGTAAGGACTCTCCCTTTTTAGTGATCATGCTAAGTCTATCTCTTTTTCCTTTTCGGTTAAGCGGATCATCTCACAGCGGTATGACAAATGTGAGGGGAGTTGAAGGGAGTTTTTGTCTCTTTGAGTTGTCTATGTATTTGGATATGAAGTTTGAAACTTTTTCATATGAAGTTCCCCTAGAAATGGTGAAAGAAATTCCATTGGGGAAGGTTGAAGGAAGTTCAGAGTTATTAGTGTTAACCGGTGTCTTGAAGGGATTTTTAGTACTTTCATCAGCTCCAATGGTCATGTTTGGTGATGTCTTGTAGTGTGGGTTCTCTTCGAATTGCAAAGGTGGATTACATAAAACCCTCTGAGAATCCATATTTTCATAGGAGTGTGTCCTCCTATTAGGGAGTTCTAATCTTTCTATTCAAAGGGGATTGTTTGTCATGCATCTTTCATTCTTATGTTTATTATTTAAGGTTGAAGAGGTGTTGCATGCATATCAACTAAACCCATGTCCTAGTAGATGAACCACAAGGGAGTAGTTAGATGTCGGAGTGTGTTGTGTCTGATGGTGTTGTCTTGATTGAAGTATGTTTGCTTGTGGCACTAGGAAAAGGAGAATCTTTGTTTGGGAGTATTCAATTCCTAACTGTACGACAGGAAATTCTTCAAACATCAGGGCTCCATCCATAGGCCTCGGAGTGAAGGTGGCATGTGGTAAGGAAACTCAAATGTGTATCGGGCCCCGACATTATTTTTTCATCATTTTTTAAGGTCAAAGTTGTTTAAATTATTTTCTGTGGTTGTTCCAATAAGATCATCTGTTTGGGTGTGTGGGGTTTTCCATTGGAAATAAGATGGCATTTTCGTCTCATTACCTTAATGTTCTGGGGGTTCTGTCCGACAGAATGTAGTTTCTTTTACTGCTCCTTATGGGGTCTGTTGGGTAAATTGGTCTCAAAGTTTAATAGTGCACACACAGGTATATGGAAATGTTGGTTTTTCTAGGGTCATGGTTTTGATGCCATGGTAGTTGGGCCCTCTATCCCCACCCCTTTTGGTGGGGTGTTTGGTCACTAAAAGGAAAATTTTTAAGTTTGTGTATCTTCGGGAAGTTCTAATGGTGGGAAGACCCATGGTGGGTCTCGCCCAGATGTCTCTGAAGCGAGTCAATGTTTGAATTCTTCATAATGGGGGGATCCCACTTTTCCCTCCTCGTGTCGTTTTTCTAGTCTCGTCTCAGGCGTTGGTAAGTTTCTAATGGTGGGGAGCCCCTTCGGGATTTTCCCAGTTAGCCTTTTAGTTATGTTCATAGAGATGTCTTGGTGGTACGTGATAAGATTATTCAATGGACGTGGTTGGTCTTGTTTGATCATTCCAGTCAAACTATGTGGTTTTTGTTCATTGGTGCTCGAAGTGTTTCAGTTTTTGAAGTTGGTTTCCATGGGTGAAAGAGTTCTTATCCTTGATTAATCAACTGGAGGTGTTCTAGATTTTTGCAGTGGGAGACACATATCAGATATTCTTTTACAAGTTACTTATGTTTTTCATTTAAGTCACTTTCTCTGATCATGCTGATTTTGCCTCTTTTCACTTGTTTTTTCTGGAGGATCCTCTTTGAATCATAAGGGGTGTATCGTTTTCTACTTTGGGTCTCAACCTTAGTTTTGGCTTTCCGGGGACCGAAAGATTTATAGTGGGGAAAATTTTTACACCCATTGTTTTTAAATTATTTATTTTATTATTTTTTCTGGGAATTTGGTAGTATGGGTTGAAGCCTGACTTAAATTCTTTGAGTACTTAATTAAAAATGAGTGTTTTGGGCTTGACTGCATCCATCGCGCCGTGGTTGAAGTCGTTCAACCTTGCCTGGGTCGTCGCGCGACCTCACCATGTTCACCACATGACCTATTGATGTTCAATTAATTAAATAAAATGAATTAGTAAATAAACAAAATAAAAACGAGAAGTGAAACAAAAAAAACAAATTTAATGGATTTTTTTAATGATAATATTATTATTACTATTATTTTAGGATGTTATTATCATTATTATTATCATTATTATCATAATTTTTATAATTTTTATTTTATTTTATTGTCATCAATTGAGTTTTATTATTTTATTTTTTGTTATCATAATTATTCAAATTTTAGTTTATTATTATTATTAGTTTTATTTTAGTTTTATTTCTGTTTTATTATCGTTTTTTTCTATTTTCTAATGGTGTTTGGGTTTCCTGTTTTTTTCAGGCTGCAACCCCTTCTCGCCCATAGCCCCTAAGCACCGCACTCCCCACCCCATGCCCAGCAGCTCATCTCCCATCCATTCATCCCCATAGAGCTACCCCCTTATTCCTCATGGACTCTCCTCAGTCTGCGACACCCCACCTCAGCGGCCCCTCTCTTTCCATCTGGTGAGCCCCGCACTACCGACTTCCACCGCCACCCAAACATTCTGGCCAGCCAACTACACAACCTCCTACTACTCGGATGATGCACCACCCCTGCTGGCTCGACAGTCCGGCCTCTCCCCCGTACACTCGCCCTCGCGCCCAGCTTCTCCCCACTCGAGGGATTCGACCCACCTTCTGTCTGGTAGAACCCACTTGTGTCGCACCCCCTTGCTTAATGGTTTCCTCCGATCTAGACACCCCCTTCCTCATTCAGCCGACTCACTGCCTCCCGCCCCATTTTTCTGGTCACCCCACACCCATACTACTTGCGCGTATCCCCTTGGTCACACCCTCTTCCCTTCCAGAATGTCCTTGGTCAGATTGTTCTGGCGTAAATCACTTCTGGAATCCCTCATCTTTCTCAGATATCCCCCAATGTCCCTATGAGAGATGCATTTTATTTTGATTAGTATTTTCTTCATTTTGGGGTTGTCTGGTTGGTTTTTTAGGTTTCAGTCAGTTCGATTTTGATGAAAAGTGTTTGATATTTTGATTTTAGGACTTACACGTGTCATTTGAGCTATGCAGGATGTGCAGTTGTCTTTTCACACTAATTTTGCAGAGTTGCTATAGACTGGTAGGTGCTTCCTTGCCCTTACATTTATTAGGTAATTTAATTTGTATATTTTGTTAATTTTAACATGTTTTATGCTTTAATTAAATGGTGTGAACCATGTTATAGATTTTTTTGGAATACTCGTTTGATGAAATTTTGCTTTAATGAATAATATAGTCTAGTCATTTATATGTGTGTGGATGTATAAATGCTATGAAGTGTTAAATGAATTGTTTGAGAAGTGAGAATGTAGTTTTAGAAAAAAAAGTGTGATCTGAATCTGGTTTGAAATGAGTTTCTTCATAGGAATTGGTATGTTTAATTTTGATAATGGTTTTAGTGTGTTTTATAAGTTATTTAATTATTTATTTAAATTGTTCTGATGGTGAAGAACACATTTTTATATTTTTAGGATGTGAAGTCAAATTTTAAAGAGGGTTTCGTGTGCACTTTTTGTGTAAAACTATGGTGTGTTTAGTGAATGTGTTTTATAAACTGTTATAGTCGATTTTCAAATTAGGTTGAAAGATGAAAAATATGTTTTTCAAGGATTGTAAATCTTATGTGCTGGGTTTAGATTCTATAAGAAAAATGGTTATATTGTGCAGGTGGTGTGAACCCCCTTTTTAAATGGTTTCATTATGTTTATGGATTAGAAAGGTTATTTTAATGGAAATGGGTGTGTTTTTCTTGTATAAAACTTTTCTTGTTAATTTTAAGTGTTTCAGAAATAGTTTTACTATATTTATTAAATTATATGTGGAGTATAAGAGTTGTATTAGATAGGGTTAAATGTGCGTTAAGATTTAAATGGGACTCTTATATGTGAAACTGGGCATTTTCATGTGAAAAACCTTCTTGTGTTATTTAGAAATGTTCTTTAAATTGCTTAAACAATTTATCAATTCATAAAAGTGTTTCGAATTATGTTGTGAAATGATTTTTGTGTTTGTGTGTTTTAAAAATAGTGTTTGGGTATGCAAGTGTTGGATTTTGTGTGTAATGTCTTGTTTGGTTTGTGATATGAGAAAGAGATATACTATGTGAATGTGGAACTTGATTGACCACAAGGGAAAAACCCTGGGTATCTAGGTGGGTGGACTAGAACTAGTGAGCTTGTGATCCGAAGGGGTATTTTCCCAGTTTCACTTTGCAGGATTGACAATTTCAACACTAACTAAACATATGAATGATTGAGGGTCGTGGTTTGTAAACCACATTTACTAAGGGTCTTGGTTTCTAAGCCACATTTACAAAGGGTCATGGTTTCTAGGCCACTCTTCACCGAGACACGATGTTATAGGGTCCCACTCAAGTAAGATGAACCTTAGGGGATTTACCTAGAGTGCTCTACTATTCCTGATGTGGTACCTTCCATCGGCATATAGAGGACCACTGGAGAATGTTCATGTTCTTTATGAATTTTTCTCTTCCATTTTAAAGTAGTATTTGTGAAATGGTTTTTCTTTTAGTTCTCTTTTAATTTCACTTTTATCTTTTAAATGTTTTCCTCAAAAGAATTTTATAAGTATAGTTTTAAATAAGCATGTTAAATTATCTTTTTGATGTTTTGGCATGGAACCTTTTTACTGGGTGGTATCCTACTGTACATTTGTATCACACCCTACATACACCTTTGGGTTTATGTAGATATTTTACATTATGTATTCCAGGTTTTGGCATCATGCTTAGTGACAGTGGTTCGGTTTGTTGATGGTTTTCATGTGTAGGTCTGATGGTGCTAGTTTGACGAGGCGGATCCTCATTTGGAACTAAGGTGAGAATAGATGTGTTAGTTTTCTTTTCATTGATATCTTCTTGGAGTCTTACGTTTAATTGTAAACCTTATGTTTGGTCTAATGTTAAGGGATTGTTTGGTTCTATTTTCTAGATTTTTTTTGTTTATCTTGTCTATTGTTTTTTATGTATTTTATTTCAGGTAAAATATTCCTTCATGTTATTCTTGATACTCGGGCACTTGTGCCAGCCCATGGGGATCGGTAACGCCCTTTAGGTCTTATTGTGGACTGATTCGGGTGTTTATTCGGATGGCAACATGACCTTGTAAATGAAAATATATGTATAAATGACTATAATAAAATTATTGTGAGGTCCGGTTGTAATAATTCATGGTTTGGACCAGCTAAACATTTCAAGGAAATTTGACCTTTTCCATTTAGTGGATGGTTCATTCCTTATAATAAGATTCAAAATGTAAATATGATCTTTGGAACTCTTTAATGTGTCATTTTGGAACTCCGTTAGATCCTTTAGAGGTTACATGGGAGACCCATTGAGTGTTGGGAGCATCAGGCCTTTGAAACTCAAATCCATATGGAATGTAAAAGGGTGCACTGTTTTTTTTTGAAACCATACGGCCCAATGGGTGAAACCATGTGCCTAATCTAGTGGATTTAGAGGCCCTTCATTGTTTTTTCTAACCATTTTTTGAGGATCTGCATGGCTGTAGTGTTTTTTTAGGACCCTTGAAAGATGGTAAGTGCATGGTTTGTGCACAGTTTCCCAAACCATGTGAATGAACTGTGTGATCCCCCCTCTTATACAATGTCTCATGAATGATGGGTGAATGATTTTTCCATCCATATTGACAAAACATGTGTCTCATTAAAGGGATTTAAATACCCATTTTTTTCTTACACCCTTTTATATAATTTCCTCATCTTCGTCCCCACTTACCCATGCACAACAACCACAAATGGATCTCTTATATCCTCTCTTAGGTATGGAGTTATTTTCATCTTACGATGTCTATTTCGAGCATTGTCGGGTGTGTTGGATTGATAATAGTAATTATATTAATCTATATTCGTCCTTTCTTCATTTATCTCCTCAAATTATATTTTATTTTGGTCTAAGATAATTCACACACTTTTCTAGGAATTCGTCTATTTCATTAATTTCTCTCAAACTGCCTCTATTCGTGATTCGATATTGGATTATTTGACCATCCAAGGTATAAGTTTGGTGGTATATATTTTCCCATCACATTTTGTTGAATTATAAATTTTATGGTTGTGTTGTACACCCAATTCTTTAGCATTTACCTTTTAATTATGGACCTAAATGTGTAGGACCTAACTACATGAACTAAATACTTGTTCCTATTAAATTTCATAGCTGGAGTTTATTATCTTCAACATGGATCACACCCTTAGGGTGTGTTCTTTAAATTTGTTCTTTATTAATCAATTTTTATCTAATAAAACCACCTATTGAGGTTTCATATCTTTAAAAATGATAATGGATTACTTAAATGGATTTCTTGAGATATGGAACGGTAGACTCCTTTCCTTTTTTACTCCCTTTTGAATAAACCACCTCCTAATTAGTTTTTGTTTGGGTTATATTTAAAATTAATAATTTTGAATTAAATGTAAATTGATTTGGGAAGACCTTGTCATGTGACCTTTAGTTAATGGATAATTTATCCTTAAGAAATTAATATAATTGATAAATTTTTAATGCGTGATTTAGTACATAGAATTCATTATTATTTAATTAAATTGATAAATGGAAATGGCCCCTCTTATGTGTACTTGATTATGATAAGTCGTTCTTGTGGAATTATCCATCTCTTGTTAATTAAAATGACATGTGGCATGTGTATAGTCATTCCATCCTTTATATTTATAAATGGACTATATTATTATCATGGATGAACACATATCCTAATTTAAATGTTCAGTGAATTATTTTAAGAGGATCCACTATGCATTGAGTTATTCGGGTTTCTAATATACAGAATGTAGGGCTATGGGATCAAAGTGAAATTGGATTACATGAAATTTCTTGATGATAAAAGGTACCTAGAGTAGGGTTGATGTCTATAATGTGTCAGAACACCTTGGAAAAATATCTGGAATGGGGTCTACATCACTTTGGTTGTATGGAATGATGTCCCCACCCCCTCATTAACATGTTAAGTATGACCCTACTCATTATTAGTTAAGATAATCCACAAGGTGTCCTAAATTCATCATGTTACTCGGCATGGAATCCAAAATTTATTCTGATCCTGGGGCATGATAACCCTTCTTTGTTATTACGAGACGTTTTTTGTAATTATGGGCATTATCCTATATGGAAACCTAAGTTATTCCCCAGGTCCTATATAATACTATGTATCCATATATAATTCCATAGACATTCCAATTTTTATATATCATATATATATATATATATATTATTCTTCTGAGACATTTCGGCTTAGGTCGAAGCAGGTATGGTGAACCAGTTATCCTTTCAGAATGTGAGATCTACTTGGTTAATTTTATTTTCTTATTTATTTCGTAACCAGTAATACCTGAAAATTGTTTTACTTTTCATTCATGGAATATATTATTCTTTAGAAATAGTTGGCGGTGAACTGTTGATTATATATGACAACATCATCGGGCCATCATTATACCAGGGTACCTAGCCATACCCCATTTGGATAGGTTCTTAGATTATTTCTTATTTTGTGTATTGTATAAGGGAGATTAGGAGAACAGTACTAAGCTAGTACTCCGGATGCAAACAGAGGTCACCCTAGAAGTTTCTAATTATTTTTCCAAGTTCATGTATTGTGTCATATATACCAACTATGTTTTTGTTACTTTATTTTTTAGCATCATATAGACATGTTTTAGTGTTTTATTTTTCATTGTCCATGCTTATTCGTTCTATTATATTCTTCCACTACTTTTCACTTATTATTACTACTTCCATTGTTTTCTATTGACTCTTTATTAATATACCATTTTTATACTCTTTTAATGAGGTTATATTTTCCCCAACATGCCACTATTATACCTTCACTATTATTTGGTAGAATCTGGAATATGGGGAGGCACATTTGATGCCCTATAGTGACATTTTGGATACTAGTTTTCTATTCAATGGGTTTGATTTAATATAAAATGGTGTCAAAGGTGTTTCCTTTCTTTTTTCTGACTATTAGGGGAATTTATGTTGGAAATTATAAATGTTAAGGCATGTTTTAAATATCTGTTTCTAGGAATCATCATCCAATGCATGGGGGAAAGTTCAGATGTTATGGATGGAATTTTTGTTCAATTTATTCATTGTTATAGTTTATTATTATTTCACATAGAGTGATTGGTGTTCCTTTCACTACTTATTGATTTATGATATTATTGTATTTACCCTTATCCTGGTATGGAAAGGATGTAGTATTATATGAATAATTATAGGCATATAAATATTCACAATCCATGCATATTCCATTCCATATTGATTTCGTTATTAGGTTTATTGAGATTATTTAATGTGCCACACATTTTTATTAGAATGAATATTAAAAACCATTTTATATATTTTAGTAACATGCTTTTTTTATACCATCTTAGGTCTTTTTTCAATTTGATTTTTTGTAACATTATGTGTGATTTATTTAGTATATTTCCTTTGCAGAAAGCATCTATGATTTTAGTGTTATGATTACCATGTTTTTATGTGTACCATACTTGGATATTTCCTAAATTATGTAGTTTCATTCCTTGGTCATTGTTAAAAAAAATTATAATTTTTCTTGTTTACATGTATTTAATTCTTGTGAAAGCATGCCTCGTTAAAATTTAAATATACAACTGGTTCTTAATGTTCCATCATCAACCTAAATGGTTTTTTCCCGTATAGATTGATCGTGACACCATAAAAAACTAATCATGGCTTTTCTAAGCCATGTAAAATGGGATTAACTGGATAAAACATATTGGTTTTGATTAAATGGGAGAAAATATTCAATTTATGAAGGGTATAGTCACTTTATAAATTGTAAAAATAGGAACCATATGATCGAACCATCCTTATGAACTTAATATACCTAGAATCCATTGTATGAATAAAAATTCTTCTAGACCTTAAATAATAAATGAATTGGTTCATTTTTTATCATATAATTATCTTGACCCAAGTAGATCATCCTTGGCTTGTTATTTTTTTTGTGATATAACCCACTAATTTTGGTTTAAATATTAATGTTTAAAATGTTTCATGTGGCATTTGGATGAACTAATGATGGTTTAATAATACCCTCTTTGTTCTCCTTATCCTTTTATGCTTTATTACTTAAACTCAAGGGGGTATGTTTGTGCATATATAGTGACTGTCTTTTAAAGTGTTTGAATCCTCTTATATGGGTTCACATTTAGATGTATGGTCGAGTCTTACTTGACCAGTCCCCTTTTTAATTGACGAAAAAATTGTTATATACTTTTGATCTTTATTACATAAGAATATGGTTAATGAAAATCCAATAATAACCGACAAGTTTTTTCCCTCTATATATTGTGATTAAAATTTTTTTTAACGAATCCCAATTGTGAGAAAACTTTGGAAAAAGGATGATATTTATAAGGAAATTATGTGATAAATTTCCTAATTATTCAAGGATTTTAATTAAATAATAAATGTTGAAAAGTAATTTTAACAAAACATTCATGTGTGCCTTATGGAAATATCTAAGTAAATATACTGAGTACAGTTTACCATAAAACAGGTACGTGATGTTTTAAAACTGTGTCTTTCAAATTTTTAAAGATAAAATATAAATAAATTATTTAGATCAAATAAAACCATAGTATTTTAGATTAAACCCTCATGTAAGGATGGTTTAAGTCCATCCTGATTGTTTCCTTAGGATAGAGTCATGAACTTTTATTGTAGGTCACTTCTTCTATTCATTGAACCCGAATTACAGGTGTTAGGGTTTAGTGAAATATTTTTTGGTGTTCCTTAAAGATAGGGTCAATGATTTCTTTTAAATTAAGGGGCTTGACCAAGTTATTTAACATCCTTTGAAATTTAACACCTTGGTGAATCTTGTGGTGTATTTCTGATGTGAGGTACTATTTGGGTGTCTTTATCTCTATTGGGTATCTACTTCTAAAGTGACACATGGGATGGAATGGTGGTGATGTTTTACATTGACCATTGTCATGGGTGTGATAATCACATGATTCTTAGGTTCAATAGGTCAGAAATATATATTTCTTATTTGAAAACTTATTAGGTAGTGTGGCACTTATTTTCTTCTCGTATGACAGATGACTAGGTATGTCATCAAGCATATTTGTAGTCAGATGGAATAAGATGAATATAAGCCAGTTCTTTTGTACTGTACATTGTGTATTGGAATGTATAGGGTCCATAAGACTATAGATAGTATCTAGAATGTGTTGTTTTTTTATAAAACCTTGGGGTATTTTTTGTTGTTACATGTAGTACCTATAAAATTGGTAAAATGTTAAAGAGATCTATATGAGTTCCATGATAATTGTTTAAATATTGATCTTGTACACTTGAATTACATGTCATCTTAAGGGTAGAGTGACCAGGGTGCTAAAGAATCTCTAATTCATTCCAATATTTATAATGATGTTCCAAAGAGGACTGGGTTTTTTCACACACCGGTTAGTTTGTTTTGGATTGAATGCATGATATTGATCTGGAATGTGAGAGTGTCTTGGGAGAACATCATGGATGTTTCTAGATTGAATCTGGTCTATAGATCTAGTAAGCAGCTATTATATATCTCCTTTCCTTTTAACACTTTCTAAAAATGTGTTAGAAACCTTTAGGACTCGTGGTTAGTGGTTGATAGAGCATGTTTCATGGGAAGAGTTCCCTTTTTCATCAAATCTGATGATAAGTACACTCATAAGGTGGGGATCATCACATTTATTGTAGAAAAGTTTTCCATTCCAAATGTAGCCACTTATTGGATATTTATACTCACTTATGAAAATGCAAAACATATTCATGTTCTTTACAAAAAATGACAAATTTTACACCCAGTTGAGAATTAACATTATCATAGTTCTACTTGAGTAGTCATAATTCTCTTATTCAACTTATAGAGAAGTATGAAAGAATCTTCCTCTTCTTCTATACACACAATAGTGAACACACATACTCGAATTCTTCTTCATAGCAGTATCTTGGGATTTTTGCTTCTTCTTAACTTGCACAAGTGAAAGTCACTTCTTCTGGAACAAATGTAATGTCTCTTATTCTATTAATGTGAAACAGTTTTCATAGCACTTTATTATTCTCTTCTATTAAAGAAGCCACAACTCACTTCTTTTTATCTTTGAATAGAAATAAAAAAACTCCACTACTACACCCCCCTTCATTTCCATCTTATTTTATTTTCTTCTATCTTTAGTGCACATAGATTAAACTAGATCCTCTCTCTTTTCATATTCATTGAATAAAATAAGCATGGGAAGTCACTCTAATTTGTTTGATACTCATTTTTATAGAATTTAAATTTAGTCTTAGATCTTATTCTTGATACCTGATTTTTTATTATCATGGATTTATGTTTTTATCACCTCTAACACCCTCTTATTTACTGTGAAATATGTATTTATAATTGTAATATGATATTATCATTTTTTCCACAATAATATTCTCCCTTTTTTCCAATATTTAATCCATAATTTAAATAAATTATTTTAATTTCCATGATTTCGGGTATTTCAAAATACCATAGATCTATATTTATTAATATTCAGATCTTCTTTTATAAAATTCCCAAAGACTACGACCTATTCCTTCCTTCTCTTTCACGAAGTATGGAAATATCAAATGGTAATCCATTAAATTTTTTTCAAAATATAAATATATGAAAATCTAGGTATGCATAAAGATTAATATAATTCACGGTTACTGTTAAAATCCCTATTTTTGCAGCACAAGGTCCTTCACAAATCCTTCATTCCATCTTAAAAAATAATAATGATTCATAATGAATATTATCATGATATTATCATTAAACAGTTTCTCACAGGACATAAAATGGTTAAATATAATATTAAATATCATGAACTTTTCTTTCTATATCCTTTTAAAGTATATTGTAAATTTGAATGAATTTTAGTTATATATGTTTTTGCAGATAATTATGCATAAATGACACTTACATAGGTAATGTTTATGAAAATAGAGTTTATAGTTCTTATGTATCTCTTGAATGATAATTTCATGATGTTGATGTAGAACTACTTCATATTCACATGGGAATTACTTTTCCATTTTTCACCAATTTAACTAGCCTCAATTACAAGATTCCATGCATCTATGATGTTTGAGAGTGCGGCAGATCAACCGTGTGAAGTAACCACATGACATGGATTGAACACATAGATTGACATTAATAAGTTATGGTTGGTATATCAACTACACATATAAGTGAATGTTTCCAATTCACATATGAATTAGAATTCATATGAAACCACCAATTATGTCATATGTTTTGTTATAATTCATACATAGATGAATATGAAGTAGTAAATCTTGTCTAGAGTAATGTGAAAACTGATATAAAGTTGTATGAAATACTAGGTGTCTTCAAGACATAGCCACTTCGGATTCAAGATAACTTTTTTAGAAATTTAAAATTCCTAAAACAAATACAGAACTTCATTAACCTTCCTTAGGGATTATTAAAACTTATAAACACTTAATTAAAGTTATTTCACCCATTATTATAGTATTCTTCATACTTTAACAACTTGGGATGTTTTATCAAACAAGGCCAGCTTCCTCTACATCCTTAACTTGATTTATTCCTTTTAAATCGAGTTATAAAATCTATCTTTTACTTGTCAGTTCTACAAGCTCTTTAACATTATTCTAGACTTTTTTAGATAGAAAATGATACCTTGGAGAACTTGTCTTATATATTAGGAAAATATCATCAATAATCTCATTAAATTTATTACAATAACTAGTCCTCAAATTACAAACACAGTTGCAAACTTATATACATTTCTTTTATTCTTTATCATTACCATTATTGTCAAAGAGATAAATAATTTTTCTTGATAAATTATTAGTGGAACTTACATTCTTTGAAATAATTTTTTCCCTTAATATGAAAGAATCATCCAAAAACCTCTAATGGAAAAAACTAATTTTTCTTATATTAAATGTGGAAATAAACTTTAAAAAACATCAAAATTGTGCCTCAAAAATTCATCCACATTCAATAGAAGGAATAAATTCTTGGGATCTTTTATTCTTAGTAAGCTCAGGATCTCCAACCAACTTTTGAGAAATTATTATTAACTCAAACTACACTTACACATGTATTGACATCAATAATCACTTCTAATTCATATTCATTGATGATTATTGGAAAAAATATATGATGCACACAAACTGAACTTAATGATTACAATTGATAATATTTCATATAGGCATTTGGATTATGCTCATAACACATAGAATGAGTTTTTTCTACTAGATGGATAGCCAAGTATACCAAATGAAGTTTCATACACAGTTTATTTAGTATCCTAAGGTTTTATGTTTCATATTGAATCTACATACCAAATGTTGGAAAGATACATATATTTAGAATCATTATAAGTTGATAACTTTCATACACCATCATTAATAATGAGATAATCATTGGTTGCTTGGGAACATTAAAATCATGTCATTGGATGATGCTTAACCGAGATGGTATTTTTCATCTAAAATTATATGTATGAAACAAAGTAAAATGATTTAGATAGACAGAGGAAGTGTATTTGTGTATGTAATAAAGGTATATATCATGTGGTTATTTATATGGATGTTCTTATTTATATGGATGAGGAGAATTTTACGTGTTTAATCATTTTTGGAATGACATGACATGTGTTTGTATATTTTATCAATGAATACATAGAGAATCTAGAAAATATAGGATGGATATATAGGATAGTCATACTTTATGAACTATTATTACTTGATTTCATTGACAGTGGGAATATACGATTAGGTATACATGTATATAATATTTCTAGTATAAATATATATGGAGATATATGTGTTTGATAAAGATCCTACAACATATATTCTTATGTGTAATTATTATTTTTCTAGATGAAAATCATCAGTTAAACTTATTAATTAGGGAATTTATCAATATTTTAAATTATATAGTGGATTGTGGGGTAATAATGTGTGGTTTTTGAATAAGGATAATGTTTTTTTATAAAGTATTTGTATAAAACATTGAAACCTACCCAAGAAAATTAGTGGATATTTGAAAAATGTTTTTTATTAATTTTTATATATTGTTACATGCCATGTATCATGTAATGAAATTGGATGACAGTATTTTCAAAGTCCATTTTATAATAGACCCAATATTATTTTTGTGTATGGTTTCAAAATTTGATACATATAACATGAAATAATGTGAATACACACTAAGTTTATGTGGTTTTAGTGTAGATAAAATCTTGTTTGAAATAGTCACTAAATCAATGACCATGGAATGGATGGTTAGACCACATCATGGTCTATGTTTGGATACACCACATCATGGTGAATGTAACAATGAAATGGTTTTTTACATAGAAGTTTTATAGGTTATATTATAACACATTCTTCATCTACCTTATAGTATACCAATGTATAATACTCAATTTTGATCATAATGTGATAATGATTTAAAGAGTTTAAATATCAAGAATGATCATTTAATATTTCACTAATCATTATAACTATTAAATCATACATTAAATGTAACACCCCAAAATTTCATAGTATGTTATTTCTTCAAAGTAATGCAATAACTTGCACTGCACACAACACTGAGTTGAAGCGCATCACGACTTACCAAACTAGTCGTTCAAAAGAGATTATGAATAGTATTAACTGAATTTTGAACATTATATAATCCTTATAATTTTAGAACTCATATTATGAGTTTCTTAGACATAATTTAAGAACAAATTCATTTTTTCAAATAAAAGAATTATTTTTCAAAAAAAGGCAATTTTACCACCTTTTAATGGTGAACCCATTTTAAATACAATATTTGAAGATTTTATATATTCATTTTAAAAAAATAAAATTCTTCTTTAGAATAAAGACATAAGAATTTAGTTTCAATAAATTTTTGATATTTTTCTGATAAATATCATATTTGGGTGAATAGTGAAAAATACTATATTTTAACTGAAAACATCTTTTTTAATAAAAATAATTTATAGTGTTTAATTATACATTTTAATGTTTTGGAAGTATATATAGATTATATTTTTACCCTTTAATCCAATTTTGGTCATTGGAATTAATTTCACATTGAAATTATTCATAAACAAGTGTCAATCTTTTGGTAGTTATTGTTTCTTAAAAACACGCTATTTGTTTTAACAACGAGAATTAATTTTAAATTAACAAATTCAAATTTTATGTTTTTAATATGGTAAAATAGGATTCATTTTTGAATTCAGAATATCAAAATTATCCTTGGGTGAATTTTTGGTATTTTTTCTGAAAACGTTCAATTTTTTATGAATGCTGAAAAACACTAAGTTATTGTTTAAAACCGAATTTTTATTTAAATAATTATTTATTTTATTTAAATTTATTTTAGGTAAAAATAGATACATAATATCTATATAAGTTAAATGTAATTAATTGGAGTCAATTTATAATAATTTTAGAAATATAAAAAATTTTATAGAACTTTTCACCGTCTTTTACCCACCTCCTAGGAGAATTTGCGAATTCACATAAAACATAATTTTACCACTTCTGTAAGTGGAATTTCAAAAATCCGTGAAACACGGTTGATATAATTATGTAAAATTTGGTTCAATAAGATAAAAATAATCTTTGGTGAATAGTACCGTTTTACTATTATTTACCACGATTAAAAGTAAATACGGTAATTAAGGGTAAAAATGATATTATTATTATCCTAACACATGTCCTAATTATATTGGATAAGTGTAATTCGACTAAAAACAACCTTAGGAATAAAATATGACCCTTTATTTCCACTTGGATTAGATTAAGACATTTATTATTATTTTATTTAAAGAAGAGTTAAAAGAGTTAAAATCAGGGTTTAATAACTAAACCATTTTTAATATAGGGTTATACATAAGATAAATTCGACTATAAATATTCATTAGAAAGATAAAATGATTTCATACATGATGATATTTTATTTATAATTTTTAAAGATTAAATAATTAAATTTACTAATGACACAATGATGATGCAGTAATTACCTTATTAATGAAAGAATCAAATATATGGTATTATAAATATTAAAATAAATAAAATTTCAATTTTTTTATGACATCCACGAATTTTCTAGATGAATATGAAATGTTAATATGGATTCAATGTATTTTTTTTGATGTAATCGTGCTGTTATTATTTTAACAAAAAAACAAATACCAATGAGTGTCAAAATTGACATAAAATAGTTTTTAAAACAAATATTATATTATTAATTGATATAATGGTCCTAAAAATATAAGTCTCATCCAAAAGACTTATTTAATAATATATATGACATTAATGAACTAATTGGAGGCTTATTGGCAGTATATAGAATGTTTATTAACCATATAGTGTAAGAATACAAGAAGACACGGTAAAAGTTAAATTATTTCACTTAGAGTTAAATCTAAATGATAAGGTTAAAATAGAAACCTAAACTTGTATAAAATCTATTGGTTGAGATTGTTTTTACCCATCCCCACCCTATCTTAAAAATAAGTCACTTTGGAGCCATTATAAACTGAATATGAATTTATTATAAAATAATATTTTATGTTTTTCCAAAGGTGCCCCTAACCCCTCTTATAAAAGGGAACTTCCCCTTCTCTCAAATTCACACCTCCAAAGCCATTTGGCTCGGCCAAACCCTGACCAAATATCCTCCAAACTATCCTAAATTCATCCTAGAGTCCTTCCTTTGGTTATAAATCAAAACTATGGAACCCTTTTGATCAAATCAAAATGAAGAACCTAAAGAAGAGGTAATGATTTCACCACCCTCTTTCAAGTTCTCTTATTCTTCCACTTACTCTTTCTTTGTTGTTTCCATTATAAAATAATAACTCCATTATCTTATATATACTGTTATATTATTATAAATATTGAAAAACTATATTCATTATTCTACCCATCTTATGAATGATAATGTCACCATGCGTGCATACGTACGGCTTTCCGTCTCCTCGCCATGGCGTAATTTTTTATTCAACACTATGTTATTTGGATGGATATAATGATGAGTAATATGTATATAAATAATAAAAATAACATTCTAATGTCTCTGCAAAATTAATATACCATCCAATTCCACACCTTTAAGGAAATGATATTGTCGCTCGTGCATACGTACGGATTACCGTCTCCAAGATGCGATGAGATTTATTTCCACATTCATCATTAATCGACGATTATAAAAATATATATTACTAATAAGTATGTAATATATGACATAATAATGATACTGGATATATATATATATATCTGTGTGTGTGTGTGTGTGTACTTACATATATCTTATTCACTTAGTTTCGTTCAATACTATATGAAAATGGAAACATCGTTTATGCGTACGTACGGACTACCGTCTCCATAAACGGTGTTTTTCATTTCATATATATGTCAATTATACATATTTATATTACAAATATATATGATATATAAATCATGTTTTATATTCTGGAATTATTTAAATCTTTATCTAAGTGATACAATCAAGAGTAACAAGTTAAAACACGTACGATAAAGAAAGTGATTATTACCCGAAATGTTAAGTTAACAAGGAAATTATTATTAAATGGGTAGTATAAGGTTATAAATGAATCATGTATGATATCATAAATATTAATATGGTTTTGGTATAATTTAATAACGTACTACAATCTTAATACATGAGGTTAAACGTACCATCGACTAAAGTAATGTACAAGGTAAGAGTTAATTCCCCAATCTCATCATTTTCCGAGATTGTTTATGTGTAAGTATTTATTGGGACATTTTTATCATCCAGGTCCATTTTTCATCAAAATGATTTCAAAATAAATATTTTAAGGATTTTTTAAAGTTAATATTTATCAAGATCATAATTTTATATGTTTTAAATATTTATCTTTCTAAATCTTTGTAATTAATATTCGTGCTTTCAAAATGATTTTAAGGATTTATTTATATGGACATGAATGTTTTGAAATTATAATTATTTTCAAAAGTTTCAAAGTGGTATGGGACACTTTGAGTCAAAAATCTATTTTAAATTACTAACATTATAAATGTGTGACTTTTAAATGATTTTACAAAGAGGATATTTCTCTCAAAAAGTTTTAGTCATCATTTTCAACTATGTATGCATCCTTTACTGGATATTATTTTTGATTGAGGTTGATTTATTATAATAAAATCTTCAATATTGTATTGAATGAGTTATGATATCTTTGACTGTGGATGTTCAATTTTTATACCATTCATGGATTATGGTTAATGTATTGACATTTCGTATGCTAGTTTTAATACGAATGTTTATGTTATGTTTCAACTATTCATATGAGGAATGGAATGGACTTAGTAAGTGATGGTGAAACCTTCTATATCTCCTCGATGAATCAGTAAGTATCATGAGACAAACTAATGTCTTTGCACAAGGCCTTGAAAGAAATTTATTTATAGTCTTGGCACGAGGCCTTGACTATGTGGTAATGATGTTCGGCGTTAGGCATTCCCTCAATATGAAATTAGTTATAACATGTGATTATTCGACAATTAGAATATCCATGTTCATGTTTATATGGTAATGTTTGATTTATTTTCTCCATATTATGTTCAAGTTTATGTTAAAAAAGGCTGTTTTTTATTACAAATCCTACCTTAAAAGTTTATAGCTCCTTCTAAATTATTTACCCTTACTGAGCATATGAGATCACCCCTTTCTTATGTTTTATTTTCCCAGGATTCCAAGAAGTGTATTATGATTGATAAGAAGCGTTAAGCTTGGGGATTAATGGCGTTCTCAAAAGACCATTTATTTTTTTTTTATTCTCTAATGTGAAATTTAACATTCATGTATGTAATCTATTTTCCAAGACTGCTAAACTGATCGGTCCTTCGGGACTTGATTCCTTGTAATGATGCCAGTGTATTAAAATAATGCACTGACTCTGGGTAACTGGGGTTGGGGTGTTACGTTGGTATCAGAGGAAGTTTAGCAAAAACCTTGGAAGCTAGATTTAGATAAACTCTGATTAGAGCACATAGACCTAAGATATACTTTGAGGATTAATATAGAAGGACTTCCTAGAATTTTGGTAATGTATAGATTTTGTGATTTTTCCAAGAAAATACAAACCGGTCTGGATACGAGCAGGTAGAGGAATCTCTGGAACATATGTACCTAGGGGTAAAACCCGAAATCCCCACATTGAGCTAGACTCGAACGGGAATTGGTGCACGAAAATTGGCCTTGTTGCACTCTTAGTTACGGCACTCCAGGGGGGATATTCTTAGGATAATTCTCGTTTTATTTACAAACCACTATGTAGGACTTATGAGTATATACCTCCTTAAAGAAAATTTTTTGTGATTATGAATTATATCCATAAACTGTTAAATTTACGTTAGGTATTTTACATGTTTGGAATTATGAATTGTGATTCATAAACTGACCTAGTGTATGCCATTGTTTAGAAATGGTGCCCAATAGAAGGAATGAGAGCTCTAAAAATACATATTATCCAAAGATTAAGAAGGTTCGTATCATTAATGGTATCAATACAACATTTAAAAATGAAATAGTCTCCCACGTATTATCATCATATGAATAAATAGTATAATGTGTTAATAAGATCAGTAAAGAATTCTTTGAATCCAACAGCTTTGAAGGGAAGCCAAAAATGAATAGGATGGTTGAAAGAAAGGTGGATAAAGGGAACAAGGGAAAGAATTATTTTCCAATATGTGATAAATGTGGAATGAATCAACTTTGTAAATGATTTAAGGGAATTGGAGTTTGTTATATGTGTGGAGAAAAAAGGACACCAAGTATGAGATTTCAAGGGTAAGAAAAAGTTTTCAAATGTAAAATGCTTCATCTATAAGGCATTGAGACACTATGCGAATCAATTTCTGATTCATAAGAGTATACAGCAAATGATGTTATTAGATAATAATCAAGTTATGATACTACCTCGGATGAAGAAGAATGACTAGTGTTATTATGTTGTTATTATAGAATTATTTCATTTGAGTGTTGTATCAACAGTATAATGGTTACATGAATTAAAGAGATAAATAAGGATTGTACATTAGTAATATTTTATTCAGGATTTGAGATTATATGGTTCTAAGAAAAGTGACTTAATAGTAAGCTACAATTTTGGGAAAATAAATGGTTGAAGGAAAGGTAATCCATAATATGGTCCTAACAATGAGTTAGTGATTTTGGAATAATAGATGGTTGATTTTGGTAATTCAGGATGTTGCGGTGTTGTAAAAAAATACTCGACGAAGGCGTTCACATGTAATTACCTGGAAAAAAGGATCCTCATTATGTTTAAATTCCTTATAAACTTTGGACTAAGAGTTTGAATATAAGTATTTTGGACAATTATAAAGGTTGGAATGGATTAATTTTGAAATTGGATTCTATTGTTAATGTTATTTTTGGATTTCCAAAAAAAGTTCAACCCGGAGGTCAGGTGGAAACCTGTCTCGTCTGATAAGGTCCCGAGACTTGAATCCGCAACCGAAGGGAGGCAAGGGTGTATCACCATTCACTAACCCACGTGATGTCCTGGATTGAATAATGTAGTTTTTCTAAAGGGTCTGATATGTGAATTATGAATTCATTATTTCTAGAACCCTTTAAGATTAGGATAAATCGAATTTTTTTTTTGAAAACTTTTAGAGTGATAGATGAGTTTTTGGTATGAATTAGTTGAACGATGAAACTCTACTTCTAAAGTATATGTATACATATATATATATATATATATCCCTCTTATTTTATGGATAAATTAATTATTAAACTTTATAGAAGGGATATTAAAACCAAAAATGTGTTATCCTAATACATTACGTTTTGTTGAACCGATGGAATTTTAAATCATCATAGATTGGTGGCTTTAGGGCCCACAATTCTACAATTGTTTGTGATTGACGACCTCAATCACTCCCTATAAATATTTACAACTTTACTCTAATTATGTGTCTTTAATTTCCACCAATGTTCTTCTAATCAAGATCATAATTTCGTGGTGACTTTTTCATTCCCCCTTTCCTCTTATTAAGACTAAATTTTATTAACCCAATTTTCGATGTGGGTTTTCCCACAAAGGTATTTTCTATTTTCAACCTTTTATTTTCAAAGAACATTTTCAAATTGCGAGGCCTCAATTTATTGAAATATGGAAGAATGTAACACCCCAAAATTTCATAGTACGTTATTTCTTCAAAGTAATTCAGTAACTTGCATTACACGCAACACTGAGTTCAAGCGCATCACGACTTACCAAACTAGTCGTTCAAAAGCTGTTATGAATAGTATTAACTAAATTTTGAACATTATATAATCCTTATAATTTTAGAATCCATATTATGAGTTTCTTACACATAATGTAAGAACAAATTCATTTTTTTCAGATAAAAGAATTATTTTTCAAAAAATGCAATTTTATCACCTTTTAATGGAGAAACTTATTTAAATCAAATATTTAAAGCTTTATATATTCAATTTGACAAAATAAACTTCTTCTTTAGAATTGGGACATAATAATTTAGGTTCAATAAATTTTTGGTGTGTTTCTGATAACTTTTTATTTGGGTGAATAGTGAAAAATACTATATTTTAACTGAAAAAAACATTTTTAATCAAAATAATTTATAGTGATGAATTATAAATTTTAATGTTTTTTAAGTATAGATAGATTATATTTTTACCCTTCAATCGAATTTTGGTCATTGGAATTAATTTCACAGTGAAATTATACAGAAACAAGTGTCAATCTTTCGATAGTTATTGCTTCTTAAAAACACGCTATTTGTTTTGACAACGAGAATTAATTTTAAATTAATAAAAGAGACATCTATGTTTGGAATTTTGAAAAATAGACATCATTTTTGGATTCGGAATATCGAAATTATCCTAGGGTGAATTTTTGGGATTTTTCTGAAAACATTCAATTTTTGATGAATATTGAAAAACACTAAGTTATCTTTTAAAACCGAATTTTTATTTAAATAATTATTTGTTTTATTTAAATTTATTTTAGTTCAAAATAGATACATAATATCTATATAACTTCAATTTAATTCATTGGATTCAATTTATAATAATTTTAGATATATAAAAAAAATTATAGAACTTTTCACTGTCTTTTACCCACCTCTTAGGAGAATTTGTGAATTCACATAAAACATAATTTTACGGCTTCTTTGAGTGGAATTTTAAAAATCCGAGAGACACGGTTGATATCATTATGTAAAATGTGGTTTAATAAGATAAAAATAATTTTTGGTGAATAGAAACTTTTTACTTTTTTACCACGATTAAAAGTAAATAGGGTAATTAAGGGTAAAAATGATATTATTATTACCCTAACACATGTCCTAATTCTATTGGATAACTGTAATTCTACCTTAGGAATAAAATATGACCCTTTAGGTTCACTTGGATTAGATTAAGATATTTATTATTATTTTATTTAAAGAAGAGTTAAAAGAGTTAAAATCAAAGTTTAATAACTAAACCATTTTTAATACAGGGTTATACATAAGATAAATTCGACTATAAATATTCATTATAAATATAAAATTATTTCCTACATGATGATATTTTAATTATAATTTTTAGAGATTAAATAATTAAATTTACTAATGACACAATGATTATGCAGTAATTACCTTGTTAATGAAAGAATCAAATATATGGTATTATAAATATTAAAATAAATATAATTTCAAAGTTTTTATGAAATACACGAATTTTATAGGTAAATGTTACATGTTAAGATTGATTAAATGTATTTTTTTTGAAGTAATAATGTTGTTATTAGTTTAACAAAAAAACAAATACCAAATAGTGTCAAAATTGACATAAAATAGTTTTAAAATTAATATTATATTATTAATTGATATAATGGTCCAAAAAATCTAAGGTTCGGCCAAACCAATTATGTAATAATATATATTACATTAATCAAACAATTGGGGTTCTATTGGTTGTATATAGAAATTTTATTAACCATATAGTGTAATAATACAAGAAGACATGGTAAAAGTTAAATTATTTCACATAGAGTTAAATCTAAATGATAAAGTTAAAATGGTAAACTAAACTTTTATAAAACTGATTTTTTGGGAGGATCTCGACCCATCCCTACCCTAACCTCAAAATAAGTCACTTTGGAGCCATTATAAAGCGAATATGAATTTATTATAAAATAATATTTTATGTTTTTCCAAAGGTGCCCGTCACCCCTCTTATAAAAGGGAACTTCCCCTTCTCTCAAATTAAAACCTCCAAAGCCATTTTTCTCATCCAAACCCTTCCCAAATATCCTCCCAACTATCCTAACTTCATCCTAGAGGCATTCCTTTGGTCAGAAAGCCAACCTATTGAGCCCTTTTGATCAAATAAAAAGGAAGAACCCGAAGAAGAGGTAATGATTTCACCACCCTCTTTCAAGTTCTCTTATTCTTCCACTTACTCTTTCTTTATTTTTCCATTATAAAATAATAAATCCAGTATCTTATATATAATTTGATGTTATTATAAATATTTAACAACTATATTCATTATTATATCCATCTTGTTAATGATAATGTCACCATGTGTGCATACGCACGGCTTACTGTCTCCTCATCATGGTGTAATTTTTTATTCAAAACTATGTTATTTGGATGGATATAATGATGAGTAATATGTATATAAATAATGAAAATATCATGCTAATTTCTCTGTAAAATTATTCTACCTTCCAATTCCACACCTTTAAAGAAATGATATTGTCGCTTGTGCGTACGTGCGGATTACCATCTCCACGACGCAATGAGATTTATTTCCACGTTCACAAGTCATCAACGATTATAAAAATATATATTACTAATAAGTATGTAATATATGAAATTATAATGCTACTGGATATATTTATATATATGTACTTACATATATCTTTTTCACTTAGTTTTGTTCAATACGATATGAAAATGGAAACAGCGTTTATGCGTACGTACGGACTACCGCCTCCATAAACTATGTTTTTTATTTCATATATAAGTCTATTATAAATATTTATATTCTAAATATATATGATATATAAATCTTTTTTTATATTCTGGATGTATTTATATCTTGATCTAAGTTATACAATCAAGAGTAACATGTTAAAACACATACGATAAAGTGATTATTACCCGAAATGTTAATTTAACATGGAAATTATTATTAAATGGGTAGTGTAAAGTTATAAATGAATCATGTATGATATCATAAAAATTAATATTGTTCTAGTATAATTTAACAACATACTACAATCTTCATACAGGAGGTTAAACATACCCTCAACTAAAGGAATGTTCGAGGTAAGGGTTAATTCCTTAATCTCATTATAATCTGAGATTGTTTATGTGTAAGTATTTACTGGAACATTTTTATCATCCAAGTACATCTTTCGCAAAAATCATTTCAAAATAAATATTTTAAGGATTTCTTAAAGGTACTCTTTATCAAGATCATAATTTTAAATGTTTTAAAGATTTATCTTTCTAAATATTTTTAATTAATTTCCATGATTTCAAAATGATTTTAAGGATTTATTTATATGGACATGAATGTTATGAAATGATAATTCTTTTAAAAAGTTTCAAAGTGCTATGGGACACTTTGATTCAAAAATCTCTTTTAAATTACTTCCTTTATAAATTTGTGACTTTGAAATGATTTTACAAAAAGTATATTTCTCTCAAAAAAAATTACTCATCATTTTCAACTATGTATGCATCCTTTACTGGATATTACTTTTGATTGAGGTTGATTTATTATAACACAATATTCCATATTATATTGAATGAGTTATGATATGTTAGACTGTGGACGTTCAATTTTTATACCATTCATGGTTTATGGTTAATGTATTGACATTTCTTATGCTAGTTTTAATATGAATGTTTATGTTATGTTTCAACTATTCATATGAGTAATGTAGTGGACTTAGTGACGGGTGGAGCCCGCTATAGCTCCTTGATCCATCGGTAGGTCTCATGAGACAAAGTAGTGTCTTGGCACAAGGCCTTGAAAAAAAAATATTTTTAGTCTTGGCATGATGCATTGACTATGTGGTAATGATTTCCGGAATTAGACATTCCCTCATTATGAAATTAGTTATTACATGTGATTATTCCAATAGTAGTATATCCTTGTGCATATTTATATTGTAATTTTTGATTTATTTATTCCATATTATGTTCAAGTTTATGTTTAAAACGGCTTTTGTTTTTATTACAAATCCTGCCTTAAAAGATTATAGCTTCCGCTAAATTATTTACCCTTACTGATCATCTCATCTCACCCCTTTCTTATGTTTTATTTTCCCAGGATTCCAATAAGTGTATTATGATTGATAAGTAGGGTTAATCTTGGGGATTAATGACGTTCTCAAAGGATCATTTATGTTGTGTTTTATTATATAATGTGTAAGGTAATGTTCATGTATGTAATCTATTTTCGAAGACTACTAAACTGATTGGTCCTTCGGGACGTGATTCTTTCTAATCATGCCAATGTATTAAAATAATTCTCTAACTTTGGGTAACTGGGGTCGAGGCATTACATTAATAAAGTTATAACATTGGAATGTTTAAAAATTGGTTCATCAGTATGTCTAAATGTTTCAAATACAATGAGGGTAATTGGATGTATATATAAATAGGTTCAATTCTTAAATAATGGGTGTCTGAAATGTGTATCTGATTTCTATGATAACTCATCAAAGAGAAGTTATCTTGCTTTCTATCACTCTATATATATTTATATTTCTAGAGACCCATGAGAATGGGGTAATAGTTCCCAATAATTGGTAGGTCCTTATTTTCTATGGATAACATAGGAGGAAGGAGATCATTGGATTCTTCTCAGGGATCACTTTCAATCATGTGTATAATAGATTGAATAAATTTGAATTTATAGAGGAAAATGTAGGTTTTTTATTTAATTTTATTCAATAAAAATCATTTTCAAAGATATTATATCTCTATTGTTTTTGTTAAATTTATTTAAATATATTTGTGAATGTTTTCCACTTTGAAACCCATCAGCATGGTCATGTTTAGGATATTAGGACTCTACATATTGACCATTCCTGAAATTTTATTATCCTAGGATAAATACATAGGCAAGAACATATCCTCGATACACAATATGGTTTCCAATCAATATTTAAACATTATCTCAAACTTTTATTTATTACATTAAATTTACTAATATTGGTATTATTATTATTATTAGTTTACTATTATAAATCCTCAAATGTTTATTTGAATTATTTTTGAATGGGGTGTGTGAAATAGAGTGGTTTTCTCCATGGGTGTGTCATGGTCAAACATATGGAATGGGGGAGGCTTAATCTATTTCATTATCCAACACTTATACTTGAATAATCCTTAATAAAAGACAAATAATAGATAAAGGTGGCATTTTTTCATCATTTCCTTTCACTAATTTCTCTTATTCTACTCTTCGTCCATTTTTTCCTAATGTTGAATTTCGGTACATCTAAAAAAATTATTTAGGGTATATAACTACTACAGGGATTCCTTCATTTTTAGATTTATTTTTTAAAATAAAATTATATATGATCCTAATGATAACTCCACACATCTCATTTGAAGTTATCATGTCATATTTTAATTAATCAGTATGTATGTTGACAACTGACCATTGACAAGAGTTTTTTGTTTCATAAAATAAATGATATTAATGGTATTTTTTCATTTTCTAGTTGTGTGTAATATATATTTGGACTCTATGTTATAATGATATATGAATAAAACCATAAATTTGTTTGACACAAAACCATTATAAGTTATAATCTTTAATCCACCATAACATTATTTTCCTTCAGACATCACTTATAGTGGTATGTAACTCCTCTATAACTAAATTATCATGAAAATCGAAAGAAAACTGCACCTGAATTAATTATACATAATGTATCCAACAAAAATATAAAATTTAGTAGAAATAAATTTATAAAAAATAACAAGTTTTTAGATGGTTCAAATTATCATCCAACACCTATGGGAGAACTCTTCCAAAATTTTAGTAATTTTATTGTAAAAAAGATACATTTATTCTAAATGTACCTATATATAGATAACTAAATCATATTATTTCACAAGTCCCCATAAATTTGGTCCCACACACAACTTATAGAGGGTGCCACCCAGATATTTAGTATCAGTGACTCACAACTTTTACAAGACTCCATATGTTTTACTATGAATCTCTAGATTCCTAGTAACATTTGAGGGCCTAACCTATTACTGATGATAGAGAAATAATTTTTATTATTCCTTAATATTTCTATAATCATCCATGAAAATGGTAATTATAGTTCAAATAAATTCCCCTTTTATAATAACAACATACATAAAACTTCTGATGAGAAAACCAACATGTTGCATTCAGTAGAAACATTCACTATTAAAAACATCATAATAATCCTACTAAATATTACTTTCATTAAATTAAAATCCATACAAAAATAATCATTTTTCGCATTTAAATATTCTATGAAATTCCATTCGGAAAATATGTAAACCATCTTCACATTCTTAACAATACCACACTTGATTATTATTTTTAGGGAAAATTCGAAAACCATTAGTCAAAAAAGTTGTCTAGACTACCATAGATCCCCTATCGTTATCCACGCACTACACATTCCATTCACCCCAACACCATTGAGGTACTACATTGACTTTGGATTTATTATGTAAACACCTAAATGAAAATATCTCTTAGATTTTCTCAAAAAAAAGCTTCTACATCTCAAGATCTCGATCTTCCAGAAACATCTCCATGTATTATTAATTATGGTATATATTTTTTCCCTTGTATAAAGAAACATATTTTTCTCCATGTTAAGGGAACATTAACTATCATAGTAAAGTATCTCAATTTCTTGTCCCCTTTTAAGTTCCATGAGAAATCACCTTAACCAAACTATTTCATTGTATTCTTCCATTACTACAATATGTTATAGTTCTATAAATGGGATAGAAAAAAATTATTAAATTCATGAAATTAAGCTAATAGACATTCCTATATATGTATAAATATAATGTTATATACTCTTATATGTATTATAATCTCTTAAAAATTCATCATTGATATATCCTTGAAAATGTTCATTTATATAGAAACAGAATGCATTTTATTCAATTCCTATGAGATACCAAATAATCCACTTTATGGATTCCTAGTGTTATTCCATACATTTTCTATTAAAAAATCAATAACTCTCACTAAATAATAAATTTCCAGATGATTGAACACCATTGAATACGTCAATCATCTAATAATTGATTTGAATGTAATAGTTTCCATGTGTTTCACCTCATCTTCTATTTGAGGTTATTTCTCCTTAGTTAACATGAAATTTCCTATAAGTGCGGAAGAAATTTATTTACATATAATCATCCCAAAACATTAAAAGTCTTTTTGAATTTACACCATTTATGTTAGAATTAAACATCCATAGATTTTATCATATTTAATCCATCTACTCAACATCATCTTAGCTTCACCATGATCTTTCATTTCCATACTTCTTGAAAAATAATTATAGATCTCCAAAATCTATTTGAAATTAAGAATAACTAGAATAATATCAACCAAAAAAATTAAAAAAAAATGAAACATCCATCCTCAAACTTCTATTTGTAGTAACAGTGAACTGAGTTGCTGTATAACAACCCTTTATTTAACATAAAATAATCAAACTTTAGGTTCTGCTACCTTGGTTCTAGTTTCAACCCACAAAGAAAACATTGGAATTTAATCTCAAATTAATGATTCTATATTTAAATGAATCGACAAAGTTTATTTATGTTTATTTACTCCTCCAAATCACCTTGAAGGAAGGAAAACAGAAAATCAATTTTCTCTAGATGTATATCTTTGGAATCATCCATCCTAAGAACATTATTGATAGTGGTATAAATTATTACTAGTGAAGATATATCTAAAAATAAAACACCTTCATTTTATAGGAAACCATTCACAACCTACCAAGAATTATACATCTTACTTCTGTTAACATATTTCAATAATTGGAAAATTTATTTTTTTCTAGTTACTTATATACATGCATAAGTTAATCTATATCCCAAGTGTTTCTTATATATAGTTAATACAAAAAATCCTTTATATATAACTCTCACTTTTTGGAATCAATAATACTTGATTCCAATTCCTAAATTTTAGTTTCTCCTATATCAATTAATAATAGCAAGTGAAGATCATCACCATACCACTATAATAGTAACTTTATTTAATAATATCATCATAATTATACTTTTGATTCATATCATTCTGGAAATAATACATTATAAAATTCTTCATATATTTTTAAACCAAAAGAATATACTTTTTTAAGTTTTAGGCATAACTTATACTTTTCAAATATTTGAACTAATGATTCTATTTCCTAATATTTCCTCTAGAATTTGAGAACATCTAGTATACTTGGTACCACCTAAAAATTTCATCATTTTAATTCATCAATAACTTCCACATGTCTCATCTTGATCATGAGATGATTATTTGTTCCCATATTACTTTTACACTAAGTTTTGTTCCTTTCAAAGAACCTTCTTATCAAATATTACATTTCTAATTTTAATGAATTTCCCCTTTCTATCAACCAAAATTAAAAATTCAAATTATTCATTGATATACCCTATAATGAAACATGTGTCAGACATTATTTTACACTTTTAATGGTCCTTGGAATCCATATGAACCTATTAAACCCTACTAAAGTTATTGAGATGATGAATTTCAAGTGTTTTACTAGACCATCATGCTTATAATAACATATTACCTACTATCCAAGGACTTCAGTTGATTAATTTTTAGGTTGTGTACATAGATTATAATATAAAATAATTAGGAAATCCAATGTGATTTTTCATGTTTCCTACCGTATTCATCAATGAATGATTCATTCACATTGTCATTCTATTTTCTTCTTCTCTTCTAAAAAAACCTTCTCAAAAGTATGATTTCCTTAATTATAAATTAGTTTTGAAAACTCCATTTGTTTAACCAACCCCTCTTATCAAATCCTAATCGTTTCATCTTATGTCTATTTTCTCTCTCAACAATATTTTTCATAGAAAATATATTACAAACACATATTAAATGTACTTAAAGAATAAAAAAATTACTCATATAATTTTCAATGAATGTTACAAAATAAGGTGATCCACTTTGTGATTTTATTAGATATTTTTCTCATAAAATATTATATACATGTTCTATCTTATGGTTCTTGGAATTTTTTCCATTGAGATTGAATGAAACTTCCATTTCATTATATGTATAAAACCTATTAAATTTAAAAATTATGACTACTAAAGAATCAGAATTGTTTTCTTCACTATAATCTTTGTACTCTTCACCATGAATTTGTAATGTGTTGGACTTCTCTAGTCCATTACATTATGAAAATATGGTGGTTGATGTTTTCTTGGAGGTCATGATGACTCATTTCAAGAGTTTTCCAAAATACCATTCTTTCAATGGTAGGTTTCAATGGGGATCCATCAGTCACTTTCACTGGTAGCTCACAATGGTGACTCAAACCAGTAGGTCGCGATGATGAGTCGCAATGGTGACTCGCACAGGTAGCTCGCAACGGTGAGTCACCATAGTGAGTCGCTACGATGTGTCGAAATGGGGATTCACAATGGTGACTCACACAAATGACTTTCACCGTTGAATCATGCCGACATCTCACACCCATTACTCGCACTAGTGACTCGTGATGGTGAATGATCTAATGGTGACTCATTTGCAATTTTTTTTCAAAAATCTAGTTTTTCTAGTTTCACCTGTTTAACATCTTCTTTGATGTAAAATAAATTTTATTCCATATTTAAGTGGCTCTGAATCCATTTTAATATATATGAGTTTTATATTTTAATACCTAAGAGTTTGGGGGCTCTTAATGGGTCAAACCATGTAGTTTTTTGAGATCTGGCTTTAATGTAAATTTAAAACCATTTCATATTCCATGAGCCTCATATATAATCCTTCTAAGCAGGGGACTTTACTTATTTCATTCCTTATCCTTTATCTTCATAAAATAAATCCCTAGAACCTTTCTTCCCCCTGGAGATGTGCATTATGATGAAGCTTTCAAATCAATTCTTCCCTGGAGGCTTTTTCAGCTACCTTTTGCACCCCTACTTTGTCCTATTAAGAAAGTGTTGATAACTTCTTCTTCTAGGTAAAATTCCTTCATCCCCCTTAATTATATATCATTCAGGTGGGTGTATGGATGGTTCCTTATAAAAATATAGTGGAATCCAAATTAAATAAAGATAATTGATTTGGTTTAAGATCAATATACAAGCTATGGGTAAAATTGATGTATGGTCTTCTTCTTATCATTTTTTGGTTGTTATGTAAATTTTATGGGATACACTCCTATTGAAAATCATGTTCTTGGGGGTCCTTTCTTGTGCATTGGTAATTATTCTGGAATGCATGATGTTTGGTTTTCTATCGAACAATTTGTTATGAAATTGGTTAACCACATAAACTCATATAATAAATGGATTCCCCATTATCAAACTATTTCTATGATAACCCTAGAAGTTAACAAGTGGAATTATAGAATAGAACCTTGTTAAATGTGAATATGTTTGGTTTGGTTTGTGTGGTGGTATGATCATGGGCATGGATATTTAATGTGGGCTGGTTCAGGTGGTGTAATATAATCCAAGGTTGATAGGTTGTTTGATTGTGGAATGGAAGGGAATTGATAAGTAGTAGGGCTTCCGAGAATGGTTGTGGTGAGATGTGATGTTGGGTGCTACTATGATTTGGGGTTCTCTTTGGTGTGAGGATGGATTTTGTGGAATGAATTTGAAGAATGATGATGTTACTGGTTTCTATGGGAGTTAAATGGAGAGGAATTTGAAGTTGGTTAATTTACCATGGTTCTTCTTCCTCTATATAAATTTTTTTGTGTGGCTTTTTGTGTCCTTTTTCTTGTAGTTTCTTGAGTATATATTCAATGAATAAATGAATTTTTTTACTAAATGATGATAATTTGATAATGAATTGGTTGGGGGTATGAATTGAGGTTTTGTATTGTTATGTGGTTGTGTATTTAGAGGTAGTAGCAAAGATGATTTTGGGAGATGGTTTTTGTTTGAGAACCCATAGGTTGGGAAAGAGTGTTTGGTATTATATCTATTTGTATTAATTGTATTTTCCTTGAGATTTGTATATGCACCCCACCCTAGTTGAGCACTAGGTATCAAACACCCTCATCATCGCAGGGGAGGGTTTAATTCCCAAATAACTTGGTGGGAGGATCGATGGTAAGCCACCTATTCTTACCTACTCCCTATTTCATGTGGTAATAGCCCAATATTATTCAGGCAAGTTATGTTTTGTGGGGGTCGGGTGGGTGTAAGCGAGTTTTATTTTTCCCAGGTGTCTTATGGATAAGTTTTTTTGTGTTCTTATTAGTTGTATTCGTAATGAGATGTGTTGTGCTTCCCATGTGTTTTGGGTTGTGATGTGGTTTGTGGACTAGGTGTCTATGGGCAGGATGAGATGTGGTGTGAGGCCAAGGTGTGTGCAGGGGGGATGTGATGTGCTTCATTTTCCCAGGTGATGGGACCTGCAATGACCCCCAGGTGTGTGTGGGTGGGTTGTGATGTGAAACTTTCTGAATAGGTTGTAATCATAGGATGTTTTCTTTTAGTGTGTGAGAGTGGATAATTAGTGGTAAAGTGGTTTGAGGTACCCTATAATAAATTTTCTTATTATATTACTTTACTTGAATTCTGTTATTTGGTGCGCATGCCTTTGTGAGGTTGGGATGTCTTGTGTACCTTGTTAGGTTCTCCTTAGTTCTGTTGTTTTCTCATAGGAGCATTAGTATTATTCTATCACTTGTTCATGGGATACTTTGGTTTTCCTTATTAGTATACTTTTATACTAACTTTATGTTTATAAAACTAATTTTAGGTTTCTGGGATGATTACATGGACTGTGATGGACCTTATTAGCTTATACTTTTGTGATTGTTGCAGTGTCACTACTTAGTTTTACTTTTGGTACTTACTTTGGATTTTTTTTATTTCATTTGTAACCATTTTACTTTAAATGTGCATGTGGTATTGATTTGGGATTTCATATATATATATATATATATTGTAGTTTTTTTTGGGTGAAAAAAATATCTCTTGATCTTGTTTCCTTCAAAACGGGAAATGCCTCCCATTTTTGGAGATTGTATACCCTTGGTGTTGGTTTCCACCCTGAGGCCTACCGAAGGCAGGACTCGAGGTGTCAGTATCTATCTTTATCCAATGCTAACTTAGTCAGGGAATCTTTAGAGGGAGGGGTTTTTGAAAAAATGGTATCAGAGGTGATGATTGAGAGATAATATGGAGTTTGGAGTTTGGAGTTAGGCATAGTGAGAATTGGATAGGTTGGTAGGGAAACAGTGCCATTTGATCATTGTGGGTGACATAGGACATGTAAGACCGAATATTACATGTGATTTTTGGGCCCCCGTGATCTAATTCAAGGACTCTGATCCTACTGAACAACCAATTTAGGCTAGACCATTTTCATTGTGGAGGCCCTAGGAAAGTTACATGCATCATAATGAATTGTGTTCTCATTTAATTTGGTTTGTTTGAGATAATTTTAAATGGATAATGAAATGGGTTAAATGAGTTAAAAAGAATCATTAATAAAATTACATACTACTTGGGATTAGGAATTAATTCATTACCTTTTAAAATATGGAACACGGTCTTCGTTCGCATGGGGCTCAGGTAGTTGAGGATCATCAATCCAATCTAATTGATCGGTAGTGGTTTGATCTAGTGAAGGAGGAGGACCAGTGGCATAGAACGTTTCTTTATTTTCATTGGTAGGCCTTGGGAATGTATGAGGGTTGTGTTTAAAACATGGATACATAGATCTGTCATGACGATCTTGAGATCACCTTTAGTTTGATCCGGGCTCTAATGGAGTATCCAGTCCCTTTGGTAGTGAGACTGAAGCGGGGAGTGGCACATCAGTGATGGATTTTTTACCTAGGGGAGGGGAAGGAGGCATACATGTTGTGGGTTGACTTTATGTAGGATTTTCTTGAATAATTCCATCCATAGACTATGAAGAATGAGAACATGTAGGATTTACTCTCCCTTTAGTAGGGGAGTATGTCAGTAAGGGAACATTGGATCAATTTCAAGGACCTTCTTCGCCTTTCCCATGATCTCTTTATGGATGAGGATTCTCTTGCGAGATGCCTAGAGGAGGCACCTCGTCATTATATCTAGTACATGGTAACTCCCTTTAAATTTTTGACATACTCAAAGGTTCAATAGAAGGCATAATTGATTGGGTGGATAAACTCATGAGGAGGTCTACCATGATGGGGGAAACCGGGTTCTTTGAGAGGTAAATTTACCAATAGAATGTCTCAGTCACTATGGAAATTGAGGTTTTGATAAGGATGGAGTCAACCTTAGTAGTTTCTATTTCGACCTTATAGCCCTCATGACTTTCCTATCCACTTGGGGGTGATTTTTTCCCTTTGTGTGGTTTAGGGAAATCTTCAAAACTAGTGTCTTTGGGATGTTAAATTTCGGTATGGTGGAGGTGGGTAGGTTCTATGCCAGCCTCAGTAGTAGTATTTAGCTAGGCCAATTCAACAAGAGGGGATGCAAGCTCATGCTCCACTGAGGAGAGATGGGGCATTTATGGACTAACCTTAGGGTGTTTCTCAGGGACCTCGACCCTGGCATGGTCGTAGAGGCAGTTGTCATTGAATGGGTAAAAGAGAAGGATGTGGTTAGTTGTATATAGTGGAGGTATCAATTTCAGAAGGACAAGAGATTGTTAGAGGTATGATCATTCTGTTAAATTCCCTTGTGATTTTATTGATTCAGGAGCTTCACACTCCATTTTCACGCATTCTAGATGACTCTCTAGGACTAGAAGTAAAGTGTTTTCATGTTACCCTAGTGTTTAGTATGCCAGTCAGAGGATAGACGAGATTTTATGATGTGTGATGGGAATATAAACATATGATGGGATCGCATCAGTCAAGTGGGGATCTTTTCTTTCTATAGATTCAGCCATAAATGTCTTTTTTGGTATTGACTGGTTGTATTCCATGCATGATGTTATCGAGTTCTCCCAGAGAAGAGTTTTGTTTTAATATATGGATGGCCAGGGTGTGGATTTCATTGGAGAGCAGGGTTTTTAGGTGGCCATTCGGTGTGTGGGTCCTCGTCTTTCCTTGTTGGCTGAGCTGGTAGTCGAATCAGTGGATGTTGGGATGGTGGAGGTTCCCATATTTTCTATGGAGTTCTGGGATATTTTTTCCCAAGGACTTCGTGGCTCTATCTCCTTAATGTGATGTTGAATTTGGGAGAGACTTGAAGCCCGGTACTTCTCTGATTTTGATGGATCCTTATTATATGGAATATTCCATGTTGAAGAATTTGAGGATTCATATATAATATCTGATGTAGAAGGTATTTATCAAGCCTAGTGTGTCAATGAGGGGTTCAATTGTGTTGATCGTAAAGAAGTCGTATGGAATTATGAGGTTTTGAATATACTAATGAATTTTTAATTAGGTGATGGTCAGTAATCATTACCCCCATCAGAGGATAGACAGTCTTTTCAACCATCTTATAGGGGAAGGTTGGTGTTCAATGATCGATCTATGGTCTTGATATCACCAATTGAGGGTGAAGGAGTGCAATATCTTGAAGACTGCTTTTAGAAGTGGGTATGGTCACATAAAGTTTGTATTCATGCATTTTGGTGTTATGAATGCACCATCAATGTTCATGGGGATTACGAACTCTGTATTTCATGAGTTCATGGACCGGTTCACTGTCATATTCATCACTGATATATTGATTTACTCGAATTCATAGGAGGGGCATGTCGAGCATTTCAAAACCATCATGTAGGTTCTTTGATGCCACCATCTCTAAAAAAGGTTTTCCAATTGTAACTTTTTTACACTAGAGTTTCATTTCCTTGGGCATGTGGTGTCACATCAAGGTGTGGTAGTAGACTCATTAAAGGTTGAAGAAGTTTTTTCTTGGGAAGTACCCAAGAATGTGGTAGAGGTTCACAGTTTTCTTTTTTATGCAAGATATTATATGAGTTTTGTACCCAATTTCTCTTTATTTGAAGCTCTATTGATAGATATTTCTAGGAAGGACCAATATTTTCTAAGGAGTGAGTAGTTCTAGGAAGTGCTCAGCTATCTAATGGGGAAGTTGGTCAGCACTCAAGTGCTCTGGTTACCAAAGGAAGGGTTTATGTTTGAGGTGTTTTTTTATTCTTCTTGTTTGGTCTTGGGATGAATCTTGAGGAATTAATGGGTAATGATCTCTTATGGGTTAAGTAAGTTACGTCCACATGAACATAAATATTCCACACATGATCTAGAGCCTGCTATGGTTAGGTTTGCGCTGAATTTTTGGTGACATTACCTCATTGGGGAGGGTATTTTGGACTTCA
Organism: Viscum album; assembly: GCA_963277665.1. NCBI lineage: Eukaryota > Viridiplantae > Streptophyta > Magnoliopsida > Santalales > Viscaceae > Viscum > Viscum album. The sequence goes on along the minus strand of OY728127.1, from coordinate 288,262,297 downwards.
CAGATCATAAGATTTTGACGTATATCATTTCCCAGGGAGACTAATCTTGATACAACAGATGTGGATGGATTTTCTTCAGGATTATGATTTTGAGATCTCTTACACATTAGTAAAGGGGAATTTCATGCCTAAATCCTTGATCAAGAAGTCATAAAAGGAGGTATTTTGGGAATCTAAAGACGCTTAGAAGGTGATGGAGGAGTAGGAAGCCCTACACTTAGATGCAGGAATATATGGTGGTGGAGGATATTTTTTTCTAGAAGATAGTGTAGTCTTATTTGATACAGGAGGTGGAGGAGTATCATTGGGGAGACTCTAACACAAATGGGATGTACGATCGTGTTATCTATGGGAATGTTTCGGAGGGCTGGTCAAAAAATGGTTATAATCTGATTCTGTTATGGGAAGGATATTTTTTCTAGTGGAAATTTGTATTGAAGTCCTCTATGAGTTTTATAGATCACCCTTAGCGGTACACCCATGAGTTTACAAGATGTATGGTGGCTTTAGGATACAATTTTTATTTCCCAGGATGAAGAGGGTAGTAGAGTAGTTTGAAGCAAGATGATTGGTCTTACAGGAGGTGAAGGTTAACTCCATGTTCCATGTGGTTTGTTACAACCCTTGGTTGTTCCCGAGTGGAAGTGGTATGCCATCTCAATGGATTTCTCTAGAGGGTTACCTTGACCTTAGGTAGGCTATGATGTTATCTTGGTAGTAGTGGATTGGATGAAGAAATTATCTCACTTCTTAGCGATCAAGGAATTGGTTGTACTGCATGCCTTGGCAATGAAGTTTGTGGATGAGGTGGTGTGACATCATTGTGTTATAATATCCATTGCCTCAGACCGAGAAACACGTTTTAACTCAAGATTATAGATGGGATTACAGTATGCTTTTGGAACCTAGTTATGCGTCAATACCTTCTTCCACCCTTAGACATAAGGGGAGGAAGATCATATTATCCAGACACTAGAGGATATGCTACGAGAATGCATCTTGGAATTTGGAGGATCTTGGGTACAAAACCTTCCCTTAGTGGGGTTTTCTTATAATAATAGTTATCACTCTTCCACTGGCATGGCTCTATTTGAGTCACTGTATAGGGGATTGTGTCACTCTATTGTTTTCTGGATGGAGGTTGGGGAGACAGTTGTTCTTTGACTGAACATGGTTCAAAGCACAACAGGGAATGTATAGCTTGTTCATGAGAGGATGAAATTAGTGCAGGATGAGTAGAAGTACTATTTCAATCGCAGTAGGAGGCCCTATGAGTTTTTGGTTGGGGAACATGGGTTATTGAAGGCTTCCCCTCGATGTGGGTAGTGAATATTTACTAGAAAGAGAAATCTTTATACTATGTTCATCAAACCCTTTCAGGTGTTGAGGAGAGTTGGTGAGGTAGCATACTAGTTGGTGTTTCCACCACAGTTAAAGTGGATCCCCGATGTCTTTTATGTCTCCCAAATCTGTAGGTACCTTCATGTTGAATCCCATATCATTAAATGGAGTGTGTTTCATATCAAATATGACGTGATGTACATGGAGTTTCCAGTCAAGATCTAAGATTTTCAAGAGAAGGTGTTGTGAAATAATATTATTCCTTTGGTCCGTGTGTTGTGGAGGCATGGTGGACTATAGGAGAGTACAGGGGAGCGAGAAGTATAGATGTGTTCCCAGTCCCCAATGTTGTTCTAAGGTTTTCCCTATTATTTTTTCCCCTGTGATGTAATGTTTAAATCTTCTTTGTTGTGATATGAGTTGTTTTTTTGTTCCATAATGTGTGATAAAGTCCTGACTCATGAAGCAGGAAGGAATCAATTCCTAATCAAGATGTATTAATTTTGATGCGATTAAACCCATATGGGAGAGTCAGTGCAGCCTAGAGTGGATAGTATCTTGACATTGAGGTTGAAAATCCCTGGTTTGTGGGTTTGAATGGTGTGGTTGTTATAATTTTCTGGTATTCCTTCTGTGGTGTTAACCTTGTTTTTTTGGTATAGAGATTGTGAGAGGTGGTGTTCTTATATAAGGAGGTTTCTATTACATATTTCAAAAAATGTAGGATGTTTTATCATTGGATATTGATGTGTTTGGTTGTGGGTGGTTTTTCAATTGTGACAGGATCCTTGAGAGTTATCTCGTAGGGTAGTTGTTCAAACCCCTCTTTTCTCCTAGTTTGGTTTTGAATTCTCAAGGGAGGAATAGTTTAAGAAGAATCTGATGTATTGGTCAGGACCTCTTCAGTACATTACTTTGTGAAAATCCAATGGTTTAAGTGTTTTGGGATGTCACGGTGACTCATTTCAATATTTTTCAAAAAATCTAGTTTTCCAATGGTAGGTCATGACGGTGATTCATCATGGTGACTAGCACCAAAATCTTACAATGGTGGATCACACCGGTAGGTTGCAACGGTGATTCGCAATGGTGACCTGCACCAGTAGATTGTAAGTGTGAGTCACACCTAGGAGTTGTAACAGTGAGTCACATTGGTGATTCACAATGGTGAGTCACAAAGGTGAGTTGAAATAGTGACTCACACCAGTGGCTCACACCAGTAGCTACTTGAATGGTGACTCACACTGGTGACTTTTCTCGGTGACTCGCACCAGTATCTTGCACTAGTGACTTGCACTAGGGACATGTGATGGTGACTCCTCTGATGGTGATTCACTTCCAATAGTGTGTTAAAATTCCAGTTTTTCTATACTTTTTCCAGTTTCACCCCTTTAATTTTTTCATTGATGAAAAATGAATTTAATACCATATATACATGATTTTGAATATATTTTATGTGATATGAGTCATATCGTTAAATACATAATATTTTTTGGCATTAAATTGGCCAAACCATATATTTTTGTTGAGATATGGCTCTCATGTAAATTCGAACACATTTCATATTCGGTGAGTCTCGAATATAATCATTCTCAGCTGGGGGATTTCCCTTCTTTCATTCCTTCTAATTTCTCTTGATACCAAACATCCCCAAAACCTTTCTTCCCTATGGATATGTGTTTTGTGTTGATGCTTTCTAATCTATAATTCCCTAGAGGCTTTTCCTACTTCATGTTCACCCCAACTTTGGTGAATTAAGAAAGTGTTGATCACTTCTTCATTTAGGTACGTTTCCTTCAACCCTGTTAATTGTGTATCATGAAAAGTGGGTGTATGGATATTTCATAATGAATATATAATGGAATTGAAATTAATTAAATTTAATTGAATCTATTTAAGATTAATATATAGGGTTTGGGTAAAAGTGATGTATGATATACTTGTAATTTTTTGGTAGTTATGGAAATTGTATGTCCTATACGCCTATTGAAAATCATGGTCGCTTTTTGTCCTTGCTTGAAAACCATATAATGATTCTAGAATTCATAATGTTTGGTTTTCTTTAGAATAATTTGTATGTAATCAGTTAACCACATACACTCCGTTAATAAATGGATTTGGTAGGGTCAAACAATTTATATGATAAACCCAAAAGAAAACTAGTGGAATTAAATAATGGATCACTGTGAAATTTGAATATGTTTTTTTGGTCTATGTGTTGGTATGGTCATGGTAATGGATGTGTGATGTGGTAATTTTTGTGTGGTGTAATGGAATCTCATGTTGAGTGGTTGATTGATTGTTGAATGGATGAAAATTTTTATGAAATATGGCTGCAGGGAATTGTTTTGGTGATATGTACTACTAAGTTTGGATATGATTTGGGGGTTTTATTTTGGGAGAGGATGTATTGGGTGGAATGAATTTTGAAAATTTATGATGGTATTAGTTAGTATGGTAGTTAAACAGGGAGGAATGTGACGTTGGTTAATTTACCATGGTTCTTCTTCCTATCTGAAACTTTTGTTGTGTGGCTTGTTGTGAGATTTTCTTAATAGTTTCCTGGGTAGAGATGGAATGAATAAATGAATTGTTTAATAAATAATTATAATTAAATAATGAATCAGCTAGGAGTATGAATAGATTTTTTGTATTATTGTCTGGTTATGCATTTAGAGGAAGAAATAATGGTGGTTTTGTGAGTTTGTTGTTTTTTTTTGAGAACCCATAGGTTGGGAAGGAGTGTTTGGTATTATATATATATACATTAATTTTATTTTCCTTTTGAATTGTACACACACCCCTCCCTATTTAATCACTATGTAAAGAACACCCCCATTATAATAGTGGATGGTTTCTTTTTGAAACAACTCAGTTGGAGGATGGATTTATGGCTACCCACTCTTCCATGCACCCTCTTCCAGGCAGTAATAGCCCAAGATTCATTAGGAAGATTATGGTTTGTGGGACCCAAGTGTGTATGGACAAGTTGAGTTTTTCCCAGGTGTCTTTGGGATAAGTTGTATTGTGTTATTCCTAGGTGTCTTCAGGATGATATGTGTTGTGCTTCCCATGTGTTTTCAGGATGTAATGTGGTATGTGGCCCAGGTATTTTTAGGAGGGATGAGATGTGGTCTGAGGCCCAGGTGGGTGTGAGAAGAATGGTATGTGCTTCATTTTTGCAGGTTATGGGACTATCTGTGAGGCCCAGGTGTGTGTGGGAGGGATGTGATGTGCTTCATTTTCCTTGGTGACATGACTAGATGGGAGAACCTGGTGTGTGCGGTTGGGTTGTTATGTGGAACTTTTGGAAGAGGTGGGATTTCCATAATGTTTTTTGTTTGGGTGTGAGAGTCGATACTTAGTGGGAAAGTGTTGTAGGGTACCCTATCATTGATGTTCTTATTATAATAAATTACTTCACATGAATTATTTGGTTATCATTCCTTGGTCAGGTTGGGATGGCTGGTATACTATGTTAGGTTTTGTTGGGTTCTATTGTTTTCTCACTAGAGAATTAGTATGCCTCTCTCACTTGCGCATGTGAAACTTTGGTTTTCCAAACAAGTATACTCTTATTCTCACCCTATGTATATAAAACTACTTTTATGTTTCCATGAGGATTATATAGACTGTGCTAGAACTTACTAGCTCAAACTTTTTTCATAGTTGTCATTTTGATGCTTAGTTTTACTAGGGGTAGTTACTTTAGAGTTTTTATTTAATTTGTTATAGTTTTATTTTAGACATGAATGTGGGATGTATTTGGGACTTCTTATATATATATATATCATGGAGTTTTTTTGGAGTGGAATATATTATCTCATGATCTTGTTTATTTAAAAAGGGAAAGTCCTCCCATTTTTTGATATTTTATACCCTTGGTGATGGTCACCACGCTGGGGTCTACTGGAGGTGGGACTTGGGGGGTCATTATCTCTCCTTCACAATTTTCATCTCAGGAAGGGAATATTTGGAAGAAGGGGGATGTGATATAATGATAAAATATGTAGTTTCATGAATTTTATCTTTTAAAAGTTAATACTATGTCAATTTTAAACCTTTTAAAATTTTAGCACGATGGAGAGTTCCATATTACACTAGTCAAGTAATGAATAGAGAACATTTATTGATTTTTTACACCTAATTTTTATGGTTTTTTCTAAAATTACTATAATCCAACTAACCAATGGAAATATGATTATTTTGAAAGATGTGGATATTAAGAAAATAATTAAACATAATAAAACCTCTATTATTCAATCATGTTTTCACATATCCCTTCAACACAATTTTTAAAGATTCATAATATAGAAAATGTGCATTACTAAACAGTCTAGAGAAACATCTATCCTATTTCTTAAATAGAATGTGAGGATTCTCTTGAATCTATAATACAATAATCTATTAGAAAATTAATACTATGAAATATAATGTTACCCACTTCTTCTAGGGAACTTCCAAAACCTTTTCTTATAGAATATGTCCTTATAAAATCATTCTTATCTAAATATTCATTCCTTAATTCCACCTCTTCCAAAAATACCAACATTTATTGTTGATTCTAATTGATTTCACGTTACTCAATCCTCTAAATTTATCACCTAGATGTATCTAGTTTCTTCAATGATCATAACATCCTCTTCATCTATATTCATCACTTTTTTGGAAGACCCTTGGAATTTCATAGTATGGAGTAATTAATTTAGAATAAAGCTTCATAATTCATATAAATCTATATAATATTTAGAAAAATAATTGATAAGTATATTCACAATCACATCCCTTGATTGTAGTAAAGAGGAAAGTAAAAAAAAATCTCCCAAATATTATAAACAAGTGTTACCTTTACTAACTCAAATTGATTTCATGTTACATTAAAATTGTTTAAATGATCTTACAAAAAATCATTTCTAATAATCTCATACTAAAGAACATCCACAATATAAACACTTTTTGATAACATTAATATTCTCAAACATATCCATCAACATTACCATAATTTTTGTAGTTGTTTTTTCTGTTCGATGTTGAATGAAACATTTCTCGTTAATGTAATCTGAATTAAACAAAGTTATTTTCATCAATGCTACCATAAGTTTGGTAGTTGTATTTTTGTATCATATGTTAAAAGAAAAATTACTTTCTAGTGACATGTTAATTAAAAAAATATATTTCATATATATATTTGCATTCAACCCAATTCACATAATCTATCTTACATAGAGTCAATAGAACTTCCAATACTTATTAGATTAAATAATATTTCTTCCACAACCACTATAAACCAATGCTTATACCTTAAAACCTATCAACTCATACATTTCCTTCTTCTGATGAAATTTTCTTGACACAATAACTATTGTTGAAACAAATCATAAAGGTAGATGAAAATAATATACCATAATATTCTGAGAGTTTTATTCAATGAACTAATTCTTTAATAACACTTATCGGATAGAGATAGGTGTAAAACCTTAAAGGCACTAGAAGTAAAACCACTCGAATTTTTTATCATTAGTCCACTAGTAGTTTACTTTAATTATAACTATATGTGAAATGGTACACAATCCTCCCTAAATAAATTCTCTAAAAATAAGGAAGAAAATAAACACCCCAAATCACAATAAATAAATTATTTAGTAAAAAGCATATAATTAATTAGAATGAAACCATAAAGAACACTTAGAATTTATGAACATCAAATTTTCAACCTATGTCCATGAGCAAAAACTGTAAGAAGTTTTTCAAAGGTACAAAGTTTTTATATTTTTAACATTTCTTCTACAAAAATCATAAACTCAAATTTTCACACAACACCTCATAAATTTGGTACCATCCAGTCATCTGATAGCACTGACTTCTTAATTTTATGTGAGTCTCTCTATTTCATTTTGGAACTACTGATTTCCAGTACCATTCCACAGTTAAACCTATAATTGTTAGTAGATAAATAGTGTTTTGTATTCCTCAAACATTCTTATATAATCCATGAAAACTATGATTCAATAACAGACACAATCCCCCCCAGTAATCATAACATCCACTGAACTTCCAGTCATAAACCCAAAATACTACATTCATCATATATTTCAACCATAGAAAAACAACATAGTCACACTCATAAAGATTATTTTCATTTTCGTATATATATATATATATATTGATATAAATAATTATATTTTCAATCTAAATGCACCATTTTTATAATACATTGAATACACATGTGTTTTGTGATAATTATATGGTTTAACTATAAAGTTATATGATGTTATTCTATAAATAAAACCTTTTTTGAAAACATTATATTTGATGAAAATTGAAAAATTAGTCTACAATGAAATTTTAAATCCATGTTTAGGAAATATAACCATCCAAATTATTTTATATGGTTTTATGAAGTGTTTTCATGTTTTTTCAAAACAGTTTTGGTAAAATAAGTGCTTCTTTATTTTGAGAATTTATGATAATTCAGAGTATTTTACTCAAGTATCTCACCTGTAATAAATTAAGATAAATAAAAAAACTAGGATTATATGATATTTAAAATTTATTCTCATCATTTATTTGTGGTTATTTCTATGACAGCAAGTCCGGGTGAAGTAACAAGAGTTTGTTTTATACTATGATAATTTTATGTTTTGAAAAAAAAATCATGGGAGCATTTTTCTATCTATATTGAACTTATATAGATGATTTTTATATTTTTTGAATATTATCTAATCATTATTCCAAGTTATAATCATTTCTATGACTAGTGAAATATCAACTTGATAATGCTTAAAATTGATAGTTATGTATGTTCTCTTCGGATTACATAAAATGATATTTAGTTGTTTATATAAGATTTAAGTCCAGAATTTTCACCTTTTATACTAGAGTAATTATAAAATAATAGTGATATTTATTAATTGTTTTTATTTATTTTGTTTTAAATACTCCCTTTAAAAAATTGGAAAACCATTTTATTCTTATTGATTGAAAATGAAAATTTAAAAATGTATTTTCAAACATATATATTCTTATTTTGAAAAAATATGTGGTTTACTAGATATTTTCAAAGTAAAATGATTCTTTTAACTTAATATAAATTTTCTATTATAATTTAAGTGGTATTATAGGCTAATTACATGGTGATATTCTGGTGTTGGACGTGTTGGGATGATTTTTGAGAAAGAAAAATGTTGTCGAAGCTGAAATTTCATCTGAGATGGGTTGGTTGTGGTGTGTCCTTTAGGTTCATGTTGTGAGTGATCTAGTTATATTAGAGGGTGAATCTAAAAGTGATTGGTTCTATCATAATTCCTTTAGGTTATATCACAGTGTATCGAGGTGGATTTCAAGGATTCAGCAAAATGTATTCTAGTACACAAACTCATGTGTCTTCAGAACAACATGTTCTAAGAAGCAATTCAGTTTTTCCAGGGATGAGCTTCAAGGAATAGATATTTTTATCATGTTTCATATCCTAGAGTCTAGTGTTTAGGTTCCATTGTCATAGGTGGTGTTTTAGTGTGGTATTAGGGTTCACATCACAACCTTTGTCCATCTGAGTTAAGTTCTTGCCCATTTTACATTTGGTATCCTCCCTATTTTCCCCAAAGAAGATTTTAATTGAGGGAGAGGTTGTTTATACAGAATTTTGGTGAGTGGATGATGGTTATAGTTTTTTTATATATTATTGAGTTTCCCATTATATTATCTAATCTATATGATCATCTCCTTACCATGTTGTGCATGCACAATGATGATCAAAGATTCAGATGATGTAGGGGATTGAAGAACACTCATTCCATGCATTTAAATTGGGGGGGTATATGGTTTTTCCATGGATGGATGGTATGTATTGGATTCATAAATATAATAAACTAGAAAAATTAAATTTATGCTAATTGGGTCAATCATAGGTATTTACTTGTGTCTATCTTATTTCTCCTGATTTTTATGCATGTCCATTGCATCAATAGAAAATCATTAATTTTATTATTCCTTGTGTGTTAATGTCATGTTTTTTTTGGATCTCCTATTAAATAAGGATAATCACTTAAAGATGTTCAATGATCCTACTGTTTGTAAATTTGAAAATTAATGAATTTTTTCTTAAAATGGTAGAGTTTTATATAGATTTTTTTTACCGATATTGGTTTTTGTATTATTTTAGTGCTTGTATGATTTTTGTTCGGAATTTTTTTGGTTATGTATCTTTTTTAATGGGCGTTGTTGTGTGGTGATTTCAATTGAAACTTTCATATGTGAGTTGTGTTGGGAATCTTGGATAATATAGATGGTATGTGTTGTATGTATGGGCTATAATAGTGGGCATGGGTTAAGGAATGTGGTTATGATGGTTTCAAAGGGTAGGAAGCAGGGCTCTGATTGTAGTGAATTGTGATGTGTGTGTTATTTCTTGGTTAGAATATGTGTGGGGTAATATTTTGTAAATTCATGGAAGAGGTGGAATAAAATAGGTAATTATGAATTAGTTAATGGTTTTTCCCAGACTTCAATTGAATAAAGGATGTCAATGATATTTAAATAAATTTTAATGAAATGGAAGTGCATATAGTTTATTTGGGTATTGGGTGGAAGTTATTTTTCATTAAATATGGAATTAATTGGATTAATGAATATAAATTTGACAGAAAATCATAAATCTATAAATAGTACCATGGTATGATAAAAATAGTAACTTGTAAAAAATTTCTGTGGCTATTTTTTGTGGTGAATGTATTGGTTAATGGAATTTTATTTGGTAGTGGTGGTAGTGTGCAACATTGGTTTTGTGGGGACGTTCATAGGGTGTGGTTGTACTATGTATTTATGAAACTTTAGGACCTTCATGTTTGTGGCTACATATATATGATGCCTTTTCTTGTCATTTTTTTATAGGCCCAACATGAATAAGAAATCTTACTAATGCACAAATATTTTAGGTTCCATATGTTTTTTCCAAAATCCAAGTTATTGAAAGAGGATGGTTGGTAACCCCTCTTACCCACTCTCCCTTTAGGAATAATACATGGTGGTGTTAAAACATTATTGGGATCACGTATGGAAAGAGGAGGGAACAATGTTAATTTTAATCATGTTAATGAAACCCTGTTGTAATGGATACAAATGTGATGATAATGGAGTGATGAGGTGTTATGTATAGAGGGGGTTATGCATGGATGGAGGATGGAATTTTATTGATTTTCTTCATGTTCATGATAACTTACTATAATGGATATGTGATTTTTAGAAGTTATATGGTATTTGGAAGTGGACATTGGATGATGATGATGATTTGGTTTTCGATTTAGTTATGGTTATAGTTGTGATACGATAATTCTAACATAGGATATTGGACCTTTTATAATTTTCAGGTATGTATGGTTGTGAACAAACCCACAACCATTTTAAATATATTGAAGAAATTAAATTTTTTTTCGGGGTGTGATACTTAAAAATTAGTGGGGATGTAATTTTGGGACACCTTTTTCATATATTATTAAGATTACATAATTACACATGGATTTTATACATAGTGGGAGAGGTTTAGTGATGATATGATGTAATTTACATAGTAGGTGTTGGTTGATTCTGATTTTTTTCACTGAAGAATTAGTATGATCCCTCCACATTTTTATGAGAGGTATTAAGTATTATCCAAATATGTATACATGTAATTCGGACACTTATATAAAAAACTATTTATAAGGTTTCTAGGGTGAATTTGTGGCTCATTTGGATGATACAATCTTGTATATTGGGATTAGTTGTGGAGTTTCTACCTAGTACTATATTTGGTATTTTACAATGGGTTTTTCTATTTACCTAACACCTTCATGTGTTATAGGATTATTTCGTACCATGGTTTATTTATAACATTTTTTTAGGGGATTTATTTATGTATTTATAGGTTCTATGAGGTTAATACATCCCATTTTCATGTATTATACCCTTGGTACTAGTATCAAACCTGGGGAATATTAGATATGGTCCTTTGGGAGCCACCCTCATCTTCATTGTAGGCCAAGAAGGGGTTCCCAATAGGGTTGGGTCATGATGGAGTAGAATGTAATATTTTAATTCAGAGATATAATGTATATTATAGTTAGAAAATGGTAAGGAGTGTCATGTTCTTAAGGGAAATGTAAATAGTGAAACATTTTCCACAATATGAGTAAGTAATTCCATCTTGAAAATTGCATATTATTTTCCCATATAAGCCATCAAATGTTACTTAAGATTATAGAATTTGGTAAAAAAAATTGGTTCTAAATATAATCTAGACACCAAGGAGAGGTACATACTTCATGTTTTATTATTCTTCTATTTGAAATGGTGTGATTTTTGGGAAATTGAATGAATCTTATTGAATAAAATTTATTGAATAAATTACACGATAAAGGGATTTTGAGTTTTGTTAGTTATTCTCTGATATTCCATTTGGCCATTAACCAATTTTTGTTTAAGCTGGTGAGGTTCTGTAGGTTTCCCAATTCACCATAAGAGGGTTGACTTTGAAGAGAAATATGAGTTTTGGAGGATTATACTGAGTGATTACAAATGTTAGGGTATAAATATATATTATGGTAGAATATCTAATCTAGATATGGAGGGTTCAATAGAGGAGTTTAAGGTATATTTCAATATAATTTTATCTATTAGTGATTATTTGGTTCTTCTATCCACTAGTTAGATGTGGGGAGTATCACAATAATGGTGTATATTATATCTTAGGGAACAAAAAAATATTCTCTATGAGATGACTTCTAGATTATTTTTTGGCATATTTTCATTCATTGAATATGAGGGTTATAAAGTAAGAAGATTTTTTTTATCTTGAATAGGGGTTCCTGGGGTTGTAATATCTCAAGATCATGTTTATGGTTCTTCTTAATTTTCTTCTAATTTTTTCTTGATGAGGAGTCCAGGTATCCGTGCTTGGAGGAGGTTTTGGGCCTAATGATTGGATATGTGGTCACACAATTTACATTAACTTTGTGTTTAATAGTGCAGAAAAAGGATTATGTGATTGAGATGATCTCGATCAACAAGGGTCATATCAACTGGGGATACATTAGGGTTCATAAAGGAGTAATGTTGGTGTTAATGTATTAGTGGTGTTAAGCTAGTAAAGGTCTTGGCCAACTAGGATTTTACCTTAGTAGTTTTCTTCCACCCATTTCTCAGTGTCTTGGAGTTATCATGCACATAGTAGTTGATTTCCCCCAAATTTATTTTTCTTTTAAGGTCACTGGGATTGTAATTTCAATTATCTAGCTTCTCTTTGAGCTCATCATGGTAAGTGAGGCTAGATACCATATCATCCCCAGTAGCATCAGTGGATTCTTTGTTCATATCAGTAATCGGTGTAGCTGTATTTTGTTCTGGTAAGAGGAGATGGATATAATAGAGTTCATAATTATGATGTGTCCTTACCTCATGGGAATAGGGATAAGTCCTCCATAGAGGTGGTCATCGTCAGTGAAGAAGATGATTCAGATATGGATAGGTTCATGCTATGGACGTACCAACTCCATATAAGAAATATATTTTCCAAGGTACCATTTTTTATCATTTACCGTGTCTTATGATTTTTTTTATTCCCAATAATTACACTTGTTTAATTCACCCATGAAAATCTGAGATTTAGGGCTCAATGTAGAGAGGTTACTAATGCCCCAGGTGTTGATTATGCCAATTAAAGTTGAGCCAAGTCAACCTGATGAGTTATAGAATTATGGAATAGTAATGATGTTTCATCAATCATCTACATATTCCATCCTACTTTAGATATAGTTATATGAAATCATTCTTATCATAGAATTAATGTACCTTCTACGATAGGTTATTGATTCCATTTGGAGGAAATAATATTTCTATGATAAGGATGGACAATTTGTTGTGTTAGTTGGAAAGATAGATCATCACATGGTATGTCGGTGTTCTGAGTACTTTTTTCCTACATTATTAGTTTTTCATTGGTTTAGTGGATGTGTAGGAGGATGATATCCCTATATTCAAAGTGTAATTTCTAGATGTTTTCCCTTGGGAGGTTGTGGCTTTATCCTTATAGCGTGATATCATGTTTGGGATCCAAGTTTAGCATGGTGCCTCTATAATTATGATGGAAATTTAGTTGATGGAACCTACAGAGGTATGGAAGATGAGTATTCTAGTACATGATCTAACATGGATGGGCTTTCTTAGTCCCAGTATGTCTCTATGGGGTGATCCTTTTTTTTGAAAATAAGGTGGATGGTGGTTTGTAGTAGTATATAAACTACTATTAGATGAATCAAGTGAAGTTCAAGAACCTTTACCATATCCAAAGTATTGATGGTCTAGTAGACCATTAAAATGGATATATTTATTTTTCAAAGATGAAATTTTGGTCAATATTTCATCATGTGAGGGTGAAGGAGAATACACCTGGAAGACAATTTTTGGGTATTGTTATGGGTACTTTGAGTTTTTGGTTATACCATCTGATGAAATGAAGGACCATGTTATTTTCATGGGACTTAGTAAATCCAATTTCAATGAGTTCTAAGATCATTTTTTCATCATTTATATTGATTAAAAACTTGTATACTTAAGGTCATGAGGGAGAATTTTATACACCTTAGGGTTATTGTATATGTCCTTCTACACCATCTGCTTTATGGGAAGATGTATAAGGGTATGTTTTTGATAGTTGAGGTTCACATATTTGTAAATGGGTATTTCTCGAAGGGGTTTAAGGGAATCAATAAAATATTGAGGTCATTTTTTCTTACATAATACCCAAGAATGTTATAGAGTTATACATTTTCCTTACTATCATGATCTATTATTGGTAGTTTTTGTCAAAATTATCTCGATTTATAAACTCAGTGGAAGCCTTTATCCAGAAGGACCAATACTTTTATAGACTGATCAGTTTCAATAATATTTTGATTACATAATGGATAGGTTGAAAAGTTCTCTCATTATATGGTTTCCATAGGAGGGAATAATGTTTGAGGTGTTCTGTGATACTTTCTGACAAGGCATTCATTGTAGATTTTGAAGTAGAGAGTAGTTAAAACATATGGGTCCAAGAAGTTATGTCCCCCTGAGAATAACTATGACACCTATTATATTAAGTTTGAAATAGTTATTTTCACTTTTATGTTTTTATGAAATTTCATCATTAGGGGGATATTTTTGGGCTTTATAGATCACACGAGATTGAGACATGTATTCTATCAACAAGATTTTAATCTATGATGGTGGATGGGTATGAATTTTCTCTAGGACTATGATAATGATTTATACTGCACCCTACTAATGGGGAATGTAGTATCATATGCACTAATTAGAAAATCATCATGAGATGCCATTTTGAGAATCTAGAAATTATTGTAAGTTGATAAAGGAGATCATGGTGATGTATCTAGATTTATATAAAGATTATGTAATAGGAATGAAATATTAGTTGATATTATAATACTCCTTGATAAAATGAGTGGAGGATTCTCAATGGTGAAACTCAAAGGATCAGGTTGTGAGACATCATGTCATCCATAATGATGCACTGAAGGGTTGGTTAGAGGATAAACAACATCAGGTGATCTTTCAAGGGAGGTTTTTGTTTCATTGTTGGTTTGTGAGAAGGTTCTATAAGATTTCCATGATTTATTAATTATACTTAATCCTTGTTTATAAAATATGTATAATTCTTTGAGGGGTAAGAATTTTTTTCAAATAAAGGTATCAACGGAAAATTTCATATCTCATTGTTGGGTCTATTAGATTTTAAGAGTGAAGCATAATGTGTAAGGTTGTTTATTAAATCAATTGGATATCCCCAAATGGAAATGGTAGGACATCTTGATAGAGTTCATCATCATCCAACCATAATCCCAAGGATGATGTGATGCATTGTGGGTGATCATTGATCGGTTGACAAAGCCATACCACTTACTCATGATTAGGGAATTCAGTGGTGTAGAGGTTTTAGTGAAGTGGTATGTAGATGAGGTAGTGAATCTTCATGGGTTACCATGAATCATATTTTTTTACATAGATCCACATTATACATCATTATTCTTTATAACATTACAATATTATATGGGCACCCATTTAAATTTTAGAACTAATTTCTATCCTCATATATACTTTGGAAGAAATATTTTGGGCTTGTATTATAGATTAAAGTAGATCATGGGTGAATAATTTTCCTTGGGTTAAATTTTCATATAAAATAGATTTCAATATTCCACTGGAATGGACTATTTAAAGTATTGTGTGGCTGACCATTTCATTCTTTGTTAGGCTAGAATGAGGTTGGTATGTGAGATACCCTCCATGTAGATGTTGGTAGAGAATGATAGAGACTATATAGATGGTTAGGGAGTGATTGAAGGCAGTTCATGAACATAATTATTTTTATATAGATTTATGGATGAGACCTATGGAGTCATTGGTTCGTGACAATGTGTTATTGATGGTTTTCATTCATCAAGGGATGTGGATTTTTAGCTGAGGGAGTAATATCTAATTCTAGTTCATTGTTCATTTAATGTATTTTCATTATATTCGAAAGGTTCCATATTGGTTTTCAAATCATTAAAAGATAGACAAAATCGATAATTTTTTCCATGTTTCATAGCTTCCTCTATATCTTCTTAGCGATTATTATTTCATCGAACTGGGAGAGTTTGATGTTGAGGATGATGTGATGTTCATAGAGAGTATGAAAAGATATGGGAACTTTGGGGGAAGGTATTTCGTGTGTCTGTGTGTGTTATTATAGTAACCCAGGATTTTCTATTGTGGATATTACATCTTTTTAGATGAATATTCGATACTTTACACAAACACGTTCCTAACGACTATAATAGTTTAGTTTATTTTGAGACTAGGTACACGATATTCTTTTTTTTAATGATCTTAAACACCTCCTATAAAGATCTTACCCTTGATTACTCTTCACAAATATGACCTACTTAAAACCATTCTTCATAACTTGATGAATTGAAAAAATAAAAAGGGTGAGATCATATGTTGAGTAAGGGTAAAAAGGGATATACCTAAGCATAACATAAATATAAGGGTATGAAAACCTGAGAATAAAATATTAAAACCATGCCTTGATTTTCGAATATCATAAAATTGAGTCATGGTATAAATATTGGCAGTTCATAAGACATGAACCAAAAGGAAATTAAAGAACTTGATCCATGATAGAATAATATCTACAAAATATATGTAATTTTAGAATACATATAAGCATAGAAAAATATTTCCACGATAGTCAAGGCTCACTTAAAATGACATCATCGTGGAATGGGTTCTCTCCCCATACCATAAAATTAGTTAAGGTTCACTACCAATACCATCATAGTAGACAAAGTCCCTTACAAAACTAGGTTCACTCCCAATTCCAGTCTTAACTATTTCATGAGATATGAATATTTATCAAATTCATTGGATGGAGAAATACAACCCACCCATCCTTGGTTATAACATAACCATCATCCTTGGTTATAATGTTACCACCATCTTTGGTTTCAAATTAACCACCATCATATAATAAAAATAATATATATGTTTGCCATAAGATCATAAAACATTCATCATTTAATAACCCATGAAATGAATTGGTTTTCATAAACATTTAATTATAACATAACCTATGTAAAGGAGGTATTTTTCATAATCATTGCATCATTTATTAATAGTATAACTCATGGAAAAAGAATTGGATATCATAAGAGTTTTATAATGGTATAACCTAGGGATGAGAAATTAGCTTCATAATCATATTGTCACCATAAACATAAACCACTAAAATAAAAAATAATAATGGTATCCTTGGATGATATCCCTAGTAAATAAAAAGACACATAAAAGGATGTTATCTTAGATGGAAAATTAATTTGAAAAATAAATCACTTGAATCATTTCATTTGTAAAGTAACTTTTCTTTAAAAATACCATTTTAAAAACTAAATTTAAAAAAATAGAAATTATTTTATTTGAAAATAAACATTGAAACTTATAAAGGAATCATTTCAAATCATTTAGAAAATTTCCTGAGAAAAATATCATTTCCACTCTGAAACAACATTTTGAAACATTTTTAAAAATCTTTTCTTTGAAAATAAACATTAAATTTTATAATAGAAACTCAAAATAAAATAAAAATCGTAATGGTGTGAATTTTAGTTCATGTCATAAAAGTATAAATTAATAATACTTTCACATTTTTCGTAAAATCTAAATGGGAAATGTTTGGTAAATGACATGTAGATTCCATTCAAAACATTTTGTAAATAAGTAAAAATATGTAAAAATGTATTCAATAACCCATTTTATGAATTTTAAAACCATTTTGAGAAATTTTTATGAAAAAAAGTTTTTGAAGATAAATTATTTTTTGACCAAAGAGAAAAATAAAGTTGATTTTTCTTAAAAAAATTATTTTGAGTGATTTAGTATATAAAGAGACAAAAATGAATAGAAAACAAGTATTGTACAAAAATAACCAATGGTTAAGAAAATACATGAGTTTATTGAGAGGTATATCAAAATATTTCATCATTGTAAACATAATCATTAGAAATCCTAGTAAACAATGGGATTGTAACATAGAAAACATGCAACTTTGGTAACTCTGAATCCAAATAAACATGAAGGAATAACATTAATTGAAACTAAGAATATCAGTAGAATAAATAAATTCAATATAATTAATTCCCAATGGGATGTATATACACCAGATAAATAATATATGTTCATAAAATAACATATGTCTCAATGAAGAAAATTGTGTCAACGTTCCCATAAAGCTTGGGAAACATTTGAACAGTAAATCCTTTGAATGATAGATACTCAAACTAATTCGTAAATCCAAATAATTCTTTGGAGAATAAATGTTATATATAATAATGAATATTATACATACCACATATATAAATAATGTTCTGAATAAGGCATATATCTTATTGAAGCAAAAAAAGTGGGATGGAAACCCCTTATCGCTTTTCTAATCTTTTGAATCATAAGCCCCAATAAATAATAGCATCAAATAAAACATTTAATATAATAAATATGTGAATATTAATGATATAATATGTAAAAAAATTCAACATATACACCACGAAAAATTAACCAGTAGTTAATTTAAATATGTCACCCAGAAAAAAAAAGAGAGAATAGAAATATCTTTCCTTAATTCTCCACTTTCTTCACCCACATTTAAACATCCTTTATAATAAAAAAGAATTTATATATATATATAATATTTTAGTAAATATAAATATTTCATTCACATAATAAATATTTCATTTATATCACATATATTTATTAATTTGTTCCTTATTTTCATCCATGTAAAGTGTTAGTGAAAACAAATCACATCATTTCGTGAGGTGGTAGCCCGCCGTACACATGAACAATGTAATCGTATCCCCTACATATTGGAATGTAAAAAAAGTTATCTATTATATAATTAATCCATATGTATAATTATGTTGTAAATATCATATATATACTTTATATACATCATCATACCCAACTATGAGAGGTGGTAATGTAAAAACAAATTGCATTGTTCGCAAGGTGGTAGCCCACTGTATACACAAATATTGATTTCATAACCAATTTGATAGAAGATTGGACCATTGTAGGTAATTAACATAAAAAAAATAAATATAAATATATTTAATATACTGAGTTAATTATATCACCATTTATTAAAAATAATTGAATTTGGTGTATGAATAAATAAAATAAAAACTCACATTTAAGAAGGTTACCTCTTCTTCGGGCATCCTTCATAGGTTTGAACCAAAGGACTTCCTAGGTTTGATTTTTAAAAAATTAATGCATCAATTACAAGATGATGGAATTTAGGAATATATTTTTATTGTTATTGGGCAAACCAAAATTATTTGAATGTTTTACATTGATAGAATAGGGGTGGCCTTTAATAAGTGAGGTGAGTGGCACACTTGTAGTTTTTAGATAAGAAAAAGGTGTACCTAGGGTTTAATAATTTCAAAAGGCTCCAAAAATAGATTATTATAGATAATTATAAATTAAAGGGTCTAAATATGTTAATATCATTTATATTATATATTTTGTATGAAATTTTGACCCTTATAATTTAAATTTAACCCCTAGTAAACTTACTTTTAACTTAAACACGATAACTAGTTTTTACAGTTTTCACTATTAATTTTGATCAAAAAATAAGTTGACCATATTATATAATATAAATTATTATTATTACAAATATTTAATCAATTTTTCTAAGTTCTATTCATGTAATTGGCCAAATTTAATTTAAAATTAATCACACAAACGTAACAACAAAGCATGAATTTTAAAGATAAAATGTTTAAAATTTTCTAAATATTTTATATAAAACATAAATATGAAAATGATTCCAATGACCTAAATTTATTTAATAGATATATCATTCGAGAATGGTCTCAACAAGTAACCCTAATATAATTTTTACACGATTATTTAAAAATTAAAATTATTTTTTTCAAATAAATTTTCTTAAATTTTAAAAAATTAGTTTTTGAATAAGTGTGCAGAATGGTGACAAATTTTTTTTTTAGAAAATATGTTTTTTAATAATATAATTTTATTTATTCTTAAATATTGTTTAGAAAAAACATAATATGAATGTTAAATAGTTTATTGAATATATATTATATAAATTTAATTATAATGATCCACTAAAAGACTCTTGTTTAATTTATTGTGGGAAAACGTGTTTTTTTAAATAAAATAAATTTCCAGAGAATGATTACCCTTATTTTCGAACAGTTTTTTATTTTCATTATTAATTAATTAGTCACAAAATAATTAATTTTATATAAATGTTCAAATAATATATTTTCATAATTTTTTTAATCATATTCATACATTCCATTCCAACTTCAAACAAATAATAAAATTTTAAATATATGACACATTTCATTTAAAACTAATATTGTGTGTAATGCATGATAAAATCATTGTTATGAGTAATAAAATATATAAAAAAGAATAAATTAATTTGGAAAATATTTCCAAAAAATAAGGGGGTATTCTATTCTACCCCATAAAATGGATTTCTCCATCAAAATTTTTCTTGGTCATCAAAGGTTTAAATTTTTAAAATTCCTTTATGGAAACCTACATCGAAAAAAATGGTTAATAAAACATCATATAGAAGAATAAAAATGGATGTGTGAATGAAATATATAATGACACTAATTATGTGTCCAAATATAATATCATAGGAAGAAATTGAAATCATAGACAAAGAATAGAAAACAAACACCCAAATACTGATGGACAGTGATAGAGATTATGGTCAAGGGAATTTTAAAGACCATAATTCTATAAACTAAAGAGGTGTGAAAAATGCCATCGATATCATCAAAAATGATGATAACAAGAAAAAAATTATTTAAAGATACTTTTCTAAAATTTTCAGAATTATTTTTCCATCTAGACTGAGAACATGTACAAATTTACTTACTTGATATCTTTTTATTTAATAGGCACATTTTTTAATTTTTCTTATGCCTTGTTCAGTTTCAACTTTATATATTACTCTAAGAGATGAATTTTTCATGACTGAAGAACCAAATAATATCCATAATATAATGATAAATCATTCCTTATATCACTAGTAACAAAATTTTAACATCAGTTATACAATATGGATACATATTCATATGCTGAAGTAATATGTCAATCAGTAAAACCTTATCCAAAGTTCAACTTAAACCATTCCCTAAATTGTTATCCTTATAACCATTCCAAAACTAAACATTTATAATCAAGGTATATAAATTTCTAAAAATAAACCTAACATTAAACCCCCAAATATCATAAATTGGATCTTCATATTCACATACTAAACAAGTTAATAGCCTAATCATGTATTTTCTTGAAAAATGGTAATAACCTAAATTACCCTAAAACCATACTAAAAACATACGTTATACCTCATTACTTACATAAAATATATATCAGTAGATATTTTCCTTAAATCTAATAATGTTGTAAACATTATTAATTATAATAAAAGAAACTTTTTCCACAAATCATTAATCAGTCCCAAGGACATCAATATTATCTAATTTACTTAATTCATATCCAACATCTCTTTATCAGTACATAATTATCCTATCATAAGAAATATAATAATGGTCATCTTCCCTTAATCATGTGGTTTCTACAAAGTATCACCTTATCGTTAAATCAATGTTCTAGTTCAAATTACTATTCAATAAATTATTGAAAATCCTTATTGAAAAATTTATTTTGGAAAATCCTTATATATAATTATTTATATAAAATAATCATTGAATTAAAATACATTGCAACCTCCATCATCCCACTTTCTTCTCAAACCATTTACTAGTATTCATCATCTTATTCCTAAATTATTATTTCCTTGCAAATATCATTTCTATTCTCTTCATTATCAACTAAAAAATCATTACTCATATAATCATGTTGACTCCCTTCGTGATATTTCCCCTTTGGACATATGTTTTAATTATTCCCATACATTACACATTTAAAAAAATCAATATTAAATGATAACTTATGGAGCCAATTATTTTCACCCATTTTTTAACCAAAATTTTAGTTTTCCCTTTTTAGTTACTTTATTTGTGTCCATCTTTTTCACAACCAAAACTTTTTCCCATCGCTCTGAGATATTACCTTGACTCCTTCTTCCCACATTATCAACATAAAGGAATATGAAACTTATTTCCCAATTTTATAGACAACCTAAAATCTCAGTGAACTATGTC
The DNA here is from genome assembly GCA_963277665.1 of Viscum album. Classification (NCBI taxonomy): domain Eukaryota; kingdom Viridiplantae; phylum Streptophyta; class Magnoliopsida; order Santalales; family Viscaceae; genus Viscum; species Viscum album. Next base: position 288,240,167 of record OY728127.1, on the reverse strand, counting down.
CTTATCTTCTTTATAGAGTACTATAGTTGGATAAATTACATGTGGACAATCATGTTTTGTGGTAGATTATTTGGAAATATCACAACATCCTTCACTCGATTCATCGTCCAATTTTGCTGCTCATCGGAAAATTTTCCATCACATTAAATTTTAACCCAATTCCTTATATTACCTACTATTGACTAAAACAAAAAAAAAGATAGTTTGATCAACACTATTTATAGTGAAAACCCACATAACCCTGGAAAAAAACCTATAGAATGTCAAAATCATGACAAGTTATTTTTAATCTATGAAACCATGGGTTTATGATAGGTCACTCATAGTCACCATCTATTTAAATCCATTTTTTTGTTTTGTAAATATTTTGTTAATTTACATAACATATCCCTAAGGAGTGTCAAACAAGGTGTGTAGTAAGGAACATTGTTATTTTCTAAGTAAAAAATGAGTCTATGTCAGTGTATCCTTTTTATAGTTATTACCCATAAGAAAATTTGTGAGAGATACACATCAACTTGTATTTCCCAGAAAGTGATGTAATTTCTTATCAACAAATTTTTTAATACTCTACCAAAATTCCTGGACTTTGTCTTATACCTAAAATAATCCTTAGAATTATATATAGATACATCCATAGATATATTGTAAGAAATAACCCTTGGGATCTCATTAATGTTTCCTCATCCTGGTTTCTAAAGTTTAACTGAACATTTCCATAAATTCCAACTATAATCCCCAGGGATTTTCATACATGGATATTACATATTTTTAGATTAATATTGAATACATTACACAAACACATGCTAGGGGACTATAATATATTACTGTATTCATATAATACATAAACAATCCTCTAATTTATTGAAATATGTTTAACATATCCCATAAATATCTTCTTCTTTATTACTCTTCATAAACATGCCCTTCATAAAACTTATCTTCAAAATATATGGAAATGAAACATTATCTAGGGTGATCTTAGAAGATCAATAAGTTTAAATAAGGGAGATACATAATCATAACCTGGTTGTAAGGGTATGATAACACGAGAATAATATATGAAAACAATACCCTACATATCAGAAATCATAATATTGATTCATTTCATAAAGATTTTATATTCAAAATATGGGAATCATAAGTAAATCAAAGAAAATTATCCATGGAAGCATAACATTGGCATAATACATCAATTTTTGGAATACACATAAGAATAAAAAATCATTTCCATAGTAGTCAAGGATCATAGCCAAGGATATCATAATGAATGGGTTCACTCCTTAAACCATCCAAGTAGTTAGGTTAACTCCCAATACCATCATAGGGTACAGTTTCACTTACTCGACCAGGTTGACTCCCCCATTCTAGTCATGTCTACCATATAAGATATAAATATTTACTCGATGCATTGGAGGAACATATAAGCCCCACCTGTATTCAGTTATAATGTAACCACTATCTTTGGTAATATTTTCACAACCTTCTTTGGTTATAACGTATCCAATAACACATAATGAAAATAATAAATATGTGTACATTAAGATCATAAAACATTCATCTTATCATAACACATGTAATGAAATGGGTTTCATAAATGTTTCACTAAACCATAACCTATGTAAAAGAGATAGCTTTAAAAATTATTTAATCAATTCATCATAGAATAACATTTAGAAAAGAAGTATCCTTTATTGTAACTCCCCAACCATAGTTACCAAGAGTTAGTGCATTATTACATAACATTTTCGTGATCAAAAGATATCAAGTCTCAAAAGACCGATTAGGTTAGTAGCCTTGAAAGTACTAGATACATACATCATCATCATTATCATTTATTTATTTGTTAAAATAAAGGAGAAGATCAGGAAGAAATATGACCAACCCATCCCAAATAGCATCCCAAGGGGGTTTAAAGTAGTGAAGTTTGAGATCATCCCCTCTAAAAAGATTAGCCCCCTCTGGCATAAGAGAATCCACTTTCGAGAAACAGGAGACGTCGTGGCTGAATCCTGTTAAGGATGAAAAATAGTCCGCAACTTTTTTCCCTCATGCCAAGTATAGAAGACTTTGATACTACTATTTATAATACCTCTACATTTTATGGTGACATTTGAGATTGACCATGGAATAGGACCCTTTCCATCCAATTCCACCTCTAAGAGGAAAATATTAGCCTACCTGCAGAGCGATAAACCAGTGAACAACGCCTTGGCCTCAGCCTAGAGAGAGGAACCACTTCCGAGGTCAGTAGTAAAAGATAGAATTACTATACATCTTGAGTCTTGGACAACAACACCTCCTCTAATGATCCCCAATCTACATGAACTGTCTGTGTTGAGATTCAATCCCATGGATAGCGGAAGCCAATGAACCCATGAAGATGTCAGACAGTTGGAGACCTGGTGAGCCATAGGATTGGGAGGGAGAAGCTAGTGAATGGATGGATCATCGCTCTGGTTACTGCATAACCTAACCAAGTCCATCAGCAAGCTCTGCATTATAACAATGATTAACCTACCTATCAATTGTATCCCCTCAAACCATGACTTATTTCTCACCTTCCAAAGACACTAGTAGCCAGTGTGAAGCATGATCGCCTGAGCCTCCTTCTACGGACCAGTGTCACCTGAACCATGGAACCATCTCTCTATGAAGGAAGTACCAGCCAGGCTGCCAACAGAAACCCCACTGAACTCTCTAAAATCAATCCAGACCTCTCTCTCCCATCCTCCTTCAAAGAAAATATGCTTTTTATTCTCCTCCTAGGTATCCTTACAATAACAGCCCCTAGAAGCGATACGGATACCACACTTTTTGATGTTATCATCATATGGTATTGCATTGTTCCTAATTCTCCATGAGAGAAAGTTGTATTTGGTAGGAATTTTCTTGATCCACATTGTGATGTTCCAGCTGTTATGAGGGTTCTGAGTAGTCGAAATCATCCAAAAATCCCTGGAGGAGATGGCCCTGGAACTGGATGGGTTGAAGATGCACCTATAATGCTCTTAATTGGGATCAATGAGATCAATAATATCCTTCTGGTCCTTGTCCAGAATAGCTGAGATGATGGGAGGGTGAAGAGACACCTCCCTGAAGGAGATATTAGTGGCCGGACACCCTGGGAAGCCGATGAGGGAGCCTACCCAGTTTTGGTGCCAAAAGGAAATGGCTCCCTCTCCAACAATCCAGCAGGAAAAGGGTTGGAGGTCCTGAATGAGAGAGAGAATCATGGCCCAAAAGGGGGACCCATGCCTTATATCTCTATCCGAGCTCTTGAGCCATCTACCTTCCATTTCCTTCCCCCAAAGGGTATATTCCTCTAGAACATCCCATGAAAATTTAGCATATAAGCATTGAAGAGTGTAAACCAAGCTCATAACATTGATATCACCCTCCTACATCGGTCTTGACATCTTAAACCAAGACACACGGTGCCATTTTCCCTCTATAAGAGCATCCTAGATGAATTTGGACATGATCATGTCAATATTAGAAACTAACTGCTTTTGGTACAAAAACAGAAGAAAGATCATAGATAGGGGTATACAAGATCACACTACTGACCAAATCCACATGGCCTCTAAAGGATAGAAAGTGATTCTTCCAGTTTTGAATATGATCAGAGATCTTAATGACAATGTGGTCAAAGTCCCAAATGTAGATTCTTCTAGAGGAGATAGGAGCACCCAGGTAGTCCATCGGAAATTCCCCACTTTTCATATCCAACATGCTACACAGGGAAGAGACATACCTAGCATTACATCTTTTGGATATGTACAAATTTCTCTTCCCTGTGTTGATGAATTTCCCACTCCAGTTAAAATATTCTCCCAAAACTCTGTTATTCCCATGCACTGAATGCTTGTTAGCATTCAAGAAAATTATTGTATCATCTGCAAACATGAGATGAGAGATAGTGATAGAACAAATACTCCTATGGTATGGTAGGATATTTCCATGTAGCACACCTCTCTTAATGAGATGACTCATAATGTCCCTAGAGAGAATGAATATGCTCGGTGAGAGTGGTTCCCCTTTCCTTAAACCTCATGTAACCTTGAAGAAACCATGATTCTTCCCCATAAAAGAGACTATCAATCATGAAGTGCTGAAACACCAGAAAATAAGGTCAGTGGGCCGCAGTGAGAACCCCATACCATTTAAGACCATGTTGATGAAACTCCACTCGACACGATCATATGCTTTGCTCATGTTCAACTTAATAGCCATATTTGATCCATGAGTTTTAGTATCAATATCCCTGACCAGATCTTGGGACAAGGCTATAACCCCTTGAATGAAGAGCCCCTTCAAAAAACCATGTTAGTCCAGAGAGACCCATCTAGACGGTAGAGTGGAAATCCGTGAGTGGATGATGCTAGCAGGAATTTTGTATGGAACATTGCACATGCTCACTGGTCTAAAGTGTGTGAGGGAGGTAGGATTTATTATCATGGGAATAATCACTAAGATATTGGCCGCCGCGACCCTTGGTAAACACCCACCCCAGAAAAATTCCTAGATTGTTGCAACTATATCATCTTTAACCACATCCTAGGAGCTCCGGTAAAACGATCCCGGGAAACCATCAGGACCCGGTGCACTCTCCAGGTTAAGCCTCAACATAGCCTCAAAAATTACAATATCATCAGGAATAGCACCCAGCAACACATTGTCCTGCACTGAAACTTGTTTGTGGATCAGGTCCATAATATCACCATTACCTCATGGGTACCCGAATGCCATGCTTGGGTTGGTACATGCCAGTAGGTCAAAGAAGAATAGATGGGCATGTACCCCCATGGTGTCCTTATCGTCCGAGTAGGGTCCATCATCGAGGAGAATTTTTGGAGTATCCGGCCTCCTTTTCTCTTTAATGAAGGCATGGAAAAAGGTAGTATTCTTGTCGCACTCCCTAAGCCACTTGATTTGTGCCTCCTCCCTTGCCAATCTTACCTGCTTCAAAATCATGTCAACCAAGGAGTCCTTTATTTTAGATAGCTCCTCGAACACAGTATCATCACAGACCTTTTCTATACCTATCTCTAGGCGGTTTCTGTTATCCATCATCGCATCCATGTCCTTGTCAATGGGGGGAAATGATCTGGCCTAAGCTTGGAGAACATATTTAAGTCGCCTTAGTTTTTTATGAAATGAAATCCATGTGCGCCCCAGCGAGGGACCTTCCCAAATCTCCTTAATCAACTGCTGGTAACCAGGTGATAGGTTCCATAGTTGATAAAACTTGAATCTGACATGGGTCTCCTACCTCGAGGACAACGTGGCCAGTAGAGGTGAGTGGTCTGAGACTCCACGCACCAAATCGTTAACCTTAGTATTATCAAACATGGAGAGGGCATAAATTTTGGCGATGCAGCGATCTATGAGACTCCACAAACGATGGTTTCCCCTTTGGTTATTACACTAGGTGAAGGGATATCCAGATAATCTGAGGTCTATGAGGCCTTTGAACACTATGAATTGGACAAAGTCCACACTTTCTACCCTTGTGAAAGGACCCAAACCTTTTTCTCCTTTGGTTTAGCCATGATGTTAAAATCCTCACCAACAATCCATGGATGGTTAACTAGATCAGAAGAATTAAATTTGTTCCATAAAACCTTCCTTTTTTGGGCATCATAGCTCCCAAAGATGAAAGATGCAAAAAAAGAACCGATTTCTCTGTGACACCTTGGTGGCGATGAACTGATCACCATCCTGGACCTCCTCCACAAACGTACTCTTCTGAAAAAATATCCAAATGTGACTATTGGTTGGATCAGCATGCATGTATCCCTACATCTTGAGTCTTCTTGAAAACTCACCTATCCTAAAAGGATTTTTTTATGTTCAAGTATTGCAACAATAGAGGCCTTATTTTACCAATCTCTGTGGATATGAAATCTATTTTGACTCGAGCACCTAGACCCCGAGCATTCCATATGATAATACGCATCATTAAAAGGAGTTTTCCCTGGAACTGGCCATAGAGCTCTTGGTCGTAGTGAAATGTGAGACTGGATAGTACTTTTGATGCCTGGATTTCGATCTTGTACATATTCCTAAGTTCAGCTTATCGATAGGTATAGGGGAAGGTTAGGAACATCCATAATCACTAGGAGGCAATGCTCCCTGGGCTGAACATGCTCTCCTTGTGCATGCTAGGGTACTAGGGACTAAATGAAGAGGAGAGCTTGAAGGACTTCTGAGATCCAAGGGAAGCTTATTCCATTGATCTTTTCAGGGGATTAGTGGTAGATATAGATCCTCCAAGACCAGATGCCCTTGCTCCTCTGATCAATTGACATGATATCCAGATGGGGCCATTAGAATTGGTAGAGAACCTGGGGGACGATAATTCCCCTTCAAGATCTTCAAGCTATCAGACACATTAGGAAGTAAAATATAGCTGCAGGAGGGGCCGACTGAAATAGCTAAGGGAATAGACAGGACCATGAAAATGTTAGGCATCATCTCCAAGTATGAAGAAGAGTCACACCCTGCCGGAGTAACCAAGAAATTCATAGGATTTGGCTCCGGGGACATAAGGAGGGCACCACCGAACCTCCATCCAGGGACTGAGATAAATCCATGGGGTTGTCCGTAGGATAGGGAAACCACTGATTATACTTCACCAACTTTCTTTTCTCCTCTTGTGAAGGCCACCGACAACCGCCTGAATGAGATCTTCTACAATCCTAATGGGAGTGTCCATTAAGCAAGCAGTGCGAACAATACCTGGGGAATACCGGGTATAGAATATTCTGATTCCAGCACACTGATCCCTACACCCATAAATCAAGGGATCCAGGAGGAGGTGAGGACAAGTCTAATTTAATGCAAATGCGATCCACAGACAAATCAGCATAGCCTTGGGTGTGATCATTCGAGCACAGCAATCCACCAAGAGCATCGCTGAGGGATCTGAGGAAGGTTCTATTTTGGAATGGTAGTGGTAAACCGGGGAGGTAGATTCAGACTACTGTCATAGGGCTATCCTTTCCGTTGTGGACCTCCATCGACCATCGAGACAGGTTAAATATCCAATTCCCAAAGTATCAGGGAGCATTACACCATGTCCAGATGAAGTCATCCTCTGAAGAAAAGACCAAAAAAAAGTTTCGATGGACCACTGAGATCCGCAACGAATCGACCAGACCCCAAATGGTATCAAAGTGATGAAAGGTCTGAAGGGGCAGCTTCACGCCCCCAAACCTTGCCACCAGTGTCCACTTGAGGCAGGGCGCAACATCTTCGAACACTGATGCCGAAAAATCTAGGGAAACACAAGATCCAAGCTACGACACCTTTAGAAACGGCATAGAGACATCCGAGAAGTAGGAGTCCGGGGTCAACGGGCCACACAGAACATACCTGAAGGAGGGACCATAACGATGGTTTCCATGAGGGAGATCCAGATCTGGGGTCACTAGGGGGATATTAAGAGCAACAGAAGGTCTAGGAATGGGATACAGAGGGGCCGGATGTGCCGCCGAGGGTCAAGCCAAATAAGAAGCAATATTCGGGAGAATTTGAAAAACAGGCGGGGAATTAGGCGCATTTTCACAATCTGAAGAAGCCATCTTCTCACTTACCATCATACTAGATACATACATAAGTTTTACAATACATCATGAAATAAAGAAACAACAAAATTGTGTCCCCTTTGAACACAATCATATCCCTTAACCTATCCGTGTATGTCAATCGTAATATACTTCTTCACATCCTAGAAAAAATAAAACCTAATAATGGGGTGAGCTCAGATGCTTAGTAAGGATAACAATATAGCAGAACCATTGAAAAATAAGAATAAACATTGAATGCAATTTATAAGACTAAAACACATTCCTTTTAAAATTAAACTTCAGCATTATATAAAAAAGATAAACCAAAAAATTGGATTTACTTTTTTACATGGATATTATACTAGTCGAATATTCACGTGTTATATCAATAGCTAATTTCATTATGATTGAATGCACAAAGTCAGACATCATAACCACCTAGTCAAGGCCTTGTGCTAAGACTACAAATAAGATTTTTTCAAGGCCTTTTGTCAAGACACTAGTTTGTCTCATGATACCTAATGATGAATCGAGGAGCTATAGTGGGCTCCACCAGTCACTTACTGAGTCCAATGCATTCCACGTGTGAAAAAGGATGAAACATAACATAACCATTCGTTTTAAAACAAGAATACGAAATGTTAATACGTTTACCATAAACCAGGAATGGTATAAAAACAACACATACATAGTCAAACATACCACAAAATATTCAATACAATAAGGAATATTGTATTATAAAAAATCAACTTCAAACATGTGTAAAATCCATAAAAGGATGTTGACATAGATGAAATAAAAACTATTTTAGGGAAATGTCTATTTCTATTTTGAAATCATTTAAAAGTAACATAATTACAAAAGAAAACATTTATTTTGGAAATATTCTTATAATCTGGTAAGGGAAGCATTGAAGGTGTTATAATGGTGAAAAATAGCCACACCTGCAGTATAAGTTAAAAATTATTATTACCTTAATTTGTCGAAAAGGTCATAAATTAATTTTTTGGAAAATAACAGAAATATTCCTTTCAAAAAAATTTATAAAAATTCAAACAAGGGTATAAATTAAATTAACACATATTCTAGGAAATAGTTAAACTTTTTGGGAATACATTTTTAAGAAACAAAGATGTGGATGATAAATAGGTCCCAATAGATACTCACATATAAACAACCTCACATAATAATGAGATTGTAAAATTAACCCTTACCTTGTATTCTTCATTAGTATAGTGTATTTTAACCAACTATATAATGGTTAAATAATTGTTATTAAATTTTAAAATAACCACATACATAAATATGATATCATATATGATCTTTTAATATTTCGTTGTTAATGATATTTCAGTAATATCATTGTTTCGGGTGTTAGCTGATTAATTTTCATTTACATGTTTTGCTACATAAGTCATGTTGGTTATGGATTGGATGTATTTGATTCATATCCATAATTATAATAAGTTCTTAAACATTATTTTTTTCATAAAATTAAAATTATTCCTTAATGGTTATGATGGGGAATGAATCTCATCACATTCTTGGAGACAGTAATCTGTATGTGCGCACAAGAAACAATACCATTATATTGATGGTGAAATCATATGTAATTGGATTGTATATCATATATACATAATAATTAACATGTTATATTTATTATTTACATCAATTATACTCATTATTATACCCATCCAAATAATTAATTGTTGAATGACAAACTACACCATGACGTGGATACGGTAAGTCGTACGTACGCACGTATGGTAACATTGCCAGTCATAGGATAGATAGAATAATGAATATGGTTGTACCGTATTTATAATAACAACACAGTATATAGAAGGTACTGGAGTCATTATTTTTGTATGGAAACAACAAATAAAGGGGAAGTGGAAGAATAAAATAACATTTAAAGAGGTTATGAAATTATTACCTCTTCTTTGGGTTCTTCCTTTTGATTTGATCAAAATGGCTCCTTAGGCCAGATTTATGATCAAAGTAAGGCCTCTAGGTTGAAGTGAGGGTAGTTGGGAAGATATTTGAGTAGGGATTGGCTGACCCAAATGGCTTGGGAGTAGTAATTTTGAGAGAAGGGGAAGTACCCTTTATTAGAGAGGTGAGGGTCACTTTAGGAAAATCTTGAAATATTAATTTATTATACAATCATATTCGGTTTATAATGGCTCAAAAAAGATTTTTTTCGAGGATAAGGTGGTTATGGGTCAAAAAACTCTAAACTAATAGGTTTTAGACAGTTTTAGGTCACCATATTAACCTAATGTTTGAGATTTAACTCTTGATTAAATAGTTTAACTTTTACCATGTATTCTTGTTTTATTATAATAAATGGTAAATAAACATACTATAAAAATCCAAGAGAACCCCAAGGGTCTCATTATTGAAATATATATCATTACATAAGTCCTTTTTCCGAATCCTATATTTTTAGAAATATTATATCATTTAACAATATAGTATTTGTTTTAAAACCCCATTTATTTCAATTTTGATACTATTTAGTATTTGGTTTTTTTGAAAGTCAACAAAACATTATTAATTTGAAAAAATTAAATTAAATCATATTAACCTATAAAATTAGTGGAATGCATCAAAAGTCTCAATTTACATTTATTTGGATATTTATAAAATCATTTATTTTAATCATTCCTTAATATGGTAATTACTACATCATCACTGTGTGATAAATAAATTTAATTATTTACTATCTAAAAATTATAAATAAAATACCATTTTTTATGAAATATTTTTATATTTCAAATGTATATTTATAGTCGACTTTATCTTATGTATTACCCTATATTGAAAATGTTTTAGTTATGAAATTTTGAATTTAATACTTTTAATTATTCATTAAATTAAATAATAATAAATGTCCTAATCTAATCAAAATGGGTAAAAGATCATATTTTATTCCTAAGGTTTATTTTTTTCAAAAAACACTTATCCTATAGAATTAGGACATGTGTTAGGGTAATTATAATATCATTTTTACCTTTAATTACCCTATTTACTTTTAACTGTGGTAAATAAAATTCAAAAGTTACTATTCACAAAAAAATATTTCCATCCCATTGAACCACATATTACTTACATATTTCAACTGTTTCTCTCAGATTTTTGAAATTAAATACCTAGAATTAGTAAAATTACGTTTTATGCAAATTCTTAAATGTGCCTAGAAGGTGGGTAAAACAGGTTAAAATGTTCAATAAAATTATATACATCTAATTTTATTATAAAATAACACCAATGAATTACATTGAACTTATATAGGTATTATGTGTCTATTTTGACCAAAAAAAAATTAAATACAATAAATAATTATTTATATTAAAATTTGGTTTTAAACAAAGATGCGGTGTTTTCCACTATTCATAAAAATTTGAAAGTTTTCAGAAAAATACCAAAAAATAACTGAAAGCTAATTTTGGTATTTCAAATCCAAAAATGCAGTCTATTTGGAAAAATAAAATTTATAAAATTTTAGAATTTGGATATTACTATTGATAGTGGCTAGTTTGATTGGTCAGGGTGTGCTAGAACTCGAAGTTGTGTACAACACAATCTATTTCATTATTCCAAGAGAAATGTACCGTGGATACATGGGGTGTTACATTTATAAAATATTTTCCATGGTATAAGCCATGGAAGTGAAATGAGTTTCATAAAAAAAATTCAACCTGAACAAAAACTATTCAGAGAAAAATAATAATGGTATCATAGGATCATATCCCTAGTAATGAAAAAGTTACAAAAAATGATTTCATCTCAGTTGGAAAATTATTACAAAAGAAAAATCACTTAGAAAATTTCTTGAGGAATAAAACAATTCATTGAAAATCACTTTTCAAATCTAAAAAACCATCAAAATTTTTTTAGATGTTTTTCTTTGAAAATAATCTTTGAAACATATTGTGGACAATTTAAAAATTGTTTAAAACTTTGCTGGTTTAAAAAATACATCATACACGTTTTTTAAAACATTTCAAAAATCCATTTCATTGAAAATAACCATGAATAATTATAAGGTAATAATAATGAAAATAATAATTATAATGGTGTGAATTTCCCTTCATTCCATAAACAATAAAAAAATATTCCTTTGACATTTTTTGTAAAATAAAAATTGGTATTGTTTGGAAAAAAACATGAAGATTCTTTTTAAAATATTTTATTCAATAATTTAATAATTGATAAAAATGTGTTTAATAAATAATTTAAAAAAACTAAAAACATTTTTGAAACAAAATTAAAAACATGATTGTAGAAGAAAAAGGATTTTTTGAACAAAGAGAAAAATAAAGATGCCTTTTCTTAGAAAAATAATTTTGAACTCTTAACTTCAAAAATATAGTAAAATTAATGTAAAACATAAAATATAAATAAAAAATAAAAGGAAAGTAAAATATATTAGTTTCGTTAGAGATAGATCATAATATTTCATCATAGAATCATAAAAATGAGCAATCCCGATAAATAATGATAAAACCACATAAAACCCATACCACTTTGGTTAATTATAATTCTAATCCCCATGAAAAAATAACATTAAATAAAAAATAAATTATCAGAATAATGAATAATTTCCTAATATTAAATTTCAATGTTTTTTATAAACATCTAATAAAGAATATAGGTTCAAAACATAACAGAATACTTAAATAAGGAAAATTATGATAAATATCCCTAATATCTTGGGTATCATTTGAAATGTAAACCATGTGAATGATATATCATAAAATGGATATTTAAAACCCCATATTTTTCATGATAACAAATGTAAAATAAATTTATTGACACTATATACCCCACATATAAGAAGAAAGTGGTGAATTTGGCATATATCTCACAGAAGTTGAAAGTGAGATGGAAAACCCTACCACTTTAGTAATCCTTTGAATCATTATCCCCGATAAATAATAACAACAAATGAAACTTTTAATATCAATTAATAGTATTATAATCATTATATGACATTTAAAATGGGTAGTGTATACACTAGACAAAATAAACTAGTGGTGAATTTTTATATGTCAACCAAAAATAAAAGAGAGAATAGAAATATATTATCTTAAGTCTTGACTCACTTTGTACACATAAGAACCTCCTATAAAATAAATATTATTTTATTATAAAACTATTATAGAAACATAAATATATATATTATACCATATATTATTTACTTACTGTGATTTATTACCTATTTATTAATAATCACTTGGTAAAATTATGTTTTGGATAATAACCACTTTGTTTTTCATTATTATTTTGATTTTTTATTTTCCATCATCTAAAATTGATTATGGTTCCATAATATAAATAATAATAATCAGGATTTATTTATTATATTTATATATAAATTATACTTTTAACACCAATCAGTAAATAATTTTTTGAAAAATGAAGTGTGTTATGATCATGGAGACGGTAGGTCGTACGTACACAAGGGTAATGTTTACATTTTTTCAATGATCATTATGGAAAGGAGTAAAGTAAAATTACATTTCAAAATATAGAAAATAATTTCATAAATAAGATAATAATTAAATAAATATTGTTATAAATATCATCCAAGTGGTGTAGTGATGAAAAGAGGGAGTCACATCGCTTCGTTAAGTCGGTGGTCCACACATACATGAACGACGTTATCATCTTTTTGTGATTGAAAATATAAGAAATAAAATGATATATTATATTTAAATAATGATAAATATGTCATTAAGATCATAATTATGTTATTTATGTCACATATTACCATTAAATATATTCTAATTGTCTTTAATGTAAAGTGTTAGTGAAAATGAATATCATCGCTTCATGAGGCGGTACTAATCTTTAGGCACGAATAATGTTATTGTATCCCCTATGGAATAGAATGAAAAATATATATATTATATAATTACTAAAGTGGTATAAATTTTTTATAAATATCCCAAATATACTTTAATTCCATCATCACAAAAAACCGTGAGATGTGGTAATGGAAAAAATAATGACATCAGTTCGCACGATGGTAGTTCACCATACACATGAATAGTGATTTTGTAACCCAATTGATGTAAGTGAAAATGGTTATAAGTCATGAAATTAACAGAAAATATCTAATTAAATTTATTTTACTAATTTTATTTTATCATCACGGTTTAAAAATAATTTAATTGGTGGAGGAAAAAATAAAACAAAAATGCTTATTGAAAAACATTACAAATTCTTTGAGTATCTTCCTTATGTTTGCAGAAAATTCCTTCTTAGGATGGATTTATGCCCAAAATAAGGATTCAAGGATGAGATTAGGGACACTAAGAAATTATTTGGGATGGTATTGGGTGAAAAAACACATTTTTAAGGTGTGCGTATGAGATGAGAGGGGTTGCCTTTTATTAGTGAGGTGAGTGGCACACTTATAATAATTTGAAATGAAAAAGGGGGATCAACATTTCTCCCTTTCCACAAGGCTCTAAAATGGAGTATTATCAAGGCCCAAAAATTATAGGGTCAAAATATTTCTATATAATAGATTTTATAAAAATAAATATGTCATTTTAGAACTTATCTTTTTAGTTTAACCCTCGATAAACCCATTTTTACCTTAACCACAACAATTATTTTTTACTATTTTCACTACTCATTTTGGTCAATAATTATGTTTAACATATTAGATAATATAAATTTTTTGGATTAAAAATATGGAATCAATTTTTAATATTTTCATTCAAATAAGTGGCAAGATTTAATTTAAAATTAATCATACAGACGCGATGAGAGAGTTGGTTTTTCAAAGAGGAAATATTCGAAGCTTTACAAAGTTTTTATATAAAAATTCAACGTGAAAATAATTATGAAATCTGAAATTCAGGTAATAGATATATAATTGAACTAATTTTAATTTAATCTCAATTTATATTATAATTTAACTTTATAAATTATTTAAACAAAAATTTAGTTTCAATTAAAATTTAGTACTTTTCACTATTCATAAAAAAATTAATCTTTTCAAAAAGTTCACAAGAATTCACCATAAGATAATTTTGAAATGATTAATTCAAAAAAAAAAATTCCAAATATATTTTCTATAAGTTTCTAAAAATATTTTTAAAATTACTGAGAAAAAAGGTGATAAAACTTCTTTTTTAGAAAAATATAGTTTTTTAAGTGTAAAATTGGATTATTTCTTATCTCATGTATAGAAAACACATCTGTTTAATGTTAAATAGTTTATTTAATATATATAAAATCTAAATTTCAGTTAAATAAATCACAAAAATTGGATTTTTTATTTTATTGAGGTAAAATTAGTATGCTTCCATAAAATAGCTTTTAAGAGATGGATTTCCTTTATTTTAAAATAGTTTTTTATTTTCATTTTTAATTTATTAATAAAAAATAATTCATTTTATTTAAATTTTTTAACCATATATATATATAACTTATTTAATCCTATACATACTCATCATTCTAATATCTAGGTAATAATAATATTTTAATAATATGACATGTTTCGTTTAAACTGAGTGGTGCATGTAACTCAATCTAAACTCAGTGTTATGTGTAACCCAAAACATTAAGAAGAAACTCATTTGAAAAATATTTCAAAAAATATCATGTTGTTAAATTTTACTCTCTTTAAAATAAATTTCTCCTTCAAAATTCATCTCAATAATCAAAAGTTTTAAATTAGAAAATTCTTTCATAGAAACCCACATCATGCAAATGGATTATAAAACATCCTATTGATAAAAAGAATGGTATATGAGAAATTAATTTGGAATAACACATACTAGGTTTTCAAATAGGTTAACATAGGTGTGAAGTGAAATATATAAACATCAAAAATAAAACTAATAGCCAAATATTGATGAACAGTGATAGAGAACATGGTCCGGAAAAATTTAATAACCAAAATGGTGTGAAAAGGTGATTGATATCTTAAAAAATGATGATAAATGATCAAAAAAAATTCAATATCCTTTTTCTAATTTTGTGGAATTCATCTTCTATCTATAATGAGAATATTGAAAAATGTTCTTGATATATTTTTGTTTTATACACACAATTTCATTCATTGGTTGCGCCTTGATCAATATCAACTTCATCTCTTAATATATGAGATGAATCATTTATGTTTGAATAACTAAATAAGATCCATAATATAATTATATGTCATACCTTATGTCTATAGTAAAAAAAGTTAACATTTCTTATCTAATATGGATAAATATTAAAATGGTTAAGTAATACGTTAGTCTCTAAAACCTCATCCAAATTTCCACATAAACCATTACATAAATATTTAACCTTATAAATATTCCAAAAATAAAAATTTATAAATAAGGTCACTTAATTTATTAAAATCAACCTATCATTATTCCCCAATATATCATAAAGTGTATCATGATTTTTATATACCAAACATGTGAATACATTTATCATTTATTCTCTTGAAACATGGTAATAACCTGAATTACCATAAAACCTTATTGAAAACATAAATTCCCCCTCATTCCTTATATAAAACACACATTTTTGAATATATTCCATAAATAAAAAAATTAAAATTTATAAATGAAAAAATAAACAACTTTATACACAAATCATTAATTAGTTCCAAGGTCATCAATACTACCCAAATTACCTAATTCATATCCCATATATCTTTATCCCAACATCATTATCCCAATATTCGAAACATATTAATGGTCATATTCCCTTAATCATGTGTTTTTTCATAAAGTATCACCTTGTCATTAAACAAATTTTCAAGGAAATTGGTACAATTCAACATTTTATTGAAAATACATAACAAAAATGTTATAATTAGAAGTCCTTATATATTTTAGGATGCATATAACATGATCCTTTAATAATAATACATTAATACTTAAATCATCACACTTCATTCTCAAACGATTAACTAGGCTACATCAAATTGTTCCTTAATAACTATTTCATTTCATATGTAATTTGTAGTATCTTCATCATCATTTGAGTAACCATTACTCATCAAACCTTTCTGATATTTTTTATGATCTCCCCCCCCTAGGAAAAAATTTTTTATAATTCCCATACTTTCTAAATTCAAAATATAATATAGTTAATTATACCTTAGGGATAACATTATTCACAAACATTGTGTTGACTAAAATTTTAATTTTTTATTTGTAGTTAATTTCTTTATGTCCTTATTTTCCACAACCAAAACATATTCTCATCCCAATGAGACATCCCTTGAGTTCTTGTTCCAAAATTATTGACAAATATAAAACTATGTCTTCTTTCATCTATTATATTCACTACAAAAACTCTTAATGATCTTTATCTTTGTCTTATTTAGTGAGTTTGAGAGTTTTTTAATGTTAAAATTTTAATCATGTTTTTGGATAGTTGATTTGGAATAATCATAACATGATTCACTCCAATGATCATACCATTTGTCTAATCACAACAATTTTTCCATCACATTCAATGTAAAACCAGTTAATTCAGGTTTCCACCATTGACTAATACCAAAAAATATAGTTTAATAAACACTTTTTATAATAGAAACCCACATAATCAAGACAAAATCACTTATAGGATATATTATTTTTTAATTATGAATAAATATTTATATAATAGGTCATTCATAGTCACTAACTATTTAAATATTTCTTGTGGTTCATAAAGAGTTTGTGAATTTTTATTTCATATCCCATGGGTGTGTCAAATTAGGTGTGAAGCAGGGCTTGTTGTCATGCAACCTATCATGGTCAATTAAAGCTCAATGCACCCCTTTAAAAGTTATTACCAATAGGTACCTCTATTATATATCCACATTCACTATAAGTAACCATACATTTATGTAATTTTATGGAAACCACTTGATCTATACTTTATTGAAATTCTAGTACATTATCCAATACTTTGAATCATATTTAGAATTATCATTAGAGACATCCCTAAAAATATAATTAAAAATATCCATAGGTATCTAACTAATGTTTTCTCATCCTAGTTTCTAATGGTTAATTAATCCCTTGCACTAAAACCAACAATATTGAACCAATATTTTCACACAAGGATATAACATTTTTCTATGAATATTTACTACATTACACGAACACATTCCTGAGTACTATAAATGTTTATTATCATTGGAGGTTATGTACACAATCTAATAATTTAGTGTAAGATCCTCAACATCTCCAATAAATATCTTCTCCTTTTGTACTCATCACAAGAATACCCTACTTAAAATCTTTCTTCATAACATGGGGAAAGGATACATAAGAATGGGTGAGCTCAGTTTCTCGATAAGGGTAAATAAGGGAGATAAATAATAATATCATGTAAATAGGTGTATGTGTACATGATCATTACATATGAAAACTATATCCAACATATCAAATATTATAATATTGATTTATGGACTAAAGTTTTGTAGTTCATAAGACATGAATCATAATTAAATAAAATTCCATGATTTCTAAGACCTTATAATTGACATAAGATAAGGAAATTTTTCATATATATAATACTATAAAATCATTTAAATAGTAGAAAATTATCACTACCAAGGATATCATAGTGGAATGGATTCACTCACAAAACTATATTAGAAGTCAAGGTTCACTCCCAAGACCATCATAGTAGAAAAATTCTATTATAGAACCAGTTTAACTCCCAATTCTAGTCCTATCTATCTCATGAGATATAAAAATTTAACCAATGAATTGGAGGGAGATATAGGTCTGACCCATATTTTTTTTATAACCAAACTACCATACTTTGTTATAAAATAATCACCATCCATATTAATAATGCTACCACCATCACATAATTAAAATTATAAATATGTGTGCCACAAATCATAAAACATTCATCTTATCATAACCCATGAAATTAAATGTGTTTCAAAAATATTTCATCATATCATAACCTCTATAAAAGCGATATGTTCCATAATAATTTCCTCATTTTATCATAGAAGAACATATGGAAAAAATAAAAAAATTCAATTAGAATTTTTACATGGTATAACCTGTGAAATAGAAATGAGTTTCATAAACATCTTTTCACCATAAACATAAACTATTCAGGTAAATATTAGGATTTTTATCCCTCAATCATATCCTATGTAATGAAAAGGATACATTAAATAATTTCATCTTAGATATAAAATATTTTTGAAAGATAAATCACTTGGAACATTTATTTAGGAAGATACATTTTCAATGAAAATATCTATTTTAAAAATCAAAAATCAAAAATCATTTTTGAAAATCATTTCTCTAAAAAAATTAAACTTATAAAGGAGGATTTAAAATTTGTTTAAAACATTTCTTAAATAAAATAACCATTTCCCTATAAAATAACAATTTAAAAAAAATTTAAAATTAATTTCTCTAAAAATCCTTGAAAACATATAATTTAATATTCAAAAAAATAATATTCAATGGGTGGGTATTTTTATTTATTTCCAAGAAATTAAAAAAAATATTATTTTCACTTTTTTGGTAAAATAAAAATGAGCAATTTTTGGAAAATGATATGAAGATTACAGTCAAAAAAATTTAGAAAAAAGTAAAATATGGGTAAAATTTCCATTAAAATTATTTTAATATTTGAAAAAATATTTTTGAAAACATTTTATAAAACATGGTTTCGTAAGAAAAATGAGTTTTTGAATGAAAAGATAAATAAAGATAATTTTCTTCAAAAAACATATTTTGAACTCTTTCGTAAATAAAGAGTTTTAAATGAAGGGAAACAATTATTTTCAATAAATAATCTTAGGATAATAAAATACACGAGTTTATAGAGAGTTGGATAACAGTATTTCATCTTTTAATCATAATCATTGACAATCCCTATAAACAATGAGATTGTAACATAAAAACTATACCCCTTTGGTAACATTGAATCATAAGCCCCATGAAAGAATAACATTAAATAAAAAATTTAATATCATGAGAATAAATAAAATATCTATGTTACATGTCAAATGGGAAATAGATACTTCTTATAAAGAAGATAGGTTCATAACCCAACATGTGACTCAAATAAGCCAAATTGTGACTATGATTTCTGTAATGCATGGGTATCTTTTGAACCATAAACCCCATGAAAGATATATCCTAAAATTGATATTTAAATACCCATAATTTTCATAATAATAAAAATAAAATATATTCAGGTATATTATATACACCACATATAATAAAAACTGTTGAATATGGAATGTATCTCAAAAAAGTAAAAAATTGAGATAGAAATCCATTACCACTTTAGTAATCATTGGAATTTTAATCTCTAATAAATCATAACATAAAATTAAATTTTACATTTTATTAATATTATGGTATTGATGATATAAAATTTGAAAGGATAATTATTTACACCAAATAAAATAAATGAGTGGTGAATTTTCATATGGATTCCTTAAATAAAAGAGAGAGTATACATCCATTACCTTCAATCTCGACTTCCTTCATAAAAAATTAAAACTGTAGTATAACAAATATAATTTTATTTTAAATATATTATAGAAAAATATTTATATATACCATACAACATATTATTTTCTTATGAATATTTATTAAACGTTGATTAATAATTCCTTGTTAAATTCATGTTTCATGTAATAACATCTTTGTTTTTTATATATGTTTTGATTTATTATTTTTATTCCTTTTAATTTCATCATTGTTCAATAAAATATGTAATAATAATCATTATGTAATTATCTTATTTATATATTAATTATACTTTTAATACCAATCTTTAAATATAGTGTTCAGAAAAATAATGTATGTTATGATCATGGAGACGGTATGTTGTATATACGCATGAGTAAAGTTTACATTTTTAGGTGATCGTTAAGGAAAGGAGTTAAGTGATATTTTATTATTAAATAATTAAAATAATATCATAAATATCATATTATTTATTCATATATAATTATACTTTTCATCCATGTGGTGTGGTGATAAAAATAGAGAATCGCATCACTTCTTAAAGGCGGTAGTCCACATATGTACGAATGATATTTTCATCTTTTAGTGAGTGAAAAGGTAAGAAAGAAAATAATATATTATATTTTATGAATGATAAATATTTCAATAGTGCATAATTATTTCATTTATATCACATATATTCCTTAATTACAAACTTTTTACCTTCCTTGTAAAGTGTTAGTCAAAACTAATCACATTAATTCATGAGGTGGTAGTTCATCGTACACATGAACGCCATTATCATAACCCCTACGAAATGGAATGTAAAAAACTTATATATGATATAATGAATATATATGTTTAATTATGTTATAAATATCATATATATACTTTATATCCATCATTAAAATAGTCATTAGAGGTGGTAATTGAAAACTGAATCACATTGGTTTGTGTGGCGGTAGACCACTATACAGGCGAATGGTGATTTTATAACCCATTTTATAGAATTTTGAATGGTTTGAGGTAGTAAAATTAACATAAAAAATATTAGTATATGTAATATACTTAGTTTATTATATCATAATGGTTTTATAATAATTTTAGGAGGTGGAAGAAGAAATAAAATAAAACGGGCCATTGAAGAACGCAACCTCTTTTCGGGTATCCACCTTAGGTTTGTACGAAAATCCTTCCTCGGTTTTATTTATACCAAAAATGAGGCTTAAAGGATGATATAAGGGAATTTGGGAAGGTATTTTCGGATGGATTTTCCTAAACAAAAGTGTTTTAAGAAGTGGATATGATCGAAGAGTGGTGGCCATTTATAAGTGAGGTGAGTGATACACATGTAATGTTTTAAAAAGAAAAAGGTGAAAATGTGTTTTCCTCATGTCACAGGGCTAAAAATGAATTATTATCAATCCTTATAAATTATAATGTCTAAATAGGTCTATAAAATATATTTTTAACAAGTTATTATGTTATTTTATGCATTATATTTTTAGTTTAACTCCCCGTTAATCCCATTTTTCTCTTAATCATGGTAATTAATTTTTACAATTTTTACTATTAATTTGCGAAAAAAATTATTTCGAAATTATAATTTAATAAAAATTATTCTTATTAAAAATATGGAATCAAATTTTCAAAATAAATCATATAAGTGTAAAATTTTAATTTGAAGTTAATCCTTCGAATGCAATGAGAAAGCATGTTTATCAACAAGAAAATGCACAAAAGTTTATACAGTTTTTATAGAAATATTTAACATGAAAATGAATAGAATTAAATAAATTGGATTAATTGATATATAATTGAACTAATTTTAATTTAAAATCAATTTATAATATAATTTAAATTTTTAATTAATTAAAATGAAAAATAAATTTTCAATTAAAATATAGTATTTTTCACTATTCATAAAAAATTTAATCTTTTTAGAAAATTATCAAAATTTATCCCTAAGATTATTTTTATATGATTATTATAAAATAACATATATTTTTTAAAATAAATTTTCTAAAAGGATCAAAAAGTAGTTTTAAAATATATATAAAAAAAGTTGATAATGTTTCTTTTTATATAAATATTGTTTTTAGTGTAAATTTTAATTTATTCTTATATTTTTTCTAAAAAACACATAAAGTGAATTTCAAATATTTCATTAAATATATAATATATATAAATTTCATGAAAATAATTAATCAAAAGTGTTTTATTTAATTAATTTAGTTAAAACATATTTACTTTCAAAAAATAGTTTTTTAGAAAAATATTTTCATTATTTTAAAATAGTTTTATATTTTAATTTTTAATTAATTTGTCACGCAAGAATTAATTTTACATACATTTGTAAACCTTTTATTTTAAAATTTTAGTTAATAATATTCATACAAACCATTCCAATGCCTAATTAATAATAATATGTTAACATTATGACATATTTTTTTAAACTCAATGTTACATGTAAAGCAAGATAAATTCATTATTATGTGTAATGAAAAATATCAAAAATATTAAAATAATTTGAAAATATTGTAAAAAACAATTTGGTGTAAATTTTATCTAATTTTTATGATCTTTTTTGAGTAATGGTGGAATAGAGGAGATTATGTGTGAATACTGGTAAAAGATGCATGTCTAGTGTCCCGAGTTGTTTTGATTTTCTTATTTTCCTCTTTTTTGAGATGTTTTATTTTTCATTAAATTTCATGTGATAGTTAATGTGGGTGTTATTATATGATGTTTCTCTTCATTTTGGTTTATAATTTGGAGGTGGTGTCGTTCAATTTTTGAGGTATCTTCTTTGGGAAGGTTGGTTGGCATTGTTTTGGTTTTTCCTTCTAGGTTAATTTTTATTTTTAATCCAACTGAAAGGTATCTAATGTAATTTTCTTATCCAACCTAGTTCATTAATTTTTTATACAAGGGTTTTGGATATTATGGGAGGATTTTTTGGAAGAATAATTTTGTTGAAGATTATATTTCTTCTAAGTGGGGTAGGTCATGGAATGTCCTTTAGGCTCATAATGAGAGTTAGATGGATGCCTACGATAGGGAATATTTAGGTGACTAGTTGAGAGGTTAGTCCTTGATGTCGTGGTGGGGATTCTAGGAGTTTATTTCAATGATTCTTACTTGTATGTGTTATGTTGTGATCTCATTTATTCATAGCACAATTAATTCTAGGAAGTGGTCAAATTTTTAAAAGTAATATCTTCATGGTGTCTCTATTTTTATCGTGGTTAATATATTGGTGGCTACTTTTAGGTTGCCTATTTCTTAACGGGTGTCATTCCTTGGCGATATGGTTTGCGGTGTGAATTCTCTATAGTTGGATTCAATTGGATTATTTAACTAGCAATTGAATGGTCTATATTTATTATATTTGTTGAATTAATTTTTTATCTTTAGTGGATTTGGGATATTCATGGAATTGTTAGTAATTTACACATCATGATTATTAATTTTATTGTGTGGTCACTACATGGAAATTCATAGTCTAACATGACTGAGTGTCTTTCCATCTATATATAAATCTTTCAGACCCATTAATTTATCACATACCCATTCATTTTCTCAAAAAAATTATGTGACCTAATGTGTATTTTTTAGATACTCTTTAACCCAATTTGATAAATTTTAATCCTTGGATTTTTCATATTAATAAATATTCCATCTGAGGAGAGTAATTAACCTTTTTCCTTCTAGTTTAATCTCTATTTTTTCCCATAGAACACTATGTATATGGGATTAGTTCATTGGGGTAATATTTCGGTGAGTAGATAATAGATATATACATATATATATATTTTATTTTCCCCTTATGTAATCTATACAATAATATCATATTTTCCCCATATTATTCTTGAACATTGATGACTAAAGCAATAGCTGATATAATAGATTCAAGGAATCACATTCCTTATGGGTAGATTGTTTAGGTTGTATTATTTTCTTTTCCCTAAAATAGTTTAGATTTTCTTATTATAGATAATGAACCAGACATGATGAAATTGAAGGGAACGGGGTCAACGCCATGTTTTTACTTGTTTCGGTTGTTTTCCTCATGGGATTTATACATGATCACTATTATTTCAGAAAATAATTACTTTTGTTAATCCTTGTGTATTAAAGGTTCTATTTTTCTATTGGGGTAATTTTTTTTAAAGGATATTCACAAAATTATGATAAATGAACCATTTGCATCGAAATATGATAATGGAAGGATATTTCATGAAAATGGAAGGGCTTGCAGTAGTGGTTGTTTCTAGTTAATAAAGATAAAATATGCATACATTATATACTATAATCTCAATGTTTTAATCCCACCAAAATTTTATTTTAAGGTTAATTTTAACACATTTATTTTTTTGGAATAATTTATGCTTAATTATAAAAATAGCTTAATTTTTTATTTTACTACGATTTTTATTATTTTAATATTTTTATCATTAATTTTTTGAAACTATTCAAAATTGAAAAATTTATCTTGTAGGATTTCAAGTTCATTAGGTTACATTACATTCAAAAGGACCAAAATCTAAACAAAAATTTATCTATCCAAAATTAAGATCACAAATGGTGTCATAGAATTTGTATATGGTTTTGATTAATTATAATTATGTTCACGTATTTCATAAAGTATAGAACTAAATGATCTGAAATTTTGTGAAAATGTTTAGAAGGCACATAGAAACAAAATTTTTGGTTTTTTATACTTTAGATTTATAAATTTTAGAGGCCATAAATGCAGGGGAAATGAAAAGATCTTAATTTTAAGAGTTATTATTAGTTTTAGGTAGAGCCCTGGTCAAATAAACATGGAACATATTTTGAAAAAATAAGGAAAGAAATTACAATAATCTAAAAGAGATGATCCTTTTTACAATCTTTTTCATGTATGGGAGTCGGTACCGTGGGGATGGAGTCCAAATAGGTGATGTCATGGTTGACCCCCTTATTTTCAATCCCATCCATAACCATGTTTGCTTCATGAAACGCATGTGTAACAATTTTATTCCTCTGAAAGAGTGACTAGAGGTAATTAATCCATCAAGTAGTAATAATCCTTCAAAGATGCACCACTCCATTCCATAAGGATTTCATGATGGTTTTTGAGTAGATTTAAATATATAGGTTGTTCTGACCATTCCCCATAGAAAAGTTTATTGCATGAATGACAACTAACATTTCTAATTCAAAAAAGGAAGCAATTCTAGAGGATCCATAGAAGAAACCAAGCAGTTGTCCAGAGTGGTTTCTATAAACTGCTCCATATATCAACGGACCCAAGTTTCCTTTACAGGCTCCATCAGCATTGACTTTGATCCAAATCAGGAGAGGAAATTTATAGAAGCCTTCAAACGTATGTTGTGGTTGACTGTAATTCCCATTGAATACAAGGCACTGTAATGTACAGAAGACCGAGACAAATTTGTTTCATTTCCCTTATTGAATTGAGGCAGCTTCATGTATGGAAGCAAGAATACTCACCTTACATTCCTGAACACTAAATAATTAATTATGATGTAAATAATAATTTCTATCATACTAGATCACATGAAGAATCACAGCCACCAGAACCTGAAAGAGATGTCTAACCTGATGCGATGTGTCATTAGTAACACAATATTGAAGTTGAGAGCAAACTGAATTAGAGAGAATCCATCTAAAATCTAAAAATTCAAGAACCTATATCCAAGTAGTATAGTTATTGGAACATGAAATAAAAATATGGTTAGTGTCTTCTCTATGAAGATTACATAGATTACATTTGAGCATAGTTCGATCACAAATGACTAGAGTAAAGTGTCATTGGGGACTCAATTGTCCATAGTTCTCTAGATAATATTGATTATTGAAGGTTTCATCCAATAATTATGAAATGTTTTTAACCAACAAAAACTGTTATCAATTTTTTTTTTTTAAAAATGGTTATAATATATTTTTGAGTCAACTAAACCATTGTGAGAAAGTTCATAAATTAGAAAATCATCTGTGTTAGAAAGCAATAATTATCAATCAAAATATTAACATTATCAGGATTGTCATTTTTTATAGAATAAAAAAACATATTTAATATAGATATCATTGCGCACAAGAGGATTATTAGGATCTACCATAGAAATTATAGGGGCACCTGAATAGTTATCTAACAAAAATTTCATAGTAGATTTGTTGTTCACCAACCTTCTAGAATATGACATAATATTGGAAAATCATTTTTTATGGACGGCTAGATAGAATAATACATGTGACTCAAATTACCATTCTTAATTTTTTTCAAGGAATCTTTACTCAAGGAACATTAAAGGAATTGAATCATTATGAATAATGTTCCAGGTTAGTCTAGCTAGTTGGGAGTCATTAAAAAGTTCAATATTTTTAATTACAAGATCGAATTTATTTAAAGGTTTATAGTAGGAGGACTAAGTAACAATCATAAGTCTCATATTAAGAGTGATCCCACTCTACAAAAAATTATTTATATATGTTTTAATGATCATTAGGAGGCCAATGGGACATTTTTATACCATTATATTGTATACCATTTTTGAGAAAATTTTATATTTGACAAGAAAAATTCTACCAGCCATAGAGAGGGATTTTCGTTTCTATGTGGATAGTTGATTTTGAATTTGATCTAAGATCTTATAATAGTATATAGTTCTTGGTCTTCCATAGAAAATGGGAACACCAATATAGGTGAAGGGAGAATTACATTCCTTCATGCATAAATCATTAGTAATATTGATTTTTTATTGTTTTGGAAACTATTTCTAATGAAAATAAAGTATTTATACCAGCAAAAGGCTTGACCAGAAATCTCATCATAATGTGAAATAGTATTCTTGAGGTTTCGGATATTTCTTTTACCACATTCTAAGTAAAAAATGATATCATCTGCATAAATGAGGTGTGTGGTCATGGTAAAATTCGTTGACGCATGAATAGGAAAAAGTTTCTTCTACTACACTAGACAAGTGAGAAATATACTTAAATAGGCTTTAGAAATGATGAAAATAATGACAGAGAGGGGATCACCTTGTATTACACCTAGTTGCAGTTAATGTATTCCCTCAGAGAGCCATTGATCTGAATGGAAACTCTATCAGATTTAATATGATTTCTTATTCTATTATTGAAGATATTATTGAATCCAAAATATTAAAGGACTTTAAAGATAAAGCTCCATTAAATGGTATCAAAATCCTTTCTGATGTCAAGTTTAATTTCAATATTTCCTCCCATATTAGGATTTCGTAAAAGATTGGTGCATTCATAGTCTAGGA
This sequence comes from Viscum album, assembly GCA_963277665.1. Lineage (NCBI taxonomy): Eukaryota > Viridiplantae > Streptophyta > Magnoliopsida > Santalales > Viscaceae > Viscum > Viscum album. The sequence continues at coordinate 288,212,840 of OY728127.1, read as the reverse complement.
AAAATCAATCCTGAATGGTTCTACCCTTAATAAAACAAAATTGATTCTATGATACAATTTTATTCTTAATAGTAGAAAGGCTATTGGCCAAGAGCTTGGTAATAATATTATATATGGTGTTGATAAGTGCGATAGGCCCAAAAAGATGAATATCATATGCATTATCAACTTTAGAAATTAAGGAATGGAATTTTGAATTGATAAAATGAGTAAGTGTACCATTTACAAAAAAACCTCGTGGATACTTGAGATTGAATAACATCCCAATATTGATGAAGAAACCATTATTGAAAGCATTAGGTTTCGGTGCACTGTCAATATTCCTATTGAAGACTGTTTCTGTGATTTCATTATCAAAAGGAATACTGGTGAGGAAACAATTATCCTCATCAGTAACAATAATGGAAATAATATCAGGAAAAATTTCTTTATTGATGTTAGGTACATTAAAAATATTGTCAAAATATGAAACCACATGAATGAAAATGTCATCCCACATATCAATAATTTTGTCTACATCTTTAAGAAATGAGAAAGGTCTACTGAATTTTCTAATTCTTTAGAGATATTTATAAAAAATAGTGTTATTGTCTCCATATTTTACCGATTTATCTCTAAAAGAGATTTTGTGGATGTTATATTTAATTGAGAGAAGAGAATTTAGACTAGTTTTGATATTGCATTCAGGTTGATGATTGGAGCTAATGTCATAAATAGTGTTATATATCTGTATATGGTTGAGACTGACTTATAAATCAAAAATCTCACTTTCAATTTTCCTCGATTTAGATTTACACCATCATTTAAACTTTTGTTTCAGAAATGTAAATTTTATTGTGCAAGAAAAATCATCCTAGGATAAAGTTGTGTAATTCCATGTGTTTTTTATGGTTTTTTCACAGTCATGTTCGGTAGTCTAAGTGTAGTTGAATCTAAAATGGAGAGTAGATTTATGGGTTCTAGTAGAGATAGTGACCAATATCGGGTGATGTTTAGAGTTGAGGTTGTGGAGGGTGATTCTGGAAATGGTGTCCCATTTTTCCGGGGAATTATTTTTAACAAATACCCTATACAACTCACTCTCAACCACTCTATCAACATGCCTTCTATAATAGGTGTATTGAATGCCAACAAGGTTTAATTCTGTTAGATAATTATCTTTAATGAAGGTTTTTAATTCCCTAGAGGAGATGGCAGAGTGGGCAGGGCCCATTTTTACTCCTCGACCAAGAATAACATTAAAATATCCAGCCACTATCCAAGGGTCACAGATGCTATTGTTTAATAAATAAAGATCCCTACAAATAGGTCTTCTATCATAGTATCTATTCTTATCATAAAAAATCATAAAAATTGATAGTTTAAATATGTTATATTGTAAGTGAAAGACTGATCAACGCTATTAAAAACACTATCATTTTTTAATGAAAATTACGAAAAAATACAAAGTGAATCTGTGGTAGGATTATCGTTTCTAGAACCAATATGAAAGTTACTCCTATGGTTCAGATGAGAAAAAATAGAGTAAAAACTAATTTTGGGCTCAGTAATTTTAATAATTAAGGGTTTATGAATATAGAGAAATCTTTTTAAGGTGGAGATAGTGCATGTGTTCTCTATTCCCTAACAATTCCAAAATAATAAATTCAATTGAATCTGTATTTTGGGCTGGATCCCCCCATTATTTTTATTCCCAGAGAATTTCCTCCAAGATGATTTTTACACTATCTTAGCCTTGGTCAAACATGGAGTCAGGTCCTTTCCTTGTTTCACCAAAGGAACGATAGTTGTAGACATGTTAGGGGTGCCTCCTTATGAAACTGAGATGTTAAATGTATTATTTCCATCAAGATAAGTAGGGTTCCTTCCCTTTCTAATTTAGATAGGTCGGCCTTGTGATTAATTATTTTTCATATAGGTGAAAGTATCCTCTATTTTACCTAAAAATAATGTGCCTTTAGATTTTTTATTATTATCATTAGCATCATGTATAGAAGAATCAGTATTTCTATCCACAATGAGTAGGGGAACAAGAAGCCCCTGCTTTATTTTTTCCATCACTCATTGTATTCAGTGAGAACTTGGAAGTGTGTTGCTTCCCCAAATCACAGTCACCTGCTTGGTCTTCTTTGAATGGGCTACTTCCAGTGGGTGCGTCTGGAGGTTCAAGAGTAGTGAGAAAATTATTCTCTCTAGAATTGTTAAGAGGTCCCTTACAGGTCTCGGGTTTTTCTAAGTCAATTTCATGTTGGGTATGATTGATTATATCCAGAACAGTTTCTTCTATTTCTTCAATAAGGTACTGGTCTTCAATTTACATCTCGTCCTCTTCAACTAACTCGGCCCATTTTTCCCAAGTCATCCCAATTGAGATTCAAGATCATATATTTTTTCACCTATCTCTCATTTTTCTTCATATAGGGGTCTGGTATTTCTAAAATAGATCCTTTTTATTTCATATTCCTCTGGATTTCTATACATTAATTTATCATTTGGATGGTGGAAATGTTTTTTCAATACTCTATAGTTTAGAATAGAGTGCCCAATTATCTTATATAGTTCACAGAAAGGAGGCTTGCATTCATACTCAATTCTAATCTATGTTTTATAATACATTTCATTGAAACTATTGACGTGTGGGAGTTTAGAATCTAGATCTTCCTCTTCCATGACTCTTGAAAAAGTCCTAATTCCCTATTTAAAATACGATGATCAATCCTCTTGGGGGTACCAATAAAAGATATTATTTCATTTAATATCTTCGGATTCCAAAAATATCAGTTGAGTCTATGTAATCTAACCCAAATTTGTGCCATGGTGTTATAATGATTGTGCGGGTTAAATGCATAATCCCATTCAGCAATACGAAGAAATCTAGATTGTAGTTGAATGTTTCCTATCAACCAAACTCATTCTAATTCCTCCTGAGAGTTAAGGAGAATGTGAAAATATCCCCTACCAATTGGAACTAGTTTCCAATTTGAAAACCCCCAACAATAAGTCATTATAGGTTTTAAGTCTGAGGGTGACCAGGGTTTATATCCTTCAATATACAAAATGAATCCTAGAATTGATAACATACACATTAGGGCTCACTTTTGAAGAGCTTCAAGATTTTCCTCAACTGAGAAGCCTCTATCGTCCAGCTTTTTGAAAATAGGTATCTTCATCGAGGTTATTTTGTACAAATCTGAAACATTATGATATTTGAGGAAGGATATCCTTTTAGATTTGTTAAGCGGTGAACGATTTGGAAAATCCTCTGTGAGGTTTTTTTCCTCATTCTTTTCAACTTCGATACTTTTAAAAGATCAATCCCATTCAGGATCAATGGATGACACAACTCTCCAACTCTAGTGAATAGATAAATAGTCATCACCTCATTCACACACATTAGGGTTTGCACAATGAGCGGTCATATGGTTGCCTACAGAATCTATTCTCATCTTGCTCCCCTTTTATAGTCATTAAATTCATAAATGTTTCCTTAAAAAATAGATTCATGCATTTTTCTACATATAAAAAATTGATATAAAATATTGTAAGTAGAAGGATATGAGGTATATGAACATATTTAAATAATAATACATTTTTAAATTCAGAAATTTGATGGGGAAACCACATATAAACATTAAAAGAAAAAATTTGTTTCCAACTTGAGTCACCCCCTTCTTTATAAATATATACCTCCACTTCCTTTAAAATGTATTATAAATTTTCATTTTATAAGGTTTGAATTTTTATACTATAATAATATTCTATATTTTTAATATATAGTTTTCTTCTACTTCTTTCTTTCTTTTGTTTCACTTTTGTGTTCTCCCCTATAGTATTTCCCTCATCTCCATGGTTATAGAAAACAAATCCTCAGAGTTGTTCGAGGGGAAGAGGTGATTTTTTGAGTTCAATATACTTAATTATTTTCTATTTATTCTATTGTAATAATTTTAGTAGTGGTTAAATTGAATAAATTTAATATTTTCCATATTTTAACCACTACTGTGATACTTTTTTCTCATCTATATATATTTATTCCCTTAACTTTTTAACTCATTTATACAATGGAGTTGGAATTTCAAAGATTAATTTAATTAAGAGGCCTCCTATCTTAATTTAGGATGATTATTATCCCATATGTCGCGGTCGTAGAGAGGGATAGTAAAATTTCAAATGGGACTTTTTATTCTAATAGGAATTGATCACTATATTGAGTAGAATACGAAAAATATTTTATATAACAAGGATTCATTCACAATGAACTACTAAGAACAACTATTTATTCTTTATAACTTCTTTATGTGTGATATTCTTCTACAAGTTTCACTTTTTATATTTATCTTATTATACCACTTTCAATTTTAAAACCCTAGTAATCCTTTTAATTATAGTATTTTTAAATTATATTTATAACAATAGAATAATAGTGTTGTGTGGGTGGCCTCCTTGTGAGATCAACCTAAGGTATTGTATTGTAAAAAATCATTAAAAAATTAATTATTTATTTATTTGTTATTCCCAAAATTCATGTATAAATTTGGATCCATTTATTAGAAGTTCAATAGCATTCACACATAGTTTTTAATAAAAACAAAAAAGACATAAATTTAAAAAAGACATAAAAAATAAAGTATCACAGTATAACTTTTATTTCTTAGGTCATGATGAATTTTTAGGGTTATTTTACATTTTATTTTCCGATTAAACATTTTTATGAGTCTTTTAGAGAAAATTAATTAAATATTAAATTGTAAGATAATTTTCAAATGATGGAATAAGTGAGTAAGAAAATAGATATCCATTCAACTTCTATAAAAGAGATTAAATATTTATGGTGGGAATATTAATACAAGTAATTTGAAAAAGAAAGAAATATTTTTCAACAAACATTTGTAGTTGAATAACCAGAGGATTTTATAAGTAAATACATAGAAGGTCTATTTTTGGGGTTCAAACCAAGTCTTCCTTTACTTCCTCTTTCTTTTGTTTTTCTTTCCAAAAAGTTCTTATGTTTTTTTCTTTCTTCCAGTTTTAAAGTGTAAGTAATTAATATCTTAAATCAAGCCTTCCACTAAAGAATAATCATAGGTTGTATTTTTATTCCCCTTTGGTTTTCATCCCTATTCTTTAATTTCATCTTAAATGAAGGTTTGTTAGATATTAAGTGAGGGGGATTTCAACCTATTTTTAGGACATTTTTATGTTATTAATTTTTGATTACCAAGATTTTTTATTAATTACAAATGTTTTGTATTTTTCTCTTTTATTTCTCAATTTTTTTGAGGATTTTTAATCATAGTATGAATGAATTTTGAAATTTATAACATCAGGAAATTTTCACTACATTACCTCATTTTAATATTTTAGTATTCAAATTATTGATGAATGGAATTTTCTTTCCTGATTTCCAATATATTAATTTAAGGAATATCGATTGATTATGAAACTCATGTGCATTATAACTATAAAAAATCAATATACTAACCAACCCGCAGGGTTTTTAAACATTTTTGGTATCATTTTTACATTTATTTTTTTCTTGTGAGTCATGATTCATGGTGCATGATCAGAAACTTATGATTGTTATATTTTAAGTGGAGTTCATGAAATTCTTTCTATTTGATTGAGTAATTTTTTTTTGATATACAAATTTTTAACTTGGGTCATACCTTAACATATATTCTTGTTTATACCATAGAATTCATGACTTTCCTAATATTTTTAATCCACATTTCAAGATGATTTTTCCTTACCTACCATCACTTTTAATATTTTTTCATATTTATTTCATGTGTGAGTATGATAGAGATATTTTTTATGTGTATCCATTGTGAATAAATAAATTTTAGGATTGTGTGAGGTGTGTCAACATTTTGTAAAATAGAGATATAGAGAGAGAGATTGGAATGATTCATCATTTCATTTTACTTCATTTATATCATCTAGTTCTATTAAAAAAGTAAAAATAACGAAAAAATGTGGAAAAGAAAAACAATTCATATATGTTTGGATTTATTTTAGTTCTTACTTGAATGATATTTGATTCATTAGTTACATTTAATTTTCATATCATCCACCATGAGAAAAAATATAAATAGAAAGAGAATTAGAATGAAATACAACATTTAATTCATTGATTGGCTCACTTTCTTTTTAATTACAAAAAGGGGTGTTTTGTTTAAAATTTTTAATGGTAATTGATTAAGAACATTCATATGTTTTTCTTGAATATTCATATGATTGTATTTAAGAGTTTAGAAGTATCATTTTTGGCCTTTTATTTTTTATTTTTTTTTACCCATCCACCCATGGACACCCATTCACCTTGAGAAGACCAACTGATTGAAAAAAAATTATTCCTCATGGTTTTAGAGAGTTGATAATTCTCACAACATATCTAGATCACACATGTTCATGAAAATGATATAAATTCATATTAAATCCTTGAGTGATATAGAAATTGTTTACTCAAGAAGTGGGATTGACATTAATATGAGGAATAAAATGAGATTGAATGGAATTTTATTATAATTTTTTGTGCTGAGAAGTCGAAATAACTTTAGGAGGAATGTTAATTTCATTGTATGTTTGAATTAATTGGTGCTTCCATGAACACCTTAGGATGTTTTTTTCATCCTTAGTATAGTTGATTTTCTAGGATTTTAATAGTTATGTCTGAGGGACTTCTAAAACATATATTTGTATACATTATATTATTTAATTAGAATTTCTTAATACCAAAAATTGTTATTTTGAGGTAAATTTTCAAATTTTTAGATTTTTGGAATAATTAGATATTAATTATGAAAAAAGGATTAATTTTTTATTTTTAAGTTATTTTTCACATTTTTTATTTATATCATTATTTTATCTACAATGATCTAAATTTAGAAATTCTTTCTTTTTAGGATTTCATGTTTTATGTTATATATATAATTAAACAGGGCCAAATTATGAATCCAAAATTTTGAGGCCTAGAATAATCTCACAAGTGGAGTATTGGAATTTATTAATAGTTTTGATGAATTTTAAATATCAGGACATATCTCAAAGAGTTATAAAAGAAATTATATTATATTTTAAATAGTTTTTTAAAAAATAATAATTAACTTTTTATACTCAAAATTATTTTGTTTTCAAGGCTATAATTTCATGGAAAACTTAAGGATTTGAAATCTAAATTTCTAGTAGTCTATAAAAAATTTCTTTAAAAAATATGATAATAAATTCTCCAATACAATTCCAATAGAGCTCGAATTTTGTAGGCAGAAAGAAAATAGATAGATAAAAAAGTAAAGATGTATATATTATGGTATTCCTGCATTTAATATGGAAGAGATACATAATATTTTGAAGTAACAATTTTGATCAAAAATAAACCACCACTCTCCCCTAATAATATGTTGCTCCACTCCATTTAAAATTTGATAGAAATATTCATTAGATAAAAAGTTTATTTTTTACTATAATAGTATTATAAATTTTAAATATATAGTATTGTTTGTGCTCTTTCATTATTTTGTTTCACATTTGTATTTTCCCTCACCATGTATCTATTATCTTCATATTTATGGAGAACTAAACCTCAATATTAATTGAGGGGGAGGAGTAATAATGTTTTGAGTTTATTGCATGAAATATTTTTCTTTATTCCCTTATAAGAATTTCATTCATGTTTAAATTGATTATAGTTGTTGGTTTATTATTTTTCTTACTACTTTGATTTTTCTTCATTGCTTATATATATTCCTTCCATTTTCATGTCATCCATATAGAGTATTTTCACTTGGATTGTAACATCCCAAGTAAGTAATGAATAATAGATATTTTTATCTATGTCTATTAATTAATTAGATAGTGTTTTAGAGTCTTAAAATGAAAATAAATCCAATCTTAAGCATGAAATACACTAATATTTTTTAAAGGATTGTTTTACTGTCTTTTGATGGAAAACCATTTTTAAATATATATTTTGAAAATTTTATAAGCTATTTTTGTCAAAATAAACTTATTATTTATGATTGGGACATCAAAATTTACTTTGTGTGAATTTTTGGTATTTTTCTGACAATGTTCATTTTTTTATGAATAGTGAAAAATACTGTATTTTACATCAAAACTGTTTTTTAATCTACTTTATCAATATGATTAGATTATCTTTTGAATTGGTTTTAAAGGTAAATTAGAATATATTTTTACCATTTAATCCAATGGTGGTCATTAGGATTAATTTCACTCTGGAATTGGGCATAAACTAATGCCAAACTTTTCATAGATATTGTTTCAAAAAACCCGCTATTTGTTTTGACAACGGGAATTATTTTTAAATCAATTATTGCAATTTCTGTGTTTTGAATTTGGAAAAATGGATTAATATTTGGAATCAGAAGTTCCAAATTATGTAATCAAGACTCTTTTGTTTTTGGACATTATGAATAGTAACGACGGTAATTATCTTTAATTATCTTGATTAATGAGTAATCAGGTAGATAAGGATAATAAAATGATATCATAATAATACAAAAAGACCACAACATGTGTCCTAAGGATAATGGTTGTCTCATGGCCTACCATGGTATACCTTGTGCCAAACTTGGGGGCCCCATGGAATCACTTTTGTGAGAAAGTGACTTTTTATCTTTTTATGTTTTAAAGAATGTTAAATGTGACAAAGAATGTATCACCAAAGTAAACTATTTTTAATTTTTTCTACATAAATGATCATTTGGACTATAAATATTCATTATAAATCTAAAAATATTTCATACATCATGATATTTGTTTTATAATTTTTAGACATTAAATTTATTAAATTATTTATGACATCATTATAATACAGCAATTACCTCATTAATAAAAAATTTAAATAAAATGAAATGATAATGTGAAATCTATGACCTACACATGTACAAAACCTATTGTATGGGTGGATTTAGAACCCTTATCACCTTTATCTCGAATTACATCAATGTGGGACCTTTTGAATCCGAAAATAATTTTCAAATAAAGTAACATTTCTTTACTTTCCAAGAGTGCCCCTCCTCTCCTCTTATAAAAGGCCCCCACCTCTAGCTCCTTACCCACTCTCCCAAAGCCTTTGGCTCGGCCAACCCCTGCCCATTTTATCTCTCCACATCCCTCTCTTACTCCTTGGAGCCTCACTTTGGGCAGAAGTCTTCCCAAGGAAGCTTTTGAGCTCAAACCAAAGGGAGTTACCCGATTTTAAGGTAATGTCTTCACTTGAGTCCTTTTGTTTTATTTTGCTTCTCCAACCCCCTAAACTCTTTTTATTAATTTCTTTTGTAACAAATCCAGTATCTTCAATATACTAGTATGTTTTTATAAGAAGGATTCGAGCTACAATTACACACACATACATCTAATGGTTAAAGGACATACTGTTTCCGTGGATAGTGAATTTATGCCTCCCGAAACGATGATTGTTCAACATTATTATAACACCTTCAAAGGTGGCCAATAAGATGTCACTATATTTATATATGATATATAATATGTTTATGTTTTCCTTAAAATTATGTATTTTTCATTTTGGGCATACCTTTATGGTTTCCATTATGGGTAAACGCGATATCTTCATTTAAGGAAGTGCGGACTATCGCCCCCTCAAAGTGATTTGATTCGTTAAATACAATATGTGGGACATATAAAGGATGGAACTATGATATTATATATGATATTATACTGGAATTATAATATACCCTTATATCATTATGATTCCATTCTATAAAATACGAAATAGAAATGAAAGTAGCGTTCATGCGTACGTACGGCTTACCGTCTCCATGAACGGTGCATTTCATTTCTTACCTCTAAATGATTATGTAATATTATAAATGCATGTATATACTGGATATATATGATATATACATCATGATTATAATTTTGGATATAATGGATACATGAACGACTTGTAATTATAATTGGTTTATTTTTTACTCAAGTACCAATGATCGTTAAAACGACCGTTATTAACTTAAATAATTACATAGTGTTCATGACATGGAAATAAGTGATATAAAAGGAATAATTAAATTGAAAAAGGTTCTTAAGCAAGTAGAAATTAACTCAAATTTATTATTCAGGACATTAAAGAACGATCGAGTCAAGTCGGACCCGAGGTATGGAACTTCGTCTCAATCTCCTTTCATTGAGGCATATTTTGTTTAATACACAACCTTATTTTATATGGTGAACAAACCCCTTTGACTTTTACGTTTATTCAAAAGAAATAGTTTTATATGAAGCGTTTAATAAATGACAAAAGAGAATGTTTTTGTCATACGTATGCGGCGACAATGACTTCTCCGCCGTCGTGACCATTATTTGAGTTTCGGCTTCCTCTACAAGCCATAACTTTTTTTAAAAGAAAAATAAATACCATGTTTTAATTTGGTATTGAAAATGGTTTTCATAATATTTTTATATCAATGTGTTGTATTTATATTTTGTGATTGAAAGGTGGAAATGTTATGTTTCCTTTATGCATGTTTTATGTGATACGATTATGTTGTGGTTCTTGGGTATTATTACGAAGACGGGTGGTTCCGTGATAAAATAAGGGCGGGTGAGCCTGATATAGCTCTCCAATGCATTGGGTAACGTGAAGGAGTGAATCATTAAGGTTTCTCCGAAGAGATTTAGGGAATATACTGTGATGGGTATTCCAAATGTAACCAAGAGGGTTACTCCCTACGTAAGAATGTTATGAATGCCTCAAGTTACCTTTATGTCTTATGATTTCTATGATTTATTCATGATTTGATGAGGTATGTTAAAGTGCTTATGTTTTATGGGTAAAGTATGATTTCATTATTATGTATATATGTACCCATGTTTCCTGTCCATATTTTTCTATCCCTTACTGAGCTTTTTATGCTCATCCCATGTTTTTTTGAAATGTTTTTCACAGGTAAAGGGAAAGGTACATGATATGATGATAGTGTCAAGGAAGTGTCAAGAAAGAATCCATGTTTTATTTTAAATATGTTTCCATTGATGGGAAAGAAGAATACTATCTTTATATAACAACTTTGTTTATATGTGGAATGTAATGCAAGTTTTATGATCTAATTCTCTAAAACTCTAAACCTGAAAAGATCCTCAATGTGTAATCTTGTAATAACTAAAGATTAAGTAAGGTTTAAGGCGGGGGCCTTATAGTTGGTATCAAAGGTCGGTTTAGATAACATTAGGAGTTAGAATTCTATTAAATGATTATCCAAAAATATTTTTTTTATGGTCAAATTGAAGTGATATAGTATTTGAAGATTACCATGTTGCTTTATCTAAGACATGTTTGTTCAGAATGGTTTTCCACAGAGGAAATAGGGAAGCAGTGCTAAGAAGGCATGCAGAAGGAAATAACCTTCTGAATCAGCATCCTGAGATGGTCGGAATTGGAACTGAACAGTTTTTTGTAGTAATGGCGCAGTTGACTCAAGAGATAAATGGTGGTGGTATCCATGCACGAGATCAGCCAGATCAAACGCAGAAGAACATGTCAGTGGTGGAACATTTCATGAGGCAACATCCCTCATCATTCAAAGGATCATCTGACCATGTGCTAGCTGAAGGGTGGATTAAATCATTGGAGAATATTTTCGATGTAATGGGGTGTTCAGACAATCAAAAGGTTAGTCTTGCTATTTACCGTTTGGAGGGTGAAGCAGATGAGTGGTGGTCGATGGTTAAAAATATCAGGGACGCTGATGAGGTTGATGCTCTCGACTGGGATGAATTCAAAGGTATGTTTCTTGAAAAGTATTTTCCTATGGTTGTTCGACTTAGGATGGAAAAACAGATCTTGGAATTGAGGCAAGAGGAAGACTCAGTGGCTACCTATGAAGAAAGGTTCACTCGATGGGCAAGGTATGCTCCAAATTTTATCTGAGACCTTGATAGTAAAATCGATCGTTTTTACTCAGGATTAAATCCAAAATATCGAATGGAATTAGCTTCTCGTGAGTTTAAAAGTTATGAAAATCTTGTTCGATGTGCTGAGAAGGTGGAAATGGAGTTTTCCGATGATCAAGTGTTCTATAACAACCAGCAGAAGAAGAGACCAAGGTGGCAGGAGAAAGGGAAGAATTCTTCAAAAAAGTCTGATGGTAAGAAATCTAAGTTTCCAGTTTGTGATAAATGTGGAAAAAGGCAAGCTGGGGAATGTCTTCTGAATTCTGGAAAGTGCTACCGATGTGGTAAGATGGGACATAAGGCTCATGATTGCACTGAAAAAGATCAAGGTAAAGGTAAGACCAAATTTGATTTATAGTTAGTGAAATGTTTTAAGTGCAATAAGATGGGTCACAATGAAAACGAGTGTCCGACAAAGAGCTTGAGTGATGGGAAGCAGTTAGACTACAAGCGGAAAGGGGTTGTGAAATCCTTTGCAACTACTTCAGAAGATGTCAGGCCATCAAATGAAGTTGTATCAGGTACTTTGTTTGTTTTTTCATATTATGCCAGTGTGTTGTTTGATTCAGGGTCCACACATTCTTTCATCTCTGAAACCTTTTCTAGTAAAATGGGAATACCATCTCAAGAAATGACTCCTGAACATTTGGTAAAAACACAAGGGGGAAATGTTGAGGTAAAAAGAATTTATAAGAATCTTCTTATCCTTATCCGTGGAAAGAACCTACTTGAAAACTGTATTGTTCTACCTCTTGCAGAGTTTGATGTTATCCTGGGTATGGATTGGCTCTCTATTTACCATGCTAAGATTGACTGTAGAGATAAAGAAGTTTCTTTTCAGAAAGACTTTCAGTTTTTGTACAAGAATGAACCCTTACTGTTGATAACTTATCAAGAGGCCAAGAAACTTGTACAAGATGGAAATGAATGTTACCTTGCACACATTGTTGAAAATAAGGGAACTTTTCAGATTAATGATGTGCCAGTGGTAAATGAGTATCCTGATGTTTTTCCTGATGAGTTGCCTGGAATAATACCAGATCGGGAAGTTTAGTTTACTGTTGACTTAGTTCCAAATGCTAAGCCAATTTCAAAACCCCCTTATCGAATGGCTCAAATTGAACTTTTAGAGTTGAAGGAGCAATTGCAAGATTTATTAGAGAACGGTTTCATTAGACCTAGCACAACGCCATGGGGTGCTCCTATTTTATTTGTTAAAAAGAAAGATGGTTCAATGAGACTTTGCATTGATTATAGAGCCTTGAATAACATCACTGTTAAGAACAAATATTCTTTGCCTCATATCGATGATATGTTTGATCAGTTCCAGGGAGCCCAGTATTTTTCAAAGATTGACTTGAGATCGGGGTACCATCAGCTAAAGGTAAAGTAAGCAGATGTTCCTAAGACTGTGTTCCATACAAGATATGGCCATTATGAATTTTTAGTAATGCCTTTTGGGATAACCAGTGCACCTGATTTATTCATGGATTTAATGAATAGAATTTTTCATGAGTTCTTGGATAAGTTTGTGGTGGTTTTCATTGATGATATTTTGGTGTTTTCTAAAAGTAAAGAGGATCATGAAAGACATTTAAGGGTTATCTTGCAAACCTTAAAAGAAAATAAATTGTACGGAAAATTCAGCAAGTGTGAGTTTTGGTTGCAACAAATTTCTTTCCTTGGTCACATTGTTTCTAAAGATGGGCTAACTGTTGATCCTGTAAAAAACAAAAGTTGTGGAAGATTGGACAAGACCCACAAATGTAACTGAGATTCGTATCTTCCTTGGTTTGGAAGGCTATTACCGAAGGTTTGTTAGAAATTTTTCACGGTTATCTATTCCAATGACTAAGCTAACTCGGAAGGGTGTTAAGTTTATCTAGACAAAAGAATGTGATGATTGTTTTCAGGAATTGAAAAGAAGATTGGTGAATGCTCCAGTTTTGGCACTACCTTCCAGGAATGGTGAGTTTGTTATCTACAGTGATGCTTTATTGAAAGGACTTGGTTGCGTCCTAATGCAGAATGATTAGGTAATTGCTTATTCTTCATGATAGTTAAAAACTCATGAGATAAATTACCCTACACATGATTTGGAATTAGCTATTGTGGTTTTCGCTTTAAAAATTTGGAGGCATCATTTGTATGGAGTAAAGTGTGAAATATATACTGATCACAAAAGTTTAAAGTATATATTCACTCAGAAAGAGTTAAACATGAGACAGAGGAGATGGCTGGAATTAATCAAGGATTATGATTGTACAATTCATTACCATCCGGGAAAAGAAAATAAAGTGGATGAAGCTTTGAGTCGAAAAAGTAATGCTTCATTAGAAATGTTGCGTTTGGAATGTTATCCCTTGGTTAAGGATTTGATGAACTTTGGCATAGAATTTGTTGGTGCAGGAAGTTCTTCTGTTTTGTTTCAGGTATCAGTGAGATCATCTCTATCCGACAGAATCAAGAAAGCACAGAAGCAAGACAGTGAGTTGCAGAAAAAGGTAGAGTTGGTTCAGAAGGGTAAGTTCCCTTAATTCAACATTGATAATGATTGCGTTTTGAGATTTGGGAAGAGATTGTGTGTGCCTTGTGATTCACAGTTGAAGAGAGAGTTGCTATGTGAAGCTCATAGTTCTCCGTTTTCAGTTCATCCTGGCAGTACTAAGATGTACAGAGATCTACGGGAGTATTACTGGTGGGATGGAATGAAGAGAGATATTACTGATTTTACTGTGAAGTATTTGACATGTCAACAGGTTAAAGCAGATCAGCAGTTACCGAAAGGGATGCTTCATCCTTTACCAGTGCCAGAGTGGAAATTGGAGAATATATATCCATGGACTTTGTTGTGGGATTACCGAAGACATCTCGAGGTAATAATGCAATCTGGGTTATTGTTGATCGCTTGACTAAATCTGATCATTTCCTTGCTATACGAGATACGTTTTCCTTAGATAAACTTTCCCGTTTGTATCTTAAAGAGATAGTCAGGTTACATGGAGTTCCCCTCTCCATTGTATCTGATCGTGATCCCAGGTTCACTTCTAACTTTTCAAAAGGCCCTCAGAAGTCGTTGGGTACTGAATTAAATTTTAGTACAGCATTTCATCCTCAATCATATGGGCAGTCAGAACGAAAAATTCAGACCTTGGAGGATATTCTACGAGCTTGTTCGATGGATTATCATGGAAGTTGGGACCAATATCTTTCTTTGGTTGAATTTTCATATAATAACAGTTTTCATTCCAATATACAGATGGTGCCATTTCAGGCATTATATGGGAAGCGGTGTCAAACTCCAACTTTCTGGGATGAAGTGGGTGAAAGGAAGTTGATGGGACAAGAATTGGTAGAAGAGTTGGCAGAAAAAGTTCAGCTGATACAGAAACACATGAGAACAGCTCAGAGTAAGAAGAAGAGTTATGCAGACAACAGGAGGAAGGATATAACTTTTGAGGTAGGTGATCTTGTTTTTCTCAAAGTCTCACCATGGAAAAGTGTGATGAGATTTGGTAAGAAAGGAAAGATGAGTCCAAGGTTCATTGGACCATATGAAATTCTGGAGAGAGTTGGATCAGTTGAATACCGGGTGGCTTTACCTCCGATTTTATCTCAGGTACACAATGTTTTTCACGTTTCGATGTTGAGAAAGTATATGCCAGATCCATCTCATGTTTTGAGTCCATAGGTAGTTCAGATGGAAGAGAACCTATCTTATGAGGAACAACTGATCCAGATTCTTGACCACAGGGAGAAAGTGTTACGAAATAAGGTGATTAATATGGTAAAGGTTTTGTGTAAAAACCACATGATGGAAGAGGCAACATGGGAATCTGAAAATGCAATGAGGGATAAGTACCCCCATTTATTCGATAAGTAAATAAATTGCGGGGACGCAATTTTCTAAAGGGAGGAAGGATGTAACATCCCAAGTAAGTAATGAATAATATATATTTTTATCTATGTCTATTAATGAATTAGATAGTGTTTCAGAGGTATAAAATGAAAATAAATCCAATCTTAAGCATGGAATACACTAATATTTTTTAAAGGATTGTTTTACTGCCTTTTAATGGAAAACCATTTTTAAATATATCTTTTGACAATTTTATAAGCTATTTTTGTCAAAATAAACTTATTCTTTATGATTGGGACATCAAAATTTACTTTTTGTGAATTTTTCGTATTTTTCTGACAATGTTCATTTTTTTATGAATAGTGAAAAATACTGTATTTTACATCAAAATTGCTTTTTAATCTACTTTATTTATATGATTAGATTATCTTTTGAATTGGTTTTAAAGTTAAATTAGAATATATTTTTACCATTTAATACAATTGGGGTCATTATTATTAATTTCACTTTGGAATTGGGCATAAAATAATGCCAAACTTTTCATAGATATTGTTTAAAAAAACCCGTTATTTGTTTTGACAACGGGAATTATTTTTAAATCAATTATTGAAATTTATGTGTTTGTAATTTGGTAAAATGGATTACATATTTGGAATCATAAGGTCCAAATTATGTAATCAAGACTCTTTTGTTTTTGGACATTATGAATAGTAACGACGACAATTATCTTTAATTATCTTGATTAATGAGTAATCAGGTAGTTAAGGATAATAAAATGATATCATAATAATACAAAAAGACCACAACATGTGTCCTAAAGCTACTGGTTGTCTCATGGACGACCATGGTATGCCTTGTGCCAAACTTGGGGGCCCTATGGAATCACTTTTGTGAGAAAGTGACTTTTTATCTTTTTATTTTTTAAAGAATGTTAAATGTGACAAAGAATGTATCACCTAAGTAAAATATTTTTAATTTTGTCTACATAAATTATCTATTGGACTATAAATATTCATTATAAAGATAAAACTATTTCCTACATCATGATATTTGTTTTATAATTTTTATAAATTAAATTTAATAAATTATTTATGACATCATAATGATGCAGTGATTACCTCATTAATAAAGGATTTAAATAAAATGAAATGATAATGTGAAATCTATGACCTACACATGTCCAAAACCTATTGGATGGGTGGATTTAGAACCCTTATCAACTTACTCTCGAATTATATCAATGTGGGACCTTTTGAATCCTAAAATCATTTTCAAATAAAGTAACATTTCTTTACTTTCCAAGAGTGCCCCTCCTCTCCTCTTATAAAAGGCCCCCACCTCTACCTCCTTACTCACACTACCAAAGCTTTTGTATCAGCCAACCCTTGCCCATTTTATCTCTCCGCAACCCTCTATTACTCCTTGAAGCCTCACCTTGGGCAAAAGTCTTTCCAAGGAAGCCTTTGAGCTCAAACCAAAGGGAGTTACCCGATTTTAAGGTAATGTCTTCACTTGAGTCCTTTTGTATTATTTTGCTTCTCTAACCCCCTAAACTCTTTTTATTCATTAATTTTGTAAAAACTTCAGTATCTTAAATATACTAGTATGTTTTTATAAGAAGTATTCTAGCTACACTTACACACACCTACATCTAATGGTTAAAGTACATACTGTTTCCGTGGATGGTGAATTTATGCCCCCCGAAACGATGATTGTTCAACATTTTTTTAACACCTTCAAAGGTGGCCATTAAGATGTCACTATATTTATATATGATATATAATATGTTTATGTTTTCCTTAAGATTCTGTATTTTTCATTTTGGGCATACCTTTATGGTTTCCATTATGGGTAAACGTGATATCTTTATTTAAGGAAGTGCGGACTACCGCCCCCTCAAAGTGATTTGATTCATTAAATACCATATGTGGGACGTACAAAGGATGGAACTGTGATATTATATATTATATTATACTGTAATTATAATATAACCTTATATCATTATGATTCCATTCTATAAAATACAAAATAGAAATGAAAGTAGCGTTCATGTGTACGTACGGCTTACCATCTCCACGAACGGTGCATTTCATTTCTTACCTCTAAATGATTATGTAATATTATAAATGCATGTATATAATGGATATATATGATATATACATCATGATTATAATTATGGATATAATGGATACATGAACAACTTGTAATTATAAAGGGTTTATTTTTGACTCAAGTACCAATGATCGTTAAAACGACCGTTATTAACTTAAATAATTACATAGTGTTCATGACATGGAAATAAGTGATATAAAAGGAATAATGAACTTGAAAAAGGTTCTTAAGAAAGTATAAATTAACTCAATTTTATTATTCAGGACATTAAAGAACGATCTAGTCAATTTGGACCCGAGGTATGGGACTTCGTCTCAATCTCCTTTCATTGAGGCATATTTTGTTTTATACACAACCTTCTTTTATACGGTGTATAAACCCCTTTGACTTTTATGTTTATTCAAAATGAATCTTTTTTATATGAAGCATTTACTAAATAAAAAAAGGGAATTTTTTTGTCATACGTATGCGGCGACAACAACTTCTCCGCCGCCGTGACCATTATTTGAGTTTCGGCTTCCTCTACAAGCCACAACTTTTTTTAAAAAGAAAAATAAATACCATGTTTTACTTTGGTATTGAAAATGGTTTTCATAATGTTTTTATATCAATGTGTTGTATTGATATTTTGTGATTGAAAGGTGGAAATGTTATGTTTCCTTTATGCATGTTTTATGTGATACGATTAAGTTGTGGTTCTTGGGCATTATTACGAAGACGGGTGGTTCCGTGATAAACTAAGGGTGGGTGAGCCCGATATAGCTCTCCAATGCATTGGGTAATGTGAAGGAGTGAAACGTTAAGGTTTCTACGAAGAGATTTAGGGAATATACTGTGATGGGTATTCCAAACGTAACCAAGAGGGTTACTCCCTACGTAAGAATGTTATGAAATCCTCAAGTTACCTTTATGTATTATGATTTCTATGATTTATTCATGATTTTATGAGGTATGTTAAAGTGGTTATGTTTTATGGGTAAAGTATGATTTCATTCTTATGTATATATGTACCCATGTTTCATGTCCATATTTTTCTATCCCTTACTGAGCTTTTTATGCTCATCCCAAGTTTTTTTGAAATGTTTTTCACAGGTCAGGGGAAAGTTACATGATATGATGATAGTGTCAAGCAAGTGTCAAGAAAGAATCCATGTTTTATTTTAAATATGTTTCCATTGATGGGAAAGAATAATACTATCTTTATGTAACCACTTTGTTTATATGTGGAATGTAATGCAAGTTTTATGATCTAATTCTCTAAAACTCTAAACCCAAAAAGATCCTCAATGTGTAATCTTGTAATAACTCAAGATTAAGTATGGTTTAATGCTGGGGCCTTATATGGATAGTGTTGGAAAGAAAAGTGGTCTCCAAGATGAATTCATGAAGAGTTTCATCCCACGTGTAAAGGTCTTAGTGTTGGGTAGTTTAATTTATATAAAGTGGGTATAGTGTCATAATTCTTGATAATTATATTGAGTATAATATTGAAAATATTTTAAATAGCAATGATTGTTTCACCATGAGATCCTAAGAAAAATAGTTTCTTCTTTATGAAATCCTTTTTTCTTATCTTCTTATCTTTGTTTTACTCTTTAATATTTATCAAATTATATCTCTTATATTTTTTAAACCACCATTATATTAGTATTCCTTTTAAGTATTATATTTTTAGATTATAATAGTTTCATTAGAGGAATATTTTTGTTTGAGTGGCCTCATCAATAGATCCACATAGGGGGTTTTACAATATTACCCTCTTAAGAAAATAAGAAACTATTGAGTTAGGATTCATGAAAGATCCCTCCTATAATCAGTATTTTTTTATGTTCTTATTGTGTGTGTTTCACCTTTGTGGTGAATTTTTCTAGTTTTGTTTTTGAGGTTAATATGCAGGGTTGTTTTGTAGTGAATGTTATAGCTAGTTTTGACAGGTGTTCTTATCATTAGATATGTGATGGTTGGAATTGGGTGGGTAGTGAGGTTAAAATGGTTGGAAAGTTTTGGGAAATGGGTATACAATAATATTGTATTGTGATGGAAAATATGGTTATCATAAATAAAGTGTGTTGGTTTCTTTTCGTAACTTCTCAAAAGTAGCAGAATATAACTTTTAATAATGAATTAGTGAATTTTTGTGGCTATAAATAAAACTAATCATGGATTTTAAAGAAATATTAAAGAATTTTAAATAATTTTAGGTTGATATAATTAATATGGCTATTAACATGAATAGGTTTGAGATTTAATACATAATTGAAAAGATTAATGAACATATTTTGGTTGGAAATGGTAAATCTAGAATATATGTGATGGTATTACTAAATGGGGAAGTTTGATGGTCTGTTATGGATATTTTTTATAGATAATGTACTAGTTTGTGGCATTATATTTAGAAAAAATATTGATTTGTGTCAATGGTGGTGTATTGATTGTTATAGGTTATGGTGATTGAGTATTTCCATCAACCCTTTAGGCTGGTTTCGTTTGTGGCTATAAATATATAAGATGTATTTTTAATATTATTTCCCCCAATTTATTCAAATAACCATATTTATGTGAAAAAAATTTGGGTACCATATATTTTCCCCATTATCCAGCTCAGTGGGCGAATATGGTGGGCAACCCCTTCTTTCTCGCTCTCCCTTTGGGCATAGAACATTGTGGTGTTGATACATAGTGGGGGTTATTTATGGAAGGAGGATAACATGAGGTTGTTGTCTTTAATGTTCATGATACCCAAATATGATGCATATAGGAGTGATGATGAGGGCACTATGGGGTGGTTTGTATAGTAGGGGTCATTCATCGTAGGAGGAGGGAACAAGATTGATTTCCTTTATGTTTGTGATACCTTAAAATTATGGATATGTGGTGTGTGTGTAGGATGTGATACGTGATTATGGACATGGGATAGTGAACATGATTTTCTTGTAACTGTGGTATGGTTGAGTTTATGATGTCCTGATTCCAATATAGGTTATTGGACCCTATGGGAGGTTTGAGTGGGTAGGGTTGCGACCTGACCCACATCAATTTTGGAGGGATTGACAACAAGAAGTTTAAAGTTGGGGTGTGAGAGAATAAAATCAGTTTCTATGTTTTTTTGGGTGTCTATTTTCATATATATATATATATGATATTATGTTATTTCACTAGGATGTGATACTTAGTGAGTGGAATTAAGTGGGGTTGGGTGTTAGTTGACCTTGTATGTTTTGGTTGATTCTCATGTTTTTTTACTAAAGAATTGGTATGATTCCTCTCTATCTACATGAGATGCACTGAGTATCTTCCTATTGACTATATATGTTATTCTCGATCCTATATATATAAACTTTTTTTCAGGTTTCCATGGTGATTTTGGTGATGAATATGGATAATAATATCTTCGATCCAGGAATTGGCTACATAGATTCTTCATAGGGATTTATTTCATCTCTTATATTGGGATTTGTATCTATCTCACACATTCATATATTTTGGGATTATTAGAGATCTAGATTTCTTTATATTATGGTGTTGATTAGTGAGTTTAGATATATTTCTTAGGTTATATATGGGTAATTCCTACAATTATCATAATTTAGAGCATCTATTATAGTTTCTTTCCTAGGGCCTATTCGAGGAAATCCTTTGAGGTTACCCTCATATTCACTGTCAACCCAAGAGGGGTTTCTAATAGGGACATGTCATGATAGTTATAGAACCCAATTGGGGAAATATTACTAAGTTTTTTTATATATTCATATATTTCTTATGCAGTCTCGTGAATATATAGAAATGATTTATTTTTTGGAATTTAGATAAAGTGATGGTTTGAATCAAGGTGATAATATCTAGAGGGAATGTGTTCCTATTAGGAACTTTAATATAAATTCTGTGGTAGTTAAATGATGTTGTCTTCCCCCAATTCCCTATTTCTTATTTTTATTTCTTATTGTATTTTAAAATATTTAATCAAAATCTATTTATAATTTTGGCTTTTATTTTCGAATTATTATGTGTTAATTCATTTATATTAAATTTTTTCATAAGTAAAATAAAATTAATATTATATATTAGGATTATTTGAGGGATGTTTCTCCCAATTGTGCACTGTTATTCCTCACTACTTGTTAAAAACCTTTGATGATTAAATTGAAAATGCCTGAGGTGAGTGACATTCATGATCAAATTCGAGGTACTTCATGTCAATTAATTATATTTTATGGATTTATATTGTTATTTACCTCATTTATCATGATGCATTAATGATACTGAAGTAAGATTTTGTAATTTATTTGGGGTTTCCAACTAAGATTTGGCATACTCATCATTACATGGGAAAATATATGGTATCTTTCTTGTGGTTGGGAAAATGATTTTACTTGTCACATGTATACATTGAGGTTATGTATTATATTCTATGGATTAGGTGGAGATATATTATTTTTGTTTACCCTGTAGTTGATGTGTTCTTGTTAGGATAGTGAACGTCGACATTGGAGTTAGAGTCTCTTTCTTTAATACATTTTTGGGAGTTGAATTGTCCTTTATTTCAAAGTGGTGTATATACTTGAAATAGTCTATTGCTATATATTATTAGGGGATAGGAATTATATTTCATGATTGAGCAGTGTGATATCTTATACACATCCAATTTAGTATATTTATATTAGCATAATATGTTATTATTTGTGATGAATAGTACTTGTGATGATGTCAGAAGTAAAATGCCACCAATTTGTGTGAATATTCCCACTTAGTGAAAGTAAACTGTCTCTGGTCTATTGGAGGTACGATTTCGGGGGAATATCTAACTATACCACTAACTTAGACGGGGTCCTGATGTGCTCATGTTAGCCCAGTTTTTTTTATGCTTCTTATAATTATATTTTTTTATTTACATTTAAAACTATATAATAAATATAAAAAATAACAATATATTTTTATAATCACATTTCAATATCATGTTTATATTTATTTCAAAATTATATATATTTAAATTTATAATTATATATATTTATATAACTATATATCTCTAACTATATATTTATAAATAAATATATTTGTATTTAGATATTAATATTTAAATATATATGTATAACCTTTAATTTCTATATATATACATATCAAAAATATAGGTCTATTTAAATATTATAATTATATTTATTCAAAAACTATATTTTATATATGTCATGTTTATTTATATATATATTTATATATTTTTTATTTCTATAATTTTAAATTTTATTTATATTTTCTATCATATAAGTATATATATAATTCATATAATATCTAAAAAGTGATATATATATATATATATTGAATATTTAATGTAATTTAATTTATAAATATATCTATTTATTGAACTTATATATAGTTTTATCCTACACGTTCAAAAAATGGGAAAAATATTAATAAATATTGTAATTATAATTTATATTTATATTTATATTTATAACTTATATATATACATTTTTTATTTCTATAACTAAAATATTTATGTGTGTGTGTGTTTCAAATAGCTAATGATATTGTTTTATTTATTTTTATTTACTTGTATAACAACATGTGTGTGTAACTTTGGGCTCTAAGGTCCACCCAAGATACCATTAGAGAAGACGGATTCATGGTATCTAAAAATTCTTATAAGATGAAACGTGTTACCTTCTTAGAGGAAATAGTTATTTAATTATCCATCACACACATAAAACATATACCACATCAATCATAATAGAAAAAATTAATAAAAAGGTGCATACCAAATTTAATAGGTTTTCCCATCTGGGACATATCTAATGAAAATTAACAAATTATGGTGTAAATATACAAAAAACGGCTAAATTTTTTTTATTATTGGTTTTTAGAAAGGAAAATCAAATCATAGACTCAATACCTTAAAATTTTGAACTTTTTCATTTCTTTACAAGGATTCACACTCTTTTCAACTCTTCATGAATTGTATTGATAAGATAAAAAATAAAGTGTCTTGAAGTATATTAAACAATTCATAAATAAATTCTGGAAAAAAAATACCACCATGGTGTTTTTTGGGAAATGTGAACACTCCCTAAATTTTTCATTTAGAAAACTATAAGGAGATACACTAAAAGATTTGACTCGACCTAATTTTTAAACTAGAGAGAGCGTAATTCTAGTATAGGCAGGCGGTCTATATGTTATTCCCCAAAAATTTTACAAATTGTCTATTATCCAGAAAATTGTGAGAAGAAGTTATGGAATATATAAGTATCATATATGATGATATTTAATGGTTCCTATAAGATCAATTGGATAGAAAATTATGGTTTTTTAGAGTCCTTTATGTGGCATGTAATAATAACTTATTCTATTATAAGAGTAAATTTCATGATCATCAGGAATTTGGGGACGAGATTGGGCTAGATATAGGAAACTTGAGGTTTAATTTCTAATGGTGTGTCCTATATACGTTTTAGAAGGTGGTGGAACCGTTTTAATGATGGGCTCGATCACAAAACAAATCAAGTCACCTTCCAATCGACACCTGAACTTGTTCGCGACAAGGCCCTAGGAGAGTTCCCAATCCCTAGAGGCTTTCAAAAGTTCCTGGGTATCAAAATAATGAATTGGGAATGATTTACTCAATTAGGAAAAACTTGCACAAAACAAAAAACAAAAAAGATGTGCCAAACTAGAAATCTCAACCAAACGGTCCCTTACCACAAACCAGGATTTTAGTTACAAGTTCTACACCAAACCCAAAAAACTAAAAAACATGGTGGCCAAAAACCAACTCAAAAACCATCCCTGGCCGGAGGACACCACCCTCTTTCCATCTCCACAATTCCATGCCAAGGTGTCAGCTAACAACCTGAACCACCACTTTCAAAAGCCTTACCCTTACCTGCATCAGACAAAACCAAATCTACTTACACCCAAGGGTGTAAGTAGGGTGTTAGCTAACACTCAATAGGATGTCACCAATAATATATTCCACATTTAAATATTAACTGAAAAGACAATTGAATGTTTAATCTAGGAATAAAAATAAATTCTTTACCAATTTTAAATAAAACAATTTAAATAATGACAACTTTAAGGGAAAACAGTTTAGAAAGAAAAAAAACACTTTTATTTTTATTACACCATAAAGGTTACACTATATGTCTTTGTCGAGTGAGATGTAAACCAAGATCAACAAAGTGGGAGAGGCCCTATAGGTACTTTCACTAAAAGGGACCCTAGAACATCGTGTCTCGGTGAACCAAGGAATAAGAACCACAATAATATATGCTCTCGTGCTCGAGCCACTAGTAGGGAAACACATCCATAACCTAGTGGTCCCCAAACATCACCCATAGTCTTGTTAATGTTGTAATCATTAAACCAGTAGAGTGAAACCGGGATGAGGCCACTTCTGTATCACTGGTGCATTAGTCCTAGTCCGCCCACCTTATACATAGGATTCCCATTTTGTGCTCAATTTAGTCAATAATCCACATTGCTTGACAAAGTTTCATGTGCAAAACACATAGTGGATTATCTATGTGTTGCGCCACACATCCCATACAAAATGAATTTTTATAACATTACGAACACAAGTAATTTTGTTCAAAACTCAACCTACATAATCCACACAGTCAAATAACTAGTAGCACAATTTTAAAAGGTCATAGCTAAAATAAATCAGCACTAGGAAAAATCAATTTTGCAGTTTAAAATATATATATATATATATAGGATGCATGACTCAAGGTGTCCAGCATAACAACATCAGAACCTATTTACAACATAATGCCCACTGACACACATCAAAACATAACTCCAAATCTTTCACATTTTGACAAAATAACTACACCAATTTTACAGACACTCATATTTCATAAATATGTACTACCATAATAAAAGCACAACAAATTTCAAATAAAACTGAATATTCCCATTGGAAATGAATAAATAAATATGTTATATTAATTAAATAAGTAACCCAATATATCAATTAATCCTTAAACATGGAATCACCTACCAACGTGTAGAAGATTTCACAAAATCGATGCACAAAGGTCCTTTCCCACCCACCACACTTATAGTAGACTGCAAGAATCATTAAAATAAGGAAATAAATTAATTGCGACAAGAACGGACCACTCGTAACACCAAACATTATTCAATATAGAAGAAGATCACCAGAATAAAATTTAAAAAAAGCTGCAATGGTCTAGACGAGAAGGAGTCATTGCGGAGCTATGCTGCGCTGGAAGTTCCTCCAGAAGGGAGGGGCGCAGCTCGATGCGAGGCAGGAGGACGGGGGGAGTGCGGCTCAGTGCAAGGTAGCAGGGAGGGCAAGAGGCTGGTTGGTGCGAGGATATTCGGTGCGAGGCTGGCCAGTGCAAGGCTGGCCAATGCGAGGTTGGCTGGTGCGAGTTTGGGTACCGGGGATGGTCGGATGGGGATAGCGGGGGCTGTCAGGGTGAAGCCAAACTGGTCCTGCGAGAGGAGGAAAAGGAGTCGTCCTAGGGTTTTTGCTGGAGGCGGTGCGAACTAGGTGGGGGGAAAATGAATATTGTGTCGTGTGAGGGAGAGAAAAAAAGAGGGAGAACGAATGGAAAAAAAGAAAAAGAAAAAGAAATGATGGGATAACAAAATAAAAATAGATAAATGATAAAAAACGAAAGAAGGAATAAGGAGAAAAAAATAAATAATTAAAACAATCTAAAAAAACGTGAAAAAAAATAAATTTCATAATTTATATTAATAATGGGATTAATAATAATAGAAATAATATTGATGTTAAAAAAATAATTGTGTGCTTACAACGTCAATTATAAAAAGTTATGCCCACATGTCGGGCAGGATGCATGGCTTCGCCTGTGCCCTCCACGTGTGTCGGGCATTGTCATGCCAAGGATCATTTACCGGCGCAAAAAGTCCACAACACCTGTCAACTCGACTTCATTTATCAGCGCAAAAAGCACGCACTAATTTCATGCTCAGCCCGAATTCCAACATAAAATTTATTAAAAGGAAATTAAAATTATGTGATAAAAATTAATATTAAAGTCACACCTCAAAATGAATTCTAGGTGTGACAATTCTCCCTACCATGAAAAATTTCCTCCCTCAGAAAGTCAATTTGAAGCCCGGTCAGATAATAGATATGGGTACTCCTGTTCAACCAAAGACTTCCACTCCCAAGTCTCATGCTCTTCATTCCCATGCTGCAAAATAATGCAAACCAAGGGAATGAACTTCCAACTAAGAACCTTCTCCTGAGAATCCACTATCTGCATTGGTCGCTCAAACACTGCTAATTCAGTCTCTATCTCCAACTACTCCCAATTCAACACGTGTGATGGATCGGGATTGTACTTATTCAATTGGGAGGCATGAAATACATCATGAATCGATGTAAACTATGAAGGAAAATCTAACATGTGTTCCACCTTGCTAATCTACTCAGTAATCTCGAAAGGCCCAACATACCTCGGCGTCAGCTTTCTCTTCTTTCCCAAGCTACGGTGACCCAAACGAGGGGACACACTCAAGAACTCTTTATCTTCCACTGAAAACTCAAGATCTCGACAACTCTGATCTACATAGGATTTTTGGACACTGTGAGCTATCAACAACCGCTATCTAATAAACATTACCTTCTCAGATGTCTCATGAACTAGGCTCGATCACAAGAGTGAGGTCTCGCCTACCTCATCTCAACACAGAGGAGACCAAAATGGCTGACCATAGAGTGCCTCAATGGGTGTTATTATAATGAAATATTGGTAGTTATTATTATAAGGGAAATTTAACAATCCCAAATGGCTAACCCATGAACCTCTAAAATCCAACACACATGCGCGAAGCATGTCCTCCAAAATCTAATTCACCCGCTCCTTCCAACCATCCGTATGAGGATGGTATGTTGTGATCTTCTTAATCTGCATCCCCAAAGCCTTCTGGAGGCCTCAGCAAAACCAAGAAGTAAATTTGGGGTCCCTGTCATAAAGAACTATTGACGGAACACCAGTAAGTATGGCCACTTCCTGAACATACAATGGCCCAGCTCATCCACCTTCGTTGTATCTCTAATCAGGATAAAGTGAGATGAATTTGTCATACGATCAATCACTACCCAAATAGAGTTCCTTACCTGAGGTACATGAGGCAATCCAACAATAAAGTCCATAGAGACCTCTTCCCACTTCTAGATATAAATGGGTAATGTCTGAAGCAGTTCAGATGGTCTCTGAGGCTCTACTTTCACCTGCTGACAAGTGTATCATCACGATACAAAGTCAGCTATGTCATATCTCACAACTAGCCACCTAAACTGGCAACGAACATCGTAATACTTCCTGGTAGCACCAGGATGGATGGACCACTATGACCTGTGTCTATACTTCATTACCAACTTCCGCAGAGACAATGATACCACTGTAGGGCCCTTGAAGCACAAGATCCTCTTGAGAGACAAGGACCATTTAGAAGGGTTCTTCTCACCATGAAGAAACTGCATAGATCACTGACAAAGCTCATCGCTAGGTTGCTCACGCTGAATCAAATCTAGAAGAACAGGAGTCAATTGAATGCTAGACAAGAAAGTAACTCTGTTGGGCTCCCTGCTCTCTAAGTGCATATGGGAGAAGAGCCCCATAAAAGTCGAATCGTTGCTAGACTTCATCAACACCTTCACTGGTACCTTCCTACTCAAAACTTCATCCACCACATAACCCTTTACCAAGTTAGAGACAATATCATATTCAAACCCCTGTAGATACTCGATCCAACGGCGCTACCTCATATTGAGATCCTTCTAAGGTGAAATGTAGGCTAGGCTCTTATGGTCAGAATAGACCACAAATTTCTCCCCAAAGAGATAGTGATGCAAAGTCTTTAAAGTGTTCATCACTACTTCCAACTCCAAGTCATGAGTCGAATAAATTTTATCATGCGGTCAGAGCTGGCGAGAACCATAAGTCCCCATGTGATTATCCTGCATGAATACACACCCAAGGCATGTACCTGAAGCATCACAATAAACCACATAGCCCTTCTAAAACTCTGGTAACATCAACACAGGTGTGGTGGTTAAATGGCGCTTCAACTCCTCAAAGGATGTCTGGCACTGTGGTCTCTATTCAAACTTCACCCATTTCGAGGTGAGTGCGGTCATGAAGGAGGCAAGCCGTGAGAAATCCCGAACAAAATTCCTATAATAACCTACCAGACCAAGAAAACTCCTGATCTCAAAAGCATTCCTCGGCTGTTCCCATTACAAAACTGTACTGATCTTCTCGGGATCCACTAAAAACCCTAGTTCTAAGATTACATTCCCCAGAAACTTCACTTCCCTGATCCAAAATGTGCACTTCAAGAGTTTCTCATATAGACGGTGATTCCGAAAAGTGCCCAAAACAATCTGCAGGTGATGCTCATGCTCCTCCATAGATAAATAAAAAATGACGATTTCATCCACAAATACCACAAAAAATGAGTCGAGATATTGGTGGAACACCCAATTTATGAGTGCCATGAAAACTTTTGGATCATTTATCAATCTAAATGGAATGACAAGATACTTGAAGTGACCATACCTCCTTCATAAAGTCGTCTTCAGAATGTTTACTTCTCCCACCCTGAGTTGGTGGTAACCCGACCGAAAGCCAATTTTGGAGAACCACTTTGCTCCCTTCAATTGGTCAAACAAATTTTCAATCCGAGGCAAAGGGTAATTATTATTGATGGTTATCTTATTAAATTTCAGGTAATCAATACTCAACTTTAGGCTTCCATCAGCCTTCTTCACAAATAAATCTAGGGCGACCCAAAGAGAGATGCTCAGGAGAATGAATCCTTTGGATTACAAATATTCTAGGGGTGTCATTAATTCCCTTAATTAAGTGGGGGATAAGCGATATGAGGGAAGAGATATAGGTTGTGTTCCTGGCACCAACTCAATCGAGAACTCCATGTCTCTCTCTGGGGGTAAGCCTGAGAAATCATATGGGAAGACCTCTGGGAACTCATCCACTACATGAGTTAACCGTCCCTGAGGAACACCACCATCATCCACTATTGCGAGAAATGACAACTGATAAGTGAGATTCCCCAACTTAGGAAGTGGAGGTCCTGCGCGACCTGACTGAGGATCCCATTCTCCATGAAATAACAGAGGACTCCCATATGGTTCCATAAAAATGACTCGGCACCGATAGTAGTGAATATGTGCTTGGAAGCACACCATCTAGTCCATGCTGAGTATCACATCAAACATGTCCATATCCAGGACCATGAAATCCCATTCCATTTCAACTCTTGGCATAGAAGGTGCGCATTATGGGCACCTAAGACCCTGCCCAGTGGTGTCACTAACTCCATTGTAATAGATAAAATCTCAGTTGGAAGGCTCAAAAAGTTAACAATATGAGAATATATAAAAGATTTAGATGCCCCAAAATCAAAAATGATGTAATCCAAAGAAGATGCAATAAGAATGGTACCTCAAACAGTTTAAGGTCCTGCATCAGATCCCGTTGGTGACTGATCCACAACAAGAAGATGTTTGGTCCCTGATTGAGAATGATCGCTCGCCCATGGATTTTCCCAGACCTAGCTCTGCCTATAGGATGATATGGTCTTTCCATTACAACTCGAAAACTGAGATCCCATAGTCCTGGTCATCTCAGACTGAACTCGTACTCCAACGGAAGCCACAGAACCTACCCCACTCTGATAAGGGCGTGTCACTCTGCAAAAGCGCTACACATGCCCCACAATTACACAACGAAATCAAGGAATGCATGGAGTGGGACACATAGTTTGGACATGCCATGCCTTCCCTCACTAATGGAACACAATAGACCACATATCAGAAGCAATAGATGAGTTCTACCTGAAAGGATGGATTGAACTGCCACCCACCCTCTTCACTTTCTCATCATGCTTCCTCTTCTTCCTGGTTTAACTACTACTGCCAAACACTAACACTGCTCCAGGAAATCCCAAATTTATTCTCTGATCAATTTAAACCATGCAATAATGATCGAACACCTCATCATAAGTTCTCACCTTGAATAAAAATACCTAAGAGTATATATATGGTCGAATCCCCTTCTCAAATTTTCGAGCTTTCAAGTATTCACTTGATACAATCTTAGGCGTGTACCACACTAGCTCAGAAAATCATTTTGCATACTCCATCAATGTATGATCCCCTTGTGAAAGATCCATGAACTCCAAAGATCTAGAATAATTAAAAACCTCAGGAAAGTACTGCTCTTTGAATATGGCCTTGAACTCCTTCCAACCCATATGCTCGTGCTTCCTAGCTTGAATAACTGATTCCCACCATCTGCTATAGGGACCCTCTAGCTAAAAAGAGGCACTCTTTACCCTCACCACCTTAGGTGTGTCAAGGAATTTCAACATACACTCTATCTTTTCAGGCCATTCTTCTTCCTCTTGAGGTTCTGAACTACCTCGAAATGATGGAGGTTTATTCTTCAAGAACTCTTGAGCTTTGTCCTTTATGAGACCCAAATCATCTCCTATAGCTAGAAAAGAAGAAGCAGTAGTAGTTTCTCCTTGTCCTAAAGCCTAAAAAGCTCGGACTACTACTTCTACAAACCTTCAATAAAGTTGTGTGGGGGAAATCTCCACAGCTTCCTCCCATACAGGCAAGGGAGATCTTCGAGGAGGCACTCTGCTGCAAGAAGAAACAGTCACATAAGAACATTTTTAACACATAAACTTGAAAAGGAAAATTTCATCACGAAAAATAAGCATCAATAAACTAAACATGCAGGAGAAACACACAAATCAAACCATTTCTTCCTTGCCTAGTTTTCATGTACAGTCTGCAGCTTTCACGTTCCACCTGGAGGAGAAGCTAAACCAACACCTCGACGTCCCATGGGGACTCACAGTCTGTCATGAGGTGTGTTGTCCATTAACCCTAATCGTAATTAGAACCTTCAGCTCTGACCATCCGAGCTCTTATCTAACCATACTTTTCCCAAATAAAATAACCCAGACAAAAAAATATCCTCTAATACCATTTTTTCACGAACCAAATCGAGTTGTCATCCAACCGACGCCTGACCCAATTTGTGACAAGGTCCGAGGGGTGTTTCCAATCCCCACGGGCTGGCACAAGTGCCCGAGTATCAAAATAATTCTTTGGGAATGTTTTACCCGATTAGGAAATACGTGCACAAAACAAAAAATATATATTTCAAACAAAAAATCTCAACCAAATGGGCCCTTACCACAAACCAGGATTTTAATTACAAGTTCAACACAAAACCCAATCAACTACAAAACATGGTGGCCAAAAACCAACTCAAAAACCACCCTTGGTAGGAGGAAACCACCCCCTTTCCATATCTACAGTGCCATGCCAAGGTGTCAACTAACAACCAGAACCCCCACATCTAAAAGCCTTACCCTTTCTTACATCAAACAAAACCAAATCTACTTACACCCAAGGGTGTAAGTAGGGTGTGAGATAACACTCAATAGGATGTCACCAATAAGATATTCCTCATGTAAAGATTAACTGAAAAAACAATTTCAAGTTTAATCTAGGAATAAATATAAATGCTTGAACAATTTTAACTAAAACAATTTGAAGAATGACAACTTTAAGTGAAAATGATTTATAAAGAAAAAACAACACATTAATTTTTATTACACCACAAATGTTACACCACATGTCATTTTCAAGTTACATTTAAACCAAGAGAACCAAATTGGGAGAGGGCCTTTAGAAACTAGCACTAAAAGGGACCCAAGAACACCATATCTTGGTGAACCATAGAATAATAACCACAATAATATATGCTCTCATGCACGAGCCACTAGTATTAAAACACATCTATAACCTAGTTGCCCCCAAATGTCACCCATAGTTTTTTTAGTGTTGTAATCGTCAAACCAGCTATGTTAAACTGGGATGGGGTCACTTCCGTATCACTAACGCACTAGTCCTAGTCCACCCACCTAATACCCAGGCTTCCCATTTTGTGCTCAATTAACTTAACATGCCACATTTCTTGAAAAATATACATGAGCCAAACACATAATGAATTATCTACGTGTTGTCCTACACTTCCCATACAAAATGAATTTTTAGAAAATTACAAACACCAGTAATTTTGTTCAAAACTGAACCTATATCATCCTCACATTCAAATAACCAGTTGCACAATTTTTGAAGGTTTTTGATAAAATAAATCATCCCTAGGAAAAATCTATTTAGTAGTTTAAAAATATATATAATACATCCATGACTCAAGGTGTCCGAAAAACCACATCAGAACCTATTTACAACACAATGCACACTGACACAAATCAAAACACAACTGCAACTCCTATATATTTTAACAAAATAACTACACCAATTTGACAGACACTCATATTTCCTAAATATGTACTACCAAAACAAAAGCGCAGAAAATTCCAAATAAAACTGACTATTCCCATTGGAAACTAATAAATAAATGTGTTAAATTAATTAAACATAAAACCCATTAAATCAATCAATCCTTAAACATCGAATCACCGACCAATGTGTAGCAGATTTTGCAAACTCGGTGCACAAAGGACGTTGCCCACCTAGTACACCTCAAGTAGACCGTAAGAAACCTTAAAATAGGGCAATAAATTAGTTACATCAAGAATGGAGGACTCCAAACACCAAACATTCACTAAAAAGAATAATATCACCATTGGAAAATTAAAAAAAAAAGCTACAATGGTCCGGATGAGAAGGAGTCGTCGGGGAGCTAAGTCGCGCCAGAAGTTCATCCGGAAGGGAGGGGCACATGGCTCAGTGTGAGGCAGGAGGACGGGGAGGTGTTCATCTTAGCCTAAGGAAGTAGGGAGAGTGCGAGGCTATCCGGTGCGAGGCTGGACGACGCGAAGCTGGCTAGTGTGAGGCGGTCCTATGCGAGGCAGGTCAGTGCAAGGCTGGGTAGCAAGGAAGGTTAGAGGGGGATAGCGGGGGCAGCTGGGGTGAAGTCGAAGTGGTCCGGTGAGAGGAGGAAGAGGAGCCGACCTAGGGTTTTTTCTGGAGGCATCAGGAACCAGGTGTGGGGAAAATGAACAGTGCATCGTGTGAGGGAGAGAACAGAAGAGGTAGAAAGAGTGGAATTAAAGAAAAATAAAAATACATGATGGGATAGAAAAAGAAAGAAAAATAGATAAATAAAAAAAGAAAAGAAATAATAGGGAACAAAAAATAATAATAATTAAACCAAAATAAAAAAAGTGAAAAAAAATAAATTCGATAGTTTATTTTAATAATGGGATTAATAAAAATAAAAATATTATTGATGTTAGAAAAAATAATTACATGCTTAAAATTTCATTTATAAAAAGTTCTGCCCGCTTGCCGAGTAGGGAGCACGGCTTCGCCAGTGCCCTACCCATGTGTCAGGCATTGTCACGCCAAGGATCATTTACCATCACAAAAAGTGTGTGGAACATGTCGGCTCAACTTCATTTATCCATGAAAAAAGCGGACACTAATGTTATTCTCATCCTGAATTCCAACAAAACAATTATTAAAAAGAAATTAAACTTATGTGATAAAAATTAAAATTTAAAACACACCTCAAAGAAAAGTCTAAGTGTGACAGGGCCCCACTATAAATGTTGGTTGGGACAGTTACACACTAGTCTTAGGAAAATTCATCATTGTTCAGAAAATTTGATGAATTTTCAATTGAGATTGTAATATTTTAACTTTCAATAAAATGAAATGTGTAGAGGTGTTATCTCATGGATATAGGTATAATGTTTGAACAATATATATTTTTCCCCATACTTTATTTTCACTTACTCTTGAATTATTACTTCTATGTGATTGTATTTAGAGTGTCTATATTGTATTGTATCAGAGTGGAAATCTAGTGTGATGTAACTTCTTAAGTTCCAATGAATTAAAATAAAGTGGTTATAATGGTTTAATAATTTTCTAGTTCATTGGTTAATTTGAGGGAGTTTTTATCAAAGGGATGGAAAAAATTAAGAAATATTAGGATAAATAAATTTCATAAGAAAAAATTTATCATTTGGGAGATTCAGATAGAAGACTAAGAAATTTAAAAGGATCTTGTGGATCCAATTAAGGGGTTGAAACTAGAGAGAATAGAGAAAAAGTAATGGTAAATTTGGGACGTAAAGTCCCATTTATAATTTCATTAGATTGCTTGTATGAGAAGACCGACCTAGTGTTTGAGAATATGTTAAATATTATTTTGAATGAATATCATCGATAGAGAGAAGTCTAAAAACCTACCTAAAAAATAATGAATATGTAAGGTCGATAAAGTTATATTTAATAGATTTTTTATAAGAAATTGGAAGATAGATCTAGAGAGAGAATTTTAGGTAAATTAATTGGCCCTTGACTTATAAGGTAGCATTGTCAAAATTCAATTCATTATAAGAAATATTATAGGGATTAGAGGGAGAATTCTAAAATTTTGGACTTCAAAAGTTTAAGTTATTTGAATTCTATTGTCAAAGGTATTAGTATTTTATTAATAAGTATTAAAATTATATTGTAATCATGGATCATTGATTCCAGGGATTCATTCCACTTAATGAATGAGAATGGACACATTGAAAATTATGTATGTAGAAGTTTCAGTAAGGCTCACTTAGTAGATCATAAAGACATTGAGATCATCGGGAATTGGGATGTTAAATTCTAGATGAAAAATGAATATTACATGAACATACAAGGATTTCATCACATAAAAAGTCTATAGAAAAACCAATTTTTTATTATCCAGCTGGATAATGTATGAATCATAACTTGATTCATTAATAGATTATGGAAAAATACTCTATGTTTCACGGTCATTTATAGAGGAGTAAAGGATGTGATATTTTTCTAACATGGAGTTCCAATTGAGAAACAATTATCTCAACTACAACCTTTGATAGTTTCTATTTGTGGAATTATTTTCTATGAAACCATAGTGAGAATAATATGTGATTTTTATCAAAAAACTCTATATCGAATCTCAATAACATAGAATTCATATGTTGTGAGATTTTTATACTCATAAAATACAAAATGTTTCTATATAACTTGAACAAAAGGAAACCAAAATCTGAAAAGTTAGATCTTGTTCACATGGATGTCTGTGGGAATACAGCAATCCATTCAAAAGTTTATTTAATTTAATTTATGAAATTATTTAATGATTCAAAAAGGAAATAATATATATACTTCTTTAAGAAAAAATATGAGGTGATCTAAGTGTTAGTTTTTGGGAGGTCATTGTGGAGAAAGATAATACAAATAAGGTAAATTTAATAGTGTATAATACGAGAGGTGAATACCGTAGTAAGGGTTTATGAATCTTATGTTATAAGAAAGGAATAATGTTTGAACAGAATTTACCTAGAATAATAGAATTAATGGTGATTTAGAGATTATAAATAGAATGTTAACTAAAAAGGCATAGATAATTAGTCTATATTTTGCAACGTATAAGGAGATATTGGACAAAGTTTTTAATTGTGAAAAATACCTTGTAAAAATTAGTATTTCTACACAAATTGGTTAAGAGATTTTGGAGAATCTATGGACATATAAACTAGATAAATATATCAACCTCAATGTTTTTGGAAGTGTCACTTATTAATATGTTGATGAAAAGGATTAGGAAAATATCTACAATAATCCCCATGCATGTTTCCTTATGGGATATAGTGATAAAAACTTTCGATTATGTATTTGGGGTGATGATAATTCAAATATGATTAGGAAAAAATGTTCTATTCAATGATAATGTCTTATAGATGAGATATATTTTAGTGAAAAAAGAATTTGCAGATAATGATTCAATTGAACATATCCAAATTGATTTGAATGGATTTTCTAGAATAGAAGAGGCTCCAGAAACAATGAGGGTCCTGGAAAGTATGTAAGTTTAAATTAGGAAAGTAGAGGATATACCTAAATTTTAAATTAATATAGAATCTCATGTCAGTGTTTTGTTAGGTGGGGTTCCAAAAGTTTCACTACCAAAAACAGAAAAGTTTTAAGTTAGAATACATAGATCAACCAGAGTTATACAACTAGTTCATAGTTTTGGAGCTGACTTTATTTATTTTCTTCTGATTGAAAAGGGAGATCCTGAGAGCTTGAAATAAGTTTCTAGACATGTTAATTCTATAGAGTGGTGGTTATATTTGAAATAATGGAAAAATATTTTGGATGAAAAAGAAACATTGGATTTAACAGAACTACCATAGGGGAAAATTTGTTCTTGAAAAAATGGGGCTTCCATTTTAAATAATAATATAATTTTAGGAAAATGTACAGGTCCTCACTAGTAGTGAATGGTTTTTAGTATAAATAAGAAGATAATTTCTCTAAATGTTTCTCACTAAAAGTTAAAATACAATTATTTGTATAGTTTTGAGTTGGGTTGACTTTGATTCTCATTTAACCTTATTGTGTATTTTTAAAATATATAAAAAATAGAATGTGAAATATTCTGGTTTCTTCTGAAATTTTTTATATTGAGCTAATAGATCTAATGGTAACATTTTACAATAGTGATTTGGAGGAGAAAATATACATGTACTAACATGATGGTTTCATTGGAAATTTGAATTGAAACATGGTGTGTAAGAATAAAATGTTCATGTCCCAATTAAAGTTGTCTTAGAGGAAGTGTCACAAGAAATTATATTCTTACATGGATGAGAAATGTTTCATATAGAGAAAATCATAACAACATCCCTACTGAAACGCATTTGGGGTTATGATCTTTATCAACCTTATCCAATATATAGACGACATATTTATAGTATTTTTAGAGATTAAACGGATTAAGGGTATGAATAATGGTTTATTTTTAAGAAATTATAGGAAATATCTGGGTGATACTATGAAAATTTTTGAAATACAGATTTTGAGAGATAGGAAAGTAGGAATTTCTCTTTTATCATAAAAATATTTCAAATAAAATGTCATCGAGAGATTTAGAATGACTTGATGTATTCTAGTTTAATCACCATTATAAGGACGCTACAAACTATCTAAGGGGAAAACATAAAAATTTTAATAAAAGTTTAGGTACATGAGGAACATTTTATTTTCATTACGGGATGGTTTCCAAATGTAGGTCATGGTATGTGAAGTTCGGACAGTAATTTTATAGTGGTAATAACTAACTATTTCAAGGAAGATCTATGGAGAGAACAATGGTAATCCATGAAATAGATCCTATCATAACATAAATGATTATAAGATATAAATATGTTCTTTGAAATTTATAATCCATTATATAGTTATGTTAATGATGAATTTTAGGTGGATATAGACAAACTAAAGAGTTTCACAACTTATGTGTTTACTAAAAAGAATGATAGTGAGTTATATGTTAAGGGTACAATTGGTGGTAAAACTTCACACA
This sequence comes from Viscum album, assembly GCA_963277665.1. Classification (NCBI taxonomy): domain Eukaryota; kingdom Viridiplantae; phylum Streptophyta; class Magnoliopsida; order Santalales; family Viscaceae; genus Viscum; species Viscum album. The sequence goes on along the minus strand of OY728127.1, from coordinate 288,174,530 downwards.
ATATCAGTTGAATATTGGTCATCATGGAAATAGGGAAAGAATTTATATTATTAAATTATTTATCATAGGACCTTTGGGTAATTTAGTGAAGTGGTTTCTCTACTTTGACATTCAATGTGAAATTGTTTTTAGATAATAACTCAATGTTTCACTCACGGTTGAATCACAAAAACATGAAATAATATTCTATGTATAATATATTGTTAAACAAAATTGTTGAGTTATAGATGATATCTAGAAGACACAAATCCATCTAACATGTTCAGTAAGTTTTTAGTCTGGAAAAGTATGGGGAAACATTCTACCTTAGTGGGACTTGGCTATCATGCTAGAAAACTGTTATTATTGTGGAAGATGGAATATTGGTTTTTTACTAGGTTATTATGGTTACCATGTTTTAACTTAAAATTAGTCTTCATAGGGATATTTTTATTTAATATGAAGCCCATTTCATGTTCCAATTCAAATATTTAGAAGGATTATCTCTGTAATATAGTACATGGCATCACGTTCAGACTAAAAGGAATAGAAGTAAAGTAGAGTTAGCTAGTCGAGAATGTATACTCTATAAAGTGTGTGTATGGTCAATTATTTTAATAATGGAAAGTAGACTTTATCGTATACATAAATGTCATAGATTATTATAATTAATAGCTTAGATAAGATCGATTCTATGGAAAAGTATGTAATGTTAGACACAATAAAGTGACTTGTAAGAGTAACATGTTAGAATTTAAGATTAAATTTCACGATCACTGTTATTTGGTCATCCAGTTAGGGGAATATATATCCAAAAAACGTTTACTATGACCAATGTAGGTTCCTCTAAAATTTTCATCACGTCAGTGAACCAGTTGAAAATCAAGGCCCTACTCTAATGGTGGGGTTGGACAATTGAACACATGTCTTACAATCATTGATTAGTGTTTTAAAAATTGGTCGACTTGTCAATTGAGATTATTATCCTATATCTTTTGATAAAGTGAATATTTTATCATTTTCCTCTGGTTTATGTTGGAATAACAAACTAACCACAAAATTCTTTCTTTTCCTTCACTTGTTATTTATTCTTTATTTAATTTTTGTTTCTGTGAGTTTTTATTTAGAGTGTGTGAGGTGTATTGACTCAGTGTGTTGATTTAGGGTGTTGTGAATTCTTATATATTATTACATTGAAGGGTTTCTTCTGGTCTTTATATTTTATAGTGATTTTTTGATGCTTGAAGGTTCAGTGGTTTAACTTCCAGTGATCAGAGATCAACTAACCCAAATATTTTTTCAGCATAATACCTCAATAATCCTTATGTTCATTATAATTTTCCCTCATAATCATACATTTTTTTGATAATTTTATATCTTTGATCAATTTATTTATTTCTATATAATTTTATATTGATAATCAACCACTTTATTTCTTTTTTTAAATACCAAGTATATTTAGGTGGATTTTTTATTCAAAAGTAGTCAATAAAATATTTTATGAAATAAATTTAGATTTTATTTTGAATCATTAAAAAACTATAATATTCTAAATTAAAATAAAAATAACAATATCTCTATTCCACCTTTAATTATTTTATGTCAAATATTTTCATGACTCCCCATTAGTTTCCTTAATTTAAATCCCATACTAATTTAGTCAAAAATATTTGGAATAATTCTTATGATTTCATTCGAGAATACATGTCATGGAAGTATCTAATCTCTCTTCAAAACCCAGAAAATTCCTCACACCAAACATACATAACACCAATGTCCAGTTACATCTGTTAAAAATTCATTTTGATCATATGTGTCCAATTGATCCTTCAAGTAAATTTTACAACAATAAATAAAACTCTAATTCAATTTTATAGATATTTCAATTTTGGTATCTCATTTTTGTGCCTATTTATAATTTATATTTAGATTTAAATGGTCATTTATAAAACTAAATTATTGTTTTTTTCTTAGTTAAAAATTAATATCTCACTTAGGTATTTTCATTACATTCATACATGGACTTTGAGAAATTCAATTTTATCTTATATAAAACCATACTTTGTTATAATTTTCTAAACTCCTTAAAAAAAATTCAAAACATATTTAGAGTATAATATTCCACTAAAACTACAATTTGAAGATAAATTTCAATAATGATAAAAATTAAAAAAAAAATCATCCATTGATTCATGAGTTATAAGAATCTTCCCCTTTAAATGTTGTTTTCAACATTCACTATTGGAGTTTTAAGATTTTGTTAAGGGGAATTAGCGATGGATTTTTGTCACTAATGAATTCTTATGATGGAAATCTATTTATAATGTCTTACCATAGAAAATGGAATCAAAATTAATTTTTTTTCAATGGGCATTGTAAATAATAATTAGTTATGACAGATGTAGAATCAATAAAAATAATAGCTGAAAGTTTTTTTAAATAACCAATAGCAACAACCCATTGAAAATAATTACTATTTTCAATCTGATCTCAATCCATAGAAAATAAGTTTGATAAAAAAATTTAAAAACCCAAATGTGATAGATATAGTAATCCATCACAATTTCTAGTTTAAAAAAACTAATAACAATAATAATAATAATAACTAAAAAACAAAATAAAAAATAAAAAAGTAAACATAATAAAAACAAGAAAAACATTATTACATTATTTCATATATAATATGTTTGTCAGCCCAAAATACATAACATTCATAAGAAAACTAAGCATCAATTGGGATCAGGTAGAGGAGTGTCACTCAAAGGTTTAGGGGGAGGAAATACCATACCAACACCATGTGAATGTCATTTCATATGCTCCAACATATTCCCATCTCTCTGATACTACTTCAAATGAGCCTCCACCCTCTCTCTCTCTCTATCTCTATTAATATATTTTATAATATCATCATAATCTCTTGAAATCTCATCATAATATGCAGTGGAATATGGTGAAGATTTTATATAATCCCCATTATAACTAACTGATGACATAGAAGATGTACAATAATAACTAGTAGGTTTCACTCATGGACTAATATTGGTCCATCATCCTTTCTTGAAACCCTGAATAGTCGCGCATATCTATGACCCCTCATCAAAACCTAAGATGAAAGTAGGATCTAATTCACCCATAGCTTGACTCTCTCACGAATGAGAAGTCGCAATCTCAAACATTTCCTTCCAATATAATTAGAAATTATAATAATAATAAAATTAATATCAATAAAATTAAAAATGAAAATACTTACTAAAATTTAGCGATGTATTTCACTGATAGCTTGTATTATATGGGGATATGTTCCCATCTTCTTGTAAATATCAAACTCCATAATAGAGGGGTCTATAGAATCTATTATATTAAAGAAAACACTACATTTAAATTATATATAAATTCATAAATAATATTAAAAATCATATATCATCATTGTATACCAAATTTATGACTCCATACCCTATGTGTGACCTCCATTATCCCCAGGTTTTGATGCCCAGATGATGACCACCTTCATAAGAGTCTCTCTAATCGGGTAGGAGTACAGTCTATCCCATACTTGAGATGAGATATATTCAGGTTGATGGGAGAAGAGAGTAAAGATAAAAATATTAATAGATTTTTTATAAATGACTCACTTTTATATGTTTCATAAAAACAAATAAAAAATTTTTCCTATAAAAATCTCTCATGAAACTGGGATAGGATCTCTGAGGTTATCATCAATCAGGGACTAAAAATTCTATGAGAAAATTAAAAACAACAAGCAACTAATTAACTAAATATAAAATGTAATATTTTATTTAATAATATAAAATATAATGGTCGAACATCTTTTGTTGAATGGTAATGGGAACCTAAACCCATGATACCCATGGAACAAGAAAATAGTTTCTCAGAAGTGAACAGTCATTCCCAATAACTAAATGTGAAAAACTATGAAAATAAAAACAAATAATTAGAATATTGTTACCAAAATTAATATAAAATGAAAATATAAAATAAAATACTAAAACAATAAAACATACCTCCATGAGAAATAATCAAAATCATGTGATTGGAATCTCTTTAGAATAGGGTTTAGAATTATCAATCAACCAAGGTCATGCCTGTAACATCCCAGGTAAAAAAAGAAATATGAAATTTTCATATTTAGTAATATTTGTGAATTAAATATTAATTTTACCTTAAAGGGTTTGCTATGTTCGATGGCGTACCAGATACGCAACAACGGGTTTCTTTGAAATCTTAGATTGAACAATAATAATATAATATTATTATTTTAAATGGTAGTTAATGCCTAGCCATTGTATTAGAGGTAATGAATAGAACTAACTATAATATTATTATACATATTTTTTAAATGTTTTTACATATATCCAATAATAGTTAGAGGCTTAAAATGTGAATAAATCTAATTTTAAGCATAATTTACATTAAAAGGTTGATTTACAGCCTTTTGGTGGGGAAGCCTCTTTAAATCTAGTTTTGGTCACTTTTATTTGTTCTATTTGACTAAATAAAATTCTTATTTAGAATAGGGATATCAAAATTTACTTTGGGTGACTTTTTGGTATTTTTCTGATAAAATTGATTTTTTAATGAATAGTGCAAAATACTATATTTTAATTCAAAAATGCCTTTTAATCTAATTTATTTATGTGGATATATTATCTTTTTAATTGGTTTTAAAGGTTAAATAGATTATTTTTTACCATTTAATCCAACATTGGTCATTTTAATTAATTTTACTTTGAAATTGGATATAAACAAGTGTCAATCTTTTGATAGTTAACATTTCTTAAAAACACACTTTTTGTTTTAACAGTGGGAATTAATTTTAAATTAATTTCTGCCACTTATGTGTTCTGAATTTGGAAAAATGGATTCCATATTTGGAATCATGTGGTCCAAATTGTGTAAATAGTTAAATTTTATTTTTAGACATTATGTATATTTACATCAGTAAATATTTTATTTACCATGGTTAAAGGCTAAATCTGGTAAATAAGGGTAAAAAATATTACTATAATAATATAAAATTACCCTAACATGTGTTATAATCCTATTGGTTGATACAATTACTACCATGAGAATCCTTGGGTCTATTTTGGGACCCCATGGGGCCACTTGGCAGTGATAAAGACACTTTATTTTAATTAACATAAAGTAAATACAAAAATGACATAAAAAATATCTTTTAGTAAATTAATTTTTACATAGGGTTATATAATTTATATTTTAGAGTTTAAATATTATTTTCAAAGATAAATCTATTTCCTACATCATGGTGTTTGTTTTATAATTTTTATACATCAAATAAATAAAATTATTTATGACACAATAATGATGCAGTGTTTACCTCATTAATAAATGATTTAAAGAAATAAGATTATAAAGATTAAAATAATATCCAATACATGTCCAATTCTTATTGGATGATTTTATTTTGACCATGAATCATCCTATATTCTACTTTAATAAGTTTTGGACCATTATAAAACGAATATTATTATATAATTAAATAATATTTTCACGCTTTTCTAAAGAGACCCTCCTTCACCTTATAAAAATCTCTTACCTCTAACCCATTCATCACACATCAAAAGCCCCTTGTCTTGTCCAAACTCTGCCCAAATAAGCTATAAAGATCCCTCTATTCCACCTATAACCCTTACCATAGGCAGAAGTCACTTAAAGAAGTCATTTTGGTTCAAACCAAAGGGAGTTTCCCAAATTAAAGGTAATAATTTCTCTTAAATTATTTTGTTTTGTTTTGTTTTATTTTTCTTCTCCAACCCCATAAACTCCTTTTATTACTTTATTTTATAACAAAACAAATATAATAAATATACTAGGTTGTTTTTATGAGAATTATTTGAACTAAACTTACACACACCTCCGTCTAATTGCTAAATAACATACTATTTATGGGGACGGCGAACTACTGCCTCACGAAATGATGATTGTTCAAATATCTCCAACCGCCTCTTATAGTGGCCATTATTATGGAACTATATTTATATATGATATATATTATATTTATATTGTTTATATGCTTCTGTATTTTTTATTTGTAGAATACCTTTGTGGTTTCCATTATGGATAAACGTGATAATTTCATTTGAGGAAGTACGGACTACCGCCCACTTAAAGTGATATGACTCGCTAATGCCATATGTGGGACGTATAAAGGATTTATTAAATAATATTATATATGATATTATACTATAATTATAATATAACTATGTATAATTATGTTTTAATTCCATTAAAATACTAAATAGAATTGAAAGTAGCGTTCATGCATAAGTACGGCTTACCGTCTTCATCAACAGTGCATTTCATTTCTTACCTCTAAATGTTATGTAATATTATAAATACATATATATACTGGATATATATGATATATATGATATATAAATCATAAATATCATTATGGATATAATGGAATATTTACCAGAATGACAACTTGTAATTATAAGAATTCCATTTTTGACTCAAGTACCAAATATCGACCAAATGGCCATTATTAACCTAAATGATTGTATTATGTTTATAACATGGTAATAAGTGATATAAAAAGAATAATAAACTTCAAAAAGGTTCTTAAGAAAGTATAAATTAACTTTAGTTTATTATTCATGAATAAAAAGGAACAAACAAGTCAAGTCGAACATGTGGTAAGGGGTTTCTTATCTCACTTTTAATTTCGAGAGATTTCAATTGTTCGCCACTTATTTATTGAATGTGGTTCATTGTGTACTTCCTTTTGATATATATTATCATTATTCTCCTTATATTCATGGAATTAGGTGATTAAATTGGTGTTTATTAACTTTTTTTCATAAAAATCATTTGATTACAATGTGGTAAGAGGTTTTCATCTAACTTCTTATTCCCGGGAGATTCGTGCTATATTGCCACTATTTCATTTTGTATGGTGTATGTACTACCCATGATTGTATTAATTGTGTAATATAAATTAATTTATTGGTAATTAAATCTTTATTTTTTTATCCTTCTTTCATATGGTGAATGTTTCATAAGATACCAAATCGTTAAGAGAACCTTTCACCCTCCTCTTTGTTTAGAGACTTCTTTTTGTCATGTCCTTTAATTTACATATTATAATGTTTGGATATGTTCTTCTATATCCTTAATGAAGTAAATTTTATTTCCAAGTGATTAGATACCATTTTATCTCTCGTAAAATTATTTTTCCGAATTTTAAAGTGGCGTCGTTAGGATGTCGAATTTCTGTAAGGAAACTTCTTAACCCAATTTCAATTCTTTGGGTTAAACTTATACTTATTGATTATGCCATGTTATAAATATGTGAAAATTACCTCTGATTGTTTCAAACTTAATATCCAATAATATTGAGTGTATTCTTATTTTTCACACATAATTATGTAGTTGATTTATCCTTAATCTAAGGATATCATCTTTATAAGGGATTTCATCTCAATTTACATTCCCTTGAGACTTTATTGTTATTATGAACCAATTCACTTTTATATGGTGTATATACTGCCCTTTGGAATATTATATCATGAATATCCTTATTCTCATGATATTATACGTTTTGTTTTATTCTATTCTTAAATTATGTTTAGTCAATTGTTTCTCAAGTGTTAAGAAACTCATTAACTAAAACATCATTTTAAAAGATTTAAAGAATTATTATTCTAAATATTTATCATTAATTTCCATGTTTTCAAAATTGTTTTTAGTATTTATTTATATGTAAATTATTATTTTAAAACATCAATTCCTCTAAAAGCTTCAATGTGGAATGGGAAACATTGATTAAAAAATATCTTTATTAAATGTTTTAAATGGTTTTGAAAATGGTTTGATTAAGAATTGATTATATCAATATATTGAAAAGATATATTGTATTTTCAATTTAGAAATTTTATTAGTGAAATGTTTATATTTACATTATTTATGTGTTATGATTTTATAATGGTACTTGGATATTTGAGGGGTGGTTACGTGATAAATCAAATGACGGGTGGTGCCGTGAAAAACCAGGACAGGTGGTTACGTTATAACTTCCAATGAAATGGGTATGGAAGTCGACCGTATGGCTATTCCATTTAGTGATATGTGTGGAAGTGAACTGTATGTTTATTCCATTTAAAGTATGTTTATGTCCCAAGTTACCTTTATATGTTATGTGTTCTTTATATTGGTTTTATGGTAATATTTTGGTTACAAAAGGGTAAGCATTGATCTTTTATTCAAAGAAGAGTATTTACTAATTCATAAAGGTGAAAAGTATTACTTATGATAAAGTAGTCATGTTTTACTTTTTTTTAAAAAAAAACTAACAGTTTTCCTTCTTTGTGTATCCCTTACTGAGATTTTTATGCTCATCACAAGTTTTTGAAATGTTTTTCACAGGACATATAGTGGAATAGGGTCAAGGATGGGATTAAGGAAAAGTCATGTTGTCTAAAACATGAAACTAGAAATGTCTCTTTTTTTCAAGAATTTTTATTTTGTAAAAAAATGGAAACTGGGTAGATACATATGTTAGTTATAAAGTATTAATAAATACCATAATATAAAAATATTACCAACAAATAATTGTTAGTAAATATATCAATTATAAAAACCTAATAAATACCATAATATAGGAATTACATATAAATAACTTGCCAAAATATAATAAACTAACCGATAATTTTTTGTTAATATAGATTGTAACACCCCAAGTTTCCATGGTACGTTTACCTATGAATAATGAAATATCTTGCGTTGTACGCAACATGGAGTATTAACGCACCAAGACCAATAAAACTAGACATTATGAATAGTAAGACCCACTTTTTGAAATTTTATAAATTTTATATATCAAAATGGACTTCATTTTTGGATTCGGAAAATCAAAATTAGCTTAGGGTTAATTTTTGGTGTTTTTCTGAAAACATTCAATTTTTTATGAGTAGTGAAAAACACTGCCTTATTATTTAAAACTGACATTTTATTTAAATAATTAGTCATTTTATTTAAATTTATATTAGGTAAAAATAGATACACAATACCTATATATGTTCAATGTAATTAATTGGAGTCATTTTATAATAATATTAGATATATAAAATTTTATCAAACTTTTTATCGTCATTTATCCACATTCTAGGCGCATTTGCAAATTTGCATAAAAATTATATTTACCGCTTTTGTGAGTTCAATTTCAAAAATCTGAGAGACATGGCTGACATCAGTAAGTAAAATATGGTTCAATAGGATGAAAATAATTTTTGGTGAATAGTAACTTTTGACTTTTATTTAACACGGTTAAAAGTAAATAAGGTAATTAAAGGTAAAAATGGTATTATAATTACCCTAACACATGTGATAATTCAAGAGGATAAGTTTTTTTCTATCAAAATAAACCCTATGAATAAAATATGATCTTTTTGGTCCACTTGGATTAGATTTGGACATTTATTATTATTTTATTTCAAGAAGAGTTAAAATTGTTTAATTCAATGTTTAATAACTAAACCAGTTTTAATATAGTGTTATACATAAGATAAATTCGACTATAAATATTTATTAGAAATATAAATATATTTACTACATAATGGGATTTTATTTAATATTTTTATAAATTAAATAATTAAAGTTATTTATGATAAAATGATGATGTAGTAATTACCTTATTAATGAATGATTAAAATAATTGATATTATAAATATATAACTAATGTAAATTGAGGCTTTTGATGAATTCCACTAATTTTCTAGGTTAATATGACATTTTAGGGTTGATTAAATAATTTTTTTTCAAAGTGATAAAGTTTTTATGACTTTCTCAAAACAAAATAACAAATAGTGTCAAAATTTATATAAATAAGTTTTTTATAAATACTATATTATTAATTGATATAATATTCCACAAAATATAAGCCTTGGAAAAAGGACTTAGATAAGGTTTATATATCAATAATGAACCACATGGAATTTTCTTGGCTTTTTATAGCAATATTATTAACAATTTATTATATTAATACAAGAATACATGTTAAAAGTTAAATTATTTAACTAAGAGTTAAATCTTATAGATAAGGTTTATATAGACCTAAACCTATATAAAACCTATTCGTTGATAGTTTTTTGACCCATCCCTGCCTTATACACCAAATAAATCATTTTGGAGCCATTATAAATGAAATATGATTGTACAATAAAATAAAATTTCATGTTTTTAATAAAGTGACCCTCACCACTCTCACAAAAATATGTACTTCACTTTCTCTCAAAATCACACCTCCAAAGACATTGGGATCGGACAAAACATGCGGAAATATCCTCCCAAATACCCTCAATCTGACCTAGAGGCCTCAATTTTATCATAAATCCAACCTAAGGATCCCTTTTGATCAAATCAAAAGGAAAAAACCCGAAGAAGATGTAATAATTTCACCACCTTTTTCAAAGTTCTTTTCTTCTTCCACTTCCTCTTTCTTTGTTATTTCCATACCAAAATACTAATGCTAGTACCTTATACATATTTTTATGTTATTATAAATATGGTATAACCATATTTATTATTCTATCCATCCTATGAAGGACAAGTCACCATACGTGCGTGCGTACGGCTTACCATCTCCATGTCGTGGTGTAACTTGTTATTCAAACACTTCATTATTTATATGGGTATAATAATGAGTATAACTGATATAAATAATAAATATAACAGGTTAAGTATTCTGTATATATGATATACCTTTCAATTACATACTATTTCACCATCAATAGAATGTTATTGTCGCTCATGAATACGTACGGATTACTGTCTCCATGAACACGATGAGATTCATTCCCCATCGTAACCATTCATGAAAAAAAATCATTTTATGATTAGAAAATAATGTTTAAAAACTTAATATCATTATTTACATGAATCAAATACATCTTATCCATAAAAAAACATGGATTATGTAACCAATCATATAAAGGAAAACGAATTAGTTAACACCCAAAACAATGATACTACCGAAATGTTATTAACAAAACAGTATTAGAAGATCATATATGATATCATATTTATGTATGTGGTTCCTATATAATATAATAAAAATGATTTAACAATTATATAGGAGTTTAAAATACCTTCAACCAAATAAAATTTCAAGGTAAGGGTTAATTCTATAATCTCTTCATTATTTGAGGTTTTTTATTTGTGAGTATCTACAAGGACCTCTTTATCATCCACATATGTGTTTCTTAAAAATGTATTTCAAAACATTTTTACTATTTCCTAGACTATGGGTTAAATTCATTTATACACTTGATTGAATTTTTATAAAAAATTTCTAAAGGAATCTTTCCTTTGTTTTCCAAACAAGATCATTTACGACCTTTCCGACAAAATTAAGGAAAGAATGTTTTTTAAACTTATACGGTGAGTTTGGCTATTTTCTGCCATTATAACACCCTAGAAGCTTCCATTACAATCTTATAAGAATATTTTTAAAATAAATGATTTCTTTTATAATTATGTGACTTTTAAATTATTTCAAAATAGAAAGAGATATTTTTCTTAAATAGTTTTGGTTTTATCTATGTCAACATCCTTTGATGGATTTTACACTTGTTTGAATTTGATTTATTATGATACAATCTTACATATTGTATTGAAGGTTTTATGATATGTTTGACTATGGATATGTTATTTTTATACCATTCATGGTTTATGGTTAAATTATTAAAATTTCATATGCTAATTTTAAAATGAATGATTATGTGATGTTTCAACCTTTTAATATGAGGAATGCATTGGACTTATTAATTGATGGGTGGATCCCTCTATAGCTCCTCGATACTGTGGTAGGTCTCATGATACAAACTAGTGTCTTGGCACAAGCCCTTGAAAAATTCTTATTTGTAGTCTTTCCATGAGGCCCTCACTATTTGGTTATTAAGTTTGTCATTATGCATTCCATCATTATAAAATTGGATACTGATATAGAATGTGATTATTAGACTAGTAGAATATCTATGTGAGTAAGTAAATGGAATTCTTTGATTTATATTTTCCATTTTATACTGAATTTTAAGTTCAAAGCCTTATGTTTTAGTCTTATAAATTTCCTTAAATTTTTATGCTTATTTAATAAAGTTTCCACTATATTTTCATTCTTAGTAAGCATATGATCTCACCCATTTCTATGTTTTATTTTTTCGAAGATGTGAAGAAGTATTTTATGGTTGACCTACTGGGATAGTCTAAGTAATATAAGTGTGTTAAAAGGGGACAAAATGTTGTTGTTTTTATTTCCTGATGTAATGTAAAACTTATGTATGTATCTAGTACTTCCAAGGCAATTAAACTGATCGTTTTTTCAGGACATTATTCCCTGTATCATGACAATGTTATGTACTAATACACCGACTCTAGGTTACTGGGGTTTAGGCATTACATATATATCAAATATAAATAAAATTAATACCATGTAGAATATAATATTTTTACCTATCAATAATTTTCAATACAAATATAAAATATAAAAAACAAATAATTATAAGAATCAGTGAGAGAATTGAATAGATAGTTTTGTCCATCCATCTAAAACTAAAAGTATTACCTATAAATAATTGTTAATGTAACCATTAAATATTAAAAATTAATAAATACCAAAATATAATACATCATTTTTCATATTCTTCCTCATATCTATCGAGAAATATTTCTTCATCTTCATCTTAAGCATCATCAAATTCCATACGACTTGTAGTACTTTCATCCATTATTACTTCATCAACATTATCAATATCATAAGACCTTAACTAGGGGGTTTCATCATTGATATTTATATCTCATCAGATAATAGTTATATTTTGGTATGTTTCAAAAAAAATCAACATGTTTCTATTTCACTAACCTATTTTCATTTTCAAGAAATTAATTTTCCTAAGATTTTATTTTTATTACACTCTATCAATCATTCAAATCTCTCAAAATATCACACTAATTTTAAAAATAAATTTTATATGCTTGATGTTCAAACATAAATGGTTTTTTTGATATAATAATACTATTGTATTTATGTCAAATAACTCCATTATGGGGATGAATGTGCAACCCTTGATAAGTATCAAACCAATGGAATTTAAACATTATTGTATAATTTGATCCTAGATAAAATATCTCAATTATTTCATCCAGCAAACCATAAAAAGTTGACTTTAACTTATTTATAATGAGATTCTTTCAAAGAAACAATTATTCATTGATTTATTTAATTCAACATATATGAATGTCTGGAATCAAAATCCAATAAGCACATGGGTATTATAATATTTTACTAATTTAGAGGGTGGTTTTCTAAGCACACATAATTGACTCTCAATTTTAATTTCATTTTATGTTTCCTACAAAGAATGAAAATTATTAATAATATATATCATTAAAAGATTTATTTGATGTTCCATAAAAATATAACTAAACTTACCAATACTTGAAACCAATATGAAAAATTCTATTGATGAATTTATTCAAGGAAAGTAGGGGTAATTTTTATAAATATTTTTATATAGTCTCCATATGGTCTAAAACATATAATGTAAATAAATGTACTGATTATAAAAATTTAAAAATAATATTAATATGTAGTACTTACCACACAAATCATGTCATTTATTCAGAATTAAGTAGATCATATATATCAGATCTATGCAGTTCTTTCTATGAAAGCCATCATTCATGGTAGCTACCAAAATAAGTCTCAAGAAAAATAAAAACTGGAAATTGATATTCTGTTACATCATGAAGACGCACCTCATTTTGAAAAATTCTCTTATGTTTTAAAGGATATTATGATTGTAAATAATAATAGAAGAAATTTTATATTTCCACCTGTAAGTATGCTTCTACAACTAACCATTAAATGGATATTTGTTTCTTAATTTCCTATTTAATTTTTGCATAAATCTCTCAATTGGGTACATCCATCAGAGTTGTACTAGTCCTCCAAATTAAGATTCATATGGAAAATTAAATATAAAATGTTGTGTTGGGTCAAAAAAGGCCAGTAAGAATATTTTATCCAATTTAAATAAAATTAAAACAATATCATTTTTCAACATACTCAAAGCATCATAATCAAATGTTTCTTCCCAACTATCTTGAAATAAATACTATATTTTCATCAATACATCAAAAATTTTATAATTCAATATCCCCATAAGACTAATATATGGTAATATTTCTATTATGACTTGGAATTCATGGATATTTAACCTAGTAATATGACCATTTCTAATGAAATGATTCAAAATGGAATCATAACCATATGATAACCTCAAATAACTAATCCATTTATAGAATAATAAACAACATTCATTAGAAATGGTGTAATCTAATTTTAGGTTCATTAAATTATGTGATCTTTAAACTTCAAAAAATTCATGTTTTGGACATCTATAAATTTAGGGAAGATTTGACCACACCTTTACATTGTCTTTGGTCTTACCAAGTGTGTCCAATATGGTATAAAATATGTTACCAAATAAATAACATAAATATTAATTAAATCTAGAATATAACAAATAAACAAATTAGACCAATAAGAAAGGTCTAAATAAATACTATGTTGTACCAATTATGATCTCTCCCAAAACCATTTATTTTTTGTTCATTTAATATTTTTCAAGAAGTAACATGATGTAATATAGATAAGATGTATTTTACATGAATACCTCATAGCACTGTTGTAGGTTCATCTACTCCAATTTAAACTTTTGTAAAATAATTTCCATTCCATTAAAAAGGGTGATCCATAGGAATAAATATATGATGACAGTCAAAATAACTAGTATTTATCACATTTATAACAATAAATGCTTTTTTCCTATCCATATAGTACAAACATATATCAACACCACTTTTAAACCATGAAGATAATATTCAATACACAGAAAATTAATTGAACATCCACATGAATGAAATCTTAAGTGTAAAATTATGATCTGAAACTATATCAAATATAGTTACACAATTGTTCCATAATGAAATTTATGAAGAATTAGTGGCTTCATATAAGCATCGATATTCTTCTTCAGATGTCCTAGAATTAATAGCTCAAAATAAATATATATATGTTTCATTAATCAATATGAAATTATATAAGTTTTATAGATTAATAAAAAAAGGTCATCAAGAATATTGACTTTCATAATCAGCAAATGGATAAAAACTATTAGCAGAAAGGAAAAACCGTATGTTATAAGGTTCTAGAGAAAAATAATGATTAATATTATTAATTTGTATCATTTAATAACCATAAAATGAATGTTTTATGATTTTATGGATGAGAATATTTCATATATTAAATGTCATTAATGCAGATATGTTGTGATACATAAATAAACACTCTAAATGGGTGTAATTTTAAAAAAACATCAAATGTTTCATTGGAAATCTTAAATTTCATTATTTTTCCTATTTATACCATGATTCTATATCTATTTGAAAATTGACTAATAATTCATAATCTCTATAATATAAGATGTGGGCATTTCAACACACATGGATCTTCTGATAACTATGATCCAAATTATGGACCAACCACTTACATTCATATAAACTTACAGGTAATGTATTTTTATAGGGAAGACACTATTTAACCATTGAAAATATTTGATCAAATAAACTATTTATCATTACAAAATATGATTAGTAACCTTAAATTTTTAGACAGATTCATGTTTTCTAATTCAGCATCCAAGATATAAGGTCTGCTCGGCAGATTTAAAAAAAATCAAATTAAAATGTTTCTAATTCATCATTTGTAATATCATTATATTTTTTTTGTTTCCAGTATAGAAGTTCTATTATCCATATATACTAAATTATGAAATCATGCATTTTCAACCAAAAAATTAATTTTCTATTAAATTTTATTCAACATGTTGATACCAAAAAATATATTCTTTTTGAAAACCAAAACATAGTAGATAAAATCCAACATTGTCAAAAAAAATTGAATCTCCTAATATCACATTCCTTAAATAGAAATTTATTTATTCATTTAAAAATAAATTCTAAATTTTACAATGCAAATGACATAAATGTTTCAATAACTTCAATGTAGATAGGATTTATACTAGATCTTTTGGGATTTTTTCAATGATTTATCCAATCATGATCATGTAATAAAAACTATTGTTGACTTTATGAGAATATAATTATCTATAAAAAACCAAAAATATAAGAATAATTAATACTCATGGTTTAAATTATTACTATATTTTTACTAATTACTAATTATTATGAATATTTAATAATTGTTAGTATTTATAATATTTTTTACAAGGTATCACAAAATTTTTACTAATTATTAATAAATATTTTTTTAATTTATTTTCTCATCATTTTTATAAATCAATAATTTCCTATATATTTAATATGTTTTATATATATGTATGTATGTATGTATATTTATATTACATGATTTCTTAATCAAATATGAATACATCGAATATATTTTTACTTTCTTTTCAAGAAAATATTCATGTAAAATATATATATACATATATATATAATCTTAAAAATTATTTTAAAATTCTCATATTTTTATATTAACATATTAATATATTTTTTTAAGGATGGTTTTGTTTTGGTCAACGACCCAAACACAAAAATTTATTCAAAAAAGTAAGGAGTGCAAGCGGAAATTACATGAGACGAAAAGTAGGAATTTTTTTGGTGTCTCTAGTATAATAAGAAAGAAATCTTAAAGAAGGTAATTCCTCCAAATAACTTTGTTAATAAATCCCATGTTGGAAAGACCATCGGCAATACTGTTCGCTTCATGGTAGGTGTGAGTGACAACAAAATTGAGATTCTTGAGCGAGTTAAGACAATCAATCCATCAGGAGGTGAGATTCCAAGAAAGATGAGCAATACCATTCCAAATAGATTGCACTTTAGTTGTAGAGTTTATCTCAATTAAAATTTTGTTCCAGTTTTAATTTTTGGAAAAGGAAATAGCATGAATAACACCCATAATTTCAACCTCTAATGTAGAAGAGAGACCGTAGATTCCATAGAAACATCCTAAAATCTAATCAAGATGGTCTCTAATGATGCCACC
Organism: Viscum album; assembly: GCA_963277665.1. Lineage (NCBI taxonomy): Eukaryota > Viridiplantae > Streptophyta > Magnoliopsida > Santalales > Viscaceae > Viscum > Viscum album. The sequence goes on along the minus strand of OY728127.1, from coordinate 288,157,441 downwards.
ACAGCTTGAGGGTCCTAGTTTTCCATTTAGCTCTATCCACATTGACTTTGATCTAGCCAGTAAGAGGATATTTCCAGAAAACTTCAATATAGTATTTGGGCTTCGGGTAGTTTCCATGAACTCAAATGCAGCAAAGGATCTCTAAATCCTTAACAGAGTTGTCGTAGTGGTCCTTTTCAATTGAGGCAACCTCTCTAATAGCAATAAGAATCCTCATTTTACCTAAATTTAAACTGAATAAGTTTTTTTAAAGATAAAATCATTTCTAATATACCATAGGATGAGAAGGAGATCTAAAACAACTGTGATAAAGAGGTTTCTTATTTGCATGGACCATGGGAAATCAAACATCCTTTTGAGTAGAGAGAAAATAAAGTTATCCAAAAGCCATCTGCACTCAAAAAGATCAAAAATTTAATGCCAAAGAGAAAAAGTAGTGTCATAGGATAGGAAAAGATTATTGATTTCCTCATAATGTTGATTTCACATTCTACATTTAGAAAAAAGATTAATACCATAATATTTTAAACAAATATCATTAGGAAATTTTCTATGCACAATCTTCCAAATAAGAGTAAGATGAGATGGTTTAAACCATGATTTGTTGAAGTTTTTAACCCAGCTTAGATTATTTTCAGAGTTGGAAAAGAAGTGGTTATAAGAGTATAAAGCATGCCATTTTAGTGTAAAGTCCTTCCTGACAATCCATCTGGAATTTTCCATGATGGAGGAAAAATCATTTCTGATGGAGGGCAAAATAGAAGAATTCATATAATGAATATTAACTATCTTAAGATTATAAAAGAATCGAGCCCTAAGTAAATTCATGGAGTGAGAGTTTTTATTTATAAGAGACCACATGAGTCTGGCTTGGAGAGCATCATTGAAAGTTTTAAGATTTTTTATGCCAATGCCTCATTTATATATGGGTTTACAATAGGTAGACCAGGGGACAGTTACCAGTTTTCTCTCGAGATTACTTCTGCTCAAAATAAATTTCTTTATATCAATATTAATACATTTTAAAAGTCCCACCAGCTATTTATAGACCATCATGGAGTAAACCAATTTAGATACTATAGTGGATTTGACAAGGCAGATTCTTCCCACCATTGAAAGGGTTTTACCTTTCCGAGTGGAAAGTTGTTGATGAATTTGATCAACAATGTGATGGAAATAGATGGATTTGGGTCATCCCTAGAAAATGGGGACACCAAGAAAGGTAAAAGGGATAGAACCCTCCTTGAACCCATTATCATCAATAGTATTACCTTTTATATTGGGGGAATGTTTTACCAAAGTAGATAAAAGATTTTTTCCAATTGACACATTGAACAGACACTTCCTCATAGTGGAAAATGGTTATTTTGACATTATTAATATTTTGTTTGTCTCCTTGGAGGAATAAAATGATAACATCAACATAGAGAAGATGGGATGAGGCATTTAGGTTTCTAGAGGCAAGAAATGGTTTGATCCTTCCTTGGTCTACACCTTTAGTGAGTAATCTACTCTGGTAATCTTCTGAAATAGATAAAATAATGGAAAAGAGATGATCACCTTGTCTAACCCCCTTAGAAAATTTAAAGTAGCCTCTAGGAGATCCATTAACAAGAATCGAGATATGGGCTGAGTTGAAAATAGTTTTGATTCAATTAATAAAAATGTCATTGAAACCAAAATTAACTAGAACTTTAAATATAAAGCTCTAATAAATTTTATTAGAATATTTAGTGATATCTAATTTTATGGAAACATTCCCACCTCTAGAGTTTCTATTTAGAAGATTGGTGGATTCAGAGGCAAGACAGATATAGTCTTGTATAGATTTGTCATTGATGAAGCAAAATTGATTCCAAGGTACAATTATGTTAATAATTTCAGAGATTCTATAAGCAATGATCTTGTTAATATTTTTAAATAGAAAGTTTAAAATAGAAATGGGTCTGAAGATATAGATTTCATCATCATTTTCCACTTTAGGAATAAGTGTAAGGAATTGAGAGTTTAAGCCATGAGGATGATTTACTTGGTCAAATAATGTTATGACCATAATACAGATATCATTCTGAATGACATCCTAGTGTTTTTGAAAAAAATAGTTATTGAAACCATCAGGACCAGGGGCACTATCAGGGTTAAGGACAAAGATAGTGTCCTTGATTTCATTATCGTGGGGGACACAGTTAAGGAAATGATTATCATCAACTGTTACCATATTCCGAATGACATTAGGCAAGAGATCATTATTTATATTAGGGATATTGAAGATGTCATCGAAATAAGAAACAACATGATTAGATGTCCCTTCATCTGAATCAACGAGGTTACTTCTATCCTATAAACATGATAGGGGCTTACCAGATTTTCTAACCCTTTTAAGGGAGTTATAGAATTTAGTATTTCTATTTCCATCATTTAGCCATTTAGCTTTGAAGATTTCCTTTTTTATTTTATCTTTAAATTTGAGCATAGAAATCAATTTAAAAGAGTTATTAATTTCATTTAGTGGTTCATCAGCAAATCTTGAGGCAGAGTTATTGTTTTGAATTTGAGGAATATCTTTTTCTAAGAAATGTATTTCTTGGTCAACAATATCATATTTGTATTTAAACCACTTTTTGAGGATAATTTTGAGATTTTTAATTTAGTGGTGCAAGCGAAGGAATCATTAGGTCTACACATGTTGTTCCAAGTTTTATTAATTAAGGTAACACACTCAAGGTCTGTGCATAGGGTAATATTAAACCTAAAAGGAAGACAATGCTTTTGAAAATTCTGAGCAAAACTGACCCGGATAGGATGGTGGTCCAAAGCTATTTTAGGAAGTGTAATGCTCGAAATATGATCCCATTTATTGAGGGCTGATTCATTAGTGAACGCTCTATCAAGTTTGCTCGCTACAGCCCTATTATAATGATGTATAAACCAGGTAAATTTGGAACCTGTGATATTCACTTCAGTAAGGTTATTAGCCTCTATAGAGGCTTTAAATTCTTTTAAAGAGAAATTGGAGTGTGAAGTACCAAGTTTTCCTATAGGAGAAAGAATAGAATTAAAGTCACCAACCAAAATCCAGGGGTACTGAATTTTTCTATTAATGTGGGAGAGTTTATTCCAAAGGGGTCATCTATCTTGATATTTGTTTCTATCATAAACAAGATTGTTGAAGATGTGTGTCTGATCAAAGTAGTATTAACGTGTCCAATATTGATTAGTAATACTAAAAATTTTCACATTTTGAAGGTAAGAATGAATGAATATACAAAGAGATTCAATGGAATTGGAGTTGTTACAAGTCCCTAAGAAAGAAAAGCCATGATTACAAGTATGCAAAAATCTTGGAGTAAAACTATTTTTAGATTCATCAATTGTAAGAATTTTAGGACAATGAATGCTAATGAGCCTTTTTAAAACATTTAGGGTGTCTAGGTTCACAATACCCTGACTATTCCAAAACAAAAGATTCATTAAGACTTGTTTTGGGGTGTGAACCCCCCTTTTTATACCTCCAGAGTTTTTCCCTCTGGTTCATCTAGGTGAAAAATCTCTGTTAGGTGTGCAATTTTTCTTCTGTTTACTTAAATTAGTAGCATGATTCTGTTCAAAATCATGTGCCTTTATATTTATTTGAACAGATGGAATAAGAGGTAGAAGGATTCTGGAAAGTGTTGAGCCTCAGTTGGACTATTTCATAGCTTCGGAATTTGTAACGGTTTCAATGGGGAATGAGACCGAAACATACTGGGATATGATGGACTTTTCTCCTTCATTGGGTATGATTTCGATATAAGATATGGATGAAGAAAGGCAGTTAAAAGTGCCTGGTTTCTCAGTCACCTTAAGGGGGATTTCAGAGAAGTTGATAGAATCAACATAACTATCAAAAGGATCATATTCAGAAGGGCGAGTTTTCAGGTCTTGTTGGATAAAGTTGGATTGCTTATCATCAAGAGATATTTTTTCCAGATTCTGAGTAAAATTATCAAAAGGACTATCCCCTTGCACCGAAGAAAATTTGTTTGTCTATGCATTGATAAAGGATGTAAGAGAGGAGTGAGCCCCAGAAATATTCCCAGTAACACTCTGGTTCAAGATATTCTTACCCTTTGACTATTCAGGTTGGATATTTGGGTAAAGAGATGTGAGGTCAGGTTAATTGTCATCACCTAGAATAACTGAAGACACAACATTGGATTTATCTGGGGCAGCCATGTCTGTTTGTTATAGAATTTTAAGAATCGTACTTTCAATGTTATGTCTTATGGATTGTTACACTATTTCATTATCATGATCCTCCACCATGTATTCCCATGAAATTCTAGGTAGAGGATGTGATTTGACAATCCATTTTTCATATTTATGTTTGGAGGGACCTGGTTTATCAGGGGGAGGGCCTTTATCCTTCTTATGTTTTTTCACTTATGTCCATTCCGAGGAATTATAGGGATTGGAGACCCTATGAACCACTTTGAAACTTGGTATTGAATGTCTAAAAATCTTACAAAAGTCACAGAAGGGGGGTAATTTCTTATATTCTAGTTTAACCTCAGTCTTATACTCATTGGCGTTGAAGATGATGGACTGAGGTGGTTTGGTATCTAAATTAATCTCAATCCATATCTTGGAAAACATGCCCAGATCATCATTTAGCTGTCTTTGATCTATCTTTAGAGTATTTCCAATGAAAGAAGAGAGATCGTTTAGGATCTTCAGATGCCAAAATAACCAATTAAGGTTATGGAATCTAACCTAGACCTGTGCTGATTTACTCCTTTGAGTATTTGGATTGAAAGTAAATTCCCATTCTGATATTCGAATAAAATCATGACTAAGTTGGAGGTTTCCTAATCTCTAGACACTATCGAGGTCATCTTGCGAGTTAAAATGAAAGTGAAAATACCCATTACCTAGGGGAAATGATTTCCAGTTCGTAAAACCCCAGTAGATAAAAATAAATTTTTATATTTTTTTAAAAAATATATACATATCAAATCTATATATAAATACATATATGCATATATATATCAAAAACCTTGCAATTTTTTTTAATGTTTATTTATATATATTCACAAGTTAATATATATATATATATATTACATGATTACTTAATCAAATATATTTTTACATGTTTTATAAACAAACATACATATCAAATCTATATATAAATACATATACACACACACACACAAAGATATATATATTAAAAAACCTTACACATTTTTGTAAAACATATATATATATATATATATATATATATATATATTCAAATGTTAATATATATATATATATATATCATAACGTTTACAAAGATATATTCACAAGTTTTAAATAAATTAAAACAAATCATAATATAATAATCAAACAATGTTTAACATCATGGACACAATCAAAGCATTATCATAATTCATCAAAAGTTTTATCTCCATAACCATGCATTACAATTAAACAATTAAATATATTTATATAAACATTATCAGAATTCATTTAAATATCATATATACCTATAAATCATATCTATAATAATAATATTTACAATAATAATATAATTAATAAACTGGCAGAAAGCCATAATACCAAACAGAAAAATATATTAAATCTAAACATTAAATATTTGGGAAAAAACCTCAAATCAGTTGGTATCTACCCATGAAGAGTTATTGGACACCCAAGTAAGGAATAATAGACATTAAAAAACAATAAATACCAAATAAACTATAAAATATCGTAAATTTTTTGACTTAGGGTTTGACAAGACTCATTCCTGTAAGATTGAATGGGAAATCACAAGAAAAAAAGTAAGATGGGAGAAGGGGAGTATGTAGATGGGGTATTAAAACCTAAATCTACAATAAATTTAGAGTGATGGATTATTTAAAGGGTGTCATATATGAGATTTCTGTGATGATATTAGGTTTGAAAAAAATAAGGATCAGTGGAGGATAAAGGAGATCATGTGATTTCAATTATTTTTTATTTTTGACAAGTTAATAATGGTGGATTTATTCCATCACTAAAGGTAATTTTTGTGGATCTTTTGTGATGGAAAATGAAACCCATCACAAAAGGTATTACTATAATGAATATTATACATGGATATATAAGTCTATCTCTATTGTTCATCACAAGTAATTATTCCTACATAATGGAATGCATGCACAACAAAGGTATTTGTGAAGGGTTGCATTTACTATGAGGAATAAAAAGAAACACATATTTGTGATAGTAAAAAATTTCCATCAATGTAATTTTTTATATGGTATTATTTTCAATGGGTCACTCCCAATCACAAATAAACCATCACAATTACCCTTTTTTTAATTGTGATTATTTTTCAAGTAATTCAAATAATTATCTTTAATGAGTTTCATCCTTTTATAGTCAAATTAATAAACCTCATAATACCATGTTATTTTAACCAATGAAATATACCGATGTAAATTATATCATCTTAAATATTTTCTCCTTATCCCATGATTAAACTCACTCTATCTTTAGTACATCTATCAGATGGATTCTTCACTTGAACAACACTCTAATTCACCACTTGTATTATATTTTCACCTTGAATTATACAATAATTTATTGACTATTTCTCCCAATTTGAAAGAGAAATCTAGAGGGTATAACAAAATTTATTTATCAAGTTTTAATAATATAAAGACAATATATCTCTACTATCTATTATATGTTCACTAAGTCAAATATATATATGAGAGAAAATAAAAAAAAATTAATTTAAAATTTGATAAATTTTTTACTCAAAAATCCATCCAATTTTTATTTCCTCAAGCTTATGCACAATATGATTATTCTTCTATACACACCTTGTAATTTCTTTAAAAAATATTTATTTTTATCATCTACAACTAAATATGTAAACTAATGCAACCAAATATGAGATAATAAAACATATTACGGGAGAGGATTAAGTTTTTGATCTCCTTAAGTTGAGGGTGATGGTTGAACAACAAAGTTTAATCAATATTTTTTAAAGGATGGTGTTTTCAATGGTTTGATATGGATATCAAACACATTGTAACCAATTGGAATATTCTACTTTACCTTCTCATTTTTATACCTTCTATTTAATTAAATGATACCTAATTTGAATATGTTTGTTCCTTGAATTATAAATTTATTTTTAGTAAGATTAATAGAACTTTTTTATCACATAAAATATCCTTAAATAGTCCCACTTCGTTTCAAGATAATTTACTTATTTTTCATTAAAACTAACTATGTATAGACCCTAATAATATATATATATTCAAAATGAAATATACTAACTAATATAATTTTTGTCTTCTATCTCAACCAACTTATGTATTTTTTCGAACATAAAAATATCCACCACTTGTTGATTTTTTATCTATCACATATTCCACCCAATCAAAATCACGATATTCCATTAAATAAAATTTTTGACTACTTCAATACCATAAAAAATATTTAATATTTTCTTTTAACTTTATAAACTATACTCATTACAACCAATATATTTTCATCTCTATGATCATTCTAATATCATTCAAAAAAGAATGTTTTATAAAAAATATCATAACAAATAGAACACAAATATAGGGAAATCACAATCATTTTTATATAATGAAATAATCCATTATCTTATCATCTTCAATAATTCCATGTTTTATACCAAAAATTATTGAGTTTTATAATTTCTTTTTTGTTTTATATTCTAAATGTCATTAAGATTTTAATGGAATTATTAATTTGGGAGATGAAAGTGTATTCCCTTAATTGATTTTCATGTAGGTTAAGAAAGTATGTTCGATATTTAATCACAGACAACTCTAATTATACCTTTATTATATCTATAAACATTTCAAAATATTTAACACTGTCTCTAAAAAATATAATATCATAACAACAAACCAATGTCAGGAATTGTTATTCACTATTGATTTTCCAATGAAGCTTTTGATCCAATACTTATTTTTTTAATTCTAACTCTTTCAAAAAAGAATCATGTATGGAATAAAAAGTAAGAGTTACTTGTTTATATCCATAAAATGAATTATTTACAGGAAAATAATTTTTGTCTTCATCACATAACTGAAACCCATAACATTTACCAATGTATATTTCTTTATTTTTTATTTCATTCAAGAATGTTGTCTACACATCCATCTGTAAAATTATATATCTTTACTGGACAATAATATCCAGGAAAAACATGATAATTACTATTATTTATAAAAGAAAAAAAGTATATCTATGAAAAATGATAATTTATAAATAATATTTGTTTCCAAAATAAATGTTTGTAATATTATATTACAAAGTATTATATATATACAACATATAGAAAAATGAACAACACTTAATTTCATTAATGTAGATCGGTACATTAGTCATCAACTAAACCCATGAAAATTCCAGATATTAAAAGGGTAAAAATAAATAATAATAAAACTAAAATTGGAAAACTTATATCATCCCCATATTCTAGAATCACAATCCCCAAGAACAGAAGTATAGAAAATAAATAAAATTTTACTAAACTAATCAACATATTATAAAATGAAAATATAAAACATTGTAATGAATTGTAAGTAATGTTGAATAAATAAATGAATTAGTATTTATTGGAGTAAATATAACCATTAGAATTGTAACATGGCCATGATGAATAGTAACATGATTGTTTGGAATCGTAACATGACTGCTAGAATAGTAATTTGACCTCAAAATAATAAAATGTAATCTAAATAACATTTATCAATATTAATTTAATAAAAATAAATATTTTAATTCAAATATATAAATACAATGATTCAAAACAAAATAAATTAACATTATTTGTTTCATTAATTATATTTTAATATATTTTATATAAATTATATGTATTATATTAATAATTGAAATTACATATGTTATAAAATTATTTTCATAAAATTAATTTCATTTTTATAATTATAAAATTGAACATTTTTAAGGGTGGTTTTTTGATAATTTTATGAACTACTAAAATTTTTGTTGAATAGTAAAATATAATTTTTTGTAACCGATGTTTTTTAAATTAAATAATTCATGATGTAATTATTAATTAATAAATTATTTAAATCTTATATTTAATAAGAACATAATTAATATGATAAATTAGTCATTTAAAAACAATAATATTATTTTCCAAACCTGAATATTATTTTCCAATGTCTAAAGTCTATAGTATTCATTTAAAATACCAATTTGTCATTTTTTTCAATTTCCTTTTTAATATTATAATGAATTTAGACATGGAAAGACTTAAATTCCATAAAAAAAATTATTTTACTTAAATATTACTTAAAATTACAATAATATTAGTATTTTAATGTTTAAGTTAAAAATTATATTTTATTCAATATTTTATCTTTAAATTTCCCACTCCTCAAGTATAAATATCCACTCACACCTCCCTAAAAACCACTTACCTTCTTCCTAAAAGGGGAAAATATCTACCCAAATTCTCAATACCAAGACAATTATAATCCTAAGGGACACTATGGAGACTCCTAAATCATAGAATTCAAGGATTTTAGTTCCTTAGAAAATATGCGACATTGAGAAGATGTCAAATTTTCATTAACTTTTATTCTAATTTTCATCTTCTCTTCTTATTTGTATATATTCCTTTCAAAACAAAATCATCTATGATTAATTGATAATTAATATACCATTATATTAATGATTTTAACCTAATTAAATTATTATACTTCTGACATATTTTTTTCATACTTCTCTTTCCTTCTCTTTTGACAATTTCCCATCAACAGTAGGTTAACCGCCTGGGATGAAGTTTTACACTCTATAATTATCACAACCATTATGGATGATTATAATAAACTATTTATTATATATATAAGTATAAATATATGTATTTAAATTATTTTTTAGTTAATCTTAATTATTTATAAACATCAATAAATCAAAATTTTTAAATCTAAGCAGGATGGAATATTTTAAGGAAAATACGATATCAAAAAATTTCACCTTTAACCAAGGGAATTTAGGAATATAATATAATGATTATAAAGGATAAAGAGTCAAAAAAATAACATAATTGACTTATCATTCCATGTTTTAATAAATGGATTGTAATGACTCATATTTTTAATGTATTATTTTTTAGATATTATATAGAATATTTTTGAGACCGTGCACTAAGACGGGGGTGTGATTATAAGGCTCGGTGATCCTAAAATAAATTTTTAAAATATATTAAATATATTAATATCATGAATATATTTTTTCCTCAAAAATAGAAAAAATCATGAATTGAGGCTTGAAACATCAATCTGAGGGAACCGTTGATTTCAAAGCATGGGTTTTACACTTGGAATGACATAACCATTGTCGGCGTAAGGTTTTTGTGAAAAAGATATCATGGGAGTAAATTAATAAAATAAATTTATTTATTTATTTATTTTATGTTTTCCCAATGAAGTGATTGAGATCATCTATAAATACTTGGTTATATAGATGTCCTAGGTTTGGCCGTTAAACCTTAGAGACCTAGAGATATCATTCTAGAGCGTTCTTAGCATACAACACCAGATCAAATCATGATCATGGACTAGTGTGCTAATGGAACATTTAGATATTGTGAACAATGGTGAAACAAGACTATTATTACTCAAGGATAGATCCAAACCCCAAGTATGATGTTGATTTTTTTTATTTTCATCCTATTCTTTTATCCCGGTTAAACTTAGATCAATTACACAAACAAGAATATGTATGTGCATTGAAGGTAGATTAAATTGGGGGATTTATTTTATTGTTTTTGTATATTAATCTTATTTTTTTGTTAATTTCTATGATAATGGATTGATGATAAATGAAAAAAAAATTGAGTTTCATTCCACACATTTTATGCCTTATGAATTTATGCCCCCCATTCTCCAAACGCTCATCATGAGAAATTTGTTTGGCTCACGGTTTGACAAATACCCTGTATTTAGTCATTTCCCGATAATTATTCGGAAGAACGGATCCATACCGCTAGTTAAGTTCATGATAAAGTATATGATCAAGGTATGATGATGATGGAGGATGATCTAAGGTGGATCCGAATGGATTTTGAGTTCTCTTACATCTCTATTTCAATAGTATAGCTACAGATGGCGCAAGTGGGTATTTCCCGGCCAGGTTGAAATCATGAAATCCTAATCTCTAGAAATGGGAATCTCGGATGACCATAAATCTAGATTTTTTTAGTGTAGTTAATTGAAGGTGATATGGATAATTATGTGGAAGATATATTGGTGGATCTAGAAAATCCTTGGTTACATGGTGCGTAATCCAGCATTATATGCCTTGTAGAACACCCATGTGCAGTGCCGGTGTTTCTATGAAAAGTTAAATATCACAGATCATGTGAACCTACCACATTTCATGTGACACAAACATGATGAATTGGTGTGTATCTTAGAGGATACATGGGAAAAGTAATTCCAATTACATAGAAAAGTCCAAATTACATGGCTAGTTGTACATGGTCATGGACATGACCAGGTGTTCATGGGCACAACTAGTGGTACAAGTGTATGGGAAGATGGAACATTTAAGGTTTCAGGAAATCTATACATTCCGTGTGTTGTTCCTACATTCCATGTATATGGAGATTTACAAACTGTGTGGGGAAATGCTACAAGGGAAGACCAGGGAAAATATGGACACATTATATACTCCCCATTATGCATTGTGTACTCCCTCTAAGGTTGTTTTTAGCCCTTAATTTCCTCATTAAACACCATTATTACTTTATTTTGTTCCCTTGGTCTATTCATTCAAGGTTAAAGTGTGTTATTACATCCACATATCAGTATTCTAATCCCTCTAGAGGATGCGTCTGAAAGAGAGTTTGTGGTGTCAATTCATGAGACTAGAGTGTGATCATCTATCATATTTTTACCCTATGTGGGGATGGTGGAGTCAGGATGACCTCTTTAAGTAGGTAATAGATCCTCCATCTTGTAGGATATATTTGTAGGGTTTGTATTATTGTTGGAATATAATCCCCAATGAAGCAGGTTGACCCATATTAATTTAGTGGTATCCCCCAAAAGTCCTAAGTGTTACCCTATCTAAGTATTATGGTCTTCTAAGACTGGTACGATTTCCTAGGTGTGGCACAATGATCATGAAATATTGGATGAGAGTCTCCAATGATAGAAGGGATCATGGAGTAGATTCTCCCAAGAGTAATGTTTCTTTGAGAATAATCTTGTGGTTACTAGTGTGTTGTTATCGCCTGGTGGTGTGGTGTCATTCCTGAGAATACTTGGGTATATCTTGTTATTCATTGACTGAAACATCCTAATTTTGAGATGACTATTCTTTATACATCATGTCTTGTGTTTTTGGGGTGTCATACTCAGTATTGCTAAACTCAACCTAGCATGGGCTCTACATACACATGTCATGTCCTATACCGATAGTGTCTCAAAGATCGTGTCTTGTGAGGAAAAGGAGAAGGTGAATCATATCTTGATCTTGAAAACCCAAGGTGTATTATATGTTATTTAATTTTATCTTATTCATATCCCTTGGAGTAGGTCTGAATCTATATAATTTTTGGTTGGGCTTTTATTTGTCCCTTGGTTTTCTTTTATTACTTTGTTGTCATACTATGTTTGAGGGATCATAGATTTATACAAGAATTTATCTTTTTCTATACATTTTATCATTATATATTCTTGCAGATATGTGTCTTTATATAGGTATATTCAGTTAATTCCTCCCATGTGTGGGATATGACTACTCAGCACTAGTTGTCAGCCACAAGCATATTGGAGTTGGTCTTAGGGTAGTCATAGTTTGGACCTCGATGAGTCAGATCATGAGAGAGTGTTATGAAAGTATTAAATTCCACCTTATAACCAGAGTCTGAGAGAATGTATTGGGGAAATAATGTTATGTTTTTCTAGTTCATCAATTAGGATAGGGACTCCAGTGTTTCTGTGATGGACAACATATCCATAAAATAGGACTCTGATTACCATCCTTTAGACTTAGTAAATGTGGAAATTGGTTATAGGGAAAATGTTGATGCAAGAATCATATAAAAATGGGATATAGTTTCCATGTACATGTATCATATCCCTAGATGTACTCTTTAACCATTTTGCATCTTTTTTTCAGGATGCCTTTATGAATACATACAGTAAGGATACCATAGTGTGATCAAGAGGATGATTAGATGAGTGAAAAGGCTTCAATACAAGGGCATGTACCAAAGATAGAACCTCTAGTTGGTTTACCATCTATACCACCACCAATTGAGAAACTTCTTACACATGAAGTGTCATCTGAGAATATGGGTAGGCTGAGTTCACTACAACAGCTCTAGAGGAAATGACCTCCTAGGTTTTGGGGAAATCCAGACCCTTAGGTGGCTTAGGACTGTCTACAGGTAGTCACTCGAGTTTTCCACCTTGTGAGGACTACTATAGATCAGATGGTAATCCTCACAATGAGTCTTCTCTAGGGATCTTCTGTGTGATGTTGATGTTTAGTGAATCAATCACATAAATATTAAATTCTCTCTTTTTCATCATTTAAGTGTCACTTCATGGGGAAGTTTAATCCGGTCATTTCGTAATCAGTGCAAATATATGATCTTTTGTATCAGCAACGAGTAAGCTTTACCAAGGGGGAGTATTTAGTGACTTTAACTAATCTCTATTTATACACTATGGATGTGGTTTGTGATTTATTTTTCGCAGCACAGACCTTTGATCAGGTATTACACTAGGATATCCAGGATTCAATGATATCCCTTTGTATTCCCACCTATGTAGATGTTCTTGAGTGGGACTTAGTGGCGGATATCTTCTTGGAAGAGCAGGTGCCAATAATGGGTGATGGTGGAAGGTACTCGGGAGCTTAGTCCTTGGAAACAAGCATACAATGGCAGTCATAGGGATGAAAGCATGTTAGAAGCTTCAGGAGGTGATCCTAGGACACAGGTTTTATGGTTTATGGCTCTTGAGATAGATTGAACCAGATGAAGGAGAGGTGGTGTTTCTCCAATGATGGTAAGGTAAATATTCCTTGATATTTTTTGACACATTCTATAGCTAATAAGAGATGGTTAAAGAACTTTCTAGGCATAGTAATAGTTGGTAGAAGGGTGTTTTCTGGGGTTTTATACATGGTAGAGGGGACAGAAGAGAATAAAGAGGTGGTCGGAGGTTTGACTTATCCCCACCACCCAAAGTTCATCCAATTCTAGCTCAGCGAGATGGTGGTAAGGTACAAGGGAATCTGTAGTCTATAGAGTCCTAGAACCTTGAGGATCCTAGGATGACACATGGTACGATATATGTCATTTATACCTTAGTATTAGTGTTGATATACATAGGTGTGAGTCATTCTTTTATTACCATTTCTCTGGTTTGAGATATAGAAATTTTAGTTGAGCCTTTGGATATAGCATTATGGTTAGGGACTTCTACAAGCTATGAATTAGTGATTGCAGACTTCTATCGGTAGTTTGATATGATGCTTGGAGGTGATATTTTTGTAAGATATAATTTTTTAACTTCAATTTATGGATTGTCTATTCAGAGATGATTCTTATATTTACTAACTTAGGTTGAGGATATGGTGTATCTATAGTGATGGGATGAGTTTTTCTTTTCTTTTTTTGAAAAGGAAACCTTGATAGATCAAGATGGGCTCAAGAAAGGGAGAGTGTAGCTGATTACTCACTAGTTGGATAGAATGACTCTACAGTAGTGGATGTTATGGGATACCAGTTCCCTATAGCACTGGTGAAGTAAAAGGATGTATTTCCTAAGAACGTGCCAATCTTACCTCCCTACTGAGATATATAATTCTGCATTTACATACACCATGTGATGAACCATCTTTCTACACCATCATATCAGATGGATCCTTCAAATCTTCAAGATTTGAGTGTGTTGTTATAGGACACGAAGGAGAAGGGATTTTTGAGACCTAATGCTTCCCCATGAACAACCCCTGTGTTGTTTTCCAAGAAGAATGATGGAATATTGAGGTTTTGTATAGATTATTTTTGCTTAAACCAATTGAATGTGAAGAATAAGTAACCACTATCGAGGACCGATGACCACTTAAATAAGTTGAGAGGGTCCTGATGGTTCTTCATTATTTACCTCATATCGAAATAACATTGCTTGCAAGTACGGGGTGAGGATATACCGAATATGGAATTCAGATGTCGGTACTTTCACTATGAGTACTTGGTGATACCCTTTAGAAAGACAAAATCCCCAGTAGTGTTCATGGGAATCATTAATGGGATCATTCATCTTTTCTTATACTGGTTCACGGTGGCCTCCATCAATGAAATCCTAGTTTACTCAATGATCAACAAGGGGAATGTGAGATGTTGGATGATTGTCCTTGACACACTCTGAGAGCACTAGATTTATGGTAATCTCTGGAGGAGTCATTATTGGATTTGAGATCTCCACTATATGGGACATGTCATCTCAAAGGAAGGAATGGTGGTGGACCTAGTGAAGGTTGCGGTAGTGCTAGGTTGGGATCCAACCAAAAGTGTTACTTAGTTTCACAGTTTCCTTTGGTTGGCATGGTACTATCAAATTTTTAGTCCTGATTTCTCTATAGTGATAGCATCATCGACATCTTTCACCTGAAACGACTAGCCTTTACTATAGATAGAAACCTACTAGTGGTGATTTCAGAAGCTGAGGAAGAGGTTGACGAGTGCTCCCATATTGAGATTTCAAGATGATGGTGTGTAGTACATAGTGTACTATGTTGCATGAGGGACCAAGCTTAGTTGTGTTCTATTTCAGAGACAGGTGGTGATTGCCTATGGTTCATGCCAGTTGATTCCACATGAGTAGAAATATGCAACCCATGATATCGAGTTTTTAGTGATATTATTTACACTAAAGATGTGGCGACACTAACATATGGGAGAGAAGTTTATCATCTACTTTTACCACAAGAGTATCAAGTATATATTATCTTAGAAAAATCTTAACTTGAGATAGAGGAAATTATTAGATTTCCTTCATAACTATAACTTAGTGATTTTATATACTTCTAGGAAGTGTAACATGCTGGAAGATTCTCTTAGAAGGAGATCATATTCTCAGTTGTTGGATAATATTTCAGAGCATTTAGCCTCATTGTATTATTCCCTATTGGTTAATGATGGTTCTTCATAACTATAGTAGATTTATCATTCCCCTCCACTTTTTCAACATGTTATGGATTCTAATTATGGAGATACTAACTGTGATACCTTACATTCTCAAATATACATTAGACGTGCTCCTAATGGATATTCTGAAGGTGGGGAGAACGATATTCCTTTCAAAGGATAGATGATGATACCTTTGGTGATATGGGATGATGGGATGTGGGAGTTTCCTAAATCCCATTTGGAGGTACATACAAGTGTATAAAATATTTAACATAACCTTTGATGTTAGTTTTGGTGTCCTAACATAAAGAGTTGTGTTCCATAGTTAGTCACTCACTTCCTCACTTGTCAGTTGGTAAAGGCTAAGCACCAGGTTTCAATGGGTTTAGCTAAACCCATTGAGGTGAAAGATTGGAAGTGTAATGGGATATACATGGACTTCATGATATGGTTACCATATAATTCCAGGGGACATGATTCCATCTAGGTTATCATAGATCAATTCAAAAAGTCATCCCAATTCCTAGACATTCGAGAGAAGAGTTCATTAGAGATATTGGGAAACTTTTAAATGCATGAGATAATCCATCTCTAGGGAGTTCCCTCGATGTTCATTTGATACTATGATTCTAATTTCAAGTCAATATTATGGAGATGATTGCAGCAGGACTTTTGAACTTAGTTTTTCTTAAGCGCGGTGTTTCACCCACAGACTGATGGCAAGGCTGAGTAACCCATTTAGTTTTTTGAGGATATATTGTGGGATTGAATTTTGGTCCTTTTTAATAGTTGGGATGATCATCTACTCTTGTTTGATATTTAATACAATAAATAATACCATTACATCATTGGTATAGCACATTTAGATGACTAGTTTTATAGACCTTATAGGTCACAACTTTATTGGACTGATTCGGGAGATCCTAAACTCACGAAACCGGAGTTAGTGAGAGATACTATAGAGAATATTCAGATCCTATAGGAGTAGATGAGGACTATACATATCCATCATGAGTCTTATGCATACTGAAGATGGGGAACTTTAGTTTTTTAGGATGGAAACCATATGTTCCTAAGGGTATCATCTCGATGTGAATTATCGATATTTACCGAGGAAATATATCTTTGATATTCATTGGACCTTTCTAGATACTACATAGAGTTGGAGAGATAGAATACCACATAGATTACCAACATAGTTAGACCACATATATGATGTATTTCACATGTTTCAACTGACAAGGAATGTGCAAAACCTGTCACATGATATCCACTAGGGGGAGCTACACATCAAGGATGGATCTACCTTTTTTGAGTACCCAGTAGAGATTGAGGATCGACATTAGAGGATCCTTCATAGTTGATCAATTCACCTAGTGTGTGTATGGTGGTAGTATAGAAATCCTCAAAAGAGAAACAGGGAGATGGAGAACAAAATTCGAGCCAAATACCCTCATCTTTTTAGTAGGTTTTTCTCTTTTCAGGACAAAAATCCCTAAGATGGGGAGAATTTAATTACATGGATTTTCCATGTATTATTTTTTATATATTATATTGAATATTTTTGAGACCATGCATTGAGCAAAAATTTGATTCTGGGGCCTAGTGAGCCCGGAATAAATGGTTTAAATATATTAAATATTTTAATATCATGCATGTTTTGTTTTCTTGTAAAAGTTGAATAAATACTAAATGTGGGACTGGATCAAAAATATGATGGGAATTTTGAGTTCAAAGAATGGGTTCTACCCTAGGAACTATAAAGCCCTTTTCATCACTAGGTGTTGGTTGAAAAAATGTTATGGGTGAAACAGAATAATATAATGAAATTTGTTTGTTTTTTTTTTATTTATTACTAATGTAATGACTGAACATGTATATAAATACTCGTGTTATATAAATTTCTCAGGGTTGGACACAAAGCCCTGGATTCCTATAGATATCATCAAAGATCATTCTTGGTAGATGACGTCGAATCAGATCAGGATCAAGGACTTGTGTGCCAACAGTTCTTGTGGATCTAACCAACGACGACAATGCATGGCCTTTCTTCAACAGCGATCTATCCGAAATCCATGTAAGATATTGATTTGTGATTTCCATCACATTACTTTTTCCTGTCTGAATTCAGAAAAATTAAATGAAAAATAATTGATTCGTGCATCAAAGGTATATTAAATTGATGGATTTATTTAATTGTTCGTTGTGTTTATCTCTTCTCTGTCTGTCTAGTTCTAAAACAACATATTGAGGTTGAATGAAATTATTTCAATGTCCATTCCTCATATTAGATGGATTGTGGATTTATCACCCCCCCCCCCCCCCCCGTTCTTCTAATTTTCATCACGAGTAATTTTATTGGCATGTAGTTCGATGAATTCCTGATATTCAGTCATTGTGTGACCGTTCTTCAGTGAAACAGATTGATACCATGGGTGCAGTTCATAATCGAGGTGAGACGATGACGTAGAATGATCGAAGGTAGATCGGAATGGATTTTTTGTTCCCATACAACCTGGTCTTTATGGTGTGGAAATAAATAGAACGATTGGGCCTTTTCAGAGTATATTTGAATCTCAAAATCCCAATATCTGGTGATGGGAATCTCGATCGACCCATATCTACATTTTCTAATGATAAGGAAGATAACGGTGACCTATAAAACAACAAGGAAGAGATCCAAATAGATCCTGAAAATACACGGTTACATGATATGTAATCCAGCGTTACATGCCATTTTGGACCCTCCCCCTATATGGAACTAGGTTTTTCGCTGGAAGTTAAACATCACACGTCATGTGACCCTATCACACACCGCATGAAATGTGATTAGTGACTCAGCATGTATATCTTAATATATATAGGCATGGGTAGGAAAAGTACACAGACAAGAATATAGTACAAAACCATGTGTATATGGGAACATAAATTTTCTTGTGTACACATGCATGGCCCGGTGTACACGAGTTAGTACATGGACATAGAGAGAGGTACATTCCCATGGGTATACAACATTGCGGAGGTGATGTTCGATCTCTACATGTTGTGTAGTAATACTACACATTGTGTATATGGGTTGTTTCACACCGTGTGAGGAAACACCACATCGGTAGACCAAGGGTTGGATGTACGTGGTGTGTGCCCGCTTGTACATGTTGTGTACTCCCTTCGAGGTTGTTTGTGGCCCTTGGTTTCTTCAGTCTAGACTAGTCATGGTTGAGTGTGTTCCTCTATTCCATTCCATCGAGGGTACATTGTGGTATTATATCAAAACCTCAGGATTTTGTTCCCCTCTAGAGGATGAGTCTCATATATAGTTCATGTTGTAACTCCATATGACTAGAGTTTAATCCTTTGTCATATTTTTACCCTAGTTGGGGTTTTTGGAATCTTCATGACCTCCTTGAGAAAGACATCAATCCTCCATCTAACTGTCAGTATCATTAGGGTTTCTGGTATCATTGGAATATTATCCCCTAAATATAGGGTTGATCTAGATTGGGTTTGTGGTGTCCCTCAATGGTCTGGGGCATTACCCCCAATCAGATTATTAGGTTATTCTGGGACCAGTGAGATTTCTTGGGTGGGGCCCAATGATCTTGACCTTATGGATTATAGTCTCTAGTTATGGCATGGATTGTGGAGTGTATTCTCCCAATATTATAATTACTTCTTATAGAATCCTATGGAGGGTAGTTAGTTATCACAGAATGGTGGTGTGGTGTCCTTTCGGAGTATTTCTAGGTTTATCTTGTTATACATTGATTTATATATACTTTCTATGAGTAAAATCTTCATGATTCTTCATGTTTAGTTTTTTTTAGGGTGTCATAATAGGTATTTTTATACTCACACCTACCTGAGCTCTACCCACACATGTTTTGTCTTCTGTAGATGTCCTACAATTGAAAATGTCGTGAGGGTACATAGAGGAGGTGTATCATAGATTAATCTTGACATACTGATTTGTTTTTAGGGTTCTTTCATTTGTTTATCATCCTATCCCTTAGAGTAGGTTGGACTATCTATAATTTTTGGATGGTCTTGTATCTTGCCCATTTTTCTCTTTTAGTACATAACTATCATACTCTATTTTTGGGAATATATATGTATGTATGAATTTTTTCAGTTGTTTTACATTTCAGAATTGTTTGGGCTTAAATATATGTGTGTCTTTGTGTATAGGTACTTTAGGATAATTCCTACCATGTGTGGGATATTCCTGATCATAAATAGTCACCAACCCTTGGAATATTGGAGGCAAGATTTGGGTTGTCGTGGTTTAGATCCTGGTGGGTCGGTTCATGACACATGTGTTTATTATACATGAGGTGGAAAAGCAACAAGATAAATCTAGATTTAAGGTAATGGGATTCTCAAACCCAATTCTATTTTATTTTGGTTATCTCCACTTTCACATTACATTCTATAAGGATGTTCTTATAATGTCCTTAAAATTTATTGGAACTTTTATTTACCTTTTCTCTCTATAGATGTATTTGTTTTTTCCTTTTTTAAAATATTTCTATTCCAAATACAATGATTTTTTAAAGAGAATTTGTTTTCAAAAACACCACATTGACTTCCCTTGAGTTATTTTCTATCCACTCAAGAATGATGATTATTTCTACTAATATGTAATTTATTTTATTCATTTGGGAACCATAATGGTTTCCATGAATATATTCTTTAAAACCCTTTATGAAACCCATTACTTTCCATGGTTTTATTTCATTAATAATATTTTTATATGTGCTCTTTCCATGTGGAATTCATGATTATAAAAATTATATGATGTAACTAGTATTCCTTGAATTATATATCCCTCGAATTCATTTTTTAATGTGATATATCTAATGAGATTATGTGTATTATATGTTCACAATTATGATGTTATGATTGTTTCACATATTTTTATGTGTGAACATGATGTTATCTTTGTTACCAAATATGTGTGGTATTTGATCACTATGTTATGATGTTTCATTGTTATGAATACACTACATTTTATTCCCTTTACAAATGATTTTATCATGATTATGATGATGATCCAATTAATATGATAAGATTATGATGATTATGCTCAACTAGATATTATTGATTCATATACCTTATTTCTGATATGTCATTACTCCCCTTATATGGATTTTATCTCCTCACTTTATTTTATGTATATCCTCATATGATTTCATGTACTAAGGAGATCATGGATGATTTTTTTAGGATAAAGAAGAAGGAATAAAATAAAGTTATTGTTTAATTATTTACAAGTGATGTATGAACATAATTTTCCCAATATATTTAACCATTGGATCCAAGAATGTATTATTATTATTTTATTTATATTAAAATTGATTAAATAGTCATATGTGAAAATGTTGGGTTACTATAGTTGGTATCAGAACACAGTTTATTTAATTTGTGAATTAGGAGTAGAAATTTTTTGAAAAAACCTGATGGATAAGTTTGAGTTTTAAAATGAAATATAATGATTTTTTGATAAAGTATAGGAGAAAATGGGTTTTGAGAAATGAAATCCATATTTTGATACTAAAATTAGATGTGGCGCTTGAAAAAATGTACCTTGGGGAAATAACCATGAAAAGGGAGGATTGAGTATTAACTCGATTATCACCTAGTGAATGAAAAAGAGGCCTTACTACACACTTGGTTGGATACTCCTTGGTAATATTATTTAGTTAATCACATTCTCTATAAAAATCATTATAAAGGATATATATATATAAAGTAACTATTTAATTTAATATTATAAAATATTAAAGTGCATGATCCTGGAAGAATCGTTTGAGAAAAAGGATAAACATATAGAGCCATTAATAAATGAATTTATAATTGATTTTCTTGTGACATTAAATTTTCTATTCATGAATTATTCGATTATTTTTTGTTCAAACCTTTTATATATTTAAAAGTTGTGGGAAAAAAATGAAACCAGACCAAAAAACAATTTCAAGGATAATGCAATGATTATACAAATTACATTCCTAATGCAAAGGTAGGCTGAGTTTAAAACTTTTTAGTGATTCTTACCAAACTATCTCATGCTATTCATAATAACATAAACCATGTAAAACATATAGCTTTACCAAAGAAGGAGAAACTAGACATTGAATCCTTCATATAGCAGCAAACACTTAGTTTTAGAGGATCTTTTAATAAAATTATCACAAAAAACGGGGTAACTAAATGGATAATATATTTTATGTGCTCCAATATTCTAAGAAGGAAAATTTTAACTTGGTTTTATATTGTTTATATGTAGAGGTAGATCAATGGTGATCATTGAAAAAAAACTCCAAGTTGAAAAATGAAATGAAAGAAAATGAGTGGGAAGAATTTAAGAAGTTATTTCTTAATAATTGATTCCCTCAAACTTTTCAATCAAAAATGGAGATAGAATTAAAATAGATAAAGAAAAATAAGGGTGAATTTTTTAGTACATTTGAGGAAAATTTAAAAATTATTGAAAGATTCACCATGGGTATTTTTATCAAAAATGATGACAGAGTAGAAATACTCATTAGTTATATAAAAAACACCAATAAAAGGTTCTATATTTCTATGAATTTGGGAGTTATAAAGAATTAGTAAGATGTTCTCTAAAATTATTTATGTATTTTGTATAATAATCCCATGTAAATAGAGATAAAACGAGAATAATCTAGTTTCTTACTATAGGATCGAATGAAAAATGATGAAAGAAGATCTAACCACACTCATGTAAAAAAATATAGGAATCCTAATCATGAAAATTTTCTCAAAGGTAAAATAAATACTTTATATGTCGTATATATGGACACCAAACTCATTAATTTCAATGATCTATAAAGATTACTAACAACTTTATAAAGGAATGGAAGGAACCTCCCAGTACACTACCCATGGTTCAATGCTTCAATTATAGGGAGAAAGGGAACTATGCATGCCAATGCACTAAACTAAGGGTCTTCATGGGTAATAAATTTTAATAAAAACATTATATGAGGTATAAAGGGAACAATTATGTCATAAAGACATTTAATGTGTAACATTAAAATGAATTTTTTAAGTTACACTTCTTATTCACTCAATAATGGAAAATGTATTTTTTGATTCTGGTTTTATGCATTACAATATATCCAATAACTTTTTTAAAACTGTTTAATCATAACCCTAATACCATAAAAAGAGATTTCCAAAAAAACACTTAGTGGTGTAATCAACGAAGAGGAATTATTGGACTCTTCTCTTGTTAGTGTTTGTTGAAATGTTATTCTAGCAAATATTGTAATACTTTTTGTGTGTAATTTCACGCAATTCTAGGAATATATTGGATATCATTATATAGGGCTCATGTGAATTGTATATAAAAGGAAACATATTTCTATATTATGAACAATCCAACGATCATGTTCAAATGAAATGAATATCATGAATCTTCTTTGTAAAATCCCTCAATAGAGTGGGTGTTGATACTCAATAAAGAAACATATCTTACCCAAATGGTTGAGACAAAGGAATTTATAAACCTTAATTAAGTTCTAATTTTAAGGGAATATATTGATATATTTCATAATAAGTTATCCATACCTCTCCCAAATTATGAGGTAGATTTATCAATAGATCTTATACCCAAATCCACTCATATCTCTAAATAAGCCTATAGGATGGCACCAATAAAACTGGTGGAGTTAAAGAAGTAGTTATCAGAGAATTTGGACAAAGGGTTTACATGCCTTAGTGAATCTTCTTGTGGTGTGACAGTTCTCTTCGTCAAGAATAAGGATGGACCCATATGTTTGAGTATCGATTATTGTGAACTCAGTATGATCACCATGAAGAACATGTACTAGATTCCAAGGATTGATGACTTCTTCAATCAAATTTGAGGAGCTCTGTACTTCTCAAATTTGGATCATCATTCTGGATACCATCAACTAGATCTTATACATATTTTTCTATAAGGTATGGAAACTATGATTTCATAGGGATTACCTTACATTGTAATAATAATCTTGTAATCTTTATGTATTTTATGAATACAATATTTATACACAACCACGATAAATTTATGGTATTTTTTATGAAATTGTCATTTTCTCTAAGAGAAAGTAAAAATATAAAAAGAATCCAAGGATTGTGTTCGAGACATTATTAAATGATAAAATGTACATGAAGTTTAGAATGTGTGAATTTTTTATAAAGCATTTCATATTATTGGTGATTGGGATTGAAAGAGGGGGAATTTTTGTAGACTCTTCAAAGACAAATAAATTTGAGGAATGTCCTAGATCCACTAATATCATGGAAATCCTTACTTACCTTGGCTTAGTTGGGAACTGCCGACAGATTATGAGAAATTTATCATTATTTTATGACCCACTAACTAAGTTAACATGAAAATTCTTAAAGTATGAAAAGTTGTAATAATGTGAGTAAATATTTAAAGATCTCAAGAATAGTACAATCATTATCCATGTACTCACACTACCCTTAAGTAGAAAAGGGTTTTTTATATATAGTGATGATTCCAAGAATGTATTTGGTTGTGTATGCATTCAGAAATATAAATTGATAGCCTATGCCTTAAGACAAATGAAGATCTGGGATTAGAACTACCAGATGCTTGATTTGGAGTTATAATCTGTGATATTTTCATTGAATATTTTGTCTCATAAAATATATGGTGATTAGTGTGACATATATACATATCAATAGAGTCTAATTAATAAATTCATATAGAAATAGCTCAACATGTGTTAGGTTATATGGTTACAAGTGATAAAGGACTTCAATTTATATATTCACTACCATCCTGGAAAATCGAACAAGGTATATGAAGTTCATAGCAGAAAAGAGCATGCTACCCTATTCGTGATGTGATTTAAAAACCCAATATTTAAGGATATACAAAGGATGGATCTGGAAATTATAACAATAATTAATACATCCTACATTTTCCAAATGACATACCAACCATTTATTCAAGAGAAGATCAATGTGTCACAAAGATATGGTTTTGAGATTAAAAGATGGTGAAAGCAAGAAAGGAAGGGAAGATTCATGATTTTTACATTAATGAAAATGGTTCCATTCAGTTTTTAATTAGGATTTGTGTGTGTAAATCATCTAAGATAATGGAATACATATTGTATAATTCATGTAGCTAATTTTTATCCATCTATCTTATAAGTGGTATGGTGTATTGTGACCTTTAAGAAAACCTTTGGTGGGTAAACATGAATAAAAAATATTGTTGATTACATCTCAAAGCTATTGGTATGTCAAATTTTTAAATTAGAGATATGGAAGTACAATGGGATTATGGGACCATTTTCCAAATACATATATAAATAGAAGAAAATTACCACAAACATTATAGTTAGGTTCCTAAAGTCATCCAAAGGAAGGAATCTAATATCAGTTGTCGTTGATCAAATCACCAAGACTATCCAATTAATCACTATATATGATGATTTATTTCTTGAAAAAAGTTCCAAATATACCTAAATAAAGTGGTGATGTTACATAGGGAACTAATTTTGATTTTTTATTATTAATATCCATGGATCCCCTCAAAATTATAGATAATTATTGAACATTATACAAACAAAAAATTTAATTTTATTACAACCAATCCCAACCAAACTAATGTAAAATAAAAAAGCAACATTCATACTCTTCATGACATACTTATAGATTTCTCATTGGAATTTATTGGATGTGACAAACATCTTATATTGGTGGAGTTATCATATTACAACAGCTTCCACTTGAGTATTGAAAAGGCCATGTATGAAGCTTTATATGCAAAGTGAAATAAAACTCCTTCCTGTTGGGATGAATTTAGTGAACTAAAGCACCATGGACCCAATATTTTGAAAAAGATGATAGAGAATTTTAAATCCATCAAACAGTAAATAAAATCATATCAAATTTGGAAAAAGATCTATGCTAATAACTATCAACGGAAACTAGTGTTTGAATTTATAGAAAATGTTTTCATTCAAATGTCACCTTGGAAGAGATTTTTTCCATTTAAAGAGAAAGGAAATATCATCCCTAGGTACATTGGCCCCTTTTAGATCCTTGATTGCATAAGAACAGTGGTACATCATCTAGAACTTCCACCAAACCTAGCTTAAGTTCATGATGAGTTTCATGTTTCTCTCCTGAGGAAGTACAGACATGATCCCTCACATTTACTAAATCCAAATGTGGTACAAGTAGATAATGACCTCAGTTATGAGGAGAAGTTGGGGAAGATCTTGGACCATAGAGACAAAGTTATACACAATTTGAAAACTCACCTTTTCAATTTGTTATGCAAGAATCACAAATAAGAATAGGTAGAATGAGAATTTAAATAAATACTGAAATAGAATAACCCTGATTGATTCTCAATTGAGAATGTGAGTTAAAATTTTAGAGGTTGAAATTTCTAAAGGGGGAAGAATTTAATGGCCCATAATTTATATTAATAATTATTTACATAATAAATGTGTGTTATATTGTGTTATATTGTCTTATATCGATGTATCATATAGAAAAACAAACAATACATTATTTAATTAATATACATCATTACATTAGTCAACAACTAAATGAATCAAAATTAAAAAATATTACCTGGGGAAAATAAAATGTAGAAAAAATATAATTATAAAATTTAGATCATCTTGATATACTAGAATCACCCCCCCCCCCACAAATAATATTATTGAAAAGAAACAAAATACTATTAAACAAATTAACATCTTACAAAAAGAAAATATAGAACCTTAGGGTAATGTCAGTGAATTTTGAATAAAAGAATTATGTGGTGTTCATAAAAGGTAATATGACCATTGGAATAGTTTTGTGACCATTGGAAGAGTAGCCATATCATTTGAAGAAGTAACATGGCTATTGGGAATAGTAACCTTTCCATTAGAATAGTAATATAATCGCAAGATAGTAAAATGAAATATAAATAATATTTATCAAGAGTAATTTAAAATAATATAAATATTTTAATTCCATAGAATAAACACCAATGTTTATAACTTAAAAAAATTATAATCATGTTTAATAAATTTTATTTTAATGTATTTCGTAAAAAAAATATGTGAATGATTAAAATTATATATTTTTGGAAATTATTTACATAAAATGAATTTCATTTTTATAATCATGACATTAAAATAGTCTAAGGGTGATTTTTCTAGTACTTTTTTGTAAAAATTCGGATTTTAGGGGAATTAAAAAAATAAAAAAATTTATTATTCGACGTGTTTTAAATTATTTTATTAACGATGTAATGATGATATAATAAATAGTATAAATTCATAATCAACCAAAGGAATATTTAATGAGATAAATTATTCATTTAAAAACAATAATGTTTTTTCCAAACCTAAAAATTATTTTTCAAAGTCTCAAGTATAAAGTACTCCATTACAATAAGAATTGGTAATTTTTTCCACTTGCCATTTTAATAAAATATTGAATTCTATTTTAGAAATATAAAAATGTTTTAAAATTATTTTATTTAATTAAAATATTATATATATTTACAATAATATAATTATTATAATATTTACCTAAGAAATTTTAATTTATTCATTATATTATCCTTAAATTTCCTCTCTCCTCAATTATAAATAACCCTGCAACCCTCCCTTGGAAAACCACTTACCAAAGTCAAATATTGGCCAAAATCCCCTCTATAAAGACCATTATAATCATTTGGGACATTTTGGAGTCCCTTAAATCTAATATTTCAAGGAGTTTAGTGTTGTAGAAATGAAGCAACACCGAGAAGAGGCAAATTTTTCATCATCTTTTTGTCACATTTTAAACCTTTCTTCTTATTTGTCTCTATTCTATTCAAACCCAAATATTATAGAATTAATTAAATTAAATTAAGGATGTTAAAATACTTATTTTATTAAATTTATGACAAATCTTATATAATCTTCTCTTCCCTCCTCTTTAGATAATGTCTCGTTAATGATTGTTTAACCGACCATAAGGACGTTACAAACTATCTAATTTTAAAATCCATTATAGATGACTATAATATATTATTTATAATATATAAATTTATAAATATATTTATTTATAAGATTATATAGTTGGTAATAAAAAAAAATATTAATAAATAAGTACCATTAAATCAAATCATGACGACATATTTTAAGGAAAATATAATAACATAGCATTTCATCTCTAATAAAGGGAATTAAGGGAAATAATAAAATTAATATAATTGATCAAGAGTGAAAATAATGAATATAATTCAGTTCTATTTCCATGTTTTAATTAACCTAATTTTATTATAAAATATGTGTAAAAGTGAAAAAAAAAATTAGTATTCAATGTTAGTGGATTCACACACCCAATTCCCTCTTTTATAAGTTATCTCTTCATTCACTTTATTGTTTATATGGATGTAATAATAATGTATGTAAAATTTACTTCCACTATTCATTCCATTTTCTATATAGGGATATTCATGTTTTTACCATGATAAAATTATTTTAAAGGTAAATAAAAATATTTTTCCAATAGACATACTTTTCAAAAACATCACATTGAATCCTCTTAAGATGTTTCCTATATACAAAATAATCATGATGTTTTATGAAAAAAAATTGATTTCCTTTATTCATTTGGGAACCTAAAAGGTTATTTATAAAGATATTATTTATAAAACCTTAATGAAACCAATTTCTTTCGCAACTATGATGTTGTCTTTGTTCACAACTATGATGTTATGATGTATGCTCATATGTTATGCATGAACATGATGTTGTATTTTTTGACAACTGTTTGGGTATTTATCCATTATATTTTGATGTTTCATTATAATGCATATTCAGAAATCCATTCCCATTTCAAAATATTCCATCATGGTTATGATGGTGATATTATTATTTTTATAATATTCTAATGACTATTTTCACCGATGTACTATTGATTAATGTCCCTTATTCCTATAATGTTTTTCCTCGCCTTATTGGGCTTTTAGATCACCACTTTCATTGTTGTATATGGTTAGGTGATTATATGTAATAAGGATATATTGAGAGATTTTAGGAGGATAAATAAGAAGGAATGAGATAATTTTAAATATTTATTATGTTATGAGAACCATGTTGAAGGCACCAAGTCAATTTCTCAGGTGGAGGAGTTTGATTTTCAAGGCCCATTGATGCGAGGGCGATTAAAGAGGCTCAATGCAACAATGGGTTATCATCTTACTTCATTAAAGTCCCAATGGATATTTCCTTGCATAGATAGAGAAAATGGTCCTATAATATAACTTATTCAAGCCCAAACATGATGTTTAAATCTTGGCCCACATGGTTGCATGAATTTAGGAATCCTTTCCAACATGGAGGATTTTAGAATGGCATCTTTGGACACCAATGTAAAATTTGATCGTCTATACACTCAAATTCAAATCTGATGGGATATAGTTGGAATTTTGTGTTCTTCTTTTCCAAAATTCTTTGGTAGACTTTATATTTTATAATTAAACGGAGAAAAGAAGTTCATACTTTATGACTTCAGAGTTTTATACCCTTGACTATTGTACCACCCCCTTGGCTATAAATATCCACCCCCATGGAACTTGTATTTCATTAAAGATTTAATTGAGATATTATACCCCCCCCCCCATTGAGTGAGGATTGTCCCTGTTTTTTCACATGATCTTGTGAATTATTTTCTTGTCAATCAATAAGTTAAATTGATGATCTAAGATCACAAATCCCCCAATTATGTGCCTCAACCAAAGTCAGTTTTTGTGTGGATTTTTTATCTCATCCCTCACTTGACTTTTTTGTTTAAGTACTAGGTCGCACTTCTTATAGCGTTGGTTGAATACTTGCTTCCACTATCCATACCCATCACCCACCACTTTTCCACAAACCACATCCTTCATCTATCGCCCTACGTCATGAAGATTGGTCCACCCTTTTCATCTCACATCAGTTGGTATTAGAGCTCCAGCTAACATGGTAGGCATATATCCCTTAATTTTAATTACTTTTACCCCTTACCCTCCTTATCCTTCCATGTTATTAACTCATTCAACAAAAAATCATTTTTCTTGGAAGACTACTGAATTTGCCTTGTTTGTCCAAGCTTGGATTATTATAAATTGATTCAAATTTTCATTTATCTTCTTTGTCCATTTTATTCTCTATATGTTATTTGTATCTGGAAAAAAATTAAAAAATAAATAAATTATCTCAACACATCATTTTAGGATTTTAAAAATTAAGTACATCCTTTATTCGAGAGATTTCAAAAAATATATCTTACTCCCCATTCAATCATCTTGTTCTTTAAAACCCCATGCACAACACTTTTTGGGAATATTTAACCCAAAAAAGAATAAAAAAGATGATATAATAACTTCTTTGTGCTTTATATTATTATCACTTTCCATTTCTGAGCATCACTTTCTCCATCATTTTACTTCATCCCCATATTATATTTTTCTCATATTGTTATTAATTTTTCTTATCTTGAACAATTGAGAAAGACCCACATACCACAACTTCCTACCCTTTTCCACATTTTACCCATATTTTCTACCCTCTTTTCACCCTTTACCCTTAACTACTCCAGTGGGTTGTGTTAAACCATCCCCCGACACAATATTGATTAGGGAAGGATTAGTGGAAATTGATTGCGCTAAACAAGGTATTATATTTTAGAAGATCTTGGTATTTAAATTGAGTGTTGAGAGTGAAGAGAAATAAGAAAAAAAATGATTTTATGTGTGTATGTTTGTGTGCATGATTGTATATTTACTATATGTGTAATTGTGTATCTTTGTGTTCGTCAGTGTGTACATATTGAGTTTGTAAGTGTATGTACCAATTGTGTGTGTGGGTGTGGGTGTGTATTCTTGTGCAAGAGTGTGTGTCTGTGTGTCATTTTGTGAGTTTCTCCTCATGTGTGTTTGTGTTTTTTATAATATATCATGGTCGAACATTGTGGGAAGAAAATTTCTCATGCTAGTGATGAAGGAAGACGAAGTTGATGTCCCATACAAAAAGCTTCGCAACTCCGAAAGAAATATTTGGTGATCCATTTTTAGAATGTTCTTGATAGTATTTTTGAGCTAATACATGAGATTATTGACAACTTGGACAATCAATAAAGCTATAGGATGATCTGTGATAACCCATGGTGCACTCTACCACCGTGTCGCCCCCACATCATAGAGGAGGAGATGGAAAACCTTGATAGTTATTTATAATATGTCCCACAAAGGAAAAGATTATAAAAAACCAATAGGAAGCCCATGAAAACCACATTATGAAGGACTACTTGGTGGGATAAAGGTTAAGGTACCTTCATTTCAAGGAAAAAGTTATCCAGAAGCATGCTTGGAGTTGTAGATGTGGATCGAGGAAGTCTTTTCCTTTAATGCCTATTCCGAGCATAAAAAGGTAAAACATTCATCCCATGAATTAATTTATTATGCATTAATATGTTGGGATCATGTTCAAAAGGAGAGAGCTCGATATGGAGGATGTCATATCAATACTTGGGAAGAAATGAAGTTTTCCGTGTGGAATCGGTTTGTACCATCACATTACAATAGAGATCTCCACAACAAACTTTAGTGGCTCAACTAAGGAAGTAAGATTGTAGAATAATACTTAAAATAGATGCAAATTTCAATGATTTGAGAACATATTGAGGTGGATCTAGAGGCAACCACGGTATGGATTTTACATGGGATCAATTTGGATATTTCTGATCAAGTGGAGATGTACCACCATGTGGAAATAAAAGATGTGATATATCAAGCCACCAAGATAAAGCAACAAATAAAAAGGAGGATAAACATAAGGAAACCCACTACCCATTTCAAAAAATGGATAAATATGAGGAAGGATATTGGAGAACCGTCAAAGGAAAAAAGATGTGGTCAATCACAAAAGTGACAAGGTAATTATTCCACCTAAGTAACCTAAATTTGATGCTAACCAAACCAGGAATTGAGATATTTTTTGTTAAAAATTCCAAGGAAGGGGTCACATTTCTAGTGAGTGCCCAAAATAATACACCATTACCATAAATAAATATGGAGAATGTGAGCCTGATGGAGAGAGCCCAGAACAGGAGGAAGAATAATCTTCATAAATTGATAGTAGATAATTTTCAGAAGATGGTGATATTCTTGTCACTATAAGAGTTTTAAGTGCACAAATTACCATTGGAGAGAAGGAGAAGTGGGAGAACCTTTTCTAAACATAATGCAAGATCAATGGTAAGGTATGTATAATTATTATTGATAGGGTAAGTTGTATCAATGTGGAAAGAACTGAGTTGGTGGAGAAGTTGGGATGCCCAACTTTGAGGCACCAAAATCCATATTAACTTCAGTGGTTGAGTTATTGAGAATAACTGAAGGTCACAAAGAAATTAAATGTATTTTTTACCATTGGGAAGTAAAAAATATGTGGTTTTTTGAAATTTTGTTCCTATAGTGTCTTTCCATTTGTTGTTAGTACGTTTGTGGGAGTATGATTGGTGTGTTACCCATGAGGGTTTCTTGAATCACCACTCTTTTCTACTCTAAGGGGAACCTATAACCCTCAACCCCATGTTCCCCAAACAAATTCTAGAAGATCACATTTTGTGAGAAAAGAAAAAAATGAGTGATGAGGAAAAAAATAGCGAAAATTAAAAAGGGGAGAATGAGGGGAAAATATAAAATGAGAGAAAGAAAGAAATAGAGGGAAAAGAAAAATCAAGAGGGGAAAAGGATTTTAGAGGATAGAAAAATATGATGTTGGGAAAAAAGAGTGAGGTTAAGTAATATTTTATTTCTCAGAAAAATATCTTAGTACTTATGTACAAAGAGTTTATGTTGAACACTAACGAATTAACATATCATTTTCCACATGTTATTGAATCTTTTTTGTAGGAATTTGAAGATGTGTTTCTAGAAGAGGTTACATCTGGTTTTCCACCCATTAGAGGTATTGAGCATCCAATTGACCTCATACTTGGAGCATAACTACCAAACCACCCTGCATATCACACCAACCTAGAAGATACAAAAGAAATTAAAAGGAAAGTTCAAGAGCTATTGGATGTGGGATATGTCAAAGAGATCTTTAGTCCCTGGGTCGTACTGGTGCTTCTAGTACCAAAGAAGGATGGAGCAAAGAGAATGTGCGTTGACTGTATAGCCATAAATAACATCATAGTTATATATCGTCATCCTATCCTTTGGTTAGATGATATTCTAGATGAATTATATGGTTCAGCTATTTTCTTGGAAATTTATTTTAGAAGTAGCTATAATAAAATTAGGATGAAAGAAGGAGATGAGTGGAAACTTCCTTTAAGACAAAACATGGACTTTAGGAATGGTTAGTCATACCCCTTGGTCTCACCAATTCACCAAGAACATTTATGTGGTTAATGAATCATGTCTTATGTGAATATATTGTAAATTTTATGGGAGTTTACTTTTATGACATTTTGGTACATAGTAGGACCTTTCATGAACATTTAGATCACTTAATAAAAGTTCTAAAGGTTTTAAGGGAGGAAAATCAGTTTGGAAACATAAATATGTGTTCATTTTCTCCCAATAATATTTTTTTACTTGGATTAGTTGTGAGTAGTAATGTAGTTGATGTTGACACAGAGAAGTTAAATGAAATAAAATAATGGAAAACTCCCACCTACATTAGATATGTAAGAAGTTTTCATTATCTTTTTAGTTTTTACAATAGATTTTTTAAGGACTACAGAACATTTGTAGCACTATTGAATGAGTTTAAAAAGAATAATGTTCATTTCAAATGTAATAAAACTCAAGATAAGGACTTCCATTCTCTTAAGGAGAGACTCACCCAAGCCCCTCTACTTTCACTTCCAAAATTTGGTAAGACCGTTAAAATTGAATAAAAAACAAGCATAATTGGTATTGGTGGAGTAATTATGTGGGAAGGTAAGACAATTTATAATTTTAGTGAGAAGTTAAATGTACCAACTCTAAACTATGCTACATATGATAAAGAGTTTCATGCATTTTTTAGATTTTAATAAACACAGAAACATTATCATTGGCCTAAAGAATTTGTGATCCATTCTGATCATGAGGCACTTAAATACCTTAGTATCCAACATAAAATAAAAAGGAGATGTGCTATATGGCTGGAATTCATTGAATCATTTTTATATGTCATCAAGTATAAATGGGTGAAGAAAATACTATGGTCAATGAACTTTCACATAGATATTCACTTTTACTCTTTTGGATTCAAAACTCCTTGTTTTTTAATGCATTAAGGATTTATATGCCATCAATAGTGATTTAAGAGAACCTTATGAACATTTTAAACCTGGAGTTAGTTGGGAAAATTTTTATTTACATGATGGATTCTTATTATGGATTGATAAGATTTCCATTCCCAATTTCTCTATTCATTTACTTTTGCTGATGGAGTCACATTCGGGTGGGTTAATGGGAAATTTTGGTGTTTCAAAAACTCTGAGTGTTCTTAGTGAGAATTTTTATTGACCAAATATATCTAGAGATGTTGAGAAATTTGTGGTAAAGTGCATTTTTGGCCATAAGGACAAATAAAAAATAAACTCAAAAGGACTATATCTTCCTCTCCCAATCCCCAACACCCCTTTGGAGGACATATAAATAGACTTTATTGTGAGGTTACCACAAATAAAGAGAGATAGATATTGCATTTTTTGTGGTGGATTGGTTTTCTAAAATGACACATTCTATTCCTTGTCACAAAGAAGATGATGCCACTAACATTACAACACTATTCTTTCGGTAAGTAGTCAAACTCCAAGGAATGCCAAGGAATATTGTGTTGGATCAAGACACAAAATTCCTAAGTTACTTCTAAAAGACATTGTGATGAAAACTAAGAATGAAGTTACTATTTTCCACTACTTTTCATTCGAAAAACGATGGAAAAAAATAGTTTTTGAATCAAACACTATCATCTCTTATGTGAAAAATTTTTAAGAAGAACATCAAGAATTGGGAGGAGTATCTTCCAAATATTGAATTCGCATATAACTGGGACAAGAATTCCACAACTCAAGTTTCTCTATTTTAAATTGTTTAAGTCTTTAACCCCCTTACCCCTATTGATCAAGTTCCATTTACTATACAGGAAACAACTAATATGTATGAAAAAGGGCGTGCATAATTCATAAAGAAAATCCATGAAAATGCAAGGATAAATTTCAAGCAGATGACCCAGAAATATGTTGATCATGAAAACAAGGGTTGAAAACAAGTGTTGTTCAGCCCTGGTGACTTGGTATGTATTCATATGCGAAAGGAATTATTTCTTGACGGATGGAAATAAAAACTCATGCCTTGAGGAGATGGACCTTTCTGAGTGATCAAGAATACTAACAACAATTCTTATAAGATACCTCTTCTAAGTGATTATGGTGCAAGTTCCTCTTTTAATGATTCTGATCCTTCTCCTTTTTGGGTGTGGAGGATGAAGATTCTATGATGACTCTTTTTCAAGAGGGGGTATAATGATAACCATGTCAAAGGTACCAAGTCAATTGCTCTAGTGGGGGAGTTGGATTTGTAGGGCCCAACGACACGAGGGATATTAAAGAGTAACAATGCTACAATGGGCACTCATCTTCATTTATTAAAGGACCAATGGATCTTTCCTTTCATGGATGGATAAAATTGGCCTACAATATCACTTATTCAAGCCTAAATAAGATTCTTAAATCTTGTCCCACATGGTTTCAGGAGTTTGGGAAGCCTTACCCACATGGGGGATTCTAGAATAGCATATTTGGACACAAAATTTAAATCTGGTGGGCTATGCACTCAAAGTCAAATATGGTGGGATATAGTTGGAATGTTGTGTGCTAATTTTTTGAAAGTCTTAGGTAGGCATTATCTTTTTTAATTTAAGGGAACAAGGGAGTTTAGACTTTATGACTTTTGGGTATTAGATCCTTGCCTATTGTACTTCCCACTTGGTTATAAGTAGACACCCCATGGCACTTGTATGACATTGAAGATTTAATTGAGAGCTTATACCCCCTGTTGTGTGTGGATTGTCCTGCTTTTTTCCCTTGATCCTTTGCTTTCTTTCCTTATTAATCACCAAGTTTTATTAGTGATCCAATATCACAAATCAAATTATTCCTCAACCCAAGTGAATTTTTTTGTGGATTGGATATCACATCCCTCCATTGAGTGTGTTTTCTAAGTACTAAGTCATGCTCCTTAAAGAATTAATTGACTACTTGGATCCACTATTCATATCTATCACCTACTACTTAGCCCCGAACCGCATCCTTCATCCTCCACCATACGCCATGAAGATCAGGCCACCTTGTGTGTCTCGCATCATTATGTTTGATAGATATATAAACCTAATTTTCCAAAGATAATAAAACTTTTGATTCAATAATATTTTACTATTATTTCATTTATAATAAACATGGTGTATTATTCATGTAAGAAAAATTTGGGTCGCTATAATATTCCTTATCAATGCCTCTGACCTGAGTATATCTATTGAAAATAAGTCTAGATTAGTTCCCCTGAGATTCCATTTCTCATCAATCTTGTTTTTATATTCACATTTAGTTATAATGATATTATACCTAATTGGTCTATACATAAGATCCCCATATTATTCTACTAAATTTGACAAAGTTCATGATGCATTTACTTTATAAAATACCCCTACTTTACAACCTATTCAAATAAATTAAACACTACATGAGATAATAAATTAATCTTTTCAATATTCATTATACTTTTACATTGAATGATTGATAATTTATCATGGAAAATATTGGATTCATTCACTTATGTCAAAACCATTTCTTTTTAGAATTTATAGATTCCTAATCTTATTTCGCATCATCCCCGGTCTAAATTTCAAAATATAATTCACAATAACATGGTGTTTTACTCAAATTCTACATCATTATCACTTTCTTGAATTGATTTAGATTGATCCATGCCTAATTTATTGTCAGATTCCGTATAAATGATCATTATAACACTAAATTCTATAATTTTTATAATCCTTTTGGGGAAATAGTTGTCTGCATTTATCCTTGTGGAATGGAGAAGAAATATCCATTAATCCACAGTATCACCAAACATCACTCAAGTTCCTTATATTTTTAATAAATTTATTACTTTGAAAAACTCTAAAGATATTATGATTTATATTATTCCCATGAAACAAATCATATTGTGTCACCTCTATTACTGGATGTAGTAAAAACTATTTTGAATGTAGAATAAAGCTTGTACAACCAATTTTCAGTAGTTTCTTAAGAATTTATTTCCAATAAATAGTT
This sequence comes from Viscum album, assembly GCA_963277665.1. Taxonomy (NCBI): domain Eukaryota; kingdom Viridiplantae; phylum Streptophyta; class Magnoliopsida; order Santalales; family Viscaceae; genus Viscum; species Viscum album. The sequence goes on along the minus strand of OY728127.1, from coordinate 288,119,907 downwards.
TTCTATTTTAGTATTAACATTTATATTTCTCCTTTACCCCACTCCAGTTTTTTAGATATTATAAAGATGATTCTTCATGAATTTTGAAATATTTACCAATTAGTTTTTATCTTCAATTTTAGTGGATTCAGTGCCATTATCTAACCAAAATTTCTTGATTATTATTCGAAGATGATTTTTATCCAATATTTTGCAAGTTATTGTAAAATCCTCCAACTATTGTTTTAAACGTAGAAAAAAAATTCATCTAATTATATTATAATTTCTATGAAATACCCCCACTAGAAAAAAATTTTGTAACACCCTAAGATTTCATATTATGTTAGCTCATTAAAGTAATTCAATAGCTTGTGATACACGCAACACTGAGTTCGATTGCACCACAACTTACCAAACTAGCTGTTCAAAAAGTAGTTATGAATATTATTAACTAAATTTTGAATATTATATAATATATATATATTTAACATACATGTTAAGTGTTTCTTAGACATAATATAAGAACAATTTCATTTTTTCAGATAAAAGAAGTATTTTTTAAAATATGCAATTTTACCACCTTTTAATGGAGAACCCTTTTTGAAACCAATATTTGAAACTTTTATATATTCATTTTAATGAAATTAAATTCTTCTTTAGAAGTAGGACATAAAAATTATTTTGGATAAATTTTTTGTACCTTTCGGATAACTTTCATATTTTGATGAATAGCGAAAAATACTATGTTTTAATTGAAAAAAACTTTTTAAATAGAAATAATTTATAGTGTTAAAATATGAATTTGAATGGTTTTGAAGTATTATTAGATTATATTTATATAATTTAAAACAATGTAGGTCATTATAAGTAATTTCACATTTAAATTTGACAAAAAAACATGTCAATCTTTTGATAGTTTTTACTTTTTAAAACCATGCTTCTTGGTTTTGACAACGAGAATTAATTTTAAATTAATTAATGAAACTTATACTTTTTGCTAAATAGAATTCATTTTTGAATTCTGAATATCAAAATTAGCTTAGGGTGAATTTTTGGTATTTTTCTAAAGACATTCAATTTTTGATGAATTGTGAAAAACACTTCATTATTGTTTAAAATCAACTTTTTATTTAAATAATTATTTATTTTATTTAAAATTATTTTAATAAAAATATATATATAATACCTATATAAGTTCAATTTAATTCATTGGAGTAATTTTATAATAAAATTAGATGTATAAATTTTTATTGAACTATTTACCGTCTTTTACCCACCTTCTAGGAGAATTTTCAAATTTGCATAAAACTTAATTTTACCGCTTCTATGATTTGAACTTAAAAAACCATAAACACATGGTTGAGATCAATATTTATAATTTGATTCAATAAGATGAAAATATTTTTTATGAATAGTAACTTTTGACTTTTATTTACCACGGTTAAATGAAAATAGGGTAATTAAAGGTAAAAATGATATTATAATTACCCTAACACACGTCCTAATTCTATTAGATAAGTTTATTTAGACCAAAAATAACCTTAGGAATAAAATATTATCCTTTAGGTCCACTTGGATTAGATTAGGACATTTAATATTATTTTATTTAAAGAAGAGTTAAAAGTGTTAGATTCAAAGTTTAATAACTAATCCATTTTTAATATAAGTTTACACATAATATAAGTTCAAAAATAAATATTCATTAGAAATCAAAAAATATTTCCTACATAATGGAATTTTATTTATAATTTATAGACATTAAATAATTAAATTTAATTATGACACAATGATGATGCAGTAATTACCTTATTAATAAAAGAATCAAATAAATGGTATTATAAATATTAAAATAAATAAAATTTCAAAGTTTTTATGACATCCAAGAATTTTCTAGGTGAATATGAAATGTTAGGGTTGATTCAATGTATATTTTTCAAAGTAATCAAGTTTTAATGACTTTTACAAAAACTGAATACTAAATATTTTCAAAAATGACATAATTGATTTTTTTTAAAACAAATATTATATTATTAAATTATATAATATTCATAAAAATATAAGGTTCATACAATGATGACTTTAACTGGAAGCTCGCCAATGGTGACTCACATCGATAGCTCTCCAACAATGACTTTCACTGGTATCTCTCCAATGGAGACTAGGACTGGTAGATTTCCAAAAGTTACTCACATTGGTATCTCACTAACAATGACTAATACACTGGTAGATCAACCACCAATGACTTGCAGTGATGACTCACATAATGGTGAGTCATTTCCAACAGTTTATCAAAATTTCAGTTTTCTCCAATTTTTCAGTTTGCTACAGTTTCACCCCTTTGACATTTTATTTGACATAAAATGATTTTAAATCCATTTTTAAGGGATTTAAGGTCAATTCATATTCCATTACTACTATATAAATTTTTCTTAAGGGTAAAAGTGTCTTTACTTGGTCAAACTGAATGGGTTGTTAGGATCCAAATTTAATGGAAATCCAAAACTGTTTCATATCCTATGAGTCTCATATCTAATCCTTCTATGTCAGGGTACTTCCCTTTATTTATTCCTTCTTATTATTCCTTGGTATGGGACTCCTGGATTTCTTCCTCTCATAGGATTCTTGTGTTGTGTTGTAGCCTTAAATTGTGTTTCCCTAAGATTTTTTCTTATTACATATGCACCCATTGTTTTATTGCAACTAGGAAGTGTCAATCCATATTGGATATAAGGTGTGTTCTACCTCCATTCTTCTATATTCCTTGATCTTATTTTTTATATCATCCTCTTTCCATGCTATGGAGGATTATCTATTATGGTTATAATGGAGTTTTTCTTGGTTGTTAGTTGGGGAGGTTGTGTCGTGGTGTCCTAGGGTGGATGTAGTTATTGTGGGAGAGGTGATCATGATCCGTTGTGTTAGCATGTTCTCATGAAAAGAACATTGAAGACCATTTAAATAGTAGATTCACTATTTCTATATATATGCACATGAAACTTTAGAGATAGCATGATTTATTCCACGAATCATAATGAAATTGAAATAATAATTACATGGACTAGATTAAATAATTGGTACTGATTGTGAAGTGATGTTTTTACTTTATACCATGCAAACTGTTTGCCTTTTGATTGTCTAGATAGTGTGATATCTATTCTTTTCTTGTTTAGCATGTCATTCTTGATGGAAATTTTTAAATAACGTAAATCCAGAATTAATTTATAATTAATTTTCTTAAGATTAAAGAGTCCTATTAATGAATCTTGTTGTTTTTTTAATTTTATGATAATCAAATTGTTTTAGTATGCATCTTTAATGTAATTGGTTGAAAAACCTGAAGCATATTGATTCTTGTTGATAATAGTATTAAGGGAATTTAAAATTAATTGTTTAGTTAATTTTTGATATCTGATGATAGTATGTTTCATAAGTTTTCCATAGTTGAAACCTATGAATAATGAATCCCTTAATTCAGTATAAAATAAGAACGGGTTGTGTGATAAAAGATAATTCCTTATAGGGATTGAGTTTCCCATTTTCCTGTAAATGCCAAGTTCCTTATGCTATGGAGTCTTGAGAACATGTTGTGTGTGAAGTATGAATGCCATACTTTGGGGCTGAGATCTTGTTGTTATGTTTGTTCCTACTGTGGGTGATGTGCTCTAGATATGAGACATGTGGTATGTGGGGAAAGCAGGCCCAGATGTGATGTGATTCTAGGATGGTTGATCCTAGAGGGTTATTATAGTATGTGGCATAGGGAGGCCCAGTTTTGGGGGTAGAAAATGATGCTGGGAGAGGCAAGATGCATCAGTTTATGCATTTAGTGTTAGGGAGGACATCATAGATGATGGAACTAGTTAAAGATAGGCTTACCCATTCTATTAGGTAGATTAGAATGTTTTCCTAGAATGACTAGAAATATGGAAATATGGAATGTGGTAATGTTGTTAACAGATGAATAATTTTTTAACCCATGGGGTTGGAGCTTGATGAGATGAAATTCTTAGATGTTGATTCTGAGAAGCCATGGTCTCGGTTTGGTTATGCCTAGAGGGAAAGGATCTTTGATATAATGTTAATTCAATGTAATGTGGAATTGATAATGGTTAATTAATGGTTAAGGAATTAATTAACATAAATTGAATTTTATAAAAAGGGGTGAAGTAACTTAATGTATCTCTTTATATGGTTTTTTGGTAATAGGATATCGATTCATAACAGCGGAAGCTGGGAGTCCGAGAGACGTTAGCTGCAGTTGATTCTTAGACAATGTTTTACCCCCAGTGTGTTGGATCCAAGGCTGTTTGTTGATAATAATTGGGTTTGGTTTGTGTTTTTTGTCAATATTTACATGGATGAATAGGTAGTTTTCTAGGAATTAGGTCATGCATTTAAGGCTTAAATTAGTATTGAAGGTGGTGTAGTTTCCAAGTGACTGCCAAATTTTTGGGCCTCAAAATTGGGAGGTTAGTATTGGAAAACAAAGGTTTTTCACATAGGAGTTAGTGGTATAAGAAACGACAAAGAAAAGAGGAAAAATAAGGGAACCACATACCTCATAACATGGACCGCGTACAATGTTCTAGGATTGGTTCACATATACATACCTAGAATAGGGGACAGTACACATTTTGGTGTGTAGAACCGAAAACGGTTTTCAGTGACGGTAGACAGTGAACGCATGTGATATGCGGAATGCTGAAGGTTCACAGAATTATTTTGTTTTGTGAAATAGGATTGGTACATGGGGGAGGCTAACAGGCCATGGATCGAGTTCAGTATATGGTGAATATTTCCCCACATAGAAAATCTGGGTAAATTGGATTAGAAAAATTTTTGAAGTATGTACCTATTCAATGAGTAGTCATCCCATTCATTAAGGAGCTGGATTTGAGATTAAAATATCAGGATGAAATATGGTGAAGTCTGAATTGGTTCATGGAGGAGAACATGGTACGTAGAAAAAACCACCTGCATGAGGAAAAATAACCTGTGAAAGAGAGTGAAGTTTGTAGATGAAGCTCTCGCATTACATAGTGGAGCGAGGCAGTACGTAGATTATGGTGGTATATAGAGAAGATGAGCAGTACATAGAGTAAGGTAGTATACAGGGTTGGGAAATTCATGAAGGTGATGGATGGTATGTGGAAACATTATTATTACATAGAGGAGGTGATCTGCAAACCATACCTGCTACTCAGTACACGGAGGAGGTGAAGTGGTATGCAGAACACCCAAGGAAGCCTGAAATGTGACCAAATCAGTTTGAAAAATTAATTTCGATAACATAACTGTGTGTGAAAAAGTGAATTACATTTGTGGGTGGTAATGGGAATTTAACAGAACATCCATTTACAGTTGTGGATGCACGATATAATGCTAAACCATTAAAGTGACCTTTAAGTAGATAAATAGAGTGAATATTCTTCCAACATACTGAGCATGGGGGATTCAATAGATTTGATATGAGGTACATAGTTTGATATCTCTAAAACCTTGTAATGGTAGTGCACCTGGCACAGATTGACTGTTCTAAACTCTTGTAATCCACAACACATGAAGATTAGTGTTTTTTTGTACAACCAACACACTATCATTTAATTCTCCTTGGATGTAGCCCTCAATGGTGAACCAAGTAAAATTGGTGTGAATTGTTTTGAATGTGATTTTTTGTTTTATTCACTTCCTCTTGAGACAGGTTTAATGGGTTCCTACCAATGTGGGAAAAAGATTCATCGGTTTAAAAGAAAATGTTGACCCCCTGATTCACCCCTTCCCTATTAAAGTGTTCCTAGTTCCTTTTTATTGTGGTTTTGAGCTATATTATATCCTATAAATTTTTTGTTTTTATATGCTACTCAGACCTATCGGTTAGGGAAACCGACATCCTGAGGATTCTGAGCCCTATGGGGGTGTTTTTTCCAACACCCTAATGGGAGGATGGATGGATGACTACCCCCTTTAGCTTCGGTCTCTTCTCTTAGTGTTACTTGTGCTGGTATTCATGGCAGTTTTTTCCCCATATATGTGTGTAGAGGGCTGTAATGGCTGGAGATTATTTCACACACCCATATTTTGGATATAGTTTCCTAAGGACTATTATAGGCATAATGTGAATAGTTCATGAGGGCTTGAGGATATGTACTTGGTGTATGGGTTGTGATGGATTGAGGAATAATACCCAATGCACGATGCAAGTTATGCGAGCTGTGGTGGATCCTGGAAACTTCTAGGTTACTATGTGATATATGGAAATGGTGGTGTGTTTCCCAAGGTGCATGTTTTTGTGCTTCACCGAGTTGTCTGCTGGCTGGCCATTTTAGAGAGAGATGCTCTGGACATGAAATGTTACGGATAAATGGAAAACTAGTGGGGAAGTGGTATCAGGGTACCCTTTACATTCATTATTATATAATATTCTCTTATATGTGATACTTAGTGTGAGTATCCGTGGTGGGTTGGGGAACTTATTATACCTATTTGGGTGATTAGTTAGTTTCACTTTATGTTCACTATGCTTTAGGATGATTTCTTCACCTTTTCATAAGAGGCTCCACATAGAATCATACTAAGCATAATTTTATTCTTAACCTACGTTATATAATTTTTTTTAGTTTAGTTGGAGTAGTTACAGATTAGTTAGTTTACTAATAGCTTGGGTTTTTACCGGAGTTTTTTGGGCATTGTGGTTGTTGTTGTTTTAATATCTTTTGGAACTTGTAGTTTTCCATTTCAGTTTTAGTACTTCATAAAATTACATATGTGCACTTGGGATTATTTTAATTTTTTTATTCATAGGAGTTTGTTGTTTTCTATCTTATCTCACTCTTTTTCATGTGTTCTCTATGACGGTAATGCCACACATTTGTGCCTTTACTATACCCTTGGTGCTAGTCAACAACCCCAGGCCTACTATAGGTAGGAATCCAGGGTCATTATCCTTATCCTCCCATTTCTGTCCCAGGAGGGGTACACATTGTGGGGATGGGGTCATGACATCTCACTCAATCAACTTACAAGGATATACTGATCATACCATGATTCACTGTTTTATTTCACCCTTGTACCAATGTATCAAACTGATTTTGTATTGAAAATTACATGTATTATAATAAATTCCACTCAATGTTTTATTCAATTAATTTTGTGTTTAACACTTTAAAAAAGGTAAATATTACTTGTTTTGATAATTATATTGTAGGTAGAGGTGATTTGGAGGACCTATGATGAAGTCCTTGAAGAATAGGCCATTCTGCACATGATCCAAGAACACAAGTAGACTAAAATGCATTCTTCTACTAATCCGTGCATCCAAAGGGGCTGAATATTTGTGTAATTGTCTGAAAATTAATGATATCAATTTCATATGAAGTAATCGAAGCCCAATTATTCCATTAAGAGTCCCATACTATCTGATCGGTCCAATAAAGTGGATCTGCACGGGGTCAAAACATTGCCTCTGTATTTTGGAAATATCTCTTTTTATATTCCATATATGTCCACCAAATTGGACATGGAGGTATAAAAATGTGTCGGCCGACAAATCATTAGTTTTTTCCAAAGTAATTTAAGGCTTTCTGACAGGCCAAAACCATGGACCAAGGGGATTCATGAAATCAGGGTGCCCAAATCCACTTCCCAATTTTCCTATAAATTGGAACCTTGGGCACCCCATTTTGGAGTTCGAAATAGAGGAAAGGTGCTGCCATTTTGGAGTTCCAAAGTGATATTTTTCATCATCACTAGATTATTTGGAGGATATGGGAATTTCTACTTCAACATCTTCTTCTTTCTTCCCTCCCATGGATTTCTAAACCCCTTGTGATCACTCGGGGAGGAACGTGATGTAAATCCCAAACTTCATGTTTGGAATATTTGAATGATATTTTTAATTCCTGTTTGTTTTATTGTTTTTCATCAACCTATATTTTTATTTTTTTTAGTTATGTATCGGTATGTCATGATCAACTAATATGATCATTTTTGGGGGTACCCATTCAAGTGAGGTTTCAGACACCATTCACCACTTTATTTTCCCCCTTCCAATTGCAATGTTTGTGGGGTTCATATTGGTCAATTGAACTCAAATAATCACTATGATTGTCATTTACATTTATGTCATGCTATCACAATGAAATAACATACAAATCTAGAGAGCACATCGAGTTCTTCTTGTGTTTCCTTGGTGAGTTTTGGTTATGATGTCAAACACAAATCACCCAATCATCGGCGGTGTCCGGTGAATCATTGTGTGTTTTCAACTGAACCCTAGGAGGTATCCTAGTATAAACTCAGTAAGATTTTGGTTCTAGTTGTTACAAACCTGGTATTAAAATATCATAACCCTATATCATGAAGCGGTGAATGATGAACATCATGAGAGTACCCCAGGTAGATCACACTTAATTAATCTTGTTCATTTCTACTTTGTTTTATCGCTTTCATTTTAAATTTACATCTTTAATAATCAAATCCCCAATTTTTACAAAACCTCATTCCACTTATAATTTCATAATCAAAACCCTATTTTTAAATTAATGATCTAAGGTTCCGTCGAGAGACGACCTAGGGTTGTTGCTATACTGCAGAAATTCTAGTCAAAATTAAACAACTAATTTGACGCGCTCGACAACGCGGTCAAATTTTGGCACCGTTGCGAGGGAGACAAGATCATTTCACTTCATTATTTCCTTCCTCTTTTTTACTTCTTAATTAGTACTCTTTTCAATACCCTACCCCCATTTTATTGTTTTTGTTTTGGGTTTTCTCTTTATTTTTGGTTATTTTTAGTGTGTTCTTTCTCTCTCTCTCTCTCATTCTCCATATCTCTCTCTATAATTCCATATTATAACATTATATTATATTTTCACCCTTATTAAGTTATTTTATCCATATTAAAAAACAAACTTCACAACTTATTTTCATGACCTGATTTGGTAAAGAAACACTACTTGAATTTGACCCTGAAATTGAAAAGTCACTACACACAAAAATCAAGGAATCTAGAGAAGGAAAATCAAGTAACATTGAGGAACCACTTTTGGAACCTCAAGGGGTTCTAAACCAATCAAAAATTTAACCCAATCAAATCCAAGAATACATGGCTGAAAATAATCGAACTTTAAAAGAACTGACCACACTAGATGTGGAGTACCAACCTGCGTACATCCAATATCCTGAGGAAGTAGCCAACTTTGAGATGAGATCAGGTCTCATCCACCTTAAACATAAATTCCATGGTCTTTTTGGTAAGGACCCTCATAAACACCTTAAGGAGTTTCACATAGTGTGCTCCACCATGAAACCCCAAAATGTGTCTGAGGACTTAATTAAGTTTAGTGCCTTCCCTTTCTCCCTTGATGGTATAGCCAAAGACTGGATATACTATCTGCCTAACATAATTGGGGGTTGCAATGACCTTAAACAGCTCTTTCTAGATAATATATTCCTTACCTCCCAAACTACATCAATTAGGAAAGAAATATGTGCAACTAGGCAATCATAAGGAGAGACCCTCCATGAATACTGAGAGAGATTCAAGAGACTTTGCACAAGCTTCCCCCACCACCATATTAGTGAAAAAATATTAATCCAATACTTCTATGAGGTACTTTTCCCCATGGATCGTGGAATGATAGATATTGCAGTTGGTGATTCGTTAGTTGATAAAAATCCTTCCGCTTCCCAAGACTTAATAGCCAACATGGCTCAAAATGCACAACAATTTGGTACATGAGCAATTGGACCAACCCAAGGAGTCCACGAGGTAAGTCATTCATCCCTAGAACAAAAGGTAGATAATAAACTTAATAATATGCAAACCCTCTTAAGTCAATTAGCTAAAGAACAAGGTAACTCACAATCTCTTCATGTTCCATTTCATTGTGGTATTTTTTCTAACAATACTCATTTTTCTAACCAGTGACCACAACATCAAGATTCACTTGAGTCTTGTGCAACTGTGTTCCCAAGGCATCCATTCCATCAAGAACATCCCTTCAAGCAAGAACAATTTAGGCCAAATTCAAACCATGGGTGGCAAACACAACCCCATTACCGACAAGAAGGAAACGGAAGCTACCCCAAGCAGAATTGGTATCCACAAGTCCAAGGTATTGAACCTTGTTATCCTTAAAATTCTCAAAACAATCATCCTCCACCTCCCAAATTTGAACCAAGCCTTGAGGATATGGTGAAACAAATGGAAACCTAGAACCTCCAGTTCCAACAGACCACACAATGGGCAATTCAAGACCTACGAACACAAGTGGGGCAATTGGCGAACACCATGGGTGAGATTAAGATTCAAGGTTATGGACAACTACTATCCCAACCCATTTCAAATCTGAAGTAAAAAAGGTAATTTATGTTCCATTACACTTCATAGTGGTAAATAAGTTTCTCCTTCTACTGATTCTACACAATTGGTATGTCCCCCTCTTGAAAACACTCTTTCTCCACCCATAAAATATTCCAATGAAGAAAAACAAAGTAAAATGGGAAATCAAATTATCATTAATGATTCCCATGAACAATCCAGTCCTCTTCCATTCCCTCAAAGACTCTCTAAATCTAAAAAAAATTTGATAATGAGATTGATAATGAAATAATGGATACATTTAAAAAAGTTCTAGTTAATATTCCATTGTTGGATGCAGTCAATAAAATACCCTGTTATGACAAATTTCTTAAAGAACTTTGCACCCATAAACGAAGGCTGAAGAGGAATGAGAGATTCAAATTGGGCAGGAATGTCTTGGCCTTGATTAAGCTAGAAATTCCAACGATGGTGACTCACATCGATAGCTCTCCAACGATGACTTTCACTGGTATCTCGCCAATGGAGACTAGGACTGGTAGATTTCCAAAAGTTACTCACATTGGTATCTCACTAACAATGACTAATATACTGGTAGATAAACCACCGATGACTCGCAGTGATGAATCACATAATGGTGAGTCATTTCCAACATTTTATCAAAATTTCAGTTCTCTCCAATTTTTCAGTTTGCTACAGTTTCATCCCTTTGACATTTTATTTGACATAAAATGATTTTAAATCCATTTTTTAAGGGATTTAAGGTCAATTCATATCCCATTACTACTATATAAATTTTTTCTTAAGGGTAAAGGTGTGTTTACTTGGTCAAACTGCATGGGTTGTTAAGATCCAAATTTAGTGGAAATCCAAAACCGTTTCATATCCTATGAGTCTCATATCTAATCCTTCTATGTCAGGGTACTTCTCTTCATTTATTCCTTCTTATTATTCCTTGGTATGGGACTCCTGGATTTCTTCCTCTCATAAGAGTCTTGTGTTGTATTGTAGCCTTAGATTGTGTTTCCCTTATATTTTTTCTTGTTACATATGCACCCATTATTTTATTGCAAATGGGAAGTGTCAATCCATATTGGATATAAGGTGTGTTCTACCTCCATTCTTCAAGATTCCTTGATCTTATTTTTTATATCATCCTCTTTCCATGATATGGAGGATTATCTATTATGGTTCTAATGGAGTTTTTCTTGGTTGTTAGTTGGGGCGGTTGTGTCGTGGTGTCTTAGGGTGGATGTAGTTTTTGTGGGAGAGGTGATCATGATCCGTTGTGTTATCATATTCTCATGAAAAGAACATTGAAGACCTTTTAAATAGTGGATTCACTACTTCTCTATATATGAACATGAAACTTTAGAGATAGCATGATTTATTCCATGAATCATAATGAAATTGAAATAATAATTACATGGAATAGATTAAATAATTGGTACCGATTGTGAAGCAATGTTTTTACTTTATACTATGAAAACTGTTTGCCTTTTGATTGTCTAGATAGTGTGATATCTATTCTTTTCTTATTTATCATGTCATTCTTGATGGAAAATTTTAAATAACGTAAATCCAGAATTGATTTATAATTAATTGGATTAAGATTAAGGAGTTTTGTTAATGAATCTTGTTGTTGTTGTAATTTTATGATAATCAAATTGATTTAGTATGCATCTTTAATGTAATTGGTTGAAAAACCTGAAGCATATTGATGCTTGTTGATAAAAGTATTAAAGGAATTTAAAATTAATTGTTTAGTTAATTTTTGATAGCTTATGATAGAATGTTTCATAGGTTTCCCATAGTTGAAACCTATGAATAATTAATCCCTTAATTCAAGATGAAATAATAACTGGTTGTGCGATAAAAGATAATTCCTTAGAGGGATTGAGTTTCCCATTTTCTTGTAAATGCCAAGTTCCTTATGCTTTGGAGTTATGAGAGAATGTTGTGTGTGAAGTATGAATTCCATAAATTGGGGATGAGATCTTTTTGTTATGTTTGTTCCTACTACGGGTGATGTGCTCTAGATATGAGACATGTTGTATGTGGGGAATGTAGGCCCAGATGTGATGTGAGTCTAGGATGGTTGATCCTAGAGGGCTATTATAGTATGTGGGGTAGGGAAGCCAAGTTTTTTGGGTAGAAATTGATACTCAGAGAGGCAAGATGAATCAGTTTATGCATGTGGTGTTAGGGATGACATCATAGATGATGGAACTAGTTAAATATACGCTTACCCCTTGATATGAAAGTTATATTCTTGTTGAATCGATTGTTTGTTTATCTGGTTTACTTTCCCCACTATGTGAGGTAGATGGTCTTCCTTTCCCTCTGTCCAAAAGAGTTGAATATGTGAATTCTATGCAATATGCTTTCTATTTTTATCTTCTTAATGATGGATGGGTCTACAATCTAGCCATAAGTGGAAAAGACTCAATGAATAATTTATCTGGTAACTGTCTTGAGCCCCTTCTATTAGGTAGATTAGAATGTTTTCCTAGATTACCTAGAAATATGGAAATATGGAATGTGGTAATGTTGTTAACAAATGAATAATTGTTTAACCCATGGGGTTGGATCTTGATGAGATGAAATGATTAGATGTTGATTCTGAGCAGCCGTGGACTCGGTTTGGTTATGCCTAGAGGGCAAGGATCTTTGATATAAAGTTAATGGAATGTAATGTGGAATTGATAATGGTTAATTAATGGTTAAGAAACTAATTAACATAAATTGAATTTGATAAAAAGGGGTGAAGTAACTTAATGTATCTCTTTAAATGGTTTTTTGGTTATAGGATATCGAGTCATAATAGCGGCAGCTGGGAGTCCGAGAGACGTTAGCTGCAGTGGATTCTTAGACTATGTTTTACCCACAGGGTGTTGGAACCAAGGTTGTTCGTTGATAATAATGGAGTTTGGTTTGTGTATTTTGTCAATATGTACATGGATGACTTCGTATTTTTCCATGAATTAGGTCATGCATTTAAGGCTTAAAGTAGTATTGAAGGTGGTGTAGTTTCCAAGTGACTGCCAAATTTTTGGGCCTCAAAATTGGGACTTTGGTATTGGAAAACAAAGGTTTTTCACATAGGAGTGAGTGGTATAAGAAACGAAAAAAAATTGGAAAAATAAGGGAACAACATACCTCATAACATGAAATGCGTACAATGTTCTAGGTTTGGTTCACATCTACGTACCTAGAAGAGGGAACAGTACACATAGTGGTGTGTAGAACCAAAAACGGTTTTCAGTGACGGTAGACAGTGAAGGCATGTGATATGTGGAATGCTGAAGGTTCATGGTATTGTTGTGGTTTGTGAAATAGGATTGGTACATGGGGGAGGATAATAGCCCATGGATCGAGTTCAGTATATGGTGAATATTTACCCACATTGAAAATTTGGGTAAATTGGATTAGAAAAATTTGTGAAGTATGTACCTCTTTAATGAGTAGTCATCCCATTCATTAAGGAGCTGGATTTGAGATTAAATTTTTAGGAAGAAATATGGTGAAGTCTGAAGTGGTTCATAGAGGAGAAGACAGTACGTAGAGAGAACCATCTACATGAGGAAAAATAACCAGTGAAAGAGAGTGCAATTTGGAGAGGAAGCTCTCGCAGTACATAGTGGAGTGAGGCAGTACGTAGATTATGGTGGTATATAGAGAAGCTGAGCAGTACACAGAGTAAGGTAGTATATAGGGTAGGGAAATTCATGAAGGTGATGGATGGTATGTGGAAACATTATTAGTACATAGAGGAGGTGATCTGCAAACCATACCTGCTACTCAGTACGCGAAGGAGGTGAAGTGGTAGGAAGAACACCCAAGGAAGCCTGAAATGTGAACAAATCAGTTTGAAAAATTAATTTCGATAACCTAACAGTGTGTGAAAACGTAACTTACATCTGTGGGTGATAATGGGACTTTAAAAGAGCATCCATTTACAGTTGTGGATGCATGATATAATGTTAAACCATTGAAGTGACCTTTAAGTAGATAAATAGAGTGAATATTCTTCCAACATAGTGAGCATGGGGGATTCAATAGATTTGATATGAGGGACGTAGTGTAATATCTCTAAAACCTTGTAAAGTTAGTGCACCTAGCATAGATTGACTGTTCTAAACTCTTGTAATCCACAACACATGAAGATTAGTGTTTTTTTTACAACCGACACACTATCAGTGTATGCTCCTTGGATGTAGCCCTCAATGGTGAACCAAGTAAAATTGGTGTGCATTGTTTTGAATGTGATTTTTTGTTTTATTCACTTCCTCTTGAGACAGGTTTAATGGGTTCCTACCAATGTGGGGACAAGATTCATCGGTTTAAAAGAAAATGTTGACCCCCTGATTCACCCCTTCCCTGTTAAAGTGTTCCTAGTTCCTTTTTAGTGTGGTTTTGAGCTATATTATATCCTATAATTTTTGTGTTTTTATATGCTACTCAGACATATCGGTTAGGGAAACTGACACCCTGAGGATTCTGATCCCTATGGGGATGTTTTTCCCAACACCCTAGTGTGAGTATGGATGGATGACTACCCCCTTTAGCTTAGGTTTCTTCTCTTAGTAGTTACTTGTGCTAGTATTCATGGCGGTTTGTTTTCCCCATATATGTGTGTAGAGGTCTATAATGGCTGGATATTATTTCACACACATATATTCTGGATATAGTTTCCTAAGGACTACTATAGGCATAATGTGAATAGTTCATGAGGGCTTGAGGATATGTACATGGTGTATGGGTTGTGATGGATTGAGGAATAATACTCGATGTACGATGAAAGTTATGAAAGCTGTGGTGGATCCTGGAAACTACTTGGTTACTATGGGATATATGGAAATGGTGGTGTGTTTCCCAAGGTGCATGTTTTTTTGCTTCACCGAGCTGTCTGGTGGCTGGCCATTTTAGAGAGAGATGCTCTGGACATGCAATGTTAGGGATAAATGGAAAACTAGTGGGGAAGTGGTATCAGGGTACCCTTTACATTCATTATTATATAATATTATTTTATATGTGATACTTGGTGTGAGTATCCATGGTGGGTCGGGGAACTTAGTATACCTGTTTGGGTGATTAGTTAGTTTCAATTTTTGTTCACTATGCTTTAGGATGATTTCATTACTTTTTCATAAGAGGCTCCACATAGAATCCTACTGAGTATAATTTTTTTCTTAAACTACGTTATATTTTTTTTTAGTTTAGTTGGAGTAGTTAGAGATTGGTCAGTTTACTACTAGCTTGGGGTTTTACATGAGTTTTTTGGGCATTGTGGTTATTGTTGTTTTAATCTCTTTTGGAACTTTTAGTTTTCCATTTCAGTTTTAGTACTTCATAAAATTACATAAGTGCACTTGGGATTCTTTTAATTTTTGTTATGTGTGGGAGTTGGTTGTTTTCTATCTTATCTCACTCTTTTTCATGTGTTCTCTATGACGGTAATGCCACACATTTGTGCGTTTACTATACCCTTAGTGCTAGTCAACAACCCCAGGCCTACTAGAAGTAGGACTCTAGGGTCATTATCCTTATCCACCAGTTTCTGCCCTAGGAGGGGTACATTTTGTGGGGAGGGGTTCATGACATCTCACTCAATAAATTTACAAGGATATATTGATCGTACCATGATTCAATGTTTTATTTCACCCTTGTACCAATGTATTAAACTGATTTTGTATTGAAAATTACATATATAATAATAAATTCCAATCTATGTTTGATTCAATTATTTTTGTGTTTAAAACTTTTAAAAAGTTAAATATTACTTGTTTTGATAATTATATTGTAGGTGGAGGTGATTTGGAGGACCTATGATGAAGTCCATGAAGAATAGGCTATTCTGCACATGATCCAAGATCACCAGTAGACTAAAACACATTCTTCTACTAATCCGTGCATCCAAATGGGCTGAATCTTTGCGTAATTGTCCGAACATTAATGATATAAATTTCATATGAAGGAACCGAAGCCCAATTCGTCCATTAAGAGTCCCATAAAAGCTGATATGTCCAATAAACTGGATCTACACGGGGTCAAAACATTGCCTCTATATTTTAGAAATATATCTTTTTATATTCCATATCTTTCCACCAAATTGGACATGGAGGTATAAAATGTGTCGGACAACAACTCTTTAGTTTTTCCAAAGTATGTTAAGGATTTATGATAGGCCAATACCATGGACCAAGCGGATTCATGAAATCAGGGTGCCCAAATCCACTTCCCAATTTGCCTATAAATTGTCACCTTGGGAACCCCATTTTGCAGTTCGAAACAAAGGCAAGGTGCTGCCATTTTGGAGTCCCAATGAGATATTTTTCATCATAACTAGATGTTTTGTAGGATATGAGAAGTTCTACTTCAAAATCTTCTTCTTTCTCCCCTCCCATGGATTTCTAAACCCCTTGTGATCACCTGGGGAGGAACGTGATGTAAATCCCAAACTTCATGTTTGTAATATTTGAATGATATTTTTAATTCCTGGTTGTTGTGTTGTTTTTCATCAACCTATATTTTTATTTTATTTATTTATGTACCGGTATGTCATGATCAACTCATATGATCATGTTTGGGGGTACCCATTCAAGTGATGTTTCACACACCATTCACCACTTTATTTTCCCCCTTCCAATTGCAGTGTTTGTGTGGTTCATATTGGTCAATTGAACTCAAATAAGCACTATGATTGTCATTTACATTTATTTCATGCTATCACAATGAAATAACAAACAAACCTGGACAGCACATTGAGTTCTTCTTGGGTTTCCTTGGTGAGTTTTGATTATGATGTCAAACACAAATCACCCAATCGTCGGCGGTGTCCGGTGAATCATTGTGTGTTTTCAACTGAACCCTAGGAGGTATCCTAGTATAAACTCAGTAAAATTTTGGTTATAGGTGTTACAAACCAGGTATTAAAATATCATAACCCTATATCATGAAGCGGTGAATGATGAACATCATGAGAGTACCCTAGGTAGATCACACTTAATTAATCTTGTTCATTTCTACTTTGTTTTATCACTTTTATTTTAAATTTACATCTTTAATCATCAAATACCCAATTTTTACAAAACCTCAGTCCACTTATAATTTCATAATCAAAACCCTCTTTTTAAATTAATGATCTAAGGCTCCATCGAGAGACGACCTAGGGTTGCTGCTATACTGCAGAAATTCTAGTCAAAATTAAACTAATTTGATGTGCTCGACAACGCGATCAAATTTTGGCGTCGTTGCGAGGGAGACAAGATCATTTCACTTCATTATTTCCATTTATTTATTTTTTTTACTTCTTATTTAGTACTCTTTTCAATACCCTACCCCCATTTGATTGTTTTTGTTTTGGGTTTTCTCTTTATTTTTGGTTGTTTTTAGTGTGTTCTTTCTCTCTCTCTCTCTCTATCATTCTCCATATCTCTCTCTATAATTCCATATTATTACATTATATTCTATTTTCACCCTTATTAAGTGATTTTATCCATATTAAAAAACCAAAATTCACAACTTATTTGCATGACTCGATTTGGTAAAGAAACACTACTTGAATTTGACACTGAAATTGAAAAGTCACTTCACACAAAAATCAAGGAATATAGAGAATGACACTCAAGAAAAATTGAGGAACCACTTTTGGAACCTCAAGGGGTCCTAAACCAATCAAAAATTGAACCCAATAAAATCCAAGAATATATGGCTGCAAATAATAGAACTTTAAAAGAACTGACCACACTAGATGTGGAGTACCAACCTGTGTACATCCAATATCCTGAGGAAGTAGCCAACTTTGAGATGAGATCAGGTCTCATCCACCTTAAACATAAATTCCATGGTCTTCTTATTAAGGACCCTCATAAACACCTTAAGGAGTTTCACATAGTATTCTCCACCATGAAACCCCAAAATGTGTTTGAGGACTTAATTAAGTTTAGTGACTTCCCTTTCTCCCTTGATGGTGTAGCCAAAGACTGGATATACTATCTGCCTAACATAATTGAGGGTTGAAATGACCTTAAACGACTCTTTATAGATAAGATCTTCCCTACCTCCAGAACTACATCAATTAGGAAAGAGATATGTGCAACTAGGCAATCACAAGGAGAGACCCTCCATGAATACTGAGAGAGATTCAAGAGACTTTGCACAAGCTTCCCCAACCACCAAATTAGTAAACAAATATTAATCCAATACTTCTATGAGGTACTTTTCCCCATGGATCGTGGAATGATAGATGCTGCAGTTGGTGATTCCCTAGTTGATAAAAATCCTTTCGCTTCCCAAGACTTAATAGCCAACATGGCTCAAAATGCACAACAATTTGGTACATGAGCAATTGGACCAACCCAAAGAGTCCACGAGGTAGGTCATTCAGCCCTAGAAAAAAAGGTATATAATAAACATAATGAGATGCATACCCTTCTATGGCAATTATCTAAAGAACAAGGTAACTCACAATATCTTCCTATTCCATTACATTGTGGTATTTATTCTAACAATACTCATTTTTCTGACCAGTGCCCCCAACATCAAGATTCACTTGAGTCTTGGGAAGCTGTGTTCCCAAGGCATCCATTCCATCATGCACCTCCCTTCAAGCAAGAACAATTCAGGCCAAATCCAAACCATGTGTGGCAAACACAACCCCAGTACCGACAAGAAGGAAACTCAAGCTACCCCAAGTAGAATTGGTATCCACAAGGCCAAGGTATGAAACCTTCTTATCCTTAAAATTCTCAACACAATCATCCTCCACCTCCAAAATTTTAACCAAGCCTTGAGGATATGGTGAAACAAATGGCAACCTAGAACCTCCAGTCCCAACAGACCACACCATCGGCAATTCAAGACCTATGACCACAAGGGGGAAAATTGGCGAACACCATGGGTGAGATTAAGATTCAAGGTTCTGGACAACTACCATCCCAACCCATTTCCAATATAAAGTAAAAAAGGTAATTTATGTGCCATTACACTTCATAGAGGTAAAGAAGTTTCTCCTTCTACTCATTCTACACAATAGGTATGTCCCCCTCTTGAAAACACTCTTTCTCCACCCATAAAATATTCCAATGAAGAAAAAAAAATAAAAAGGGAAATCAAATTATCATTAAGGATTCCCATGAACAATCCATTCCTCTTCCATTCCCTCAAAGACTCTCTAAATCTAAGAAAAACTTTGATAATGATATTGATAATGAAACAATGGATACATTTAAAAAAGTTCAAGTTAATATTCCATTGTTGGATGGAGTCAATAAAATTCCCTGTTATGCCAAATTTCTTAAAGAACTTTTCACCCATAAACGAAGGCTGAAGAGGAATGAGAGATTCAACTTGGGTAGGAATGTCTTGGCCTGATTAAACTAGAAATTCCAACCAAATTCAAGGATTTGGGCACATTGCCAATCCCGTGTACCATAGGGGAGACTTTATTTTCTGATGTTATGCTAGATTTAGGTTCTTCCATTATTGTAATGCCTCACTCCATGTACACTTCTCTACAGGTTGGAGAACTTCAACCAATGATAATTTTCATACAACTTGCCAACCGAAGTACCACACATCCAATAGTAGTGATTGAGGATTTCCTTATAAGAGTAAATAATATCATCTTTCCTGTTTATTTCTACATTCTTGAGATGGAAGATACTTGAACCCAAGGACATTCTCCTCTTTTACTTGGGATTCCATTTCTCAAAACATCAAAGACAATCATCAACATTCACAATGGTACGCTTTCCATGGAATTCAGAGGAGAAAAGGTCATTTTTAACATTTTTGAGTCTATGAAACACCCCATCGAAGAGCACTCCACTCTTCATATCTATTCAATGGAAGTTCTCTAAAAAGTTTCACACGCACACAATTCTCTACTCAACCCAAGTTATGATTCATTTTCCTTTTCTTCACCCTTGGATGATTTGAGTTTTGAGTCATGTTCTGAGTGTTGGGTGGGTTTTAAAAGTGTAAATTTTGTACTTTAATTGATGAGTGTGTTCATTATGAGTTACCCATGACCATCGATGATTCTGCAAATCTCATTTCAATAGATTCTATATCTTTAGAGAATAAACATGAGTAGATAGACAGTTTTATGGACATCACTCCCCCTAAATCCCCTCCCTTAGTCCAAAAACCCCCAGTTTTGGAATTAAAAACACTTCCATATAATTTAAAATATTTCTATCTTGAGGGTATTGACAAATTATCCATCATTATTGCCAATAACCACTCTCAATATTAGGAATCAAAACTTCTTGATCTTCTGAGAGATTTTAAAAAGGCAATAGGATAGACATTGGCTGATATTCCCAGGATTAGCCCATCTATTTTTATTCACCATATACTTGTGGATGATGAGGCTAATCCCATAAGACAATCTCAACGCCTTTCGAATCCCACTCTCCTTTAAGTGGTAAAATTTGAAGTCAGTGAATTACTTGTTGCGGGGATCATTTATCCTATATCTGATAGTAAATGGGTTATCCCAGTGCAAATTCTGCCTAAAAAAATATGAATAACAGTTGTTTCAAATGAAAGGAATGAATTGGTTCCAAAATGTGTGCAAAATAGATGGTGAGTCTTTATTGACTACCATCGACGGAATCAAGCCACGCGGAAGGACCAATATCTTCTACCTTTCATTTACCAAATGTTAGAACGATTGGCTGGTAAGTCCCATTATTTTTTCCTTGATGGATATTAGGGTTATTTCCAAATCCATATAGACCCTGTGGATCATGAAAAGAAAAACTTTACCTATCCATTTGGCACATTTTCATATAGAAGGATTCCTTTTGGTTTTTGTAATGCTCTAGGTACTTTTCTGCGTTGTATGTTCAGTATATTTTTAGAGTACCTAGAAAATTGCATGGAAGTTTTTATGGATGACTTCACAGTTTATGGAACTTCCATTGATGATTTTTTGGCTCACCTAGGTTTTATCCTCTATCGTTTCATAGAAAATGATCTTGTATTAAATTATGATAAATTCCATTTCATGGTTAAACGGGGGATAGTTCTTGAGAATGTTACTTAAAAAGAGAGAATTAAAGAGGATAAATCAAAAATTTAATTAATTTAAACCCTTCCATATCGAAAATGTGTTCTAGAGGTGCGATCTTTCTTAGTTCATGCTAGTTTTTGCCACTGATTCATTAAAGACTTCAGTATGATCGCACTTCCCTTTTCCCGATTATTACAAAAGGATTCGGAGTTTTTGTTTGATAAAAATTGTGAGGATGCATTTAATTCACTAAAAATGAGTCTCACGTCACCTCCAATCATCCAACCTCTTAGGTGGGATCTCCCCTTTGAAATTATGTGTGATGCCTCTAACTTTGCAGCTGGGGCTGTTTGGTCATGAAGGGTTGAGAAGGCTCCTCATGTCATTGTGTATGCCTCACATACCCTTGACCCTACCTAGGAAAACTACATTACCACTGTAAGATAACTTCTTTCTATAGTGTTTTCCTTGGAAAAATTCCATTCATATCTTATCGGGTCAAAAATAATTGTCTTTTCTAATCATGATGCCCTTCATTTCCTCCTAAAGAAACTTGAAGTTAAGCCCCACCTCATTTGGTGGATGCTCCTCCTCCAAGAGTTTGACCTTGTGATTAGAGATAAGAGAGGAGTGGAAAATGTGGTAGATGAACAAATTAGTAGGATTTCCCCACCATTGGACCATCATGTTGACTCACCACTACCCGTTGGATAATTCTTCCCTCATGAGACCCTTTGTGATGTTGTCGACCTTACCCCCTGGTATGCGGACAATGTGAATTTTCTAGCAACATCCAGGGTTCCCACTGATTTTAGAACTTCACAATTCCATATACTTAATCATGATTTTCGGTGGTACATTTGGGATGACCCATACTTTTGGAGAATTTTTAGTGGCCAAGTATTTCATCAGTGTGTCCCTGACCAAGAGTTCAACTCTGTTTTGACCTTCTACCACACCTTGGCCTGTAGGGGCCACTTTTTCTCTCAACGTACAACTTGAAAAGTTCTTGACTTAGGACTTTATTGGCCAACATTGTATATGGATGCCAACAGATTTTTCAAGTTAGGTAGTCATTGTCAATTCATAGGGAATATATCCAAGAAGAATGAAATGCCCTAACAAGCCATGTTATTCTGTGAAATTTTTCATGCATGGGACATTGACATCATGGGGACTTTTCCAAATTAATTTGTCTTTTTATACATTTTAGTAGTTGTTGACTATGTATCTAAATGGGAGAAATCAAATTCCACTAGGACCAATGACTCTCGTGTGGTTGTTGATTTTGTGAGGTCTCAGATTTTTAGTAGGTTTGGTTTACTGAGATTCATCATTAGTGATCAGGGTTCACATTTTAGCAATCGCAACATGAAAATTTTCCATTATATATATGGGTTTGATCATAAAGTCTCAACTTTATATTACCCCCAAACTAACAGACAAGTAGAAATCTCAAATCAGGAAGTTATCCAAATCTTGGAAAAAACAGTACAACCCAATAGGGAATATTGGAGTTTGTGCTTGGATGATGCACTTTGGGCGTACCGTACAGCTTTTAAAACCCCAGTTGGAATGTCACCATATAGAATTGTGTTTTCAAAGGATTTTCACCTCCTAGTGGAGGTAGAACACTATGCATATTGGGCTGTTAAACAATGTAATATGAATATTTCAGATGTAGGTGCGCATAGGAAGCTATAGATTCAAGAGTTGGAAGAAATTAGATGTGATGCATATAAAAATTATTGAATATTTATAGAGAAGACAAAGGATATCCTTGATAGAATGATACATCATCGAAATTTTCATATTGGTGAGAATGTTCTCATGTATAATTCCAGGCTAAATATCCATCCAGGTAAGCTTCCTTCCCGATGGATCGGTCCTTATATTTTTACTGATGTTTACCCTTTTGGTGCTATATCAGTTTTTCATGAGAAGATTGGAAAAAGGATTAATTTTAGTGGGAAAAGGCTCAGAAACTTCTATGAAGATTTTCCAGAGCATATTGTGGAGGAAATCCAAATGATATATGACACCATTTAGTAGGTTGTCCCTTCTCCCTACTTTTATTTACTTACCTATTTATATAAAATACTTTCATTGAGGAAAGTGTAACTTTTAGGTGTGGAGGAGGGTGACATATCATAGTTAGGATTACACAAAACAAATAAAATGTGTTTTCATTTTTGATTTATTTTTCCTAATTAGGTGTTTTTAGATAAAAATTGATCTTAAAAATAATATCCCAAATCATTTTTCTTGCTTGGGTAGATTGTGTGTAAAATTCCGTTGTTTTTAGAGAAATGTTTTTCAAATGAATGTTGATATGGAATCCTTAACTAGAATTTGTATTTTAAAATCATTCTTAGGTGTTTAATGGATTTTTTAAACCCATGCTTCATTAGCACTGACCAATATTGAAATCCCTTACCTGAGATATATTCTACGCCCTTTATTGTATATTCTTCATTTTAATCACTTTCGTGATAGTCTCGGGTCATGTAGAGAAACTATAACTTTTATTGATCCAATTTCAAGCCATAAGATTCAAGTATTCTACATTAACGATAGATTCAATCGTTCATTGAATTAAGACTTTGAGACCATGAAATTCCTATTAGGTATCCACATTACAAGATAATTTATCCCTACCTACCCATCAATTGTGTATATTCTGGTTTTATTTTCAAAAAGTGTGGGAGAGAGTGTGTTTCCATGGGAATTATGATGAGAGAATCATTATTATGGGTTAATATAAAGGGTGCATACATTTTCTTTGGGCAATGGGTTCACAAGCTATATTACATCATTGTTTTACACATGTTTACATATTTATCTTCAAAAAAACTATACAAAAAAATAGTTTTGTACATTGAAAAAAATAGAACAAAAGAAAAAATGGAGAAAAGAGGATGTTTACTCATTATTATTCATTGCTTGGTTGTGACCCACAAAAATGGACAATGGGGAGAGTGAGTTTCTGGTGATACACTTTGTGAGGGGTTGAGTGTGTACATTTTTTGTCAACACTTGTTGAATTTTGACATTTTTTGTACATAAGAGATTAAACACTCCTCTTCTACCTCATATTTTTAAACATTAAATCCTACTAACCCTTGAACCTCAGAACAACCTGTTGGAAGTCCTCTTAAGTAGCACACTAGTTTCTACTGGTAGAGAAATGACAATCTGGGAAAGAATATGGTAAGATCACAAGAACTCTATGAAAAGAGATTAAATCCACTTTCATATGTTCTTTGAGTGGAGAGGGAAAATTTTAAGGTGATATAGGTTGCGACATGTTTCATGGGTGAACAAATGATGTTCTACAAATTTGAATGTGAGAAAAGAAAAGTGATAGGAAAATTGATTCCATAGAAGAGACATGATGAATTTCATTTCAAAATAATCTTGTATATTTTAACACTTTCATTTAGGAATGGAACATGATTATGATATTATACTTCTCCTAGGAGTGCGAATGTTTAGGTGTGGGGGTGTGATCGTACCATGATTCACTGTTTTATTTCACCCTTATACCAATGTATTAAACTGATTTTGTATTGAAAATTACATGTATAATAATAAATTTCACTCCATGTTTGATTCAATTATATTTTTTTTTAATACTGTTAAAAATTTAAATGTTACTTGTTTGAATAATTTTATTGTAGGTGGAGGTGATTTGGAGGATCTATGATGAAGTCCATGAAAAATGGGCTATTCTGCAAATGATCCAAGAACACCAGTAGAAAAAAATGCATTTTGCTACTAATCTGTGCATCCAAATGGGATGAAACTTTATGGGATTTTCCTAAATTTAATGATATCGATTTAATAAGAAGTAACTGAAGCCCAATCTGACCATTAAGAGGCCCATACAAGCTGATCTGTCAAATAAAGTGGATCTGCACGGGGTCAAAATATTTCCTCTGTAGTTTGGTAATATCTCTTATTATATTCCATATCGGGCATCCAAATATGACATGGAGGTATACAAGGTGTCAGGAAACAACTCTTTAGTTTTTTCAAAAGTGAGTTAAGGCTTTCTAACTGGACAAAACCATGGACCAAGGGGATTCGTGAAATCAGTGTGCCCAAATCCACTTCCCAATTTTCCTATAAATTGGTACCTTGGGCACCACATTTTGGAGTTCGAACCAGAGGAAAGGTGATTCCATTTTGGATTCCCAAAGAGGTATTTTTCATCATTACTAGAAGTTATGGAGGCAATAGGA
This sequence comes from Viscum album, assembly GCA_963277665.1. Lineage (NCBI taxonomy): Eukaryota > Viridiplantae > Streptophyta > Magnoliopsida > Santalales > Viscaceae > Viscum > Viscum album. Next base: position 288,094,340 of record OY728127.1, on the reverse strand, counting down.
ATTTCTACTTCAACATATTCTTCTTCCTCCCCTCCCATGGATTTCTAAACCCCTTGTGATCACCCACGGAGGAATGTAATGTAAATCCAAAGCATCATTTTTGTAGTATTTGTATGATCTTTTTAATTCCAAGTTTTTTTATTGTTTTTCATCATCCTATTTTCTTATTTTATTGATTTATGTACTGGTATGTCATGCTCAACACATATCATCATGTTTGGGGGTACCCATTCATATGATGTTTCACACACAGTTCATCGCTTTCTTTTCCCCCTTCCAATTGTGGTGTTTGTGTGATTCATATTGGTCACTTGAACTCACATAATAAATGTCAAGTTCATGTACATTTATGTAATGGTATCACAATGAAATAGCATACAAACCTAGACCGCACATCGATTTCTTCGTGTGTTGCCTTGGTGAGTTTCGGTTATGATGTCGAACACAAATCACCCAATCATTGGCGGTGTCCGGTGAATCATTGTGTGTTTTCGACTCATCCCTAGGAGGTATCCTAGTATAAACTCAGTAAAATTCTGGTTCTTGGTGTTACAAACTAGGTATTGGAAGATAATAACCATATAACATGAAGTGCTGAAGGATGAACATCATGAGAGTACCCTGGGTTGATCACACTTAATTAATCTTGTTCATTTCTACTTTGTTTTATCGCTTTCATTTTCTATTTTCATCTTTAATCATAAAACCCCCAAGTTTTACAAAACCTCATTCCACTTATAATTTCATAATCAAAACCCTATTTTTAAATTAATGATCTAAGGATCCCTCAAGAGTCCACCAAGAGCTGCAGCTATACTACAGAAATTCTAGTCAAAATTAAATAACTAATTTGACGCACTCGACAACAAGGTCAAATTTCGGCACCGTTTTTGGGGATCAAATATCATTTCACTTCATTATTTCCTTTTATTTATATATTTTACTTCTCAATTACTACTCTTTTCAATACCCCACCCCCATTTGATTGTTTTTTTTTGTTTTTCTCTTTATTTTTTGAATGTTTTTTGTGTGTTCTTTATCTCTCTCTTTCTCTCTCTTCTTCTTCTCCATATCTCTCTCTATAATTATGTATTATAACATTATATTATATTTTCACCCTTATTAAGTGATTTTATCCATATTTAAAAAAACAAACTTCATAACTTATTTGCATGACCCGGTCTGGTGAAAAAACACAACTTGAATTTGACCTTGAAATTGAAAAGTCACTTCACACACAAATCAAGGAATATAGAGAAGGTCAATAAAGTAAAATTGAGGAAGCATTTTTGGAACCTCAAGTGGTCCGAACCCAATCAGAAATTGAACCCAATAAAATCCAAGAAAACCTGGCTTCCAATAAGTGGACTTTAAAATAACTGACCACCCCGGATGTGGAGTACCAACCTGCGTACATCCAATATCCCAAGGAAGTAGACAACTTTGAGCTGAGATCAGGTCACATCCACATTCTTCCAAAATTCCATGGTTTTCCCAGTGAGGACCCTCATAAACACCTTAAGGATTTTCACATAGTGTGCTCCACCATGAAACCCCCAAATATGTATGAGGACTTAATTAAGTTTCGGACCTTCCCTTTCCCCCTTGATGGTGTAGCCAAAGACTAGCTATACTATCTGTCTACCATAATTGGGGGTTGGAATGACCTTAAACAACTCTTTCTAGAGAATTTCTTCCCTGTCTCCCAAATAGAATCAATTGGGAAAGAAATGTGTGGAATTAAGCAATCACAAGAAGAGACCCTTCGTGAATACAGGGAGAGATTCAAGAGACTTTTTCTAAAGCTTCCCCCACCACCAAATTAGTGAACAATTGTTAATTCCATACTTATATGAGGTAATTGTCCCCATGGATTGTGAAATGATAGATACTGCAGCTAGTGGTTCCCTTATTTATAGAAATCCTTCCACCACTCGTGACTTAATAGCCAACATGGCTCAAAATGCACAACAATTTGGTACACGAGCAATTACACCAACCTGAGGAGTCCATGAGCTAAGTCACTCGGCCCTAGAACAAAAGTTAGATAATAAATATGATGAGATTCATACCCTTCTAAGGCAATTAGCTCAAGAACAATGTAACTCACAATCTCCTCCAGTTCCATTACATTGTGGAATTTGTTCTGACAATACTCATTTTTCTGACCAGTGCTCACAACTTCAAGATTCAATTGAGTCTTGTGCAGTCGTGTTCCCAGGGTTTCCATTCCAACAAGCACCTCCCTTCAAGCAGGAACAATTCAGTCCAAATCCAAACCATGGGTGGAAAACAAATCCCTAGTACCGACAAGGAGGAAACTCAAGCTACCCCAAGTAAAATTGGTATCCACAAGGCCAAGGTATGAAACCTTATTATCCTTAAAATACACAAAACAATCATCCTCCTCCTCCCAAATCTGAAACAAGCCTTGAGAATATGGTGAAAAAAATGGAAACCCAGAACCTCCAGTTCCAATAGACAACACAATCGGCAATTCAAGACCTAAGAACTCATGTGGGACAATTGGCGAACACCATCGGAGAGCTTAATATGCAAGGTTATAGACAACTACCATCCCAACCCATTTATAATCCAAATAATAAAGGTAATTTATTTACAATTACACTTCATAGTGGTAAAGAAGTTTCTCCTTCTACTGATTCTACGCAATAGTTATATCCCCCTCTTGAAAACACTCTTTATCCACCCATAAAAGATTCCAATGAAGAAAAACAAAATAAAAAGGGAAATCAAATTATCATTAAGGATTCCCATGAACAATCCATTTCTCTTCCTTTCCCTCAAATAATATCTAAATATAAGAAAAACTTTGATAATGAGATTGATAAGGAAATAATGGATACATTTAAAAAATTTCTAGTTAATATTCTATTGTTGGATGCAGTCAGGAAAATTACCCATTATGCCAAATTTCTTAAAGAACTTTGCACCCATAGATAAAGGATGAAGGGGAATGAGAGATTCAACTTCGGGAGTAATTTCTTGTCCTTGATTCAACCAGAAATGACAACCAAATGCAAGGATCTGGGAACATTCACAATACCATGTACCATAGGGGATACTTTCTTTTCTGATGCTATGCTAGATTTAGGTGCTTCCATTAATGTAATGACTCACTCCGTGTACACTTCTCTGTAGGTTGGAGAGCTACAACAAATGGGAATTGTTGAAGAACTTGCCAACCGAAGTACAACACATCCAACAGGAGTGATTTAGGATGTCCTTGTAAGAGTAAAGAATCTCATCTTCCCTTCTTATTTCTACATTCCTGAGATGGAAGATACTTGAGCCCAAGGACATTCCACTCTCATACTTGGGAGTTAATTCTTAAAAAAATCAACAAGATACATTTTAATATAACAAAAATGAAAGTTTTATAGAAATCGGTATTTTTCACTATTCTCTGCAAAATTAATCCGTTCAAAAAATTATCAAAAAAATCATCCTAAGATAGTTTTGGCATTATAGATTAAAAAATTAAATATATTTTTCCAAATAAAATTTATAAAATTTATATAAATTAAATTTATTATTTAGTCATAAAAATCAATAAAAACAATTTTTTAAGAAAACTTATTTTTTATAGAATAAAATGACTTTACTAAAAAAATTAGTTTTAATTTTCTAAGAATTTATAAATGTTTTTATATTGATTTTTAGCTTTATATTTGTTTCATTAATCAGTTATTACTATTATTACCCGCCAATTTAAGGGTTATGATTTAACATTTACATTTAAATAATAATAGTTTACTAGTGTATCACGGTTCATTTAAAATTAGTCTTGCATGTAATGCAGGCTATAAAATAAATAAAATTATTAAATGATAAATATATTTCTAAATATCATGATGTTGAAGTTCCCACTACACCACAAAATGGTTCGTTGAAAATTTAAAAAAACTAATTTAGAGTGAGTATCATATTTTTAAATTTTTTTTATTAAGGACTTTGCATGATAGTTATCTCAGTGAAAATGATGACCTCATGCATCATGTTCATTTAGTGAGCCAAGGTCTATATCTAAATAAGTAATGAGTCTATTGTGAAATTCCTATGACCACATATATATTTAGGTAGCGCATCGTTACAATCATAATAGTTGTGGCTCTTAGATGGTTCAATGGATAACTCTATCCAAATCCATCATATTGATTCACTCAAATCAATTCATATATTATCCCAAACCTTGGGGATTTGAATTTAAATGTCACACAAAGAAGGCATCAAAAATATATTAAAAGAAGAAAACCCATGGGAACATTTCATTGGTGGATCCAACCTAAGGATGATCTAGTGCCCCTCATTACTTACTTTCCTTAAAAAAGATAATCTAGGGGAACCATGTTATGGAAGAACCTACCGAGTTGGACGATCAAGGACTTAAAAAGAGTTATTTTGGAAGAAATATTACACTTAGTATTTGGAGGGGTTTTCAATTCTTTTCTATTTAGTATACATCATTTGAAAATTAAATTCATAACTATTTTATCTATCGAAATGTTTATCTTCTCATGTTTTATTACTTTATTTCAAATGAATTCTTCTATCATTTTAGTATTGGAATCCCAATTCCAACCACCAAATTAATGTTTCTATACCACATTAATGTGTTAATATTTACACAACCCACAAGTTTTTTTACTCGCAAAAAATAGTCAAAAAATCATACATAACCAAATCAATCATATGAATAAGGAAAGTTAACATTTCATGTAAATTAATTAGGATATATGAGATTGAAAACCTTCACATGAGAAATCTTTGAGTGATAAATATCCAACCCCATTCACTTTATTTAAAAGTTATAAGCATCCTGACCAGTAAGTGGTATGACCCCAATTCATTCTACCTGAGAAGACTCCACTCAAGAGAGAATTAAATTCATGATAAATATAACACCTAATATACAAAAAATATATTCAATAACTATTCTAAAAATCATAACTCAAAATACAACTTGAGGTCAAGGTAGATTAAAACTAAATTTTATGGCATCATAACTATAATTTAATGCTGGTATCTGAATCATATAAGTAGTTTAACAATTAAAAAATAATACACAATATTCATATTTCTTGAAAATTTTACTAAAAAAGAATATAAAAGTAATTTTAAAAATAAATAAAAAATTTATTTATTTTCTAAAACATGAGACATTTATAATCTATCCATAAATATGAGCTAACTATATACATTTTAAATATTATGTAAAACATGAATATAAACACATTATAAAAAATCAATATAAACTCTTCCATTTTATTATCATAACATCCCATCATTTTGGAGTGGGTTAAATTCCCCAACGATTTTCAATTTTGTGGATTTTAGTAGTAAGACCAACTCTTTTATTGATCTTTAAAATATAATTTTGGTAGTTTTAGTAAACCAAGGCCTTTTCTTTAGATGGTTTTTAATGATTAGAAATTGCCTCAGGATTTTCAATGTATTTCAGGTGAATTAGAGGCCTAAGTCCTAACTTTTTAGGGTGTGCTGGCTGAGACGTAGAGTTTGGAAAAATCATGTGGCCTCCTAGGTGAAATTTTGAGACCCTAATTTCACTCTATGCATGGTTTTAAAAACCATGTCGGATGGGTTTCATGGTCATGTGGCTATACAACAGTTTTTATCAGAGTATCACACATGGTTTTCACAGGGTTGGGAAAACTATACAGCCCAACCAGGTGAGGTGTGGTACCTAGATAGTGGGTACCACACAGTTTGTCAAACCATGAGGTAATTGTTCAGCCTCTTAAAAAGGTCAAAATTACCATTTTTACCATGTTTTCTTTAATAGGGTTTCCCCTTCTTTATTCACCCACATGTGTCTCTCCTTCCAGGTAACTGTGGAGATCTATTCTCTCCCTCACTTAGGATTTAAGCCACAGCTTCCACCTAGGATCCATTTTGATCATCATCAGTCTTGTTGGAACCAAAATAGTAAGGGATTGGATCTACATTCTTATTTTATTAATTTATCTCTCTAAATAGTGAGATAAATTTTTGTGAGTGGTTTTACCCTAATTTCATAGAGTTCATTTAAAAGGCGGATTCCTTCCAAACTGTCTCAAGTTAGAGGATGATACTAGACAAGTGAGTGTCTACTAATATGTGGTAAGTGGTTCATAGATTTCTATTTGATTTATCTTATGTTTTATGGGTGAATTCTTGAGATCGCCATCGGGTTTTCTGAGAGAGACACTGTAAAATTAATTCGTGTCTTTTAATTAAATAAATTGAACCCTTGAAATTCCTATGGGAATACTCCTCCTTGACAATGATGGTTAAGCATGGTTAGAGGCTTAGAACCACTTGGGAATAATATTTTGGGTGTGTTGTTTACATTAAATTAAATTATATGTGTTTCTTACAATGGATCCATGGAAACATGATGGTAATAGTCTGAGTATTGAGATGGTATTGACCATCTAGATGAGGAGACATTGTTCATAAGATTGGGAGATTCCCAAATTCCCTAAGTGGTGTTGATCACGGGTTGGATGATGAGGTCATTATATTATGGTGACAGGGTCATCAGGTTATGGTCAAGGCCCATGTGATATTGGATGGTATTGACCAACCAGATGAGAGACATTGTCGTAGGGGAAAGAGGTGTCAGGATGACATGGATTAGGTACTTTTTTGGTGATTTATTCTCACTGTGATTGGCCAACACGTCATTTTATTCATGTTCACATAGATAAAACTTAGATGATGAGGTGGTGTGGACCACTCATGTGGGTAGAGGCCACCGTTAGTTGTAACTTAGGAATGTGTTGACCCTCAGTGTGTTGGGAGGTTCTTTTCATAGAAATTCATGGGTATTTTGATGGAACATTAATTGATGTTGATTTGGTTTGGGAATGTGGCTTTACATATATTGAGGTCATCAGGTAAATATTATTTGGGAGGATGGATATCATCATTCCTTAGTTCATCGGTTGTGGGGCCAATGGTGTTTATTATTTCTAGGACAGACATCATTGTTACTCAGATATTAGGCTTCGATCTGATGGTGATTTACTAATCTAAGGTCTGAGGGACCAAGTACTTGTTTGGGAATTCCTGTACAGAAGTCATTTATTTCATTATGACATGGGAGGTGTCGGTTGTAAGGAGGTATTGGGGATAATTTTATAGGATGTTTTTAATGGATCTCTAGATAATTATTCATTAAGGGATTCCTTGGTATTTGTTCTAAGGATCCTCGGCACTACAGTTATATATATGCATACAAGTCATTGTATTCCATATATATAACTAGATGCATGTGGTGTACAAGTGATGGCCAAATCAGGTGATCGCTTCCTTTTGGATGTTGAGAATAAGGGAACCAGGTATTTATTATCATGAATATGATTCCCTTTTCATTTTATATTTGGATACACCTGCTTAATAATAGGTATAATAGACGCACATATTGGTGGTGTACTAATGATATTTATTCCCACACCCTACATAGATCCCTAGGGATGTGTGTAGATTTTAAACATTCGTGATCAGGTAAGATTTCAGGCTTTGGAGTTAGACCATAGTGATCATGTTCAGCTGTGTAGCATGTGATGGATAGAAAGGGACCTTATAGGTTCTTTCATTGGCTATAGTTTACTTCTTATGTATTTCTTTTGTATCAGCATTCTTATATGTATATACTGAATTTGGCCATGATGACACCTTTTGTATGTTTATTATATTTTATGACCTGACTAGTATATATGTTCTATAAATGGTATCATGTGGGGTTTTATTATGCAAATGGTGTATTAGAGCTTTTTGATTATTATTATTGCGGGTTACTTCTGCTATTATCAGTTACTAGTATATTGTTTATGGTATTTATTTGAATTCTATTTTTATATATACCATTATTATAATCATTATGATGGTTTATTCTCCCCATTACCACATTTTACACCCTCTTCTCTAGTTGACAGCCTTTGGCGTACAGGGATGTGTGCCTAAGGCCCAGTGGCACACCATCCCATAGCACTGTTCGCGTGGAAAATTAGGTATGGGTGATATAAATGGTATAATACAGTGTTTCTTTTAACACTTCATTGGTATTACTATTTGGGATATGGTAGACCAGACACTTAAATGTAGTTAGAACTGGGTTTAGATCTCATGTTTGGGTGCCTACAACCCCATGCACGGGGGATAGACGAAGTTGTTAGGGGTGGAAAATTGAAGTTCTCATTTTCTCATTTTAAAGTTGATATGATTTTTACCTTTAGTGGGGCACTTGGTGTGATTATTTGTTTATTATATGTGACCCTTTAATTAGCATGGAAAGGGAGGAGATATGGACCCTTATCCCGGTATAGAAAGGGATAATTTTTTAGGATTTCTTGGTTGGAACATATGATGATTTATATATATGTGGGTGTGTTCCCATTATAAATTTTGTGTGATTATTATTGGTAATCTTGATTGCACTAAGAGGGGTTGGGTTGTTTAAATTTTCAACAAATGGCGCTAAACAGCGTTTTCCAGCTTAGCCTCTCTTTGGTGGAATTCTAATCAACCAGCCCAGGCATGTGGTCCCAAGGAAATTTTTGTGTGATTCAATTTGTGATATATATGTGTGTGAGAGAGAGATATAGAGAAAGGTTCTAGCTATAAAGGGACAAGGCAAGGATGATGATAAGGGTGGGATATTTCAAAAGTCAACAAAGAAGCTAAATAGTGTTTTCCTGATTAGCATATTTTGTGGAAATTAACTCAACTACATCAGATTAATATTTTATTACTGGCTCTATTACAGGTAGGAAAGGGGCCATGCTACTGAATTTATATTTGATACCTATATCGGATATGAGAAGGTGAGGGGATAAGAGGTAGTATGTCAAGATACATGGTTGCAATATTGGAGTGTAAGCATGATGAGATTTCACTTCTTGTTTTAGTTTTCCCTATCTGTTATTTATATATGTTATTGCGGATTTCTAACCAAGATATTAGTATCCATAGGGTTTCCACCTAGGTGGATTAAGATGTTGTGTCCGATGTGCGGTAATATAGTGATGTAGGAGTGTGCATAGTTTCATGCCACTGAGGTTTGGGATGAGGCCCTGGAGTGTAGGGATGAGCATCTATCATGGGAATAGGATCAGGTACAAGCTGGTCAGCTGCATGATATGGAATATTTTTTGTAATTCCTTGATGAGTAACTCAAGGTTATCTTGGTTTGTGTTATCTAGGGGATTGGTAGGGTAGTTCATGTAGTGTATCCTTATACGGCATACTTGACTATGGAGTTTCAGTTGCATCACCCAACACGATTTTGGGGTGAGGGTGGACCATCAGTGGATGATACCTAGATCAAGCCATCTAGGACATATTCAAGCATATGGAGACACCCCTAGGCTAGAGGTTGATGTTGGATACATATATTCTTAGAGGACCAGCAAAGCACTGGTGGGATGTACAGGTTCAGGAATGAAGACCTGAGGGACTATCTTGGAAGGACTTCGAGGCTAGGTTCTTCAAGAATTTATTTCTGGAGATGCTAAGGGTAGAGAGAGATCATGAATTCTTAAACAATCAATAGGGACACATTTCCACCATAGACTATACCTCTACTTTCATATACTTTTCTTATTTTTCACTCAGTATGGTGGGTGATGACACCTTGATGGTGAGGCATTTCAAGGATGGTTTATGGAACACCATTTGGGTGTACGTTAAATTCTTTAGGTTGGCCTCATTCATAGAGTATATGAATCATCCCAAATAGATAAGAAAAATTTGATGGTCCAGTCATATTCAATATAGATGATGGAATCAGAAGATACTGGAAGTGATTATTTAGATATATAGAAGTGAGACTATGAAGAGTCTCATCATGGTGTTCAAGACAGAGACTCAACCTACCCACTGATGAGTGGGTCTTTGATGGCCTGTTTTAGTAGGGGAAGCTGGGAAATGTGTGGAGGTAGTATTATCGATCACCAAAGGAGTGTCAAGCATGTGGCCAAGTCAAGAATCTTGAGAGGCTCTGCATGAATCCTTCATGGACAGCCACAATCCAAGGACTAGGGCAGACTCATGGATTTGAGATAAAACTAGGTGTGGTACTATGAGTTGGTATTCAGGATTCAGTTACACATGGAGGTCATTGCAGATATAGTGGGGCCTATTAGTGGGTTTAATGGTTAGTGGCTAGTGTATCACCATATGGAGTCTAGGGATTACATAGTTGAGCTTCAGGCCAAGTGCACAGAGTGGATATTTTGGGTGTAGAGTAGGCTGGGGAGCCAATTTTTGTTAGAGTTATTCCATGGAAATGACTGAGTGTCTTTTGTTTTTCTCATGTCCCATTTTTTAGTCCAGTTATTTTTTTGATGCACGCGGTGCATCAAATTTATTTTTGGACTAACTAGGATCTGGTTAGTAGGTTGGAATCTTCTCTGATGTCTTTTATATATATATTATGTTTGTGGAACTGGGTTTTATTATGAGCATCAATGTGATGAGGGTTCTAATGAGGTACATATGCATCTGGGAATAGATGTAATATTGGTATCCCTGAGGTGTGTTAGAATATAGGCATCGATGTGATGAGGGGTTTTATGGGTTTCTGGTGTAGAATGTGTACTTTTAAACACCTTTTGATATGAATGATGTTTGGGTGTCTGTTGAGATGAGGGACCTCATAGGTGTTGTGTTCGACATGGGAACAACGCTGGCATCTGATGATATGAATAACTTGATGGGTTTTAGATGTGACATGTGCTCTACATGAGTTCTTGATGAGGTTTAGGAATGAAGATACATTGCGTGTTTATTTTTCAGTCCAGTGATGGTCGGTGGAGCATTGAAATTTTGAGTTTTGGGTTGGGAAGAAACCAGTGAAGCTAACTCCTAGGGTGGGGAGTGCCTTTAGAGTGTTGATCTATAACATTGTAACCAAGGTAGACTAGGGTGTTTTCAATGATATGGGAATATTTGGAACCATATCTGGGTAATTATTTATATCTTGGGGATGAGATATGTTAAGGTGGGGATATTGTGACATCTCGGGTTTTTTGAACGGGTCGAATTCTTCAACCTGTTTGTATTTTGTCGAGTTTCATGCCTGGACCAATTCTTTTATCTATAATTGGAACCTAGTTTTAGGATTTTCCATTTTTCAAGGACTTTTTTAGGATGGGTTTTAATTATTTGAAAGTTACTTGGGGTTTTTATTGGGTTTTATGTGCATTAAAAGGAAAAACCCAAACTTTTTAGGGCGTTCAAGTTGAGGTAAAATGTTTGGAAAAATCCTGAGACCTCCTAGGGGAAACTGTGTAGCCATACTTTGGCTTTGTACATAGTTTGAAAAACCATAAAGGAGAGGGTACATGATCATATGGTCATTCTAAATCTTTTAGAAAAGGCTCATGCACGATTTGTGCATGTTTGAAAAAACCATGTGCACCAACCGTACGAGGTGTGGTGCCTAGACTATGGTACCCACACATTTTGAACACAGTTTTCCAAACTAAGTGGTAACCTTATGGCCTCTTGAATGGAAAATTTTATCATTTTTCAACTATTTAATTAAATATTTTCTCCCCTCTTTTCTTCTCCCTCATGTGGCTCTCCTTCTAGGTAGTAATAGTTCTCCCTTATCTCCCTCCATTAGGATTTGATCCACACCCTCCATCCAGGCTCTGTTTCAACTATCCTTGGTCTCATTGGAACCAAATTAGTAAATTCTTAGATCCCCTTTCTTCTTTTCTTCTTTTCTCTCTTCATACAATGTGATAAATATACATGCAGTCCATTTTACCATTTTTTTATGGCGTTCTTCTAAAATGATGATTCTTTCCAAACCATCTCGAGTTAGAGTCCAATACCGAATGAGCGGGCATCTAATAACATGAGGTACATGGTTAATAGATTTATATTTTATTTCTATCATTTTTTGGGGTGTGTTATTTAGTGGACTTCTAGGTTTTCTGAGAGATAACCTACAAAAATAAATATTTTCTTCTAATTAATTAAACTTTACCCTTGAGAGGCATATGGTAATTCTTCTCCTTGAATATGATGGTTAATCTTGGAGAGAGGCTTCAAAACACTTGGGATGATTAGGCCGGGTGTGTTGTTTAAATTTAATTTAATTATATATATATTTATTACAATGTTTCCATGGAAACAGGATGGGTGAAGCCTGGGGATTGAAATGGTGTTGATCATCTGGATGAGGTGACATTTTTCATTAGGTTGGATGAGGCCTACATTCTGTGACTGATGTTGATCATAGGTTGGTCAATGTGGTCATTGGATTGAGGTCATAGGGTCTTCTGTTGACAAGCATAGCCAATGTGATATAGGATGGTATTGACCACCCGAATGAGAAACATGGTCACAGGGGAATGAGGTGTCGGGATGATGTGTCTTGGGTACTTTGTTGGTGATTTCTTCTCACTTTAATTGGGTGACACACCATTGGATTCATGTTTACATATATTAGACTTATATGATGAGGTATTTTTTAGAACTTTCATTAGTATAGTCCTTTTTTAGTTAGGTATAAGTATGTTGTTGACTATCCATGAGGTTGGAAGTGCTTTCCATATAAATCCATGTGGATGGTGATGGATCATCGGTTGATAGTGATGAGACCATCGGTTGATGGTTATGAGACCATCGTTTAGGGAATGAGGCTCACCTTATATTGAAACCATTGGACTAGGATTATTTAGTATGATGGATATTGTCATTCCTTGATTCACTAGATGTTGATCTAATGGTGTATAATATTTGGAGTATCAATGTGCCTCAAACATTAGACTTAGAACTGAAGGGGATTTACAGAGATGAGGTACAAGGGAGAAGGTACCTATTTTGTTATACCATTATGGACTTCAATTATTTGATTATGAAATGGGAGGTTTCAATTGGAATGAGGTTTCAGTGATACAATTACAGGAGGTGCATGACGGCTCTCTAGCTTGTTATTCGTCAGGGGATTATATGGGCTTTGTGATATGGATCCCTGTCATTTCAGTTATATGTATGCATACATGTCACTATATTCCTTATATATAGCTATGGAAACATGGTATACCAGTGACAGATAAAGAATTTGATCGATTCCTTCTATCTTTTTAGCATAAGGGAAGTGGGTATTTATTATCATGAATATTATGCAATTTTAATTTTATATTTATATAAACCTGCTTAATCAGATATATATGATAGGTAAACATTGGTGGTTTCCTACTAAGATTTATTCTCACACCCAACATGGACTCCTTATGATGGGTGTAGATTTTATGCTTCTATGATAAAGTAAGAGTTCGGGCTCAAGATTTGGACCCTAGTGATCAAGTTTATATGTTTAGCATGGAATGGATAGCAAGGGAACTTGGAGGCTCCTACATCAGTTGGAGTTTACTTTTTTGGAGTCTTTATATTGTATCAGCATTCTTATATGTCTATACTAAGGTTGGCCATAGCCACCCTTTTAGTATTTTTATTTTCTTTTATGACCTGACATGTATGTATGTTCTATAAATGGTATCATGTGGTGTTTTATTCTGGAAATGTTGTCTTAGATCTTGCTAATTATTATTATTTCTACTTGCTTCTACTATTGCAGGTTACTGGTCCAGTGATTATTGTCTTTATTCAAATACTATATTTATATATACCATTATTATTATCATAACCAGATGGTATAGTCTCCCAACCATCACCACTTACACCCTCACTTCGAGTCAGCAGCCTTTGGCATATGGGGATGCACGTATAAGGCCCACGGGCATATCGACCCATAGCATTGTTCGAGTGATGATTCAGGTAAGGGAACTACAATAATTATATGGAATTTAAAATATTATTTAAACTTTTAATCATATTAATCATCAAAAACAAATTTATGTAGCCAAAATAATATATTTAAATATGGAATACATATTAATTTCAATATATACAAATTAATTAATTATGAACAACTCATAATTTTAAATCAAAAGCCCTCTATATTTTAGCCTAATATTTTATAACCCTTTATGAATTACTTTTAATTATTTTTAAATAAACATTTTATATTAAAATCCTAATATATTTCATTTAATCTTTAAAAACATATTTTTAATATTAAAATTTAAAATTTAGGAATATTCTAGATGTTTTAAACACATTAAATTAATTATAAAAATTTTAAAATTAATTAATTTCAAAACATTTTATAAATAAAAATATCCCAAAATATATTTTATAATTAATTATAAACAACTTATATTACCATTTATATTAAAATATTAAAAAAATAATTTTTAAATAATTTAATTCCTTACAACAGATTTCAAAATGAAATGGTGCCCTTTATCTAGCTATTTCAGATAGAACTATTGCAAGGTGAAAATGTGGAACACCATAGGAGAAACTTCGATGTGGTTAAAGCCATGGGTCCTGGATAATTCCAATGAAAAACCACCTCATGAATCACTATACCTTAGTTATGGTGATCTGGTAGTTTTGATGTCACTGGGAGTACACCATAGGAACTGGCATGTCATGGTGATGGTGATAATTTTTGAAACATGGATTAAACATGTTTAATCCATGAAGAAACTTTCTCTAATACCACTGATTTGTTTTATTAGATAATCATATGACCCTTGACAATGGAAGATAACCAAAACACAAATGGATCTATATAAATGGAATCAAACCTATAAACATATTCAAAAAATAGAGAATAAAATGGCATACCTTAAACACCCTAGAATTAATAGATTACATCATTTTTATTTGATAGATGTAGTTTCCATGATGATCATGAGGAGTAAAAAATTAATTCCTCCTACCTCTTAGGGAAATACACTTACCAATGTATCCAAAAATACTTATTATGGACTTATGAATTCCTGAAAGGGTTCTAGAACCTTTTCCAAGAATGTTAGAAGCTTCAGGAATAAAAGAGATCTTAGGGAAGCTTGTGAATGACTCACCACTATCATAGACACTTACACATTTTAGAAATATGAAAAAACAAAAGGATTTTGTCCTTATATAGTCAGACTCGATATTGTTCATTAAATTGAGATCATTGGCCATTTGTGGTGGCTCGGGTGTTATCACAGAAAAATCATCCATTTCATCTCATTCGTGTTAACTCATTTAGAATGGAAATGAATGGGTTTTACCAACCCTAAGAAAACAATTATTTTTCTTATGTAATATATAAAATTATGTGGGAGGTATATTACACCACACATGTATCACATGGATGATTTTCATAATAGAATCACATGCACAACCATGGCGTATTTGTCCCCATTTTAGTGCGCATCCAACACTTTCATGTATAAATCATTAAATTCCACACCATAATAATATTTCCACACCTTGATATAATGACTAAAAATATCATAGCCTAAGATACATTCCATAAATCAAAAACCTCCCACGACAACACAATCAACTAGGGAACAACACACCAAACTATGACACAACTTCATATCCAACCATCCAGCTATGCTGCAACACATATAGCCATGGAATGATCTGATCTCCCACATAAAATATTATCTAAAACTTTACTCCTACACTAACACTCAGTTATAAACTTCCCCTAAACACCACCAACACACAAAGAAATCAATATAAGTGTCCATGAAAATTTGGGCCTTTACATTGAATACCTCTCAAAATATTCTCATCCATGCGAGTCAAAATTGAACTTGGAACAAAAATAGACACCAAACAAATTTCCCACAAGATACCTCTAAAAAAATATCACCACTATGAGAGTCCAATATAGAATAAAAGATGGAAGAACCTCAATTAGTCAATATAAAATCAAATATATAAATATTACAGACAAAAAAATATTCAAAATGGACATTGAAGCTGAGCAAGAATCTACAACTCAAATTCTAATGCATACTTCTCCAAGCCACCATACACTATAAAAAATGAATTTTTCAATGTTTATAAATGTGGATGAGGCATTTACCATTGTTCCCTAAAAATGTGAATAAATAGCTTGTGGGTAAAATAATCATGTTCTTAAATGTGGAAAACTAGATATGTTTTAAAATGTGGCTAATTATCCATATATTGTAGAAATGTGGAAAATTTTACCACACACCATTTAACTAGGTTTTTAGGAAATGTGAGTAAATATATCATCAATTAGCCAAGTTTTATCTCAACATGGGTAATTTATTTTTCTATTTATGTGTGTGTGTGTGTGTGTGTGTGTGTGTGTTTGAATGGAAAACATATATATAATTTTACATTTTTCATCACCACCACTACCCTATGAATCATCCCCCAGGCATACTAGCATTCCCAATATCCACCCCTCGTACTTGTGTGAGATAGCCACTCACCTTACACTCATGTACAACCACTTACTGATGCTCCTCTACATTTGATAGACTCACACCACCCCCACACCATCACTCAAATAAATAATATAAAATTCAAAGTGTTTCCCAGGATTTGAACTAGGGAAGGTGTAGAAATAAGCTAGATGCCCAGACCACTTTTCTCAGTAGGTCCATGCAAATATACACAGACTACTATATATTTATATATAAAATAATATACATAGATTTAAAAAAAATTATAAAAAAATTTATAATAATATGCATTTAATATAATATTATATATATAAGATTTAATATATTTAAATATATATAAACTAATTTATATATAGCCTATATGTATATATAAATATAAAATTATATATTTATATTTGTAGGTGTGAGTGATTCCATGTGTGTGTGAAAAAATATACACAAAATTAATAATTTTTAATATTATTACATTTATATATTTATATATTTATATACAATTAATATATTGATATACATATGTGTGTGTTCATACAATTATAATCATAAATTTATATATTAAGTAATATATTAACATACATATATTTGTATATTAATGAATATGTTAATATACAAATATTTATATGTTAATTAACATGTTGATTTATAAAAATATATATTAATATATATATATATATATATATTAATATACATTTGTATTTGTGTCTAAATTAATATAAATATGCAAATAAATTTATAGATATATATATTAATGATTATTTATTTAGTTATTATTAATCAATTATAATTATGTTGTAACTTTTCTTTATGCGTGTTTATATGCAAGTATGTACGTATGTGTATTTGTCTGTGTGTGTGTGTGTGTTTGTCTATATGTATAATATTTATTTTTAATGTTATGTAATACAGATAGATATGTAATATTATCAATATTTTTATACATTTACTCATATATAAATTGACATAAATTTATATAAATTAGTATAATATACTTATAAATTTATATACATATATATATAAATTAATTAATTTGTTAATGAACATTCATTAAGTTATTATTTATTAATTATAATTGTGTTTTAACTTTTCTGTTTTTATGGTTAAATGTATGTATGTATGTGTATATAAATTGTATATAAATAAAATTCATTTTTATTTTTATAAAATAAATTCATATATGTAATATTATTAATATTTTATATATATATATTAATATAAATATACTTATAAATTTATATATTCATATATAGATTAAAAAAATAATATATGTGTGTGTGTTATAATGATCATTTATTTGGTTATTATTAGTTAATTATAATTATGATATACCTTGGGTGTGTGCGTGTTTATATATATGTATATATTTGTGTGTATGTGTGTTTGTATGTGTGTTTGAATGTGTATAAATATATAAATTATATAAATAATTTTCCATGATTTTTTGAATACACGTATAAACTAAAAAATTAGTCATGTTTCAAAATATTTCTAAAAATACATGGCTAAATTAACCATTTTTCACATAAATGTGGCTAAATTAAAATGTATCCCTGTTTTAAGAAAAAAAACCAATAAATACAGTTAATTTCTTGTTTTTCATAGTGATGCCTCCATAAGAAGTGAACTAAAGGAATAACGCACCCACATAATACCTTATCTTAATGGTCATGAATCTCAATAGGCCACCGCATGAACATATTGTCCTCCTCAACATATAACTCTCTCTAATAAATGACATGAGAGACATTGTGAAGATACATATGAAACTATGATACATGGAAGGGGTTTTAATCTGATCCATTTATTGAGGAAGAGCTAGCTGATACACCACATCACCAACACCCTGCAAAACATTAAAAGGCCTAATGAACTAAGGATATAGCTTACTACCTCAACCAAACCTTCATTTCCCTTGATGAGGAGAACCTATCATCAATACATCAGCACTGACCTAAAACTCCAAGGGTCTCCTCCTCTAATTAGATAAGCTCTATAATAATCTAAAGAAAATTCCATCTATTAATAAATTACCTAAGCCTTATTGGTCATTATCTACACTAAACTTAGACCAAG
Source organism: Viscum album (assembly GCA_963277665.1). Taxonomy (NCBI): domain Eukaryota; kingdom Viridiplantae; phylum Streptophyta; class Magnoliopsida; order Santalales; family Viscaceae; genus Viscum; species Viscum album. The sequence continues at coordinate 288,075,939 of OY728127.1, read as the reverse complement.
AATCACTAACTCTAAAACCTCAATCCATAAAAAAGGAGGTCTTTAAGGCTTCCTATACAATGTATTGAATGGATCTATGCAAATAGAATAGAGATTAACTTTGGTATAGTAAAATTCAACCAAGGGTAGAGTTTTGACCCTAAAACCTCCAAAATCTAAAACAAGTAAAGATAACATATACTTTAGTGTATTGATAGTCAACATAGTCTAAACCTCAATCTGATTATGAAACATGGTGTTTTGGTATGGATGAGATCCAAAAACACATTACAGATCCTTCCACACCTAGAAAGTAAGGCGAGGATTTCCATCAGAAGTGATTTTCCTCGGAACCTCATAGATCCTCATAATATTCCCCACATACAAACTTTCCAAATTATTTGTTGCAGTCTACTCCTTGATTACAAATAAATGAGTTTACTTCATCAAATAACACACAATCAACCAAATATAATCATATCCTCCATATACCCAAGGTACAAAATATAATTAAATCCATCAATATGTCCTCCCACTTCTAATTAGGAACATCCAAAGGATAAATTAAACCACTATAAACATGATACTCAACCATTACCCTCTGATAAACCATACACCTATTCATAAACCCTACTACTGGCCTCTTTATCCCAAGCCCTTGAAATATAATCCCCAAGGAAATATACATCTTTGATATAATATGATACACTATTAAAGGGAAGTTAAAAATCTCATGACTAACCCTATTATGCATCATTTAAGGAACAAAAACATTCCTTAGAACAACACCTGAAGTTTATCATTCTCTAACCGTCCATAAAGATAATACCCATAGATGACATGATCACACCAAACATCCACCTCATCGTCTCCTAGCTAAGACTCCTCAACATTCTACATCATGTATGACTACACCATAATCTATAAAAGAAACCTATAATAGTGTAATCCTCTTTATTAAGATAAAAAGACATAAGATATTATATTATCCTTCATAAACCTTTAGAATCTTAGACTACAGCACCATGTGTCTTACTAATTATGTCATTAACTACCATATTCAGTTTACCCTATGTATAGAAGACATCAAAGTTGTATTATTTTAAGAACTTTATCTACCTACATTGACTTAAATTCAGATCCCATTGAGTAAAGATGCATCATATTATTTTATGGCCATTGAAGACTATAAAGAGTACACTAATGAGGTAGTGTCAATACAGATTTAGAGAAAACACCATTTTCACCCTCTAAAAATCACGGGTTGTGTAGTTATATACTTGGGGATGTAACATCCAATTCCAAAAATAAATCACTACCTTTTTCTACATTAAAGCACAAACCAATCTAAGATGATATTAATTTAATACACCCTTAAATTAGACTCCATATTTCATCAAATACAAAACAAGACCACTAATGAGCTTTTCATATAGGTACTCAGATGCAGATATACACTGATAAATCTATATAACGTCCTTGTTCTTTCTAGTTAATTATATTAAAGGGACCAAATTACGAGATAAATTATACAAAAAAATATATAATAGATTGAAATATCAAGGAAAAAATCTCCATAAAATTATTATAAGTATCCCAAGAAGAACTACTCTAATCTCTGAAGGATCAATTGTTGACCTTTTCTAAGAAACAACATGCCCAAGAAACATCACCTCACATGCCCAAAACATTAACTTTCACGAATTTCCTTCATGTAAAATTCATAAATGAACTTCAAGAATATTTCTTGGATCCTCAACATGATTATCTTTATACCATAAATACACGAGGATTTTATTGATGAACACAACCATAAATTTATTAAGGGTCTCATGGAACAAAGAGTTTCCTACTCCTATGAAAACAATTTGGGAATTATTAATAAGAAATGGAATTACCATAAACTCAAAGTGTATATAAAAACCCTTGAAGGTGGAATTTAGGATATCTTCCTTTTTCACCATCATCAGATGATATGAATACCATATATCAATCTTCAAGAACAAACTATCTCCCTTTAACTGATTGGAAGATCTTATATTGATGGAATGTGATAGAATTTTTTTATCCTTCAATTTTTTAAATTATCAATAATCAATGCATGATCTTAGGCTATCATCCAAATTCAAAGTGAAAAACACTAAAACCCCCTAAAACAACATACTATAGGCTAGATGAAACCCATCAATAATAGACAATCGATCTAAATCCATAATTTAAGAAAATCAGAGGTTTTTTTCCTATAAGTATCCTTTAAAATAAAAAAAACCCTTCATTTTAACTCTAACCTAAACTATACGTCACATCATAGGGGTAACACTATAACATATTGAGAAAAATTTCAAGGAACTCCTCCACAACTCAAACAACACTATCACGTGAACCAATTTTGACTCTAACATCAACTCTTCTAGAAAATAATCTAGGGGTTCCATATTTCTATGACCCATATGATGAACCAACTCAATAACAAATATCACACACTCACCTTCCATATTCAAGAAACAACCATCTTCTAAAATAAATCAAAAATAGCATTCTTAAAATATAACTAATCTATGATAAGAATGATTTTGTATAATTTTATATATAGTAATAATAAATCCCCAAAAAATTGATATCTTCTCATCATCAGAACAAATTTCAAATTATCCCCAAGAAAACATGACTAACCCCCATTATGTGAAGTCAACATAAAGGAACAGGGATATTCTATAACTTATGTCATATATCTTGGACTAACCTATGAACTATAAGTGAGTATTAATATCTTTAGTCAAAAAATCATAGGCTAAGGTATAGGATGGAAAATGGTACCTTAAGGGATCTATATCCCCCTCAGAATAGAAATATAGAAGGCATATAACTGACTATTCCTTGATCCTCTAACTCATTTCACCTAATGATGACTACCTCCTTGACTACACTCATCTATATGTCACTGAGGATGAAAAAAATCATAGGTTTTTCCTCAAACTTCCCTCACCATATTTCTAATTACCCTAATCTTGTCGAAACTTTTTTTGGTGATAAGACCTTGGAGGAAACTAAAACTAATGTTATATGGAAAACTGGCTAGCTGCCCCAGGATTTTTATTTAGAATAGTTTCGCATCAGAATTTTCAATGGACATGGCCTCTGTAATTAAGACATGTTATACCTAAAAACTCAATAAATTCAAGAGAACCACCAACTATAGATCGGTGAGATAAGTATAATATAGACCAACATTCCATTAGTTAAAACCATGATATCGTAGATTTATGAAAACCTTTATCTACAAATTTATTACTCAGAAGATTCTAATGACTTCTCTCTTGAGATAAATTGAACCTTACATGAAAATTCTCCACCACATCTTCTTTATCTAACACCTAAATATACATGTGAAGAAAAAAATGGGGTACACCAGTACTAGATCATAAGATATAATATCACCTTGAAATACGACACCATATCCTCTTTGTATATTAGAAGAACATGAGTAATAAATAAGATTCTTAAATTGGACAATGATCTCTTGTGTGAAAAATATTTTCTACCAGTGATTTAGAAACTATAATCACATAGATTACATTAACATCAAAGATAGAAACTCATTCTGAAATTGATTTGGAATATCATCCCTTGAGACCTTTGACTCCCCAAATTCACCAAGAAATAAAATCCACCACTTACAAGAAACACTACTCAACCGAGTGATAACCAACTTAATCCAATGTCCCTTTTTCACATAGATCACACTGCAAAAAAATCTATAGCTCCTTCATCCACTAATATATCTCATGAATAATGAAATTCCCATATATATCAAAAATTCTTGTACACAGAAACTCTCACAATATCTTCCTATAAGATTCATCTACCTCTATCAATACATCCCTCTTGTGATCGATCAGAGTATCCATCTTCACCTATTCCATCTAAACCTAATGTAGACGACTCCCACCAACCATTTATAGAACCCAAAATAAGAAAACATATAATCCAATATAATGGAATTCATTTAGGATCCCATAATTAGAGACTTTTTAATTTCCATAAAATCTCCCCAATTCAATCACTAGTGTTTTCAATCATATTGAACATACCTTACCTAGTTCTCTTCCCTATAATAATTATCATCTCACTAATAAACTTAAATGAGGAATAGGTCCTTGTATCAGATCAGAGTCCTTCCTCAACACTAATTTCCAATAAAGGACCCATTTAACACATCATAACTAATCTTGAATAACATTATTGCACTACCAAAACCCATGAATTACTCACTACTACCTAGAAAAAAACACTTTACAAACCCATATCCATACCTATGATACCACTTTCTCAAAATCCACCCCAACTGTAACCCCCCCTAGGTTAGTAATGAAAATGAGAGTGGAAAGGAACCCCTCGTATAATAGGTCACATTTTTGTGACAAGCACTGTGGGTGTGAAAACACACTCATGGGAGGAATTAACCTCATAATCCAAGAAATAAAAGAAAAAACCACCAGTAAACTCTATAAAATGAATATAACCAAATCCACAATTCATGTAAATTTCATGCATACACAAAAGTCTCCAAAATAAAATACCAAGTACATGATCCTACAAGAGTGACTCCAGAAACACCAATGGGAACCAAAAACTAGTAATATAAAGGTTGATCCCCAACTTCATTCCACAAATCTAAATAATGGATATATATATATATAGGGTTAAAACTCATGTATACTTTTTAGGATCATCCCTAAAATTTCTCAATAAAGTATAGGAGAACCCAACTATTTCTTTAATGAATAAGTATAGGAACATACTTATCACCTATACCAAGTAAACTACCACCCATTCTCACCAAGGATTACTCAGAAAATACCGAATGAAAGGAAAGTAATTTAGTAACAAAAAAATATAAATAATGTTCCTCATATCCACTTCCCCAATGATATCATCACCCTTCCACCTCTACCACTCATATCTTTTATAATATATCATAAATAACTAAATAACTATAACCTCATGAACAAAATATATCCACAACCATGTATCCACATCCATATACATCATACCACAACCACATACCACATAATTACATATATGTAGGGTAACATAAACATGAAGGGAATCATATTTATTCCCCTTTCCTTCCATATACATACCCCACCTTTTCCACATCCCCATCACAAAATCACAATGACCTCAATCCATTATAGCTTGTTTTTCATAACCTTATTCCATTACTTCCTATATTACATTTAGAAGAGAGAGTAGGGATGGGGGAGTAGTTTTCCACAAGTCTCACCATTGTCCTAGAAATCATCACTATTGCAAAAAATGTTTTTCAGGTTGTTTTTTTAACATCAATTTCCTTGAAAAATTATTTATAGTAATGTTTCAAATGGGTCTTTCATTTTGGTCAAGAATAAACAATGTGATAAAGTGTTTTTATAACAATCATGATAAATTAATAGATACAATTTTTGAAATAGTTTATTTTTTAACTAACATAAAAAATGAATGTCTAAAAAAATAATTAAAATACATATACCTTTCAATACAATAGTGGAACCAGAAATAAAAAACAGCAGCACAAGCATTTAGAAAATAGCATAAGTTAGTAGTAGAATAAAAAAATACAATTACATATTAATATAATTTTAACATTAAAATATAAAATTTAAACTTTAAAATTTATATTAGAAATAAAAAAATACAACCAAACTAATGAAATAATCTATCAATTCTCTTTTTTATTGGTTTATATCTTGTTTAGTATAAGGGTGAGGGTCATCAAAAAGAAAAAAATTAAAAAAAATCAAATAAAATTTATTATCAATATAATTATAATATATATTAAAAGAATTCATATAATAAAATATAATTTTAAGGAATTTTACAATTTTACTGGATGAAAAAATTTCAAACATAAATCTTTGAACATATTATCCACAATACTTTACTCTTATATGATGATGAAAATTCTATTTCAAAATAATTTCTCAATTAAAAATAGCATTTTAATTGATTTCATCCAAAAGGTTGTAATTATAAATGAAAATTCGTTTTTACTTTGAAATATTTGACCTTTTTTCACCTCTTTCCTATTGTGTCAGTTATGTAATCTCATTTTATGTTTGAAAATGATATTTATGAAATGAAATTAAAATTCATTATAATATACAGGTATTCAAATAACCAAACTTTTTTTTTCAGTAGGTTGCTAAAAAAATTTCACAATTCACCATATATTGAGAATAACCAGTAAGTTGTCTTCTCAATTTAACAAAAAAACTCACAACATCTAATGGCCATGAATATAAAAATATATACAATGTTAGTGTTTATTCAGTTAAGATAAATAACACTTTAATAAATACAAGTTCCATACACTTCAAGATAAGGAAGCATCCAACACTTAATTTCACTATTCTAAAATCATTCGGTAATAAATATTGTCATTTCATCATCTTTGATAGTAATTACTATTAATGAAATACATTGTGAGTCCAAAAATCTATATACTAATGTAATATAACATAGAATACAAATTGAATAAATATACCTAATAAAAAATAATCATAATTATTATGTTTCAATAAATTAAAATAACTAGAAGGTGTATGATAATCCACTTTCATAGAAAATAGTTTCATCAGGTGGATAACCAACCAATCTCTAGTCACAATATCTATAGTATATATCTTTAAAATCATCATAATCAGTGCACAACTAATAATGTTGGAATCTATTAGAATCTCATAAACTTCCAACAAAAATGATGAATATCTTGATTACCTATCAAGTCCACAAGAATTAGTATCTGAATTTGTAGAACCATGTACCAGTTTTTTTCTATATAGTATGTCTTTAACTTTAAAGTATTCCTATAAAATATAATTAAAAATATAAATTTTAAAATATATAAAAAATCAACAATAATATGAAATAAATGATATAATATTTACAAGACTCAATGGTAATTTTTCAGGAAAGTCTAAATGGACAAACTAAAGAAATGTGCGACGCTCTGTCCAACAATAGTGCCTCCTCTATAGGAAATGTTACTCTTGTCTATCTATATATAATATCCCATACAGTGACCCTAGTATTATGCATATCTATCTATTTATGATGAATGATATTTCCAATATAATATTTAATCCCATATGAAATAATACTTTATTGGGGATCCTCATCATTTAACTCAAAATAGATGGAAAGATGTAGAGGAGGAGGTGTATGAGTTGGATAAGAATAAGTAAGTAGAAGAGATGTATCAATAGTCTGAGATTAATAAGTGTGATATGTAGGTATAGGTTATAAAGTCCCCACCATAAGTATCTTGGAGTCGATGGTTACTTTATTATATTGGTATAATATAAAAGGAATTTTGTCCCAAAGGATTGAATAGTTTATTAGTCTTTGTAAACTAGATATATACTTTAAATTAACATTTTAATTGAAAACATAAAATACACAAAGTGTTTTATTTTATAATTACATTATTCCCTATAGTTTACTCCTAAATATAAATCAAAAAACACTTATTGGTATCCTAGAAATAATAAATCCTAATAAATGGGTGAGCTCAGAGGCTCAGTAACAGAAAGCATATAGTAGAATCTGTCATGAATAAATACGCATAAAAAATATTTCAATGTAAATAATGGAAACTTGTTCCATTTAATCAATAAACTAGAAATAATATGCAAGAATAAATAATGATCAAATAAATAATCACAAAAGATTGAAACTTATCCATGGATATTCTAAATAATCAAATAATCACAAGGAAGTAAATAAAAGATCTCATAATGAGGGAATTAATAATTTCTAATATCTAAAACATTCAAAAACTTTCATAATATAGTTTAAATATATTGGTAGAAACCCATCTAATTTAGCCCACAAATTTTCCTCAAGATAAATGTGGATGCATCAAGGGGCTACCTATTATCAAGTTCCACCCAACACTTATTAATTATAGGGTATTCCTTATATTTAAGTATTGAAACATAACCAACATAGACATTCATATTTAGAAAACTAACATATTAATTGTTAATACATACCCCAATCAAATAAACATTATAATAAACCATCCCAAGTAATATTGTGAATGGTAATAAAATTATATATCCTCAGTCAAAATAATCATAAAATATCAAAAATAATAATAAATATTATATCAACACAACATATCCTTAATGTATTATAGGTAAAATAAAGGGTTGATGTCATTCATGAATATAAATAATCTGAAATTTTAATTAATAACATTTTTTTAGAAAATAACCATTTCAATTAGAATATATTTTTAATAAAAAAAGTTAAAAAAATATATTCAAAATAATTTTATTTGAAAATAACATTTTAAAACTTGTAAAATAATCTTTAAAACATTTATTGGTTATGAAGAAGGAAATTATTGTTCATGTCATGCACATTGAAATAAAGATTCCTTTCAAATTTTTGGTAAAAGATAAATGGACCTTGTTATGTAAACAAAATTAATATTCCTTTCAAAAAAAATTAAAATGTTAAAATGGGAAAACATTTACTTAACAAATAATTTTTAAAAGATTAGAAATATTTTATAAATCATTTTTAGAAAACATGTATTTTGATAGAAAAGGATTTTGACTGAAGAGAGAAATAAAGTCAGATTTTCTTAAAAACATTTTGTCAATTATTTTGAGTACCAAAGAGTGGAAAATATAATAAATATATTAAAAAGTTTATGAATAACTAGATTATATGAAAATAGATTTAGTTAAAGATATAAATATCAAATAATCCCCCCAAGGGAGACTTAAACAAAAAAAATCCCGAATAATGATGAGATTGTGAAATAAACCCTTACCACTTTGGTAACATATGAATCGTAAGACCCATAAAAGAAATAATAAAAAAAATTAAACTTTAAATACCATGAAGATAAGTAGATTAATTATATAAAATATCATATGGGTAGTATATACACCAAAAAATGAATAACTTTAGAATATGGTGTATATATCATGGAAGTAAAAGTGAGACGCGAAACCCTTGCATCAAGTTATACTTCCTTAATATGTGTCAAAACATCATGTAAAATAAATATAGGTATATTATAAATCTAGTGAAGAACCATAATCACATATATAATACCATATATTATCCTCCTATTACATATTACCACCCATTCGTTAATAATATTTCATTATTTTCATTGTTTTAGGAGTTAATTACCATGTTTTCTCATGCTTGTTTTGTCATGAATATTCCAATTATTACACATAGAATATATTTAAATCATCACTAAAATGGTATTAATTTTATAAATATAATTTTTCTCCTTAGAAAAATCCTTATAACCATTCTTTAAAATTGGACATATAAAATTAATCACATCGCATCGTGGAGACGGTAGGTCATACGTATGCACGAGTGATGATATCATTCAAATAAAGGGTGATAGGGTAAGGAATTGTATGATATACTAATTATAAAAAAATTATAACTTGTCATATATATAACTTGTATTTATTAAATTTATCCTCATTACTTTCCATGTAGATCTTAACTAAAAAATGAATCACATCATTTTATGAGGCGGTAATTATTCATACACACGAGCGATGTTATTGTATTTTAAATGGAATAAAAAAAAGAATTTATATGTGATATTATAACTTTCAGATTATAATTTTATCATAAATATTAAATATATGTATATATATATTAAAATCATCATTATTTCCAATTGTGAGAAGTGTTGATGGAAAACAAGTTACATTAGTTCGTGACGCGATAACCCGCCAACACATAAATAATGATTTTATTTCCCATTTTATGTAAGTATAGATAGATAAATATTATGAAATTAACATAATAACATATAATTATATGGTAGAAACTATTTTTATTGTATTTTTAGTGTTAAATCATGATTTATGTTTATAAAATAAGAAAGAAAAAGAATGATCTTAGTGAAGACAATTACTTTCTCTTAGAGAAACCTCCTTTGGATCGCTTCTTAAGGACACTAGGGTTGGTTTTTTTTGGAAAACCATAGGATATAAAATGTGTAAAAAAATTGGAGAGTTTTATTGATCCAAATGGGATGATATGTGTGAATAAGTGAGGGAGTGAGTGCCATTTTATAATCTTGGAGGAGTGAATTTTTTGTAAATACTCTAATCTATTCAATAATGGGAATAAAATCTCTCCCCAAGTGGATCAAGAATTGATTATTAATGGATGGAGGGATTATATGTTTTATACATGCCTCAAATAGACACAAAACACATGTTTTAAATATTTAGTTCCTTAAATTCTACGTTTCCTTTTATAATTTTAGTATTTCACTAAGGTAACAAGTCTTTTTAACCAAGGTAATTTATACTTTAAGATTAAAATAAAATGAGTCCTACTGGATAATTTATACCCAACTATTAAAAATATTAAATCCAATTTATCAAATAAAAAACCTATGTGTTTTGAAAATTAATTTTAACATGAGCGTATCTAAAGTGAAAAAACACTACTTTAACCATAACCACAGTAACAATTTTCTTATTATTTAGGGGTCAATATAGTCACAATAAAAGAAAATGGATCCATTAATAGACCAAATATTATATTTTTAAAATTTTAAAAATCACTTTTCAGATTATAGTATTTTTAACAAAATTAAATCATTTAATAAAATATCATTTATTATAAAATATCATTAATTTCAATTTCTAAATTATTCATTTAATTTGAATAAAAAAACTGAAAAGAACATTAAAGAACTTTATTATATTTTTACCCCTATATAACATGATATATATATCTAAAAAATTAATATATCACAATAATTCATTCAATTTATTTTACTTTTAATATTTTTAGTACCATTTAATTTATTTTTCTATTAACTAAATAATTAATTTTTTGGTGTTTCATAAGAATTTAAAGTAATTATATAATTAATAAAAATTAAAAATAAAATAAAATCATGAAAATAAATTTTTTGTTACTAAAATGAATATAAATATTAATTAAAATCTTTCTTTTGTCCCTATGTGAACAAATAATTGAAATTTAAAAGCAAGAGGGTGACATTTTGTCCTTTACTTAAATTGTTATATAAGTCACATTTTTGGAACAGTGTCCAAAAAACTAATAAAAATAAAGCCTAATGTTATAAGGGACAAAATATAGCATAGTGATAGGAATTTTATAAGTTTTTGGGTTATTTTAACCATTATATTTTTAATTTAACCACTTGGTAAACCCTTTTTTACCACAATTGTTGTAATTAATTTATACTATTTTCACTATTAATTATGGTCAAAAAAATAATTTTACTTTTATTAAAAAAATATAAATTTTATTTAATACAAATATGGAATCCATTTTTTTAATTTATTTTGTAAAATTTTTAGAATTCAATTTAAAATTAAACCCACAGGCATGATAAAAAATTGTTTTTCCAAAGAAAAATATTCAAAAGTTAAAAAAAATTTATATCATAATTCAATATAAAATTGATTCCAATGACTTAAATTAGTAAACTTTTAATACTATTTTACTAACTTTACTTTAAATTAAATTTTAAAAATTATTTAACTTTGTAAATAATTTAAATAAAAATGTGGTTTTTCATGAAAATATGTATTTTTCACTATTCATCAAAAAAATTTAATTTTTTCCAAAAAATATAAATAATTCACCTAAAGATATTTCTATCATGTATATTTAAAAAATGAAGATTATTTTTTCAAATAAAATCTAATATTTGTAAAAATTGTATTTAAATTATATGTGCAAAATGTGACTAAATCATCTTTTAGAAAAATATAGTTTATCATAAAGAATTTCATTTTCTTTCAAATTATTCTTATTTTATTTATAATAAATATATATCCATTGATTTTTTTATACATGTGTAAACCGTATACTTTTCATAATTTACTTATTACTATTTATACCTGCCAACTTAAAAACGAGGTTATAATGATTATGTTTAAATAAAAATATTTCAATAGAGTATTGTGTTTCATTCAAACCTAGAGTTGCATGTATCGAAAGCTATCAAATAGAATTAATTTATTTAAAAAGAAATATATAATAAAATATTGGGTTTTAAATTCTTCTATAATCTTTATTTTTCATTTCATATACACTACCAAATAAGATATTCCACTTTTAAAATCATGGGGTGTCACATTCTACCACTTAAATAAATTGTGTCCTTGCAATTTAATATTGATGTTGGTAATAAAGGGTTTGAAATGTGAAAATAAATTTCAAAAAACCAAATATTGAGAATATTTAATAAAATATCCTCTTGAGAAAGATAAATGAAATTATGAAGGTTATCTGGAATAATCAAATAATTATCTCTCCAAGTAGGAGAGTATAAGTGGGAAGTGAAGATATGTACATGGAAGAAAAGCTTAAGTAATTATATAGAGTGATAGTGATAATTGATAACAAGAATGTTGGTTATCTATTGAAGTTTAAATAACAATAAACCATAAATATTTAATGGGTTAAATGACCACCAATTCAACATAATTTAAGGTATTAGGATAACATTTTTTTCAATATACTTTTCTTAGTGTTGAGGAATTATTATTTGTCTATGAATATAAGGAAATATACTTACTTGAAATATTTATATTTCATAAGAAAAATTTCACCCTTTGGTTATTATTCAATCAATTCCAAATTTATATCTTACTCCAAGAAATGAATATCCAAAAATGATTTTTTTTACATAAAGCACAAAAATTAACATTTAATGGGTTGTAAGATCCATAATTGAGTTAAACGATATTCCTCTTATATTTAAAAACACAAAATGGTTAGAAAAAAAATTTCCATTAACACAAAAATTTTAGCTTAATGAATTTCATAAATAGTTAACCTTAAGGCTCTTCTAAAATATGTTTGACCAAATTTAGAATAAAGGTCATGAAATCAACATTCTATTACCCAGAACATATAACGAGGCTATTAATGTCACATTCCAAATATATTAATATGTTAGCCACCATAAAACCTTGATTAAAACATTAATTCTTCTAAAAATTAATTCTTATGTCACTGAATATATTCCATAAATCTAAACATGTAGTAAACTCCAACAATGATAACAAAAAGAATCAAATCACTAACCAATTTCAGGGTCACCAATATTATCCCATAAACATCTCTTTATCATTATTATCTCAACATTAATCACATGTTAATTCTTATCTTCCCTCAATCCTATGTTTTATAAAAAATATCAACTTTCCACTTAATAAATTTGCCTTGTCATTAATATCATTCAACATATGCTCTAAAATCCTTAAAGAAAAAGTATTTTATTACAATCCTTAAACATTTTATAATTTCTATAACCATAATTTAATTGAAAAAATACTCCTATAAAATAATTATTGAATCCAAATACAAGAAAATTAATTATTCCAAATCTTATGTGGTAATAGTACAAGCTTTACCATGATCTCTTAGATTCTTTAGAGGTTTATTCCTTCAATTCTTGGGGAATTAAATTATGTAGTGCCCCATCTACTTAGAGTTAAATCATCTAACATTGTAAATTTATTTCTTTCCCTTTCAATTACAAGCATGATGTTCTTTCTCTCCACTCTCTTAGAAAACACTTTTTCCCTTCATGAAAGTACTATGGTGTTTCTTTACAAAATTATCACATGTGGGAAAACCCTTCTTTCCCTTCTTCCCCTTATCTATTTTTTTATCTATCATCATCTTCTTCTATTACTTCCCTTAGAAGACATAATACTTAGAGAATTATTTCTTAGTTTTGATATCACATGATTTTATTCCCTCATATGATGAGAATTATTGGGAGACTACATCCCTTAGAAATATTGGCTTAATTCCATCATAGAAATGATAATTTTTACTCCTAGGATTAAATGAATTGATATTGTTCCCATTACTTCCATTAGATCCCACTTTTAAACAATGAAACACACTAGATTTTATAATAACATTATGTATTGTAATGTATAATACCTAATCAAGTAAAAAACATAAAAAATAAAAAAAATAAAATTATGCATGGATAATCTCATAATCATAAACATGGTTTCTTTGGGAATGTTTCCAAATCATAAAAATATTTTCAAATCCATTATAATGTTTTATAAATAAAATATTAATTAACCTAAGAATAACCAACAGGAGTTTCAAAACATGTGTGTAAAAATTATGGTTTTCTTGTACCAAGTAATGCTCGAGACAATATTGATGCACCTTTTGTGGGGGTTTTACCCCCAGGTACATATTTACTAGAAATACACCCACTTATAGTTTCCAAATAGGGATATATTTCTAATAAAAAAACACATAATCTCCATATTAACGAAACATAAGGATGTTATTCTATACATATCTTCATTTTCTATTATAGGTTTGTGTTCCCTAATATGTTTTTTACAAATCTAGTTCCCATGGTTCCTATAAAAATTACACTAATACCAACTTTAAAGACCCATACCTCAGTAGGCTGGAGTTGGTGGTTACATTATTACATTGGAATAAGATGTAAGGAATAATATACTGAAAGAATAAATAGTTTATTAGTCTTGGTAAACCAGATACATAATTAAAATACACATTTCAATTGAAAAAATAAAATACAAAATGTATTTTCTTTGATAATTCTATTATTCCTCACAGCTTATCCTTGCATATCAATCCCAAAACACTTCCTAGTATCATGGGGAAAATAAAACATAAGAAATTTGTGAGATCAGATGCTTGTTCAGGGTATGTATATAGTGGAATCTATCATGAATAAATAATAATAATCAATATGGTAAGGTAAATAACTAAAAAACTTTTCATTTAATCAATAAGCTAATCAAAATATTCCATAACTAAATGATGATCAAATAAATCTATATAAATAATCACATAAGATTTAAACTAATCCATGGATAATCTAACTAATCAAATAATCACATGGAAATCAATAAATGATCTCATAATTAGGTAATTCATAATTCCATACAACTTAAATAGTAAAGACCTTTCATGAGAAAGATTAAATATGTGGGTAGAAACCCACCTAATTTGGCCAACATATTAGTCTCATGAGACCTATTGATGCATCAAGGGGCTATCTATAATCAGGCCTCACCCATCGCTTACTAAGTACAATTAATTACTCAAATTAAAGGAATGAAACATTATCAATAAAAACATTATTATTTAGAAAACTAACATAAACTATCCAAAGTAATGTGGTGAATGGTAATAAAATTATACATCCTTAGTCAAACTGATAATAAACCATTAAATGAAATAATAATAATAATATAAATACAACATATCTATAGTAGATCATAAGTACAACAAATTTTTGACATCATTGATCAATATAAATACTATGAAAATTTCATTAAAACATTTTTAAGGAAAATAACCATTTCAAATTGAAAATATGTTTTTTAAAAAAAGACCACAAAATATATAGAAATAATTTTCATTAAAAAAACCTTTTAAATAATATTTAATACATTTAGTGATCATTAAATTGTAAAATTATATTCATTTAATACACATTAATAAAATAACATACTAAATTGGTAGTATATACAAAAAACAAAGGAATAAGTTATTAATATGGCATTTGTCTCATGAATGTAAAAGTGAGATGAGAAACCCTTACATTAGGGTTTACTTCCTCCATATGGATATGAACCTCATATATAATAAATATAGATTTATAATATAATATATATATATATATATTATAAAACCATAAAAAATATAATACCATATATGATCCTCTTATAACATTTTACCACCCATTTGTTAAAAATATTTCATTGTTTTCATTGTTTCAGGTGCTAATGTCCTTGTTTACCCATGCGTGTTTTGTCATGATTTTTTTAGTTCTTGTAAGTAGGAAATATTTACATCATAAAATTAATTATATTAAAATTATAAATATCATTTTTTTCATTATAAACATCTTTATAATCAATCTTCAAAATTGGACATAGAAAAATGATTCACAATGCTTTGCAGATACGGTAGGTCGAACGTACGCATGAGCGATGATGTCATTCACAAAAAGGGTGAAAGGGAATGTAATTGTATAATATTTTAATTATAAAAATTTTATATAATGTCATATATATCCCTTATATTCATTAAAATTTTTTATTACTATACATAAAAATCATAACTAAAAAATTAATCACATCACTTCGCAAGGCGGTAGTCAGTCGTCTACATGAGAGATGTTATCATACTTTAAAAATAATTTAAATTAAGAATTTAAAAGTGACATTATAACTATATGAGTATAATTATATCATAAATATTATATATCTACATTTAATACATCATTATATCCAATTGTTGTTAGTGTTCATGGGAAAAAAGTTACATTAGTAGACGAGGTGATAGTACTTCATACACATAATTGATGATTTTGTTTCCCATTTTATGGAAGTATAGATTGATAAATATTATTATATAAACATAATAACATATTATTATATGGGAGATACTTTTTTATTTTATTTTATATGTTAATACATAAATTATGGTAATTAAAGAATAAATAAAAAAATGATCTTAGTAAGGATAATTACCTTATCTTAGAGAAACATCTTTTGGATCTATTCTTAAGAACCCACGGGTTTGTATTTTGGGAACAATAGATGCTATATAAAGTGGATAAAGATTTTGGGGAGATTATGGTAGGTTGTTTTCATGGAAAATGGCTTGCGATGTGTGAATAAGTGAGGGGGTGAGTTTCCTTTTATAATTGAGGAGGAGTGAAATTTTTGTAAATACCCAAAACTATTCAATAATGGGAAGTCACTCTCACCCCAAGTGGCTAAAAAATTATTATTTAAGGTTTTTAAGGATTATATGGTCAGGAAACACCTCCACCACATAAAAAACAAGATTTTAAACACTTTTCCCTTAACTTCTATGTTTTCTTACTTTTACCATTTTAGTTTTTCACTACGGTAACAAGTATTTTTAACCCTGGTAATTTATACATGAAGCATAAAATAAAATTATCCTTATTAGAAAATTTTTATTCACTATTTTTAAATATGAAATCCAAATTATCAAATAAAAATCCTATGTTTGTTTAAAATTAATTTTTAACACAAGTATATGTAACGTACAAAAATGCTGTTATAAACTTAACGGTGGTAATAAAGTTTTTACTCTTTAGGGGTCAATATATTCATAATAAAATAACACGTGGTATATTAATATACCATATTTTATATTTTTAAACATCTAAAAATCACTTAGAAGAATATTTTATTTCTATTAATTTTAAATCATTTCATAAAATATCATTTATTATAAAATAACATTAATGTCAATTTTTATGTTGTTCATTTAATTTGAATTTTAAAAAAAATAACAATGAGATGATGTAATTTTAATATTTTTGGTTCACTCATTAATAAAATTATATATGTATCTAAAAAATTAATATAACATAATAATTCAATAAAATTATTTTACTTTTAATATTTTTACTATCATTAATTTTATTTTTATATTAACTAAATAATTATTGTGTTTTCATTTCTTAAATAGATAAATTGATTATATGATTAATAAAAACTGAAAATAAATTACCCTCATATATTTAATTTCATTATTTCACTACGTGAACACATAAATGAAATTTAAAATCAAGAGGGAAATATTTTTTCTTTTTCATTACTAAAATTATTATATTACTCACTATCATGGAAATGTGTCCCCAAAACAAATAAAAAACGAGCCTTAGGTGATAAGGGTTGAAATATGTTAGTAAATTTGAATTTTATAAGTGTTTATTTCATTTTAACCCCAATCATTTTATTCTAATCCCCCGGAAAACCCATTTTTAGCTTAACCATGGTAATTAATTTTTAATGTTACCACAATTAATTATGGTCCAAAAATTAAGTTAACCCCATTATAAAATATAATTTATTCTTATTCCAAATATATAATCCATTTTTATAAATTCAATTCATAGAATTTTCATAATTTAGTTTAAAATTAAACCTCAGGTGCATCAAATAAGTAGTTTTCCCAATGAATTACATTAAAATGTTTCAAAAGTTTTTATATCAATATTCAATATGAAATTGATTCCAATAACCTAAATTATTTAATTTGTAATATATACTAACTAATTTTAATTTAAAAATAATTTAAAATATTATTTAAATTTTTTAAATAATTTAAAAGAAATGGGAGTTATCAATAAAAATTAGTACCTTTCAATATTCAACACAAAATTATTATTTTCGAAAAATTATCAAAAATAAATCCAAAGTTATTTTTGAAATGTAGATTTAAAAAATAAAGTTTATTTTTTCAAATAAATTTTCTAAAAATTTAAAAAACAAACTTTAAAATTATGTGTGCAAAATGTGGATAAACATACTTTTAAAAAAATACAGTTTTTCAGAAAATATTTATTTTTCTTTCGAATGATTATTATTTTATTTATAA
The DNA here is from genome assembly GCA_963277665.1 of Viscum album. Classification (NCBI taxonomy): domain Eukaryota; kingdom Viridiplantae; phylum Streptophyta; class Magnoliopsida; order Santalales; family Viscaceae; genus Viscum; species Viscum album. The sequence goes on along the minus strand of OY728127.1, from coordinate 288,057,471 downwards.
TCAATTGATTTACATTGAATTTACTTTATACATGTTTAAACTATAAAATTTTAATAATTTATTAACTATAATTCATACCCTCCAACCTAAAAACTCAGTTATAATGGTCCTATATAAATAATAATATTTTAATAGAGTATAATGTTTCATCCAAACCTAGTGTGAATTGAAAACTATTGAAGAGATTTAATTTATTTAAAAAATATAAATAAAATTGTCTGAAGGTATTAAATTGTCTTCTAATGTTGAATATTCATTTCATATTAGCTATCGAATGTGATGTTACTCTTTTAAAATCATGAGGTGTTACATAGGTGTAGTGGGATCTGTAGCCTAAAACTATTTTTTCATGTTTGTAAACATTGACTATACTGAATCTCTGGTCATGTCTGGAATCATCTCACCCATATCCTAAACTTTATCTTTTAAAGCTTCTATTTTCCTTTTATATACATCCTTAATTAAAGAATCACCAGAGTGACAAAACACTTTTCTATCAATACATCTATTGTGTACCCTCATACGCAACATGGGTCTTGGGATTTCCCTATATAGTAGATAAATATCCTTATAACACTCAAGTTTGATATTCCCCTATGTGATTTTCTATTTAAGGGATTCCTATACCAAATATTTGAAAAATTACTTAGTGAATCATGATATATAAATATTTTAGTGAACATAAATAACATAAAAAATTAAATAAATTCTTACAATCCTCTTAGTTATAACCCTCAAATATTATAAAAGATATTATCACTTTTTTCCATTTTAATACTCTTCTATTTTTCATGTCTATCTAGAGTGAAAGGCAAGTCAACCTCTATGGAGCTTGAATATTCTGTTGTCATGTTTTGAAATTTTCCATCCATAATCTCTTCTTATAAAAACGTATGCCATATATAAGTTAAGGTTTTAGGAAATACATTTTTTACTGGGTATCCTAATGATATCTCCTCATTTACTATAAATTAAAAATATATAATCATTAATATGATCATCAATATAAGAAAAAATTATAAAATATGACATTTCACTTTCCAAAATTGATTCTAGTTGTCTACTCTCTATATAACGCTTTCATGTATCTTTATATAGATACGATATATATCACATGTTTATTTATTTTTTATTTCCAAAAAAATATCTTATGTGAGGGTTGGTTTAAAATCCCTCTATCTCCTAATTTCTAATGATAAAAATATCTTCTTGAATCCTCTACTATAAGGTATATCATATGACATCTGATAATAATGGAAAAACCCATATTACTAAAAACATTTCATGATAAGTAAAATAATAAAAAATTATCATACAAAAATTTCCTTACATAATTTAGATAATGTCACTTTGTTGAAACTTCTTCAATCATAGGTCAATATAATAACTTTGTATTGATATTTCACTATAAAAAATTCTTAAATTGTTTTTAATTTGTACCCCTAGGAATATAATTATCCTCAAAATCAACTTCTATCCTCTAGTCCAAGCTATGGGTAATTTATTATTTTGTTAGACATGTGTTTCCAATTTTATTAACCCTGGAAGTATTCTCTAGCCCTATTAAAGTATATGGATCCTGTATAGAATGATGAGGGGGATCATTTTCATAAGTATGTGTACAGTCCTACCCAGATGCTCGAGGTGACATTGATGTTCAATATAACATTATGATATAAATAAAAGTAAAAAATCAAAGTAACAAACAATTAGTACACAAATATAAAAATAAAACCATTACACATAAAATTAAATGAAAATTTAAAAATGATTCAATAAAAAAACTAAACACTTTTTTATTGATATTTTATTATAGTAGTTAACTAAATTTTTAAAAATATTAATGAGAGATAAAATTACATAAACCAAGGAAACAAATCCAACTATTATATAAAATTTAAATAAAAATTTTAAAATAATACAACAAAAAAACAACAATTAAATAACATTATTTTTCATTTTCATTATAGAATTTAACAAAAATGTTAAAAGAATACTGATAATATTCTTTATATTCCTTGATAGTAGTTAACAATATTATAATAATATGGGAAAAAATTATGGAACATAAAATTATTAAAACACGAAAAACAAATCTTAAGTTAAAATTAATTATATTCAAATAGTTATAACTAAAGGGGAATAAATGAAAAATAATACCGACAAAACTAAACTAATATAAAAAAAATAATTCTAGTTAAACATTGTGTTTTAAGAAAAAAAAATATCTAAAATTTTATAAATTTAAAAAAATTAAACAAGAAAAATATATTTGTTACCTATAATGTTAGTAAATTACTAAAGGGTTATTTTCCCATATTAATTCCTCAAGATCATTTCATATGAAAAAAACTATGTATATGTCATGGTTATAAATATTATTTATTGAAAAATCCATTGAAGTAGGGATATCATATAAATCATTGTAATCTTAATTTATTTCATCACCAATATACTATTTTTTTCCTTGAAAATGTTAGAACACTATATTTTATGGATCAAAAACATAGATAAAAAAAATTCATGTGTTTTATAGATAAAAGGATATGTTGTGTATTATATTCTATTTAGATTAATTAGTTCCATTCGGAATCCATCATGGCCAGCATTTTTTTACCAAAAAACCATTTACAGTTAAATACTGGAACTCAAAATTTAATGTAATCAACCACTCATATTTCCTCAATGACACTATAATATGTACTTGATGTAGAGATTCGGTTTTTTGTCTTTGGAACTTGAAAGATTCATTCCCTATACCAGCACCAATACACTATTATTATGAACTACACTTGTGTTGTCCAGATCTTTCATAGGAAATGTATAGTCATTAATGTAATATGCAGACCATGTTATCAAATTTAAACTTTAGTCACCCGCTAAAAATCTCAATGTTTTCGATGCATCTGATCTACTATGCACTGTCTTTTTAAATCATGGAAAAAAGTTTCAGTATGCTCATTCAAAAACTACATATCTTTATTTATCTGATAACATTTCTTTAACACATTAATATGAAATGTTATGTATGTATGAGAAGAATCTATTTTATTAAAAATGTAAAAATGTACCATATTTATCTATTCACCTATTACTAATTTTACTTTCATGCTAAAGATCCCCTTTCCACCATAATTTGCACCATTATGGTGTGATATAGGAAAACCAATGTGCTCCACTTGAGGAAAGTAACTTCTAAAAAACTCTATAACCTCATTAGGAATATATTTATCAATAATGGAGGATTCAAGTCAATATGGATTCTTAACATATCCATTTAATACATTACCATATCTTTCAAAAGGATACATCCAATATAGATATATTGGTCCATAAATCTTTATTTCTTGAAGCAAATTAACCATTAAATTCCCCATAATAATATAAAACTATAGAGCAAAATAAATTTCTAGTAGCCAAATTATAGAAGCCACATCATTCTATAAATTTCTCAGTGAATGTAGACCAATCATTTTTCTAAAAATTGAATTGAAAAAATAAAAAACCTTCATAATATTCATCATAACATGGATTGGAAATATTCAATGCAATACAATAGATAGTATTTTTAGCAATGTGACATGACATTCATGATATTTTATACTTTTCAACTTAAAATATTTTAGTGGGGCAGAATTTTTATATTTAAAGAATAACCACGCGGCAATTTGACACCATAGAGATACTAAAAATAATAATTTTCTCCCTATTAGATAATGTATTACAACATAGAGGCAGGTATGTTCATTTTCCATCATAACTGGGTGCTACCTCCAAATGTATTCCCAATGAGAGTAATTCCAATATTGAATTCAACCCATCCTTAGTATTTCTTTTAATATCTAACAATGTTCCAATTAAATTGTAAAAAATATTCTTTTTTAGAATCATGAAACCGATGTTATGTTTAACCTCATGATATCTATAATATGGAAGCCCAAAAAATATTTATAATTTCTTCCAAATATTTTTATCAATACTAGATTTTCATGTCTTTTTGAATGTAACATCAATGTTTTTCACCCTCTCAAAATATTGATTAGGGTAAAATATTTTTGGAGAAATATAAAATTATTCTAATCCATTAAATTCCTTTTTTAATATTTTATAAGAGTTATACAAAGTAAAAAAAACCTTCCTTGACCCATGTGTAATATATTTCTCCTAAGTCACATTTGATAATATAAGGTTTTTTGTTTATATATTGGAAAATATTTAATCCACTTATCACTATATCTATAAAAATATCTATAAGTTAATAAGTTATTTATAGTGAATATAATCATTAAATGTAGTTTAAAATGTTCCTTTTTTATAATAATAATACACTTTAATACCTTTATCTCAAAAAATATTAAAATCATCAATTAATAGTGGAAAGAAAACATCTATATCGTTTCTAGGATGTTTGAAATCAATAAACTCAAAATGATATCTTTTCACTTCATAAAAAATCATGAGATAAATTGTAAATTACCAATAAAATAGTCCATGAAATAATTTTACTTATAAAACTTTAATATTAATTCATTTAATATATTCAATGTCTAAGTCTGAGATTACTAACTTCATTTTTTATTATAGTAAACAGTTGATTAATTTTCTTCCACTGTGGACAATGAGCTGGATGACAAAATTTTCCATCACATATTCACTCATATACATTCCATATTAACCATTTAACATTATTCAAGTTTAGAAATAAATGTTTCAAACAAGTAATTATAATAAGATACCAAATTTCCTTGGCAGGATTTTCTTTAACTGCTAAACTAGCATGTGATTTTTCTTTCAACATATACTATGATGTCCCTTATTTAGGAAACTCCGATAGAAATTTTTATTCATTATTACATATAACATAGTCATTTTGGAAGGAATGTATCTTCTTATACCCCAAAAACATCAGGGATAATATTTTTTGCATTAAAATGTGAATATGGAAGACCATTATCTTTAGGAAGAATGTATTTCAACTACAATAGAAACTTTGTTAACACTATTGTCACTCCATCCATTTTTGACCTTAAAGTTAATAAATCTTAACACCATTGATAAAACTATAAATTAAAAACATACTAGATACAATGGTTTTTTATAGTCACCAACTAGAGGATCAATTTTCAACTCTCTCCCAATTTCCTCTACTTTAATATCATTAATCCTTTCAATTTGGTTAGACATATCATATTTAAAATAATCGTCATTAATATATCTGGAATTCGTCCCATTTTCAACATGAAAAATCCATGGGATGTAAATTGGATTTAAACCATAAAAAAATAAATGATATTTAATTTCTATTCTTTTTAACTTCTTCATATTTAAACATTTCAATCATGGGTATAATAATTGGTCATTTATTGAAATATTTCATTTAGAAAATTCCAAGAAAAAGCATCAACAACTTTACCATATTCATCACTTAATCATAGAGAAATAATATAACTTCAAATCATTATTATCTATAAAAAATATCAATAATTGAAATTAAGTTATTATATTTTGAAATTTAAATTCAAAATTACTTTTATAAATAATAATAAAATATTTAAAAAATAAAATAAATATTACATATTTAATAAACAAAATTATAACTTTGAACATATTTAGTTTTCATTCTATCATAAAAACATAAAATAGGTATTGTAAAATTAGCATGATCATCTAAATATACATTATAAATACTCTATATCCAATCTCTATAATCAATGAAACCTTTAAAACACCCATTCACAATTAAGGAAAAAAAACATAACATAGACACACATTGATCATTAAACTAACATTATTTATAAAAAAAATCATTAAATAATCATTTAATCAAACTTTAATATAGAATAAAATCATTCATCAATTAAAAAATACCTTATATGTGTGAATAATCAGAACTGAAAATATAAATAGAAAATAAAAGGAGGCATGAATTGAAAATTAGAACTGAAAATAAAAATGAAAATAATTTGGATACATATAAAAAAAACAAAAAATTCAAACAAAAAATTGATATCAAAAGGGGGTGATTGAGAATGTGACAACAATGGGAAGAAGGTGTAGAGAGAGTTAAAGTAGTATTAGATGTTGGGTGTTGGTGAATGGTAGTTGAGGATTCCAACTGAAAGAGATTTAAGGACACCAGATCAAATAATGGAGAGATTTGTGTCCATATAATAAAAAAATGGTTTAGGTTTCATCATGTGAGACAAAACCAAATATTATTGAATAATGGAACCAAAATGAATCATACAAATTTTTTATTAAATTTTCAATTTTTTTCACAGTTATTATTTAATAACCAACGTGGAAAAGATATGTGTTTTATTTATAACATATTTATATTTTATAACTGATTCGAAAAGTAAATTATAACATCGGTTATAGATAATTGACATGAAAAATGTGTTTACTTAAATGAATTTTTTACTACTACATGGAAAATAACATGAAAAATAAAAGGGATATATAATAAACCACCCCAAGAATAACGTAAGGGTCAACTCTAAAATAAACCAAATTTTTATAGCTACCTTTAGTAGTCACTTAATCACCACCACCACACACCATCAACTGTTGATACAACCAAACACATGGATACTATATAATAGTCGTACAAAAAATATATTTTATTATTTTATTGAATCATTAACACTTCCTATAATTATTAATAACACCTTTTTATATCAAATAATCCATATTAAATTATAAGCCATTCATTATTCATTTTTTAGTCATTTTAATTTCTCATCAACCATCCTTATTTATGTTATTTCATTAACCACCCATTATATACCAATTTATCCATCATTCATTTTTAATTTGAATTTTTTCCACTACATTCCATATTATTGGGAAACAATGACACAACTGCATACACATCCACACAATCCCAACCAACAACCACCAAAATAATTTCACCACTACTATAAAAATATCTCCAATCCATTCCACATCAACCAATCCCAACCACTATTGAAACAACAACATACCACTTCACAAAATTCAACCACGTAAATATTAACAAGAAAAATATATTATAAACAATATCATTAACATTAGAAAACAACTTCTAAAAAACCAAATAAATTCATATTTCAATCTTACTTAACATTTTTTTTATACAATATCTACATTAATTTATATATTTACATGTAACGTCTCGGCCCGGGGTCCACTTAACCAATTACCCAAGATAATGGGACACATGGCCTCAAGAACACCTCCTTGTATGCTATGGGCTACCGATTAGCATTGAGAGTGTAAAGGTGGTACAGTGGGGAGACTATACCTACATATCATAGTTGAAAAGAAGATACAATCAGATACAATCAAAAGTAGTGGAAACATATATAAATAGATATAATCAATGAAGAGTAGAATTGTAGACAGATAACTAAAAAATTATGCAATATAAGATAATAAACTAAAAAGCTGATAATAATATAAAACATCATCTATGTAATTGTCTAATACATGGACTCATGGAATGATGTAATACCAAAAAACTTGCAGATATAGGCATGTTATACAATAATACAATAATATAAAAAGAAAAAAAAAAGATCCTCCATAAGATTCCTAAGCCTATGAATGATCCTCTTCTCTTAAGCTCCAACTAAAGTTAAATAATGTCAAAGACTAGTAGCACAGAGCTTTCCCTTATCAGTACTTATATATAGATAATATTCTCGGTTACCAAAGCCATCCTGAGTAGGGTGTGAGATAAAAATCTCAGTAACCACCACCAACAGTGTTTATGTGTAATCCAAGTAGTGTTTATAACTAAACAGTATGAAATTATAACAGAATAATTAATGTGATGCTGAAATAAATAACTAGGTTGCTTAGGTTCTTAAGGGACACCAAACAGCTCTACATACTTCAGTTCATTACTAGAAGGAATGTCTGAACACTCTGTATATATATTGTAATAATATATATATAGTATAATATTATGTATTGCATCCAATAATATAGACCATGTTCCTATAGATGTAGGTGTCTATATACATTGAATACTAGTTTCTGGCTAGACCGGGGCGTAACTCGGACATCCATGACCAGTCTAACAAGCCTATAAGAACATGAAATGGGTTACATTCCCTATATCCTAATAAAGTGAGATATTCCATTCAGCAACACTCAAGATGGTGAATGAGCTATCATAGAATCACTCGAATCATAGAAAGTGGAACGTAAATCCCAATTCCCATACAGTATCAATGACGCAAGAGGGCATATTCCACACCCAATGTAAGGGAGTGTTATTATCCACCATGCTCAGCGGTCCCTTTCCATCATATCACAAGCTCTATAAAGGCATATTATAATTATTACTAACATGGGGCATTACCTATCATCCATCACTTTTACCAAGACCAAATATATATATATATAAGGCATAATAATTTATTACAGAATACATAAGGCATAACCTCTTCTGAATTCCATTAACAAGGTTTCATTATATAAATGGAAATTAATTTCATAAGGATCATTTAACAAAATGAGAAATTGATCATTTTAGTTCATTTATTCAATTTATTGTATATAAATCAATAAATCATGTAAAATCCATCCCATGCAATAAATTCTAGTTGAACCATTTTGATTCATCTAATAAAAAGGGAAACCATCATGAATAGTCCATCCATTATAAAACCAACACACTTAATCCATTCAATATGGAATTTCAATTAAAAATCATAAGTGTTCATCTAGATAAGTCATGAACAAGAGTCATGGTTCCACTATTCTTTAAGTTTCATTCATTTAATCCATTTAGTTCCTTAAGGAATGGAAAATAAATTTATATTGGCTCAAGATGTTAATTGGAAGGTGACATGATCAAGTGGGATAAGGCCTACATGGAAAATCCAAACATAGGTTGATATAAACACCTAAGAGGTATTTTGGTCCTCTAGAAATCCATATAACAATGGAATTTATAATAGAATATGTGAAGGTGAGGTATTACCACTCTTACATATAAACACATATGACCCATTAATTTATTAAATAAAAGCAACCCACATTGAAGATGCCAATCCATATAATTGATTTCCAACTAGAACATTTCTAATTATTGTAAGTAGAGGTAATCCACTATAAATATAAACCATTTCCTTTTATCAATCCATTTAACACAATTGAAGAATAACATCCATTATACCTATGTGATTCCTTTCAATTCCATGAATCATGGAAATTCCATTTATGAGGCTCCAAAGGTCATATAGGAAGGAACATGGTCATTAAGGAATTTTCCTGCAAGGTAAATTCCAAGAAGGTTGTCTAAACACGTGGAATGAATCCTCAGTTCAATTAAGCATTCATAATATAAGGGAAAACCCATTTTAAAACCAATCTGAAGGCTAAAGATGTGTTCTAGGAAATTTTTCAATTAGATATAAAGGCTAATTCGAATTAGCACACCCATGGGGTGTCCATAATAGGGGAAACCAACCAATAAACCACTAAAAACTCAATAAACATGTATCTAGGAGCAAGGGTAAATTAGAAATGAAGGGATCAATATAAAGGAGTCACTCAAAAAAATATGTTGTGTGACACAATGGTGTAGCAAGGATATGAAAAAACTCAGTGGGAAAATAACGTCACTGCCAACCTTAAGTTCGTAGATGATTCCTTGCTCAATATTAGTCTCATATTCATAGTAGGTTGGAAGAGATCTGAGAAACGGTCTAATGCCATAAAAATATTGAAAATGATCCTGCATATAAATAGCACAGTAGATCTAAACAAAAACTCAGATAGGATGTAAGATTGAGGTTATCCATACCTTAAAGTGTCTAATGCTTAAATAAGATCTTGATTTTTGATGCTGGATGAGGGAAATCAAAGAAATCCTAGGTTGAGGGAGAAAACAACCAATAGGAGGAGAAAAATAGGTGATCCGCTAGAGGGTAAGGATAGAAAAAGGAAATAATATTTTTTGTTAAATGATGGGGGGAAGTAAATTCACCCCAAAATATCAATGTGTAGAGTTTGGAAAGAAGGTTTTCCCAAACCATGCACAAACTTTGATTAGTTCACTATTACATGGGGTAAACCACATGGTTAGGCACACAGTTTGACTAACAGTGCGCAAACCATGCCGAATGACTATCCCATATCTACAACTATTCACATAGTCATGTCTTGAGCTGACTGTATCTTCTTAGTGGTGTTTTCTTTAAGTTCTTTTAATTTTCGTTTTAGGGTGACCTAAAAGTATTATTTTACTCATCACTGCATGGGATTTGCCCATATGTATCATGTCTTAGGTAGAAAATTAATGCTTTGATAGAGTCCTTGGTGGACCAAGGCCAGGTGGTTCTTAGAGTGACCTGAAAGACAAGGTATACTACTACGACTTCAGATAGCAGTTTTGGTACTTACCCTTGAGGTACGGTTTTCTGTGGAGGAGTTCAAGAGACTTGTAATTTTAATTTTCCTTTTTGTTGGGCTTGTATTCTGGCCTTGTTTACCTTCAGTTATCTACTATTTTACCTTTTTTTTGTTTACTTAATGTTCTCACTTTCCAACATATGTGGCTTGGAGTTGTGTGTGTGTGTGTAGGTAAGTAGGAAAATACCTCCCATTTGTTTTGGATATGCCTACTTGGTGCTAGTCACCAGCCCCTAGCCTATGGGAGGTTGGCTTGGGGTAGTCACGGAATGGGTCTCAGGGGACTGGTCATGAAAAAGTGGTATTATAGGAGGTTGGTTATACCTTAAGAACCCAAAGTATATGAGTTTAGTTTGGGGAAATAGTGTTAAGTTTTTCGAGTTTATCTTCTAGTCTAGGGAATCCATTATTGGTGTGGTGGCCAACATATCCATACACCAAGACCTTGAATTCTACTTTTCAACTTGGTACATGAAAACACTTGTTTTAGGGGAAAATGATGGTACATGCATCGTATAGAAATGGGTTGTGTTTTCCATGTCCTTATTGAGTCAGTTCACTAGGTATACTCTATTGTTCTTGGTATATCTTGTTTTTCTTCATGACGCTTTCATGTAGACAATCATCAAGTATTCCATCGTGTGATCGTGTAGATGATCTTCCAGGTGACGATATATGGGTATAAGGATTTGTACAAAAGAAATCACCTTTGAGTGGTGTACCAGCTATGCCACCACCGGTAGAGTAGTACATAGTACTCATAGTACCAGCAAATGAGATGCGCAGGCTGAGCGCACTTCATGAGTTTCAGGGACAGAGACCCATTAGGTTTTGAGGTGAGCCTAACTTTCATGTGGTTGAGTACTGGCATGAGGTGGGGACTGAGTTTTCTTTCCATTCAAGACACCATTAGATCAGATGGTGGTCCTAGTGGTGAACCTTCTGTGTGACTTATCAGGGTGATGGTGGGGTTTAGATTACCCGATATTATGATGAGGTAACTCCTCCATGGACAGTGTTTGAGGACCTTTCTCAGAAAAGGGTCTCTCACCATAAAAGTTAAGTGTTATGTGTTTCCAAGAGATTATATAGATTCAGAAAAATGACATGTTCGTATCTGAGTATTCATTGAGGAATACCAACCTTATGAGGTACTCAATGGATATGATACACGAACAGTGTTTCAGGGATCTAACCTTTGAGCAAGGTGTTCTTAGGGACATCCAAGCTGCCTTTATTCCTATGTGCATTCCTACTTATGCTATTGTTCTAGAGAGAACCTTTTTGGTTGAAATTCCTTTGGCTAAGCAGATATATCCATTGGATGTCAGTAGTGGGTAATAAAGAGTAGAGACTTTGGGAGCAGAAATTTTACATCAGTCTTAGAGAATTGGACGTGTGATACATTACGAGAGGAGGTCTTAGGATAGGGGATATAAAACTCATGGCTCATAGGGTGAGTCTACCACGCCTAGAGAGAGTCAATGATTTTAATGAGATAGCAGGGGACATATCTCTATAGATTTTCTATCCAACTATGATACTGATAATGAAATGGTGAATGGAACACTGAGGTAGAGACAGTGATAGGAAAAGATAGATCTACAAGGCAGAAGATGTGGTAGAAGAGTTGGGAGAGAAACAGAATGTGGTATACATTTCAACATGTTACCAATACCACACTCATGTGCTCCACACCAGGCGTAGGGATCTAGTGGATAGGGGAAGTGGAAACTGTATGTGATCAATGCATATTACCAAAGGGCTCCAGAAAAGATTCAAGGTAAGATCTTTATCTAATATTAGCTATCATATTAATAGACACAAGTGATATTCATTATTCCTTATCATGAATCTTGTTAAAGACCTAGAGTTTCTGGTTAAACTATTTACTTTACCCTTAAGTCTATAGATACCTATGGGAGGAGACTTGATAATCACACTTGTGTTGATAGTGTGATCTAATCCTTGGGGAAATATTTTTAGTTAGAACCTCCAAGTGGTAGTGTCGATTCCTTACGACGTCATTATTGGTATGGATTTCTTATTGATAGTCCATACCTATATTGATTATTTTAGGTAAAAGGGTATGGTATATCTATAGAGATGGAATGGATTTTTCCTTGGTCAGTGAAAAAACAAACCCAGACAGCATGGGATAGACTCATTCATATGAGGGTGCAGCTGATCACTCTTGAGTCAAATAACCTTACCCTTGGGATACTGGATATTATGAGTTTTCATTTCCCAGTAGTAGTGGTTCAGTATGAGGATTTATTTCCATGAGATGTTTCAAGGTTTACCTCCCTATAGGGATTTATACTTCTTCATTTTTCTACACCTCTATATGGCACTGATATCAACATCAGTATATCATATGGCTTTCACAGAGCTTCACGAGATGAGGGTGCAGGTGGAGGAATTTCAGAGGAAGGTCTTACTAAGACCTAGTGTTTGAAGTTATGTGTGGTTTACCAGAACTTTGACCAAGTTACCATGGAGAATGAGTATCCACTACCAAAGGGTCGATGAACACTTCAATAATTTTAAAGGGGAGGCCCTTTTCATGGATAGAATGGTGCCCGTGGGATTTTCAATAGTTAATATAGAGTTTGATGAGCACCTTGATCTTGAGTTTGATATAGGAGGGAGTTGAGTATGTAGTGTTCTATGATGCATCAGGGACTGGACTTGTGTCCTGATGTAGAGGAAAGTGGTGATTGCCTAAGGTTATCCTCAGTTGAGACCACATGAACATTACTATGAGACCCACGATCGTGATTTGAAAATGGTAGTCTTCACATTGAAGATGTGGCGACACTACCTAATGTGTGGGTGGTTTATCATCTACCCCGACCGCAAGAGTCTCAAGTATATCTTATCTCAATTGGTTCTGAACTTGAGACAGAGTTGTTGTCTATAGTTCTTCTAGGACTATGACTAGGAGAGATTATGTACTCCTGGTAAGGGAAACAAGGTAGCATATTCTCTCAGAAGGAGATCCATTTCATAGTTGCATAATGAGGCAATGGAGGAGTTGGCCTCATTACAATTATCCTTCATGGATAGAGATGATGTAACTTACCTATAGTTAGTGTTCTTTACCCCTCCACACTTATAGTGAGTCAGGGAGGCTTGGTTTGGTGATACCAATAGTGAGACATTACGTGATCCGTTTTCCACGGAAAAGGATCCTGATGGATATTCGAAAAGTGGGGAGCATGTTATCCCTTTCAGAGGATGCACAGTAGTATAAATTGATACCTATAATGGAAATATGCATTGGAATATGAATGTGGATATCATGGAGGACAATGAGGATGATGGAATAGGTTGAAGGTGGGCTTACCTATTGATATAAAAGTTTAGCGCTTGTTTGAACTAGTTTCTTGGTTTTTCAACTCACCGTGTTGAGCCACTCTTCTTGGAAGGGGTTATTCTTTTCTTCTTTGCAGTTCCAGGAAGGGAGTAAGAAAGTATATCAATGGAATTTGTGATGATTTTACCATGTACATCCATGGAGCACGATACCATCTATGTGAGTTTTTACCGACTCACAAAGTTGTCTACTTCTTATCTTTTTAAGAGAATATTTCACTAGAGATCTTGGGATGCCTTTACGTACAGACGACAACTCGACACCATGGAATCACATAAATGATATTTTTTTATCGGGATACTCGCTTTGAATATGGTTATGGTGATCGAGGATTGGCAGGAGAGACCCTCTATGGGAACTCGATTCCTTTAGTGTGTTCCTGGTGGTAGCATGAGAATATCTAAAAGAGCATATGGGAGTGGGGGCTCAGGTTCATTCTCGTACCCTCATCTTTTTGGATATCACATGGTTTGGATTTTGGGGACGTATAGCCTTAAGGTAGGGATAATGTAATGACTCTGATTTTCCCAGTTTTATTTTTAAAATTTTCTGGGAAAATTTTGTGACCATGTATGGAGACGGCGTGCGATTCTGAGGCCCAGTGTTCCCGGAATGGTTCGATAAAAAATGTTAAGTTTTCAATAGCACGCATGATTGAATTTCTTGAAAAAGTGGGATAACTCTTAAATGGGTGTATGGATCAAAAATATTATGTCCTCATTGCAAATAGGATAGTCAATTTACCATAGGCACGACTTAACATTAGTTGGCATGGGTCTCTACAGATAAAACACAAAAAGGATGTAATTGTAAAAATAATAATTAAATAAAATTATTTTATTTTAAAACATTAATAACTCATGAACAGTTACTCAAATTGGAAATATGAGACCACCATTGAGTTCATAATGTTATGCTTTCCTTAATCAAAGCAAAATATCGACCAGCATGAGTTGACTATGAATGTTAATTTTTGGACATTTTAAAGAAGGATAAAATAAACTTAAAGAAGTATATTTTATTTATTTTTAAATGTTTCACAGTGATGCAGTGACGCTGTGATGCAGTGTTGAGTCATCCCATTTCATTTCTAAATTAAACAGTGTTGCAACACTTCAATGTTGCAATGGGCTGACGCATTTTCTTTTCTCCCCAATTAAACAGGAATTTATGGTTAAATAACAACCCTAGAATTCCTTAAAAAATCTAGAGGAAGGAGTTGGTTTTTCCCACCCATTGGAAAATGAATAACGACAAATAACATTGGTGGAACATAGATCATGTATTGTAGATCACGGATCAAGGATCAAGTATCAACGAACGACGGCGGGGAAACTCCATTCTTCACCAACGATAGATCCAAACCTTGAGGTAGGGGGTTTATTTATTCACAGTATTTCGTTCCCCACTCTTAATTATAATGAATAACATAGACCAACCCATGAACAGGTTGATTTACAGTTTGATCGATCTTGCAGGATGGATAAACTGTAGGATTAAAGGGAATAGACTGGTGATTATTCTTATTTGTAATCCTACAGACATGAACAGACCAAGGCCGACAGGAATAAGGCCAAGGTTTTTTCTAAGGGTGTTCATGTACCTTTTCATCTATCCATGTTCTTTTTTCTTAGTCGAAGGACCCACGTGGTCAAGGTGTGTTTTTTTGGGTGGTTCCGAATGTGGATGAACCCCCTGAGCGATGGAAAGAATATTTGGAGACCAAAACAGTGATGCTGGCAACCTGAAGATCACAATAGTGTCCCCACTTCAAAAAATGGGGAACTGAAGGAAACAAGGTGGTTCGAACAGCAGAGGCTGTCGGAGGCTAGTGTCGGCGGCGTAGTACACCGGTAGTGTCACACCCCAACATTTTAAATTATTTTATTTTATTATTTCTTGGTTTTTATTAGTCTCTTCAAGGTGTGGGTTGAGTGCATGTCTATAATTTTTTACATTTGTTGTTTTTGGTGGGTTTCGGATCATTTCACGAGCACCGCATAGTTGGCGGTAACCGTGCAGTCGGCCTAGAAGCCCTTGTGGTTGCCCATTACTTAAAATAATAAAACTTTATCATAATGAAAAAATTAAATGTTTAAATATAATAATAATAACATTGTTTTGTAGATAAAAAAAAAATTTAATTAAAATTGTTAATGATCTTATTATCATTAAAATGGTTACAAATATAATTATTATTTGGTTGTCATTAATTTTGTTATTATTTAAAATAAAATGAATAAAATTATGATTATCATTAAGATTATTTTTATTTTTATTATTATTATTATCATTGAGAAAATTAATGGCGTTGTTATGATTATATAATTTATAAAATTATTAAAAATATTGTCATTAAATTTTTTTGTTATTATTATTATTTAAATTGTTATTATTATTATTACTATTATTATTATTATTATCATTAGCATTATTATCATTATCATTATCATTATTATTATTATTATTAGCATATTTTTTTTTATTCTTGTTAATATTTTTTTAAAGGGTTTTAATCCCTCTTTTTTTATCCTCTATGCATCACCCACTCTCTCCTTATTCACTCAAATTCACATCTCTCTCCCATTTAATTTTCTGCAATTTTTTTATCCCTCTCTCCACTCACCCCTCTCTCAAATCATGCCTCTATTGTCATTTTTTTATCCATCACACCTCTCTCCCACTCCCTCTCCCTATTACTTCTTTTTTTATTATTTTTTTATTCCCTCATAACTCTCTCAATGCACCACCCTCCTCCAATCCAGCACTTCTTCTGGTGGTGGCTCATCCTTTCGGCAGTTCCTTCTGGTAAGTTCTCTTCCCATATTCTCCTCTCCTCACTCCATTTCTATGGATTCTATATGGGTATTCTTGTTGGGTGAACCCTAAACGATAGGTTTAATGTGTATCTTGGGTTTCGTTTGGATTTAGGGTATGTGTTTGGTCCTCGGGGTGTCATTCTTCCTCTTGTTGAAGTTTCATTACAATCGCATGAGGTTTCGGTAGGTGTTTCCAAGTTTTTCATTCTTAAAGCCTTTCCTTTTATGCTTTACATTTTAAGTAAATTTATAAATTAGTTTTGAAGCTCTGTGAAACCCTTGTTTAATTTATTATAGCAATTTGGAATTTATTTGATTTCATAAAAATACGTTTTAAATGAGTTTTAGTGTAAATTTCATAGTTTTATGATACCTAAAATCTTATTTTAATTACTTAAATTCCTTTAAGAAAGAATTGGGCCCTTATGAAATGTATCTCCATTGTTTTATTGCAATGAAATTTTTTATTAATGAACTTGGTTTGGTTGTGTTATGACTTATTATTGTGTTAAAGTAAGGGTTTAATGGATTCAATGTTTTAAATTGGTGTTCCTTAAAAATAATGTGTGTAAGTGGTGATTTTAGAGGCAAAGATTTAAAATGTTTTCTTGGTGTGCGTTCGATTTAAAAAGAGGATTTCATGCGTGTATGGTTTGAGGTTAGAATAGCATGATAAACATGTTAAAATTTGCTGGAAAGGGTTTAATTTTTTCAGATTGTTTTATGTTCTATAAATAAAGTAGGTTTCTAGTGGTGGTTTTAAGGTAATTGGTGTTTTATTAGAAGTTTAGTTTCTAAATGGATTTTAATTTTCAAATAAAGTTGGTCTCTTTGAGTGTTTTCTAAAGATTATTTTAAATGTGGTTTAGTAAAGTGTTACTTTAAGTGTTTTGGAAATAATGGTTTATAATGTGTTCTTTAAGGTTTGTCCATTTTTTTTAAACATGTTTTGGTGTGGGTCGGAAAAGGATAAATGAATGTTTGATAATTGTAAAGTGTTTGAAGGCGTGTTTAGAACTTAAGGTCCTGTTTAGATTTTCAAATATAAGAGTGATGTTTGCAAGATATTTTGAATAAATGTGTGCACCAAGTTGGAAACCATAAACATTTTCTGAAATGTTTCAAAGTTTATATGTTATAGAACCCCGATTGGAACGTTCGTGTGATATGAAATGTTTGTATATAAGTATGTGTCACCTTTTTAAGATGGATATTCCTTAGGGGGTATCATATATTTTTCTCCATGTTTGTGGTAAGAAAGTGCAGTGAGATGAGTCACACGTGCGAGGGCCTCCTACTAACATAGTATTACTATAACCACCATGGGTTCTTGGGCGTCTTATAGATTATCAAGTGACGATTGCTCATCATCCCCGATTAGACAGGCCGGTGCCCCCTAATAGATAGAGATTCTAGGTGGGATTTTATGTTGATTTTGTCGTGAGGGTGATCAGTGGCTTATAGACTATGGGGCTTCACCATACGCTGATAGGTGCTTCCGAACCGAGTACGTCCAGGGGTTGTCTAGGGATGTTCAAGATCCCCCATGGTTACAACTTGTATTTCTTCTTTATTTTCCGCTACACTGGTTTACTTACAACTTGTATTTCTTGTTTATTTTTTTCTACACTAGTTTACTTACAGATTTTATTGCTTTTTTATATTCTGATACACTAGTTTACTTTCAGCTTGTATTTCTTGCTTATTTTTCTACTAGACTAGTTTATTTTTAGCTTGTATTGTTTACCTGTATCCCTTTTTCACATCCCTATTATTACTTTTTTGGTTTTGTTTATAAAATGGTAAACTCTTTTTGAAATAATATATGGCGTACGTTGGTTCTTATAGTTAGAAAGAGGTGTTATTTTGTTTAAATGTGAAAACACTTACTTTTATAATTGGATTTCCAAACTTGTGTCATTGGAAAAATTTGTGTAAGGAAATACTTGGATTTAGTGGTTTACTTTTGGCATCCCTACTAATCATTTTTGTGCTCATGCCTATCCTTTACCATTTAAATTGAAAGTTCATATATTGTTTAGTATTTTCCTTAGTGGCTGCTCATGTGGGAGCAGTTTTGGGATTTTGGTTGAAGATGACCAAAGGGTCACAAATAGATCTTTGTAGTGGGGTCTTGTTTCCAGTTTTGATATTTTTAGCAGTACTTTGTATCTGGATCGGTTCTTTGTTTATTTAAGATTTATTTGTTGTTGTTTTCTACGTGTGCTGTTTTTTTCTATTCTTTTATCTTGTCTTGGTTTTATCTCTTGGGCTTAAATTGTTAATTCATGTATACTTTGATGCCCCGCACTAGTTTCCATCTCAGGGGGATCAAGAACACCCCTTAGGACATGTCGCAGACTGGATCAGGTGACCATCTTAGGGTCGAACCAGGATTGGTTCATGACAAAATGATATCAGAAGAGGCCCTTTTTATTTAGGGTGTTTGTTAGATAGAGATTAGGATTGTAGGGACTCAAGAGGTAGGTGAGATAAGGGCTTCATGAACCCTTTCTCATTCTGAACCTTGAGTTTTTAGGCGTATACTGGGATTAGAGTCTTATGTCATTGTTTTCGATTGAGGGATGACAACGGAGGGATGCTGGTGTTAGGTCATGACTGCAAATGGAGTAGCCATCCATGTGGAGTTCGAGTGCATAGTTTAAGTTCCTCCGAGTTGTGGATGCTTACTTGGGGCATGGCTCACTACCATGTCACTGGGTTAAGTGTAACTACTAGTTCCACATTCTGTTGGTTCATTGTAAGTTGTACTATTTTTTGTTTTGATTGGTGAAAGATTTATTTTGGATATGGAATTGGGGTTTTTTAAATGAAATTTTTTTTCTCTAAAATGATTTTAAATTGGTAAAGGGAGTTTTAAAATTGGAAGTGTTTTAGTAAATTCATGGGTTTTTTTGAGGATAACATGTGTCCCTTGGTACTCTTTATGGAATATCACATGTGTGTGGGTGTGTACGGTAAGTGTGGGGGGGAACTTGTTTATGGGTGATGTGAATGGAAATGGGTGGACACACATCTGATGATCCATAGGATGCCATGGGTGCGTTTTAAAATATAATGGTATTAGAAATTGTTTTTTCCTTGGGGAGTGTATTTTTTCCTTGTGAAAAGTGGTTTTGGTATTTGAAAAATGGCCTTGGATATGGCAGTTCTGAAATTTAAATGAAATTTTTGATTTTGGAAAAGAGGGTTTTGGTTGTGTTTATATTTGATTGGATTTCAGGCTAGTTGTCTTGTCTTGGGGTGTTCTTTTCAATTGTCTTTTTCTTGAGTCATGTTTTGGTTTTTCGTTTCTTGTGTTCTTCATAGTTTTCCACCGAGAAAGGTCCATAGTGTTGCCGATGAGTCATGCCCAAGTTTCGGTTCTTTTAAGTGTCATCTCCCTTTGAGGTGTTAGAGGTATGTTATAGGTGGTGTAATGACTTGAGGGAAGTGTGGTGTGTCTTTGGGTGGTTGGGAACTCCCTAGGTTGTTAATGTTATTGTTGTTATGGGTTTTTTTAAGGGATATGTTTGGGACTAGTATAGGTTGGTTGTCTTATCATCATTGGAGTTTGGGGAGTAGTTGGTTATAGTTGTTTTTTGTTAAGGTTACCTATCTGGTGAGGAGTGAATATAGGAGGAACATTCCTTAAGAGGTTATCTTCATTGATCATGGCACCTAGTTTTTTAGGAGGCCATCTGGCATGCCATCGGTATGGATAGTTCGGGCATTCCAAGCTGTCGGGCCGCATCCCTCCTAAGTCATGTCATCATTATGGTCGTTCGGGTCACCAAGGGAAGCTCTATGGGAATAATTGTTCGAGGAAAGAGTTATGGTCGGGGGATTCTATTGTCTGACTATGAGGCATAAGATGCTTTAACCATCAGATCCCCAGCCTCAGGTCTTGAGGTGAAGCTCACACACAGTCAGCGTGTTAGAGGCATGTGAGACCTTTTCTTGGTTCTTTATCTTTAATCTTGGAATAGTGATATTTAGGGTTCCCTATTTCTTTTTTTCATACTATTGAATGTTCATATTTTGTGGTGATAGTGCAATGAACTTATCCTTTCATTATTTTAGTATTTGTGTTCTTCTAAATGTGACCTTTAGAATCATTAGTTTTTCTTAAAAGTGTTTTTGGCCCTTGTGTGGGTTGGTCCAAGTTTTAATAGTGATCATTTCAAGATGTGAGGGGTTGGGGAGTTTTAGATTGGTGTGGGGAATTATTAGTTCCAGTGGTGTTGTTATAGGGAGTTCCTTATTTCGGTTCCCCATTATGGGGTGGCCTTGTAGTGTTTTTCTGTTAAAGTCTCAGTGGTCATGTTCAACCCATGTGGAGAAATCAGTAAGTTCAGTTGAGAGTCTCTAGGTCCCCCACCCCATGGGGTAGTGTGTTTGAGTTCAAATTCTTACGTTAGGGGAATTCTTGTAGTGGGGATAACCCTCTCATGTCCTCCCTTTGTTTTTTGCTATGGTTTCTCTTTGAGTCAGTCAGGTGTAACTTGTAGAGTGAATAGTCATCTCGATACTTATATTTTTTCCAACGGTTTTGGTCAGTCATTGACCTGAGTTTTGTTTGTCTTTCAGCTGGGTGACTTTCTCGGAGCAGAAATTTTTGTGGTGGGGAGAATTTTCAAACCCAAACCTTTTAAATTATTATATTTTATTGTTTCTTGGTTTCAGTTAGTCTCTTAAAGGTGAGGGTTAAGTGTATGTTTAAAATTTTTTACATTTTATGTTTTTGGTGGGTTTCAGATTGGTGCACGGGGACCGCACGGTTGGCGGTAACCATGCGATCAGCCCAGATACCCCTGTGGTTACCCATTACTAAAAATAATAAAACTTTATCAGAATGAAATAAACTAAATTTTTAAATATAATAATAATAACATTGTTGTGTAGATAAAAAAATTAATGAAAATTGTTAATGATCTTATTATCATTAAAATGATTATAAATATAATTATTATTTGGTTGTTATTAATTTTTTTATTATTTAAAATAAAATGACTAAAATTATGATTATTATTATGATTATTTTTATTGTTAATATTATTATTATCATTAAGAAAATTAATAGCGTTGTTATGATTATATAATTTTTAAAATTATTATAATATTGTCATTAAAATTTTGTTTCTATTATTATTATTTAAATTTTTATTATTATTTTTATTATTGTTATTATTATTATTATTATTATTATTATCATTATCATTATTATTATTATTATCTTTTTTTGTTATTGTTGTTAACATTTTTTAAAGGGTTTTAATCCCTCTTTGTTTATTCTATACCCCTCACCCACCCTCTCCCAATTCACTCTCATGCGCATCTCTCTCCCATTTAATTTTCCCCACTTTTTTATCCCTCTCTCCACTCACCCCTCTCTCCAATCATGCCTCTCCATTCTTTTTTTTATCCATTACACCTCTCCCCCACACCCACTCCCTATTACTCTATTTTTATTTTTTTTATTCCTTCACGACTCTCTCAACGCACCTCCCTCCTACCCTACAGCACTTCCTCAGGCGGCTTCTTGTCCTTTAGGTGGTTCCTTTCGGTAAGTTGTCTTCCCATATTCTCCTCTCCTCACTCCATTTATAGGGTTTGCATGTAGGGATTCTTGTTGGGTGAACCCTAAATTATAGGGTTAAGGTTTATCTAGGGTTTCCTTTGGATTTAGGGTGCGCATTTTGTCTGTGGGGCATCATTCTTCCTCCCATTGAAATTTCATTCCAATCACAAGAGGTTTCAGTAGATGTTTCCAAGTTTTTCTTTCTTTAAACCTTTACTTTGATGCTTTCCATTTTAAATAAATTTATAAATTAGTTTTTCATCTCTATGAAACCCTTGTTTAATTTAATATAGCAATTTGGAATTTATTTGATTTGTTAAAAATTGGTTTAAAATGAGTTTAAGTGTAAACTGCATAGTTTTATGATACCTAAAAATATTGTTTGAATTGCCTATGTTTCTTTAAGAAGGAATTGGGCCTTTATGAAATGTATCTTTGTTATTATGTTGCGACGACATTGTTTATTAATAAACATGGTTTGGTTGTGTTATGACTTGATTATTATGTTAAAACACTTTTGTAAGGGTTTAATGGATTCAATGTTTTTAATTGATGTTCCTTTAAAATAATGTGGGTAAGTGGTGATTTTAGAGGAAAGGATTTAAAAAAAAATCTTGGTGTGCATTTTATTTCAAAAGAGGATTTCGGGTGTGTATGGTTTGACATTGGTATAGCATGATAAACGTGTTAAAATGTGCTGGAAAGGGTTTAATGTTTTTTTCAGATTGTTTTATGTTATATAAATAATGTAGGTTTCCAGTTATGATTTTAAGGTAATTTTTATTTTCTGAAAAGTTTATTTTTCTAAATGGATTTAAGTTTTCAAATAAAGTTGGTCCCTTTGAGTGGTTTCTAAAGAGTGTTTAAAATTTTGTTTAGTAAAGTGATTCTTTAAGTGTTTTGTAAATCATGGTTTATAATGTGTTCTTTATGGTTCGTCCATTCAGTTTGAAACATGTTTTGGTGTTGGTCAGAGAAGGGTAAAATCATGTTTGATAATTGTGAAGTGTTTGAAGGTGTGTTTAGAACTTAAGGGGCCATTTAGATTTTTAAATATAAGAGTGGTGTTTGCAAGATATTTTGAATAAATTAGGGCACTTGGTTGGAAACCATAAACATTTTATGAAATGTTTTTCAATGTTTATATGTTATAGCACCCCGGTTGGCACCTTCGTGTGATATGAAATGTATGTATATAAGTATGTGACACCTTTATTGGAGGGATATCCCTTATGGGGTATTGTATATTAGTGTCTGTGTTTGGGGTAGGCAGGTGCGGTGAGATGAGTCATGCATGCGAGGGCCTCCTACTAACACAGTATTATTGTAACCACTATGGGTTCTTGGGCGTCTTATAGATTATCGAGTGATGGTTGCACACCATCCCCGATTAGATGGGTTGGTTCCCCCAAGTAGATAGAGAGGCCAGGTGGGATTTGCTGCTAATTTTTTCACGAGGGAGATCAGTGGGTTATAAACTATGGGGATTCACCATATGCCGGCAGGTTTTTCCCAACTGAGTGCATCTAGGGGTTGTCTAGGGATGTCCAGGATCGCCTGTGGTTACAACTTGTATTTCTTGTTTATTTTTGGCTACACTGGTTTACTTACATCTTGTATTTCTTGTTTATTTTCTGCTACACTGGTTTACTTATATCTTGTATTTCATGTTTATTTTTGGCTACACTAGTTTACTTTCAGCTTGTTTTTCTTGCTTATTTTTCTACTAGACTAGTTTATTTTCAGCTTCTATTTTTTACCTATCTCCCTTTTGCACAACCTTTTTATTACTTGTTTGGTTTTTTTTATAAAATGGTAAACTTTTTTTCAAAAAATATATAGCATGTGTTGGTTCTCATAGTGGGAAAGAGGTGTTATTTTCTTTAAATGTGAAAAACCTTTTTTTTATAATTGTATTTCATTTTCATATGACAAATTCGGGTAAGGAAATACTTGGATTCATTGGTTTAATTTTGGAATCCCTACTGATCATTTTTGGGATCATGCCTATCCTTTACCCTTTAAATTGCAGGTTCAGCTATTTTTTAGGCTTTTCCTTAGTGGCTGCTCATGTGGGAGCAATTTTGGGATTTTGGTTGGAGGTGACCAAAGGGTCACATGGAGATATTTGTAGAGGGATCTTGTTTCCAATTTTGATATTTTTAGCGGTACTATGTATCTAGATCATTTCTTTGTTTATTTAAGATTCAATTTTTGTTTTTTCTATGTTCTCTATTTTTTCAATTCTTTTATATGGTCCTAGTTTTATCTCTTGGGCTTAAATCATTACCTCATGTATACTTTGATTCCCGGCACTGTTTTCTATGTCGGGGCAATCGGGAATGCCCCTCAGGACAAGTCACAGACTGGTTTGAGTGACCATTTCAGGGTCGACCCAGGATTGGTTCATAACAGGTAGGGTGGTAGAAACGGAGGACTTTCAAGGACCGTGCCGACATAGTACCTCGTTCAATCTATCCACGAGAAGTGATAGGGGCCGTCGTAGGGCGAGGGTCATAGTTGTGACCGGGACGCAGTAGGAGGCCGCATCTCATGGATGGGAACCGCGGTCCCGAAAGGACTGCAGCGGGACTCATGGAAACTGTCATGGGTGGGACACATAGTGGCTAGCCTTGTTGACCAGGTGGGGAGGTGAAGTTAGCCGCATCTAATGGAACAAGCTGGTCTACACCATGCGGATCAGTCAGGATAGCTCAGTCAGGTGGGTTGGGCTGGAGCGAGGCAGGTTGTGCCGGCAGAATGAGTCGAGACTAGCTGAGGTTGGCCCGGCATAGTGGTCCAAATAAGCCTGGTGGGTTAGGTTAGACATAGTAGATTAAGTTGGCCTGACTCGGGTCGAGTTGGATTGGTCTGACCGGGTAAGGTCAGACCCAAACCCAACTATCCCCTTTTCACTAAAATGCACATAACTCTCAAACTGTGTGTCCATTTGACGATCCATATGTGGCGTTGGGACCCTAGAAATGAGGCGGTCCTTTTAAGATACTCTATGTGAGTGCTCATGGAGGTTGGAGTATGACCTTTTGGATCGAGGTGTGGGTGTTCCCAGAACGAGCATGATAATAGAGGAATCATGTAGCTAATACCAATGTGGAGTAAGTCTCTTGTGAAATATGAGCTACATGGAGTAAGTATCCTATGAAATGTGACATACAAGGAGTAGGTACCCTACGAAGACACTGAGTAGGTCTCATGTAAAGACACTGTGTAAGTCTCCAGCAAAGATGCGGTGTAGGTCTCCTGCAAAGATGTGGAGCGGGTATCCTATGAAGACGCATAGTAGGTCTCCTACAAAGAGGTGGATTAGGTATCCTATGAATACGTAGAGTAGGTCTCCCAAGAAGATTCATAGTAGGTTTCCAGTGAAGATGTGGAGTGATTCCCCTACAGAGACTGTATGTCCCATCATAATTGAAAATACCTAGATTTTCATAAGTATTTTCATGTTGTAGACATGTGCCTATGTGACCAGACTCTAATGAATCTATTGGATGTGATAACAAGACTCATTGTATTAGAGAGACTGGATAGATCAAGGAAACTTCATGACATACCGAGACCATATGTTGTCTCGAATACTTTTGGTAGACTAGTTTTACATGCTTACTATCAGATAGCTTGAGGAGTGAGATCTCCCAGATCGAGCATTCTAAGAGTGGGACCATATTGCTGGCAGTGTATGAGGCCTTTAGTCTTGGAATACTTTACGATTATACCTAGATATTATTATTATATGTGTTTTTGACACATAACTGTGTTGAGATGACTATATCTTCTTAATAGTGTTTCCTTTGTGGTTTTTACTTTGTGTTTCGGGGCACCCTACTGGGTGTTGTTTTAATCACCCCTTCATGGTATTTTCTTGAACATGTAATGTATTTTGTAGATGATCAATTCTTTGACAGAGTCCTTGGTGGACTGGGGACAGGTGGTACTTAGAGTGATCTGATAGACGAGGTGTGTTTCTACGGATTCAGACAACTATTTCTGTACCTACCATTCAGGTAGGGTTTTCTGCAAAGAAGTTTTAGAGACTTGTACTTTTACATTTACTTTTTTTAGGATTGTATTCTGGCCCTGTAAACCTTCATTTTTCTACATTCAGCCCTTGTTTTTTATTACTTATTGTTTTCTCTTTCCAACATCTATCTTTTGGAGTTGTGTGCAAGTGTAAAGGTACTTAGGTAAATGCCTCCCGTTTTTTGGGGATATTCCTACTCAGTGATAGTCTCCACCCCCTAGCCTATGGGAGGCAGGATTTGGGTAGTTATGCTAGGGTCCCCAAGGGATGGTTTGTGACATAATTTATTAATAAATTTTTTATGTTTATATATGATGTTTTGAGGTATCCTAGTTCATAATCACTTAAATCACTTTGATGCATTGATCATGGTTAAAGGGACATGGTTACATAATATTCATAATCTTAAGAAAATTATAATAATTATTTTTATAAATTTAATATAATTTTATAACCATACATATATGGTGGTCATGAAAATTTAACTACATCATTTCATGGGGATTGTAGTCAGTACGTACCCATGAATGGGGTTTTCATTTTTCTAGAAGGAGGATAATAAATAAAGTAAACAATATTTTTATTTTATAGAATCATAAATATATTATAATTGATATATTTATTCATTAGGTCCATACTTATGACCGTATATGTATGGTGGAAATAAAAAAATAAAAAAATTGTTTCAGGTATGTGGTATTCCATGCGTACACACGAGCGATGTTATCATTTTTCAAGGGATAAAAAAGGTAAAATTGTATGAAATGTATTATCTTTATAGAATCACAATAATTTCATATAAATATTATATATTAATTAATTCCTTATTTATATCAATCCATGTGATGCGTTGATGGAAAACGAAATACACCACCTCCTAGAGGTAGTAGTCCACACGTATGCACAAGCAATGTTTTCATTTCCCATAGGGTAGAAAGGATATAGAAAATAGTTTTTCCATCAGCATAATAAAATTTAAGTATAGATAATATACTTATTTAATTATTTTATATTGATTATAATGGACTTAAAGGAGGTAAAAGAAGAAATAAACTTAAAGTAGGTCAATTAGGACTTACACCTCCTCAAATATCTCACTTAGGCTTACACCTTAAACCTTATAGGATCAATCTTTTTGGAAGATCCAGATCTCTGGGATAGGGGGAGGATTTTTTGGAAAGTTATTTGGGTAGGTATTTTCTATGATAAGTTTCTCAATTGGTTTGATGAAGTTAGTAGAGGATGTGTCCTTTTATAAGTGAGGAGAGTGGAACACTTGTTAATACTTAAAACTTTAAAATAATATAAATGCCATTCTCAAGGAAAGTGGCTCCAATTTAGTCAAATTTACAATAAAAATATATGTTAATTTCTAAATCCACTCAAACAATCACATTTATAGAATATTTATGGAAATTTGACGCCTTATATTTAAGTTTAATCACTCCCCCCCCCCCCCCCCGTTAACCTTTTTAACCCTTAATGTGGTTATAAAGTTTTATCATGGTAATTATTAATTATAAAAAAATTAAACTAAACAAATCAAAAAAATGAACTACAAAATTCCAAATATGAAATAAATTTTTAAATATTCAATTTGTATAATTATAATAAATCAATTTTTATATAAGCTCAAAAAACCCAACAAATATAGTTTTTTTAATTCATTTTTTATTTTAAAAATGAATTTATTAAAAAATAAAGAATATTAATTAATAAAATGGATTTTATTACAATATTTTTAATAAAATGTGAATAATTTTACTTTAAAACTAATCCAAAACCTAATTGGACATTACTTGAAAAGAAATGATATTTTTAAAAAAATTGGTATTTTCCACAATTCACTCAAAAATCAATCTTTTCAGAAAAATACCAAAAAATCACCATAAGATATTTTTGATATTATAAAACCAAAAATAAATTTTATTTAATAAATTTAAAACTATGTAATTTATAAATTTAACTTTTAAATAAAACCATATATCTCATGAAGAAAATCAGACAAAATAATACCATTTCATTTCTAACTAAAAAACCATTTAAAATTATCATATTATAAATGAATCCACAAAAATATATTTATAAACATTAATATGACATGAGATTGATAAATTATTAAAATAACCTGGGTTTTCACATTTTCACCCCTTTTAAAAATTATGTCCTCCCAATTTTATTCATTTCTTAAACAAGTGAGGGTATTTTTTTCATCATAGTTTTTTTAATTCCCATGTTGCTTCCTAAATAATGTGATTCTTTCATAACACCTTTTCCTATTAAATCATATTATTCCAAAAATAACTTCTCATTATAATATAAAATTTTAACCAGTTTTTCTATATAAGAAAGATTCTCTTATAATTGAAAAACCTATGTGTTCAAAACATTATATGCATCAAGTACATACTTCCTTACCAATAAAATATGAAACACATTATGTACCTAACATAAACTCAAAGTTAAGGATACCCAATAAGAAAATGATCCCACTTTATTCATAATTTCATTGGTCCTAATAAACTGTGGACATAACATTACCTTTTTACTAAAATCCATAACACCTTTACGTGGGGATATCTTATGAAATACATGATCACCTCCCTCAAATGAAAGATATTTTATCATGTTTTATAAATGAACTATTATTCCTACTATTAGCTATCTTCATGTGTTGTTGAATCATATTATCCATCTCAACCATTTCTTCTACCAGTTATCATCCCAACAACTTCCTTTCACCAGCTTCATCCAAATGTGAGGGCGACCGACATTGTTTTCCATATAATTACTCAAAATGTTCCACATGTAAACTAGAATTAAAACTATTATTATAAAAAATTATAAAAATGAAAGATATTGATCCAAGTTCCATGGTAATCTAATTAGGAAGATCAAATAATATCTTCCATTTTTTGATTCATTCACTCTAATTATCCATCAAATTGAGTATAAAAATATATGATAAAATTTAATTCAGTACCTATTGACTTTTTAAGTCCTTTACAAAAATTATAGGTATATATGAGATCATGATAAGATATAATATAGATATGGACGTCATGTAATTTGACTATCCACTTAAGATAATGTTTACAAAACTAATCTAAATACATAGTATCTCGAATATGAATAAAATGCACAAATTTTTTCAAATGATCAACAATAACAAAAATCCCATTATTACCTTGAGATGTATCTGGTAATCCCACCACAAAATCCATAGATATGTTCTCTTATTTCCATTTTTCTACTATCAAAAGTTAAAGAATCACCTTCAATAATTATTTTTCATCTTTAACCAAATGTCAATGAAAAAAATTCATGGTAAAACCAATAATATCCTTCTTCAAAGATTCATACCTATAAAATTATTGAAAGTATATATATATATATCTTATTTCTATAAGGATAAATAGAAAATGAAGTGTTATGATTTTAACTTAACAATTCCTTATTCAACTATAAATTACTCAGAACACATAACCAGTTTAAAAATCTGATAACGCCTAATTTTTCAGTACTAAACTTGGAAAAACATACCATTAATGGACAATTCAATACTTTATTGAAACCCATGAACTTATAGTTAAGACTAATTAATTATTTATTAAAATTATAATAGAACTTATACCTTATTCAAAAACACAAGGGGGTTTTTCATACATAATTTTAACACTAACATTTATTAAATAATTAAATAAAGGATCGTGTTCTAAATTTAGCATATCTAATGATGTATAATATTTTCAACTCAAGGAATAAGATACATTGTTTTCATTACTTGGATGGTAGTGAATCATGTAATCATGATATTTTATCATTTATAACTATCTTTAATGCCTAATGTTCAACTCTTTCTGTGTGAATATATACTTTAAACTTTTATGGTCATCATATATTTCATATTTTACCCCATATAAAATATGTATCTAAATTTTAAAATCTAAAAACATTATTTCAAGCTGAATATAAGGTGTGGGTTAATTATTATTATAGAGTTTCTATTGAAATTAGGAATATGAAATTACTCAATTATATTTCATCAAAACACAACAAATCCCCCTCAATGAAGAATTGTTGTAAATAAAAAAATCATCATTTCTAGATAGTAAGGCTAATAATGGATAGTTAACCAATCTTATTTTTAATTCCTGAATAAATTCATTGCATTCCTTTTTTCCATGTGAATTTAACTCCTATTTGAGTTAAATTGGTAATCCAGGAATATAATAGAGAAACCTTTTCAACAAAATTTCAGGAATAAGCTACCAATACAAGAAAACATTGAATATCCATGAAATTTTTAGGTCTGTTACACTCTTCCGCCACTTTTGTTTTAATAGTATTGATAGTTATATAATATTTAGAAATAGTATTCCCAAGGAATGAAATCTATTTTATTTAAAATTCACACATTCTAAATTTCTCAAAAACCTTATTTTATTTTAAGGTTTGTAAAATAATTCTTAAATTATCATAATGATATTCACAACATTTAGATAATAACCTGATATAATTGATAAAAACAACCACATTTTTCCAATTACTTATAGAAAACTCTATTCAGTAGATCCATAAGTATAGTGGGTGCATTTTTTAACCTGAAACTCATAACCACAAACTAGTAATGGTCATACTTAGTCCTAAACGTCATCCTTGGAATTCCCTATTCCTTCACCTTCAAAGATGCTACCCCAAAATGAGATCAATATTTGAAAAATACCATGATCCCTAAGTATGATCAAACAAGTCATAGATATGAGGAAAAGGATACTTATTCTCAATAGTAATGTTATTAAGTGCTCTATATTCAATAAAAATCTATATATATATCAATATTTTTAATTAAAAAACCATATCACCCCAAGGTTAAGTGTTAGGTAGATAAAACCCTTATCAAGAAACTCTTGTAACAACTTTTTCAATTCTAATAACTCAACTAAATCTATTCTATAAGGTTGTTTTAAAATTTTATTACCATCAAGAACTATGTCAAAAATAAATTCAACCTATTGGTTAGGAATAACACTTGGGTGATCATTAGGAAATGAATCCATATATTCATTTATAACTAAAAAATCACTAGTTTCAATGGTTTTCATATCTACAATAATATATATATGATAACATTCATTCCCTTCTTTAATAATATTTTGAAATTATTAATATGTTATCAAAGTTATAAATACATTCTTATATAAAAAATTTAAACTCACACTAAGGTTTCAATATGAATCCTTTAGATATAAAATATATCATATCATGATAACTAAAAGTCAATCCATACCCAAAATTACAATAAACTACACCAAGGGTAAGACAACTAGAACCATTCCATATATAATGATAGGAAGGTTACTGTAAATATTTAATTATTTTATTCATGCACAAGGGATGATTATCAAAAGTCTTATCTTCAATATTGATGTGATATTTCCATTTTACTATAAAATTTCTTAGAAATAAAATAATTTGTAAACCTGAATCCATAAATACATCAGCATAATTAGATAAAACAATTAATGTACATTTCACCACTTCATTTGAGGGCCCAAAAATAGAAAATGACTTTTCCAAACCTTTCTACTTATAGTCCTAGTGATCACTGTCATTATTATCATTATTTAGACATACATTATCATAATGGACCATATCAATAAAATTAAAAAAATTCACTATATTATTTTCATTACTGGTGTGACCATTACAATTTCCCTATTCTATGTAGTTATCTGACAAGTGTCCCGACTTTCCACATACTTAACACTTAAAATATCTCAAAACACATTCCCTAGAATGATAATTACTAAACATGTCTTAATAGGATTATTGAATTTTCTTAACTTCATGTTTATTTGATGAATTATTCCTTATATCCTACCACCTAAATCACTTGTATCCTTAGTATTGTAAAATTCCACAAATTCCATCTTGAATTTCTCACCACACTACACAATTTCATTATTACTTCCAAACTCACATATAAATAGCACCCTTCATAAACTTGGATTTAATATAGAGTAAAATAAATAAATTTTACTATCATGGTCTATAATTAAATTCTACATATACCTAGAAAATCTAGAGAAATAGATTCAAAAGTGGAAACAGTGTCCTCCTCCTTATGGTTCAACTTGAGTAATTAACTTTCCATTGTAAGTCAAATAAATTTAGGAATATAATTTTCAAGGAAGATATATTTAAATAAAATCCATTCCATGGAATAAATTTCTTAATTTTCTTGGGTTTTCCTAATTAAATAACATCATTTATTGACTTCACCTTCAAACCAAAAAATAGATATGTTTTCTTAATGATGTTCCAAATATCCTAGAACATAAAATATATTCCCAAAATATTAATCTATCCTTTATTTTTCCCTGACTATGAGGATCCACCAAACATAAAAGGGTGTTGTTTCATGAAATTATCTAAAATAGGCATAATATTCTATAAATTATATCCTAGGTAAATAGATTTATCATGGATATCTCATTATAACAAAACCATAAATTATAATATTGTTTTACATCATCCTAACCTATAAAGTGATCTAATCCTTTTATTTGATACCAAATATAACAACTCACACATAACCATCCAAAAAATTACATGATTAATGGTGTATATTTCATTACATACATCCCAAATATATTTTGTGGTTTATATATTTATAGAATTATGAAATTCACTACATTAAATATTGTAAACTTCCACACAATGTCTATTTTCCCCCAAAAAAAGTTCTTTATAAATACACACTTTCTATATTCAGTATAACTCCCATTACTAGATCTATGAATTTTTTAATGTTCGTACTCATCCACAATCCCTATAAAAATATTTTAAAATGTTGATTAAGAAAAAAATCTCAATAATTAAAATAAAAAATACAAGCCTACTAGACCATTTGTAAACTAGAAAATCCAAAATAAATTTTTACTTTTTCATAATAAACATTGACCTAAAATATCCATTTAACCTTTCATGAAAATAAAAAATTAATTTCTCATTATATTTAATCAAAAAATTAATAATAAAAAATAAAGAAAAATCATAATCATAAGGTTTTATGGGAAAAAATTAAAACTCAATAATACATTTCTTAGCAAACACTCCATTTACATTTTTAAAAGGTCATAAACTTTCCTTAAAAACAGAAACTAACTTTATTAATTTTTTAAAATATAATATTTATATTAAAATAATTAAAATAATATCATGTAGGTACCATGCGACAATATCCTTACATTTACTCTTACAATAACCCCTATAATGAAATCACCTAACCATATAATTATATATCTTAGGAGTAACCTTTCACTGGTAAACTCCATCACTTTACCCAATGCGTTGGAGTGATATATTGAGATTTCCCATCATAAGAGTTATACTAGGATCCCCCATTATTTATATAAAATTTCCAAGAACCATATCATGAACAAAAAATATATATATTTCACTTTACTAATAATACTCATTTAAATTTTTAGTCAATCCCATAAGCAAAAACACTTTTAGTTATAATATAAAATTAAGAAGAAATTTAAGTTTCCTTATTAAAACTTTATAAAACGAAAAATTCCTAGAAGAGTGGGAACATAATATTATTAAAAAAATCATTTATATTTTTAGAGGAATATTTATAATTAATAACATCTATGATGCCAAAAAAGGGAATTCAATTTGTATATGGTAAAAATTTTATTTTTATACTTTTTCAAAAAGATGAAAATAACCCATATGGAAAAAATTGAAAATATTCCTTTTTATAATTTTCAAATATATTAAAAAATAGTCTAAAATTAACTTTATCAACCTTTGAGACATAAATAAGAACATTCATTAAAATTTTAAGAGAACACTAACATGGGAGAAAAAGATTTGGAAGGAAAAATTAAAAAAATTAAAAGAAGGTATCTTACCTCAAGTCCTGAATAATTTTGTTCATATGTATACCATCCTAAGTAATAAAATTATATTATTTTCATATATATTTGAGAAAATTTTCACTTTGTTTCATTATTTT
Organism: Viscum album; assembly: GCA_963277665.1. NCBI lineage: Eukaryota > Viridiplantae > Streptophyta > Magnoliopsida > Santalales > Viscaceae > Viscum > Viscum album. The sequence continues at coordinate 288,023,211 of OY728127.1, read as the reverse complement.
TATTCCTTTTATTTTATTTATTATTCAATTGTTTAAGTTTACATCAGGCATTTTAAGTTTGTTTGGTTCATAGTCCCCAAAATAACATTGATCCATTGACTACAGTCAAAGGGACATGATTACATCATCTAAAAAATATTAAAAATGTTATAATTATCAGTATTATAAATTTAATATAATTTTAAAACCATACATATAAGGTGGTTATGAAAAATAAATTACATTATTTCATGGGGACAGTAGTTAGTACGTACGTATGAAAGATATTTTTCCTTATGGGTGAAAATGAAATAAAATAGATAATATTATAATTTTAAATAGTAATAAATATGTTATAAATGTCATATTTTTTCTTTATTTCAATCCTTATTACATTCCATGTAAGGTATAAATGAAAAAACGAATCACATTCCTTTATTGAGGTGGTATTCCACACATACATACGAACGACATTGTCAATTTCCAACAAACGAAAGGGGTAAAAGGGTATGTAATATATTATATTTAAAAAATCGTAAAAATTTAATAAAATATTTTATATTCATTAATTAAATTTTTATAAGCACCCATGTTAGGTTGTGATGGAAAATTAAGTACATCACTACGTGGAGAAGGTAATCAATCCGTATGCATGAGCGACGTTTTAATTTCTCATGAAATGGAAAATAGATAGAAAATGGTTATTGGACCAAAATAATAAAATTATAGTTTATATAAGATACTTATTTAATTATGTTATAGTGGTTAGAATATATTTTAAATATTTATAAGAATAAATAAACTTGAAATATGACGGTTAGGACTTATACCTCCTCCTCAAATACCTCACTTTGTCTTAAACCCTAAGCCTTCTAGGAATAGTCTTTTGAGAATACTAAGACATATATGGAATTGGTAAGAAATTTAAAAAGGTATTTGGGTCGTTTTTTTCTAATATAAGTGTCTCAAAAGTTCTAAATATGTGAGGATAGGAGGTTCACTTTTATAAGTGAGGGCAGTGGAACTCTTTTAAATATTTGAATCTTTAAATTAATATAAATGAATTTATTAAGGAAAGTTCATCCAATTTAGTCAAATTTAAAATTAAAAATATTTTTATTTCTAAAATTAAATAAACAAATCACATTTAGATAATTTTTACATATATTTTATTCATTATCTCCAAGTTTTACCCCTTACCCACCCCACTCCCCTGTTAACCCTCTTAAACCATACTGAGATGGAAATGTTTTGTTATGGTAACTATGATTTATGACCAAAAATGAAATTGAAAAAAATTAAAAAATGTGAACCTCATAATTAAAAATATATAATAAATATTTCAATATTAAATTTTTATAAGTAGAATAGATCGATTTTAGTATAAGTGTTAAAAAAATACAAAAACCAGTTTTTAAAAAAATATTCATTTTTAATACTAAAAATTAAGTTATAAAAAAGTATAATGAAAATAATCATATAATTAATTGGATTTTTATTAGTAAAATTGGAGAAATTTTACTTTAAAACCAATCCAAAACCTAATGGTACTTTACTTGAAAATAAATTATAGTTTATAAAAATCTGTATTTTCCACTATTCACTCAAAAAGAAATCTTTGCATAAAAATAACAAAAATTAACCCTAAGATAATTTGGATATTATAAATCCAAAAATGAAGTTAATTTTATCAATTAAAATCTATATAATTTTAAATTTTAATTTTTAAATAAAACCTATATCACATGAAAAAAAACAGCTAGAATAACACCATTTCTTTTCTGACGAAAAATCAAATAAAATTATCATATTATATATTAATCTATAAAATATATTTATGAAAACTAATAAGACATAAGAATGATTTATAATTAATTGTACTTGTGTTATCACAATAAATCTCCCTATCTTCAAACTTATGAAACTCTATTCTTCATTCCTTTATTCCCCATAGATTATATCTCCACCTAAAAGTCCCCAGTCTGGATAATTGTATCACTGAGAGGGGTAGGTTTGAATTAGTGATACTTTTTATTTTTATGTTAACTTTCAATTGAAACAAAATCCTCCTCCAATTAAAGATTTATTTACCTTCTGAAAACAAAACAAACACACATCCATAGGAACACAAGTATTTACAAGGTTCACAATTCAATAAGAAAAGCTATGTCATTGGTGTGGTATGGAAATGATCCAATACCAAAAAATCCACTAGAAAAAAATCCTTGGGTTACAATGAGTAGGATATTCCCTTTCACACATTTAGCACTATGTAAAAAATTCCAATAGTGTGTCTGCACCCTCTTAGAACAAATAGGGTAATACAAAGTTTGTGTAACAATGCATGTTACCTGTGATTCATTTAAATTTTACAAATGTATTAAATTTAAGGGTATCACAAAACAACTTGGGTATAACCTAAACCAGTAACTTGATCCGATCCATGGCAAGGCTCGAGAGGCATTCTTGATCTTCTCGGGTTAGCGATAAGCTCCAAGGGCATCATAATGTACAAAGAGAACGGTTTCAAACAATGAAATAAAAAATGGAAACAAAATAAATAAATAGGAAAACCAAACTAAATAATATTTTCAAACTTTACATTATTTACATTTTCAATTAAAGAAACAAAAAAAATACTAGAATAACCAAGTTAAACCTGACACCCAAGACACCTCCATATGATCCCAAGGGTCACTCTCCAATCCACAACCAACTATCGCCCAAGGAGATCGAACCCAATCAAACTGGAAGTAGGAACTAAAAACAAGAAAACACTATAGGCATGAGTATAAAAACTCAGTAGGACAGCCTGATAATCTACTTCCCAATGTACTTCCTTTAAAATAAAAGAAACATCAATTTCCAAGTTTTCACTTCAATATATCAAAGTATGATTTTCCACTCATTTTAATCAAAACAAAATACAACTCATTTACTTTATTCATTTCCAAAAACAATTTTACCCTATTAGTGTGCCATTAACATTTTAGAAAGGGAATCAATTATTTCATTTTTTATGGAAAGAAAGATTATAAAACACTTTAATTTTAAAACCTTTTTTCACAAGATTTTAGAAACCAAAAAATCACTTCCAATTAAACACTACACAAGAAAGCACCACAATATTCATATTACAAGGGAAATTAAAATATATCTACAAGTATCACATTTATTACTGAAATAAACAAAAATATAATAGACATTAGTGAACCTAGGAGATCAAGAACAATCCATAATACACCCATACATGAGACCCCATCCCAAGTAGCACTACACACATGATGAAATCAAAAATTCCCAAACGCCCGAACACCCTCACTTAGGAAAAACCGAGGGAAACAATAATATAGACACAAACCCAAACATATCCACCTACTATAGGCCAATGGTCAGTACATGAACAACTAGTTTGGAAAATGTTCTCAGATAATTATCTCAATATGCTAGGTTTCCATGTCCCATGTATATAATGGGGGTGTGAAAACAGATTCCAATTGAGTATCCAATCATAAATATATAATAATAATAGTTCACAAAGGAAACCACCCTAAGTCTCCCTACGGACTAATCTCATTCCTTAAAATAAAGAGAACACAAAGAGTTCCAATCGAGGAACCCTGATAATGGATCCTCAGGATCCCACAGTGAGTACATATTATACATTATTTGATACAAGGCATGAGAAACATCCAAATGAGGTTTTTATAATAAACATTTTTTGGAATTTTCATAAAGTTTCCTAATAGGACCTTAAAAATTTCTCAAAAAAATGACATTTATAAAAAATTCAATACATTTTAAAAAATAGGAGTCAAATACATCACAACTATATAAAAATATTTATAAAAATCCTTCATAACATTTCCATCACACTTTAAAACCAAGACCATTTCCTATAAAAATACCTACTAGGCCACAAATCTACATCACATGAAAAACTAATTCCAAATTCCAAATACACACTTCTTTTAACATAAACTTATTTTATACTCTTTCAAAAAACTCTAAATCATCATTCTATATTCTATATATTTATTAAAAAATCCATCCTGCACTTTAAGTTTCATAATCTACTCCCAAAATTCAATAGGTCATTTCATCGATCACTTGGTGTGGACTAATTTAGTAACACAAGTCTAATTATCACTAAAAATCATAAAACATTGTTATCAAAACAAAAAACTAACCAAAAGGTTCAAAAAGAATATTTATCCTGAAAATAAGGTGTGCAAAAAAGGAAATCAAATTTCTTTAAATTAAAAAGGCAAGTGTATGGGAAAACCAACCTCGGATCCATGGTGCAATGACAACGTACCACCAAAACCACTCCATAAAGGTTCTAAAACCATATATCTAGGAAGATAAACCCTTAATGAGTAAAACCCCAACATAATCGATGTAAAACCGAAGAATTAAGAGATTACTAGAGGGGGAGCCTCTGCTGGAAGGGAGGGTCGCACCGATAAGGGTCGCACCGGTAGGGGGTCGTTCCGGCAAGGGAGTGGTCACCATAGAGGGTGTCATGATTGCAAGGTCACACACCAGCTAGAGGAGGGTGGTTCTAGATAGGGGGAGAAGGGTGTCACTAGAGAGCCACACAGTAGGGAGAGGAGGCCACCAGAGAGATAGGGTCGGTGGGTGGAGTTTGAGCGAGTAGAGGGTGCACACAGGGAGGAGGCAACATGGTAGAGAATGTGGGAAGAGAGGAACCCTAAAAAATATTAATTACCAAATAGTAATAATAATATTAATAACAATAATAATAACAAAATAACACTAATTAATAACATTCATAATAATAATAATACTCATAATAATAATAATACTCATAATAATAATAATACTCATAATAATAAAGTTAACAATAATATTAATAATAAAAAATTTAACAATAATATTATTATTATAATAAAAATAATGATAATTGTAATAGTATTTCTAATAACAATAATGATAAAAAAAATAATAACAATATTATTATCTACAATAATAAAATTATTATTATTACGGTTAAAACATTTTCTTCACTTTAATTTAATTTGTTTATCCCATTTCAGTTCATTTTATTTTATTTATTTGGATATTAGGCATCCGCGCAGCCCACGCACAAATCAAGAGATCGAGAACAAACCATGTTGTAGCTGCTGACCATTCTAGAAACAGCCACATTGGTACCTGGGCTGACCACATAGTTTCTTCTAACCATGTCTTGCACGCGCATCGGCCTAAAACCCACCAAAGATATCCCAAAACTTCAAAATCGTCACACACGGTTCCCAAGAAAAACAACTGAGAACCCAGGCCAAGCTGGAACCAATGAAAAATTAAAACCTCGGTGTTAAAATTCTCCCCACCATAACACTTTCTACCCCTGGAAAGTAGTAACAAGGTCAAACCCAAAAACATAAATTGATACCCCTTTACATTTAAGGATATTTTGAAAGAACAATAAATGAAGAGATCACAAAAACATCCCCAATGATATAAATTATAACTAGACGAAGTCAGGAGACCGAAACGGACTCCCTGCTAAGTTTCACTCTCCACTAAATGCTTAGACACCTCCAGTTGATTGATCTAAAAAGGAACAAAACATTCATGATGCTAAATTCATCCTTAAAATATGTACACCCTAAACATCATCAAACATAAATCAAAGATTCACCCAAAACAACCTAATGAATCCAAACCACATTTGAAGAATACCTTTATAATATTACTCCAAAAAACCATTGGGAACACACCCAACAACACATTTACTCAAAGAATAACTTAGAATTAGTTGATTCTGAATGAGACCACCAAACATCGAACTAATACCAAGAATGAATTTGTGATACTGAGAGAGGGAGTCCTGAATGGACTCCCCACCTTTAGAAACAAACCAACACCTAAGATGAAACTGGAATACCAACATAGGGAGGCCCGAACGGACTCCCCACCATAAGAACTAATGAAATTAAATGAACTTTAAAACTTCCTGGAACTATCCAAAAACCAACAACCCAAGGGGAGGAGATGGAAGGGGCCAACTAATGGGGCATCAAAACCATAGTTGACAACATACCAACAACTTCACACCCCCAGAAGAACAAAAACTATACCACACTCGATTCACAAAAACAAGCTATACAAGGCCCCTTTAATAAAGCCATACACCCAGTGATACAAAACCACCAGTATTTTATGAAGATGATGAAACAACACCTCCTCATAACTAAGGAAGAAAATTTACACCCAAATGAATCATAACGTAGAAACAAGGTTCCTACTCCTCTTTCCACCAAACAAAACCAACTAAAATAGAACAGATACACTAGAGGATTAAATGGCCTTCATCATCCACACTAAGGATAGAAATTAAGCTAAGTCCTTTTTTATACCACTGGGGTTCTCCTAAATACATGCCATCTTCACTCCATGAACTATCATTTGAGCTCTCATGTTTGAAGAATCTCTTTCCTCGAAGTTACGCATTATAAACTCCCAAACATAACACATGAATCGAAATTTCACAAACACATTCCCATTAAAATTAAAGTTTCTGAAGTTTCATCAACTTCCAATGCTATAATTGAAAGATAAATAAACACCAAAAAACACCACTAGATATGACTATTACATCCATGGAACATTATAGAGAGAAAACCCCAAACTAATCGACAACATCACCCTACTCCAACGAATGGGATGGGGTGAACTTTGAAGAGTTGGTTTTGGATTCATGGTGCTTCTTGGAAATACCTATATAGAACCACTTCAAGTGAACCAATCACCAAAAAGTGTGAAATATTCTTGGAGAATTTGGGGACAATGAACTCTTATGACCCTGCTTACCACACTAATGACAGATCATTGTATTGTGCTTTGAAGAAGTTGAGTGGAGATCAAAATGTATCTTAATTCCCCTACTAACACTACCAGCATTAGACTGCTTCACTTTCTTGTTATTGGTATCCTCTTCACCACTACAAAAAACCAATGGAATATTCTCCATCTCAATCCCTCATAATAACTCATCTTCAGGAATAAATGATTACCTCACCACATCAAAGAAATGGTTAAGTTAAGCTATGCCACCTTCGACTGCAGTTCAGAATGGATCTCGAACTTGAAATGTCGAGATTTAACAAGATCACTTTCCACATACCCTAGATCATATTGAACTAGATCTAATAAGTGACGATAGAGCTCCCACACTTATCCAACACCTTGTTGAAGATCGTACAACTCAATCTTCCTCCTAACCTTAATCGTCTCAGACAAATATTGTTGGATGAATGAAGACTTGAAGAAATCCCAGGAAATGTTTTCCCAAGGTTTTCTTTGATACATGAACTTACACCATTTCCAGGTTAGACCTTCAAGCATAAAGGTAGAAAAATTTACATTTTATGACTCAGGTGAACAATGAAACTAATGTCCCTCTCAATCTTCCGCATCCACTCATCTTCTTCGAGAGGATCCTCTTGACCATAAAATAGGGGAGGATTAAACTTTAAGAATTCAAGAATGTAGTATCATGGTGGATTAACTTTATTGTTTAAAAATGATTCACCAACCAAAGCTACACCTTGGGGATCCATCGAATCTTCATGGGGGGAACTAAGAAACAATGAAGAAAGTAACTTGATCAAAAAAATCCAATAACAAGGATTCCTCTTCTCAAACACCGCAAAAGAAACATCATTCCTAGAAATATAGGGAACACACCACACCATTTCAATCTATAAAAATATCACATTTTCCTTTGAAATAACATTTTTAAAAAGGAACAATCTCATAGAGTTACACATAAACTAATGGTTTCCCATGGAGCCTCACCCATGAAAATCCTCAGGTCATACTGGGAACCCATATGCTTTCTCTTACATACCCATGCATGTGGTCACTCACAGGAACACCAAAGGTAAAAAAATTCAAGGAAAAATATTCAATTCACACTTCCTTTTCAAATACAACAAATCAAATTTTCAAAAACAGCTAACCACAAAGCTTGGGATCTATTTCAAACCCCACAAAACCTTTTTCCAGAAAACAATCATTCAAATAAAAATTCATTTACCAACCTTACACATTCCTTCCAGTTTTTAATCATTTAAAAGATTTAGATAAATTTAAAAATATTTATTAACCGCCTAAATAAAACCATTTTTTAACTCCACACCTTTACTTCCAAAACACTTCATCCTATTAAACAACTCTATTTTTCCCCAATGTTTTATTTTACAAAATCCCTATTTTTATAAAGACATCCTTAAAGTAAATGATGTAAATTACATTTTACAATTTCTAAAACAAATTAATTTCCATTTTAAATTCAACTTTTCAAAATTCCAAAACAAGAATTTAAAAGAAATTTTAAAAATAAAGGAAGACCCAAAACGGTTCACAAGGGGAAACAAGTGTCCATGGGTGATTTGTTGTATGGTTAGCGGCCATATTCCAATCATGCCACTACGACGAAGAGTATTGTAATGAACAATCCCAAACTACACAAGGATTTATAGGCCCAATGAGCTCACGAAGGCCACTTCCCAACTCTCTTTTTATTTCCCAAAACCAATCAAACCACAGGAATCAAAGGACACCAACATACTGATATATCCCATGGTAACCCAAGGTTTGGAACAAGAAAGGATTCATGACATCCATATAATTCCTATATCTCGAGCTCTAAAAATCCTACTCCTTCTACCTTAACACTTTCAAAAGATTATGGCCACTCTAAAAATAAAGGTCCACTAAATAGATAACCGGTTCTGATCTAATTTTGTCACGAACCAACCTGGGTCGACCTTCAACTGATCACCCGAGATGATCCATGGAAAGGTCTGAGAGGTGTTCCTGATCATCCCAGGATAGAGACAAGTGTTAATGGAATCATAAGAGAAAAAGGTAACGGTTTCACCCAATGAAATAAATAATGGAAACAAAATAAATAAATATTCAAACCAAACTAAATAATATTTTCAAACATGACATTATTTACATTTACAACTAAAGAGAAAACATGTAATACCATAATAACCAAGATGAACTTGACACCCCAGACACCTCCATGTGACCCTGAGGGTCACTCTCCAATCCACAACCAACTATCACCCAAGGCGATTGAATGAGAGCCAAACCTGTAGCATGAACTAAAATTAAAGAAACGCAATAAACATCAGTATTAAAACTCACTAGGCTAGCCTTATAATCTACTTCCCAATGCACTTCCTTTAAAATAAAAGAAACATCAATTTCCAAGTTTGAACTTAAATATATAAAAATATGGTTTTCAACTCATTTTACTTAAAATAAAATACAAATCATTTCCCTTAATCATTTCCAAAACTGAGTTCAACCTATTAGTGTGCTATTAACATTTTAGAAAGTGAACTAATGATTTCATTTTTTTTGAAGGAAATATTATAAAAAACTTTGATTTTAAAACCTTTTTCATAATTTTTTAAAAACCATCACTTCAATTACAAGTAATTAATACACAAGAAATCACCACAATATTCATATAACAAGGGTAATGAAAATATACCTACAAGTAACACATTTATTATTGAAAGAAACCAAGAGCTAATAGACATTGGTGAACCCAATAGATCAAGAACAATATAGAAATTACCTATACATGAGACCCCATCTCTAGTAGCATTCAACACACAATGAAATCAAGAACTCCCAAATTCTTGGCCACACTAACTCAGGACAGACTGAGATGACCAATCCCATAGCAATAAACCCAAATATATCCACCTACTATAGGCCCCTAGTAAATACATGAACTACTATTGTGGAAAACGTTCTCAGATAATTATCTCAATTTTCCAGGTTCCCAGGTCTCATGTATATTTGGGGGTGGGACAACCAATTACAACCAAGAATCCAATCAAAAATATATAATAATAATAATAGTTCACAATCGGCCTCACCCCGAGTCTCTCAAAGGACAAATCTCATACCTTAAAATAAAGAAAACATAAAGAGTTCCAATCGAGGAACCCTACTAATGGATCATGAGCATTCCATAGTGAGGAAATCCTATCCATTATTTGAGATAATGCATGAGAAATATCTGATGGAGTTTTTTATAATAAACATTTTTAATCATTTTCACAAAGCATCCAAATGGGCCATTAAACATTTCTAGCAAAAATGACATTTATTAGAAAAGTAATCCATCTTTCAAAAGAGGTGGAAAACACACCACAGATATATCCAACATTTATAAAACTACTTCAGAGCATTTCCACCACACTTTCAAACTAAGACCATTTCCTATAAAAATGAAAACTAGGCCACAATTCATCATCACATGGAAAACCAATTTCAAAATCCAGATACACACTTATTTTATCTTAAAACCATTTGATACTCTTTCAATAAACTCCAAATCATCATTCCACATGCTATATATTTATAAAAAAAGCCAAACCACACCTTACATACCATAATCCACTCATAATACTACTGGTCATTTTATCGATCACTTGGTGTGCATTGATTTAGTAAAACAAGTATAATTATCATAAAAAAAAGCTTAAAGTACCGTTCTCACACCAAAAAACTAACCAAAAGGTTGAACAAGAATATTTATAATGTATATAAGGTGTGAAAAACATGAAATAAAAGTTCTTTAAATTAAAAAGGAAAGTTTGTAGGAAAACCTACCTTGAATCCATGGTGCAACGACAATGCATCCCCAAAGCCACTCCAAGAGGGTTATAAAACTGTAGATCGATGAAGAGAAACACTTAATAAGAAAAATCCCAACAAAATAGAAGGAAACTGAAGAAGTAATAAACTACGGGAGGGGGAGCCACTACCAGAAGGGAGGGTTGCACCAGTAGGGAGTCGTTCCAGCAAGGGAACGGTCACTGTAGAGATCACCAGAGAGGGGGGTCACACCGGCTAGGTCACATAGTGGCTGGAGGATGGTGGTGACATAGAGGGAGAGGAGGGTGATATTGGATAAGATGGTCATGCTTGTTGGGTTGTGCGCCCACTGGAGGAGGATGGTGTCGGAGATCCTTGCTAGTAGGGAGAGAAGGAAACCGGAGAGAGAGGGTCAGTTGGGTGGAGGTCGCACGAGCAAAGGGTTCACATAGGGAGGAGGTAGTGTTGGAGAGAAGTGGGAAGAGAGGAACCCAAAAAATAATATAAAAATATTTATAACCTAATAATAATAATAATATAATAATAATACTAATACTAATAATAATAACAATAATAAAACTAATTAATAAAATTCATATTAATAATAATAATAATAATACTCATAATGATAACAATAATAACAATTTTAATAATAATAATAACAATTATAATAACAATAATGATAATAAAAAATTTAATAATAAAAATATTATTGTCTACAATAATATTATAATTATTATTACAGTTAAAACATTTGTTTCACTTTATTTTAATTTGTTTATCACATTTCACTTTATTTTATTTTAATTATTTGAATATTGGGCATCCACACGGACTACGCACGGCTCAAGTGATCGTGCATGAACCGTGTAGTATGTCCTACTCATTCTAGAAGTGGCTGCATAGGTACTTGGGCTGACTGCATGGTTTCTGATAACTGTGTGGGGCATGTGAATGGGCATAAAACCCACCAAATATATTCCAAAACTTCAAACCCTTTGCAACCGGTTCTCAAGAAAAACAACTGATAACCCAACCCAAGAAGGAACCTAGGAAAAATTAAAACCTGGGTGTGACAAAGGGGGAGTGGGTGAATCATGTATACTTTTTCTTTTTCTTTTCTATTGAAATCAAAATAAAATTATCCTCCTATTAATGATTTATTTCCCTTCTAAAAACAAAATAAACAAACATCCACAGAAACACAAGTATTTATAAGGTTCACTATTTAATAAGAATAGATACTTCATTTTTATGGTATGGAAAAGATCTAATACCACACAATCTATTAGAAAAAAATCATTGAATTACAGTGAGTAGGATATTCTCTTTCACTCGTGTAGCACGATGTAAACAATTACGATAGTGTGTCTACACCCTCTTAGCACAAATAGGGTAATACAATGTTTTTATAACAATTCATGTTATTTTTACTTATTTTTAATTTAAAAAATATATTTAATTGAAGACAATTATTCAATTTAATACCCAGAAAATGGTAAGAATTTCTTGGAATTTGTTAAGGAATGCTCAGTTTGATTTTACCAGTCCATTTTTTCCAGTCCGATTCCTTCGAGTCTGATTCTACCTGATACGATTCTTCTCTATATGATTCTCTTAGCCCAATTCTTCCAAGTCATATTCTTCCAGAAATGATAACACAATATTAGAAGATATAACACTAGATGGATATAATTGAGATAATTCAAAACTCTTTCTTCCATAGTCTGTAAATCCCAATATAGAAATCTCCGTCTGATTAATCCATCCCAATACAATGATCATCCAAGTACGATTAAAGAACCAAGTATGGTAATCAGCTAAATATGATAATCACTGAGTATGATGATCAGTTGAATACAACTTTTCCATCTTTCCTATTCTCTTTCACTTCAATCTGTAAAAAACATTTCAACAAAAGACTCAATACAGAAATCATCTTCCTCTCTCCAAAACTAGGATCTTCTCTTTCTTCTGCGGAAAATAGTACATCGGTCATCAGAAAAGTATTATGTACTTTTCACCTTTTAAAGGTGACTCAAAAGAGGTTTTGGGAAGAATCCCAAAACCTTTATCACTCACTTAAATTCACCCAAATCTTGAATTCCCTTAAAATATTAGGTGCATTTTGACTTCGCCAACTCTTCTTAATTCTTCTCGAATATTATTCAAACATCATCTCTTGTTCATATCAATATTATTTATTCAAAAAAATAATTGTATCAATTAAGTGTAAATTTATAAAGAAATGGATACCACTATAATTTGATGAATATGATACTCTATATCAATTTAATGTTGTCATTATTTTGATTGTCAAGCTCCCCCTTGATATCGTGTTCATAAAACTCGTTAATCTTTGATCTTGAATAACTTATACTTCTTCACTTATTCTATTGACCCACTTGAAAAAATCATTTGAAAATAAAAAAAATTAATTCAACTTTTGAACCACATGATGAAGTCATTTGGAAACAAAACAAAGTTCATATATCTCTTCCTTTAGCAAATCATTCAACCATCTCAAATGGTTGAATACATTGTTGATCAATATTTTTCATTATTATTTTCATTAACTTATGCTCAATTCATTTTCCATAGGTCATTGTTCTAGAAACAATTATTCCAGAGTATGATGAAATGATTAACAAAATGGACTAGTTTCAACAACTTTCATCTTCAACAACTAGCATTCCTTCCAACTCATACTGAGTATGATTGTCAAGATTGTGATCATTTTGGGTACGATTGGCCGGAATATGATCTTTCTAGGTATGATAATTCTAAGTATGATTCCCCTAGAAATTATCTTCATCATCATTATTTTTATTTTCCACCCAAATATGATTATACTGGGTACGGTTTCTTTTTGTTCATTAGCATCTCTTTCTTCTCTTCCACCTGGATACAATAAATCTAGGTATGATTTGGAAGACCACTTTTCCTTTCTTTCTAGGTCCGATCAATCTTAAAAAAAATTAATGCATCTATTTCACTCCCCATTTATTTCATCAAGATTTTATCATAAGTTTCACAACTTACTTATGATTTATGATAATCAAAAATCATCAAAGTATCATCATATTTCATTAATCGTATTCATGCAGACTCCTATTATTTATCAAAACAATCACTTCTTTCATATCGGTTTTATATTGAATCTGATGACCATTTACTTATAGAAAAATGCATTCTCAACATGACCCTTTCATTCTGAATTAGGGTGAATCCAATTAACTCCTCATTATGATCTTCTCCCATTCCACACCCATGTTGAGTCTGATCAGAACATTTTCCTTCAACCCGCTTCTTTTCATTACGATGGAATTTTCTTAAACAAAGTGAGTCCTATTCTTTTTAAAACAACCATCGATATTATTTTCACTAAATAAAAAGTGAGGTGATTTTATTTCTTCAAAAACATTTCTTGACAACCAAAGACAAAACTTGAAAAAAAAATACATTCCCCATCAACTTGGTCCAAAAAATCTCCCCCTTTGGATTTTTTTGTCAACCAAGTTTCATAAATCACTAAAATTTTTATTCTCAATAAATGGATTACTTATCAATATTTATAATCCCATGTGAGATAACTTGTTATGGGAAATAATAATCATATACAGAAAAACCATTTTGTCCAAGAGTAGTGATTATGAAAACCTTATTCAACTTTTTTCCTCATATTTTCTTTTTCATCTCTTCTCCTTTCCAGGGAAAAAATACAATTTTTTTCCTATAAACACTCCAAAAAATAGTTAGAATAGCTCACACACTTACAATATTTAATTCACAGCTTACCCACAACTCCTAATTTTTAGATGAAATATAATGATTAATGAAATAATTCTCCCCCTTGATAATACAATCCAAAGGTAAGATGATAGGGGGGGAAGAAACACATACCTCATCCATGATGATAAAGAGGTTGAATACCCATGTTCAACCTTAATTTAGAGATTGATTCCTTCAATAAAGATTTTTTAAAAATTTCAGCAACTTGTTCTGATACTGGAACATATTCCAGCTTTAATTAATTCTTCTTCACAATCTCTTTGATGAAATGATATTTGATATCTATATAATTTGAATGAGAATGTTGAAATTGATTCTTGGTGATATTTATTTTACTTTGATTATAAAAACATAAGAGCAAGGGTAACTTCACTTCAACAAGTAATTATTCTAATTGAGTTTTCATCCATATAAGTTGAGTAGTGGCTTGTGTTCCAGCAACATACTCAGCTTCTACAATATAGAGAGTTACTGAATTCTATTTCTTTGAATTCCAACAAACACAATTAATTCCTAGAAAGAATACTACACCTGATTTGGATCGTCTATTATCAAAATTTCCTACCCAATCAGTATCTGAATACCCAAAAAATTCAATACAATCTGAGATTCCATACCCAATTGTAAATTCTGTTGTGCCTTTTATGTATCAGAGAATTATTTTTCCAGAAATTAAATGTTATTCATTTTGATCACTCTGAAATCCTGCACCTAAGGTAACATCATAAACAATATTAGGTCTTGAGGTAGTCAAATATAATAGACTTTCAATCAGATTTAAAACTTCTTTCTAATCAACTTCTTTTCCTTATCTATATTTAGATAACTTTTTTCCCACTAAAATCAGGGTGGAAATAGGTTTTGAGTTTTCCATGCCAAACCAATTGAGAAGTTCTTTGGCATACGTTTCTTGAGAAATAAAAATGTATTTCTCCTTTTGTAAGATTTTCAACCAAAGAAAGTATTTCGTTTCCCCTTTCATGGAAATTTCAATAAACTTTTTCATTTCTTCAGAAAACCTTTCACTACTTCTTTCACCATTCCTGGTAAAGAGAATATCATCAACATAAACAATTACAGTGAAGGAATACTCTTTACTTTATAAGATTTAAATATTTGTATCCACTCTTCCATTCATAAAATTCATTTTCCTTAAAAATGTATCCAATTTAGAATACCATTCCCTTAGAGTTTGTTTTAGGCCATACAAATCCTTTTTCAATATGCACACAAAACTTTCATCTTTCCCAACATGAAAGCCACAAGGTTGTCCAATGTGAGCTTCCTCATCAAGATCACCATTCAAGAATATGGATTTAACATACATTTTAAAGATCTTATAACCTCATTTTGGATCAATATAAAAAAATATAATTGTTTCTAAACTTTCCACTATATAAAAGGTTTAATAAAAATAAATACCTTAAATTTTTGAATACCCTTCGCATACTGATCTTTCTTTTTTTCTTATCACTTCACCTTATTCATTCATCTTATTCCAAAAAACCCACTTTATACCAATAATGATTTTTTTATTTATTGGGTATGAGTTCCAATGTGTCACTATTTTCAATTTTATCCAACTTTTATTTCATGGCCTGAACCCATTCTGGATGCTCAAAAGCTTCTTTCACATCATTCGGATTCACTTTTGAATATAAATAAGTATGTGTAATAACATTTGTTGTTCTTCTTATTTGAACCATTTGATGTTGATTAAAAATTATATTCTATGCTTATACTTGATTCCTTGGTCTTGGATGAGATATTCAAATATCTTCCTCATCACTGGAAATATCTGAGTCTATTTATTCTTCATGAGTAGAGATGAAATTATATATATCCTTATTAGAATTGTTTTCTTCAACTTGTTATACTTCCTTGTCTAACTAATAATGTTTTCCTTTCTTTTATATTTCAATTAATTTCACATCAATTGAATCAAAAATTCTTTCTATTTCTTTGTTGAAATAGTTATATTCTCTTCCTTTCAAGTCATATCCAAGAAAGATATCATCCTCACCTTTATTCTCAAACTTTCCATAGTTTCAACCATTCTTATTTATAACACATGGAATCCTGAAACCTCTGAAGTGTTTCAAACGTGGATTTTTTACATAGAAAAATTCATATGGATTCATATATAATTGATTCATGTAGAAATAGTAGTTCTGAATATAAATAGATGTACTCATGGATTTCCTCCAAAAGTAATGAGAAAGACCATGTTCACGTAACATAGTTCTTCCCACTTCTACCAAGCTTCTATTCTTCCTTTCAGAAACCCCAAATTGTTTAGGAGTGTGTGGGGAACTATATTGATGCCTAATTCCATTTATCTCTAGATAACTGGAAAATTATACACTTATGTATTCACCACCATTATTATTTCTCAACTTCTTTACAGAATACTCACATTCCTTCTCAGCTTTCCTTATGAAACTTTTGAAACATTTTCAAAGCATCTAGCTTATGTTTCATAAACATAACACAAGTAATGTGAGTAAAATAATAAATTAAAGTGATGAAGTGCTTCTCTCTATATTTTTACTCTTTTATCACTAGCACTTAGATATCATAATGAATCTACTCTAGGGGTTGTCATGAACAAATATCAACTTTCTTATGCACTAAGTTTGTAATCTTTCCTTTTTGAAAAATAGTGCGACACTAATCTCTTATTCTTAGAAAATCATGAATGTCTTATAAAATATATATTTTAGAAAACTTTATCTTGTTTTTTTACACATGTGTCCCAGCCTTTTATGTTTTAATTGATTTTCTTCCACCAAACTCATGTAACAAGAGTTTTGTATTTTACCAATTTGAATAAGATTTCCTTTTGTTCATTGGTCTCTTGTAACAATATTTCCATATTATTCATTTTTCACAAACAAACCCATATTTTATGAAGATAACTTTTTTAACCTCATCAAAAAAATTTGAAAAACATAGAAAATTTTGTTTTATCCCATCAATATACAAATCTTTCTTAGATTCCAACTTTTATTTTCCAATGATGGTTGATCCAACACCTTTGATTCTTAGGGATTCATCATTTAGAAATGTTAGTATTCCTTCTTTAAAATCTCTCATATTCTTTAACAATTTAATATCTCCTATCATATGAGAATAACACCCAATATCAAGAATACATGGTCATTCTCCTTTTTTTCTTTCAATGTTGTTTCAACAATAAGAGATTTCTCTTCTTTATTTTCTTTCTTCACCTCCAACCTTTGAGAATTGTTAAGGATGTTTTGGTGTGTCAGTAACAGTACTAGAAATCCTTTTTCTAGGTTTCCAAGTTAATTACATATTTCACAAATATCTTCCAAAGGTTGGAACCAATTATCAATTTTTACTCCCCCTTTCTCTGGTTTCTTCAAAACATGCATCTCAGCGTTCTTATTTTGAGGGAATTGACTCCCCCTCAACCCTTTCCATTCATAACCAGTGGAATAATAGTAATTTTCTAATTTAACCGACACATATTTTATGTATTTATGAATCTTCCAAAATAAAATCAAAAGACATAGAATGAGTATTTACCTTTGAAACATCTATATTTATTGGAACTGTGAATAAATTTCTCAGCCACCTTCTCCTCTTTCTTTTCTGAGCCACCAAACCTTCTATTATCAATCAGAGTATTCCTTTTCTTTTCTTATTTATTAGAACCAAAGTGTTTAAAACATTTCTAGACAAAAAAAATTTCAAAACATTTTTGGACTGAGGGTTATTTTAAACTTCTAAATACCCATCTTTGTTGGTATTGGCCACAAACATTACTTTCCTAAATTTATTCTTTTCAAAAACAATTTCATCTTTCTTATCCACTATTGAAGGTATCTTTTTTTGATTCCTATAAGGTTTCTTATTTTGAGAATATTCACCAACTTCATTGATAGATTTTTTAAAACTTTTACTTTTCTTTTCAGTTTTATAAAAAAAAAATTTTGAACAAGTTCTAACTCTTATTCTATTTAATTTAACTTCACCTTCAAATGATCATTACGATTATTTTCTGCTTCAAGATATTTCTTTAAATCATCAATATATTTCACTATCTTCACTCTTTAATCAAAAAACATTCTTGATTTCTTATTAAGGAACATTCATCTTCTAACTTTTTTTTTCTTTTCAAGCCTTCAATTGTTTTTCAGACATTCTTTCAAATCTTCTTTTAAATGGTGTTCAAGTTGAGTTTCTTATTCTTCAAAACTATTGATTCCAAATTATTCATGATTTACTATTGAAATAAAAATATTTTCAATACCATACTCATATTATTTTTTAGATACAAAATCCTTGCCTTCTTCTTGATCATCTTTATACAAGAAACTTCTTTTGGATTTGAATAACTTTCTTTCATTCCTTAAAGATTTTTATTTTTCTTCTTTTCCCTATTTCTTTCATGATCTTCTTGCCTTTATTTATTCTTCATCACTATCTTATTTTTTCTTTAAGGAAAATCAGATGCATAGTGACCAATGCCTCTACATTCAAAACATTTCAAGGGAATTTTCCCTTTGTATTTTCCTATACCTATTTTGAAATTTTTAGCAAACAAGGATACAATTTCATCAATGTTTTTACTTACCTCATTTTCAAAGTCAGATTCACCAGCATTATCTTCAATAAGAATATTTTTTTACTTTTGTTTATTAGTATACTTGAAAGGAATTTATCTATTAAATTTTTTTCTTTTTCATAGATTTCTCCCTTCTCATTTCATAAGTGATGTGAGTGTTATACAAGTCATCAAGAGATAATATTTCAGGATCATGGTCTTCTAATGAAAAAACATTTTCATCAAACTTATTGGGAAGTATTCTAAAGATATTTTCAAAAAATATAGAATCATATAACTTTTCACCAAGACATCTTATAATACCAACAACTTCATTTACCCTGGTAATGAAGTCCCAAAAGATTCATACACATCTATCTTCTATCCTTCATACTTCAATATCTAGATTTGATGTTTTTACTTCTTCACTTTTGTATTGCCTTTATATATGTTTTTCAATTTATCCAATATACCTTTTTTTATTGAAACACCTTTCATCCTTATTAATTCAATTTTATAAAGTGATGATAATATATAATTCTTACACCTTCCATAATTCTTGATATTCTTATTTTCAACAGATGTAATAGGAGTTTTATAATCAAAGGAGGAAACCCATTTTTTGCAGCTTCAATAAAATCATATCCAATAGACATAAGATAAAACAACATTATATCTTTACAAATATAATAATTCTTTTCATCAAAAACTAGAATACCTTTACTATTCACGTAATTCAAATTCTCCATCATCAAAGAATAGGGGAAGGGAACCTACACTCTAATACCAGTTAAAAGCTCCCAGTCGAGATAATTGTATCACTGAGTGAAGTAGGGGTGAGTCAAAAATAATTTTTATTTTTAAGTTACCTTAAAATTGAAACGACCTTCACCTACTACTAAATATTTCTTTCCCTGCTAAAAAAACACACATCCACATGAACACAAGTATTTACAAGGCTCATTATTCAATAAAAATAGATATGTCCTTAGTATGGAATGGAAATGATCCAATACCACAAAATACACTAGAAAACAATCCTTGGATTATAACAAGTAGGATATTCCATTTAACTCATGTAGTATTATGTAAATAATTCCAATAGTGGGTGTGCACCCTCTTAGCACAAATAGGGTAATACAAAGTTTGTGTACTAATGCATGTTACCTGTTATTATTTTCAAATTAAAAAACATATTCAATCGAATAAACTTCTTCAATTTCATACCTAGAATATGGTAAGAACATATTATACTTTTTAAAGGAAAACTATTTCCAATTTTCCCAGTCCTTTTTTCCCAGTCAGATTCCTCCAAGTCCAATTCTCCCTAATGTGATTCTTCTTGGTATGATTCTCTCAGCCCGATTCTTCTGAGTTCAATTCTTCCTAGAATGATTACTCAATATGAAAATATATAACACTGTCTGAGTATGATTGTGACAATTCAATTCCCCTTATTCTTTTTCTAGAAAATCCCAATACAAAAATCTTAATCCGATTAATCCATCCTGATACATTGATCGTCCTATTATAATTGAAGATTTGAGTATGGTAATCAGCTGAATATGATAATCACTAAGATTATGATTAGTGGAATATAGTATTTTGATCTTGTATCTTCTCTTTCACTTCAATTCATCAAAAAAATCAATAAAAGACTCAATATTAAAATCATTTTCTTCTCTCTAAAAACTCGGAGCTTCTCTCTTCTACGGTGAATAGTACATCAACCATCAGAAAATTATGACATACTTTTCACCTCTTATAGGTGATTCTTAAGTTGTTTTGTTAGTAATCCCAAAGACCTTCCTCCTCATTTAAATTCACCCAAATCGTTATTTCCCCTAAAATTTTGGGTTCATTTTCACTTAGTCAACTCTTCTCGATTCTTCTAAAATCTTCATCGAACTTCGTCTCTACTTTATATCAATAAAATTTCTTCAAAATAGAGCACTATATAAATTAAGTGTAAATTTATGAAAAAATGAATACCACTCTGATTTACAGAATATGGTACTCTATATCAATTGAATAGTATCATTTTTTGAATTTCAAGCGCCCCTTTGACAGCATATTTTGCAAACTCTTTCATATCTACTCCCAAAGAACTTCTACTTATTAACTTCTTCCCTTGACCCACTTGATAAATTCATTTTAAAAGAAAACAAAGTAATTCCAATATCTAACCACTTTATGAATACATTTGGAAACAAATCAAAGTTCATTTATCTCTTCCTTTAGGAAATCATTCAACCATCTCCAATAGTTGACTAAATTATTAATCATCCTTTTTAATTAAGATTTTCATTGGCTTCTTCTCAATTCCTTTTCCATCGATATTTGTTCAAGAAAAAATTCACCTTGAGTATGATGAAATTATGAATACAATGGACTGGTTTCAAAAACTTTCATCTTCAACAACTATCTTTCTTTCCAACTCTGCCTGAGTAAGATATTCTAGATTATGATCTTTCTTAGTACGATCGGCCTGGATACAATCATTCTGTGTATAATCATTCTGAGTACAATTGATCTGGTTATGATCTTCATAATCCTTATTTTTCTTTTCCATCCAGATATAATTATACAAGGTATGATTTCTTTTCAATCGGAAGCATCTCTTTCTTCTCTTCCACTTAGATATGATAAATCTACATGCGATCTAGAACACCTATTTTCCTTTCATTACAGGCCCAATCAATCATAAAACAATTGGCCACATCTGTTTCACTCCCACTTTCCTTCATAAATATTACATCATAAGTTTCATGAGTTACTTATAATTTATGATAATTAAAAATTATAAAAGTATCATCACATTTCATTAATCATAGTCCTGTAGATTCTGATTCATTATCAAAACAATCACTTCTTTCATACCACCTTCAGGGTGAATATGATGACCATTTACTTCAAGTAAGATGAATTCTCAACTCTACCCTTTAATTTTGGATTTAGATTGAATCTAATAAATTCCTCATTACAAACTACTCCCATTCCAAACCCAAGCTGAGTCTGATCAGAACCTTTTCCTATAACCATCATCTTTTCATTATGATTTAATTTACTTAAAAAAGTGATTCTAATTATTTTTAAAACAACAATTATATGATTTTCACCAAATAAAAATTGAGTTGATTTTCATTCTTCAAAAACTTTCCTTGACAAAAAAAATTTAACACTTGAAAAAAAAATACCTTCCTCATCAACTTGGTCCTAACACCACCTAACATCCATAATAAGTACTCCCCCTTATAGAGATAATCTTAGCAATATCAACACTAAAATATCCACTCTCCATTTTTCCCCATTGAATTTCACCATCATAGTCATTATACACAATTGAAAATAAACCCACAGATAAATTACCTTCCAATTATGAAACATATTGTAAAAATCATTAGATGCAAATTAGGAGTGGGGATCAATCTAAACCTATTCAAGATAAGGGAGGTGGTTTAACACCATGGTTTAATTGGTACTTCTAAAAAACTGGGATGTCCAATATCCTAGTCCTGATGTCTACCACTTGGTCATTAGTTAAAACATTCCCAATTAGAACTATTCCTTGCTACGCCTTCTCATTGTTGAATTTATATCTATTTTCAATATGTTGGGTATGAGAGTGTTGAACTGGATTTCTTGTGGGATCAATCGCACAATTGTTTTCATAGAATATAACCATGAGTTTTTTACTTATTCACAAATATCATATAACTATTTCTTCATCTATAGAAGTTGATTGGATTCTATGGTTACTATAGTTTATTCGACCTCTAATGTGCTTAGTGGAGTACATTCCCGCTTCTTACTCAACCATCCCACACATATATTTCCAATGAAAAAGCACCACCACTTGGAGAATTTTGTTCCACCACATCACCAGCACAATCCATATCAAAAAAATTTAAAACTCATTATTCATCCCAACATCAAAGAAAAATATAAAATTTAGAGTACCCTAGATATACCACATTATTTCTTTAAGTGTTGTAAGATGATCTTTCTTCAAGTTACTCTATAAATGTGCCTCTAAAAATGTTGTAAAGATGATATATGGACATCTTAGGTTAAAACAAATAAATATTCCAAATAATCATTTGTAAAATGTGGGACCACAAAATTACTATTCTCATACTTCCAATGTTTAGCTCAAACCACCATCTGAGTTGACATTGGTTTGGAATCATGCATGGTAGACTTCTTTAGCAGTTATCTCACATTATTTTCCATAGAGAAAAAATTTTATCTATCCATATAAATCACTTATATCATTTTAAAATATGTAATCTCGCCAATCATAGAATCTAAAACTCTAAAATCATAAGGATATATAATTCCTCCCCTAATTTGTGCATTCTTCTACCAAATATGATGTCATAAACATAGACCATCACCATGAATAATTATTCCTTAGATGTCTTTACATTGAGATTGTCATCAATACCACCTATTCGGAATTAAAACTTCTTCAAGTAAAAGTCTAATAATGTATATGAAGCTCGCAGTGCATGTTTCATACTATAAAAGGATTTCTTCAGTCTTCACACATTATATTCATCATTTTTTATAAAGAAACCGACTGGTTTTTCAATATATATCTCTTCTTAAAGCATGAAATTCAAGAATTATATTTTAAAATATAACTAATAAATCTTGAAACCTCTTTGAATTTTAATCCAAAATAAAATAGGGATTGAAAAAATATGATCCATAAGTGTAAATATTTCTTCATCATCGACTCCTTCAATCTTTTCATAACCTTTACAGACCACACATTCTTTATTTGGAATCATGTTTCCTTGCTCTTCAAATTTATTCATGAATATCTACTTTATAATGATCACATTATAATGTTTTGGATTATTCAAAAGTTCCTATGTTTTTTTATGGATTTGAGCCAGTTATTTATTTATATATATAACCCATGAATCATCTCTATTTATTCTTTAAATGAATTTGGTTCCATCATTGATAGTAGGGAAGCAGACTCAAAATTCCTCATTCTTCATGCATGGGTAAGAGCAGTTTTGTCTCCAATAATACTCGATATATCTACTTATGTTCTCATATTAATCCTATGGACTTAGGATAACTTTATTCACCAGTATTATCCTCTTAAAATTCAACCATTGAATCTGCATCATTTTGAGATCTTTGTGCAATAATAGGATTTGTGTCAACTTTACCTCTTCACCATACATGTCATCAAAATATGAACTCCTCAAATTCTTTCCATCCTTTTCCTCCATTAATTTGACATCATTACTCTCTAAAATTAAATTCAATCTATTATTAAATCATTTTAAGGCCTTACTCTTTATTGAGTAACCTAAAAAACTCATTCATCTATCTTATCACATACCTTCCAGGATTTCTATATTTTCCAAAATATAGAATCTTCTTATAAAGACCTAAAAATGTTTCAATTTTGGATTCCTTCCATTCCAAATTTTATATAATGTCCTCTATTCCCCTATGTTATCCACAACCATTTTTTCATGTATGCTTCTACTTGCACTACTTCCATCTAATAGTGGAAATATATGCCACTTTGAATGAGTAATGCTTTGGATATATTATTCACCTACTGATTTCTTCATTTGAAAACATCATTATTTTTTGGATTTTATACTAATGATAACTCATACATAATTCCATGATTCTAGAGGATATTTTTAAATTCAATGGATATGTATTATGTTCTATTTTCATATTTTAGTATCTTTATTGTGCATCTAGTCTCATTTTTACTCATTGTGTGTACCTACTAATGCATTCAACCACTTCCCTCATACTCTACATGAATATAATTAAATTCATTATACTATATTCATCAACAAAGAGAATGAAATATTATTCCATAGATGTTCCAAATATATTCATTAGGCTAAAAACATCGGTGTGCACCAGGTCAATGAGATTAGATTTCCTTTTCTTCTATTTTCAATTTAGATTTTGGTTCATAATTCCCTATATACAAGAATCATGGGCCTTCTTAAAATATATTTTTTTTATTTGAAATATCCACTACATAATTTTCATAGGACAATTTCTCAATGTTATATCGGTGAATGTGGAAAATCCTTAAATTCCACAAGTTATTCTTATCTTTTATTGTCTAGAAACAAGTGTTTTATTTTCCATCCATCTAGTACAGATTACCATTTTTCCTGCAACCTTTCAATAGTGATTTCTTAGCCTTTTATTTATAACCCATCACTTATAATTAAATATAACCTCAAGTATAGAGTCATAGATTTAACTCACACTCAATAGGTTGTATCTCAACCCATTTATATAGAGAACTTATTTTTTCTTTAGATAATTGACTACCAAATATTTATTTTCATTATTTTTTATTTTTCAAGCTTTGTTGTTCCCAAATCACACTATTATGTAAAATATTCAATTCACATGATTTAGCTGGTTCATATTTCTAGTCATGTGGGATGAGCACCCACTATCAAGGATCTATATTCTTATGTTCTTTATATCCTTAAAAGAGACTTCATCAATATTTTTCTATTCTCTTTTATTATTTTATTTTCCTGAAATACTCATTTGAGTTAAGGAATGAGAGACCCCATGCTATTTCTTTTTAGAAATGGTAGTGAAATCATACTAAAATTACTATTCCATTAGAGATTATTTGTTTCCTAATGTAATCAAGTTTGTTTCCCTTCTATTATTCCTCCTTTTACATCCATGGTGACAATTTCAATTTCTTCTCTATATATAGTCAACATCTTTATTACCAAAATTAGAATATTGTAAATAATATCCATAGAAATAATTTTTTCAATGTTATGAACGATATGTTATCATTCTCCTTTGCCGACTTTTAAGTGTTTCCGTATTCAAATAGCTCATCTACCCTTCACAGTAGGATATAATGTGGCCAAGAAATAAATATATTGAAATTTTATGAGAGGAAAAATCTTATCTCCTGAAATACTTTATATATGTACAGTATTCATAAATCTCCTTGACCATTGATTAATCCTAAAATATAGATAATTTTTTCTAACCCTCTAATTTTTTTATTGAAGATGGATTTTTCCATGAAACAGGTGTCTTAGTGTTAACACATGAATTACCAACCACTACTTCCCTTTGTTCTAATTCATCATTGTTAAAACATTTGATGTCTTGGAATAATAACCAATTCCAATTCTAAACAAGAATGATGGTCATTGTTCTTTTATAATTTCCATAACACCTTTTAAGACTTTCTTGTACATTTCTAACAATTATTTACTTACGATCTCCCAGAAGTACAGTTTCTTTTTGGAATCTCCTGATTTTATTTTTGATTTAAATTTGTTTCACAATGTAACACCCTATTAATCAAGGGATTATACATTATTAATTCATTATTTTATACAGACATTGAGGTCATAAATAACTTAATCTTGTGCTTTAATCTTCAAATTCAAATTCACTAATTTTTCCAAATTTAGCTGACCAACTGATTTATCTTTTAGTTATTTCTCTAATTAGTCAATATAATACTTTATATTATCCATATATTTATACCATTATTTTATAAATATATTAATATATGAATTTTTCTTTATTTGAATATGAATCTCTTTTAGATCACCCTAATGTTTCTCTTTGAGATATACTAATCCTTATGGTTCATCAACATTTACCTATTTAGGTTCTTCCTTTTCAAAAGAATCCAAAATTGCATCTTCTATATCTAATTTAAAATCTATCTCCATATCCTCCAAGTAGTCTTCATTATCATCCTCTTATTTGATTACCAATATTTTCCTTTGAATCTTCTTTTCATATGAACTTCTTCATCTTGTGTATCATTTGATAAGGAAAATTCTATGAGAATTTTTTATGAAATAACCTTCACTTACTTCATCATATAGTCTTCTTAGACACATTTCTACAATGTATCAAACTTTCAAGCATTGAAATCACATCAAGGGTATCTTTCCTTCAAATATACTCTTTCCTATCTTGAATTCTCTAGCCACTAGAGATATAATTTCATCATTAACTTATTGAAATTCATTTATACCTTTAGTGATATTGATATTTCATATGTATTTGAAATAAATATCCTTACTTTTTTAATTTAATTTCTCTTAAAACTTAACTCACATTTCATAGGACACCAAATTTGTAAGTAGATTGTCTAGATATATCTTGGTTAAATATCTTTAATCAAGATCTGATACATTTAGATTATATATAGGTTTAAACAATCATAATATCTTATTTAAAATATACATATCCTTTATTTATTTACGGATTTCCCAAATAGATTTAACAAACATAGTAATTTGGTTGAAAAATGAATAAGTATTTTCATTGGGGAGCATATTTAAGAAATAAAACTTATTATGAAGCACTTAAAGTTGATCCTCATTCACCTTATTTTCACCTTTATATACATTATCCAAATTAGTCCATATTGTATTATAAATAGTGCATCTCATGAACTCCCTATAAATTCGGTGTGATAAGTCTCTAGTAAAATCATTTTTATTTTTGAATTAGCATCAATTACCTACCATTCTGCATCATTCAAGGATAATTATGATGTATCACCGGCCTATATTTCATGTATTATTGTTGAGAAAACTTCAATCCCAATATACCATAATTGTGACCTTATTTTTTTCATTCAATTTTGATAATTTGTTCCGTTAAATATGGTAACCTCTTAAACATTCATAGTGTTATATATAATGAGCTTCTACTAATAGATTCAATGAATATAATCTTATCATTAATACCACTTGTTGCAACCAGATAAACCCTAAATAGAATAAGTGAATCAAGGTGTGCACTTTTTCTTACACAATAAGGATGTTTTTTCATTGCTATTAGGAACTCATTAAACCTACTTCATCTAGTTGTATATCCACCATAAAAATAAATATTTAAATGAAAATAAGGCACAATGATTCTTCATGGTTCACCACTAAGGGCTAATCTAATGAGAAAACACGGTGTGTTATTTTTTTTAATATAATTCACTATTCTTAACTAGTGTTTTTGATACAATTATTTTTCTATGGTCACATTGTGCTTGGATCACTACCTTTACAATTAATTTAGGGATAAGCACACTACCACCCTCATGTCACTTTTGTTACATACTCCTTTACTCGCTACTTTAGAAAGATGACAACTTAGTTTATCAACATGAAGGTCACTTATATATCATCAAGAATGTATTTGGTGTATTTAATAATGAATTCTTAAATAGTATCCTCCAATGTAATTCTCTTTCTTGAGAATAACAACCCATAATACTTTGTTCAAATACTGAATTCTGACCAAGTACCATTGCTCAGGGTTCACTGAGAAAGGTTCACCTGAGATATAAATCCCAATTACCTTAGTTCATGTATTATTCTCCTAAGTTACTTCATGAAACCTCCCTCTCTAAAGTGAATTCTCACAAGTGAGGTTTCAATAACTCCCTTCTATAATGTGAGTTCTCCCAAGTATTTATCATGAAACTTACTTCACACTAACATATTCACATAACTTTTTTCATATAAATTTCTTTATGAAACTACATTTAATTTAGTAATTTCATTCAAGTATCACTCACAAAACTATCCTTTTGTATCTTACTTCACCCTGATTTCTTCACTAGAGTCCAATTCCTGCAAGTTGTTTCACTCAAGTGGGCCTTGCATGATGAGATAGAGCCCAATACTTCTCTTACATCTTCATTAGCTTCTAGTTTAGATGGAAGTAGATATTTATAGGAAAACCCCATACTTTTAATAACCTATAATACTCCAAATTTTAGGGAATTTTGTTTTCACTTCCTTACTTCTTCAACACCTAATTAGTGAGAATCTTCTAGCCTACATGTAATGCCTTGACTTGAACACAACCTAACCACTGTGAAATTCCTTAATTTTATGTGACTTACTAGTACAAATACATATGATTATAATTATTTTATAATTATAATTAATCAATTTTTCTAGAAATAAGTGTCTTACACTAGCATGGAACTCTAAAATTTTCTCTAAAAACAACTCTAAACTTCCTCTAACAAATATACAGCTTCCAATTATTGTGAACCATATCCCACTGTCTTAAAACTCTTTGGAAATCCTAGAAAAATATTCACAAAAAAACAGCCAAAATATACAACTTATATCATTCTAGTTCTAATAAAAATTATGAATATTTTTTCTAAATTGAATTTTTGTCCTTGGTACCAAATACATTCACCACTTTTACAACAAGAGTAACTAAAATATTTAGAATTGTATTAAATTTATCATATTCCTTTATATAGAATAGAAAAATATTAATTTCATAACCATTATAAGATAATAAATTAATTTTTTCTCCTCTGTCCAGAAATCATATTCATTCTGAAATTGAATTTATATTTACAAATAACTCGTTAAAAATATGGTCCCAAAACCATCATATAAACTTTTTATTATGTGTATTTGATATCTATTTTTTTAACATTATGGAATCAAATAACTATGAATTACTTTGTGAGTTTCAAATTATGTTTCAACCTCTATACTATTATATAAAATGTAAATTTAAACTTTCTCCCACTCTATAATGGAAATTGCAACAATATCTCTTTTGAAAATTCATTAACCCACAAGGTGCCTACTGTGATATGATTTTGGGAGACCAATTATATACACATAAAATAGTTATTAAAGATATAATTCAACATCTTCATTAATAATATATTACCCTAAAATAAAAACCTATATATAACATTTATTTTTTACATACCCTTTCAAAATCTCCATATATCATTCAATGGGTTACATCCATTTATAATGTATAGGAGCACATAGTTGGATCTCTCTAACCAAGTAAACCATAAAGTAAACAATTATATCAAATCATGATTGTGGGAATAATATTTTCAATTCAAATATTATGATATAATTTTCATTTTCTATAGTTGGAAAATTCACTAGTTAAATAACTTTATTACATATAAATTTGAAAAAGAAGAAAATATTAGTTAATGTGTGTCTAACATTTCTAGGTAGAATGCAGCATAAATCCAAAGGTATTAAATCTTTTATCAAAATAATATAATCATGTGAATTAATTACCTTTAACTTCAAACCATTCATCAACACAATATTATTGATATTCTATGAATACCCCTCTATAACCTTTATACTATTAATATAGTTTCAAATTTTAGATCTCTCTTTTCTGGAAAGAGTGTAAGTCGATGGAGGAAGAAAATTCCATTTTTCACACTTCACTAGTGACAATTCATCCCATATCCCCATATCAATAATGTACAACCTTGACTTAATGTCATTTTTTGTTTTACTGATTGAATTTAGTAACATTCCAATAATTTTATCACATAAATGTTTTCATATATGCATAACAACAAGAAAATTTCTAACAAACTAATAATTCCAATTTGGTAGTTTAAAAAAACTAATCACTTTTTCGGTCCCATTTTCATAAGGTTTTTCAAAAATGGTTTCCTTAAAATGGTGAAAATATCCTTTAATTTCACAAACATTTCATTACCTATTATTGTATATGATTTTGTGCCTTGTTTTGAATTCACGTAAAATGATATCGTCCAAAATCAGTATTTATATCATTTTGGTAAATACATATGATTTCCTAAAACACTAACTTTATATAATGTTTCACCCAAACTAAGTGTGTAACATCATCACAAATGAGGCACCCAAAAATTCCCTTAATGTTATTTCGTGAAAATTTTATATAAATAGTAATGGGATTTTTCATCTAAAAAAATGTGGATCTTAATGTGAACTCATTATTTATGTGAGCATCATAAAACCTAACACCAAAATCCCAAAATAATTTCACATCTTCATTAAATGGATATAAACAAACATCAATATCATTACCAGGTTGTTTATGTTTCTAATATAAATGATAACAAAATAATTTACTTGTGTTTCATACATAACAGTGGTGGAAAGTTTTTATTTATCCACATTACCACATAGTTACTATAAGTGATACTTTTTACACCAAAATGATTTATTCAATATATAGATTGAACATGGTGGAGGTTTCTTAGCTCACTTACAAATTTAGAAAACTCATGATCAAATTTCTTTCACTGAGGAGAGTTTTCTAGGTGATGAAGTTTTCTATATTTAAATATTTTATTTTTGTTCCATGTAAATTCCCTTATAGTATCCTTTATTTCATATAGTTTTTCAAACCATTTAATGATTGAAAATTACCATAAAAAGTTTTAAGGACTTGATTCATCTTTCTTGTATTGATCTGCACCACACTTGGGGAGTTTTTTAAATGATTTTTAGTCCTTTTAAAACAATATAAAGACAATTATGCATTCATGTATTCTTTCATAAATCATACCCATTGAAAATAAAATTATCTTAGAATTATATATTCTATAGGAATCTCATTTTATTATAGTAAAAAATCATTCAAGTGAGAATTTAGTTATATAAATCTGGTTTCACTCAATTCATTGCATTTTTTAAAATTATATAGCTTCAGTACATATTACATTGTTTTATATTTTTTATAAACAATATATAGTGACATCTTTCCACATCTCTTTTAACTTCTCAAATAACTTTGGAAAATCATAAAGGTAATATTTAACTATTTTTATCATTTCCTCAATATGAACTCAATTGTAGTTTACCATTTTACTCATATCAGATAATTTATAAATCGTAGTTTTATCCCATTCACTAACTACATTTAGTTATCTCCTATATTTAGTCTGGAATTTATAAAATTTATATATTCTATGAAAAATGAAGTTTTCTTCAAACTAATTTGGATAAATTAATCTTCACTAATAAAAATATAATTATATGAAAATGATATTATTAGGCTAATTTCCATGCTATGTTGAAAACTTGATAAAATCTTTAACCTTATCCTCATACTCTTTTGTTATATTATTGACATTCATCTCATTTCAATTCATATTTATCCTTTTTTTTCAACAAAATTCTTATTTAATAATGAATAAATAAATGCACAAAAGGTATACATATAATGTATCATTTTTCACAAGCATAAATCCTATAAAGTATAAATTTAAAAATATAATTATAAATTATAATACATACATATATTAAGTATATGAAATAAAAGAAATAAATACTATGTTTTATATTACATTACTGGATATAAAGAGTTTATATCTATTACATATATTCTCTATTAAATTTAAATCGATATAAAATATAATACATATTTTGGGGATGACATGTAATGTCTTTGGTTACATAAAAAAATTAAAATTCATGGGAAATATTTATAATGTTTTTATAAAACACAATGCTATATTATATTATCAACATGGGTTTAATTTATACTGTTTCCTCAAATAAAGAGGTGAAAATAAAGGGTTAAATAACATTATCATATCATTTAAAAATATTAGTTACATAAAAATTAAAATAAATCAATATATAACCCTAGTAAACCGTAATAAGAGTCACACAAAAATCAAATAATTCCTTTATTACTAATTGGTATCACTGTGATATAAATGATTATCTAAAGACACATTGTAGAAAGATAAATAGGGTTATAATGGAAAATTTTAAAGAAAATAATTATGATGGATATGAAAAAGTGACTAGGTATCTACTCCTTCTATATGAGATTTATTTAATTTTTTATAATGAAGTTTTTCTATATATATTTTTCTCTTAATTTTATCTGTATTATGGATATTAGAGATTTTATATTTGTTAGTGTTCATAAAATAATTTTTTTGAAATATACTACAAGTGACCATGAATGAGTATAGATGATAATTAGTAAAATTTCCAAACTAATTGGAAATGAACGTTTTCAAATTGAAATGAATATTTATGCACTCCAAAATCAAAGAATCATAAAACATATTTTTGAAATCAACCTAAATAAAATTTTCATTGTAATGTTATATGATAATTATTACTAAAATTCCTTCCAAAATAAGTAGGTAATATTAAACAAATGTGGTTTTATTATTTATATAGAAAATAAATAATCCAATTTTTACATGATATAGTCTAAATATTCTAATGGAAAATTTAATGTCACGGAACATGAGGATATATTATAGTCATTGAACAAACAATTATCACATGTTAGTGATAAAGGATTGGATATATTGGTTATGAAATGATTTTTTTCACAAGAGTAAAAATAATAAATTTTAGAATATATGAGGATGAAAAACATTTTTCACTAGAAAATTTGATGATGTGACTTATTGTAATGTTAATTAGAAAAGACAATAAATAATGAATAAATAAAAAATTGTTTCTATAATAGAAAAATTAATCTAATTAGTATATAATGTAGGTCAATGTTAATATCATCATATATAAGAAGACATCATAGTTATGGAATAAATAAATTTCTTATATTAGTGAATATGATTAGACTATATTGTTCAACAAACCTTTATTATAATATGGAATGACTAAAAAAATTAGGATATGTGATCATTGTTTAGTCAGTAAGAGTAATATAGATTTATTTATGAATTAATCCACCATTAATAGGCTATATGATATTATTTTTACATGTTTGGATGTGTATATCACTATGAGAATTGTGACATTTAAAGGTATATGTTATCTTGTCACCTTTGTTGATAATCACTCTAAAAATACATCTCACGTTGAAATGCAAGGATTAAGTGTTTGGTGTTTTCAATTTATTTCCTATGTTGGTGGAGAGATAGGATGAAATATTATACACACACAAGAAATATAAAATATAAATACTAAAAGACTTATAAATAAAAAAATATGGATATATATGTTATGTGTAAGTTTAAACTCATTACACAATATAAAAAATATTTCAAAAAGAAATTTTTTTGTGATTCAAAACTAAAATTGAAAAAAAAATAACATATAATATATATATATATATATAAACACATAAATAATTATATATATACATATGAAAATAAATTCAACACACAAAAAATATGTGTGTGTGTAAATATATAGAATGATATGGGAGTATATTTATACACACACACACTGACACACAAAATCATATATATACATATATAAATTAGGGATATAGTATAAATGTTTGGAATGGATCAATTCTAGATCGAATATTGATGTATACGTGAAGAACAATCCAAAAAAAATTACCAAACATACAATATGATCAGAGGATATATCATTAAAACATAAGTTTAAAATTATATATCTTTACTTTAGAAAGTATAATCATCCAAAAAATGATGTGGTGGGGGTCTGTAAGAGTACATATTTTACAACATCTTGAATGAAAAAGTTAATGAGGTAACAATTAGATTTATTTTAAAAATATTATAAGGATTTTATTAGTGTTTACTAAAAAAATTAATAAA
This sequence comes from Viscum album, assembly GCA_963277665.1. Lineage (NCBI taxonomy): Eukaryota > Viridiplantae > Streptophyta > Magnoliopsida > Santalales > Viscaceae > Viscum > Viscum album. The sequence continues at coordinate 287,988,844 of OY728127.1, read as the reverse complement.
ACTATATTTTATCAATGCTAAAATTATAATCACTGATAAGATAATATTTTATCAGTTCAAAATTTAGCACTGGTAAAAATTGATCTTTATCAATGTTTCATTTAGCACTAATAATTCTAGATTTAAGATTATATGGTTTTAAAAATTCAGAATTATTCTTAAAGAATATTGATTAAATCTTAAGTAGTGATCTTTATCATTACTAATTTTAGTGCTAATATAGGTATATTTTTAAGCACTAAAGTTAAAACTGATAAAGATCTATGTGTAATATTAAATTAAAATTGTGTATGAATAACTTCGGATTGATAAAGTTGCAATATATTAAACTAATATTTTTCTACATTAAATTTGGCATTGATTTAGGTAGATTGATCAACACTAAAATTATTGCTAATAAATCAAAAAAATAAAATAATGATACAAGTATAATTAATATATATATATATATAATTTTATAGAAAAAAATAATATTTAATAATTATATTTCAATGTGACTAATTTTATTTAAAAATATTATTAATTATATAAACATGTAAATATGTTTTACTATATATTATTAACTATATAAATTTATAAATAAATATTTAAAATTTAAAATTATATTTAAATACAAAATATTTATAATAAATTTTTAATTATATAAATTTATAAAATATTAATTATATATATTATTAATAATATTCACTAATCGTATTTAAATATTTTTATTTATATTTAAAAACATTTATTAGTTATATAAATTAATATTTATTTAATATTATGAAAATTTATACTTATATTTAAAATTATTAATAACTATATTTCAATTTATATAGGATTGTTTTCAATATATTACTTATTAATATTAAATTAACTATCAATGGGTGTGTGATATCACAGGAGCATCGCATTAGGTGATTCCATGGTGATTAGGTATTTCACACATGATAGATTCCCCTCTAGACTATTATTTAAATTTGGATAATTTCTTCCATGGACATTAAAAGTTGAAAGATGATAAGAGATAATGTGCTTCTTTTTTGGATGCCTCTATGACCATGTTGGTTTTTATAATCTTGATATATCAAGTTTCTTTCAAAAAAGTTCATTGGGTTTCCTTTTCTGAAAAGGTTAGGATCCATGGGATTTTAACATATTTAAGGAGTGTGGCATCTTCTTGAGTCATGAAAAATGGCTCTTTAGTAATAATCAAAGAATATAATTGGTTTATTTTAGAATATATCAAAGAATGAAAGCACTCAAATATAGTGAGGCTAAAATTTTAGGGTAAGGATTCCCTATAAGATCAAAAAGATAAATAATTATATTCTTCAAATATGGGTATTTGGTGTATAAAAGATTACCTTGATGGGTAAAGGGTGATTTCATATTATTTTCCATACAGATGAACTTAAATATAGAGCATAGGGGTTAGAATTTATCTCCATTGAATCTAGTATATTGAGGATCCAATATTTGTATCCCTTCTTTAATCCTACATTGGTGAAGAATTTAACCACTTAAGAATTGATATGAATTCCTGGTATTCCTTGGTTTTTTTGGAATCCTCAATTATTATGGGAAATTGCTTCTATAGTAGTGTATTTAATTAAATTCAATGTAAAAAAATATTATTTAACAATTCAATCACTTTTCTTTAGTTTTAGTATAGATTTATCTCTCCTCAATGCTTATTAGTTCTATCATTTTTCTTGTTGTTGGTAGAAGACTATAATTATCAATATTGTTTGAAAATAGACCAACATTTTATAATAAATGCAGCAGTATAGGGAACTTGGAATCTGAATACTAAAGGAATATTTCTTGTATCAATTATAAGAAAACTAGAAATTTCATTGTGAATTAAAATTTTAAATTTCCATTCATTTAGGTCTCGAATGATGAAGGAGTTAAGAGGCATGACCCTATTATCAATGGTAGGAGGGATTATTCAATAGATCTGAATATGGTTGTAGTAAACACCTTTAGAAACTAAGGGTTTATGGATGGCCTCCCTACTACTTTTTATAGTGTTATCTCTTGTCAATTAGCTAAAGATTGGGATGTGGTGGATAATATCTTACCTATAAGAAAGAAGGGTTATAGAACTGGTACTCATCAAGTTTCTTATAAGGAAACAATAAAAGATTCATTATGGAAGGTCAATCATGTTCAATGTCATTATATCTTGATCATTGGGACTAGTAATCAAGTAGAGGTTGTTTTGGAATTTTTCAGGTTGTGAAGAGGTTAGGGACTACTGAAAAGGTTCTTATTTTCATGTGGAGGCCCAATACTTTGATGATTCTTCGATTGAGAGTGGCCTATGGATAGACACTACTGATATTCATGAGGAAAACTACATGTCTTATGGGATGGGAAAAGGTAAAAGGCACCTCAATTCAGATAGCTCTTATAAATTACAGGGTGATTTATATAGATATGGTAAGATACCAGTTGCAAATCAGTGAGGTAAGGGGGATAACACGGTCTCAATGTGTCATCCCCCTCTTTTTTAATGGTTATATGGCCAATCATTACAATGTTTTTAGGAGGTTCACACCCTTGAGGATAAGGTTCACCAACCTATTATAATAAATTAGCAGAAGGCTAAGAAGCCTGATCTTATTTCACTGAATCCTTATTTGATTAATTAAATGTTCAAGGTAGTGAATACCAGTGACACTAATGATCAGACTATACATGAATTAGTACCTATTAGGGATTATCCCTGACAAACCATAGTCTTGGGTTCTTGTATCACAATGAAACAACTTTCAAGGAATCATAAGGAGACACCTCCTAAGATATATAAAGTGGGTAACAATCTTTTCATAGATGTTTCGGTCTCCATTGATGCATCAGGGAACTTGAGTTCTAGTGAGTTTACTAAGGAACTTATCCCTAAATATTAATATCAAAAGGATAGTGATGGTAACGGTACTACTATCCAGATGACAGTAGTGGGTGATCCATCATTAAGGTAAATAAGTAAAAAAAATAAAAAGGTTACTTCTCATTCCTTATATACAATTCATTATAGGTGATGTTATTTTACTTCAAATGTTTTTTTTCCATTCTTTATGTGATAAAAACTTCATAATTTGGTCACTTCTACAAAAATATCATTGATAGGGATCAAAATAAAAACCAGATGGTTACATCAAAGATCTAGAAGAAGAATTCAGATTTAATCAAATAATTTGTTAAGGGCCCAAATCAAGTGCATCCTAAGGAAACAACTATTCTTTCTACTGAGGATTTGAATCCTACTGAGGAAAGGTCACTTGAAACTTCATATATTTGGGGAAAACATTCATAGAGTGAGGTCCATAAGCACTGAATTGAGGATATTCAACATGATTCTGATACAATTTATATTGAGTATAATACCTATTTAATGTCTACATTTGTGGAGGCACCTATGAGAGACTCTCAATAGTTACAACCTCGATCTGTTAATCTCAGTGTCCTCATGACTCTTGACTTTGGGAAAAGTAAGAGTACCACTATTCCCTCTACTAAGTAGGTGAATTAGAAATATCCCACAAAGGATGATTCATTACACCTGTATAAACAATATTCTCCAATGAAATCTAAGAAATAGAGAGGTCGACGTCTGGAAAACCAAGATGGATCTTAGAATAGAGAAAGGTGATATTTATTGATCCTTGTTGCTTTCTTCTTGTTTTGTTTTTCCAATGGATTTGGGTTACTTGTTTTCTCTTGCACCCCATGTATGTTGTGTGTGTGTGTTTTGTTTCTTTATTAATAATTTTTTCTGTGGCCATGGGTTTGGGTTTCCAAATCCATGACTCATGTCATTTTAGAATTAAATTTACTATCAAATATATTTAAAATAATACCAAATTATTATTATTTTTAAATATATATATATTATATATGTAATAATTTCATATTTTTTTTATCAACTACTTCAAAAATATAAATGTATAAATGTATTTCATGTTATATTATCATTTATAAAATTATATAATTAAATGAAAAAAATTTAATAAATATATTTAAATAGTTTTAAAATTTCTATAATATATAGATATATTATTATTACTAATTATATAGATGCATATATTATATTAATTATACATAAATAAATATAATTAGTTATGAATTTCATTTAAAAAATATTAATTAAATTTGAAATTTTACTGTTTAGATAAAACAAATATTTTTAAAATAAATAATTAGGTTTGTTATTAATGTATAATTATATTAAAAAATAATTATATGTGTACATACAAAAATGAAATTGTGGTTTGGCTTAGTGGTAAGAACCTAGTCATCCTACACCAAATACCAAAGTTCAAATATGGGTAAGAGCAGATTTTTTGTAGGTACTATACCAGTACCATATCAGGTTCTACATAAGGGTACTATAGTGGTGGTATTATTCATCCCAAATGAGCTTTCAGGTCATAAAAATAGGTCACGTGGCCTTCAGTCTATCACAAGCCTTTGGGTTAGAGGGCCTTTGAGCTGATTAGTTTCACCTCTACTAGATCATACCCCTGATGATATTTCAGAGTAGTAGTTTCCATAATGAAAAACCTATCTAGTCTCATGATTGAAGGAAGGATATGAAGACACACCATCAGCCCATGAAACTTTTCACGGGGCATTGTAAACCGATATCAATGTCAAGTGGTGGACTGGGTGCATACTTGAAGAGGTATTGGTGAGGGGTTGTTTCAATTCAACTGGGTTAAATAAGTTATAAGGGAATTATTCCTCAGGGTATACAGACCATATAATTCTAACGTTATTATGCATTTGGGCCTTCAGGTCATGTAGGGGTTTCCTCACAACCAAGTTAAAAAGTGGGAGTATTAAAAAATAAAAATATAAAATTTTTAATCAGTATACATACAAACATATAAATCTAAATGATGATAAAATAATAAAAGAATAGTTAATATATATACATATATATTAGTAATTATATAAAATTCATTAAAATTTAATAATTACATTTTAATGTGATTAATTTTATTTAAGAATCATTATTAATTATATAAATGTGTAAATTTTTTTTTACTATATGTAAATGAATAAATAAATATAAAAAATATTAAAAAAATTAAATACAAAATATTTTCAATAAATTACTAATTATATAAATTCATATAATCTAATATATATATATATATATATAATATGTATATTTATGTACTTTTAACAATATTTAAAAAAATAAACAATTTTCGAAAAGGATCGAGTGAGATTTGGAAAGCTAACCAACACCCTCAAATTTTATTAGAAAAAAAATAAAATAAAAAATAGGGGAAAGAGAAGCTCAACATAGAAAGATATGACCAAAACATTGAAATTAATGGATCATGTAAGAACCCGGATATTCTTTTCAAGTATGTTTTCCCTTTTCTGGTGTTTTTAAGAAAAGGTGGTTTTTCTAGAAATTTCTGAAGTACACGTCGTGTACTTTATGAGTACACGCCCTGTATTGGGTTGTCGTAGGAGGTCCTATGCTAGCCATGTGATGTCCACACACACGTCCATGTGGGGGTAACCAGGAGGCCGCCTAAATAGGAGTACGGAAACAACAAATACACTCCATGTACTTCCAAATTACACGCTGTGTATTTTCTTTTTTTTTCATTAAACAAACTGGGGTCGCGTCTAATCACCAGAAACACCTTCTTCTCAACCTAGTTTGTCCAAGATCTCCCATATGGCTATGATCTTCCTTCGAGACCCAGACCGAGCATCCGATATTCGATTTTACCTCCATCGATTTTGTTCTTATCGCCTCAGTAATCTCTCTCTTTTAGTTGAGATTCATTTCCCAATTCCTCCTCCTTCTCAAGTTATCCTCTATTGAATGTTTTAGATGTTTTTGTAGATCTTCGTAATTATAAGGTGATTCATGCCCTGAGACTCAAGTGTATTGATCTTCCAACACTGAGGTAAGTGGTTTGTGTCTTTCTATTAAAATCCTTTGAGTTATATGTGCAATTTTGCCCAATACCCATGAACGGGGTATTGCGCGTTTATCGTTTCAGCCCTATTGTTTATCTACTATTCTTGTATGCTTGAGTAGAGGTTAATTGAATGTTAATAGGGTTAATTGATATGCTTTAGAAGTTTTTTACCATGCATGATTTCCTGTTTTGACCGTTGGGTATAGTTTTCGAGTTAGAATGTTTAATTTTCCATGCCTAGTTGTAAGATTGTGTGATTGTTCTGAGATGCTGACATATTGTAGACAACTAGCCAAGTAGTTATTGAGGTTTAATTTGGCCGATATGCGTTGTTATACCGACTTGACTTACATAGAGTCCTGAGAACCTGGTGTAGTAGACCATAGGGAGAATGGACGTAAGGGATTCTCCGGAGTGTCTGTTTTACTTACGACGTGAGACCATAGGGGGAATTAACATAAGTGCTTCTTCGGAGTGTCTTTAGTTCCTCAACGCAGGCCACAGAAGGAATGTGATGTAAGTGCTTTCCTAGAGCACCTTTAGTTACCAATACGATACAATAGGAGGAATTGATGGTGAGTACTTCCTCAGAGAGTCTATGCTAGGTGGGACCAGAGGGGATAGGTAGTGAGTACTTTCCAGAGGGTTACCTTTTGTGTTTAGCTGCTTGATTGTGTTTCTAGGTAGGACCATAAGGGATTGGTTGTGAGTAATTCCCAGAGGATTACCTATTGTGATTACCTATTTGTGATTACCTGTTTTGATTACCTGTTTCTTGATATATGAAACTGAATACATTGAAACTTTGGATTGTTTACTGATGAGTACTTCCTTGTTTACTTCTTTCTGTACTTATTACCTACCATATATTCACTGACTGTTAGGCATAGATCTTGTGGTGGTTGCCTATTGGGATTTAGTCTCACACCCTGTTTGGGCCATTCTTTCCATCCCAATAGATTATATTGTTGTAGCTATAGATAAGGGCAAGCGCCCTTCTACTTCAGGTACTTGATTTGTTATGGATATAGAGAGCATGGGACTAAGATATGGCTTACAATGCTAAGGATTTTTTTACTTGCTTTCTTTTGTACTTGGGTTTAGTATTGTTGTATTCTATCATTATGATTTGTTTTTCTAATTTCCTAGACATATGTATCATTCATTATTCATATATATATGTGTGCTCCAGTTTATTATTTTCCAGTATTCTTCTATTTACTTTTGTATGGATTATTCCGGCTTCCACATTGATATTTCTTTCTTCTTATATGATACTCTTCCAATGATGGAATATTTTCCCCACTATCACACCCAAGGAACTCACTTCTAGTCAGCAGCCTCCAGCATTCGGTGAAATGTGCTTGAGGCCATGTGACCAACCGAGTACGGGGCACCTCTGGGTGGCTTCTGGAACTGGGACATTACAAAGTGGTATCAGATGTATTCTTTTCTATTGACTTACTGTTTGGAGCCTATAGCCAAGGAAAGGAAGGAATAAGTGATTTTTAATAAGCTGTTCCCAAGAGTAGCTAACCCGTGTAAAAGGAAAATCCAATCTACCTCATTATTGTAATTTTTTGTTTTTGTAATTATTACAGTTGATTTGATTTTACCTTGAGTGATTCATATGTTTTGTGTTATTATTGTTGATTTTATTGAGGTTATATTTCTATTGCAACCCAATGAGATGAGGTTATTCCATATCATGCATCATATAGGAACATTCTAGGAATCACATGCTATGCTTTCTTTACATTCCATTTAGGGTGAATTATCAATTGAATGTTGTTGTGATAGATGTTGTGCTAGATATAAATTTTGTTGTGATACATTCTTTAATAGAATACCTAATGTTTGATAGGAAATTTCTTTGGGTAAGTATTTTTTTGAATGAACGCCAAACATTGGTTCTTGAGGAGTTATGGGCCCTCATGAATCGGAATTTAGTGGATCTTTGACATGTTTACCTTGTTATGCCATGTATAAGATGCCAAGATTTTATTTGCAGGGAGTATGGGCCCTTACAGATCGAAATTTGGAACTTTTATGTTTTTTCTAGGGTTTTATGGGTTCCAGAGTAGTTTCTAAGGCTTACTATCTAGAAAAATCCAAAATACACGGTGTGTAATGTTAACAATATGCCATGTGTTCTTCTGTTCGTGAAGAAACTGTTTTTCTTAAGTACATGTCATGTACTGTATGTACATGTCATGTAGTCTCTAACTGTGTCTCAGACTGTGTGGTTAGGGACATGGGGTTTGGAATCTTTGGTAAGACACGCCGTGTAGAGGATATACACACCGTGTCGTAGAACTATGTAACTAGTTGTGACACTAACAACACAGCTCGAGAAAACCTTCTTAGTACATGCCATGTTTGTTTGCAACATGTCGTGTGGTGTAATCCAGGTACCCGGCTATGTAAATAACAACACGGGATAGTGTTATCCTTTCTCGTACACGCCGTGTCCACCTGGAACATTCCATGTAGCGTTATCTTTGTAATCGGCCGTGTATCTAACAACACGGGTCAGTGAGGTTTGTCTAGTACACGCCGTGTTTGGCACTAACATTCCCTGTAGTCTCGTTCTAAGGAAAATCGTGTGGCTTAGCTATGTAGGAGGACTTGGGAAAAGGAAGAGGATTCAAGTACATGTCGTGTGTTAGGTGAACACGCCGTGTGTGTGTGGTGTTACATGACCAATTCTGGCAGGAGTACACACCCATGGGAATGGCTGAAGGGAACACGACATGTTGGGTTATACATGCCGTGTAGTCATGTTTTGGAAAAACTTGAATGATTTCCTTCTTTTGTTCCCTTCTTACGCTTTCAGTTTTTAGTCCTTGATAATCTTGATCTAAGGTGTTTGTTTGACCATGTAGATTCATGCCACTGAGACATCCTCTGGTTGTACATTAGTTGTTGGGTAGTGATCGGACACTGGATATGGCTGACCAGGGACTACCTGTAGATCCTTCCATTTGGCTAGTCTTGGCACCAGCTGTTATACCAGATGTAGGTGTTGATGCAAAGTTCAGGGGAGGATTTATGAGGATGGTCCAGAGATTTCAGGGAACACCGCCTCCTACCCCATCGATGGAAGAATTGACATGGTTATTTTAGCAGCAACAACCTCCCACTTTCTCAAGTGATAGAGGAGCCCAGGCTACAGAGTCATGGATATAAGCCATGATGACAATCTTTGAGCATCTGGAGATGCCTCCAGAGAGGTGGGTCAAGCTCTCTACATATATTCTTCAGGATTCTTCCAAGTGATGGTGGGATGTGATCTCACAGATGGGACACCGGTAGATTATGACTTGGGAGGAGTTCTGGCGTATATTCTAGGACTACTACTATCCAGAGACCTTGAGGGCTGATCGAGTCTGAGAGTTTATGAGTCTGGAGTAGGGTACTCTTTTGGTTATGGAGTATTCCTCTCACTTTACCAAGCTACAGTGTTTCATGCCTATTCCAGGAGGTAATCAGTTATTCCTGGAAAGGAAGTTCGAAGATGGTCTGAGGAACGACATCTGATCGCAGGTGAACATATTTAGGTTGGCTTCTAACACTTCTATCATCAACCAGGCACTGATTACGGAGCACAATCTGAGAGAATCTGGAGTTGTGAGCCAGGGCGGCTCAGCATCTAGAATTAATATTCCTCTTACTGACAGTAGGAAGCGTCATAGGGGTTCTACGCATGGATATCCAAGGAGGTGAGATACTTTTTCAGGTAGTCAGGTGGTGTGCTACTAGTGTGGGAAGAGCGGGAATATGAGGCCACACTTCCAGAGAGACCCAGTGGAGTGTCGATCTTGAGGAAATATGGGTCATCTTCAACGCTTCTGTCAGATCGTCTCACCAGCATCTGGTGACAAGGGTTTCTCTATGACTCCTCGTTCAGGAGCAGCACCACCAGTTTCTCACTAGTCTGGGAACTGGAGTTCTTATGGCCATTCAGGTTGAGGTGGAGGTCGTGGTCATGGTATCCAGTCACCTGGTGTTCAGTGACAACAAGGTGGATCAGCTCAGGGTGGCTAGACAGAGTCGCAGGGCCGCGGTGCAGGTCAGACTTTTTCAGTGGAGCAGACCAAACAGGAGCAGGATCTCGGACCCTCTATAGTGCGAGGTACGATCTTAGTAGCCTAAGTTTTAGCTTCTTCTCTTTTCGATATAGGGGCTTCCCATATCTTTATATTTGTTGCAGTTGTCGAGATCCTTGGGCTCTGCATCTTTTATTCTACTGATATCTTGACACTAGACACTCTATTGGGGACTAGAATGGTGAGTGTATGTTAGTTCTATGAGTTCCCTCTAGAGGTTGGTGGGTGTCACTTTTTATGGAACCTCTATATCCTAGAGATGATAGGATATAATGTCATTCTCGGATTGTACTATCTAGTTCCCTTCTAGGTAGTCATCGATTTTTATCACTGTAGGGTGAGTTTCACATCACCAGAGGGTGGATCGTTTCTTCATAAGGTTGAATGGGATGTCCAAGTGAGCAGAGCGGGACCCGAGCATCATGGGTTATTAGGAGTTACAGCCCAGATTTCTATTATATATCAATATTACAAGGGTGTTTCACATATGGACTTTCCTCCGTTGGTGGATTGTTTTAGAGATGTCTTTCCATAAGACTTTTCAGGTTTTCCTCCTGAGCGTGAGGTAGAATTTTCTATTGATCTTGTGCCAATAGGGGAACCAGTGTCAATTCCTCCTTATAGGATGGCTACACCAGAGTTATAGAAGCTAAAGAAGTAGTTGAAAGACTTATAGGAAAAGGGTTTCATCTGACCCAGTACTTCTCCTTGGGGTTCGCCTGTCCTATTTGAGAAGAAGGCAGATGGTACCCTTAGGCTATGTGTGGATTATCAGAAGTTGAACCAATTGACGGTGAAAAACTGATATCCATTACTGAGTATTAATGATCTCTTTGATCATCTTTGAGTAGCCCGGGTGTTCTTGAAGATTGAATTGAGGTTTGATTACCATTAGTTGTGCGTTAGACCATCAGATACACATCTTATAGCCTTTTAGAGCAGGAATGGTCTATATGAGTATATGGTTATGTCATTCGGTCTCATGAATGTGCCTGTAGTTTTCATGGCACTGATGAACCGAGTGTTCCATCCATACTTGGATTCCTTCATGGTGATTTTCATGGATGATATCTTGGTGTACTCTCACACTCGACACGACCATGCCACACACCTTGAGATTTTTTTTAGTACCCTGTTAGACCATCAGTTGTATGATAAGCTCTCAGAATTCCACTTTTGGATGCATCAGATTCACTTCTTGGGTCATGTTATCTCTGAGACAGGAGTGTTAGTAGACCCAGAAAAGGTGATAGAAATAGTTTCCTAGGAACAGTCGAAGAACATATTTGAGGTATGGAGTTTTCTAGGGATAGTTGGATACTACAGATGCTTTATTCAGGACTTTTCATGCTTAGAAGCACCACTGACGGGTCTGACTAAGAAGAGTGTAAAGTTCTTGTGGTCAGATTCTTGTGATTTAGCCTTTCAGGAGATGAAAGGGAGGTTGACTTCAACACCGATACTAGTGTTTCCAGAGCTGGGAAAGAGCTATATTGTGTACTGTAATTCTTCAGGTATCATGCTCAGAGCTATGCTTATGCAAGGATAAAGAGTTGTTGCGTACGAGTCTCGACAGTTGCGTCCACATGAGAATAATTACCTGACACATGATCTTGAGTTGGCTGCAGTTTTTCATGCCTTACGTTATTGGAGACAGTACCTTATAGAAGATCATTTTGTGGTTTTCACCAACCACAAGAGTCTCAAGTACATCTTCACTCAGCATGATCTAATTGTGAGACAGTGAAGGTGGTTTGAGTACCTTCAGTATTTTAACTTTGAGCTTGCCTATACACCTGGGAAAGGAAATGCAGTGGATGATGCGCTGAGCAGAAGGACTCAAATAGAGGCAGTTAAAGAGTCCATCATTGAGTGGTTGCTTATTGCTCTATTCTCTGAGATGCATTTGGATGTGCACGACAGACAGGGGAAGACATTTATTTCTTCTGTAGCTATTACCTCTACCCTTCTTGATCAAGTGCGAATGAGGAATCTATTAGACTCATAATGCCTAGTCCTATGGGAGAGTGTTTCAGGAGAGGACCCTTTTCCTAGATGGACCATAGGAGAGGATGAGATCTTGCGTTTCTAGGGGCGCATATCGGTGCCAGAAAACATATGTGAGGAGCTGATGCGGGACTTTCATTCCTCAATTTGGGTAGTTCATCCTGGTGTCACCAAGATGTATCGTGATCTACACTGTTAATATTGGTGGCTAGGTATGAAGAGAGAAGTTTCTAGTTTCATAATGAGGTGTTCCACCTGTCAGCAGGTGAAGGCGGAGCATCAGCGACTAGCAGGGCTTTTACAACAGTTACCCATTTCCGATTGGAAGTGTAATGATGTCGCATTGGATTTCGTGATAGGTTTCCAAGGTCTCCTAGAGGGAATGATACAGTTTGGGTTCTCATTGAAAAACTCACGAAATTTTCTCACTTCTTATCGATCAAGGAGACCTTTTGTGTCGATGAGTTGGGACGGTTGTACATCTGTGAGATTGTGCGCGTACATGGAGTTCCACACTTCATTGTTTCAAACAGAGATGCATGTTTTACTTCTTGAGTCTGGAAGGGTCTTCAGATGGCTTTGGGTACACAATTACTTTTGAGTACATCTTACCACCCCCATAAAGATAGCTAGTCTGAGCGTACAATAAAGGTGCTTGAGGACATGCTTTGAGCATGTATTCTGGATGTTGGAGGTTCTTGGGAGAAGCACATACCTCTTGTGGAGTTTTCCTACAACAATAGTTTTCAAGAAACTGTTTAGATGACACGTTATGAGGCTTTGTGTGATAGTCCATGCCGATCACCCTTATGTTGGCTGGAGACAGGAGAGGCATCTTTGTTGGGACCTCATCTTGTTTAGGAAACCTCAGAGTAGATAGAGTTGATTCGGAAGAGGATGGCTACTACACAGTCTCAAAAGAAGTCTTATGCTGATCAATGCAGATGACCTCTAGAGTTCAAGGTCAGGGATCATGTTTTTCTACATGTCACATTGAGGTTGGGACACAAGAGGATTAGGTGACAGGGTAAGCTTTCGCTGAGGTACGTCAGGTTGTTTGACGTGTTAGAGAGAGTTGGGTCGGTTTCCTATCAGTTGCAGTTACCTTAGAGGTACTGAGATATGCATGACATTTTCCACATTTCCCATCTTTGATGTTACTTCTCAGACCCATCTCATGTTTTTTAACCCGAGGAGGTTGATTTAGAGGTGGACACCTCGTTTAAGGAGAATCTTATCCGGATTGTTGATCACAGAACAAAGGTTCTTCGTGGAAGGTCTTTTCCTTTGGTACAAGTGCTATGGTAGCATGGCCGGGTACAGGATGAGACCTAGGAGAGGGAGGCCGATGTACTATCACAGTGCCCAGAGATGTTTGAGGATTCTTCTTCTATTCCGCATTGATAGGGAAATTTAGGGATGAATTTCTTTAAGGGGAAGTTTGTAATAACCTGGATCTTCTTTTCAAGTATGTTATCCTTTTTCTGGTGTTTTTGAGAAAAAGGGGTTTTTTGAGAAATTTCTGAAGTACACGTCGTGTAATTTATGAGTAAACATCATGTACTAGGTCACCATAGGAGGTCATGTGTTGGTCGTATGATGGCCACACACACGGCCATTTGGGGGTGACCTGGAGGCCGCCTAAAGCAGAGTACGAAAATTGAAAGTACACACCGTGTACTTCAAAAGTACACGCCGTGTATTTTCTTTTTTTCATTAAATATACCGGGGTCACATCCAATAGACAGAAACACCTTCTTCTTGACCTAGTTCATCTAAGAGCTCTCGTACGATCACGATCTTCCTCCGAGCCTCAAACCAAGCATCCAATCTCTAATTCGACCATCGTCGATTGCATTGGGATCTCCTCGGTAATCTTTCTCTTCTTCTTGAGCTTTGTTTCCCAATTCCTCCTCCTTCTCAAGTAATCCTATGTTGAAAATTTTCGACATTTTTGTAGATCTTTGGCGTTATAAGGTGACTTAATCCCTGAGACTCAAGTATATTGATCTTCCAACGCCGAGGTAGGTGGTTTGTGCCTTTCTGTTAAAATTCTTTGAGTTATATGTGCAATTTCTCCCAATACCCATGAACGGGGTATTTCATGTTTACCATTTTATCCCTATTTTTTCCTACTATGCTTGTATGCTTGAGTAGAGGTTAATTGAATGTGAATTGGGTTAATTGATATTCTTTGGAAGTTTTTTCCCGTGCATGATTTCTTGTTTTGACCATTGGGTATAGTTTGCCTGTTAGGTTGATGTTTACTTTCCCATGCCTAGTTTTAGGATGGTATGATTGTTCTGATATTCTGATATGTTGTAGACTACTAGCTAAGTAGTTATTGAGGTTAACATTGGTTGATATGCGTTGCTATACCTACTTGACTTACACAGGGCCGTGAGAACCCGGTGTAGTAGACCATAGGGAGAATGGATGTAAGGGCTTCTGTAGAGTGTTTTTTTTTTACTTATGATGCGAGACTATAGGGATAATTGATGTAATTGCTTCCTCGGAGTGTTTGTAGCTCCTCGACGTAGGCCACAAAGTGAATGTTATGTAAGTACTTCCCTAGAGTGCCTTTAGTTACCGATATAAGACTATAGGAGGAATTGACGGTGAGTGTTTCCTTAGAGAGTCTATGCTAGGTAAGACCAGAGGGGATAGACCATTAGTACTTCCCATAGGGTTACCTTTTGTATTTAGCTACTTGCTTGTGTTGCTATGTAGGACAAGAGGGAATTGACGATGAGTACTTCCTAGAGGGTTACCTGTTGTGATTACCTATTTATGATTACCTGTTTTGATTAGTTGTTGCTTGATATATAAAACTGAATGCATTGAAACTTCAGATTGTTTACTACTAATTACTCCTTTGTTTACTTCTTTATGTACTTAATACCAGCCATATATTCACTGACTATTATAAACAGATCTTGTGGTGGTTTCCTACTGGGATTTAGTCTCACACCCTGTTTGGGCCATGCTTTTCGGCCCAACAGATTATATTGTTGCAGGTATAGATAAGGGAAAGCGCCCTTCTACTTCAGGTACTTGATTTTATGTGCAGCTGGAGAGCGTGGGACCAAGCTATGGATTGTGATGTTGGGGAGTTTTTTAATTGATTTCTTTTGTACTTGGGTTTAGTACTGTTTTATTACAACATTGTGATTTGTTTGGATGCTTTCTTAGACATATTTATAATGCAGCATTCATATATATATATGTGTGTGTGTGCTCCAGTTTATTATTTTACAATCTTCTCTGATTTACTTTTGTATGGATTATTCTTGTCTCCACTTTTCTATTGCTTTCTTCTATTGTGTTACTCTGCCAATGATGGCATAGTTTCCCCACTATCACACCTAAGTCTCTCACTTCTAGTCGGTGGACTTTTCCATTCAGGGAAATGTGCTTGAGTCCATGTGACCAATCGGGTACGGGGTGCCTCTAGGTGGCTTCTGGAACCGGGACGTTACAGATAAATTCCTACTACTTCCTCTAGAACCCAAATTCCTAGGATATCGACCTCTATCCATTGGGTTTTGAACTCTCTGTCATAATTTGGGAGGTATCATGGAATTATCATACGATAACGAGATAGAAAATTCCTCTAAAATTGTGCATCTCAAATATTTCCAAGAAATATCATGAAAATACAGACCAAGGTTGTGCCAAAAGCCATCTTCTAAATTATTAAATAATATATTTTGGACTAAAAGGTATTACTTGTAACCAAAAATGTCTGGTCCCAGTATGGTAAAGGTAGTTTCAAGTTGTAAATAAAACCAGTATGTCATATCTTACATAATACCATAGGGGTACCTCTCACCCTCATAGTCCTTCGAAGGGGCTTTGAAAAAAAAATCCTAAGAAGTTTCACATTCTTTCATCAACACCTTTCCTAATGTGGCATAAGATAATTTCATAAGATCATAAAATTTTGATGGGTAAGACCATTCCACATTTTTTACAACATCATAAATCATCTGTATACCACCCCTTCCTTAGGATCCACCCTAACCCCTCATATGTATTCCTCTTTTAAACTGCTTTGGATCCATCCAATCATTATCCTAGTCATCTTTCTCGGCTACCTCAACAGCCTGAAAATTTGGTCCCAGAAAAGCATCCCCTGCATTAGGGTAAAACCATAGGTATTACCAACATATATCATAAAACTTGTCTATTTAACCTCCATTCTTAGAGGGACATCTACAAGAGCAGCAGTGGTAGCTTCATGACCAGGCTTTAGTGCACACTTTGGAATATGAATTGGGAATTTCTTCTACCCTTTCCATTTCACAAAGTCAATAGTACCAAGAGTATCCATTTTAGGACATGAAACTTCATCCATGTTCACTTTCCTTCCACTAGTGAAAACTCGGCATCAAGTACATTCTAACTAGTAAAAGCTTCATTATCATACTAATCTGTTAATATTACCTCTTTCTTATATTCCACCCCCTAGATGAGTAAAATATTACCTATATTCCTTTGACCCAAAGGTGAAGCAGCATAAGATAGGAAGATCCCCTAAGCACTTTCCAACAATGGGGGAGACCATTTGTCTGTCGAGAATCCCACCTCAATCACTCCCACTATTTTAGTGCCAACAACAATGCTGGAAGATCCACATCAATACAAAGAACTCCCTTCCCATTCTCCTCAATATCATTGTCCTTTTCATTGACATTAGGTGGAGCTAAAATAATAGCAGCACCTGACTTTAAGTTGGTTCCAAAAACCTCATCAACAAATAAAATAGTCATATGAACTAGAGGATCCCTAGGCATGGAAGCAGTAATCTCTATGTCTTATTGTCTCCCTCCTTCCATACCAACATTTCCTCCTTGAACAGGATAATTATTCTTCCCCACCATGGGTATAGTGTTCTCATCAGTTGAATACTTCTTCCCATTAATAATGGAAAACTTAAACTTATAATTGTCAACTTGATGCTGGTATTTCTTAAATTTTGACCATCTAAAACCCCTACAGAAATTCTCTCTTAAATTACCAATACACAATGAATTGTAACAAAAATCAACAACATGTTCATACGTAATTTCATGCTCAAATTTAAAATCATCAATGAAAAAATAGAATGTTTCAACCAAATTTGAACTAATATTGAATTCAACCAAAATTTGGGCATAATGTCCATACATGGACAATTTTGTATCTTTATAAAATTTAATAGGAGTTCCAATAGCCAACAAAATATTCCATAGAATGATTGGGTTCTAAAAAACCAATTCATGCCTTTAACATGAATCCAAGATGGTAAAACTTGTTTCTTAGCCTGAAACGATACAAACTAAAGATCCCAATCCTAGAATCTTAGAACCCCCATCTTGAGGTTAACAAATCCACAAATACAAACCCTTAATTTAATCTCTAGGGAAGGGAAAATAATATATAAATAACCCATTCTAATCTATTCTGTATTTCAACTATCAAACCCCTATACCTTGAGAAGTCAATTCCTCAAATAATCAAGCTTCAAAGCATTATTATTTATTTGTGGGGTAAGCCTCACAATAATGGATTGCCTTCAGGCCTTAATCCCTTTCTCAAATAACTTATGTATTTCTTAAAAAAAATAAAAAACACCATTCCTTGATATATGGTTATGGAAATCTATTGAATTACACCACAAATCATGAAATAATTTATCCCTGGAATCCAAATATACCCACAAAGGATTCACAACCTTCGGAACATCAGGTTCTGAAGAGTGGGAAACAGGGTTAGGCCTCCTCAAATCCCACTTTGTATCTAAAGAAGGAAAATCATCACTCTCAATCCCTCAACAGCATCTACCTTCTTCAAGGGGATGAAAAAAACATCTGTCAGGTTAAGATATGCATCTAAGATTGACATTGTAGCAAGAGAGTACCCTAATCACCATGGTCATCATAGAGAGAGAGAGTCCCAACCTCATGCTCTGCATCTTCCCTAATTGTATAAATGAATAAATATTTAATATTATGCAAATATATTATTATATTTAAAAAAATTAACATCTATATTTCAATTTACTGATAAATATTTTCAATACATTACTAATTAATATAAGTTTAATATTAAATATTTTTAAAATAATGCTAAATTATTATTATTGTAAGAAAAATATATAAATTACATATGTACTAATATTATATTTTTTTCTATCAACTAAATTAAATATATAAATGTATAAATTTTTTTCAGAATAAATTATCGATTGTAAAACTCCAAAATTCAATGTAAAATTTTTAACAATTGTTTTTAAATAGATTTTCCAGTTTGTAATATATAGACATATTATTATTACCAAATTATAGATTCATATATTATATTTATTTTATAAAAATATAATTAATTATTAATTACAATAAAATTTATCAATAATTTTTAAAAATATAATTATTTATATAAATGAATACATATTTTAAAAAATATATTCTTAATTATATAAATGTATAATTATTTTCACAAATAATTATATGTATAAATAGAAAATGGTTTAAAATATACATTACTAATTACATAAATAAAAATATTAATTAATAATTTAATATTATAATAATATTTTTAAAATTATAAAATTAATAAAATTATAAATATAAGTTCATTTTTTAAAATAATTTAAATATTTGAAGTTTCATTTTTTTCAATTATTTATTTACATATGACATTTTTATTCATATATAAATACAGGTGCGTGTGCACATGCATTTGAAGATCCCAAGGACATGTGTTACAGAGACTCAGGATTTTTATACATAGATATTATATATTTTTATATGAATATTCATAACATTACATAAAACATTTCTAAGGACCATAATAGTTTAGTTCCATTGGAAAGTTGGAACGCAATATTCTAATCTGGTGAAAGATCTTCATTTTTTCCCACAAAGATCCTCCTATTTAGTAATCTTCTTAGTTATACCCTATAGAAAACCTTTCATTATACTCTAAGGAAATAAAATATAAGAAAGTGTGAACTCAGATGATCAGTAAGGGTAAACATAAGAGATATTAATCTATGATCATATGAAAGTATAAGATAAGCATAAGGGTATGTGATCATGAACATAACTTACGAAGTTCATAACCAGCCTATCATAGATCAGAAACATGAGTCATGGTATGAAACTTTATCATTTTTAAAAACATGGCCCATACGGGTGATAAATCATCATAAATCAATAATTAACCATAATATCATCTCATAAAAGTGTGGCACCATCATACATATTGAAAAAAAAATTAACATTTCATGGTTAACTGCCAAGACCATAAATATAATGGATCAGAATTCATCTCCTATTTCTTATTATGGATCAGGACACACTTGTTTCCCATAGGGGATCAGGATACACTTGTTTCCCATAGTTGATCAAGACACACCTATTTTTGATAGTATATCCTAGTAAACCCATTTCCCATAGTCGATCAGGACACACCTATTTTCCACAGGGGATCAATCCCTTAGACTTGTTTCCCATTTTTATCTCATGAGATATAAAACTTTACCCAATTCATTAGAGAGAGATATAGGTCCCACCCATCTCATAATGAAAACCATGGTTATGTGTTCCAAAATATCATAAAATATTAAACATATTCTCACATCATAACCCATGAAAAATAAATGGGTTTCATAAACATTTCATCAACATAAACATTAACCATCCAGATAAATAATAAGGATGGTGTCATTCAATCTTATCTATAGTAAATCATAATTAACATTAGAATATTTCATATTAGATGGAAAATTATTTTAAAAGGACACTTGGACCATATATTAAGTAAAATAACTATTCTTTAAAAATTAAATTTTAAAACTAAAAATTTAAAAAATATTTTTAAAATACTTTTCCTTGAAAATTACCATGAAATCTTATAAATGAATCTTTTAAAACCATTTAAAACATTTCTTGATGAAAATATCCTTTTGGATTTTAAAAAATAATAATTCAATACATAAAACTTTTTGAAAATAAATTTATTTGAATAAAACCTTAAAAACATATAAATAAAGATTTTAAAAACATTTAAAACATTTCTTGAGGAAAATATCCATTCCTCTTTTAAAAACACTTTTTAAGACATAAAAATTTGAAAATAATTTTATTTGATAATAACCATGAATACTTTTAAATGAATATTTTAATATCATTTAAAACATTTCTTGGGGAAAATATCCTTTCCCCTTTGAAAAAAAAATTAAAAACATAAAACATTTGGAAACCCATTTTATTTGAAAAAAAACATTGAAAAATTATAAACGATTATTTTAAAATAATTTAAAATATTTCTTGAGGAAAATATAATTTCATATTTGAAAAAAAAAATTAAAAAACATTTTGAAAATAATTTTATTTTAAAATAACCTTGAAAACATATAACGGAATCTTTTAAAATCATTTAAAATATTTCTTAAGGAAAAATCATTTCTGATATGAAAAAAAAAATTAAAACATAAATAAATTTTAAAATACTTTTATTTGAAAATAACCTTGAAATTTTATAAAGGTAACTTAAAATAAAATAATTTTCTTAATGGCGGGACGTTTCATTCATATCGTACATGTTAAAAACAAAAATTCCTTTCACACTTCTGGTAAAAGCCAAATGGGTATATCTTGGAAAACGACATGAATATTTCATTAAAAATATTATTAAAAAAATTAAAACATTAGTAAAAATGTATTTTAAAAATTATAGGATAATAATAGAACATTTTTAGAACATTTTTAGAAAAAATGGTTTGGTATATAACAGATTTCCAACCAAAGAGAGAAATAAGTCAAATTTTATTTAAAAAATCTAAATTATTTTAAGTACCAAAGAGTGTGAAAATGATAATATTACTTGAAAATATCCTGAATAACCATATTAAAATAAAATTCATGAGTTTATTGAGATATTTATCATAATATCTTATCATCAGAAGCATGATCCTAAACAATCCTGATAAATGATGATATTGTAATATAAAATCTTTACTAATTTGGTAACTTTGAATCATAAGACCCATGAATAAATAACATAAAATGGAACATAGAATTTCATGATTATAAATAAAATCATTATATTACATGTAAAATGGGATTTATATACACCTCATGAAAGAATATATGCGTATAAAATAATGTATGTATCAAAGAAGGAAAATTGATACAAAAATCACTTACCGCTTTGGTAAATTTTGAAATGTAAACCCCATGAAAGATTGATCCTAAAATGGCTATGTAAATCTCCATAATTTTATGTATAATCATCATAAATTAAATTCATGGGTTTTTTATACAACACATAAAATAAACATGTTTTGAACAAGGCATTTTTCACATAGAAAAATAAAAGTGAGATGCAAATCCATTACCTTAAGTCTTGAATTCCATCATACTCATTAAAACCCCCTATATAATAAATATAATTTTATTATACATATATTATAGAACCAAATTCATATATATCATACTATATATATTTTTATTATGACCTTTTATTACCCATTTATTAACAATCTCATGTTAAAGTTACATTTCAGGTAATAACTGCTTTGTTTTTCGTATAGTTTTGATTTTTTAAATTTTTATTACAATTAATTAGATCTTGGTTAAATAATATATATAATTATAACCATAATATAAATATCATAAATATCCAGTGTATATGTATTTATAGTAATCAATAAAAATTAGTGATAGAAAATGAAATTCACCGTTCATGGAGACGGTAGGTCGTACGTATGCATGAACGTTGTTTCGATTTTCTTGTAGAATTGAAAGAAATAAAATTTAATGATATGTATTATAATTATAGAATCATGGATAATTAATATATATCACAAATTTTTATTAAACTCATTTTTAATAAAATCCATGTAAAGTGTGACCCAATCCCATCACTTTGTGAGGCGGTAGTCCATCGTACACACAAGAGACATCATCGTGTTAAGAAAATGCATAGTATAAATTTATGTGTGATATATTAATTAAATAATAATAATATCATCATAATTATAATATATAAACAATAAATCCATAATTAATTATATCTCTGAGAGGGGGTAATGAAAAAATAACGATATCGGTTCGTGGGGCGGTAGTCTGTCGTACACACGAACGATGAATTTGTAAACCATTTGATCAAAGTGGATATGGTTATATGTAATTACCTTAAAATAAAAAAATTATATTATATATAAGATAATTATTTTATTATATAATCATGTTATAATAATAATTTAAGTGTGTGGAGGAATAAAAAAATTGAAAATGCTCATTGATGAAAATTACCTCTTCTTCAGGTATCCTCCTTAGGTTTGTAATAAAAGCCTTCCTAGGATTGATTTATCACTAAAATAAGGATTATAGGATGATGGGAGGAAGTTTTTGGAAGTTATTTGGGAATTAATGGGACAAAAAATAGTTTTAAGGTTTGGAGAAGAGACGATATGGGGTGTCCTTTTATAAGTGGTGGATAGAACACACTTGGTATTTTTTAAAAGAATTGAGTGCTCCCACATTTTTCATATGTCAAAAGGGAAAAAATGAACCACTATATAAATTTAGAGGTTTAATGGTATAAATATTTACATTCAATAGTTTTTATACATGTTTATAGTTTATTTTTACCCTTTTATATTTAGTTTAACCCCCGGTAAACCCATTTTTACATTAACCATGGTTATTAATTTTTACTACATTTACTATTCATTTTGTTCAAAAATTAAGTTGAACTTATTAGATTATATAAATTATTATTATTAAAAATATGTAATATTTTTTTCAAAAATATATTCAAAAAAGTGGAAAATTTTAATTTATAATTAATCTCGGAGACATGAAGAGAAAGCGGAGTTTTAAAGAGAAAAAGTTCAAAAGTATACAAACTTTTTATATCCTAATTTTATATGAAATTAATTAAAATGAACTAAAGTGGATTAATTTATGGATAATTTAACTAATGTAACTTCAAATCAATTTAAAATAATATTTAACTTTATAAATAAATTAAATGAAAAGGAAGTTTTTAATTATTTTTCATACAAAAATGAAACTTTTCATAAAAATCTCAAAAATTAACCCTAAGATAATTTTAAAATGATAATTTCTAAAATTATGCTTAATTTATCATATTCATTTTATAAAATTGTGAAAAATTAATTTTATTAATGTTCACAAAATGAAATAAAAATAAAACTTTTTGAAAAAATAGTATTTTCAAAACATATAAAGACTTTATTTAAAAATTAAGTTTTTTTATATCAATGTGTTTTATTTATATAAAACCATTATAAATAATATTTAAAAACTATTTATTATTATTCATGTTTCGGAGTTTAACAGTTGGGTTATAACATTTTCATTTAAATAATATTAATAATAAATTGTGGTTTTTTTTAACTCGATATTGTGTGTAATGCAAGCTAACCCACTATTGCATGTAGCTCAAGATTAACTTAGTGTTTCATGTGATGGAATTTATACTCAGTTTTTCATGTAAAATAAAATATAAATAAGATTGAATAAAATTTAAAAAAATATTTAATAAAATCTCAGGGTGTAACATTTTACCCCCCTTAAACTGAATTTCACCATCAAAATTTGTCTTGGTCATCCGAGGATTAACATTTGAAAATTAATTCATAGAAACTCACATAATAAAAATGGTTAATAAAACATACTCTTTAAAAACTGAAAGAGATGTATAAAAGTCATCTGAAATAACAAATACTAGGTTTCCAAATACGAAAACATATATGGGAAGTAAAAACATGGACATAGAAGAGAAAACTAACACCCAAATAGTTATAGAGAGTGATAGATAACATTAATCATAAGAAAGTTGGTGATCTAGAGAAGGTTAATGACCAAAAATCCAAATACCAAAGAGTCGTGAGAAAGTTCATTAATATCATCAAAAATGATGATAATAGTACAAAATTTTATTTCAAGATTCTTTTCCTAATGTTATAGAATTTAATTTCCATTTAGACTGAGAACATATGAAAATGTAATTACTTGATATATTTTTATTTCATAGGCATAATTTTACCCTTTGGTTCTTACTTTATCAACTTTCACTTCATATCTTAATCCCATAAATGAAGGTAAATTTTTTATGCCTAAAGTAATAACAGATCATAAGATCTATAAATAGAATGATTAGTCATTCTACCTATATTTTGTTATCATCAAAAAAATAGTTAGCACAAGTTATGCATAAAGCTTTATATGGTGAATTAATACCTTAATCTCTAAAACATCATATGAAGTTCAACTTAAACCATTCTATAAATGGTTTACCTTATAACCTTTCCCAAATTTATAAATTAAAAATAAGTTATTTTAATTTCCTAAACTCAACTTAACATTAATCCTCCAAATATCATTAAGTAGCTCTTAATAGTCACATGCCAAATATATGAAATACCTTGGTCATATATTCTCCTAAAACTTGGTAATAGAAAAAATTACTCTAAAATATCAATGAAAACGGGCATGATTCCTCATTCCTTGAATAAAACCATATATTATTGAATATATTCTATAGATCCAATAATGTTTTAAACTCTCTCAATGATAACATAAACCACTTTGTCCACAAATCATTAATCAGTTCCAAGGTCTTTAATACTATCCAATATACTTTATCCAAATCAATAATATCTTTATAACAACATCATTGTCCCAACATCAGGAACATATTAATCTTTATCGTTCCTTAAACCATGTGTTTTCCATAAATATCACCTTTTTATTAAATCACTTTTATTGTTCATTAGCATATTTCAACATATTCTTTCAAATCCTTAATGAAAAATTTATACTGAATAATCTTTATATATTTCATAATTTATATAACATAATTCTTGAATATAAATACATAAATACTTAAATCCTTCCACTTCAATGATTGGAATGTAATAAGTACTTCCTTGGTTTAGAAGTTAATTCTTGGGTCGGGACATTTAGTTAGGTAATTATCATGCTCCCTATAGATAAGATATTAAATTCCTTGATAGTTTTTCAGTCTATGACCTTATTTTCCAAACTGATAACATATTCCCCTCCATTTGAGATATTCCTCCAAATTATTCTCCCCAAATTATTGAAATGTAGAAATATAAATCTTCTTTACTTTATTTTTATTACCAAATAAACTTTCATAAATGTCCATCTTCCTCTAATTTGATGTCTTATGAATTTTACCAAAGTTCACATTGTTAATCGTATATCTCGATATCTAATTTGGTATAACCACAATATATATCTCACTAGTCATAATCAAATTTTGTTTCTCATAGTCACTGGATTTTATATCATATTCAATGTTAACATGATTCATTCTAGTTCAATCCATTGACTAAAACCAAAAATCATAGTTTGAGCAACAATAATCATAGTGAGGAACCAGATAATCCTAAAAATCACTTATATGATGTCTAAATTATAAAACCTTCATTTTAATCTATGAAATAGTAGGTTTATCCTAGGTCATTCATAGTGATCATATATTTAAATCATTCATGATGGTTTTTAAAGAGTTTGTGATTTTCAAAATCAGATCCCCTGAGAGTGTCAGACCAAGTCTGTTGCAAGGCACCTTATCATGCAATAGTTCCTGATTGAGCTGATCTCAATATGTTTTTTTCAGGGTTATTACCCCAAGGTACATTTGTGCCAAATACACATCTACTTTTAGTATCCATATAGGTATTTGTTTTTTGGAAACCACTTGATCTATCCTTTACCAAAATTTTAGGACATTTTTCTATACTTGGACTCATCCATAGACTTGTCATTAGAAATGTCCTTAGGGGTATCACTAAGGTTATATCATCCTAGTTTCCAAAGGTTAACTAAACCTTTCCTATGATACCAATTATATATACCCAAACTTATCAAAGATGGATATTATAACTTTTTGTTTGAATATTCATTACATTACACAGACACATACCCAAGGACCATAATAGTTTAGTGCATTTGGAAACTTGGAAAACAATCTTCTAATCTGGTGAAATATTTTCAATGTTTCCCATAAAGATCTTCCCATTTAGTACTCTTCATATACATACCCTACATAAAACCTTTCTTCACAAACTGGGGAAAGGAAACATAAGAAAGGGTAAGCTTAGATACTCAATAAGGGTAAACATAATAGATATCAATCTATGATCATATGAAATCATAAGTTAAGCATAAGGTTATGTGATCATAAACATAACTTATAAAGTTTATACCAAATCTCTCATAGATCATAAACCAAATTTGTGGCATAAAACATTATCATATCCAAAAACATGGCTCATAAGGGTGATAAATTATCATAAATCAATCATAAACCATAATATCATCTCATAAAAGTGTGTCACCATCATAAATATTGAAAACCATTTCATATATTGAGGTCAAATACCATGACCGTCAACATAATGGATCAGGACTCATCACTCACTTCCCATTGTAGATCAGGACATGCATATTTCCAATAGTGGATTAGGACACACCTATTTCCCATGGTGAATCAAGACATGCTTATTTCACATAGTGGATCAAGACACGCTTTTTTCCAATAGTGGATCAGGACACACCTGTTTCCTAGAGTAGATTAGGACACACATATTTCCCATAGCAACTTGTTTCTAATTTAAATTTTCATTAGATATAAAGCTTTTCCCAATGAATTGGAGGGATATATAGGTCTCACCATTATCATAATTAAAACCATACTTATGTGTTCCACAATACCATAAAACATTCTATATATCATTACATCATAACTCATGTAAATAAAATGGGTTTCATAAAAAAAATTCAATTCTTCATATCATAACCCATGAAATATAATTGAGTTTCATAAAAATTTCATCAATATAAAAATTAACCATATATAGAAATAATAATGATGGAATTATTCAATTGTATCCTCATTAAATCATAAGTAAAATCAGAAGATGTATTCTTATAAGGAAAAAAAATTGAAAGGTCACTTGGACAATTTCTTGGGGAAAATAACTTTTCTTCAAAAATAAATTTATAAAAATAAAAATTCATAAAATATTTTAGAAATAATTTTATTTTAAAATAACCATGAAAACTTATAAAGTAAGCTTTTAAAATCATTTAAAAAATTTCTTAAGAAATATATCCTTTCCTCTTTGAAAATAAAATAAAACAAAAAACATTTTAAAAATCATTTCATTTTAAAATAACCTTTAAAACCTATAAAGGAGTATTTTAAAATCATTTAAAACATTTCTTGCTGAAAATATCCTTTCTTCTTTGAAAAACACTTTTTAAAACATAATTTTTTTTTAAAATACTTTTATTTTAAAATAACCATAAAAATTTATAAAGGAATATTTTAAAATCATTTAAAACTTTCTTGAGGAAAATATCCTTTCCACTTTGAAAAACACTTTTTAAAATATAAAACATTTTTAAAATAATTTTATTTTAAATTAACCTTAAAAACATATAAAGGAAGATTTTAAAATCATTTAAAATATTTCTTGAGGAAAATATCCTTTCCACTTTGAAAAACTCTTTTTAAAACATAAAAAAAATTAAAATCCTTTTATTTTAAAAGAAACTTTAAAAATTATAAAGGAATATTTAAAATAATTTAAAACAATTCTAGAAGAAAATATCATTTCTTCTTTAAGAAACATTTTTTATAACATAAAACCTTTTGAAAATCCTATTATTTGAAAAAAAACATTGTAAACATATAAAGGAATATTTTAATATCATTTAAAACATTTACTAAGGAAAATATCCTTTATGATTTTAAAAACATTTTTTAAAACATAAAAAAAAATTTAAAATAATTTTATTTGAAAATAAACTTTAAAACTTATGATGGAAGCTTTTAAAATCATTTATAACATTTCTTGAGGAAAATTTCATTTCTTATTTGAAAAAAAAATTAAAACATAAAATATTTTGAAATTAATTTTATTTTAAAATAACCTTGAAAATACATAAAAAAATATTCAAATAAAATAATTTTCATAACAATGGGAAGTTTTTTCATAATGTGCATGTTAAAAACAAATATTTCTTTCACATTTTTGGTAAAAGCTGAATATGGATTATTTGGAAAACAACATGAATATTCCTTTGAAAATATTTTTTAAAGATGTAAAACATGGGTAAAATTTTATTTTAAAAATAATTGTATAATAATAAAACATTTTTTAAAAAAAATTTATAATATATGGTTTTGGTGTAGATCTGATTTCCTATCGAAGAGGGAAATAAGGTTAGATTTTTTTAAAAATATTATCATTTATTGTAAGTATCAAAGAGTGTAAAAATTTTACTATTACATTAAAATATCATGAATAAACATATGATAATAAAATTCATTAGTATCTTAATATATTGATCATAATATCCTATCATCAGAACCATAATCATAAACAATCCTGATAAATGATGAGACTGTAACATAAAATATTTACCACTTTGGTAATTTTGAATCATAAACCCAAGGAATGGATAACATAAAATGGAACTTAAAATATAATGAGGATAAAGAAATTAATTATATTTCATGTAAAATGGTCTATATATTCACCTTGTAAAATAATATAGGTTTATAACATAACATACATCTCAAAGAAGGTAAATTGAGAAAAAAACTCTTACCACTTTGGTAACTTTTGATCTATAAACCCCATGAAAGAGGTATCCTAAAATTAATATGTAAATATCAATAATTTTATGTATAATCATCATTAAATACATTCATGTGATGTATATACACCATATAAAAGAAACATTTGGTGAACATGGCATTTGTGTCGCAAAAGAATAAAAGTGAGACGGAAATCTCTTACCTTGAGTCTTGAATTTCGTCATACTCATTAGAAACTACTATATGATCAATATAATTTTATTATAAATATATTAGATAAAAATATTCATATATATCATACCGTATATAATTTTATTATAACCTTTTATTATCGGTTTATTAACAATTTCATGTCAATAACCGCTTTGTTTTTCGTATATGTTTTGATTTATTATATTTTATATCCTACTAATTTGATCATGGTTCTATAATATCCATAACCATAAAAAAGATATAAATATAATATATATTCATTATATATGTATTTATAGTAATCCATAAAATTTAATGATAGAAAATGAAATATATTGTTCATGTAGATGGTAGGCGGTATGTATGCATGAACATTGTTTCCATTTTCTTATTGGAGTGAAAGAAAGAAAAGTAAATGATATATATAATTATTTAAGAATAATTTTTATTTCATAAATATAAAAATTATTATTAAACTCATCCTTAATACAATTCATGTAAAGCATGAATGAATCACATCTATTCGTGAGGCGGTAGCCTGCTGTACACATGAACGACATTATCGTATTCCCAAAAAAAATAGAGAGTGTGAAGGTATGTGTGATATTATAATTATATAATCATAATATAATAATAAATATAATATATAAATAATAAATCAGATCATTAAGTTCGACCATTATAGGTGGTAATGGAAAAATGAATGACATCAGTTCGAGAGGTAGTACTTCGCCATACACACAAATAATGATTTAATAACCCATTTAATAGAAGTGAAGATGGTTTTAGGTAATTATCTTAATATAAAAACATATAATTATATTTAATATAATGAGGTTATTGTATAATCATTGTAAAATAATAATTTAATAGGGTAGAAGAATAAATAAAATAAAAACGCTTGTGGATGAACGTTACCTCTTCTTTATGTATCCTCCTTAGGTATGCACTAAAATCCTTCCAAGGATTGATTTATAAAAAAAATAATGATTTTGGGATGAGGGGAGGGAATTTAGAAATCGATTTTGGTAGGTATTTTCCAAAACAAGAGGGTTTGAGGGTGTGGAGAAGAGAGGAGAGGGTTTGACAATTTATAAGTGGGAGAGAGGAAACACTTGGTATTTTTAAAAATAATTAAATGCTCCCATATTTTTCATTTCTCACAAGGGTAAAATATAGGCTATTATATAACCTTAGAGGTGTAATGGTTTAAATATGGTTATAAAATAGTTTTTATACAAGTTTATAGGTTATTTTTATCATTATCTTTTTAGTTTAACCCCCCAATGAACACATTTTTACCTTAACCATGATAATTAATTTTTACTGCATTCACTATTCATTTTGGTCAAAAAATAAATTTACCTTATTATATGATATATATTATGACACTACTAGAAAAAATATCCCAATTCCATACATATACCACCATAGTTTAATAAAATTTTGGTAATAGGTTCTCTACTGCCATGGTTACTTTTAAACCCTTGGCATTAATTTTCATGCCTCCCGACTATTTCTTTTTTCTTTTGCAACACTCCTCCCAACTTATCCCTCCCCCAATATAGTTGAACCCCTATCCTCCTCTGAATATCCTCATCCATAGATCCTCCCTACCATCACTGCCCCTAATGATCCTCCTCCTTCAACATAGGCAGGCAACCTCCTCACCGGCGTTGCTCACACGCGGCCTCCCCACCTCTGTGCTAACACGGGTCTGAAGAAACCTCTCCACCTCCTCTAAAGAAAGTCCAAAATACCTATCCTACCTCCTATGGTCTTCCAATTTCTATTTAGCTCCACTATAGCGATCCCACCTCCCATCCAATGTGGCTTCAATTCGACCTCCCCACCACCCTGTCAATGCATTTCGGACGCTGTGGTGTTAGTTCAGCTGAACCCTAAGGTACTCATATGGTCCAATTTTTGTGGGTTATTCTTGAAGTTAAAGTTTCTTCCATATTTCAAGATTCCTTGTTATATCATCCCGCCTTTTTGTCACATAAACATTCATTACATTATACAAAACTGAGGATCTTTAAGGTTTAGTGTCTTTGAAACCAGGAACTTAATACCTGAAACAAACAAAAAAAACATTTTTCTTAAGAACTTGAAAGGATTATCCTTATGTTCATTATAGGTTCATTACTGCATCTCATAACCTGGGTACATACATCAGAATAAAGGGTGAGCAGAAGGCCTAGTAAGGGAAACAAAGGAAACATTTAACATGTGAACTTTAGATACATCAATAAAGTCATGAAAAGAACTTTAAGGCATGAGAATGAAATCATGAGGCATATCATAATAAAAATAACGTATTTAATAACTTGAAGGTGTGGATATAACATTTAACAAAGACAATAATTTCCGTTTCACCAAGGTATATCCCCAAGGTGTCAATAAAAATTACCAAGGTTATTCACCAAGGTATCAGTCAAAATGGTCATCTCTACAGATTAAGTATTTACCCAATGCATTGGAGCGCTATCAGGACGCACCATTAAATTTGAATTTATTATCATGTGAGAAACATATATCATCATCAATAATTTAATAAACAACCCATATAGAATAAAAGAAATGGGTTTCATTTCATAATCATAACATTTTAAAAACTGCTTTAAAGACATGATCTTTATGTCACTTTAAACCCATGGAAAGGGAAAGCGGGTCTCATGTATGTAAATCCCAAAATTTAAAATAGAACATTTTGGTATCTATGTGAATACCCCTTTAAAGAAATATATTTGAGTATTCACTTAATAAAATAAATGAATTTGAGGATAAGAGAGAGACATTTTGAGACGGAAATTCTGCAGCATAACGGCTATGTTTCGGGGTTTTAGATAACATTCAAAAGAGAGGGGACATGGGTCACCCACTCATAAATGATCTATAAAAAAGTAGGGGAACAGAATATAAAGTATTTAAGAACATGGTAATGAAATTTTAAAGCTATACCATATGAGATGAATAACATTAAAGGAAGAAAAAAATAATATTTCTCTTATGAAAATTCGGCAGCCTAACGGCGTCACTTAAAAAAAGAATTGGCGAGATCAAATAGGGTCTAGAATAATATGAAAATAAAATATCAGTATGATATATATAGATATCATACCCCAAAATAATAAAAAGTAACATGAAAGACTTGACGTGAAAATAGATCTAAAAAATGAGAAGGGTGAAAGAATCCCTTAAAAACTCGGCAGCCTAACGGCGCCACTTAAAACTTCAAAATACTGAATTGAAGAGATAAAATAGGTTTTCTCATAATATGAACATAAAATATCAGTATGATAAATATATATATCATTACCCAACATAATAAAAAGTAACATGAAATACTTGACATGAAAATAGATCTTGAAAATGAGAAGGGTAAAAGAATCCCTTAAAAATTCGGCAGCCTAACGGCGCCACTTAAAACTTCAAAATAATGAAATGAAGAGATCAAATATGGTCTCTCATAATATGAACATAAAATATAAGTATGATATATATATATATCATACCCCAACATAATAAAAAGGAACTTGAAAGACTTGACATGAAAGTATAACTTAAAAAAATGAGAAAGGTGAAAGAATCCCTTAAAAATTCAGCAGCCTAACGGCGTCACTTAAACTTTCTTAAAATGAATTGATGAGAGAAATAGTGGGTCTCTCATAATATGAACATTAAAAGGTAAGTGAGAGGAATATAAAAGATCATCCTCCAATATAAGAGTATGGAGCATAAAAGAAATTACATAAAAGAGATTACTTGAAAAGAAAGAGGAAGGTAGGATCCCTTACCTTAAAACGTAACTCTTAAAACTCAAAGGTTGGGACCTTAAGGGCTTGGGGGAACCTTGGGAGGACTCCTTGGGAGGTAATGAGACCATATCTTAGTTGGGGGATAGTTGGGAGTCGAATAGATTAGAGGATGGCTTGGTATTTATAGGGAAAGTGAGGGGACAAGGCATTAATGGCCAAGGGACACCTCATTGGTGGTTTTGGAAAAACCACGGGCTTTCCCATGGTATTTTCCCATGGTATTGGACACATGGGTCCCCCCATACAATAATTCATCACCTTTGGTCTTTCAACCCTTAAAATATCTCATTACATCATCATGACACAGTTATGATGTCATTAAACATACCAAAACCCTAAAACTGTATTTTCACTATTCATCAAAAATTCAACTTTCTCAGAAAAATCCCAAAATTTCACCTTAACCAAATATCGATGCTCTGATTTCAAAAATGAAATCCATTTTATAAAAATAATTTTCTAAATATATTTAATTTAATTTTTAATTAAAAAACACTATTCATCCAAAAAAACTAATACTTGACTAATAATTTATGAAACCGTTATTTAACCATTTTATTGAATCACATTACTTAATCAAGGTGCCTAGATTATATTAATACTTTCTTTAAGTGAGATTACTAATCCATTTGGTCACATTACTAATCCTAAGCATAAATCACTATTCATAATTTACTATTCGTCAAAAAATAAGTTGATCTTATTAGACTCTAAATTTCGTACTGAACATAATTGTAGAAGACCATTTTTTGAAAATCATTACACATTTTTAATTATTTAAGGTTTACATAAACATTTTTAAAACATCCTTTCTCTAAAATTCATCAAAAATATTCATACTATATTTATCCGGACATTTGAAAATTCATAAACTTCATCATAAGAAGAAAATCACAATTTTTATTTAAAACAAAGGATTACACAAGGCAGTTATGGTCTCCTTACATAGCCCCTTATCACACCAGCATAGGACCTAAGTGTAAGGTGTGCTAAGGTGAGAGAATCTGAGGGAGGTTCGGCCAACATTGCACGAGTAGTAATTTCTATCAGTTTGAACTTCTCGCGAAGGAGATTCCATTCCAGCTTCACACGATGAAGTTCAGCTTGGGTTTGGTCCAGAGAAAAGCCCAGTGGTGCTACCTCCTTCCCAATTTCTGTTAGATGGGCTTAGATTGTCCCGAGACTACTGGATGAGGCCATCTAATATCCTTTCTATATTAATTAACCAAGGTCACTTGTATTTAGAGACAAAAGTCGCAACATTTAGTTTTCAATGGTCATACTGACTAATGGTCATATAATAGTAAAAACCCAACAATCTCATTTTAATTATTCTCATGTTATCAAATGAAACAGTTTTTTTGAGTATGAAAAATAAAATAACAAACAAAATTAGGAAACAAGATTTATTCAAAATTTCGGGTCGTTACAATCTTCCCCCCTTAAGAAATTGCATCCTCACAATTTTTAAAATTGGGTTTTGAAATTTCATTGAAAGTCCCACATCAAAAAAAGAGTCAGTAATAGTATTACTTTAAAAGAAAGAAAAGGAAGTACAAAGGCCACCTGAGTTAACCCATACTAGGATTCCATGTAGGAAAACATGGATATGGAAGAAAAAACAAAGGGTCAAGTTCTGAGGGAGAGTGATAGAAAACATGATTAGGAGAAAGTTAACCACAAGAAAATCACAAACTTATGATGTGTGTAAACGGTCTTTGATTACCCAGCAGGAAACTTAAACCAACAACGTTTTTTTTACGTTCCTTTTAATAATTTTGAGGAATTCATTTACTACATAGAATAAAACATATGGAAATATACCTAACTTCCAGTAGAGTTTCATCCTTTAATAAGTTTCTATGAAAACTAATCTTTTCTCCAAACGATGAGCATTCAAAACTACTTGGTCTCATCAAAGCACAAGAATCACCTTATAGAGAATCACATAATCCACCAAAGATTAACTATCTATTTCTTATATCATTAAACATTATCCCAAAAATATAAAGGGCAAGATAAAACGACTCTTCCAAAAAAAAGAACCCTAGAGGAAGGGAAACTACTTTAAATCTTCAAAGTTCCACAGTACTACCCAAAGTTCATCATAGACCATTCCATAAATAATTGTTCTTAAAATTCCTCAAAATAAACCAAACTAAGATTGAAACCCAAATACAAGAATTTGATAACATAGTATTCCAAAATAAACTTCATTGTTCATCTTCAAACAACATTAACCACTCCTAACATCTTATAACAAAAGTTTCTAACCTAAACATATTTTACCCAAGATCGGTTAATCATTTCCATAAGTAACCTAAATTACTATAATTCCACCTTAAATTCATCGATTCTTCAAAATATATGTCAACATTTACACCTCAACGAAAATACCGTAGTAATCTATTTACCTCGATCATATAGGGTCCCCAAAATAGTGAACAACTTCCAAAATAATAATCATCATTTAATCCCCTAATCATCTCTGTCATATTAATACGGAAATCATCACATTTCCTATCACATTGGTTGTTGGGACATGTTCTTCCATTTCCCACCATTAACTAAGAAAATAAAGTATAATTAGGGGCTTAAATACTTAGCCAATAATCATGAAAAGGAACTTAAAGCATATAAGGATAACTTGTAGAAGAAAAGTATACCCTAACATGTGATCCCCTAGGTTTCAAACTAGGTCATCCATGATCATATATTCTTATGTGAATCTTTATTTTATTTTATGTTTGTTCCTTTAATAATGGTTCTTATTAAGCTTATGAATTTACCAAAGCATATCCCCCGGAAGTTTCGTAACCAAGAGTGCAGAAAGGCCGGTTGTCGTGTACCAGTTCCCGTTCGAGTCTAGCTCAAAGCGGTGTTTTCGGGTTTTACCCCTATTTACATCTATGCCAGAGCCACCTCTACCTACTCGTATCCAGACAGGGATGTATTTTCTTTGCAACCCCTTACTCAATACTAACCAAAATACCAGGAAGATTTCCTTTATTTAAACTTTTCTATAGGGTTCTTCCTAAAGTTTTAATATCCTAATTTCCACAAATAACTAAACCATCCTTTGATACCAACTATAGCATCCCGCCTTTTTGTCACATAAACTTTCATTACATTATACAAAACTGAGGATCTTTAAGGTTTAGTGTCTTGGAAACAAGTAACTTAATACATGAAACAAACAAAAAAAACATTCTTCTTAAACACTTGAAAGGATTATCCTTATGTTCATTCTAGGTTTATTACTGCATCTCATTACCTGGGTATATACATCAAAAGAAAGGGTGATCATAAGGCCCAGTAAGGGAAACAAGGTAAACATTTAACATGTGAACTTGAGATACATCAATAAAGTCATGAAAAGAACTTTAAGGCATGAGAATTAAATAATGAGGCATATCATAATAAAAATAACATATTTCATAACTTGAAGATGTGGATAGAACATTTAACAAAGGCAATCATTTCCATTTCACCAAGATCCATCCCCAAGGTGTCAATAAAAATTACCAAGGTTATTCACCAAGGTATCAGTCAAAATGGTCATCTCCAGAGCTTAAGCCTTTACCCAATGAATTGAAGCGCTATCAGGGCGCACCATTAAATTTGCCTTTATTATCATGTGAGCCACATATATCATCATCAATAATTTCATAAACAACTCATATATCATAAAAGAAATGGGTTTCATTTCATAATCATAACGTTTTAAAAACTGCTTTAAAGACATGATCTTTATGTCACTTTAAATCCATAGAAAGGGAAAGCGGGTCTCATGTATGTAAATCCCAGAATTTAAAATAGAACATTTTAGTATCTATGTGAATACCTCTTTAGAATAAAGATCTTTGAGTATTCACTTAATAAAATAAATGAATTTGAGGATAAGAGAGAGACATTTTGAGACGGAAATTCTGCAGCATAACGGCTATGTTTTGGGGTTTTAGAAAACATTGAAAAAAGAGGGGACATGGGTCACCCACTCATAAATTATCCATAAAAAAGTAGGGTAACAGAATATAAAGGATTTAAAAACATGGTAAAGAAATTTGAAAGATATACCATATGAAATGAAGAACATGAAAGGAAGACAAAAATAAGATTTCTCTTATGAAAATTTGGCAGCCTAACGGCGTCACTTAAAAAAAAGAATTGACAAGAACAAATAGGGTATCTCATAATATGAAAATAAAATATCAGTATGATAGATATAGAGATCATACCCCAACATAATAAAAAGGAACATGAAATACTTGATATGAAAATAGATCTTGAAAACGAGAAGGGTGAAAGAATCCCTTAAAAACTCGGCAGACTAACAGCGCCACTTAAAACTTTAAAATACTGAATTGAAGAGATCAAATAGGGTCTCTAATCATATTAACATAAAAGATAAGTATTATAGATAAATATATCATACCCCAACATAATAAAAAGGAACATGAAATACTTGACATGAAAATAGATCTTGAAAATGAGAAGGGTGAAAGAATCCCTTAAAAATTCGGCAGCCTAACAATGCCACATAAAACTTCAAAACACTGAATTGAAGAGATCAAATAGGGTATCTCATCATATGAACATAAAATATCAGTATGATAGATATAGATATCATACCCCAACATAATAAAAAGGAACTTTAAATACTTGAAATGAATGTAGAACTTTAAAAAAAATGAGAATGGTGAAAGAATCCCTTAAAAATTCGGCAGCCTAACGGCGTCACTTAAACTTTCTTAAAATGAATTGATGAGATCAAGAGGGGGTATCTCATAATATTAACATGAAAAGGGAAGTAAGAGGAATATAAAAGATCATCCTACAACATAATATCATGGAGCATAAAAGAAATGACATAAAATAGATTACTTGAAAAGAAAGAGGAAGGTAGGATCCCTTACCTTAAAACGTAACCCTTAAAACTCAAAGGTTGGGACCTTGAGGGCATGGGGAACCTTGGGAGGACTCCTTGGAAGGTAATGAGACCATAGATTCGTTGGGGGAGAGTTGGGAGTCGAATGGATGAGAGGATGTCTTGGTATTTATAGGGAAAGTGAGGGGACAAGGCATTAATGGCCAAGGGACACCTCATTGGTGGTTTTGGAAAAACCATGGGCTTGCCCATGGTATTTGCCCATGGTATTGGCCACATGGGTCCCCCCATACAATAATTCATCACCTTTGGTCATACAACCCTTAAAATATCTCATTAAATCATCATGACACAGTTATGATGTCATTAAACATATCGAAATCCAAAAACTGTATTTTCACTATTCATCGAAAATTCAACTTTCTCAGAAAAATCCCAAAATTTAACCTTAACCAAATATCGATGCTCTGATTTCAAAAATTAAATCCATTTTATAAAAATAATTTTCTAAATATATTTAATTTAATTTTTAATTAAAAAACACTATTCACTCAAAAAAAACTAATACTTGACTAATAATTTATGAAACCGTTATTTAACCATTTTATTGAATCACATTACTTAATCAAGGTGCCTAGATTATATTAATACTTTCATTAATTGAGATTACTAATCCATTTGGTCACATTACTAATCCTAAGCATAAAATCACTATTCATAATTTACTATTCATCAAAAATTAAGTTGATCTTATTAGACTCTAAATTTCGTACTGAACATAATTTTAGAAGACCATTTTTTGAAAATCATTACACATTTTTAATTATTTAAGGTTTACATAAACATTTTTGAAATATCCTTTCTCTAAAATTCATCAAAAATATGCATACTATATTTATCCAGACATTTGAAAATTCATAAACTTCATCATAAGAAGAAATCTAAATTTTTATTTAAAACAAAGGATTACATAAGGTAGTTACAGTCTCCTTACATAGCCCCTTATCACACCAGCATAGGACCTAAGTGTAAGGTGTTCTAAGGTGAGAGAATTCGAGGGAGGTTCATCCAACATCGCACGAGTAGTAATTTCTATCAGTTTGAATTTCTCGTGAAGGCGATTTCGTTCTAGCCTCACACGATGAAGTTCGGCTTGGGTTTGGTCCAGAGAAAAGCCCAGTGGTGCTACCTCCTTCCCAAGTTCCGTTAGATGGGCTTCGATTGGCCCAAGACTACTGGATGAGGCCATCGAATCTCCTTTCTATATTAATTAACCAAGGTCACTTGTATTTAGAGACAAAATTCGCAACTTTCAGTTTTCAATGGTCATACTGACTAACAGTCATATAATAGTCAAAAACCAACACACTCATTTTAATTGTACTCATGTTATCAAATGAAACAGTTTTGTTGAGTATGAAAAATAAAATAGCACTCAAAATTAGGAAACAAGATTTATTCAAAATTTCGGGTCGTTACAATCTTCCCCCCTTAAGAAATTGCATCCTCGCAATTTTTAAAATTGGGTTTTGAAATTTCATTGAAAGTCCCACATCGAAAAAAGAGTCAGTAACAGTATTACTTTAAAAGAAAGAAAAGGAAGTACAAAGGCCACCCGAGTTAACCCATACTAGGATTCCATGTAGGAAAACATAGATATGGAAGAAAAAACAAAGGGTCAAGTTCTGAGGGAGAGTGATAGAAAACATGATTAGGAGAAAGTTAACCACAAGAAAATCACAAACTTATGATGTGTGTAAACGGTCTTTGATTACCCAGTAGGAAACTT
Organism: Viscum album; assembly: GCA_963277665.1. Taxonomy (NCBI): domain Eukaryota; kingdom Viridiplantae; phylum Streptophyta; class Magnoliopsida; order Santalales; family Viscaceae; genus Viscum; species Viscum album. Next base: position 287,949,440 of record OY728127.1, on the reverse strand, counting down.
AAACCAACAATGTTTTTGTTTTACGTTCCTTTTAATAATTTTGAGGAATTCATTTACTACATAGAATAAAAACATATGGAAATATACCTACCTTCCATTAGAGTTTCATCCTTTAATAAGTTTCTACCAAAACTAATATTTTCTACGAACGATGAGCATTCAAAACTACTTGGTCTCATCAAAGCACAAGAATCATCTTATAGAGAATCACATAATCCACCAAAGATTAACTATCTATTTCTCGTATCTTTAAACATTATCCCAAAAATAGAAAGGGTAAGATAAAACGACTCTTCCAAAAGAAAGAACCCTAGAGGAAGGGAAACTACTTTAAATCTTCAAAGTTCCACAGTACTACCCAAAGTTCATCATAGACCATTCCATAAATAACTCTTCTTAAAATTCCTCAAAATAAACCAAACTAAGATTAAAACCCAAATACAAGAATTTGATAACATAGTCTTCCAAAATAAACTTCAATGTTCATCTCCAAACAACATTAACCACTCCAAACATCTTATAACAAAAGTTTCTAACCTAAACATATTTTACCCAAGATCGGTTAATCATTTCCATAAGTAACCTAAATTACTATAAGTCCACCTTAAATTCATCGATTCTTCAAAATATATGTCAAACTTTACTCCTCAACGAAAATACCATAGTAATATATTTACCTCGATCATATAGGTTCCCCAAAATAGTGAACATCTTCCAAAATAATAATCATCTTTTAATCCCCTAATCATCTCTATCATATTAATACAACAATCGTCGCATTTCCTATCACATTGGTTGTTGGGATATGTTCTTCCATTTCCCACCATTAACTAAGAAAAGAAAGTATAATTAGGGGCTTAAATACTTAGCCAATAATCATGAAAAGGAACTTAAATCATATAAGGATAACTTGTAGAAGAAAAGTATACCCTAACTTGTGATCCCCTAGGTTTCAAACTAGGTTATCCATGATCATATATTCTTATGTGAATCTTTATTTTATTTTATGTTTGTTCCTTTAATAATGGTTCATACTAAGATTATGAATTTACCAAAGCATATCCCCCATGAGTGTCATAACCAAGAGTGCAGCTAGGCCTGTTTTCGTGTACCAGTTCCTGTTCGAGTCTAGCTCAAAGCAGTGTTTTCGGGTTTTACCCCTATGTACATCTGTGCCAGAGCCACCTCTACCTGCTCGTATCCAGATAGGGATGTATTTTCTTGGCAACCCCTTACTCAATTTCGTACTGAACATAATTGTAAAAGACCATTTTTTGAAAATCATTACACATTTTTAATTATTTAAGTTTTACATAAACATTTTTAAAATATCATTTCTCTAAAATTCATCAAAAATATGCATACTATATTTATCCGGACATTTGAAAAATCATAAACTTCATCATAAGAAGAAATAAAAAAATTTATTTAAAACAAAGGATTACACAAGGCAGTTACGGTCTCCTTACATAGCCCCTTATCACACCAGCATAAGACCTAAGTGTAAGGTGTGCTAAGGTGAGAGAATCCGAGGGAGGTTCGGCCAACATTGCACGAGTAGTAATTTCTATCAGTTTGAACTTCTCACGAAGGAGATTCCGTTCTAGCTTCACACGATGAAGTTCGGTTTGGGTTTGGTCCAGAGAAAAGCCCAGTGGTGCTACCTCCTTCCCAAGTTTTGTTAGATGGGCTTCAATTGGCCCGAGACAACTGGATGAGGCCATCAAATCTCCTTTCTATATTAATTAACCAAGGTCACTTGTATTTAGAGACAAAAGTTGCAACATTCAGTTTTCAACGGTCATATAATAGTTAAAACCCAACAGTCTCATTTTAATTATACTCATGTTATCAAATGGAACAGTTTTTTTGAGTATGAAAAATAAAATAACACACAAAATTAGGAAACAATATTTATTCAAAATGTCGGGTCATTACACTTGGACCCTATTGAGGTCATATTAGGTCTCACTTTTATAATGAGTCAATGGTTTTTGAACACTAGATTGAGATTTTGATCACACCTTATGTTTCTTATTTTCGAGGGTATTCAGATTATTTATTTTGTTATATTCAACCAGTATTTGATTGTTTTATTCCATTTTCACATGATCTTGGTAGGTTCTTCCATTAGATTTTATTTTATTTTCAAACCATGTGATTTTTTTTTTTATAAACCCATTATTATTTCATTACAATTATAATTGCATTTGTTTCATTGATATGTTCTTATGTTTCTAATAAATAACTTCTATTTATGTTGTTCCATATATTTTTTAATTATGTTTTGTTAATGTAAAAATATTTTATTTGGACTTTTTGGATTAATTTTATGTTTTAAGTATTACTGGATTCATTGTTTGTTTTTTTACAGCGTATATTCCTTCCAATTAATCCTGAATAGTATTCTAGCTATGTGATTTTTCCAATGGTTCCATGTAGGATCTCTCCTTCTCATATATTCTCTTATTCTCACATATCTTTTTCTTTCCCTTTACTATAAATGGATTCTATAATTTTATATTTCCATAAAATCATGGTGAAATCCATTTTAATATCTCAAATTATCCATTTGTGTTGGAGAATACTTAAGTGGGTGATTTTTAAGATCCTACTCACTGTTTTGATTAAATTACTTTATGTAATGAATATATTAGGTTTTTCTTAGTTCTAGAATTTGATTAAGAGATTATTATGTATGATTAAATTATGGATTTATATAAATTGATATTTTTAATTATTATATTAATATTTTACCTCTGTTCTAACTAGGTTTCAGTTTGGATTTCAATATGGTGATTTTGGTTACTTGGGTAATTGATTGTAAATGAGTATGGATAACACAACCTGCATATAAAACTAAGTGCATAGATATTTAATCATTTAAATGAATTAAATCCATTATTCCATCACAATTCAAATAGTTAAAATATTTTTAAAACAGATCCATATTCTAGATTCCTAATAAAATTCTTTGATACCATTAGAGCAATGCTAATTTGACCCCATGTCAAACATCACTGACCATTTTTAATAATTACCAAAAATCTAGTCATTTGTAATCAAGTAGCAATGAACATAAAAATGTAGGTCTATGACAACTATATTATTAAGAGGTATAGAAATGACCTTCTATTGCAGCTCATTCCTCTTTATAGCCTATGATGGAACACATGATACATATAAGAATCAAAATATCAAAATTATCACAAATATAAACCACGGATTTGAACATAGCATACCAAAGGGACATATTATTCGATGTTAGGAGAATATATGAAGGCATAATTATAAAAACCAATCACTGGAAAGAAATAAAATAAACACAACATGTTTTTTTATCAATACTCACAATGGTGAAACAAATAAAATAAACACAACATGTTTGTAATCTCAAACCTCCATACTGACTAAACAAATGTTGATCTTCTTATTCATCTTATTTATCACACAGTGGTCTTCTCTAACTATTCTCAAAAAGTATTCTCAAAATAATCTTTTAACTATTGTAGCAATGACAAATAATCACTTATCCTATTTTATTCTCCCTTATTTTATATTCTAAATCACATGAACATATTTCTAAATAATCAATTAATCATGAATTGTTATGTAGTTCTCTTCCCATGGTATGACTGCTTCTTAATTAGCAAAACCAGATTCACATGATAATTCTCTAGAAATTGCATCATGATGTAGATATTTTTTCATGTCTCACAAGAATATCAGCTTCATTAATTTTCCATGAAAATTAGCTAAAATTAGGGATTAATCACAGCCTCGTGATATTTGAATAATCCTATCTTCCAGAAGTTCCTCTTACCGTATTTTTCAAAAATTATCCTCATCCCAAGGGTAAATAACCCTGATGAAATCTTTCACACAAGACTTATGAGATCACCATAAGTCTTATAAAAACACCATAATACTAATAGAATTTCCACAATTCTTATGAAATCATCATATAGTCTTATCAAAACTCCATAAATCTAACAAAATCACCATAGGTATTATTAAATCACAACAAGACTGAAAAAACTCTATAATTTTTATGAGATTCCCATAAGTAGTTTAGAAATTTTTAGGACTTAGCCAACTTTTATATTCCAAATATAATTTATAGATATCTTTAATAAAACATAGAACTTATTCAATTCACCTCAAATCATATCCAAACACTCCAAATCAACTTTTCTCCTCTCTCACGAATGAACCCTACCTCTCGTGATCGAACCCCTTCTGCCTTCCCCTTTTCCTTCCTCTATCACGATTAAACCACTTCCCCTTTCCCTACCTCTTTTGCGATCGAACCCCCCCCCCACCCCAATTATCCCCCTCCCCCTGCCCCTCCCCCCTACCCAACATCTCCCCCTCCACCCCACCAACCCCCTCCCCCCCTGCCCAGCCCCTCCCCCTCCACCCCACCACCCCCCTCCTCCCAAACCAGCCCCCCCCCTCCCTGCCCAGCCCCTCCCGCCCCCCCCCCCCACCAGCCCCCCTCCCCCTACCCAGCCCCTCTCCCCTGCCCAGCCCACCCCCCCCCCCCATGCACACCATCCCCTCTCTTATACACATATGAAAACCCAATATTCTTAGGAAAATCATCCTTAATATATAAACCCCATTGTACACTCTAATTGAATCATTCTAATATGATGCATTGCACACTAATCCAACATTTGATTAATTTTCCACTATATGAGTATCTAAGAATGATAGCATTTTTATGTATTATTATATTTTCATTAGGATATAAAATGCTACCTCCACTTGTACCTCGTGTATTTTAGTATCTTATTTTTAGATAATGTAAATCACTAATGATTATGATTTATTCATTTAGAATATTTACCAATATCTAGAAATCTAGGAACTTTCTAGAAACCCAATGTTGATCTATCATGGTGTAATAATTTATAGTAAAAGATTTAATTATGTATTCTATTTACATAAAATAAATATTAATTAGTGGATATGGGTATTGTTATTATATTATTATTATTTAGCGATCTCATATACTTTAGTAAATGATAATGTTATAGTTGATGAATTAAGATTTAACATTTACTTATGTTTCTCAAGAAGCATGTAAGGAATAGAAGCCTTTGAATGAGTCTATATACTACTTTTATTAAGAATGAATGAGTTTCAATATTGTTATTTACAATCAATAATTTTCTAACTGTTTGTTTATTCATATTATATTGGATAGAATATGCATGTATAATGTTTATTGGATCACTGATGAGTTTCAGGAGTTTGAATATTTTTTGGATTTTGCATTCAACAATGGTTTAGATGATTGATTGATTTGATGCCCATGTTTTGATTGAATTGGAATACCATGGATAACATATGAAAAAGTAAGTTAGCACATCACTAAAAAGTTTTTCAAAAAGGATATCATGTTTGGTATCACAATGGAGAAAAAGTTCAAACAGAGAATGTCATTAATTCAGCTGAAAGGATCAGAATGGAAAATTTGATTTCTGATAGGTTTCCATTTTATTCTCAAGACAAAACTTCATGTAGAGCAGTGTAAGAGGAAAATAATACAGGAAAACAATTTTTATATAATGATCATAATGATGATGTTGAGCATGTTAGAAATTTTCTAGAAGATGCAAATACCTCAGTATACTAGTCATGTGGAAAATGACCAAACTAGAGTTTTTAATGTGACCGTATCATGGTAAAACAATGTATGGATTTAATAATACTTCGGTTGATTATCTAATTACTCTTTTTAAGGACTATGTACCTGATGATGCATGTATTCCTAAAAATGATTATATGGAATCAAAGTTGGTTGAAAATTTTGGATTTTCAAGTACTAAAATCCACGTATTCCTTAAAGATTGTTGTATATTATGGAAGGATAATGTTGAGTAAAATGAGTTCAAAAAATTTGGTACATAGAGATGGAAGAATAATAAATATGGAACTCAATCCCATGTACTAGAGAAAGTGATGTGGCTCTTTCCATTGATTCCCATACTTCAGAAACTTTTTATGTTATAACAAATAAATAAGAATATGAGATGGCATGAAGATGAAAGTAATAAGGATAATGATGATATAGTACATCCTTCTGACGGGTTAACATGGAAAAAATTTAATATTTTACATCCTGATTTTACATTAGACCCATGGAATGTTAGATTGGGATTATCATGTAATGGTTTCAACCCATTTCAACAAATGCATGTTGCGCATAGTATTTGGCTTGTTTTCATTAATATTTATAATTTTCTGTCATGGATGTGTATGAAAAAGCTAGTTATTATCATGAATATATTGATTTTTGGACCCAATGATCCGGGAAATGATATCTAAATATATTTGAAACCATTAATAGATGAGTTAAAGGAGCATTGGACCGTTGGGGTTCATACATATTATTTATTTAGAAATGATTTCTTTATGTGTCGTGCAGCATTATTATAGAAAATAAATTATTTCCCTACATATGGAATGATGTATAATTGGAGTACTAAGGGTATTTTATCTTTCCCTATATTTATAAAAAATACACGTTCTAGGAGATTAAAGGTTCTACGATCTTTTAGTTTCATAACGCATCGAAGATTTCTACAAATGGATTATCCATACATGAAAAATCAAAGACAGTTTGGTAATCACATATAGACAGATGAAATACCTCAATGAATTTCGGGGGTGATATCCTTAAAGAACTTGATAATTTTAATTTTTTTATTGGAAAGGGTCAGTTAAATTTCATCAAGCGGAAGAATGTTCCTTTGAATTCCAACAATAATTGGAGAAAGAAAATTATATTTTATAAGTTTTTGTATTGGTCATTAAATTTACTACATCACTACTTGGATGTAATTCATATTGAGAAAAATGTGTGTGAAATGTTACTTTCAACACTTTTGAATGTAATAGTAAAGACAAAAGATGATTTGCGCCCACGTAGTGATTTAATGGATTGGGGTATAAAACCAATACTTCATCCTGAGTTAATTGGTCACAATCAATCAAAAGTCCCTTTTTCTTTTTTTCGATAAAAAATGTAGAGAAAAAACAATTACCTCAAGTCTTGGAAAGATTAATGTTTTGAGATGATTATTAGAGTAATATTTTGAAACAAGTGAATACACTAGATGTGAAACTAAAATACCTCAAAACCCAAGACTACCATGTCATGTTGCATGAATTGATTCATATTTCCATTTGAAATTTACTGTCACATAATGTTAGGGTCGTTGTGATTAGATTATGTCACTTTTATCAAGATATTTGTGCTAAAATATTGAACAAAAGTGTTGTGAAAAAACTAACAAAATATGCACAGATCATTCTTTGTGACTTGGAGTAAATTTTTCCCCCATTATTTTTTACATGTATGTTACATCGGACAGTGCATCTTCTAACAGAAGTTCTTTTTTGTGTCCATTTTTCTAGTCGCTGGATGTATTGAATATAAATAATGATGTTTACATTGAAATCTTATGTGATAAATAATAATAATCCTAAAGGATCTATTGTGAAAGGTTATTTAGCGCATGAATGCATGGATATTTTTTCAATGTATTTGAATAATGTCACCATGAGATCTAATCATCCCATGATAACTGAAGATGAGAAGTATGATCCCATTGATCCAATATTTCCATCACTGCCCCAAATGGGGGGATATCTAGATCATAAAAGTTGTGTACTTTGAATTGGGATGAGTGGGAAATGTCTCATCGTACGGTATTATTTAAATGTGGCATGGTTGACGATTACATCAAGTAAGTAAAATTATAAATATATATATATTTTTTTGTATTTTTTCATAGTTTCTGATATCATTAAATTTTTATATTTGTAGAGAATATAGTGAAATTATAAAAAGAGTACATCACCCTTTATCTATTAAGATGTGGGAGAAATTACATAGAAAATAATTTTCATTTTGGTTGAAGTCAAAGGTAACAAAAAAAATTTACATTACCAAATCGTTGGTAGTTGTCCAATATTTATTGTCTATATATTTTAGGTCCAAATTTTACCGATGGATTATGTATCTGATGAAATAAGGGTATTTTACTTTAGTCCAAACAATGTGGTTCATGATTGTAATCAAATGTTTGTTAATGGTTTTAAATTCATTATAAATATTTGGACAATAAAAATGGAAACACAGCATGACGGTGTCATGATAAGAACTACAAAGGATTGTTATAAAAGTGCATCAGACATACTTCCACGATCAGAAAATTTGTCCTATTATGGGGTTGTTGAGAGAATATTTTTATTAGATTAGTATGCACATGTTCATGTCACTATGATGAAATGAAATTGGTTTGATTCAATGACACGACAAGGATTTTATATAGACAGTTGCGGTTTTAGAGTCATTGTTATAAAATGTTAGCTGTAAAAAATGATCCTTATATTCTGGAATCACAATCTAGACATCTATTTTATGTAAATTACCCTTTAAAACCACAATTTGGTTTTATTGTTGATATTATTCCCAGAAACGTTTTTGATGAAGGATTGGATGATGGTGATGTTTTGGATGAACCGGTCGGTATTCACTCAAATGTATCATTCGATGATACAGATGATTCAACTGTGAGAATGAATTATGAATAGGAAATTATAACATATAATTCCTAGCATTAAATGTTTCAAAGTATTTAGTTTATATTATTCTGACTTGGTGCGTGTATTTTTAAACTTTTAAAGTAGCAGCTTCTTTGGTTTTGTAATGTATTCATTTAGTGAGTAAACAACCTAATGAAAAAAAACTTAATGGAAGATGTAAAGTTTTGAAAAATAATATGAACTTTCTTGACATATTTATAGTTATTTAATTCTTTGTTATATTTTTTAAATTTTCACATCACTTTTGGAATTTAAAGATTATTATATCTTATAAGGAGGTTTTTAGAAAAAATGGAGGAAAATGGTCACCGACTTAGATAAGCTGGTCGGAAAAATATGATTGTTATATTGAGTCCCTTATTTATTTATTGATTATTTATGAACTTCACACAAATCATATTTAATATGGATAGGAATCATCTAGGAGGAAACTTTCATTCAATGAAGATGGTTCAGGCACTCCAGAGTATAGGACCAACCCTATATGCATCCCCCCTACATGTGTTGCCTTATAGTTCATGGATCTGTAGTCACTGGGACGGTTTCCTCCCATATTTACCCCCACTTATATGCATTATCCACACATGGGTGTTCATCCTTTTTATCCATTTCCTCCTCCCACTATACAGGGTAGTCCATCTCCTTCTATCCCTCGGCCTTTTTACCCTTATCCTCTTTCATCTCTACAGGGTACACCTCCATTAGTTATTCCCCCTGTATACTTGTACCCTCCTACCCAACCTCGTCATCCACAGTCTACAATAGAGGGTACACCTCCATTGGTTATGCCCCCTGTATACCCATACCCTCCTACCCAACCTCAACATCAACAGTATACTGTAGAGGACACTTCTCTAGTTGCTACCCCCCAGCATAGTGTATAGGATCGAGCAACAACAAATAGTTATACTGATAAATATTTAAAAAGTAATGAAATTAATAAATTTTTATTAAATTTCAGATATATATGTGTATAAAATATTCATTTCTTTTTTTAGGATCATGTTATACTAAAATAAATGGCCATACAAAGATGCATAAAGTGTGGAATAGACACACACAAATTATAGTTCAGTATAATGAGGAAATGAAAATTATTGAAGAAAATGTTAAAGAATTGTGGAGTTTCATGGGGACACTTAGCAGACATAGCAATATTGTTCCAGTTCAAGAAGTCGAGTGGAGAAAATTTGGACAATAAATAAAATACAAGGGTTGGGCAGAAATTTGGGTAATATATTTGTTAAAATTACTTTTCAATTTCTTTATAAAGTATTATTGATAAATTTTTTTGAATATTCAGCTTCGCTATTACTTCCTAGATGGTCTCCAAGATAAAAGATCTATCTTAATGGAACTGGGGTAGATGTGATGGGCCTACAAGCATGACATGCATGTTGGATGAAAAAAAAGAGGTACTCCTCTTGAAAATGAATCGATCTTCAATGAATGGCCAATTTCACAATATAAATAATTAATTACATATTGGAGTTGTTCCTATTTCAAGGTACATTACAATATTAATGTTTTTAATAAATTTATTTTTTTCATTCATCTTAGTTTTTTGTAGTGGATTATTTTATTAGATGTGATTGTGTTCAATTTTATTTTTTTCAGACTTGTTTATTTTAGTTATGTCTTGAACTCGTTGAATTGTTAAGTTGAAATTATAATTTTTTATCCCTTTTGACTTTTTGAAAGGATTTTTTTACTAATAAGATTCGTATGAATGAAATATAAGAGATAAATTCATCATGATATATAATCATACATCGGGGTGAACTACACTGTCAGATCATGAACTTTCATAGGTAATATATGATTTAATATTGAATATAAATTTATTTTTTCATTGATTTATGTTCAATTTTCATGTATAAATGGGAATTAAATATTTAAGGATTCATTCCCTAATCATTATTTTTTTGTTCTAGTAGGAAAAAGAAATATGGAACTTCTGTGAATTGGGAAATGTAGGAAATAATTGTAAGAATGTTTTTAAATTTTTAGCTTTTAGTATGCAGTTTCATTCACTAAAAATTATATGAGTTATGTTTTCCTTATAGGGAATGATAATGGTTGAGTAAATTATATCACTTGTTCCTATGGTATTATATAAGACAATATATTATCTTTCACTCTATTTTGTATTCCTAAGGATAATTTAATAAGATTAATTCTGGATAAGGTTTAAAAAGGACATCGGAAATCCATTCAATCTAGAATAGTGTTTAATGAACCTTCTCATTTCTTTTATACTAATCATATAATCATGTTTCTCTATGGAGGTTTAAGGAATATTTAGACTCTCAAGAAGCTCTATAACCACTACTAATATATCTATAAACCCGAATAGAATCACAAGATACTAATATAAGTTATACCAACTCTTAAAAGTAGTATAAAGAATATAAAAGGACTCACTATCAATTGATGATATCAAGAACTTAGATCAATATTAGAGAAAAAACATTGATCCTACCAAACATTTCATTGATACAGTGAAGAGGATACCAATTATTAACCATCACCATGTTAAAACTATATAAATATAAACATAACTATAGTCTCTTGGTGTGAAAATAGGATCCTTACTATTCTTTTACCTTGGTTTCCCTCTTTTCTGGGGGGAAGGCCATAAGCTTCCACTTAGAGAGAATTCTAGCTAAAATCACTAGTCAATTGGCTAGTAGGAAAGGGAAATTCATGTCCCAAGCTATAAGGGTATACCCAGTAAATTATTTCATCACTTCGATGTTTTTTCATGCCATATCCATTTATAAATGGTCCACTTATATTATCAAAACCTAGCAAGAAAAAATTAGAAACTTTTTTTGGACTGGATGCATTAATGAGAATAAGTTGGTCTCCAAGGCTTTGAAATATTGCACCAAACCGGTTTACATAGTTGGATTGGGTATTAAGGATCTTAGAAAATTTAATGAGTATCTCCTTAAAAAATTCACCTAAAATGTAATCACCTCATAGGATGGAGGACTCTACTTCTTGAGTGATAGATTCACTCAAAATCTATGCAATGTTTTCTTAGTCTATCTCCCACCCTCGATGTAAAATTTTATGATTATTAAAATAATTAAAAAAATACTAAAATTAATGAGAATACATTATGAGGAATTTTAATTGAATATATTTATGAGGATACTTAGTGAAACATAAAACTTGGGATAAAAATAGTGAAAATAAACTATAAAATGAGATCACTTGAGCTGATTTAATGATCTAAATCATTTAATAGAAATCAATTTTTTTCTAAAATACATATCATCCAGTTGATATTTCATGTATATGATTACAAAAACATGTTCAGTTATATGAATTCATTAGTGTGAATATAAGATCTATCAAACTCTCATGAGTTCCTGATGAAACAACAACATACATAATAAAATTCTTATAGAGAAGAAGATTGTTCATGTGAGATAAAAAGTTTTAATGGAGGAAAATTTTGAAATTTTATATGAAGAATTAGATTTAATAATTTTTAATACTAAAATCCCTTAATTGGATTTCACGATTAATGGATCAGTCACATACTAGTGAGTTTTCCAATGAAACTAAGATTCTATAACCTAGGTTGCAAGAAGGGAAACTGTCTATAGTGTCACAAAATATTATTGTGTTAAGAAGAAACTATGACACAAGTGTAGATTAATGGAACAAAAATTTTAGTGTTCTTATAGGAAATAGTAAGTCACATGTCTTGGTTTATACATTGTGATGTGAATTAGCTAGAAACTGTATGTATATGATTCTATGAATATGGTATAAATAGAGTTACCAAGCCTTTTACAAAACATAATATTTTTACATAATTGAGTTTGAAAAAGGATTGAGATTAGAATACTATAATTAATTATAAACAAACCAAAAATATAAGTATCCATCCTAACATATATTCCAATACCAAAGAAGACATAAAAATATCTAGAAAACCCATCAGATTTTTGTAAGAGAAGAAGAAGAAAAATTATTATTATCTAGGTGGGACTCAAGTCAAAACATGTGATATTTCTTCAAGGTGGTACAATCCTAACACAATTTACAATGGGAAAAAATATAAATCATTAATGATAATATTTAAGATCTGTTTATTGGATAAAAACCATCATATAGCGGGGATGTATTCATCCATAAAGAGGTTAATCTCATCAACAGTTCTGTTATTATCTTGTATTTTGAATCAATTACACATCATCATTCAAACTAAACAAACACAAGCTAAAAGTTATAAATATAAATCTAATCAGTAAATAATTTTTGTGTTAATAAATGGGAAAATATTTACAATAGTTTATTCCACATTTATTCACCCCCTCTTAGTGTTGTTACATCCATGTAGGGTAATTTTCACTTAGTTGGTATGATATTCCATGTTGGATTGGTTATACCATGGTGGATAAGTTATCCCATAGTATAATGGTACCAATAGTGTATAAATACATATTTTTATAGAGGTTCCACAATTGTAGATCTTGATAATGCATTGAGGTAGGTTTGTGTTCTACTCATTGTGTGAGAGTTAATGATTATTAGTATTTATTTCCTATATGATTGTTTTAAATTTTTTGACGTTAAATGTTTTTTATATTTATTAATGGGTAAACACTTTACATTATATACAACTATAGTTCCCATTATGTGAGTTGATATATTTGGTTTTTCCTTTTTAGACATTTTACTAATAACACATATAAGCATTTCATTGGATATATAGCTGCACGTATTTATTTTTTTGATTATCTACTAAAATGGTAATTCCATTTTATAGGATGCTCTTCAAGATATAATGGAAAAGGAACTGGACACATTTGGACCAAACTATTATTTACATCAGGTTCTTGGAAACAAGCACAGTGGAAGAGTTTGTTGTAAACCTAGAAAGAAAATCATGCCATCTAAATATCGGTCGTCAGGTATTGAATCTTCTAGAAATATTGCAGGAATGGTTACCAAATAAAAATTACATGCTGCCATTAATATAGAAAAGTAAGAAGTTAAAAAAGAGTCTCAAAATACGTAGAAAAAAAAAAGAAAATGAACAATTGTTCAAGTTGATATCAGTTATATGCTCTTCACTTCCGCTAGAGGGTGCTGTAACAGTGGTTGGATGTTTATCAAGTTTTCACTCAATGTATGAGGATGGAGATGATTGTGTAGCTAAATATACTAGGGTATAGGCTAAAGATGTTTTTTATGGTGGAGAGGCTGAAGATGTTGCTCATGGTGGAGAGACTAAAGATGTTGCCAATGGTGATGATGATGATGTTAGTGGTGGTACACACGTTGATGTTGTCGATATCGGTGTTAATGAGGAGGAGGATTCAGATGAAATCTTGGAGAGATGTTATTAAAAGTTTCTGTATCTATCATTTTTTTCATTTTTTATAGAATTTCAATTTTATATGTATTAGTTGTTTTTTTATTTTTGTAGAAATGGGATTCTGTAATGGTTTTTGGAATTCGTTGAAGGTGTATGGGTATGGTGTATTTTTATATTGCAGGTTTGTGCAGTTTGATTTCTTTCAGATTAAAGGATACTAATGGTTTGCGTAGGTTTCTATTTTTTCATATGAAAGGAGCCTACAACCATAGTTTTAAAAGTTGATATAGGGAGGATACAGCCACGGTTTTAACCGTGGCCGTAGGCACCTATTGGCACGATTTAACCATGGTCATAGGTCCATAAATCCATAGTTAAAATCGTGGAAATAGGCACCTATAGCCACAGTTAAAACTGTGGTGTTAGGAGATTACGGGCACGATTAAACCATGGTGGTATGATTCCCCTACCACCATGGAGATAACCACAACGGTTAATGAAAACCATGGAAAAGGCTATTGCCATGGTTATAAGGCCTACATCCACGGTTCCAAACCGTGGTCATAGGTGAAATTTCTAGTTGTGTGATGATTAAAAAATTTTAAAGTAATTTTTCCAAATTCCATTCACATAAGTGAAAAAAATTAATTCAAAATTAATCCCATAGACGCTATGAGAAAGCAGGTTTTTAAAGAGAAATTTTTCAAAAGTTTATGGAGTTTTTATATCATAATTTAATATTAAATTGACTAAAAAGTCCTAAATTGGATTAATTGATATAAAATTGAAAAAATTAACTTCAAAATCAATTTAAAATATAATTAAACTTTATTAATAAATTAAATTAAAAGGCATTTTTCAATTAAAATTCAGTATTTTTCACTATTCATCAAAAAATGAAAATTTTTAGAAAAATCCCAAAAATTCACCCTAATATAATTTTGATGTTATTAATTCAAAAATAAAGGTTATTTTATCAAATTAATTATATAAAAGTGTGAAAAAAATAATTCTATTGATGTTTATAAAAAGAAATAAAAAAGAACAGTTTTTGAGAAAATAGTATTTCAAAACCTGTAAAGACTATTGAAAAATTAAGTATTTTTCTATAAATGTGTTTTATTTATATAAAAACATTACAAATATTATTTAAATATTATTTATTACTATTCAGGTAGCTAAGTTTAACGGTTAGGCTATAACGGTCGTGTTTAAATAATATGAATAATATATCATGGTTTAATTAAAACTCAGTATTGTATGTAACACAAGCTGAAACAGTGTTGTGTATAGTGCAAGATTAACTTTGTCTTGTGTGTAATGAAATATATACTCTTTTTTCATGTAACACAAAATATTTAAAAGATTAAATTCATTTAAAAAAATGTTTCACAAAATCTTAGGGTGTTACATGTGTGCATGTGTGTAATGGGGAGCTTAACACATGTACATGTGTATATTCAACTATATAAAATTCATGTAATATTAATTTTATTATAATTTTTATAAAAAAAAAACTAAAATTAATTATTACTTATATATATAAATACGGCGCACAAACACACACATACACACATATATATATGTGTGTGTATTTTTTTAGGTATTGGAGGTAATAAGAAATAAAACCACACACACTCATGGGGAAGCAAAGATAGATCACCCCCAAAGGGTTGACCCACTCTGTAGATAAATATAAGTTCATTTTATAAATTCATTTCAAAGTTTCAAGTTGTATTTTTTTCAATTATTGATTTACATATGAGAGTTTTTATTCACATATAAATATATGTCTGTGCATGTGTGTTTATATTTAATGAACCCAAGGACATGTGTGTGTATAATAGAAAACCTAATATGTAGAGTTTGTATATGAAACTGTATAAAATACATATAACTTTAATTTGATTAAAGGTTCTATATAAAATAAACAAAAATTAATTACTATTTACACTACTACAAATCATGTGGTATTCAGCGCTTCCCTTTATCAAAGCTAGTTAAAAGTGCTAATAAAGGGGGGATATATTAGCGCTAAAAATGATAATAAAGGTTCCCTTTATTAGTGATAAAAATCACACATAAAGACCCCACTTTATCAGTTCTTTTTTTAGTACTGAAAAAAGATATATTTCATAAAAACTATATCATTAAAAATCATATATTGATATATAAATATATTTATATTGATATATAAATATATTTATATTGATATAAATATAATATATTTTTTTAAATATGATCTATATAAGATTAAATATACATTTACACTTAATATATAATATATTTCGTTAAAATGAATTGTATAATAATTAGAAGAATTTATATATTATTAAAAATTATATTTAATTTATAAATATATTTATATTGATATATATATATAAAATTTTCTTAAATATGATTTATATAATAATAAATATGTATTTATAAATTATATTTAATATAGAAATATATTTATAACAATATGTCAAATATTTAGAGAAAAATGACTTATAAGTTAATTAATAATTAATATTAATAGAAATATTGACCAATTAATATTAATAAACATTTAATAACATTTTGTTTTACCAATGTCATTTTTCCAATTTCACATATATATAAAATGATAAATATTTAATTATTAATTAAAAAAATTGACTAAATATGTTCTACCAAATATGTCATACAATAATTTCACACACGCATATATGAAATTAATTTAATTTCATAAATATAAACATAAATAAATAATAAATTGTTAATATTATCATTTTATATTTTTATTTATTTATATTTAATATTTAATATATTATGTTTCAAATTATCAATTTTTATTCATTTTTTATATATAATATTTATTACTTTTTAATATATAAATATATATATTAAATTAATTCATTTATATTATTATTTATTTCACTAATAAATTTAATAATATTTTTTTAATTTATTCATTTTTTTATTTTTTTAATATTTTTTTAATTTTATTCATTTTTAATATTTATTTTTATTTATTTATTAACATTTAATTTTTTTAATATAGTAATAATTTACATAATTAATATATATATATTCATTTTCATTTTAACATATATTCATTTTTTTTTTTAAAAAATTATATAATTAATAACTCTTCTTCATTTTTTTAGAATTTTTTGAATCTATTCATATTTTAATTAAATTTCATTCATTTTTAACATTCATTAGTTTAACATTATTTATTCATCAATAATGTTTAGTGTTTTATTACTTTTTTATAATTTATTCGTCTCAAATATTTATTTGTTTAATATTTTTGTAATTTATTCATTTTTAATGCTTTTTATACATAATTATTCATTAATATTTTTAATATTTTTAATATTTTTAATATAGAAATATATCCACATTGATATATATATATATATATCAATATATATAATATTTTTATAAATATGGTTTATATAATAAAAAATATGTATTTACAATTGATAAGTCATATATTTTGTGAGAAATTGTTTATAATTAAAAATTAATATTAATTAAAAATTAATATTAATTAAAAATATTGACTAATTAGTATCAAGTTATATACATTTAATAAAATTTCATTTGTTTTTTCAGTTTATCAGGGGTCAAACATATTTTTAAATAATTGCACACACATATATACGTAATTAATGCAATTTCATATAAAAATGCACACACACATAATATTTCTGTAATTTATTCAATTTTTAATATTTATTTTAGAATTCTATTTATGAAAAAAAAAATATTTAATATATATTATTCCTTTAATCATTATTTTTTATTCATTTTTTATATTTTTATTCAATATTTATTATTTCTTACTTTTCAATATTTTTTTCAAATTTATTCATTTTTTAATATTATTTATTCATTAATAATCTTAATTACTTTTAAATATTTTTCTAATTTATTCATTTTTAATTTTTCTTTAGTTAATATTTTTGTAATTTTATCCATTTTTAATATTTATTTATAAATGTTTATTCATTAAAATTTAATGTTGTTAATATGGTTGTAATTTATATAATTAATATATATTCATTTTTATTTAAACATATATTCATTTTTTAATAATCTATATAATTAATAACAATTATTCATTTTTTAATATTTTTCAATAAATTTATTTTTTTAATTACTAGATTTCACTCTTTTTTAACATTCATCCATTTAATACTATTTATTATTGTTTATTCACTAATAATGTTAATTATTTTTTACTTTTATTTATAATTTATTCATTTTTAATATGTATTTGTTTAATATTTTTTAATTTATTCGTTTTTAATATTTATTTATACATATCTATTTATTAACATTTAATGTTTTTAATATTTTTTCATATTTATTTTAATATATATATTCATTTTTTATTTTTTTGATAATTTGTTTAATTAATAAAATGTATTCAATATTTAAAATATTTTTGAAGTCTACTCATTTTTCATTTTTAAATTTCAATCATTTATAACATTCATGCATTTAAGATTATTTATTCATTAATATTGTTAATTACTTTTTACTTTTTTTATAATTTATTCATTTTAAATATATATTCATTTAATATTTTTTAAAATTTATTTTATATAGTTTTTATCAACACTTTAGGTAAAGTGTTGATAAAACCTATCTTTATCAACTCTTTAAAAAATATTGATAAATCTCTTCCCATATTTTAAATAGAACCCTAACAGAGAACCCCTCTCACTCTGTAAAGTCCCAGATTCTTCTCAAGGTATGTTTTCATTTAAGTTTTGGTTTGGGCATCTTCTTTTTTACAAAATAAGTGTTTCCCAAAGTTCATGTGAAGACTTGGGGGTGTTCCGGGGGTTTGAGACATGAAAGAGGAAGAAAAATGAATTTTTGGGCATGTTTCACGGTTTACGCACAGTTAGGGAAAGTCATTAAAAGCTACTCAGGAAACCATGAAACCATGGATAGAAGCTTACATATGGTTTGTGCATAGTTAAGCAAGTCATACAGAATTCTCAGGAAACTGTGTGAAGGGGGTGATTTTCCGGCAGTAGCTTTCGCACAATGAGCGCACGATTTGGAAAATTGTTCGGGTAAACCGTGCATCCCAGAAAAGTTGAAAAAAAAAAGTTACAAAATTTCCACTCTGGGGTTTTAAACCCCCACTCAGGATTTTTCTCCATTCCTCCCCTCTCAACCCAAGTTACAAAATTGGATGACCCAAGCTTCCAAGAGGTGTTTCTCCTTCGATTCTTGGTCGTTTTGGACGTTGTTCATTGCAGATCAAAGCTCTGGGTATGTCTAATCCTCTCCTCCCTTCTCTTTTTTGAATTAGGGCTTGCAGTTTCTCCCATATTTTGTCGAAACTCTAAACCCCCTTTGTTTTCCGGTGGAACCTAGGTTGGGGATTCAAGGGGTGCTTGAATCTGGATCTAAGGCCATGATTAAGAGTGTGTTCATATTACGATTTGAGGTAGGTGGTCTATAGGTTATATCCCTTGAGTTTTATAGATATTTTTTCATATAGTGTTTTGATTATTACCCTCTTGTGTAGAGTTCGTCATGCCATTATTGTGATGTGATGTTTAGGGTGTCTAAAAAACCAAATGGAAAACTCATGATCCCCAAAGGATGCATGGAGGATGATGTGACCTATGTTAGGGACACCCATGGGGTGTGCCCATGTTCCCAGACATAGAGTTTAGCTAAGTAAATTCAGGGTCGTTGTGAGAGAAAATAGATCCAAGGGTGAATATGATATTAGGCTTGAAGGATGTAAATGGGAGTCCTAGTAATACACCTTGGTTGGGAGGTGACCTATATGGGTGTTGGTTGTCTTGAAAAGGGGTTAAGTGAGATAAATGGGAATGATTAGGGATTAGCTTTACACATGATTATGCTTAGTGAGATAAGCATGGGAACTAGTAATTGGGGATGAATTTGTGGAATGGGTTAATACATGAGAATTAGGTGGTGCACCTAAATGATTGAAGCTAATGAAGGGATCATGTTATGTGATATGAGATATGTTCTTGAAATGCATATGTGGGTAAATGATTGTGAAATAATGAATGGACTGAATGGGTTGATGAATGGTCAATAGTGAATTTGGAAAAGGGGTTGTTGAATACACTTAAAGGGTTAAGGCACAGAATAAGAATTTATCTATATGGATATGAATTGTATGAGGTGAATGTATTAATGGGTTATGGAATTAAATATTCTTGGTTGTGTTATGTATTGTGATATCCAATGGAATTGAATATGCTTTGTTGTGTTATGTATTGTGATGACCAATGTCATTTAATATTATTAGTTGTGTTATGTATTGCGATATCCAATGGCATTGAATATGCTTGATTGTGTTATGTATGGTTGTAGTGATTTGATAAATAAGAATGTGAACATGGCTTGGTAGAGTAGGGTATTGACTTGAGGTTCTATGCCCACGGGTTGAGTTAGACTGAGGATCTAAACTCCACCGCAAACTGCACAAGTTAGGGAAGAGGACAGAGGCTTTATTCCCCTAATGGTTTCATTTCACCCGGACTGAGGCTTCGAGGTGAGGATATTGTATTGATGTCATTCCACCCAAACTAAGGCTTCGAGGTAAGGATAATGGGTTGATGTGATATGAGTATCCCTAATGAGATAGGGACTTGATTTTTTTTACCCTACGCATTGTGATTGATTGCCTTAGACCCTTGTGTATATGATATTTATGCCTAACCCATGGAACTTCTGATTAAATGAATTAAGTAATGAAGATGGTATAAGAAATAAGATTACGATGAATGCTAGTCATGAATTAAATGAACCTTGTCAACTAATGGCACATGAATTGTTCCTTGTTTACTCACATTTATTTTGTACTTGCATGCACTATATGTTAGACTAGATATTTTATAGACACCATTTGTGGTGGCCTACTGAATTTGGTACTCACACCCTGCTCGGGCTGCTGTTGGGTACCCGAGCAGATCTCTTGGTTGCAGGTCTGGAAAAGGGTTGAGGCCCTACACTAAGATGTTGAGTTGGGATCGGGATGTACATAGAAAAGGATCTGTACTAGGGTCGGGACCCGTTGGGAGTTTTGGTTGTTTATTTTATTTTGGGTTTCTTTCACTTGCACTACTAGTATGTAATGGAATTTTTGTATTTGATTTGTGTTGTATCCTGTTAGGGAAATGTTTGGTTATAAATGTTTTTTGGTTGTTTCATACTATTTCCATTATTTTTATTGTGATCTAATGTGTCTTACTCTGGTAAAGAGGGTATAGTCTCCCCATGTGTCTTATTAGTCCCTCGCTGCTAGTCAGAAACCTCTGGCGTATGGGGAGGCATGCTTGAGGTCATGTGATGACCCGAAACAGAGCACTTGTTTAGTGTCTTCTAGGTTGGGTATGTTATAAAGTGGTATCAGAGGAGTTCATTTCTCTTTCTTGCTATTTGGGGATGGTAGACAGGATATTAGGATGTGTCGAGCCTTGGTGATGAGCTCGTTCTTGGGAGTATCTAACCCATGTACGAGGGAAAACCCAAGTCATCCTGGGTGGGAATCGTTGTTCTTGATATGTGTTGCTACAGTTGGATGATATTTCACCATTGGGTGATGCACATGTTGTGTGATTTTATTGACTTATGATATTTCTCTCATTGTAGGAATGGCATGGGGATGTTAATTCATGCATCATTTTATGCACCTAAGGATATGGGTGGCATGCATCAGTATAGGCACCCACACGGGATGGGTGTGCGGGGCATAGAGAGTGGAATGTATTTGTCTTCTTTAATAAATATAAAGATAATTATGCTTAATAATGGGGATGAAAGTTGGTGAATGAAAAGGGCTTCATAATGATGGTAAAATTGTTAACAGATTTTTCCTAATGAATGGTGTAAATGATTTAAAATGATGGTTTTAACAAGATGTGAAATGGGAAATGTTCCTGAGGGGAAGGGATTGTGTTGTAAAAGAAATATTGGTTTGAAGATGTGCTGATAGAAGACTTTTGATTAAGTAAAGTGGTTACCCCATGTTGACCATGACCATGGTAGGTATGGTAGGGGAAGTGTTCTAAGTGAGATGGTGACCATTGGGATAGAATATGAAGAAGGGGTTGTTTAAGGTTGATAGCGTGAGACCTTGAAAGTTATATCTTGAATCCCAGAGAGGATTTTTTGCTCGTAGTGCTGATGAATGTGTATACTTTTGGTTTGGAACCTAGAGTAGATGGTTATTTGGTCTGCTAGGCACGGTGTGAATTGGAATGAGTGTGAGAGTTCCATTCATGAGAATTGATTTGTTTGTGTCGTGAAAAGTGTGGTTTGGAGATAGGGCCAATGGATTTTCCCAGTTGTGAATCTAGTCTAGGGAGTTGGTATCATTTAAAATTCAAAGTGACCTATGTGAGAGGTCGGACAGAGCTTCTAGTGTTTTTGGGTTTGTGTCGCACATGTAGATGTTTTAAAATTTGGTAGTGGGACTTGGAGTGCCCCATGGTAGAGACTTGGCCTTGAGGGCTAAGTGGAAAGGTTTATGGATGGTTGTGCCACTCGAGTTGTGGTTATGCATTGATAATCTCATGAAATCAAGGGTGACATCATAGGTGGATAACCCAGCTGTCACGACCTGCCTTCACCAAGACGAGGGTAGTGATGGTAAACTTCCATACCCTTCCTTCCTCAAGTTGAAGGAGAGATAATGACCCCCGAGTCCCACCTTCAATAGGCCTCGAAGTGGTGACTAGAACCAAGGGTATAGAATAACACGTAATATGGAAGGCATTACCCTTTTTATTTAGTAGGATCGGGAGATAAGATAATAAATCCCAACAACGCAAAAACTATAAGTAAAAGTAAAGACAAAAACATTCCATCTCCATATGCATGTTCTAATATAAAGTGCTATAGGGTACAAGAAAACTCTAAAGGGAAGTACCAAAAGAAAAGAAAAGCAGAAATGCCAATGGTCCCAATGTCTGAGCTAATAGGGTCTAGCACGGACCTCAAATTCCTCCTGGAAACCTGAAAGTAGTTTTATATACATTGGGTGAGTATATAGGCATACTCAGTAGGGAAAACCAAAAGCTCTCATGCAGAAGTGGGGATGCATTCTAATGCCCTGTGAGAAAAGAGATAACTAAAGCACCTAGCCAGGAAACTATCCACCCAAACCTCACCAAGTTAGACTCCTAAAATAACTCAAGTAAAGTAAGGTAATAGTAATAACACATCTATGTTTGGGTACCTCAAACCACTTTCCCACTAGTTATTGAAGACATCCTACGCATCATACCTCTCCCTTCATTCTCACCGCAGTCCCACTGCCACCCCAATAACAACCTTTTGGGCCACCACAACCACAGTTACTCCCAAAAACACCTGGGCCACCACAACTACACATAACCATTCCTATAGACACCTAGGCCAGAACAACTTCCACCACACCCAAAAACACATGGGCCCGAACAACTACTTCCACACTCGAAGACACCAGGGCCCCATCCCGAAGACACTTGGGAAACAACCTGCCCACACCCACCTAGACCAACCACCACAACATACCTTGACCAAATAATCTTGGGATATATTGGACCTTAGGCTGCCATAGCCTGCCCAAAGAGTCTTGGGCTACTTGGGAAAGGGAGCAGAAAAGGAGATAATAACCAGTCACTCATAGAAGTATTGGGAAAAACACCCTCCCACATGAAATGGGGGTGTTTAGTATGAAGTGCTCAACTTGGGTGGGGCATGAATAAGAAACATAAGAACTAAATTATACATATAGGTAAACAAGCACTCATCCCAACCTATGGGTTCCAAAACCAGCCCATACACAAACACCCTAATTACTATTCATTCATAAAAATCACAATAGCCACAACCAAGTCACAAATCATTCCTGGAAAACAATTCCCCATTGAACCCATTCTTGTTATCAAATTCAAGTCATTCCATTTAAATAATTCTTCACTAATGGGAAACTAACAAGCATAGCCACAATCCAAGGAATAAAAAATAGATAAGAAGCAATTTAAGCATTCACACCCAGTTCTCTTGTAAAGTCACAACAACAAAAGGGATCTGTGAGATCCCTCGAAGTACTGGAACTAAACCAGTCCCCAACAAATGGCCCCCCACAGCCTTAGATCCAAAAACCAACAACTACACAATAGGTTATCACATCCCCATCCATGTCACCCACAAGAATCAAATAGAATAACTACATATATTACCAAGACAGATCAAGGGAGTTTTCAGATTCAAACACACCATTCATTAAGTTCCTTCTTTTTTTTTGGTTAACTGTGGTGACCACACATGTATTCTTATTCATTGTTCATTAATTTAATCAACCAGGTTTACATGATTAACTAGTTTCTATGTTACATTCATTCAATAACAGAATTATCCATAAAACATGGGTTTATTAGTCTGTAAGAAAGGACCACCAACGGCCATTATTTTTAATAGACATAAGCCCATACAATTCACAACATATAATAAAAGGTAAAAAAGTACAGCATCATCATCAAAGAAACCCCTTCATTCTTTAAAACCCATTTATTATCTTTTTTAAGGTTTGGTTTCATCCATTCCTAAAAGAAACATTAACATAACCACCCCGCATGATACACATTAAAGAGAGATGATGGAAGAACCATACTTGTATGATCAACGATTGAAGCTTTTTCTCCACATGCCAAGAACTGGGGATGTGTGACTTGTAGGGGAGGAACTTTGAGGACTCCAAGAGTGAGAAGGAAAGCTCTAGAAGAGGCACACCACTAGCCTCAGGAAGGGGGACTCCAAATGCACCAAGGAAAGGAAAAGAGACCATACAAGAAGAAGAAATAATCCCCATGTGATAAAAGGCGAGATCCTAAAGTTATGGAATATGAAATTTTTAATGGATTTAAAGGGGGTTCATGGTTTCACCACACGGTTGGACAGTTACACATGATTGAATTAATTTTTACTTAATAATTCTCATCAGAGAGGTGTCCATAATGGCTGTGAGATAAAGGTTTTTTATTAAATGGAAAAACCACATAACTGGGGAAGAGTTGAAAAGTATATTAAAAAGGGTGACATTGAGGAAAAAAACACATGTTTTGGTAATTTAAGGATTTCCTAGCTATTGGGGGATTTTAGACATAATTTATAGTCCTTAAAATGTCCTTGAACCACTTTAAAAGGTTAAAAAGACATAAAAGTGTGTTATGGGAAAACTAGGGAAGGAAACCACCGATAATCAAATGGCACGGATCAGGTGTGGTGTCGATCCGTGAGACCGATAGGCGACTCGCCGATCAATGACTCACTGATCAGCGACTCACCGATCGGCGACACACTGATTGGTGACACACCGATAGGGGACACACAGATCGGTGACACACCGATCGGTGACACACAGATCGGGGACTCACCGATTGGGGACGCACTGATCAGGGATGCACCAATCAGGGACACACCGATTAGGGACTCACCGATTAGGGACACACCGATCGGTGACTCACTGATATGGGACACATTGATTGGTGAGTCATCGATCCGGGACACCCTGATTGATGAGACCAATTGGGGACACACCGATCGGTGAGACTGATCAGTGACACTAATGGGTGACACCACGGTGGCACCATGCCACCGATATAGCTTCCCTCACGACTCACTAATGGTTCCAGGGCACCCCAACACCAGAAATTGACAAAGTAATGGACCAGGAGGATCTGGTTCATTACACCAGTAATGTAGGTACCTTGGAATGTGAGCATGGTAGATGCTCCAGAGGTGGTGTCAACACATACAAAGTACCACCAAGTTTTAGTAAACTGTATGGTTATACCTGGTTCTTTCGTAAGGGCACCCTAGTGTTAGCGATAAGAGGTAAGTTTTGTTTCTAAGGGTTGTATAGTATGGATGTCTAACTCCCCTTTTGGGATTTTGATTAATGGAGGATTGAAGTTGTTTTGGAGTGAAAAGGACAAGGGTGGAAAAAGTGTGGTTGTATGATTTCGCTCGATGGTGGCACCCATGGTGAGGGTGGTCATGTGGCTGAAATTGTTAGTATAGATGGGTTGAATGTTGTGTAAGATGCAGAGGCCGCCTTAGGGCTGATGAGGCTGACTAACCAAGATACATGGTTGGGTAAGTAAGCAGGTGATGTTCTATACTTAAGATGAGGTTTTTTTGTGAGATATCGTTGGGTTGATTGATGTGACAGACTATTGTGCTTCGATTGTTAGCCATCAGGGACGCATTAGAAGAACTCGAGTGGTGTGGTGGAAATAGTTCCACATGAAATATTGGTTTATGGTTGTTGGTGATTTGGTCATGGAGTGATGGTTAAACTTGTTTGGAAATCACACCTGGGTGTATAGGTTAATTATTGATGTGATACGTTCAACAGCGAGGCCTGAAATCCTTTGCAGGTCATAGTGTCCCATAGTTTGACATCAAAAAAAGGAAAAGTTAGTGGTGGTGTTCTTCAACAACTTCTTAGCATACCTCATCTAGTGACGAGCATCACCAACATCTTGACATCATCCCAGGTGTGTTGATAAGCTCTAGCTCACTCCAAGAGACATGAAGTTGTTCGGTTGGATGAGGGACATCATGGAGTTTATTCTCATGGAAATGGTATGCATGAAGCCTAAGGATGAGATTTACACCCTCAATGTCATGGGGGAGGTCTCTAGGATGGAATGGATGTTGACAAATGCCATGGGTGACATTTATGGAAGCAGGGAATGGGCACTGGGTGAAGTTCATTTTCTTGTTTTAAAAAATCTAGTTATCCATGTCAAAGTTTTTTGGTTTAGTTTGTGACCAAGTATAATATTTGGTGGTTGGAATCCCTCTTGGGAGCAGTGGTAACAACACTCCTGAGGTAGGGAGTGATAAGTTAGTCCTAGAAGTGTAGAGGAGAACATCGAGCTAATGTAGTGGTATTGGGATTCCAGTAAGGAACCTATAAGGTGCTTGTCAGGTTCCTTGGAGAGGCATGTGGGCCTTGGATATGGTGACTGATGATCCAAGTGTTGTCTTCAAGATTATGGTGGTTCCATGTGAAGCTTGTGAGGTTTGTGTTAAAGTCGTAGGAGGATGTGGTTGGATATGAAAACAGGTTGTGGCAAGAGAAGTTGGGGTCCTATAACTCCAATGAAGATTGGGGTTAGAATCAAGTAATTTTCCCTTGTGTGGTTTTTCAATGTCGTGAAGTTGAGTGAACCTTGTCCATGTTATGTGGTGACATGCTAAGGGTGAAGCTAGTTATAGTCTGGAGGGAGGTAGTTCCGTGATGATGTAATTCTACTAGAATTCAAGAAATGACCTCAGTGGGTGCGTGGAATGATAATGACATACTTCAAGTCACTAAGCACCTTAGGAAGTTGAGAAAGCGGTAGTGTACTATTAGTGGAATGTGGGTGTTCTGGGGAAATCTAGTCAAATGTGGTTCAACTTGATATGGTAAACTTAAATGGGTGATGTGAGAGTGACCCACCTCTGGGATTATGTTGTAGCGGAAAGTTACTTTAGAAATGAAGTTGTACCTGAGTGAGGTCAGGATGGTCTTAGTACTTGAATGGATAGTGTAGGGATGTCTTCCCAATGGTTGTGATGGTGCAGCTAGATTTCATGGAAGGGTAATGCTCCAATAGATGATTGGGCATGGTGAGTTGGAACATGTTAGGTGATGGGAAAGTTGGGTTGAGTTCTGGTGGTCCTTCGTTGATGGAGGAGGTACCAAGAAACCAGAAATGGGGGAGAGAACCATACCGGATAAATGGTTGGTTGATGACGCGATCATAGTTTTGGGGTGGAAGGACTCAAGTGGTCAACGTTCAGGTAATTTAGCCCTGATAGTGAGACTTGGAACGAGTTTAGTTGATCGAGTACCAAGAAGTTTTGGGTGGCGTTTGGTTGTACAATTCTGGACTGAAATCTTTAGGAAACATGGTTGTAAGTATGAGGTGTTTTCCTTCAGGTGATATTGGATTTGGGTCACCATTAGAGTTTGGAAAACAAAAATTGAGGAAAATGATGCCAAGTGATTTGGGTCATGATTTGTGCAGAGGATCAGGAAGATGAGGTGTCGATTGGTTCCTCCATGGTGATGTGATGTTGTGTGTTGTATTTACATGTTTTGTGAGCTAGGTGTTGTCACCTAAGTTTCCCATTAAGTTCTCATGATGGTAATGGTTTAAGTAGATGAATCCTTGAGGATTTTTTGGTACGTGTTGTGGTTGTGGTGAGGAAGACATGTGGTACAAGTATGTTCCCTTGGTCCCTGTTTGATGGACTTGTGATGTGAAACTAGGAACATGGAAAGTGGGAATGGATAGTCAGGCCTTATGGAATGATCCCTTGTTATGAAAGTTAGTGATGATCAGAAGAGTGGTTCGAGGACGATCTGTTATAAGGTAGGGAGGTTGTAAAGTCCCAAATTTTTCTCAAGGTATGTTTTTATTTAAGTTTTGGTTTAAACCTCTTATTTTTTACTAAATAAGTGTTTCCAAAAGTTCATGTGAAGACTTGGGCGTGTTCTGGGAGTTTGGGACATGAAAGAGGAATAAAAAGGAATTTATGGGCTTGTTGCACGGTTTGCACACAGTTAGTGCAAACCATGTGAATAAACCCAATAAACTATGCAACCATGGATATAAGCCTACACATGGTTTGAATATGTTTAATCAATCCATGAGGAATTCCCAGGAAACCATGAAAAGGGGGTGATTTTTGGGTAGTATATTCTGCATGGTTTGCACAGGGTTTGGAAAACCGTGCGGGTAAACCGTGCACCCAGAAAAGTTGAAAAAAATTAAAAAATTTCCACTCTGAGGTTTTAAACCCCAACTCTGGATTTTCCTCCATTTCTCCCCTATCGACCAAAGTGATGAACTTGGACAACCCAAGCTTCCAAGAGGTGTTTATCCTTCGATTATTGGCCTTTTTGGATGCCATTGGTTGTGGATCTAATCTCTAGGTACGTCTTATCCTCTCCTACCTTGTATTTTTCGAATTAGGGCTTGCGGTTTCTCCCATCTTTTGTCAAAGTTATAAACCCCATTTGTTTTCCAGTGGAACCTAGGTTACAGCTTCAAGGGGTGCTTTAATCTGGATATAAGGCCACGATTAAGAGTGTGGTCATCTTTAGATTCGAGGTAGGTGGTCTGGAAGTTATATCCCTTGAGTTTTATAGAGATTTGTGCATGTAGTGTTTTCATTATTACCCTCTTGTGAAGATTTTGTCATGCCATTATTGTGATGTGATGTTTAGGGTGTCTAAAAACCAAATGGAACCCTAATGATCCCCACAAGATGCATGGAGGATGATGTGACCTATGTTAGGGCCACCCATGGGGTGTTCCCATGTTCCTGGACTAAGAGTTTAGCTAAGTAAATGTAGGGTCATTGTGAGAGAACATAGAGCCCAGTGTGAATATGATATTAGGCTTGAAGGATGTGAATGGGAGTCCTAGTAATACACCTTGGTTGGGAGGTGACCTATGTTGGTGTTGGTTGGATTAAAAATGGGTTAAGTGATATAAATGGAAATGCTAAGAGATTAGATTTACACATGATTATGCTTAGTGAGATAATCATGGGAAGTGGGAATTGGGGATGAATTTGTAGAATGGGTTAATACATGAGAATTAGGTGGTATACCTAAATGATTGAATGTAATGAAGGGATTGTGTTATGTGATATGAGAATTATACTTGAAATGCATATGTGGGTAAATTCTTGTGAAATAATGAATAGACTAAATGGGTTGATGAATCGTCAATGGTGAATTTGGCTAAGGGGTTGTTGAATACATTTAAAGGGTTAAGGAATAGAATAGGAATTTGGCTAGATGTTTATGAATTGTAGAAGGTGAATGTATTAATGGGTTATGGCATTGAATATTATTTATTGTGTTGTGTACTGTGATATCCAATGGAATTGAATATGCTTGGTTGTGTTATGTATGGTTGTGGTGATTTGATAAATAAGCATGTGCATGTGGCTTGGTAGAGTGGGGTATTGAATTGAGGTTCTATATCCATGGGTCAAGTTAGACTAAGGCTCTAAACTCTACCCCAAAATGCATGAGTTGTGGAAGGGGAAAGAGGCTCTATTCTCCTAACAGTTTCATTCCACCCAAACTGAAGCTTCTATGTGAGGATATTTTATTGATGTCATTCCATCCGAACTGAGGTTTCAAGGTGAGGATAATGGGTTGATGTGATATGAGTATCCCTAGTGATATAGGGACTTGATTTTTTTACCCTATGTATTGTGATTGATTACCTTATACCTTTGTGTATATGATATTTATGTCTAACCCATAGAACTTGTGATTAAATGGATTAAGTAATAAAGATGGTATAAGAAATGGAATTGTGATGAATGCTAGTCATGAATTAAATAAACCTTGTTAACTAATGGAACCCAAACTATCCCTTGTTTACTTACATTTATTTTCATGAACTGTCTATTAGACTGGATATTTTGTAGACATCGTTGGTGGTGGCCTACTGAGTTTTGTACTCACACCCTGCTTGGTCCTCCGTTGGGTACCCAAGCAGATCTCTTTATTGTAGGTCTGCACAAGGGATGAGGCCCTACACTAAGATGTTGATTTGGGCTCGATACGTACATGTAGAAGGATTCAGACTTGGGTCAGGACCCATTGGGATTTTTGGTCATTTGTTTTATTTTGGGTTTTTTTCACTTGCACTACTAGTATGGCATGGCATTGTTTTATTTGATTTGTGTTTTATCCTATTTGGGAAACATTTGGTTATGCATGTTTGTTGGTTGTTTCATACTGTTTTTGTTATTTTTATTGTGATCTATTGTGTCTTACTCTAGTAAAGAGGGTATAGTCTCCCCATGTGGCTTATTAGACCCTCACCACTAGTCTGCAACATCTGGCATACGGGGAGGTGCGCTTGAGGTCATGTGATGACCCATCACAGAGCATCTATTTAGTGGCTTTCAGGTCAGGGATGTTACACACTCATTTCGTTCAAGCTCTCATAGAATCAACCTTTGTTTTCACTCCCTATTGATCTTATCATATGAATTAACCCTTTAAAAGTCAAAGGTTAGTGATTCTATCTACTCCTTTTTAGTCGATTTTACATTATTTTACCATTTTTAGTTCTCATTTTCCCATGTACCATACATGCCTCATTCCCCTTGGCCTATGGGTATCACAGTTTCTTTTCCATGTACCATACAACCACCATTTTTGATTTCCAAATAGTTTGGATACTCAATGATTGGGTATCTTTAATTTTTCATGTTTGGAACTGGATATTAACATATTATTGGTAGAATTTCATATGAATGTTTATAGTTACTAGTAATATCTTTGGATTTTAAAAAGAAAAACTATGTTTGATAGCGTACAAGATAACCAATATTGAGTTTAAACGAACAACAAATTATTATTATTTAAATGTGATTGTTATAGAATATCCTTTAAATTCTAAGGAATGAATAGTATTAACCACATCATGAAAAAAATAATTTTCCTACTCATTTATTATTTATTAACTAATGATTGTAAAAAAGCACTCGTTTTCTTTATAAGTCATTTCATTTTTCAAAAATGGGTCTTCTTGCTTTATATGAGTGAATATTATAATTAATTTTTTGAAATTTTAGAAAATTTAATTGACAAAATGAGTTTAATTTTTGAATTTATCATCTTAAAATTATCTTAAGATGGATTTTTTATACTTTTCTAAAAATATTTATTTTTCAATGAATAGTGAAAAAATACCGGTTTTTAATTGAAAATTTTACTTTCTATAAAATTATTTATAAATTAAAATTCTATTTTGAATTATTTTTAAATTTTTATTTGTTCATTTTTATTTATAATGATCCAATTATAGTTTTTTAAATGTATTTTATACTTCAATTTCATATAAAAACATCTTATATTTAAAAAAGGACATTTTTTCTAAAAAACCTTTTTCCATTGCGTTTTTTTTTTGTTTAATTTTAAATTAAATTATTTCACTTCTATGTTTTGAAATTTCAAAAATGGATTACATATTTAGAATTAGTTGTTCCAAGTTTTTTAAATAGGTCACTATTATTTTTGGTCAATATGAATAGTAACCTTAATATTTTGTGTTGTCACAATAGAGGGTAAATTAGTAAATTGGGGTTAAAAATAAAATGATAAGTACTAGAAAATAACTATACAACTTTTTTAAATTTTATTTTATTATTAAATTTCATCCATACTCATCCAATATTCAGTTATATGAACTTTGTTTCATTTGGATGTCATTATTACCTTTATAATATTTTATTTCAAGAAAAGTCAAAAATATCACACACTTGTTTTTAATAACAGTAATATTTTTAACATGGGGATAAAAAGAAGATATGTTTGGTTATAAATAGTATTATGAAATTCAAAATCCTTATCTTCATTATGGTAATTTATTGTAAATTTTTAGTGAATAAATAATTACCTTAAATATTATCACAAAGCTAACACAGTGATTATTGAATTAATGGAAAAATCAAATATATGATATTAAACATATTTAAAGAAATGTGATTTTATATACTTAATGTGATCAATAAATTTTCTAGATTAACATGATATGTTAGGGATATAATTAAATATTTTTTTTTGAATTTCACTACTTTTCCTGATGTTATTAAAATCAAAGTAATGAATAGTTCTAAAAATTGACATTAATAATATTTTATAATAAATAATATCTTATTAAATCATATATAATTATTAAAAATATTATATTTATCCAAGTTATTAGGATATGGTTGATAATATCAAACATGGTCCATTTATGATCTATTTTTTCATTTATAGAAACTATCTTTATCCTCAATGAGTAAAAATATTATTGTCATGGTAAGTTTAAATAGGGTTAACGAGGGGTTAAAACCAAAATATAAGGGTAAACAAAATTCAAAAATTATCCAAAAATTATTGGATAGGGTTATTTAGACCCATCATCATCCTATCTTTGAAATAAATCATTTTTAAATAGATAAATCATATGAATCTTCTCAAATCCTTTGTATGTGTTTACATTATTGTTATTCAAGAAGATTTCCTCTAAAAGAGTTGGAAGAACATTTGATTTGTCACCGAATAGAGAAAAACTATAAAATTTGGACTAAACATGGGGAAAACTGAATATAGATACTGATTGGGATGATACTTCCATTTATGGATCATTTTATATGAATACTAGTGTAAATGATGATGGAGAACATATGGATGAAATGAAAATGAAAATTGAAGATGACCTTATTGATTATACAAAGTTGTTTCAAAAGTTAAATAACTATGAAAATAGACCATTTTATACCAGTTGTACTAAATATACAACATCATCAGCTGTATTAAGTCTATGTAATTTTAAATCTGGAAGTGGATGAAGTGACACCAGTTTTACATAACTACTTGGTATCCTAAATGATATGTTACTAGAAGAAAATGAGATTCCTTGGCAAACATATGATGTTAAAAGAATGTTATGTTAAATGGGTAAGATCTTTGAAAAAATACATGCACGTCCAAATGATTGTATATTTTTTCTCAAGAACCATTAATCACTTAGAAAATTTCCTAAGTGTTGTTCATATTGATACAAGAAAGATGAATCGTGTCCTTAAAATGTTTTATGATACTTTCCTAGAATTCCACTATTTAGATGACTATATGGATATCAGGAAACTACTAGACAATTGATACATAGATATAATAATTGAATATGGAAAGATATGCCACCCTATAGACTCTTCTCATTATAATAAAATTGATTATGAGTATCCTGAATTTTGAAACAAGTCGAGAAACCCCCATCTTACATTATCTACATGTGGAATAAAACCTTTTGGTGTAAAAAGTGGTATTAATAGTACATGTCCAGTTATGTTGGTAAATAAAAACTTTCCACTCTAGTTATGTTTGAAGTGAAAATACATTATGTTGTCTCTACTTATATCTTGACCAAAATAACTCGGTAATGATATTGATGTCTATTTGGATCCATTGATTGAAGATCTGAAATTGATGTGGGATACAAATGTAATATTGTATAATTCTCATAGAAGTGAATAGTTTACATTGAGATCCTTGTAATATGGAATGATAAATTACTTTTCTTATTATGAAAATTTTTCAACCTTTATAATTAAACTAATGTTGGGGTGTCCCATTTGTTAAGAATGTGCACACTCAGTTATGTTGAAACATTCCTCAAAGACTATGTGTTTAGGATATCAGAAATTTTTACCCTGGTAAAATAAATACTGATCCTGGTGACATTATTCAATGGAAATGTAGAAAAAGGTGAAACATCATCTCCATTAACTGGTGATCAACTATTCAACAAAGTAAAAGACATGGAAACAGATTTCGATAAAAAAAAATTGAAAACCCTTATCAAATCATGTTGGAAAAAAGATCAATTTTCTTTGAATTACTATACTAGAGTTGTTTGTACATAAGGAATTTTCTTGTTCTCATTCATGTAGAAAAAAAATATGTGAAAGTTTTATTATCACATTACTAAAAATATCATTGAAAACAAAATATGTCCTTATGGTTAGGTTAGACATGATTTCCATGGGGATAAGGGATGAATTGGCACCGGTGAAGGGTGAAAGATGAACTTTTCTTCCTCCAACAGTCTATCCAAACAAGAAAAATTTTTGTTTCCAAACTTCCTTAATGGTATAAAATTTACAGAGGGATATTCATCAAATATCAATAACATTGTGTCAATGACTAATTTGAAGTTCGAGGGTCAAAAATCACACAACTTTTGTGTTTTGATGAAGGATTTAATGCATGTAGCTTTATAATACATTCTACCTAAAAATATATGACAAACATTAACCAAAATCTTCTTGTTTTTCAAAGCCATATACAGTAAGGTTGTAGAATTAGTGAAAGTTCCAATCATGAATAATAAAATTGAAGTCATATTATGTGAATTAGATATGTTCGTCCCACCATCATTCTTTGATATAATGATCCAGTTATGGTTTACTTGGTTAGAGAGATTCAACTATGTAGTATTATACATTATAGATGGATACACCCCATTAAACAGTATATAATGATTTTAAAAGGGTACATCAAGAATCAAATTCATCCAAAAGGTTTTATTATCGAGAAATATATTGTTTAAAAAGCAATTTAATTCTATACCGATTACCTATTAGATGTGGATAAAATTGGTCTCCCAAAATCTCATCACAATGAATGCCTTATGGGTGAAGGGATTTCTAGAAGAGATGTCATTACAATTACCATTATATAGTTGGATCAATCCTACCTTTACATTTTACATAATAGTGTATTGGTTTCCCCTTATGTTAAATCTCGTATAAAGTAATTATTAGACATTTGAATCCATTAAGGGATAAAGAATGGGTATCAAATACCCATAATCAACATTTTATAGGATGGTTTCAATATCATATTTATAAATAGTTATATGAACATATGAATTCAATTGAAAAAACAACTTCAATGGTTATCCAAGGGAACAAATATAAATGTTATGTAAAGACCCAGAATTTCCATGTAATTTTTTTTAATTAAATGGGAATTTTACGAGTCCGTGAAAATTGACAGTTCGTGATTCTGAGCCCCGGTGTGCCCGGAATCAATTTCTGAAGTTTTGTTCAAGTATGTTTAGTGAAAGTTCGAGCGGGTTTTTATAACTTTTGAACTGGTGCTCGTAATTGAAATATGAGGAAACTGTTGAACTCGCAGTGCCGGTATTCGATTAAAGATACTTTCACCTCGACAGCAATTGGTTGAGGGTGAAAGTTATTTTGGGTTTTTCGTGGAAACAATAAAGTAAAATAAAAACATGTTTTATTTTATTTCATCTATTGTAACCACCAATGTGGAAGTTAAAAGTGGGTACCACCACACCTTAACCTCCCATGAGAGGTTATGGTGGTGGGGACCACCTGAGATTTATCCCTCATAATGGGGGGGAGAGGAAACCTCTCAACTCCCTCAATTAATTTTATGTGTCAACATAAAATTAAATGCTTTCAATTTAATTTTATGTGTCAATATAAAATTAAATGATTTCAATTTAATTTTATGTGTCAATGTAAAATTAAATTCTTTCAATTTAATTTTATGTGTCAACATAAAATTAAATGCTATCAATTAATTTTATGTGTCAACATAAAATTAAAATCTATCAATTAATTTTATGTGTAAACATAAAATTAAATGCTATCAATTAATTTTATGTGTCAACATAAAATTAAATCCTATCAATTGTTTTGATGTTGGCTATTTATTTTCCTTTACGGTGGAATTGCGGATAGTTTTGGCTTTAGAAAAATTGGGAGGAGATCTTGAGAGAAAGCTTCTCCAATGAATAATGCTTCCTCCATGAAAAATGTGTTTCACCGATGAAGAACATGCTCCACCGACGAAGAATGTCGACCCTGGCTCTGAACTTCTTCCTCGAGACTTCCTCCGACGTAGGGCGTCTTCGACTATGACGAGTCGGGGCACAAACCGACGATCAAGGAAAACACTGATGACACCGACGTATGTCATTTCCCAACAATTCGTCTTCTTCCTCGCGACTCTGTCGATGAACAACGAACAAGGTAGGGGGTTATTATCGAATTCTTGAATCTTTTTTATTATTATCCTCGGTCTTGGTTCATGATTAAAGTAGAGCCACTTTCTACCACTCTAAAGGTGGAGGGTGTGGGCCAAACTAACATGGCCCGACCCCTCCGCTGATCTCTTTTGGTGTTCTTCCTGATGGAAAAGGACGGAAACCTACATGGAGAAGCACAAGAACGATGACCGGCACCAACGCTGGCCGTGAAAAATGCAACGGTGCATGGGACCGCTCTGTGGCACCGTCGCCCCGCCATGCCCTCACGATAACCCCAGCCGAGCTGCCTGCACCCTCACGACAGCCCCCAACCAAGCCACCTGTGGCCCCCACATGCCCCGCGTACCCCGCAGCTCCGCTCGCCCCGTGCATTCCGCGGCTCCACCATTCGTGTGCCTCGTGCGCCCCTCGTCGCTGTTGGTCGAACTGGCTCACCAGTCTCCCGAGCCGCCCCGGCCATGCCAGCCCGCCGGCCCCTCGAGGCGCACCCGCCGAACCTTCCCACGCCCTCACAGCGCCCTAGCCAAAACGGCCTGCGCCCTCGCAGTGCCCCGACCGAACCATCCCTAGCCTCCGGGCCGAGCCGCCCTGAGCTGCGCCCCCTCACGGCACCCTCTAGGCCAAACCTCCCTTCCGTCGACCCGCGGCCGGTCCACGCCCTCGTGACCGGTCCGTGCCCTTGTAGCCCTTCGCGACCCCTCGCGGCCTACTGGGCTGGGCCCAATGGGTCGGGCCGAACCCAATGGGCTGGCCCGCCCATTGGGTCGGGCCAGACCTAATGTGTCAGGCCGGATCAACCTGAACTGGGTTGTCCCAGGCTGGGTTGGGCCGGGTCGGTCCGACAGGGCAGGACCGGACCGAGGCCCACTACGACCCTATACTTTCTTTTGGACATATCTTTGGCACCGGACATCCGTTTAACAAACCGTCAGCGGCCCTGGTAATCGTGGAGCATGACGATCCCTTTGAGTATAACCCACTAGAGTCTGGGGTATAGTTGAGATACAGTCAGGTCGGATTGTGCACGAATCTAACTGGACCCCCGAGACTAAAAGGCTAATAACTCACAGACCAGGCATCTGATTGACGCGTTGTCTATTGCGTTGAGACCCCTATGATGCGGCGGACCTTTGAGATACTTCTTCGTGGGACTTTTTTATAGTTGGTGTATCGAACAGTAGCTTTTGGAGTGGATCCTTCCAGTGAAGATCGAGCAGAATGTGGAGACCTAGTAGCTGGATGAGACCAGACGACTGTTGACCGTTTGACTTGGAGTGATTCTTCTAGCCTAGTGGGGAGCGCCTGGTTGTGGCGGCAGACCCATGGTGGAGGAGCGCGCTTGGTGAGGCGGCAGAACCATGGTACTCGATAGGAGGAGTACCTCTCCAGGCTATGAGGGGGAGTTCCTGGGTGTGGCGGCAGACCCACAGTGGGGAGCTTCTCTGTGTGATGCAATAGACCCAAGGTACTCGATAGGAGGATAACCTCAGTAGTCCAAGGTTAGTGGGAAGTGCCTCTGTGTAATGCGGAAATCCGACTATACTCGATTGAGTAGGAGTTCTCCAGCTACCGAGGTTTTGATAATTTGAATAATATCTTGGTTGAGCTGAGTCGGTACTTTTGTGTTTTCCTCATGATTGAGATGGATTACTTAATAACTTAGGTATATGTATGGGCATATACCTAAGTCATGTTATTTGTTGATTTCATACTTTTTGGTTTATCCTTGTTGGATTTTGTGAGACCTTGAGGGTCTCGGGGTCCTTACTGAGTATCGTTATACGCACCCCTACACGGGCTATGCCCGCACCTTATTGTGTTGGATGCAGACGATGGACAACGCTGATTGAGGCTGAGAGTACCAGGACTGGACAGTACCTGGAGGTGTCCTTACGACAAGTCGGTACATGGAGGATACTGACGGACATGGAGTGCTGCGGAGGCTATCTATACCAAACCCTTTAGGTAGGAATCCCGGAGGATGACCCAGCAACTTTTTTTCCTTTCTTTAGTTGTACTTGTACTTCCAATTACTTTACAGTTGGTCTTGCATTTCCGACCACTTTTTCTTTTCAGTACTCTTTTTTTATACAATTTACTTAGTGTTTTGTATCCAGTTGTGTGCTCTGTTGTGTTCGTTTATAGGTTATAAAGGAAATTCCTTCCCAGTTTTAGAGAATTATGCCTTTGGTACTAGTCGTCATCCCCTGGCCTGTGGAAGGCGTGCTTGGGGTAGTCACAGCACGAGCCCTGGGGGACGGGTTGTGACAAATTAGTATCAGAGGATTCGGTTCTACCGCAGAACTTAGGACTCTGATCTTTCTTTTCTATGAAGCATTAGTGTTAAGGGTAGTGAGTGTGGTTCTCTGTTCAGGGAGTCCAGTGTTGGTGCGGTGGTCAACGTATCCCTACACCAGGCCCTGACTTCTAATTTCCGACTCAGTTCACAAAAACACTGATTGCGTGTGTGTTTTAAAAAGTTTTATTTAACTCAGTTCAACCAGGTTAGCTCACCAGGTATACCTTTTTAACCGTAGTACACCTGTTCCTTTTTAGGATGCCTCCATGCAAATAGCCGGCTAGAGTTCCAAGAGTCGTATACACTGATAGCCCACCAAGTTATGAGGCCTCAGTGCAAGGTCCTTTTCCAGTGGATCCACCAGCGGTACCATTACCCGTTGTCCACTGATGCCACCAGCCCCAACAGCAGATGGTGCAAGCCACTTGAGTGTGTTGCACGAGTTCCAGTGCCAGAGGCCACCCAAGTTAAGGGGAGAGACGGACCCACAGGCAGCTGAGGATTGGCTGGAGGTTGTGGTGAGAGTTTTCCAACAGGTAGGGACACCAGGAGACCTCATGGTGATTCTTTCCCCCAGCCTTCTACAGGCAGTAGAGGGCAGATGGTGGAGCTTGATGCTCCAGATCCACGAGGAGATGACCCTTCTCTGGGTAGACTTCAAGAGCCTGTTTCGGGTAGAGTTTGTCCTAGAGACTCTTAACGCAGTTCGCATACAGGAGCTACTTCATCTGCAACAGGGAAGCATGACTATAGCTCAGTACTCATCATGGTTCACAGACCTCTCACACTACTCCACCAATATGGTGCGGGACCCATTCTTCCGGGCCCGGACCTTTGAGAAGGGACTCAGACGGGATATCAGGTCTTCGGTGATCTCACTCAGCATCCTAACGGAGGAGGCGGTGTTATAGAGAGCCCTCCTAGTGGAGAGTTTCCTTGCTGAGCAGTCTCCAGCAGAATGATCCACCACCAGTCGACACATAGCAGAGTCTTCTACAGCTGGCAGTAGACAGATGTCACATAGGTCCAAGAGGACCAGACCTATAGGTGGATGACTGCATGACTTAGGATCGGTTGTGTGGGGCACCCGAAGTGGAGACAGACATGCTAGGAGCGGGCAGTGTTACTCATGCGGCGGGAAGGGTCACATGGCTTGTGATTGTCCGACCCACCGTTCGGATGATCGAAAAATGGTTGAAGGACTGCCCAGGAAGAGGTAGAGATTCGATCAAGGGGGTCCGCAAGGAGAAGGCAAACGTGGCAGAGGAGTTGTCCATACAGCTGGCAGTGGACGACGATTCTAGGTGTTACCGCCACCACCACCAGGAGGTCCACCCTGGCCATAGGGAGCAGGTGGACAGGGGGGAGCTCATCTCCAGGCAGCTGAGGCTTACGATCATGGTGCTTCGGAGATGATTCAAGGTATGATCTGTGTCTACTCCACCTTAGCTGCAGTACTTATAGACATAGGTGATAGTCATTCTTTCATTTCCACAACCCTCTTTCGGAGCTCCGAGATTCTGACAGATCTGTTGGCTCGATCCTTACGGCTAGAGACTTTTATTGGAGCAGATTTGACAATTACACACTAGTGGAGGCAGTGTGAGCTTACTCTCGGAGGCGAGATCTTCAGTTGAGATCTCCTATTAGTGGCGTCGAGGCCTTACGACATCATCTCTGGTATGGAATGGTTATCCATAGTCCATGCTCAAATGGACTGTATTAGGCGCAAAGTGTGGTGTGTCCACACAGATGGGACTAGTTTTACCTTCACCAGTGAGAAGGGAGCCTTTTTAGTGTAGGATGGACTTAATCGGAGGAGAGTGCAGCCGATCACTCATCCGTTAGCTTTCCTTACCCTCGGAGTGATTGATGTGGGGAGTCCGAGCTATCCTTTAGTGGTGGACCAGTACACGGATGTTTTCCCTGATGATGTCCCAGGTCTACCTCCTCGCAGAGAGGTGGAATTTTACATTGACTTGTACCCCGGGATGACACCGATATCTACACCAGCATATAGGATGGCTCTCGCGGAGCTTAGTGAGTTGCGGGTACAGCTAGAGGACTTGCAGGGGAATGGATTCATCCGGACCAGTGTTTCTCCCTGGGCAGCCCCGATTTTGTTCGCCAAGAAGGTGGATGGGATCTTGAGGATTTGTGTTGACTATCAGTGCTTGAACCAGGTGATCGTGAAAAACAAGTACCCACTCCCGAGGATTGACAACCTCTTTGATCAGTTGAAGGTAGCACGGTGGTTCTCGAAGTTAGACCTCAGATCAGGCTATCACCAGCTCAAAGTTCGAGATGAGGATGTGCAAAAGACGGCCTATAGATGTTGGTAAGGCCATTACGAGTTCTTGGTTATGCCATTCAGCATGAACAATGCTCCCGCAGTGTTCATGGGACTCTTGAACATGATATTTCAGTCATACCTTGATCACTTTGTAGTAGTCTTCATCGATGACATTCTGATCTACTCAACTACTAAGGAGGAGAATGCCTATTATTTTCAATTGGTACTGGACACACTCCAAGAGAACCAGCTTTATAGTAATCACTTGAAGTGCCAGTTCTGGATCCGAGATGTTCACTTTTGGGACATGTCATCTCGGAGGCTGGAGTTGCAATGGATCTAGAAAAGATTGATGCGGTACTTGCTTAGGAGCCACCCAGGAGTGTGACGGAGGTATGGAGTTTCCTGGGTTTGGCTGGATACTACCAAAGATTTGTACCAGATTTTTCTAGAGTTGTAGCACCACTATCAGCCTTAACTAAGAAGGGGAAACCCTTTGTGTGGTCATAGAGATTCCAGCAAATCTTTCAGGAGCTGAGGCAGAGGTTGACTAGTGCCCTCATCTTGAGGCTTCCAGAGGAAGACATAGGGTATGTAGTCTACTGCGACGCATCAGGGACCGGACTCGGATGTGTCCTGATGCAGAAGTGAGCAGTGATCGCATATGGTTCTTGGCAGCTGATACAACACAAGAAGAACTATTCTACCCATGACCTAGAGTTAGCAGAGGTGGTATTTTCCTTGAAGATGTGGTGACACTATCTAATGGATGAGCATTTTACCGTGTACTCTGATCACAAGATTCTCAGGTATATCTTCTCTCAGAAGGACCTAAACATGAGATAGAGACATTGGATTGAGTTCCTCCAGGACTATGACTTCGAGATAGTCTATACTCCCGGTAAGGGTAATGTTATTGCAGATGCACTCAGCAGAAGATCTGGTATACATCTTCTAGGTCAAGTGATGAAGCAACTGGCTAATTTACAGATATCCTTTGTGAATAGGGATGGAGCAGACTCCCTTCAGTCTCTTATAGTCACTCCCCCACTTCTTCAGCGATTCAGGGAGGTATAGCATGGGGACGCTTACTGTGAGACATGACATGCTCAGATATCCACAGGACAGACACCTGATGGATTTTCTGAAGGTATGGAGCACACCATCCTCTTCAAATAACGTACCATGGTACTAGTGTCACTTTAGGAGGAAGTGTTGAGGGAGTTCCACACATCTCCTCTAGAGGTGCATACAGGAATGGTGAAGATGTACCAGGATATCCGATGACAGCACTGGTAGCCGGGAATGAAGAAAGCAGTAGCAAAGTTTGTCTCTTGGGGCCTCACTTGTCAGCAAGTGAAGGTAGAGCATCAGGTACCAGTACGATTGGTTCAGCCTTTAGAGGTCCCAGAGTGGAAGTGGGATGGGATATCCATGTAATTATGACATGACTTCCACGTACATCCAGAGGTCATGACTCGATTTGGGTGATCGTCAACCAAATCACCAAGTTAGCCCACTTCCTACTGATCAGAGAGTAGGGTTTAGTAGAAATCTTGGGATGCCTCTATGTGCAGAGGATTGTGCGGCTACATGGATTACCTTCAACGATTGTCTCCGATCATGACGCACGTTTTAATTCCTGGCTATGGATGGGGTAGGAAGATTTTAGGACACAGATTCATTTGAGTACCACCTTCCATCCTCAGACGGATGGTCAGACTGAGCAGACCATTCAGACCCTCGAGGACATGCTCCATGCATGTGTCCTCGACTTCGGTCACAGCTGGGAGGATCACTTGCCTTTAGTGGAGTTTTCATACAACAACATTTATCACACCACCATAGGGATGGCACCTTCTGAGTCATTATACGGGCGACCCTGCAGATCACCCTTGTGTTGGACTGACCTAGAGGAGTCAGCACTAGTGGGACCAGAGATGGTATGTGCTACCACAGAAAAGGTTCAGATCATCTAGAATAAGATAAAGACTGCACAGAGTAGGCAGAAGTCATATGCTGGGAGGATATGGAGACCTCTAGAGTTCGAGGATGGCGACCATGTCTTTCTAAGGGTCTCACCTCGATGAGGTTTGTGTAGATTTGGTCGAGGTGACAAGTTATCTCCAAGATTCATCGGACCTTTTCAGGTCCTCAGCAGAGTTGGCGAGGTGGCATACCTCTTAACTCTTCCACCTCAGTTGCACCGGGTGTATGACGTCTTCCATGTATCCCAGCTGAGGAGATACATTCATGACCCTTGTCACATCATCAACCATGGTGAGATAGATGTCAACGATGGGGTGAATTTTATGGAGGTTCCAGAAGAGATTGAGGATCGACGGGAGTGGGTCCTTCGTGGATGGTCAATACCTCTGGTGCGTGTTCGCTAACAGCACAGGAACCTCCAGGAGATCACATGGGAGCGGGAAACTCAGATGCATCCTTAGTACCCCCACTTGTTCCCTTAGTATGAGTCGTTTCTTTTGAGGACATAGAGCCCTAAGGTGGGGAGAATGTAAAGACTCAGAATTTCCATGTAATTTTTTTAATTAAATAGGAATTTTATGAGTCTGCAAAAATTGACGACGTGTGATTTCGAGGCCCAGTGTGCCCAGAATCAATTTATGAAGTTTTTTTCAGGTACGTTCAGTGAAAGTTTGAGTGGGTTTTTATAACTTTTGAACCAATGCCCAAAATTGAAATCTGAGGACACCGTTGAACTCATATCACCATTATTTTCTTAAAGAGACTTTCACCTCAACGGTAGTTGGTTGAGGGTGAAAGTTAGTTTTTGGGTTTTTCATGGAAACAATAAAGTAAAATAAACACATGTTTTATTTTATTTTATCTGTTGTAACCACCCATGTGGAAGTTATAAGTGGGGACCACCACACCTTAACCTCCCATGAGAGGTTATGGTGGTGGGGACCACTCGAGGTTTATCGCTCATAATGGGGGGGGAGGAAACCTCTCAACTCCCTCAATTAATTTTATGTGTCAACGTAAAATTAAATACTTTCAATTTAATTTTATATGTCAACATAAAATTAAATGCTTTCAATTTAAATTTATGTGTCAACGTAAAATTAAATTCTTTCAATTTAATTTTATGTGTCAACATAAAATTAAATGTTATCAATTAATTTTATGTGTCAACATAAAATTAAAATCTATCAATTAATTTTATATGTCAGCATAAAATTAAATGTTATCAATTAATTTTATGTGTCAAAAAAAAATTAAATCCTATCAATTGTTTTGATTTTGGCTATTTCTTTTCCTTTGCGGTGGAATTGGGGAAAGTTTTGGCTTTAGAGAATTAGGAGGAGCTCTTAAGAGAAAGATTCTCTAACGAAGAAGGCTTCCTCCATGAAAAAAATGTTCCACCGATGAAGAATGTGCTCCACCAATGAAGAACGTCAACCCCAACTTTGACCTTCTTCCTCAGGACTTCCTTCGACATAGGACGTATTAGACTACGACGAGCCGGTGCACAAAGCGATGATCAAGGAAAACATCGACGACACCGATGTCTGTCTTTTCCTAAGGATCTATCTTCTACCACATGACTCTGTCGATGAACAATGAAAAAGTTTGGGGGTTATTATCTAATTCTTGAATCTTTTCAATTATTATCCTCATTCTTGGTTTGTGATTAAATTAAATCCCCTTACTACCACTCTAAACGTGGAGGGTATAGGCCAAACTAACATGGCCTGACCCCTCTGCCGATCTCCTTTGGTGTT
Source organism: Viscum album (assembly GCA_963277665.1). Taxonomy (NCBI): domain Eukaryota; kingdom Viridiplantae; phylum Streptophyta; class Magnoliopsida; order Santalales; family Viscaceae; genus Viscum; species Viscum album. The sequence goes on along the minus strand of OY728127.1, from coordinate 287,904,505 downwards.
CTTCGCGATGGAGAAGGACGATAACCTATGTGGAGGAGCACAAGAATGGCAGCTGGCACCACCACTGGACATAACAAAGGCAACGGTGCATGAGACCACTCTGCGGCACCGCCGCCCCGCCGCACCCTCGCGGCAGCCCCGGCCGTGCCGGCCACACCCTCATGACAGTCCACGGCCAAGCCACTCGCAACCCCCACGTGCCCTGTGCGCCCCGAGGCTCCGTGAGCCTGCACACCCCACGGCTCTACCATCCAGGCACCCCGCGCCACCGCTGGCCGAACCAGTCCACCGGCCTCCCGAGATGACCCAGCCACACCAGCCCGCTGGCCCCTCGCGGCGCCCCGACCGAACCGGCCTGCACCCTCGCGGCGCCTTGGACGAACTATCCCACGCCCTCACGGCGCCCTGGCCGAACCGGCCCCGGCCTCCGGGCCGAGCTGCCCCGATCCGCGCCCCCTCGTAGCGCCCTCCAGTCTGAATCGCCCTTGCATCGACCCGCGGCCGGTCCGCGCCCTCATAACCTGTCTGCACCCCCACGGCCCTCCGTGACCCCTCGCGGCCTGCTGGGCTGGGCCCAACGGGCTGGGCCGAACCCAATAGCCTGGGCCGCCCAACGGGCCAGGCCAGACCCAACAGGTCAACCTGGGATGACCCGAACCGTGTCGGCCCAGGCTTGGTTAGGTCGGACCGGTCCCGGGCCCACTATGACCTTTTACTTTCTTTCGGTCATATCTTTGGCATCAGACGTCCGTTTGACGAACCATCAGTGGACCTAGTAATCTTGGATCATGAATATCCCTTTGATTATACCCCAGTAGAGTCTGGGGTATAGTTGAGATACGGTCAGGTTGGATCATGCACGAATCCAACCAGGCCTCCAGGACTAAAAGTTTAATAACACACAGATCGGGAGTCTGATTGATGCTTCGTTTGTTGCATTGAGACCCCTATGAGATGGAGGACCTATGAGATACTTCTTTGTGGGACTTCGTGATAGTTGTAATATCGACCAATAGCTTGTGGAGTGGATCCTTCTAGTGATGAGCGAGCAGAGTGCGGAGACCTAGTAGCTGGCTGAGACCTGACTACTGCTGACCATTTGACGTGGAGTGATTCTACTAGACTAGTGGGGAGTGACTGGTTATGGCGGAAGACCCACAATGGAGGATCACACTTGGTGATGTGGCAGACCCATGGTACTCGACAGGAGGAGTACCTCTACAGGCTATGAGGTGGAGCGCCTGGGTGTGGCGGTAGACCCACAGTGGGGAGCACCTCTGTGTAACGCAGCAGACCCACGGTACTCGACAGGAGGAGTACCTCAGCAGTCCAAGGTTAGTGGTAAGTGCCTCTGTGTGATGTTCCAGGCCCATTGTACTCGATTGAGTAGGAGTTATCCAACAGATGAGGTTTCAATAATGTGAATAAAATCCCAGTTGAGCTGAGTCAGTACTTTTTTGTTTTCCTCATGATTGAGACGGATTACATAATAACTTAGGTATATGTATGGGCATATACCTAAGTAGGGTTACCTGTTGATTTCATACTTTGTGGTTTATCCATGATGGATTTTGTGAGACCTTGAGGGTCTCAGGGTCCCTACTGAGTATCGTTATACTCACCCATGCATGGGATATGCCCGCACCTTGTTGTGTTAGATGCAGACGACGGACATCACTGATTGAGGATGAGAGTACCAGGACTGGACAATACCCGGAGGTGGACCTTACGACGAGTCGGTACACAGAGGAGACTGACGGACTTGGAGTGCTGATAAGGCTATCTGTACCTACCCTTCATGTAGGAATCCTAGAGGAAGACCCAGCAACTGCTTTTCCTTTCTTCAGTTGTACTTGTACTTCTAGTTCCTTTTACTTTACAGTTGGGCTTGTATTTTCGGCCCCTTTTTCTTTTCAACACTCTTTTGTTATATAGTTTAATTAGTTTTTTGTATCCATCTCTGTGCTATGTTGTGTGAGTTTACAGGTTATAAAGGCAATGTCTTCCCAGTTTTTGGGAATTATGCCTTTGGTGCTAGTCGCCAGCCCCTGGCCTGTGGAAGGTGGGCTTGGGGTAGTCACGGCACAGGCCCCAGGGGACGGTTCGTGATATGTTATATCTTACACTAGTATTATAATTAATGGTTATATGTACTATAAAATGGAATAATATAAACATATTATAATGAAAATAGTGGAGTTATGCTTGTGGTGGAAGCGATACACGTATCCGGTTCCCAGGATAGAAATCCAATTTATACGAAAATGATATACTTAGGAATCAATGAATAAATATATGAGTTGGATTATAAAACATTTCAAGTGTTGATGAATTAGTCTTCATAAAGTTGAATTTCAATGTAGAAGGTTATAAGGATGAACTGTTCATAAAGGAATCATAAGCAGTGAAAGTATTTTATGTCTCAGATCTAGTAAACAAGAATTAGTTCATTGTTCTATTGGAAACTAAAACAACTATAGGGTCAAATAAAAATTCAATTGAGGATGACACTTTCATTGTGAGATCACGATCATTTCATGATGGTCCCAATATTGACAGTGTCTTGTATGTTAGTGTGGACCAAAATTAGGGTATTTGGATACTCATTAGAGGATCCAAATCACTTCAACCATTAAAAAAAGAGGGTTCAATGAGTAGGTTAAAAGGTTTTTTAATATATTATTACTTTACTCATAATATTATGTGTTCTATAAGTAATATAAATTAAATGATTGACTACTCATGAAAATTATGACTTCTCCACACACTAATATTACCAATAATGAGGAAGAACATGTGATTGATATTGAAATGGAAAAATTATTAGGGGATCAGCATCATGTCAGTAAAGAAAACAAGAGAGGCATAACATCGCCATGTTTACTACTGTTATCAAGTAAAGAAGAAAAGGTATAAAATTTGGGATTGGATGGAATAAACATGGTCAACCTATTGACCCAAATAATTCAATGTTCATTAGTTACATTGGAGCAAGGTCACAATGAGAATGCATGTTCCAATTGATATAGATATGAGGTATAATGTCATTCTAGCATTGAAGAAAACTATGTAGGGAGTTATTATGGTAATGTTATGATATACTTTCTCAATTTTATCAAAAAAATATAATGAAACTTTTATTTACTTTTCATTATCCTTTATAGTTTTGATTTATTTTTTATTATTTTCATAAGAAATTTGTCTTAATAGTCACTGGAAAAGCTCATAGAGACTTTTAGAAACTTCTGATAATGCATCATCTCAGGGATGATAAGGGAAAAGTAAACCCCCACCCATAAGCTATGTATGATAATATTATAAACTAGGATACATAAAAATATTTCATTAGTCGTTGTGATGGGGAATAATTTTAAGTGCATTGTAGTCAGTAATATTATATTTAACATTATTTATTTTATCCAATTTTATTCAAATTTTTTAATTTTTGAAATAAAAAAAGAATGCTGAAAATAAGAAACATGCATCAAAACCAATGTTCCCCTACCATAAAGTAAGTATATAGTATGTTTCACTTGAAAAGAAAATGGTATGTATTTTGTATCTATAGTAAAAAAAATTATACGATATAAAACAACATATATTCATTTGTTTATATGAAGATTGATGAATTAGAATCCAAATCCACTTCCATCCCATGTCATGTGCTATGGAAGGAGGATCATGTAAATAAATAGGGAAAACTAGTGGTTAAAAACACACAAGAAGTATGAGAATCATGTGTGATTATAACATAATATTAACTTTTGTTCCATTATAATAGTGTTACATAAAAATAACTATTTATGTTTGTATTTTTTTATACGATTTAGTCACAAGAATCAATATCAACTGTGATTGAAGAAAAACTACTTTCAATATATTTGAAGTGGTCAGAACAATATGGATGTGTTAGAGGTATGGGTTTTGGAGTTTCACCTTGAACATATTTTCAGAATAAAAACCCATAAGGAGATACAAATGAGATGATGAAAGGTATATAGGCACAATTATATTCTTTAAATGATATTATCATTTGATCTAGTTTGGCACACCAATATACACAAAAGGGTCAAAGTGAACAAAGAGTGTAATAATGATCAGTTCATGAAGATTCATATGACCTCACTAGTTTTTGGGATAGTTATTCCCCTTAACCACCTATCTTACCCACAATAATAAATTTTTTCATAACTCTATTATCCTAAATCTGAATAAAATGAATTTAAGAAACTTTATATTACTAAAATTATTCGGGGTGAAATTTTAGGTGATTTATATCTATAAACACTCATAAATCACTTTACTGTGAGGGTTATGGTGTACAATATCCCAAGGGATGTGCTAACAAATAAAATAAAAACTCCCAAAAAATCATGTGAGAGTGGGGATTGGAGTATCTCTTGAGCCAAGAACCAAGTTACATATTCTATTTCATGATCTAAATGTTACCATGATTGATAATTCTATTTGAACTTTCATTGTGTGGTCTTTTAGTCCCATAAAGATACATGAGGTATGTCCTTAACATTTTTTCAATTGAAAAACCATTAATAGTTGATGAAAAAAATTGAAATGAGGTATGGTATTATAGACAGAAAAACCAATCTAATCAAGACAATCTAATAGATCAACCATAAAATCAAAAGGAAATTCTAAGAGTACCTTCTCCCCACTAATTCCATTTTATCATATACAGATATTACAAGTTCATGTATATACAACACTCAAAGATGAAAATATTCCCTACACTGAATATAAATAATAAATATTTGTAGATTCCATTACAGATACGGTAGGCCTCTAAAGTATAAATGAGATTATAAAGTTTTAATGGTCGGCAGTCTTAGTTGTGAATACATACATGAGGTATACTTTCATTATCTATTTATCAAAAAAATGATTTACTATTTTCATTACAGTTAATAACTATTCATATTTTCTATAGATGTATATATTACTACTATATAAATAGAAACCCCTACATATCAAGATTTGAAATCATTAATCCCTCTATAATTTCTATAGAAAATTTTTATTTGGAACTAGAATAAATTCAAATGAAAAAATATGAACAGAGTGTGGAATTTGAAGATAAAATAATAGATGAAAAAATCCTCTTGATGCCTAAAATTCATGGATAAAACTAAAAATATAATTATCACATATATGATTTTATTTTGAGGTATCCTCTTATTTATTTTTGGTATTGTATTTATCCTTTGGTTTTCCAGGGAGTTTTTAGAGAAAATGTATTTTTTAAACCCATCAAATGGTGGCACACGGTTAGCACCCAATTATTGGAAACCATGCATCATCCCAGGAGAGACCATGTTGCCTCCCCCAAGAAACCATGTGGCTAGTTTCCTCTTAAGTATAGGAGATAGCACAGTTGTTGTACAGTTTGGAAAACTATTTGGGCTAACCATGTGGTCTATAAAGGTCATTAAAAATGATGAAATTACATTTATTACCTCTCCTAATTTAACCCCAATTCCACCCATTTCTTCCCCCACTCAATATTTGTAGCCCTAGGTTCCTCTCCTTCTCCTCCTTTCACCCTTGGACCTTCAATTTTTGGGTAAATTTGTCCTTGTATCTTCAAATAATCATCAAGTAATCCCTTTCTTTTTTGGTTTCTTCCCTCTTACTGGGTTCTTCTCCCTCTCTCCTTGAGTTCTATTTTTTCCAATTAGTTGGTTTCCCTAAAATTAGTTGAACCATAATTCCTTGGGTTTAATCTTGTTATTTATGGTTTGATCTTTCTTTTATAGGTTCCTCTTGAAGTGTGGTAGTTGTTTTCCACCAGATTCTAGAAGTTTCCAAGCTTGAGGTAGGTTATTCCATGTTTTATAAAAACTAGATGATTTTGGTATTCTTTATTTTCTTCTTAAATGTGTTCTATGTATTGTGTGAAATGTGATAAATGTGTTTTAAAAAGTTTTTAAGGTGTGTATGGGTTGAATGATAGTTTTCTAAATGAAATTGGTTGTGTTTCATGTTTGTTTCCTTTTTGTACATCTTAAATGTGTTCCATAAATTCTATATGTGGTGTGAAGTATGTTTCCAAATATATTTAGTGTGCGTATTGATTTTGAAAGGTATTTTCTTATAAAAATGATTATTTTCATGTGTGTTCATATTTCTTGGTTTGTCTATATGTAAGTGGTGATCCATGTGACATGTGAAATGATAAATTGAGTACAAAGTAAATCCTAGGTATCTAGGTGGGAAGACTAAGACTAGTATGCTAGTTGGATCAGTGGGGCTAAGGCCCAGTTTATTATAGCAGGATTGACGCTAAAACACTAACTAAGCTATGATGACGATTAGATACCACTAGACCTTGAGATGTGTTCCCCTCTAGTGGCGCGTGCATGAGGAAGTTGTGGGTTATGGTCGTTATACTATGTTTCACTGAGATATAATGTTCCTAGGGTCCCACTAATGCTAGTACCTATAGGGATTCCCATAAAGCTCCTGTTATGGGGTACTTACCATCTGATTATAGTGGACCTTGGTTTTATTTTAATTTCAAAGCATTTTTATTTTGAAAATATTTTTCCTAAAAGTGTTTTCATTAAAACATTTACAATTTCTTCCTTAAAACTTTCATATTAATTTGTCTTCTTATGTTATGGAATGGAATATTTCTTTTAGGTGACATCCTAGTGGGATTTTTCTCACACCCAACGTACACCCTTGGGTGTATGTAGACCTTGTTATGTTTGACCTAGGTAAAGGCAAGATGTTCCATGGTGGTAATAGTGTATTTGGTTGATATTTCCCCTCTCTTGAAAGTGTTGGTGGGGGTGTCTTGAGGGTGATGACCCTCTTGTTTCATGGAGGTTTTGAGTTGTGGTCTAGTCAGTTCCCCTCCCATTTAGTATTTTAGTCTTTGGTTAAAATTGTAAAATTTTTAACTTGAAATTATTGTTTCTCATTTGGTTATGGATATTTATCCTAATGATGTTATATTTTTTGGATGTTTATGGTTGTGTATCATGGGTGATATCATTCCCATAAGTGTATTGTAGATACCTAGACACTAGTTTTCATCCTATGGGGATTGGGAATACCCCCTGGTCCATTCCACAGGCTGGGTTGGGTGTCGGGTTGGATGGAATTCCCAGAACGGTTCATGAAAAAATGGTATTAGAGTCAGGTTTTTCCCTTTCTTGAGTCATGTTATTTGGGAGAGACTGGATAGATAGGAGCTAGGACTTTTCGGGCCTGAGGTTATAGTTGCGATTGGGGTATCTATCAAACACACCTCGTGATAGACTTTGAGTCACCATGGTATGTTGGGATTTGGTTGAATTCTTATCCATGTGAGATGTAAAGGTTGTATACTATGCATGGATATAGAGTGGGGTGGAGTTTTTTTCCTTGTTATTGATTTTTTTATGACTTCACTTTGAATTGTGGAAGTGTTTGTAATTTTTTGTTGTTGCTAAAAAAATTCAGAATGGTTGTATTGATGGTTTCCTTGTGTTTATTGGTTGTTGTAGTAAGATGAATCCCCAAATACTTCCTATGAAACCAAAGGAATAGGTCGGAGAGAGAAATCACTTACTAATTGATCAAATAATAGTGGATGTTGTGGTTCGGGGTTTCTAGGAATTGGGTCAGGGAGTGGGATCTATTCCTTCCCATGTTGGGGAAGCTAAACCAGGTCCTAGAAAGGAAAAAGATCGAGAGTTAATCAAGAACAGTCTTCCTTCCTTTCAGGGTAGCATGGACCCCCCTAAATATGAGGATTGGATTGAGAAAATCGTTATAATGTTTAAGTTTCTAGACACTCCTGAGGTGATCAAAGTGAAGTTTTCTTAGTTATTATTGGAAGGTACCAGTCATAGGTGGTGGGACTTCATGGTTAAAGCTGGTAAGAAAGAGAACATGGGATGAAAGGACTTTAAGGTCATGTTCAATGAGAAATATTTCCCTAAGACCATGGCTCTTTCCAAGAACTGAGAGTTTTTAGATCTCCACCAAGGGAATCAAATCATGATGGAGTGTGCCAACCACTTTACTGAATTTTATTGGTTCATTACAGAGGTAGTCTACAATGAGAAGTTGAAGGATCAACAGTTTTAAATGGGTTTACGACTGGATATCTGATCACAAGTCTTCTTGTTTATGTTGAAGACTTATGCTGATGTGGTCGACCGTGCTTTGATGGTGGACATAGATCAGAGAGGAAAGTATGGTTTTTCTATAGAAATTTTAGTAGTGGGCCAGGGTAGTGTGAGTTCATCTAAAAAGAAGAGGAATTGTGATGATAAATAAAATAAGGGAGCTGGTAGCTCTGGCCATCCTTCTCAACCATTTTCTCTTGAGGCCTCAGATGCTGGATTGCTTTTATTCCACCAGTGTGGGAAGGTGGGCATATGCAGTCAGATTGTAAAACTTCACCCATACCATGCCATCAATGCGGAACTATGGGGATATTGTAGTGGTTTTTCAAGGTGGTGCACCCATATTAGGGTGGTGTGGTATTTATATCTTCTAGAGGGATTTCATCCCAGTCAGAACCATCCAGGACAGTGGGTTCTTGGTTTGGACATCATGGTGATGGGGTTGGATCCACTAATGGATAGAGTCTGTTCAAATAAGATCCATAGGCCAGTGGCCATTATTAGGCTCAGGCGGAGATGAGGCATCTTAATGCTCTAGATCGGGCACCAACAGAATCTGATGCAGGACCTGTGATATTTCGAGGTATTGTTATTATTACATCATCTATAATAGTCACTTTTTTTATATTGGTTCCTTGGTTTATTTTATTTCGGACCTACTTGTGGGTTTTTTGAGTTTTTCATCTGAGCTTATGTCATATAAGATGGATTTGGTGATGCTTCTTGGTAAGAAGAGAGAGCAGGGTTCTATCTTTCTATCTTGTACACTCATTGTGTCAGGAGTCAAGATGGAATGGGATTTCTTGGTTTTTTAAATGGAATGCTTTGATTTAATCCTCGGTATGGATTGTATGGTGTTCTTCCAAGTGCACATCGATTATTATCAGTGGTGAGTGAGTTTCATAGCACCCGATGGAAGTTCTTGGGTTTTCTAAGGTTAATGAGATCCTCAGTCGAGACATGCTGGACCTCCACTTCCAAAATTATGAAATATCATTTTTTAGATCCCGTCACTCATGTTGGAGGATGATGGTTGTGTTCTTGAGTGTGGATTACCTCCTGTGGTGGATAAGATCCCAGAGGTGTTCCCATATTATTTTTCAGGCTTGCCTCTAGAGTAGGATGTGGAGTTTAGTATCGATTTGGTTCTAGGAACACAACTGATATCTATTCCCTCATACCATATGGCCCCCACCGAGTTTATGGAATTAAATATACACCTAGATAATTTGGAATATAAAGGATTAATTCACCCAAGAATCTCTCCTTGGGCCTCTCCAGTTCTGTTTTTGAATAAGGCCAGTGGATCTCTCTGATATTAAATTTATTACCGAAAGCTAAATAAGGTTACGATCAAGAAAAAATATCACCTTCCCCACGTCGATGGCCTTTTTTATTATCTTAAGGTTTGAGGTGGTTCTCCAAGATAAACCTATGTTCTTGGTATCACCAGGTCAAAGCTAGAGAGGTGGATGTCCCTAAAATAGCCTTCTGAAGAGAAAGTATGTCCATTTTCAGTATTTATTCATTCCTTTTGGGTTGATGAATGATTCAGTGGTCTTTATGGTGCTTATGAACTGGGTGTTCCGCCAATATATTGACTCCTTTATCATGGTATTTTTGGATGACATATTAGTCTACTTAGGAACCAAATATGAGCATAAGCGACATTTAAGGATCATATTGGGCACTCTATGAGGCCATTTCCCCTACACTAAGTTCTCCATGTTCACCTTCTGTATTAAGGAGGTGAAGTTTTTGGGATAGTTGATCTATGAACAAGGGGTTTTTATGGACCCCAATAAGATCAGTTCAGTGATTTCATGGGAAGAGCTGATGAATGTTTTTGAAATTAATATCTTTTTGGGCCTATCAAGGTACTATAGGAATTTTGTTCAGGATTTATATCAGGTTTATTTTCCCATGATTACACTCACCCAAAAGGGGGTGAAGTTTGAGTGGATCCTATAATTTCCTACGTCCTTTGAGGAGCTTCATAATCTATTGACCACAGCCCCTGTTTTAATTTTTTTCCAAATTTATAAAGGGATATGTGGTCTATTATGATGTCTCAAGTATGGGTATTGGGTGTGTTCTGATGCAGGAAGAGCATGTGGTGGTGTATGGTTCTCTCTAACTCCGACCACATGAAAATAATTACCCAAACCATAACCTAGAATTAGTAATGGTGATGCATGACTTTAAGATGTGGTATCATTATCTTTTTGGGGAGAAGTTTTTTGGTCTATTCTGATCATAATAGCTTGGCCTACGTATTATCCTAGAAAGATCTAAATTTGAGGTAGTTTTGTTGGGATAATTATTTTAGGGGTTAGATTTTGATATTGTCTACACCCCAGGTAAGGGTAATGTGGTAGCAGATGCCTTGAGAAGGAAAGTTCTAGTGCAACCATTAAAAGAGTCCAGTGATGAGTGGAATTTGATGGGGATTTTTGCTTAGATGCCTCTCGAGACCAAGGAGCACAGTGGGGTAGAATTCGTGGCTAGTGTTCAGTTGAAAACTTCCCTTATAGATTTGATTTTATAGAAGCATCTGATTGATGAGTTGTCCCAATGGTCTATACATTTTCTAAATAGTGGGGATGTTCTATGTGAATGGTTGTTCGCTCCTGATATATTTCTCTATTTTAAGGGTAGCTTTATAGTGCCATTATCATTGCTAAAGGAGGTTATGAAAGTTAACCACCACTCTCAGGGGTTCATTCATCCTGGGACCACAAATATGTTTTATGATGTGTGTCATTAGTTCTAGTGGCCAATTATGAGATGGTACATAGCTAACTTTGTATCTCGATGTTATAATTGTTAGCAGGTTAAAGAAGAGCATTAGAGACCCTCTATTTTTCTTCATCCCTTACCCATTCCTACCTAGAAGTGGGATGAGGTCTCCATAGATTTTATTATTGGCTTACCACATACACCCCTGGGATGGAATTATATTTGGGTATTGATTGATCATCTGACCAAATCAGTCCATTTCATTCTGATTAGGGATTCATCCAAAGTGGATGAATTGGGACGGTTGTATGTTTAGGAGATAGTGAGGCTTCATGGTGTGTTGTTGGATATCATTTCAGATATGGACCCCCATTTTACCTCATAGTTTTGGTAAGTCCTTCAAAAGGTGATGGGATCCTAGATTAAGTTAAGTATGGTATACCATCCTCAAATGGATGGAAAAATAGAGCAGGAAAATCAGATATTAGAAGAAATGATTCAGACATGTGTGTTGGATTTTGGAGGCTCATGGGATGGACATTTGGGATTGGTGTAATCTTCCTATAATAATAGTTACCAATCCTTAATAAAAGTGGATCCATTTGAGGTTCTCTATAGTGGAACATTTCGGTATTTTTTATGCTGGGAAGAGGTGGGTGAAACCTCATTATTGGGACCGATCTTGATGTAGGAAAAATATTCTAAATTTAAGTTGATCGGGTAGTATTTTTTTATAGAATAGATCCATCACAATTCTTATGCTGGTCAGAGGTACCGAGACTTGGAATTCACTATGGGTGACTGGGTGTTTTGGTAGATGGTACCTTGTTTAGGTCATTGTAGTTTGGGTAAGGGAAGATAATGCCAACATATGTCAAGCCTTTTGAGGTTATCGTGATGGATGGTAAGGTTGCATGCTTGTTATCTTTTTCATCCCAATTGAAATCAATCCATGACATGTTCCATGTCTCACATATGAAAAGGTATAATCCAGATCCATCTCATGTGTTTAATTACGATGAATTGGAGCTGGAACTCGACTTTTTGGTGTTTGAGTAACTGATGTAGATTTTATACTCACAAGAGAAAGTGATTTGGGTAAAATACATACTATTGGTTTGAGTTATTTGAAAGTATGTTAATGATGAGAATGAGACATGGGAGTGAAACTCTTGGGTTGAGGATCAGTATCTGTTTTTTTCTCAAATCATACTTTGAGTTGACTTTTCGGGGTTGGAAAGCTTTCAAGGTGGGGTGAATTTTCACAACTGTGATTTTATTTTGAGGTATTCCCTTGTTTATTTTTTCCCTGTATTTATCCCTTGGTTTTCCTAGGAGTTTTTGGATAAAAATGGAGTTTTTGGCCCCATAATCAAGTAGCACATGGTTTAGGGAAGCCATGTGTCGGCCCAGGGGAGATCGTGCACCCTGGATAGTGGCACTGTCTAGGCAGCACGACCTGCTGCACGGGAGTGCGCCCTGCCCCAAGAAACGATTCGACCAGTTTCCTCTTAGATAGAGGATACCACATAGTTGTCGCATGGTTTGGAAAATTTTCAAGCAAACCATGCATCTTTTCCATGTTATTAAAAATAATTAAATTACATTTATACCCTCTCTTGATTTAACCCTAATCATGCCCATTTATTCCCCCACTTTGAATTTCCATCCCTAGGTGCCTATCCCTCTCCTCCTTTATCCCTTAGACCTTCAATGTTTGGGTGGATTTTGGCCTTGGATCTTCAAAGAATCATCAATTAATCCCTTTCTTCCTTGGTTTCTTCCCTCTTCTTGGGTTCTTCCCCCTACCCCTTGAGTTCTATTTTCTAAATTGGGTTGGTTTTCCTAAATTGGGTTGAAACATTGTTCATTTGGTTTAATCTTGGTGTTTATGGTTTGATATTTCCTTTATAGGGTTCTCTTGAGGTGTGGTTGTGGTTTTTCACTAGATTTTGGATGTTTCCAAGATTTAGGTAGGTGATTCTATTTTTTATCATTATTAGATGATTTTAGTATGATTTATTTGCTTGTTTAATGTGTTATATAGATTTTTTGAAAGGTATGAACTATGTTTTAAAAAGGTTATGAGGTGCATATGGGTTAAAATATGGTTTTATAAAATAAATTGGTTGTTTTTCTTGTGTATTTCCTTGTTTTTTATCTTAAATGTGTTCCATAAGTGGTGTCAAGTATGTTTCCAAAATTTATTTGGTGTGTGTATGGATTTTTAAAGGGATTTACTTATGAAAAATGATGATTTTCATGTGTGTTCATATTTCTTGGTGTGTGTATGTGGATGTGGTGATCTATGTGACATGTGAAATGATAAATTGATCACAAAAGGAGTAATAGGTATCTAGGTGGGAGGACTAGGACTAATATACTAGTTGGATCAGTGGGGATGAGGCCTAGTTTCTTCTAACAGGATTGATACTACAACACTAACTAAACTATGATGATGATTATAGACCACTAGACCTTGGAATGCATTCCCCTCTAGTGTATTATGTATGAGGATGTCATGGGTTATGGTTTCTAGGACATGTTTCACTGAGATACAAGGTTCCTAGGGTCCCACTGGTGATAGTACCTATAGGGATTCTCATGATTCCCTTGTTATGTGGTACTTACCTTCATCTTATGGTGGACCTTGGTTTTATTTTAAATTCAAATCAAACTTATTTTGAAAATATTTTTCCTAAAAGTGTTTTCTTTAAAATGTTTATAATTTCTTACTTAAAACTTCCTTGTTAATTTGTATTCTAATTTTTTTCATGTAATATTTCCTTTGGGTGGAATCCTACTAGGCTTTGGATCACACCCTACATACACCCTCGGGTGTATGCAGACCTTGTTATGTTTTACCTAGGTGAAGAAAAGATATTCCATGGTGGTGATGGTTGATCCAGTTGCTAGTTTTCTTATCTTGCTGGTGTTGGTGGAGGTGGATTGAGGGTGATGAATCTATTATTTCATAGAGGTTTTGAGTTTTGGTCTAGTTATTTCCCCTCCCATTTTTTATTTTAGTTTTTGGTTAAAGTTGTAAAATGTTTAACTTGAAATTTTTATATCTCATTTGGTTATGGATATTTTTCTTGATGATGTTATATTATTTTGGATTAATAAGGTTGTTTATCATGGGTGAAATCATTCCCAAAAGTGTATTATGGATACCCAGGAACTAGTTTCCTACCTATGGGGATTGGGAACACCCCTCGGTCCATTTCATGGTCCGGGCCAGGTGTTGGGTTGGATGGAATTCCCAGACCAATTTGTGACACTGATCATATAAAATATATTTTTTTTTTCATTACGTATTTGTTTTTATTTTTTTAGGTAGAAATGGATGCTAATTAAAATCATTATGGTGTTGAATTTTATGTCCTGAGACCAACTTTTTGTACTTAGATTACAAGTATATTCAATGTATTGAATATTAATAAAACTTCTTATTACATATTGTTCATTATTATGCATGAATCTAATGTAATAATTTTCTAGAGTATACATTATATTTATAAGTTCATAGCAGTTTTATTCTATATTGATAACCTTTATGTGCTATGATGATATTATTAAATAATTTTCTACAGTTGGATAACGTACAATGATGGGACACACAGTAAATAGGCTTTCATGTGTGAGTGCTCGTAAGTAGATGAGGCTTCTTCTCATGAAGCTCACATTTGGTAATCTCCAAGATATGAGATTATGAGAATAGAAATTGCAGTAGTAATTCTACATGTTTTGGTGTCATCTGATATTCTTATCTGTGAGCATGTGTAATGGTCCTTCTACTTTAATATTAATATTAATTCATGTTACAACTCGTGTACTTAGATGTATTTCATAAACCATGATGATAATAGTTCATGGAGAATTTAGATATATTGGGTGTGTCATGAGTGACATGTCATTAATGGATAAGTCAAGGAAGGATTTCTCTCTTCCCTCTTTATGGAAGTTGATATCTCATCCCTTTGATTGGAATAGAAATGTTGCATTTAATTCCATTTTCATAGTGTAACAAGGTATTTATTTTAGATAGTTAAATAAATACATATCAAGCATATAGGTTTATGACATGGATGTAGAATCTGATTGATGATATATTATGAAAAATGGATTATATTACATTGTGAGTGTTTGTAGTTGGTTTTCAACATTGTGACATTAAGTTCTTTCTCTTGGGTGTCTTGACCCATTTCTAGAAAGTAATCTTGGACTTTAGGCTAGCACAACTAATTATAATGAGAAAGAATCCTAGAAGTTCACACACTAAGTGTTTCTGTTGATCTTGATTAAATTATATTTTAATTTAACTATTGAAATAAATATTATTCTCAACACAAATAAATAATTTTATTCATGTTTTGTTGATCAAAAATATTCAAAAGGTAATAAATAATTATTTTTCTATTAGTAAATAATGTATTTTACTATGTAAATATATATATAATATTTATTCATTGGATTGTAAATAAAATATTTATTTATGAATAAAATATTTATTCGGGAGTTTAATAAATGCTATAGGGGTTCGAATGGACCAAGAATGAGTCCCGTGATAAATATTAATTAACAAGATGGTTAAATGATATTTTTATTATACAATTTGGCACACACCACAAAATAATATTATTATTATTATATATCATGGGGATTATTAAAGGTTTTAAATATTATTTAATGGCATATATGCAAGTAAATAGTATTTTAACCTAAACCATATCTCAAAAAAAAGATGGTTATGACTACTATTTAGAGAATCGAATATCGAGAATAGAGAATTGTTGCACACAAAAAATTCTCTCTCGACACCTCCTTTATATCTTCCTCTCAAGAATGAGAATGCCAGAGATATTTCTTTAATACCTAAGAACACGCGATCAAGAATGAACAATGCAAGACATTCTATTCACCATGCTAGCACTCATAGATTGAGTGGAATTTCTCAGATATCATTTGAGCACATATGGATCACCTATAGAGGGATTTTACCCTTGGATCCTCACAAGTGCAAGGAAGGCAATATGAAAGTGTCTTTTTGAACGATCGACATCAACACTAAAGAAAGAAACCTAAGACAAGGTAATTACTTTATTCCAATCAAAATATATTAATTATAGACTTAACATGTAAGATCCTCACTATTGGGGTTCTGGTAAATTGAAACTAAAAGAAATTTTAATTATTAAATCACCCACCATGAACTTTCGTTGTGCCCAGAACCTTTAATTGGTATCAAACTGGGTCACATTTAAATTTATAATTATTTATTTTATTTTTGATCTATTCTCAATTGCAGTTAGAGTATCATTTTATATTTTTTTTATTTAATCCGATTTTAATTAACCTGATTCGGAATATTAATCCTTTCCATTAAAGTTTTTACATTTTCTTAAAATTCTAAGAAGAAATAAAAAAATAATTGGAGATACTGCTAGATTTTTTGCTAGTAAGATAGGGTTACCTGGTATGTACTCAGAATTAAAAAATATGTATTTAACACCCCAAGTTTTTCTAAAAATAAATAGAAATGCATGGAGCTTTGTTTTAAAGTAGATATTTGTAACTAGCCTTTAAAACATAACTTTTCTATTTCTATGTTTGGAATTTCAAGAAACTGTCATCTACAATTGTGTTCGGTATGTTTTTTGGAGTCTATTGGAACCAACTTGTTTTTTTTGTGTGAATAGTAACATACCCTTATGAATAGTAATATGACCCTAATTAATAGTAAATTGTATTATTATTTTATTTTCTTAAGGCTTTAAGATAATGACATCTTGATTAATTTTTCAATGTGATATAAAAGTAGTTATAGTTTTTAAATAATTAATTTTTAATTAAGTATGATTTTATTTAAAAATTAAATTAAAATTATTTATAAAATTATTTTCAAAAAATGGAATTCATTTTTGAAATCTACACATTGATAAATTGTTAGGGTGAATTTTTGGTATTTTTCTGAAATAGTTGATTTTTCAGTGAATAGTAAAAAATACAGTTTTTAGTTTCAGTGTGTTAATGACATCATTAATGATATAACAATGATTTCATAAATCTTTTAGACTTTTTTATAGCTAAATAATATGTTAGTTGTTCCAAGTGAATTATACCATGGGAAAATATCATGGGCAAGCCCATGGTTTTGCAAATACCACCCATGAGGTGTCCTTTGGAAATTATTAAAATATTCCCTTACTTTTCCTATAAATACCAACCCATTCCTTCATAAACTTCATTCCCAATTCCTCCTCAACAAATATCTGGCCTCCTTGACTTCCTAGTAGTCCTCCCAAGGTTTCCCCAAGCCCCCAAGGTTCCAACCTTCAAAATCTAAGGGTTACTCTAGAAGGTAAGAAAATTCTCAATTTCTTTCTTTTTCCATTCAAGTTCTCTTTTATGTGGTATGACTTTCAAGTTTCTATACCATGTTCTTATTTCCTTCGTGTTATTGATCTAATATATATTATTATTCATTTCTGGATGGTTTAACCTTGTCCCATCTCTTTTTAATATTTTCTAAAACCATTTTGTGTAGCCGTTAGGCTGCCGAATTTTTGTAAGGGATTTCTCAATTATTATTTTATTTTGAGTTCCATTATTTTATTATTCTTTATTCATCTCTAATTACCCAAGAGACATGAAATCTACATAAATATTGTATATTTTGGATTTTCTCATGTTCAGGGAAAATTCATCATCATTATTTTTCTCCTCTCCCACTTATTCAAGGAATAAAAACATTATTCGTGATGTGTCGAACTACCGACATCGTGGATAATGTGATTTCAATTTTCATTAATTACTTCAAGTATGGTTATGAAACCATTATTATGGTTTAAAAAATTTATAATATATGTATTATATATCATCCATGGTTCTATAATTCTTTTTAACACATGGTTTTAATTTATAAAACGAAATGAGGTCGTTATTATCAAAGAACCACTTAAATGATCTAAACGAACATCCTTAATGTTTTAACTTATGAATCATCCTCATGTAAGAATTAAAATTGATAAATGGTATAATTTATGTTACTGGATATATTTAAATACTACTCCATTCCAATTCTATAGTTTCACTTCCAATCGACAAGAACATCCACCATGAACCAATCATTGAAATCATGTAAAGAACTCACCCAAAAACAGTGCAAGGAGCAAAATACTAACAATTAAAGGGTGAAATGATGTTATGAAATGATAATATAAGATGTTATAAACATTAACATGTTTATTTAAAAAATAATAACACTATTTTAACCATTATAAACGAATTTTAAACAAGTTTTATGTAATAAAAACCTGAGGTAAGGGAATTCTTAACCTGATTTCCATTCTTTGGGTTAACCTTCTACTTCATTATTTATGTGGTATTTAAATTTTTTGTGTGATGGTTTCTGTTTATATTATGTTTTATTATGTGTATTTATAATATATATACATACTCTATCCACTCTATTAAGTCTCTCTTCAATTGAATAATATTTATAAGGGGATTTTCATTAAAAACCCTCATTTTAAATTCTATTTTACAAAATTCAAAAGTAATGTCTTTATGATATTATTCATGTTCTATGGTTATGTTTTGGTTATTGGAAATTGTTTATGATGAAGTTTGGGACCAATATTTCCCTCCAATTCATTGGGTATGTGTATGATGGTGGTCGGTCGTATGGTTACTCCAAGTGTAACTATGATGGTTATACAAAGTAAGGTAGCCATGAGGGTTACAAATTATAAGGTAGCCAAGAATGGTTACAAGATCATGTAAGTAATTCCCCAAGATACCTCTATGATTATATTTATGTTCTCATGTTTTATGTGGATCTTGTGTAAATCTCATGTTACACAAAGTAAGTATATATGGGTGACAAGCATGTATTTTGTAAATGCTTTCATACATTACGAGTATTTGTGGACTAATGTGCTCTTTCCTTCATTTCCATTCCTTATTGAGATTTTATACTCATCACAAGTTTTTAAATGATTTTCAAAGGTTAATGGATGTGTAATACAAGGATGTAATCCATGTTAAATTTTGAGGAATTTTCAAGGAGTCTTGTTTAGGTTTTAATGTTTTATATTTTGAAAAAAATGGAAACTGTTTTTATGGTATCCACTCTGTAATAATGTGTAATGTTATCAATGTATTGTCCCAATTATCTAAAGCTCTAAACTTGAAAAGATCCTCAATGTAAAAGGAAGTGTTTTATTGACTAAATTCAAAATTATGTATGTAATGAGGTCGGGTCCTTATAGTTGGTATCATAGGATGTTTTAGATAACTTTAGGGGTTAGGATGATGTTAAAAGAATATCATAATTGATTTTTACTATATGATTAATTTGAAATGTTTTAGCTTTTAAAGATTAACATGTTGCTTCATCTAAGATATGTTTATTCAAAATGGTTGTACACGGAAGGAATAGGGATGTTGAAGAGGAGAGGCACCGATAGAATAACATCCTTCCGGAACTATTGCCCAGAATGGTAGGGAATGGAACCGAGCAGTTTGTGACAGTAATGGATCAGCTAACACAAGCAATAAATGGTGGTGGAATCCATGCAAGAGAACCAATAGAGGTACTACAACGGAACATGACAGTAGTGGAACATTTTATGAGATAACATCCACCTGCATTCAATGGATCTTCTGACCCAGTAGCAGTTGAAGGATGGATCAAATCCCTTGAAATGATATTCAATGTTATGGGATGTTCAGACAATCAAATGGTAAGTCTTTACATTTATCATTTTGAAGGGGAAGCTAATCAGTGGTAGTCAATTGTAAGGAATGTTAGGGGTAGAGAGGATTTTTATGCCTTATAGTGGGATTAATTTAAAAGTCTTTTCCTCGAAAAATATTTTCCTAAGGTGGTGCGACTTAGAATGGAGAAGAAATTCCGTGAATTGAAATAGAAGGAGGAAGATTAAGTGGTTGTGTATGAAGTTAACTTCACCCAACTTGCAAGGTATTCTCCAAATCTTATTTTTGATCTTGATAGAAAAATCAACCGCTATTACTTAGGATTGAAGCTGAGGTATCGAAGGGTGTTGGCCTCCCATGAATTCAAAAGTTATGAGAGATTTTTTCGATGTGCTGAGAGGGTAGAGATGGATTTTGTTGATGATCACGTGCATTTTGGAAAAAAAGAGAATAAGAGGTCCAGATGTAAAGCAATGGGTAAGAATCCACCAAATAAATCTGATGGTAAGAAAATCCAATTTCCAGTTTGTGAAAAGTGTGGAAAGAAGCACTCTGGGGAATGTCTTATAAAAACTGGGAAGTGTTTTAAATGTGGTAAGTTTAGACATATGGCCCGAGATTGTAATGAAAATGATCCAAAGACTAATCCTGATAGTCATATTGTAAAGTGTTTTAAATTTGGTGAAATGGGTCATTATGAAAATGTCTGCCCAAAGAGAGATCTTAATGATGAAAAGAAGCCAGACTACAAGAAGAATAGTGTAGTGAGATCCTTTGTGACTACGTCAGTAGATGTCGAACCATCCAATGAAGTTTTATTAGGTACTTTGTTTGTTCACTTAGATTCTTCTAAAATTTTGTTTGATATGAGGTCTACACATTCCTTCATCTCTGAGAAATTTTCTGGTAAATTGGAAATATCACCTCAACAAATGATACCCAAACTTATTGTTAAAACACCAGGGGAAAATGTTATAGCAATGAGGAATTATAAGAATCTTTCTATTGTGGTCTGTGGAAAGACTTTACCTACAAACCTTATTGTTTTACCCTTAGTCAAGTTTGATGTTATTCTGGGGATGGATTGGATTTTTGATTATCATGCTAAGATTGATTGTAGAGCTAAAGAAGTTGTTTTTCAGAAATAGTTTCATTTTGTATACAAGAATGAACCCATACAATTGATAACATATCAAGAAGATGAGAAACTATTGAAAGATGGAAATGAAAGTTATCTTTTTCATATTGTTGAAAACAAGAAAACTATTCAAATTAATGATGTGCCAGTGGTAAATGAATACCTTGATGTTTTTACTAATGAGTTACCCGGTGTCATGATTTATCGATAAGTCAAATTCACAATTGACTTAGTTCCTAATGCTAATCCAATTTCAAAACCCCCATATCGTATGGATCCAATAGAACTTCTTGAATTGAAAAATCAGTTACAGGATTTTCTTGAAAAAGGCTTCATTTGTCCAAGCACTTCACCATGGGGAACTTCTGTTTTGTTTGCTAAAAAGAAAGATGGTTCCATGAGACTTTGCATTGATTATAGAGATTTGAATAACATCACTATTAAAATCAAGTATCCTTTGCCTCATATTGATGACTTGTTTGATCAGCTCCAGGGAGCTCAGTACTTTTCCAAGATCGACTTGATATCCAAATACCATCAACTAAAAGTGAAGGAGGATAACATCCCAAAAACAGCCTTTTGTAATAGATATGGGCATTATGAATTTGTTGTTATGACGTTTGGATTGACTAATGCACCTATTGTATTCATGAATCTTAGTAATATAGTATTTAATGAGTTCTTGGATAATTTTGTGGTTGTATTTATTGATGACATTTTGGTATTTTCTAAAAATAAAGAGGATCATGAAAAACATATCAGGGTTGTTTTACAAACTTTAAAAGAAAATAAACTGTATGGAAAATTTAGCAAGTGTGATTTTTGGTTGAAACAGATTTCTTTTATTGGGAACATTATAAATAAGGATGGAATAACAGTTGATCCTTCCAAAACAAAAGTAGTTGATGAATGTACAAGACCCACAAATGTTACAGAGATTTGTAGTTTTCTTGGGTTAGAAGGTTATTACTAACGGTTTGTTAAGATCTTTTCACAGTTATCTAGACTGATAAATAAGTTAACATAGAAAGGGGTTAAATTTGTTTGGACAGAGGAATATGGTGTTTGTTTTTAGGAACTAAAGAAGAGATTGGTGAATGCTCCAGTTTTGGCCTTACCTTCCCAGAATGGTGAGTTTTTCATCTACATTGATGCTTATTTGAAGGGACTTGGTTGTGTTTTGATGTAGAATGATCAGGTAATTGCCTATGATTCGAGGCAACTTAAACCTCATAAGATAAATTATCTCACACATGATTTGGAATTGGTAGTTGTGGTTTTTGATTTGAAAATATAGAGGCATAATATATATAGAACCAAATGTCAAATATATATTGACCATAAAAGTATGAAGTATATATTCACTCATAAGGAATTAAACATGAGGCAGAGAATATGGCTAGAACTAATAAAGGATTATGACTGCATGATCAATTATCATCCTGGAAAAGCAAACAAAGCGGTGGATGCCTTAAGTCGGAAACATCATGCATCATTAACCATGATACATTTGGAACATGATTCCTTGATTAATGATTTTATGAATTTTGGCTTAGAAGTTATTGGTGCAGGGAATACCTCTGTTTGGCTAGAACTGATAAAGTATTATAACCACAAGATCAATTACCATCCTAGAAAAGCAAACAAAGTGGAGGATGCCTTAAGTCAGAAACATCATGCATCATTAACCATGATACATATGGAACATGATCCCTTGATTAATGATTTGATGAATTTTGTCTTAGAAGTTATTATTGCAGGGAATACCACTGTTTTGTTTCAGGTTTCAGTGAAGTATTCATTGTCAGACAGAATTAAGTAAGCACAAAAAAAAGAATGTGAGCTACAGAAAAAGGTAGAATTGGTTAAAATGGGTAAGTTTCCAGAATTTAATCTTGATAAAGATTGTGTTTTAAGATTTGGAAAAAGGTTGTGTGTGCCTCGTGATTCCCAGTTAAAGAAATAATTATTGTGTGAAGCTCATAGTTCCCCATTTTCAGTTCATCCTGATAGTACTAAGATGTACAGAGACCTTTGGGAGTATTATTGGTGGGATGGAATGAAAAGAGATATTGCTGATTTTACCATGAGATGTTTGACATGTCAACAGGTTAAAGCAGAGCGGTAGTTACCAAATGGGATGCTTCAGCCTTTGTCAGTGCCAGAGTGGAAATGGGAGAATGTATCCATGGACTTTGTGGTAGGTCTACCAAAGACTTCTTGAGGTAACAATGTGATTTGGGTTATTGTTGATCAGCTAACAAAGACTGCACATTTTCTATCTATTCAAGATATAATGTCTTTGGATCATCTTTCTCGGTTGTACCTCAATGAGATTTTTAGGTTACATGGAGTTCCTCTTTCCATTGTATCTGACTGAGATCCCAGGTTCACTTTTAACTTTTGGAAGGGACTTCCGAAGTCGTTGGGCACAGAGTTAAATTTCAGTACATCTTTTCATCCTCAATCAGATGGGCAGTCATAACGAACGATTCAATCATTGGAGGATATGCTTTGAGCTTGTTCAATGGACTATCAGGGAAGTTGGGATCAACATATTTCTTTAGTTGAGTTTTCTTATAATAATATTTTTCATTCCAGTATTCAAATGGAACCTTTTGAGGCCTTGTATGGGAAGCGGTGTCAGACTCCAGCATTTTGGGATGAAGTCAGTGAAAGAAATTTGATGGGGCCAGAATTAGTTGAAGAATTCGCTGAGAAATTGAGGATGATCCAACATCACATGTGGACAGCTCAGAGCAGGTAGAAGAGTTATGTAGATAACAGAATGAAATACTTCTCTTTCGAGGTAGGTGACCATGTTTTCCTTAAAATCTCTCCTTGGAAAAGTGTGATGCATTTCGGTAAGAAAGGGAAGCTAAGTCCACGGTTCATCAGTCCTTTTGAAATATTAGATACAGTTGGAACAGTTGCATACCGCGTAACTTTGCCTTCGAGTTTGTTTTAGGTACACAATGTTTTTCATATTTCGATGTTGAGAAAGTATGTGCCAGATTCATCACATGTCTTGAGCCCAGAAGCAGTTTAGCTATAATAGAACCTTTCTTATGAAGAGAAACCAGTTCAGATTCTTGATCGAAGGGAACAGGTATTGCGGAATAAGGTAATCCACCAGGTAAAGTTTTTGTGGAGAAACCACATGGTTGAAGAAGCAACATGGGAGTCTGAAAATGCTATGATGGAAAAGTACCATCAGTTGTTTAATAAGTAAATAAAATTGTGAGGATTCAATTTCCAGAAGGTGGGGATAATGTAACACCCCAAGTTTTTCTAAAAATAAATAGAAATGCATGGAACTTTGTTTTAAAGTAGATATTTGTAACTATCCTTTAAAACATAACTTTTCCTCTTCTATGTTTGGAATTTCAAGAAATTGTCATCTACAATTGTGTTCAGTATGTTATTTGGATTCTATTAGAACCAACTTGTTTTTTTGGTGAATAGTAACATACCCTTATGAATAGTAATATGACCCTAATGAATAGTAAATTGTATTATTATTTTATTTTCTTAAGGATTTAAGATAATGACATCTTGATTAATTTTTCAATGTGATATAAAAGCAGTTATAGTTTTTAAATAATTAATTTTTGAATTAAGTATGATTATATTTAAAATTAAATTAAAAATATTTAGAAAATTATTTTCAAAAAATGGACTTCATTTTTGAAATCTACATGTCGATAAATTTTTATGGTTAATTTTGGGAATTTTTCTGAAACAGTTGATTTTTCGATGAATAGTAAAAAATATGGTTTTTAGTTTCAGTGTGTTAATGACATCATTAATGATATAATAATTATGTCATAAATCTAGTCGACTTGTGTATAGTTAAATAATATGTTATTTGTCCCAAGTGGCTTATACCATGGGAAAATACCATGGGCAAGCCCATGGTTTCGCAAATACCACCCATGAGGTGTCCCTTGGAAATTATTAAAATATTCCCTTACTTTTCCTATAAATACCAACCCATTCCTTCATTAACTTCATTACCAATTCCTCCTCAATGAATATCTGGCCTCCTTTCCTTCCTACTAGTCCTCCCAATGTTTCCCCAATCCCCCAAGGTTCCAACCTTCAAGTTCTAAGGGTTACTCTACAAGGTAAGAAAATTCTCAATTTATTTATTTTTCCATTGAAGTTCTCTTTTATGTGGTATAACTTTCAAGTTTCCATACCATGTTCTTATTTCCTTATTATAATTGATCTACTCTATATTATGATTCATTTCTGGATGGGTGACCCTTGTCCCCTCTCTTTTTAATATTTTCTAAAACCATGTTGCATAGCCGTTAGGCTGCCGAATTTTTGTAAGGGATTTCTCAATTATTATTTTATTTTGAGTTCCATTATTTTCTTATTCTTTCTTCATATATTCTTGCCCAAGAGGCATGAAATCTCCAGAAATAATTTATATTCTGGTTTTTCTCATGTTCATTGAAAATTCATCATCATTATTTTTCTCCTCTCCCACTTATTCAAGAAATAAAAACATTATCCGTGATGTGTCGAACTACCGACATCGTGGATAATGTGATTTCAATTATCATTAACTCTTTCTAGTATGGTTATAAAACCATTATTATGTTTTAACCAAGTTATAATATATGTATTATAGCTCATCTTCGGTTCTGGAATTCTTTTTAACACATGGTTTTAATTTATAAAACGAAATGAGGTCGTTATTATCAAAGAACCACTTAAATGGTCTAAATGAAAATCATTAATGTTTTAACTTATGAATAATCCTCATGTAAGAATTAAAAATGATAAATGGTATAATTTATGTTACTGGATATATTTAAATACTACTCCATTCCAATTCTATAGTTTCACTTCCAATCGACAAGAACATCCACCATGAACCAATCATTGAAATCATGTAAAGAACTCACCCAAAAATAGTGCAAGGAGCAAAATACTAACAATTAAAGGGTGAAATGATGTTATGAAATGATAATATAGGGTGTTATAAACATTAAAATTTTTCTTTAAAATACTAATAACACTCTTTTAACCATTATACAAAAATTTTAAACAAGTTTTATGTAAGAAAAACCCGAGGTAAGGGAATTCTTAACCTGATTTCCATTCTTTGGGTTAACATTCTACTTCATTATTTATTTGATATTTAAATTATTTGTGTGATTTTTTCTGTTTATATTATGTTTTATTATGTGTATTTACAGTATATATACATACTCCATCTACTCTATTAAGTCTCTCTTCAATTTAATTATATTTATAAGGGGATTTTCATTAAAAATCCTCTTTTTAAATTCTGTTTTACAAAATTCAAAAGTAATGTCTTTATGCTATTATTCATGTTTTATGGTTATTTTTTGGTTCTTGGTAATTGTTTATGATGAAGTATGGGACATATATTTCCCTCCAATTCATTGGTTATGTGTATGCTGGAGTTCGGTCATATGGTTACTCCAAGTGTAACTGCAATGGTTACACAAAGTAAGGTAGTCGTGAGGGTTACAAATTATAAGGTAGTCAAGAATGGTTACAAGATTATGTAAGTAATGCCCCAAGATACCTCTATGATTATATTTATGTTCTTATGTTTTATGTGGATATTTTTTAAATATCATGTTACACAAAGTAAGTATATATGGGTGACAAGAATGTCTTTTGTAAATGCTTTCATATGTTATGAGTATTTGTGGACTAATGTGCTCTTTCCTTCATTTCCATCCCTTACTGAGATTTTGTGCTCATCCCAAGTTTTTAAATGATTTTCACAGGTTATTGGATGTGTAAGACAAGGAATGAATCCATGTTAAATGTTGAATAATTGTCAAGGAGTCTTGTTTAAGTTTTAATGTTTTATATTTTGAAAAAAATGGAAACTATTTTTATGGTATCCACTCTGTAATAATGTGTAATGTTGTCAATGTATTGTCCCAATTCTCTAAAGATATAAACTTGAAAAGATCCTAAATGTAAAAGGAAGTGTTTTCTTGAATAAATTCAAGATTATGTATGTAATAAGGTCGGGTCCTTATAGTTTACGCTAGTGCATTTCATCTAGATGCGTAGAGGGATACATGGTGGGCCAAATATTAATTACATGTGGTGTAAACCACATGTTTACCATCCAAGGTAGCACACAGGTTTTCGGATTACATGGAGTGTATCTGTGTACACATTGTGTAGTCTACATGGGTTAGTGGTGTAAATCACACAATCTGTTTGGTCATTATACATGGTCAAAATCGTGTTATAATAACAACCTAGATCATTTATGATATACACAATGTGTATGCATTGTACATGGCATGTAATTCATTAATTCCTTCATCCAAAGAACATGTTGAGCAACTCGGTGAGAAATGTGGAAACATGGCTCAAAGAGATACATGGTGTGTAGTTGTCTTTTACACATCGTGTAGTCCACAGAGACACACGCCGAAGACCCAGGCGTATATCCTAGACACACGAAAAGTGGAACACATAATGTGTAGGTGGTCTATACACATCATTTAGTCCAACCAATGTATATGGAATAGACCCAAACGTGTGACCTAGATACATGGTAACTGATATGCATGAAATGTATCTGAATGTGCATGCCATGTACTATCCCATTAATGGATAGAATTAAAATTAAATTAATTTGTAAAATTGTAGCTTTAAAACGTTATTTTATTGATTTTCACACCATTGTGTGTTTGATAATGTAATAGTGGTTTTAAAGAATTTTAAATGCTCAATTAATTTTCTGGTTGGAGGACCTCTCCTTAGTTTTATGGTCGTTGGTTCCCTCTCTTCTAAGGGTGTGGATGATGTTTTGTACACTATAGTGAAGGAATTTGAGAATCACTGGTTCTTCAAGGGAGAATATAGCATGAATTAAATTACCCACAATGGGTTATTGGATATGGTGGAATCAAACTCCAAAATATTGGAAGATCTAATTAATTAGTGTAAGTTTTTGATTCTTGAATATTTAATTATATAATAGGAAGATAACTCATGGAATCTTGATGAACTATGTAACCTCCTTCTTCATATTTGGGGTTTTGATGGATATAACATTGTATCGATTGGAAGAGTATTCTATCATCCCATATTTGGACCTCAATATTAGGGCATTGGGATGAAGCCTTATCTCTATTAGGCTAGGATTCTTGAAGATTTAGGATTGGGACCCCCTTTTTAACCCCAAGAAGATCAAAAAATCTCAATTGTAGGTAAGAATTCATGGAATAAGATGGTTTTTCGGAAGCCTAAAATTCTATGGGATGTCACTTGTTCCATCATTTTTTCCATCAAATTTGATTGGGAAACGGAGCATGCCATATTCTAGAGGTTTTTAAGGGTTATCATTGAGGTAGACTTGTCTATCACATTGATTCATTTAATAATCATGGTTGTTGTAGGACACCACATAGATCTCTTAGTGAAATATGAGAGAAACCCAATTCTATGTGATATTTGTAAATCCATTAGACATCAGTCTGATAAATGTATGAGGAACTTGGTTTGTTCATACTGAAATAAATTTGGGCACTCTTATGGTGACTACGGGTTTAGATGTGTGATGAATTTGTATACAAGTAACCCAAAAGTTGATGTAGTGGATGGGATCAAGAAGGTTTCACCTTCCTATGTAAATGCTTTGAAGGATTCTTGTGCTAACGGGTCTGGTGTAAACAATGAAAAGGACCTAAAAAATGTGGAGCAAGCCTCTATGGTGAATGGGAGATCAAGTATAGAGCAGACACATGTTGTTGAACCTGTTGCTGGACTGAATAGAAATGAACTAACAATAGATTATAGGGTCTCATGGGATGATGCAACAAATGTGGAGGATGAAGGACAAGTTATGAGATTCACTAACATTCCAAGGGAGAATGAGGCCTCATCTGGTCAATCTGATTATGAGGATTTTGTATATGGTTAAGTTTATTGTGACTTGTGGCAGGAAGCACTCCTAATTCCTAAAAGGAAGGTTAAGGAGAAAGTTGTTGTCAAGGAGGGATTTTAATTAATATTTCTTAGGAAAAGTAAGGGCCCCTCACCTCTAGTTAGGCAGTTCTTGCCTAAGCAGACTACCTTTCATGATAAAGGTCCAGTAATTATGGATCTTATGGATCATCTTGCAATGAATTCTAGAGAACATGTCATGGGGGACTGTATACTAGAATCTCCCTCAAAAAGGGAAAGGGGTTGAACAATGTATAATATGGTTTTTGAGGAGGATGTACCTTCCCCTATAGACTCTAGACCTAATAAATATAGAGTCACTCTGGATGATATCTTAATTAGATCTCAAAGTTGAGAAGTGTATCAAGAGGAGTTTGGAAATACTCAAGATAACATGATGTTGACATTAAATAATGGCATCATTTTTGAGAAAGACATTGAGCCTCATACTGAGGTGGATGACTCATCGAGTGTGGATGACCATGCTGGTAGCTTCCGGGCTCCTAAGCAAAGGAAAGGGGATAGGCACCTGAGAATTTTGGGTGGTCCTCAAGTAAGGTGTGGTAGACATAAAAGTAAATTACCTTTGATGGTTCTCTTGTTTTAGTGGCACTTTTGTATCATTTATTGTCATTATTTCATCTTTATTTCTATGACTTTTACTTATATCTTTTTAATAAATTGTTTGGGACCATGGGATATCCATGGTTCGTGTCATTTGGGTATATATCATTATTGATTTTTCCATTTATTTTCAATGAATTCCATAAATGATGGGTAACTCTAATAAATTTATAATGATCATTAATATGAAAACGAATTAATTAATTGATTGATTAATTAATTAATTAATTAATTAATTAAAGAACATTCATCTTAATAATAAATACCAAACAAAGAAATGAATTTTATCCAGTTAATTTTGTGTATTCATTACATGTATGACCATTCATGAGTTTGACCAAGACTCATGTGTGTGTTGGATGTTTTAATTTAATTTATTTCATTGGTTCAAAATTATTTAATATTAAATTAAATGATGGCCTATGATTCGTCCCTCCCTCCATTATTATATAGGACTCTTGTGTCCAATGATATTTATGTAATTCCTTTTTAACTAATCCTTTGGTTCCCCTCACTTATGTGTGAGTCGTAAATACTTGTAATTAATTTAGCATCCCAAGGTGTATAGATGTGGTTCAAGATGGAACCATTATGATGTCAACTCAATTGATATGCATGTGGATAGGTTGAATTTTGTAACTCATTACAAGACTAGAAATATGAGTTATTTACCCTAGGTCAAAGGTTGATTTAATGTCCTCTCATTGAATCAACCATTATAGAAAGCTCATGAATGGGTAATTTAATTATTTATTTATTTCTATCTATGAAATTATTTATTTTATATATATAAGGATGTGATCACATGAATTAATTAATTAATTTTCAAATATATAAATTAAATAAATGAATTATGCTTAAAAAATTTATCCAACATGGATAATTAATTGTGTAACATCCACTTAATATTAACAAGACATGTAAAGGATAAAACAAGATAAAATTTATGCATAATAAATTTAAAAACTACCTTAATTAAATATTGAGTCAGACATTGTCTTCCATTACTTGATTGGGAATGAAACTCAATAGAACTAAGTGTTTCACTAACCCTTATTGGGACACTTGCTTTTATAAGGGGAGTTCTTATGAAGGTTTTGGTTGACTTGTCCATTTTACATCAAGAGGATCATCCCTTGCTAGAATTGGTGTAATTTGGAAGAAAGTGTTAACGAAATCCAAGTCAAGATGTTAGGATAGGGGAGTCTAGTCAACAGATCAAGGATCTTCAAGCCTGTAGCTACCAAAGACCTACCTACCTAAATACCTTCAAGTAGCTTGAACATCCCTTGTTGGGGTTATGTGAAGGGGGATATGGATCCTTTCCTTTATAATTTTAAAGAAACTAGACATTCTAAGTTAAATGGTGAGAGTTATTGGAACTTGATAAAATAGTGGGATATTTAATAAAATCAATTAATTTATATCACCCAATTTGTAATCCAGAAAAAGTAATAATATTCTCTTTTAATTATAGAATAAAATCAAAATATTTTCATCGGTATTATCTATATGATAAATATTGGATAAATAAAACCTCCTAAATAGTAGTAACTTCTAGGAATGGTACAAATTCCTTTAGGGTGTGCTACACCATGAACAAAAATCTTACATGCTAGAATTTCAATTTCCTAATCCTCTTGCTAAGGAGGAAAGTGATAAAGAGTTCATATACTATGAGAAACATATGAACGATGCAGTTGATGTTCAATGTTTGATGCTTTTTCCTATGTCTAATGAACTCATGAATTCTCATGAAAACATGGATGTATATAGAATGCTTGAGAACCTTTGTGGTATTTACCAGGATAGAGATAGATATGAATGGTTTAAGATTTACAAGGCACTATTTCAAACCAATCTTGGAGAGGGTTCCCCATCTGGGCCTCACATAGTCAAGCTCATTGACCACATTGAGTGATTAGATGTTCTAGGGTTTAAATTACTAAAGAAATGGGAACTTATCTCATTTTATCATCACTCCCTCAAAGATTATCCAAATTTTTTGTTAATTTTAATATGAACAACATTTAGAAGTATCTTCAAAATCTCCTTACTCTTCTTCTCCAAGTAGATAAGGATATGAAACGTGAAAACCCTTTAATCCTTATGGTGAATAAATATAAAGGGAAAGTGAAGATATTTAATCCCAAATATTCTTCACACCCTTCTAAGAAGAGGAAGATCAAGGGGAAATCAATGGGAACAAGATTTTTTCTATTTTACATGTGGAAAGAAGAGCCACTAAAATAAAAACTACACCTAGAAAAAGAAGCAAGGGGAAGCTTCAGGTGCATTTTTTTATCAAGTTCAATTTATATTTTTCTAAAAATTGGGTATTAGATACAAATTTTGGTGCTCACATATGTATTAAAATACAAAAACCAAGTAGATTTAAAAAAATTTACCAAGGTAAATTAGATCAATGAGTAGCCAACAGAGCTAAACCTGTTGTTTTGGCTATTGGGGACTACCACCTCACATTGTCAATCATAATGATCTTGGTTTTAAAGGTTTGTTATTATGTGTCATAAATTACCAAAAAAAATTATTTATGTATTCATAATAGATATAGATGAATTTATTTTCAAATTTTCAAATAAATGTTTCTTATTTTATAAATATAAAATTTTATGGTAATACATATTTAAATAATTGTTTTTATGTGTTGAATTACACAAACCAAGTAATGGAAACTGATAACTAAGTTAATTCACAGGACTCATACCACACCCAACTTTGGAATCACTGGATAGGTCATGTAAATGAAAAAAACTTGACTAAATTATATTAATATGGTTATTTATATTCTTTTGAACTAAAACCACTTGGAGTATGTCACGCATGTTTACAAGAAAATTTACCAAAACCCCATTTGTTGGGAAAGGTGAAAGGGCTAAAGAGCTTCTTTAATTAGTTCATACCAATGTGTGTGAAGCATTTCCTATTGAGGAAAGGGGTGGGTACTCATACTTCATAACTTTTACTAGTGATTTTATTATATATGGATATTTCTAATTAATGAGGTATAAGTCATATTATTTTAATAAATTCAAAGAATATAATAATTAGTTGAGAACCATCTTGGTAAGAATATTAAGAAAATATTCTCAGACTATGGTGTAGAATATCTTAATAAATAATTAATTGATTACTTATAGGAGTTTGGGATCTTATCCCAACTCACTCCACCTTATACGCCACCATGGAATGGTGTAATAAAAAGAAGGAACTGCACCTTGTTATGCATGGTGATATCAATGATGAGTCATGAAAGTCTTCCATTATCCTTTTAGGGATATGAATTACAAATATTAGCACATATACTAAACCAAATACCAACTAAATCAATAAATAGTGTTTCATATAAATTTTGGAATGGAAAGAAAACCATGTTATCAAATTTACATGTGTGGGGAAGCAAAGCATTTGTTAAAGCTTCTTCAGGTAAAAAACTTTCACCTCAAGGAAAAAAGTGTACCTTTATAGGATACCCTAAGGAAATAAAGGGATATTACATATATGATCCCTTGGTTAAAAAGGTTATAGTGGAGAGACTAATCATATTCCTTGAGAAGGATCGCATCTCTAAAAGAGGTAGTGGGGTTGAGATAGACTACTATGAAGTCAAGGCTCAAGGAACGCAAGAGTTGGTACAAGAACAGATTCCAAAAATTTCCATGGAAGAAGATATTGTTCTAGAGACACAAGAACTATGTAGTAGTACAAGAGATGTTAGAGAACCAGAACTTTATGGTTTTATAGTCACCAAGGATGGTGACTCATTATTAGTTGATAATAATTATCCTCTAACCTACAAGGAAGCAGTAAGTGGAACAGATGTTTCCAAGTGTTAAGAAGCCATGAATTCTGAAATGGATTCCATGTACCAAAACTAAGTCTGTATTTTGGTAGACCCTCTAGTAGATGTAAAGCCTATTGGTTTAAAATGGGTATTCAAGAAGAAACTGGATATGGAAGGACAATTCAGTACTTATAAGGTGTGACTTCTTATAAAAGGGTTTAAACGGCATCAAGGCATTGATTATGATGAAACATTTTCACCAATTTCAATGTTCAAATCCATCATAATTATACTTTCCATTGTGTATTTCCATGATTATGAGATTTGAAAAATGAATTTCAAAATAACCTTCCTTAAAGGGAACCTTAGGGAAGATGTCTATATGACATGACCCGAAGGGTTTGTGACTCCAAATGATGCCAATAAGGTATGCAAGTTGAAAAGATCCATTTATGGATTAAAGAAGTCATCTAGGTCATGGAACATTCATTTTGATGAGGCCATAACAGAATTAGGTTTCATAAATAACCAATGTGGGTTTTGTATCTATAAACGGTTTAGTGGGAGTGTAGTCATTTTCTTAATAGTATATGTTGATTACATATTACTCATTGGAAATGAAATACCAATATTATAGTCTATTAAGGAATGGTTGAATTAATGATTCTCTATAAAGGTCTTGGGTTAGGTAGTATATATTCTTCGGATCAAGATTCATCATGATAGATCAAAGAGGTTTCTCAGTCTAAGTCAAAGTAAATACATTAAAAAGATACTGAAGAGATTCAATATAGAAATATCCAAGAGGGGATTATTTCTAGCATCACATAGAATTCATCTTTCTAGGAAAATGTTACCATAGACACATGAGGAAAGAAACATAATGGTAAGGATTCCATACGCATCAGTGATTGGGTCAGTCATTTATGTTATTTTATGTACAAGGCTTTATGTTTCCAATGTATTAAGTGTGGTAGGAAGATATCAAGATGATCTAGGTGACCACCATTGGATGGTATTCAAGATGGTCCTTAAGTAGCAGAGGCGTACTAAGAATATGTTCATGTTTTATAGAGAAGGTGAAGAACTAGTCATCAAAGGATATGAAGATGCTAGTTTCCAAACTAATCAAGATGACATGAAGTCACAAACAGGATACATATTCACTTTTAATGGAGGTGTTGTGAGCTGGAAGAGATCAAAGAAGGTTGTGGTCACAGATTCTATAGTAGAGTTTAGGTATATTACAGATTTTGAGGCATCTAAAGAAACATCATGAATGTGTAACTTCATCCAAGATCTTAACATAGTACCTAGTAGTAAAGATCCTATCATACTCTATTATGATAATACTATAGTGGTGGCTCTTGAAAAAGATCCAAGGTCACATCAGTAGACTGTAATGACCCAAAATTTTTGAATAATATTTTTTTTCTTAAAAATGTAAGTTTTACTGTGTTATAATCAATAAAACTATATAATTATAATTGAAATGTAACCATTGATTTTTGAGCATTATATGTCCATTGGTTAATATGACCGTTGGAAAACATAATAATTTTTTAAAATTATAATTATTGTTTATAAATAAAAATGATAATGGATAATGTAATGTTCTAACCTGGCTTACCACTAAGACGATGGTCGGACCGGTCGACACATGACCTCAAGTATGCCTCCCCGTACGCCAGAGGTTGCTGACTAGTATCAAGGGTGTAAAAATAGTCAGTGAGGAGACTATACCCTTTTATCAGAGTTGCGCAGTGGTATAATAGAGTAAATAATAATCAAAAGAAGAAGCAGTAGTACATAATTGACAAAGCAGCAGAAGACAGGTTTCATATAAGTGAACAAAAGTGGCCTATTCTAGTTTATACAATAATTGAATGCATGATAGGGTATTGATACATGATGGAAAGAATTAAATAGTACAACATGATTTTCAATACAGTACAATGTAATAATAAAGTAAGAAAATAACTAAAATCCCAAAGGCGGTCTTTATGAGCATCCTGAGCTCCATCTCAGTCCTTTGCTTCAAACTCCAGGGTACAAACAAACAGCAACAAGCAAGGTCTAAGGCCCTATGAAAAAGAAATTATACTCAGGTACCCCAGTGTAATGGAGGTTCGAGTAGGGTGTGAGATAAAAATCTCAATAGGTCATCACCACCGGTGTCTAACCCAATCCCGACAGTGTAATATAAATTAAACAGGGTGTAAAAATGTATAAATAAATTAAGCAGTACAATATAACTAGGTACCCAAGTACCTTCTTCATCCCTCGACTGGTGTTTGGACATGTAATAAGGTCATTAATTGAGTATTACCAATTTATTTATAATTCACATGTGATTAAGTCACCTACCGAGTCCAAGGAGTTTCCTCCAATGTAAAATGGATCTAAGCAATGATTGGGCCTGATGGGCTTTAACCATGGCACCTACATGCCAATGTTGGACCCAAGGAGTGTATCCAAGGCATCCTATGATAGTATAATTAGTGAAGGTCCCAAGACGTAACAAGGAAACCTGACAAAGTTATCCGGTGAGGGAGTTCCAAGGTAAAAACTAATGTAACATAAATATCACGGAATGTTAACTTAGTAGTATCTGATTCTAACTAAGTGGTAAGAGTGTAATCCAAGAAGTGTAATCCAAGGCATTCCACAATAAGGCTCCTACCGAGTCCAAGGAGTGCATACAAGGTAAAATGGGGCTAAGCAAGGATTGGGTCTAAGGAGTTTATCCAAGGCACCTACTTTTCAATACTGGATCCAAGGAGGGTATCCAATGCATCCTTTAGTACTACATGGGGGACCCAATTGCATTATACTAGGAATCCAAAGATAAGACAAGGAACAAGATCTAGGTGGGTCTAAACCTTAGTAACCCATCCTTGAATTTGGAATGGGGTACATGAGTGCTCATGGTATTCTCCGATTAGAAACCATGACAAGCTCGAGTCTAACCATTCCTATTTAAGAAAGAAGTCGTGTAATGATTCATTTGGTTCAATTCTTGCCTTCCATTAGTGTGGATAGGTCAACAATAGTTGAAACCATTTATTTATTGGTTCAAGCCTTTCATTCTATTAGTATGAAAAGTTCAAGTATCATTGAAACCATTTATTTATCAGTTCAAGCCTTTCCTTCCATTAGTGTGGAAAGGTCAAGTAGAATTGAAACCATTTAGTAAAATCCATTAAGGGATATTCACTAATTAAGGTTCACTATGCTACCTTCCATCAACATGGAAAGGGGTGATACAGACATACAACCTTTATTCAATTACTCTTAATAAGGACAAGTGATATACTTAGTATACTTTCTAATTTACATTTCTCATTTAATTGTTAAAAAAATCACTTACCTTAGGCGGATAAAGTGATGGCACACATGGTACTTTCCATGATGAAATTCATAGGATAACTTAACCATTTGATATAAAAATTCTTACCTTTATAAAGGTCGGGCCAAGGCACACCCGAACAGTGGCCTGAATGTGTTAAAACACTAAATGAAAACTATAGAAAACATTGCACATGGTTAAATCCAAATTAGAATTGGGCCAATCACTTAGGAAGTGCCTTGGACCTTTTTATTAGTTCAGAAGGTAACTTTGTTTCTCAAATTCCATTAGGTTCATGTACTCAACATTCCATATTTGAACATAATATCAAGGCATAAGAATTTGAAACACAATAAGTCAAGCAATCAAGGTCTAACCACTACTTTTTAGCTTAAAGGCAGCGCACCTCTTTTGGAGGGGTTTTATTATAAAAACATGATATTTCTTATCGCACAAATAATTTATCACCATTATCATTTTAAATATGAAACATGCTAAACCACATTTAATATCATTCAATATAGATACTTCACTGTGTGAATTTAAATTTTGACTAAAGTGTAGTAAGTAATTAATTAATGCATTTATTGAATTAGAGGACTTGTAAAGGGACCCTACCTCAAGGTGAAAGCAAGCCATCCACATCGGTGACAAACCCAAAAGAAGTGAAACCACCCAGAATAACTCAATGCCCTACCAATTTATAAAAAGGGAGTCAAATACCCACAAATATCTTAATTCAAGGGGTGTGAAATAAGGTAGGAGGGTAAAATCTTACCCCGAACCCAATCTGATGGACTGAAACCACTCGAACCACCTCACCTTTGGCGGTGTTTGCCAGAACAAGCACCAACACGCCTATAGAGATCATTTTCACAACCAACGATCGATGGGAAACCAAAATCTGGTCATCCCGGGAAACCTAGGGTTCGGCCAAACCTTATGGGGTGACGAAAAGGCCAATGAAAAGCCAAAGACGATAGGAGAAGGGAGAGAATACTCACTGTGATGTATCACGTGAAGAAATCGGAAGAAAACTAGCATGATTGAAGGTGGGAGAGAAAGATGAGGAGGGGATAAGTGTGAGATGAAGTAAGAATCCCTTTGGGGTTGGTGCGTCGTAACTTGAGGGAGAGGGGTGTGAGGTTTGAGTGTTTTAATTTAATTTTAATTTAATTTAAAATTAATTAAAATATAAAATAGGGTGTCATGAATGGTTTAATCCGCACGGTTTTCCAAACCGTGCAGAGTCTTCTGCCTCCAAGAAATGCCCTGCACGGGCTAGGCACACGGTTTAGGAAACCGTCTGCAACCCGTGTGCAAAGCCACTGCCCCATTTTCAATAGGGTCGCACAGTTACCTATAGTGGGCTGCACGGTTTAGCAGACTGTGTGTAAATTGTGTGCCCTCTATTTTCCTCTAAAACTTGAAGTTTTTTGGGTCCGAAACTCCCGAAACTTCTTGAGCCACTCAGGAAACTTCTCGGGCCTTCCCCATGACCAAAGCAACATGTAAGAGTGGTCTAATTATCAAAATTAAGTTCTGAAGCTCGGTTTTAAAATTGACTGATTTAATAAAATGAAAAGGTTCAAAAACTTCTGATGTAATGAACCCAGCAGGCCTAAAGCCCAACCAAACTCGGCCACGCCCGAGCCCAGCCCTCTGGAAGATAGCAGACCCCCACCCCAAGGGAAGATAATAGGCCCCCACCTCATGCTGGCCCAGATAACACATGGCAGGAACTGTCCCCTGCCTGATGAGGATTTTAATTCACCTCCCTCGCAACTCGAACCAGTGACCACAGTTCCTGCCACGTGTTATCTGGGCCAGCATGAGGTGGGGGCCTGTTATCTGCCCGTGGGGTGGGGATCTGCTATCTGCCAGAGGGCTGGGCTCGGGCATGGCCGAGTTTGGTTGGGCTTTAGGCCTGTTGGGTTTGTTACATCTGCATTTTAGTCTGGTTCAAAAATAGGGGATTCTACAGATAATTAATACAGAAAGAAGAGTTGATGGCCTCTACCAGTAGGATTGTGCCATATGAAGCCCATTTTTCATAGCTTGGGAAGGAGGTAGCGTCACTAGGCTTCGCTCTGGACCAAACCCAAGCCAAGCTTCAACATGTTAAGCTTGAATAAAATTTCCTATGGGATAAGTTCAAGTTGATAGAAATCACCACTTGGGAAATGTTGTCTGAGTCGCCCCAAGATTCTATCACCATTTCACACCTTACACTTAGGTCTTATGCGAGTGTTATAAGGGGTTATGTAACGAGGCTTAGTTACTTTGTGTAATCCCTTTGTATAAATAAAATTTTTATTTCATCGTTTCCATTTTAAGAATATCTTTGCTTAATAAAATATATGTTTAATTGAGAAAATTTTGATAAATTGATTTTAAAAGTAAAAAATTGTACTTTTCAAATATTTCTCATACTTAGAGAATTATTATGGTAAAATAAACATTATTTTTGAATTCTAAATGCCAAAATTAATCTAGGGTGAATTTTTAGTAGTTTTCTAAAAAGATTCAATTTTTGATGAATAGTATTGGATGAATAGTGTTTTATTGATGAATAGTATTTGATGAATAGTTAGTTTTTTATGAATAGTAAAAATATACTTTTTTAAGAATTATTAAATAAATAATTCTGTGAAATAATTTTCGAAAAATAGACACACATGATTGGGATCAGCAAGATATTTAGAGTCTAATAGGATCAACTTAATTTTTTGGTGAATAGTAACTTAACCCTTTGGAATAGTAATGTTACCCTTATGAATAATATTTTGACCAATGGAATAGTAACCTCACCTATGGAAGTATAAATATATTATATTCATCTTAAATGGTAATGTGATATAATTATATCATAGTATAAGTAAATAAATGTTTTAGAAATTATTATTTAATTATTAATGTTTTATTTATTTATTTTAATTTAATATGAAATACATTTTTATAAAATAGAGTTCATTTTTTAATTCTACATGTTAAAAAATAGTTAGGGTGCATTTTTAGGATTTTTTTTAAATAGTTTCATTTTTGATGAATAGTAAAAATACAGTTTTAAGTTTTCGGCATGTTTAATGACATAATAACTATGTCATTATGATGTAATG
The DNA here is from genome assembly GCA_963277665.1 of Viscum album. Classification (NCBI taxonomy): domain Eukaryota; kingdom Viridiplantae; phylum Streptophyta; class Magnoliopsida; order Santalales; family Viscaceae; genus Viscum; species Viscum album. The sequence continues at coordinate 287,864,913 of OY728127.1, read as the reverse complement.
ATTAATATAAGATTTTGGTCAACTATTTTGGATTAAAATATTATATTAGGTGTCCCAAGTGGCCAATACCATGGGTAAGCCCATGATTTTACAAATACCACTAATGAGGTGTCCTTTAAAATTAATAAAAAACTCCATCTCTTTTACTATAAATACTCACCCATTACTTTGTTTCCTTTAATCTAAAATCATTATACATTAATTTATAATATTATTACCTACCAATTATTCCTCCCAAGGTTCCCTTAAGTCCTCAAGGTTCTGATCATCAATTTTTAGAAGTTACTCTTCAAGGTAAGGGAATTCTCAAATTCTCTTTTCCTTTCAAGTTCTCTTTTATGTGGTATGTATTTCAAATTTCCATACCATGTTCTTATTTCCATTTTATTTTTTCCATATACTATATTAAAAGTCTTTTATTAATGGTTTACCTCTTTCTCCTCTCTTTTTAAAATTTTATAAAATTATGTTTCATACCCGTTATGCTGCAAAATTTTCGTCTCAAAATCTCTCTTTTTCTCAAGAAATTATTTTATTTTCTTTATGTGAATACCAAAACCTCTTTCATTTATATAGGTATTAATAAATACATAAAAATGATTTATTTTATTCTGTAATTTTCATATATAAAACCCTCATTTCCTTTTTTTTGTGTTATAAATGACATAATGATCATGTTTTTAAGCACTTTTTAAAACACTGTGATTTTGTTATAAAACCCATTTATTTTATTATCTTCAGGTTATTTATGAAATGTATTATTATGATATTTGTGGATCACATGAAAATAAATAAATATTAAGGATTTTCCCTAATGGTTCTCCAATGCATTGTGCAAAGAAATTAATCTCTAGAGATGAAAAATTTTACGATACCTTGGTGAATAACCTTGGTAATTTTTATGATACCTTGGGGATGGACCTTGGTGATATGCTTATGAATGTCTAAATTAAATTTTTTAGCCACATTTTCAAGTTATTATTAAAGTTCTTATTGTTATGATATGCCGCTTTCTCATTCCTTTATAAAATTTCTCATGTTTGTATTTATATCTCTCAAGTTCACATGTAAATTGCTTCACTTGTTTTCCCGTACTGGGCCTTCTACTCACCCTTTCCTCTGATGTATGTCCCCAAGATATGATATGTAGTAATTTTTCTTAGGATTAACCTATAATGAATCCTTTCAAGTGGATTATAAGAATGTTATATGTTTTCATATAGTATGTGCCTTATTTCTAAGACACTAAACTTTAAAGATCTTTTGTTTGTAAAATGTAATGCAATGTTATGTAATAAAAAGGTGGGATTCCATAGTTGGTATCAAAGGGTAGTTTAGTTATTTGTGTATATTAGGATATGAAAACTTTATTAAGAACCCTATAGAAAATTTTAAGCATAGGAAAACTTCTTGGTATTTTGGTGAAATATTAAGTAAGTGGTTTCTGAAAAAATAAATCTCTTTCTGGATACAAAAAAGTGGATGTGGATCTGGCATAAATATATCTAGGGGTAAAACTAGAAACACCTCTTTGAGATAGACTTGAATGGGAACTGGTGCGTGACAATGGGTCTTTCTTCACTCCTTGTTTGACACTCTTAGGGGATATAGTTGGTTAATCATAGGCTTTTTATGAACAATTATGAAGGATTTATAGAAAATGTAATTATTGATAATGAATAACATGTTTAAGCATTATGCTTCAAAACATAAAAATCCTTTAAAGTTATAATATTATTAAATGAAACAAATTTCTCACCAAGGTTTTCTTATTTTAGAAAATGGCAGGAAAAGGTAGGAACTGTGCAAATGGTGACCACAATGGACCATGCACTGAAGGCCCTCCGATGGAAGATAGAATGGAATCTTTCATGATAATGATGAACCAAATGACTCAAGTTATTGGAAATAACTTGAATCAATATTAGAGACCAATTTCACCAAGAAGGTAACAAAATTTCATTAAGTCCTTTATGTGTCAATGAACACCAATGTTCAGTGGATCTACCGACCCATTGATTGTGAAACAGTGGATAAGCTCTGTAGAAAATATATTTTTTGTACTTCATAGTTCTGAACAAGATAAAGTCACCTTGGTTGTTTACCTATCAGAGGGATAAGTTGATCAGTGGTGGAAACTAATTAAAAACACATGGACATGAGGGGATATTGAAGCTATGGAGTGGGAAGAGTTTAGAGGGATATTCTTCAATAATTATTTCCCTCGTTCGATAAGAATGAAAATGGAAAAGGAATTTCTCGAGCTGAAGCAGAAGGAGAATGAATCTATAGGAAGCTAAGAGATGAACTTCACAAGGCTTTCACAATACACCTCTAGCTTTATTATGGATCCTAATGGTAAGGTTGATAGATTCTTTAGTGGACTAAGACCTCATCTACATAAGAATATAGCCAATTGAGACTATGACAGCTATGAAGAGATCATACGAAGTGCTATGAAAGTCAAACTGGAGTTCAACAAGATGCAATGCTCCCATAAATCCAATGAAAATAAGAGATCAATAGATCCAAGCTTGGGTAGTATCTTTTATCAGGGAAGAGGTGGAAAGCAAGTTCAACTTCCCATGTGTAATAAATGTGGGAAGAAGCATTCGGGGAACTGCCTGCTCGAGAGCGAGAAGTGTTACAAGTGTAGAAGAGATGTCCATATTGCTTAGAATTGTTTTAGTGAGTTGAAGCCTCAAATTCCCAATACTAATGACAAAGGGAAGATTGTGAAAGCCCTATCTCAAGTACAATGTTTCAAGTGTATACATCTTGGGCACTTTTCCAATCACTATCTGAATCCAAGGGCAGTGGAGGGGAATCACCATCAGCCTCAGTATAGTCAAGGGATAAAGGTCATGAATTTTATATCACAACAGCTAAAGTTAAAGATCCAAATGATGTGGTCGTAGGTACTCTTGTTGTTTTCTCAAAGCTAGAAATTAATTTGTTTGATTCTGGTTCTATGCATTCCTTTATTTTCTCCAAGTTTTAAAAGAATGTAGAATAAATTCCTAAACTTATAAAAGTAGAGTTATCATTCAAGACTCCCAGAGAGATTATCCAACCATAAACAATGTCGATAAACTCTAGTATTTACTTTAGAAAGAACAATCTTATCGCAAATCAAGTAGTCATTCCCATGTTTTAATTCGACATGATACTAGGGATAGACTATCTCTCAAAGTATAATGCTAACATCAAATGAAAAGGAAATTAAATATCATTATTATTGAATGGAAAACCTACAGTTATCTTCTAAGGAGATATATATCGATCTGATCTTTGTTTAGAAGTACCTCATATAGCCTTCTTTATGGAGTTTATTGGTGAAGAGGAAGAATTAAATGAGAGTATAAGGATAGAGAATGTCTTCTTCATTTAGGAATACACTGATGTATTTCCTAAGGAGTTACCTAGACCTCCCCCAGAAAGAGAGGTAGATTTATCCATTGAACTCATTCCTAGTTCCAAGATGATTTCAAAAACCCCGTATAGAATGGAAAATGTGGAGCTGGAGGAATTAAAGAAGATACTCCAAGATCTTTTGGAGAAGAGTTTTATCCAGCCAAGTGTGTCTCCTTAGGGAGAGCATGTTCTCTTTGTGAAGAAGAAGGATGGATCAATGCAGTTATGCATTGATTATAGAGAATTGAATGGGATCACAGTAAAAAACAAATACCCTCTTCCAAGAATTGATGACTTATTTAACCAGCTTTGTGGGGCTCAATTCTTCTCTAGGATTGATCTTTGATCTAGATATCATCAATTGAGGGTGAAGAAAGAAAATGTTCTAAAAACCACCATTCAATAAAGATATGGGCATTATGAGTTTGTTGTTATGACCTTCATATTAACTAATGCACCTGCTATTTTATAGATTTGATGAATAGAGTCTTTAAGGAATACCTTGATAATTTTGTGGTAGTTTTATTGATTATATTTTGATATATTCTAAAATTCATGAGGAGCATGAGGGTCATATAATGGTTATTTTTGAAACTATATGGAAGGATAAAATTTTTGGAAAGTTTATAAAATGTGAATTTTGGTTACAAAAAGTTTCTTTCTTGAGGAATATTGTAACTAATGAAGGAATCTTAGTTGACCCTACAAAGAAAAAGGTTGTAGAGGAGTGGCCTCATCCTACTATAGTAACTGAGATTCATAGTTTCCTTAGTTTAGTAGGATAATATAGGAGTTTTTTGAAAAACTTTTCATGGATTTCTAATCCACTAACCAAGGTAACTCAAAAACGGTTTAAGTTCATATGGATAAATAAGTGTGAAGAAAGTTTCCGAGAGCTGAAGAAGATATTTGTTACTACACCCATGTTAACTCTACCCTCAATTATAGAAGGATTCATTATTTTTAGCGATGCATCTCTAAAATTGATTGGGTGTGTCCTCATGAAAAATGACAAGGTGGTTGCTTATGAATATCAACAATTCAAGCCCCACGAGCATAATTATCTTATGTTTGATCTTGAGCTAGCTACGGTTGTTTTTGCTCTGAAGATTTGGAGGCACTATATTTATCGGGAGAAATGTAATATATACATAGACCATCAAAGTTTGAAGTCTATTTTCATGAAAAATGAATTTAACATGACACGTAGGAGATGTTTGGAACTTCTTAAAGACTATGATTGATCAATTCATTATCATCCCAGAAGAGCAAACAAAGTTGTTGATGCATTAAGTAGGAAATTCCCTGTTGTTATGGAAATGATGAGGATTCAAGGATATCCCTTGATCAAAGACCTAGTAAAACTGGATATGGTAATTTTAAGGGAAGGAACATCATCAAAACTATCCCAAATTATTTCTCAACCGTCATTACTAGATAATATCAAGAAAACTCAAAAAGAAGATCCTTTATTACAGAAGAAGTTTGAGGCTGTGGAAAATGGAAAGTTTCCTGAGTTCAATGTTGATCAAGAAGGTGTACTGAGATTTCGTACAAGATTATGTGTTTCATCTATTCTAGAGATAAAGAAAGAAGCAATGGATAAATCTCATAGCTCTATATTCTATATACATCTTGGAAGAACAAAAATGTATAGGGACCTTCGTGATCATTATTGGTGGGATAACATGAAAAGTGAAGGTAGAGTGACAACTTCCTAAAGGGGAATTATAATCACTACCCATACTATCATGGAAGTGGGACAATATCACCATGTACTTTTTCACTAGTCTCCCAAGAACTTCCAAAGGAAACAATGTGATATGGGTTATAGTGGACCGTCTCACCAAGACTTCCCATTTTATCTCTATTAAGGAATATTTCTCTCTTGATCAACTTCCCAGGACTTACATGAAGGAAGTGGTAAGGCTTCATGGAGTTACACTTTCTATCGTATATGATCATGATCTGAGGTTCGCATAAAAATTCTCAAGAAGTCTTTAACATGCATTGAGTACTGAATTGAATTTCAATACGACCTATCACCCCCAAACTGATGGACAATATGAAAGGACTATTCAAACACTTGAGGAAAAACTAAGAACATGCTCGATTGAATTTAAATGTGAATGGGATCAACATGACCCATTATTTGAGTTCTCATAAAGAAATAGCTTCCACTCGAGCATTCAAATGGCACCCTATAAAGCTCTATATGGGAAGCGTTGTAGAACTCCTACTTGTTGGGTTGAAGTTGGTGAGAAAAATATTCTTGGGCCTGATCTTGTGAAAGAGATGATAGAAAGGTTCATGTCGTCTAGCAACACATTAAGGATGCTCAGAGTTGGCAGAAGAGCTATGTTGGAAACTGTCAAAGGGACTCGGAGTTTGATGTTGGTGACAAGGTCTTCCTTAGAATTTATCTATGGAATAGATTCATGTGGTTTGGAAAGAAAGGGAAGCTCAGCCTTAGGTACATTGGCCCCTATGAAATCCTTGATCACGTAGGAGCAGTGGCCTATCGGCTTGTACTTCCTCCAAATCTAGCTCAAGTTCATGATGTATTCCACGAATCCCTCTTGAGGAAGTACATACCTAACCCTTTACATGTACTAAATCCATAGTTAGTACAACTATAACATGACCTCTCTTATGAGGAGAAACTGGTGGAGATCTTGGATCATAGAGACAAGGTTCTACACAAGACTACCCACCTTGTTAAAGTGTCATGGAGGAACCACAAATATGAAGAATCCACGTGGGAACTAGAGGAGACAATGAGGCAAAAGTAGCCACACCTTTTCTCTTCCTAGAGTATAAGTTGAAATTTTGAGGATGAAAATTCTTAAGGGGGGAGAATTTAACGACAAGAAATGTTTGAATAATATTTTGTTTCCTGAAAATGTAAGTTTTATTGTGTCATAATCAATAAAACTATATAATTATAATTGAAATGTAACCATCGATTTTTGACTGTTATATGACCGTTGGTTAATATGACCATTGGAAACCATAATAATTTTTTTAATGTTATAATTGTTGTTTATAAATAGAAATGATAATAGATAATTAATGCAGAAAGAAAAATTGATGGCCTCTACTAGTAGGATCGTGTCATATGAAACCCATTTTTCAAAGCTTGGGAAGGAGGTTGTCACGACCTGTCCTCGGGGCCCGTGTCGTGACTACCCCAAGCCCGCCTTCCATAGGCCAGGGGCTGGTGACTAGCACCAAGGCGTAAATCCCAGTAAAAGAGAAGGCATTGCCTTTGTAAAGAAAACCACAAACACCATAGAGCAAGCAAGCAGAAGTAAACACTAAGTAAAAACTGGTACAACAGTAAGTGCGGAAAGTAAGTGGGCCAGAATAAAAACCCAAACTGAAAGTAAAGTACAACTCGAAAGGGAAAACAGAAACTGAAAAGTAAAGCCGCAACGTCGAGCCATCCACTGGAAATCCCACCTGAAGGGTAGGTACAGATAGCCTCCACAGCTCCTCAGGTCCAGCCGTCCGCTCTGAGTATGTCTCTCCCAGTGGTCCACCTCTAGGTACCGTCCTGCTCCGCAAGCCTCAACCACGGTCAGAGCTGTCCGTCGTCTGCAACCAACACAACGTAGTGCGGGCATAGCTCGTGCAGGGGTGAGTATAAGCTAATCAGTAGGGACCCCGAGACCCCCGAAGGTCTCCCAGAATCCACAAAGGATAATCCACAAATGAAAGATACAATCACGAAGTAACATCCGACACTGCTTAAGTATATGCCCATACATATACCTAAGTCATCAAATCTCGTTCGGCTCCAACATCCGAGCCCAAGAACAACCCAGTCCACACAGGAAAGAAAAACATAAATCCACACAGGATAGCACAAAACAATCCACATAGGAAAGAAAAACATAAATCCACACAGGATAGCACAACACAATCCACATAGGAAAGCAAAACAGGATTCAGCTCACACAGGAATACTTCTTCATATGATGATAAAGATGACCAGATATTGCCACTGATTCATCTAAGCCGTCGGACCCACAAAGGATCGATAGGTACTAACCCCCGCAATGACCCACAAAGGATCTGACCCACAAAGGATCGATAGGTAACTAACCCCCGCAATGACCCACAAAGGATCTGACCCACAAAGGATTGACAGGTAACTAACCCCCGCAATGACCCACAAAGGATCTGACCCACAAAGGATCGATAGGTAACTAACCCCCGCAAAGACCCACACAGGATCTGTAGGCGCTGGCCCACACAGGACCGCTGAGCGGTGACCCACACAGGATCAGACCCACACAGGATCGGTAGCACTGACCCACAAAGGATCGCTGAGTGTTGTAGTTGTCGCCGTCGAATCCACTGAGGATCTCTGCACAGTCGTCGTCGTCACAGTAGCAGTCGCAGCCAGCTCTAGGGTTCCCGCACACAGCAAGCTCGTTCGAGAGGGTCTGCTCCACGAGCCGAGAGGCTGATACATCAACTGACACATAGTCCAGATTTGATGTATCCAAAAGTTCTGTATCGTCAACAGGAACTCAACGTCGCAGACGGTGCGTCAATCGGATGCCCGGTCTGAGAGTTATTGGCTTTTTCGTTTCAGGGGCCCGGTTGGTTTTTAAGGAAAAACCAACCCGACCGTACTCCACCTACGTCCAAACCTCGGGCGGAGTAAGCCAAAAGATCTGTCTCACTTAGAGGAATTCAACAAAGTCAACGGCACGTCAATCGGACGTCTGAAGCTCAAGATATGAGCGTTTTCGCTCCGAGGGCCTGGTTGGTTTCGTGTACGAACCAACACGTTCAAACCCAAAGTATTCCGAAACCTTGAGTGTGATATACCGAAACGACCGTCTAGATCCAAGGATCACATCTCCGCTGACGGTGCATCATTCGGAGGCCTGTAGCTCAAGTTATGAGCAAAAGACCGAAAAGGTCCGGGAACGGGGGGTCTGGGACCAGACCGACCCGGCCCGACCCCCCCTGGGTCAGCCCAAACCGGGGCGACCCGACCCGGGTCCGGGTCCGACCCAGCCGGCGCGGCCCGGCCCGGCTAGGGTTGCCCCGCCCGGCCTGCATGGGCGCGGCCCGGCCGCCGAGGGCGGCTCGGCCAGTTATGGCCGAGCGGCGCGGGGTTGCGCTGCCCCCCGCGTGAAGAAGTCTCGCGGCCCCCATGTGGGGCTGCTCGGTGTCACCGGACGCGGCGCAAACCGCGTCCCTTCCTCCGCGGTCCCATGCGGCCGCGGGACCGGCCAGCGCCACCGCGGCTTCAGCCGCGGCGGGTCTTCCCGGCGGCGCGCCGGCGGAGACTTCCGCGGACCACCGGACACGCTCCGGTGGTCTGATTCGCCTGCGGTCTTCACCAGTGATCGTCTCGGGACCCGACCTTCACTACAAAGCCTTCAAAATGCCCGAGCGGCTTGTTTTGTCATCATACGCCATCCGCACACCGAGAACGAAGGGCGGTGGGTTCGGACTTGTTCGTTGGTCCGCACCCACCGCGTTAGCGGTTTAAAAAGTCTCACAACAACCATTTAATCACAAGCCGTGGATATAAACCACAAAGATTTAAAAGAAACAAACCCCTACCTCGTAGCTGTCGTCGGACGAGAGTTCCTCACAGAATTGACTTTCACGGAAGAAGATGATCGTCGCGTCGTGGAAGGGCGTCACGTCGTCGCGGAATACGGCGTCGCGTCGATGATCTCCGAGGGTTTAAGAAAAACACACGGATTTAATTTCATGAATTAAATCCATGTTAAGGATTAAATCCACAAAGGAATTTAAAAGATTTGAAAACTCCTACCTCAAGCAGTTGATCGAAGTTTTGTCGCGGGGAAAGAACGTCGCGGAAGAAGCGCCGGCGTCGCGGTAGTTGGCGTCGCGTCGTCGATCTCCGAGGGCTCGGCGTTCTTCGCGTTCCTCGCATTCTTCGCGTTCTTCGCGTTCTTCGCGTTCTTCGTGTTCTTCGCGAAGGAGGATGAAGGTCCTTAGAGATTCTCCAAAGGATTAACACAACATCCAGATAATAAAATAAGTCCTCATCTTATTTTATTATCAACTAAAGAATTTGAAAAACAAAGATAAGAAATGAACAAATTAATTCATAGAATTAATTTCAACGAATTAACCGCCCAATTAATAGGAGCGTTTAAGAGTTTTAGAAAACGCCCCAGTTGACCTTCATTAATGAGGAGTTTTCGCGGGTGCGTTACTTAGCGGAAAAGAAATGGTGGGGCTCGTGCGGGCCCCACCTCACAAATATCCTACCAAGAGGGTAGGATATTTTGGGTTCCACCCTATCCGCTTCAACTCAGCTTAAGCATCTTAAAGTGGCTTCAAGCGGCTTTAAGTGAAATAAAATAAAGTTTGTCGTACCACATTATTTTATTTCTTAACTTAAAGCCCAAAAATTAAAAACCAATCCCGAGCAAACGCAACTCCGAAAGAGGCGTTTCTAAGCAAATATCGGCGCTGTGATTCTATCGGTGCCCTCGGAATTTGATTCCGAGCACTGGTTCAAAAGTTAGAAAAACCCGCTCGTTCGTTCACTGAACGTACCCGAGCCAAACTTCGGAAAATGATTCCGGGCACACCGGGCCTCGGAATCAGGTGCCGTCAGAAACTGCGTTCTTGTAAAATTCCAAACAAAATTAAGAAAAAAAATTCCTTGAAATTTACGGGTCTTTACATCACTCCCACCACAGGGCTTTACGTCCACGTAAAGATACATCATAAACTTGGGAAACAAAAGCGGGTACTGAGCACGCATCTGAGCCTCCCGCTCCCAAGTTCTCTCCAGGAGGTTCACGTGCTGCCATCTGATGTGCACAAGAGAAATAGACCATCCACATAGGACCCGCTCCCGTCGATCCTCGATCTCCACTGGGACCTCCGTAAAAGTCGCCCCATCATCAACGCCCAACTCCCCATGGTCAATGATGTGTGTCGGGTCGTGCACGTATCTCCTCAGCCGGGATACGTGGAAGATGTCGTGCACCCGGTGCAACTGAGGTGGTAGAGTCAGGCGATAATCTACCTCGCCAATCCTGATGAGGACCTGGAATGGTCCGATGAAGCGTGGAGACAACTTGCCGCCTCGGCCAAATCTTCGTAATCCACGTCGAGGTGAGACACGCAAAAAGACGTGGTCTCCATCCTCGAAATCTAGTGGCCTCCGCCTCCTGTCAGCATAAGACTTTTGCCGGCTCTGAGCTGTCCTCATTCGCTCCTGGATGACCTGGACCTTCTCTGTCGTGGCCCGGACCATCTCTGGTCCCACAAGTTCTGACTCCCCAGGGTCTGTCCAGCACAAAGGAGATCTGCAAGGTCTGTCGTACAACGCCTCGTACGGTGCCATCCCAATGGTGGAGTGGTAACTGTTGTTGTACGCAAACTCCACCAGGGGTATGTGGTCCTCCCAGCTGCGACCAAAGTCGAGGACACATTCGCGGAGCATGTCCTCGAGAGTCTGAATGGTCCTCTCCGTCTGACCATCCGTCTGAGGGTGAAAGGCGGTGCTCAGACGTAGCTGCGTCCCGAACGCCTCCTGCAACCCCTTCCAAAGTTGGGAAGTAAATATAGCATCTCGATCGGAGACGATAGATGATGGCACACCGGGAAGCCATACAATATCCTGAACGTAGAGACGTCCCAAGCTCTCCACTGAGCCCTGCTCTCTGATGGGTAAGAAGTGAGCTGACTTGGTGAGTCGGTCGACAATCACCCAAATGGAGTCGTGACCTCTGGAAGTGCGTGGAAATCCAGTCACGAAGTCCATAGATATCCCATCCCACTTCCACTCCGGGACCTCCAAGGGCTATACCAAGCCTGCTGGTACCTGATGCTCTGCCTTCACCTGCTGGCAGGTGAGGCATCGAGAAACGAACTCTTCCACGGCCTTCTTCATGTCTGGCCACCAGTGCTATCATCTGAGATCCTGGTACATCTTCGCCACTCCAGGATGTACCGCCAAAGGGGAAGTGTGAAACTCTCTCAGCACCTCCTCTCGTAAAGCGACGGGTACTAAGGTACGTCCTCTGAAAAGGATGTCGTGCTCTGCTCCAAAGGAGAACTCATCGGGTGCCTGTCCTGAGGATATCTGCGCACGCCGCGTCTCACAGTCAGCGTCCCCACGCTGTGCCTCTCTGACCCGCTGTAGTAGTGGAGGAGTGACTATGAGTGACTGAAGGAAGGCAACTCCATCTCTATCTATGAAGGATATCTGCAAAGCGGCTAGCTGCTCCGTCGCCTTCTCAAGCAACTGAATGCCCGTCCTTCTGCTGAGGGCATCAGCTACTACGTTCCCCTTCCCAGGAGTATAGACTATCTCAAAGTCATAGTCCTGGAGGAACTCGAGCCATCGCCGCTATCTCAGGTTCAGGTCCTTCTGAGATAAGATGTACCTGAGACTCTGATGGTCAGAATTTGTCACGACCCGTCCTCGGGGCCCGTACCGTGACTACCCCAAGCCCGCCTTCCATAGGCCAGGGGCTGGCGACTAGCACCAAGGCGTAAATCCCGGTAACAGGGAAGGCATTGCCTTTGTAAAGTAAACCACAAACACCACAGAGAAAGCAGGAAGAAGTAAACACTAAGAAAAAACTGGTACAACAGTAAGTGCGGAAAGTAAGTGGGCCAGAATACAAACCCAAACTGAAAGTAAAGTACAACTCGAAAGGGAAAACAGCAACTGAAAAGTAAAGTCGCAACGTCGAGCCATCCACTGGAAATCCCACCTGAAGGGTGGGTACAGATAGCCTCCACAGCTCCTCGGGTCCCGCCGTCCGCTCCGAGCACGTCCCGCCCAGTGGTCCACCTCCAGGTACCGTCCTGCTCCGCGAGCCTCCACCACAATCAACGTTGTCCGTCGTCTGCAACCAACACAACGTAGTGCGGGTGTAGCCCGTGCAGGGGTGAGTATAAGCTACTCAGTAGGGACCCCGAGACCCCCGAAGGTCTCCCAGAATCCACAAAGGATAATCCACAAAGGAAAGATACAATCACGAAGTAACATCCGACACTGCTTAAGTATATGCCCATACATATACCTAAGTCATCAAATCTCATTCGGCTCCAACATCCGAGCCCAAGCACAACCCTGTCCACACAGGAAAGAAAAACGTAAATCCACACAGGATAGCACAACACAATCCACATAGGAAAGCAAAACGTAAATCCACACAGGATAGCACAACACAATCCACATAGGAAAGAAAAACGTAAATCCACACAGGATAGCACAACACAATCCACATAGGAAAGCAAAACAGGATTCAGCTCACACAGGAATACTTCTTCATATGACGATAAAGATGACCAGATATTGCCACTGATTCATCTAAGTCATCGGACCCACAAAGGATCAATAGGTACTAACCCCCGCAATGACCCACAAAGGATCTGACCCACAAAGGATCGATGGGTAACTAACCCCCGCGATGACCCACAAAGGATCTGACCCACAAAGGATCGATAGGTAACTAACCCCCGCAATGACCCACAAAGGATCTGACCCACGAAGGATCGATAGGTAACTAACCCTCGCAAAGACCCACACAGGATCTGACCCACACAGGATCTGTAGGTGCTAGCCCACACAGGACCGCTGAGCGCTGACCCACACAGGATCGGACCCACACAGGATCGGTAGCACTGACCCACAAAGGATCGCTGAGCGCTGTAGTCGTCGTCGTCGAATTCATTGAGGATCTCTGCACAGTCGTCGTCGTCACAGTAGCAGTCGCAGCCAGCTCTAGGGTTCCCGTACACAGCAAGCTCGTTCGGGAGGGTCCGCCTCACGAGCCGAGAGGCTGATACATCAACTGACACATAGTCCAGAGTTGATGTATCCAAAAGTTCCGTATCGTCAACAGGAACTCAACGTCGCAGACGGTGCGTCAATCGGACGCCCGGTCTGAGAGTTATTGGCTTTTTCGTTCCAGGGGCCCGGTTGGTTTTTTAGGCAAAACCAACCCGACCGTACTCCACCTGCGTCCAAACCTCGGGCGGAGTAAGCCAAAAGATCTGTCTCACTTAGAGAAATTCAACAAAGTCGACGACACGTCAATTGGACGTCCAAAGCTCAAGATATGAGCGTTTCCGCTCTGAGGGCCCGGTTGGTTTCGTGTACGAACCAACCCGGCCGAACCCAAAGTATTCCGAAACCTTGAGTGTGATATACCAAAATGACCATCTCGATCCAAAGATCTCATCATCGCTGACGGCGCGTCATTCAGAGGCCCGTAGCTCAAGTTGTGAGAAAAAGACCGAAAAGGTCCGGGAACGGGGGGTCTGGGCCCGGCCGACCCGGCCCGACCCCCCCTGGGTCAGCCCGAACCGGGTCGACCCGACCCGGACGGCGCGGCCCGGCTGCCGGGGGCGGCTCGGCCAGTTATGGGCGAGCGGCGCGGGGGTGCGCTGCCCCCGCGTGAAGAAGTGTCGCGGCCCCCACGTGGGGCCGCTCGGTGTCACCGGACGCGGCGCAATCCGCGTCCCTTCCTCCGCGTTCCCGCGAGGCCGCGGGACCGGCCAGTACCTCCGCAGCTTCAGCCGCGGCGGGTCTTCCCGGCAGCGCGCCGGGCGCCGCCATGTCCTGGCGGCCGGCCGCCAGGCGCCGTCGTGTCCTGGCGGCCGGCCGCCGGCGCCGCCGCGCCGGCGTGGCGCGCCGGCGGAGACTTCCGCGGACCACCGGACGCGCTCCGGTGGTCCGATTCGCCTGAGGTCTTCTCCAGTGATCGTCTCGGGACCCAAGCTTCGCTGCAAAGCCTTTAAAACGCCCGAGCAGCTTGTTTTGTCATCGTCCGTCGTCCGCACACCAAGAATGAAGGGCGGTGGGTTCGGACTTGTTCGTTCGTCCGCACCCACCGCGTTAGCGGTTTAAAAAGTCTCACAACAACCATTTAATCACAAGTCGCGGATATAAACCACAAAGATTTAAAAGAAACAAACCCCTACCTCGTAGCTGTCGTCGGACGAGAGTTCCTCACGGAATTGACCGTCGCGGAAGGGCGTTGCGTCGTCGCGGAATACGGCGTCGCGTCGACGATCTCCGAGGGTTTAAGAAAAACACACGGATTTAATTTCACGAATTAAATCCATGTTAAGGATTAAATCCACAAAGGAATTTAAAAGATTTGAAAACTCCTACCTCAAGCAGTTGATCGAAGTTTTGTCGCGGGGAAAGAACGTCGTGGAAGAAGCGTCGGCGTCGCGATACTTGGCGTCGCGTCGTCGATCTCTGAGGGCTCGGCGTTCTTCGCGTTTCTCACATTCTTCGCATTCTTCGCGTTCTTCGCATTCTTCGCGAAGGAGGATGAAGGTCCTTAGAGATTCTCCAAAGGATTAACACAACATCCAGATAATAAAATATGTCCTCATCTTATTTTATTATCAACTAAGAATTTGAAAAACAAAGATAAGAAACGAACAAATTAATTCATAGAATTAATTTCAACGAATTAACCGCCCAATTAATAGGAGCGTTTAAGAGTTTTAGAAAACGCCCCAGTTGACCTTCATTAATGAGGAGTTTTCGCGGGTGCGTTACTTAGCGGAAAAGAAACGGTGGGGCTCGTGCCGGCCCCACCTCACAAATATCCTACCAAGAGGGTAGGATATTTTGGGTTCCACCCTATCCGCTTCAACTCAGCTTAAGCAGCTTAAAGTGGCTTCAAGCGGCTTTAAGTGAAATAAAATAATGTTTGTCGTACCACATTATTTTATTTCTTAACTTAAAGCTCAAAAATTAAAAACCACTCCCGAGCAAACGCAACTCCAGAAGAGGCGTTTCTAAGCAAATATCGGCGCTGCGATTCTATCGGTGCCCTCGGAATTTGATTCCGAGCACTGGTTCAAAAGTTAGAAAAACCCGCTCGTTCGTTCACTGAACGTACCCGAGCCAAACTTCGGAAAATGATTCCGGACACACCGGGCCTCGGAATCAGGTGCTGTCAGAAACTGCGTTCTTGTAAAATTCCAAACAAAATTAAGAAAAAAAATTCCTTGAAATTTAAGGGTCTTTACATCACTCCCACCACAGGGATTTACGTCCCCGTAAAGATACATCATAAACTTGGGAAACAAAAGCGGGTACTGAGCACGCATCTGAGCCTCCCGCTCCCAAGTGCTCTCCTGGAGGTTCACGTGCTGCCATCTGATGTGCACAAGAGAAATAGACCATCCACATAGGACCCGCTCCCGTCGATCCTCGATCTCCACTAGGACCTCCGTAAAAGTCTCCCCATCATCAATGCCCAACTCCCCATGGTCAATGATGTGTGTCGGGTCGTGCACGTATCTCCTCAGCCGGGATACGTGGATGACGTCGTGCACCCGGTGCAACTGAGGTGGTAGAGCCAGGCGATAATCCACCTCGCCAATCCTGATGAGGACCTGGAATGGTCCGATGAAGCGTGGAGACAACTTGCCGCCTCGGCCAAATCTCCGTAATCCACGTCGAGGTGAGACACGCAAAAATACGTGGTCTCCATCCTCGAACTCTAGTGGCCTCCGCCTCCTGTCATCATAAGACTTTTGCCGGATCTGAGCTGTCCTCATTCGCTCCTGGATGACCTGGACCTTCTCTGTCGTGGCCCGGACCATCTCTGGTCCCACAAGTTCTGACTCCCCAGGGTCTGTCCAGCACAAAGGAGATCTGCAAGGTCTGTCGTACAACGCCTCGTACGGTGCCATCCCGATGGTGGAGTGGTAACTGTTGTTGTACGCAAACTCCACCAGGGGTAGGTGGTCCTCCCAGCTGCGACCAAAGTCGAGGACACATGCGCGGAGCATGTCCTCGAGAGTCTGAATGGTCCTCTCAGTCTGACCATCCATCTGAGGGTGAAAGGCGGTGCTCAGACGTAGCTGCGTCCCGAACGCCTCCTGCAACCTCTTCCAAAGCTGGGAAGTAAAGAGAGCATCTCGATCGGAGATGATAGATGATGGCACACCGGGAAGCCATACAATATCCTGAACGTAGAGACGTCCCAAGCTCTCCACTGAGCCCTGCTCTCTGATGGGTAAGAAGTGAGCTGACTTGGTGAGTCGGTCGACAATCACCCAAATGGAGTCGTGACCTCTGGAAGTGCGTGGAAGTCCAGTCACGAAGTCCATAGATATCTCATCCCACTTCCACTCCCGGACCTCCAAGGGTTGTACCAAGCCTGCTGGTACCTGATGCTCTGCCTTCACCTGCTGGCAGGTGAGGCATCGAGAAACGAACTCTTCCACAGCCTTCTTCATGTCTGGCCACCAGTGCTGTCGTCTGAGATCCTGGTACATCTTCGCCACTCCAGGATGTACCGCCAAAGGGGAAGTGTGAAACTCTCTCAGCCCCTCCTCTCATAAAGCGACTGGTACTAAGGTACGTCCTCTGAAAAGGATGTCATGCTCTGCTCCAAAGGAGAACCCATCGGGTGCCTGTCCTGAGGATATCTGCGCACGCCGCGTCTCATATTCAGCGTCCCCACGCTGTGCCTCTCTGACCCGCTGTAGTAGTGGAGGAGTGACTATGAGTGACTGAAGGGAGGCAACTTCATCTCTATCCACGAAGGATATCTGCAAAGCGGCTAGCTGCTCCGTCGCCTCCTCAAGCAACTGAATGCCCGTCCTTCTGCTGAGAGCATCGGCTACTACGTTCCCCTTCCCAGGAGTATAGACTATCTCAAAGTCATAGTCCTGGAGGAACTCGAGCCATCGCCGCTGTCTCAGGTTCAGGTCCTTCTGAGATAAGATGTACCTGAGACTCTGATGGTCAGAATTTTTCACGACCCGTCCTCGGGGCCCGTACCGTGACTACCCCAAGCCCGCCTTCCATAGGCCAGGGGCAGGCGACTAGCACCAAGACGTAAATCCTGGTAAAAGGGAAGGCATTACCTTTGTAAAGTAAACCACAAACACCACAGAGCAAGCAGGAAGAAGTAAACACTAAGAAAAAACTGGTACAACAGTAAGTGCGGAAAGTAAGTGGGCCAGAATACAAACTCAAACTGAAAGTAAAGTACAACTTGAAAGGGAAAACAGCAACTGAAAAGTAAAGCCGCAACATCGATCCATCCACTGGAAATACCACCTGAAGGGTGGGTACAGATAGCCTCCACAGCTCCTCGGGTCCCGCCTTCCGCTCCGAGCACGTCCCGCCCAGTGGTCCACCTCCAGGTACCGTCCTGCTCTGCGAGCCTCCACCACAATCAACGTTGTCCGTCGTCTGCAACCAACACAACGTAGTGCGGGCGTAGCCCGTGCAGGGGTGAGTATAAGCTACTCTGTAGGAACCCTGAGACCCCCGAAGGTCTCCCAGAATCCACAAAGGATAATCCACAAAGGAAAGATACAATCACGAAGTAACATCCGACACTGCTTAAGTATATGCCCATACATATACCTAAGTCATCAAATCTCATTCGGCTCCAACATCCGAGCCCAAGCACAACCCAGTCCACAGAGGAAAGCAAAACGTAAATCCACACAGGATAGCACAACACAATCCACATAGGAAAGAAAAACGTAAATCCACACAGGATAGCACAACACAATCCACATAGGAAAGCAAAACATGATTCAGCTCACACAGGAATACTTCTTCATATGACGATAAAGATGACCAGATATTGCCACTGATTCATCTAAGTCGTCGGACCCACAAAGGATCGATAGGTACTAACCCCCGCAATGACCCACAAAGGATCTGACCCACAAAGGATCGATGGGTAACTAACCCCCGCGATGACCCACAAAGGATCTGACCCACAAAGGATCGATAGGTAACTAACCCCCGCAATGACCCACAAAGGATCTGACCCACGAAGGATCGATAGGTAACTAACCCTCGCAAAGACCCACACAGGATCTGACCCACACAGGATCTGTAGGCGCTAGCCCACACAGGACCGTTGAGCGCTGACCCACACAGGATCGGTAGCACTGACCCACAAAGGATCGCTGAGCGCTGTAGTCATCGTCGTCGAATCCACTGAGGATCTCTCCACAGTCTTCGTCGTCACAGTAGCAGTCGCAGCCAGCTCTAGGGTTCCCGCACACAGCAAGCTCGTTCGGGAGGGTCCGCCTCACGTGCCGAGAGGCTGATACATCAACTGACACATAGTCCAGAGTTGATGTATCCAAAAGTTCTGTATCGTCAACAGGAACTCAACGTCGCAGACGGCGCGTCAATCGGACGCCCGGTCTGAGAGTTATTGGCTTTTTCGTTCAAGGGGCCCGGTTGGTTTTTAAGGCAAAACCAACCCGACCGTACTCCACCTGCGTCCAAACCTCGGGCGGAGTAAGACAAAAGATCTTTCTCACTTAGAGGAATTCAACAAAGTCGACGACACGTCAATTGGACGTCCAAAGCTCAAGATATGAGTGTTTCCGCTCCGAGGGCCCGGTTGGTTTCGTGTACGAACCAACCCGGCCGAACCCAAAGTATTCCGAAACCTTGAGTGTGATATACCAAAACGACCGTCTCGATCCAAAGATCTCATCGTCGCTGACGGCGCGTCATTCGGAGTCCCGTAGCTCAAGTTATGAGCAAAAGACCGAAAAGGTCCGGGAACGGGGGGTCTGGGCCCGGCCGACCCGGCCCGACCCCCCCTGGGTCGGCCCGAACCGGGCGACCCGACCCGGACGGCGCGGCCCGGCTGCCGGGGGCGGCTCGGCCAGTTATGGGCGAGCGGCGCGGGGGTGCGCTGCCCCCGCGTGAAGAAGTGTCGCGGCCCCCACGTGGGGCCGCTCGGTGTCACCGGACGCGGCGCAATCCGCGTCCCTTCCTCCGCGTTCCCGCGCGGCCGCGGGACCGGCCAGCACCTCCGCAGCTTCAGCCGTGGCGGGTCTTCCCGGCGGCGCGCCGGGCGCCGCCATGTCCTGGCGGCCGGCCGCCAGGCGCCGCCGTGTCCTAGCGGTCGGACGCCGGCGCCGCCGCGCCGGCGTGGCGCGCCGGCGGAGACTTCCGCGGACCACCGGACACACTCCGGTGGTCCGATTCGCCTGAGGTCTTCGCCAGTGATTGTCTCGGGACCCAACCTTCGCTGAAAAGCCTTTAAAACGCCCGAGCGGCTTGTTTTGTCATCGTCCGCCGTCCGCACACCAAGAATGAAGGGCGGTGGGTTCGGACTTGTCCGTTGGTCCGCACCCACCGTGTTAGCGGTTTAAAAAGTCTCACAACAACCATTTAATTACACGTTGCGGATATAAACCACAAAGATTTAAAAGAAACAAACCCCTACCTCGTAGGTGTCGTCGGACGAGAGTTCCTCACGGAATTGACCGTCGCGGAAGGGCGTTGCGTCGTCGCGGAATACGGCGTCGCGTCGACGATCTCCGAGGGTTTAAGAAAAACACACGGATTTAATTTCACGAATTAAATCCATGTTAAGGATTAAATCCACAAAGGAATTTAAAAGATTTGAAAACTCCTACCTCAAGGAGTTGATCGAAGTTTTGTCGCGGGGAAAGAACGTCGCGGAAGAAGCGTCGGCGTCGCGGTACTTGGCGTCGCGTCGTCGATCTCCGAGGGCTCGGCGTTCTTCGTGTTTCTCACGTTCTTCGCGTTCTTCGCGTTCTTCGCATTCTTCGCGAAGGAGGATGAAGGTCCTTAGAGATTCTCCAAAGGATTAACACAACATCCAGATAATAAAATATGTCCTCATCTTATTTTATTATCAACTAAGAATTTGAAAAACAAAGATAAGAAACGAACAAATTAATTCATAGAATCAATTTCAATGAATTAACCGCCCAATTAATAGGAGCGTTTAAGAGTTTTAGAAAACGCCCCAGTTGACCTTCATTAATGAGGAGTTTTTGCGGGTGCGTTACTTAGCGGAAAAGAAACGGTGGGGCTTGTGCGGGCCCCACCTCACAAATATCCTATCAAGAGGGTAGGATGTTTTGGGTTCCACCCTATCCGCTTCAACTCAGCTTAAGCAGCTTAAAGTGGCTTCAAGCGGCTTTAAGTGAAATAAAATAAAGTTTGTCGTACCACATTATTTTATTTCTTAACTTAAAGCCCAAAAATTAAAAACCACTCCCGGGCAAACGCAACTCCGAAAGAGGCGTTTCTAAGAAAATACCGGTGTTGCGATTCCATCGGTACCCTCGGAATTTGATTCTGAGCACCGGTTCAAGAGTTAGAAAAACCCGCTCGTTCGTTCACTGAACGTACCCGAGCCAAACTTCGGAAAATGATTCCAAGCACACCGGGCCTCGGAATCAAGTGCCGTCAGAAACTTCGTTCTTGTAAAATTCCAAAGAAAATTAAGAAAAAATTTCCTTGAAATTTACGGGTCTTTACAGAGGTGGTGTCATTAGGCTTCTCTCTAGACCATGCTCAAGCCGAGCTTCAACATGTTAAGCTTGAAAGAAATCGCCTACAAAAGAAGTTCAAGTAGATATAATTCACCACTCGGGTAATGTTGTCTGAGCCACCACAAGATTCTATCACCATTTCACACCTTAATCTTAGGACCTATTCAGGTGTTATAAGGGGTTACGTAACAAGGCCTTAGTTACTTTGTGCAATCCCTTTGTATAAAAAAATTTGTCATTTCATCATTTCCATTTTAAGAATAGCTTTGCTTAATAAAATATATGTTTAATTGAGAAAAATTTGATAAATTGATTTTAAAAATAAAAAATTATACTTTTCAGATATTTCTCATACTTAGAGAATTATTATGGTAAAATAAACATCATTTTTTAATTCCAAATGTCAAAATTAATCTAGGATGAATTTTTAGTATTTTTCTCAAAAGTTTCAATTTTTGATGAATAATATTTTTTTATGAATAGTATTGAATGAATAGTGTTTTCTTGATGAATAGTTTTTTATGAATAGTGAATTTTAGATGAATAGTAAAAAATATATTTTTTCTACAAATTATTAAATAATTAATTTTGTGAAATGATTTTTGAAAACAGCCATACACGGTTGCGATCAGTAAGATATTTAGAGTAATAAGGCCAACTTAATTTTTTGGTGAATAGTAACTTGACCCTTTGGAATAGTAATGTTACCCTTATGAATAGTAATTTGAACAATAGAATAGTAACCTCATCTAAGGAAGTGTAAATATATTATAGTCATCTTAAATGGTAATGTGATATAATTATATCATAATATAAGTAAATAAATGTTTTAGAAATTATTAGTTAAGTATTAATATTTTATTTATTTTATTTTATTTAAAATTAAATTCATTTTTATAAAATGGAGTTCATTTTTTAATTCTACATGTCAAAAAATGGTTAGGGTGAATTTTTGGGATTTTTCTGAAATAGTTGAATTTTTGATGAATAGTAAAACTACTGTTTTAAGTTTTCGGTATGTTTAATGACATCATAACTATGTCATAATGATGTAATGGGTAAGATAAGATTCTAGTAGACTCTTTTGGATTAAAATATGATATTAGGTGTCCCAAGTGGCCAATACCATGGGAAAATACCATGGGAAAACCCGTGATTTTGCAAATACCAGTAATGAGGTGTCCTTTGAAATTAATTAAAAACTTCATCTATTTTACTATAAATACCCACCCATTAATTAATTTCCTTTCATTCCAAAATTATTATCTAAAAATTTCTGATATTATTTCCTCCCAAAGAATCCTCCCAAGGTTCCCTTAATCCCCCAAGCTCTCGATCATTGAGTTTTAGAAGTTACTCTTAAAGGTAAGGGAATTCCCAACTTCTCTTTTCCTTTCAAGTTCTCTTTTATGTGGTATGTATTTAAAATTTCCATAACATGTTATTATTTCTATTTAATTCTGTCTCTATACTATATTATGAGTCTTTTATTAATGGTTTACCCCTTTCCCCTCTCTTTTTAATGTTTTATAAAACTATGTTTCATACCCATTATGCTGAAGAATTTTCATCTCAAAATCTCTCTATTTTTTCTCAAGAAATTATTTTATTTTATTTATTTGAATACTAAAACCTATTTAATATATAGAGGTATTCATGAAGACATAAAAATTATTTATTTGATTATGGAATTGACATACATAAAACCCTCATTTCCTTTCTGTGGGTTATAAATGACATAGTTGCAACGGCCCGATCTTTTATGAATAAAATTCCTTTTCTTTTAATGTCTTATTGAAAAAACATGTGCTTTTATTATTATTATTATTATTATTATTATTATTATTATTATTATTGGGTTTAAATAACCATTAAGTATCATTACCATTTATAATATATTCGTTGAAAAGTGATCACATGACTAATATAAATTTAAGGTTTTTAAAAAGAATCCTTTCGACATAGACAAATGAGAGGTTGGCCTCATCCAGTAGAATCGAGATATACGAAGCTCATTTTTAGAAGCTCATAAAATAGGTAGCATCATTGGTCTTTTCTCTTGACCAAGTCCAATCTGAGTTTCAACATGTTAAGCTTGAACGTAATCGTCTGCAGGAGAATTTCAAGTTAATAGAGATTACTACCCAGGTGATGTTATCTGAGCTGCCCAAAGAGTTTTTCATCATTGAACACCTTGCCCTTAGGTCTTATGCAGGTGTTATAAGGGGTTATCTAATAAGGAATTATTTACTCATTGTGTAATCCTTTTTTATTAATAAAAATATTATTCTATCATTTCCTTTATAAGAATAGTCTTTCTTACAAAAAATGGTGAAATTGATAAATTGATTTTTTGGGTAAAAATGTACTTTTGAGAAATATATACATTATCATATAAAACTAAGGTTTTTATTAATAATATTATAAAAAATTCTTATAAATTATGATTATATTTGTTCCTTATCTGTAAATGATTTGGTAATCAGTTTGATAAGAGTTACATTTTTTATACGATAAAACAAAAAGTGTATTATTAAAGAATTTATTTTAAGGAATTAATTAATTTTAGAAATAATTAATATTTTAATAAAAAATTATTATCAAATTAATTTTATGAATAATAAATTAATATATAATTATTATGAAGTCAAATGTAATTTTTATTATGGTTTGAGAACTGTTTTTGTCAAAACCCGTGAATTTTCAATAAATGAAAGTTCCATTTTAAAAGTGAAAAATCACATATTTAGGAAATTATTTAGTAAAAATGAATATTATTTTTGGAATTCGGTTGTCAAAATTATCCAATGGTGAATTTTTCATAATTTTTTGAGACAGTCGAATTTTTAGGTAAAAATTAAATACCGTATAAATAAAATATGTGTTTTATGACATCATAATGATCCAAAAATGTTGTAATAAATACTATAATGGTTATTATCATCCCAATAAATGTTTTTCCATTAAAATAATGTTATTTTAGATTTATTTGACTTATTTTATAATGCCTTAGTGAATCCTCCAAAGTGTATAATATATTTTTTGATTTTAAATTCATTTCCTTGAGGGTGTGACTCACCTCCACATAAGAAAGGATAATATTTTAATATATTATGCCATTGGAATTATAAAATAATATTTTCCACTCAAATTTGGCAAAAATGATGGGAAAAAACCATGGGAAGGTTTGTAGTTTTGAATATTTAATTATATAGATTCCAAAACCTAAGTTTGTGAAATATTAAAAAAATCCCTCTCATTTCCTATATAAACCGACCCAAGAACTCACTTATCTTCACTAAAAATACTTGGATCATGTCCATAATCTTCCCTCATCTCTCTATAATCCTCCCAAGATTCCCCAATCTCTAATGAAGCCTCTCTTCAAGCTCTTGAAGTCACACACTCAAGTAAGGGATTCCTTTCTTTCTCATTTTTATCCAAGTTTTTTTATATTGTAATACCATTTTACTTTCAATTAAAAATGTTGGGGTATGATTTCTCACCTCCTAAATACTTCTCTTATTATGTTTGAATGATGATATACCACTTTCTCTCTCATTAATTCTTTCCGTGTACACTCGTTACCATGCTGAAATTCTATAAGAGATTTCTCTCTTCTTATTTCCATTCAAGTATTTCTCTCATATTATGCATCTAAATTCCATTTCATATGTTGTGATATTATGTTCCATGATCCTCTTACTACCTATTTCGTGCATAAATGATGAAATACCCCTTTCTCTATCATCAAACCAACTTATGAATTTCCATATGACGACGTTATGCTGCCGAAATTGCACCGTGTTTTCCAAGACAAAATCATCATGTATTGAATACCATACCCATTTCCCTATCAAGGTTATTCACCTTTATGCACATATACATATTTAATGGTACTTACATGTATTTATTTCAAATTTCTTAACTGTGGAATAACTTATGATGTTGAATGATTCCATGTTATATGATCTATGTGGCACACTTATGCATGAAATGAAATGTTTATAAAGGGTGTGCCTTGATAGCACTCCAATGCATTGGGTAATGTTTAGTATCATGATACTCCATGTGAAAATAGGTTTTACTCTTTATAATCCATGTTAAATGAGGTTTTAATCATTTTAATTCATGTGCAATGAGGGTTTACTCATGTTAATTCATGTGCAATGAGTTTTGGCTCATGCTAATATCATGTTGTATGTTGTTGTCATATTTCCATGTCATGATAATCATGTTATATCATGCCTTTATGTTCATGTTTCTCTTATGCTCCATTGATATTCCTATTTCCAAACGTGTATTTTATTCTTCATGTTATGCTTTTTTACTCCCTTATTGGGTTTTATAGCTCACCCTTTTCTTATGTATGTCCTCAGGTTATCCCATGCAATGCTAAGAACGAAGGAATGTTGTGGTCATGTAAAAGGATTTTTCAATAAAGATGTTGTATTTTATGTCTTAAGTTTTCATGTAATGTTCCTAATCCCCAAAGACATTATACCTCTCGATCTTCTAGGTTTTATTAAGTGCAAGTTTATGTAATAAATTAAGTTTTAGTGTTTAATAAAGAGCAGGGTTGTTATAATAATGATCATGTTTTTAAGCACTTTTTAAAACGTCGTGATTTTGTTATGAAACTCATTTCTTTTATTCTATTTGGGTTATTTATGAAATGTTTGATTATGTTATATATGGATCACATAAAAATAAATACATATTAAGGGTGTTCCCTGATAACACTCTAATGCATTGGGTAAAGAAATTAATCTCTAGAGATGACAAGTTTTACAATACCTTGATGAATTGTGACGAACCAACCCGGGTGACCCTGAACCGGTCACCCGAGCCGACTCGTGGCATGGCCCGAGGGGCGTTCCCGATCCCCACGGGCTGGAAACTAGTGTCGGGCATCAAAACTAAATGGGTGGGAATGATTTTTCCCATAAAAGGAATACAAATAAAATAATAAAGACTAAACAAAGAGAAAGAAAACTAGCGCAAGAAAACAAGACTACACATACCTCCACGTGACCTCTTGGTCACCTCCAACAACTAGCAATCTGCCACGCATGGGCAGAAAAAACAAGAACCTGAACTAAACAGTTGAACCTGCATCTGAAAAGGTAAGATAGGCGTGAGCATTAAAATGCTCAGTAGGACTGCCAAAAATGAACCACAGAATCCAAGCATTTTCTAGTTCAAAAACAGCCCAATAATACTAGTTTGAACTACAGTTAGAAAAATAAGGTTTTCATATTACACTGCATTTTGAAAACTAACAATCACAAATCCATTGCCCTTATAATTCAAAAACAAGGAAAAGAAAACAAAAGAGGGGTTCATACAAAACTTTCCAAAACAGCTACTTTGAAGTTCATTTTTAAAACCAACCATATACACAAAACTTTTCCACGAAACACCAAAACCAAGTTCAAGGGAATAATTCCACACACAGTAAGGGAAATGGTACTAATAGTGCTCTTATCAAAGGATCACGGAAAACCTAGTAACTCGGAGGAATATCAGAACGTACTACACATGTGACTCATCCTGAAGGCATGCCTACTCTCGATGACGTCATAACGCCCTAACGCCCGGTGTTTCCCTATATGACCTAACCGAGGGGCCCAATCCCTTAGCAGAGTGTCATCCATACTAAGGGCCACTATCCAGTGTCTAATCTAAACTAGTGCAGCAATCATTCTCAGTAAAACCCCTTTCTATGCTAAGTTTTCGGGCTATGTTCACAAAGAGGTGTGCCACACATTAAAATAACAAGCCATACATATATAATCCATCACGCAACACAAACCGGCACCTCCCCGACCACCTCAAGGTTAGTCCAATGCCTTAACATAAATATTCTCAAAAGGAGGCCCATGTAGAGGATCCTCCTATCACATGATCAACAGACAAGGCAAAGGGCCTAACCAAAGAGGGGTTTTCCAAACACATAGTTTCAAAGATGCCAAACGGGCCTCACAAAATTCACACATGTAAAAACTTTTGTAAACAGTAAATCTAAAATGCCAAACGGGCCTTTAGCTTTACCTCATCAACCATTTACCAAAACATTTAGGAATGTTTCCAAAATAGTAATAAACATCATTTCTTTCCAACATGGTCAGACGGACCAAAACAGGCCAATATCCTTTCAAGAAAACATGCATTTACCAAAACACGCATTTACCAAAACATGCCAAAACAATAAACATTTACGAACCATTTTGAAAACAACGTTAAACACCAAAACATGTTTTGAACCAAATGGTTAAACCTTAAATAACCCATTAAAACCATGTTTTCCAAAACACTTAAAGCAAAACAAATAGTTCACTAGTCATTCATAAACAATTCAAACAGTTCGTTAAAAAAACTATATTAACAAATCAGAATAATTACACAAACTAGAAGATGATGTAACAAACTACTTTTTAACAATCCCAAAAGAAAACTTGAAAACACTATAGTAGGCTGGCCAATCATTTTTCAAAGATACTAATCTAGTGAAAGAATTTATTAAAAACATGCAAGCATTAAATGGAATTATTTTAAAAAAGGAAAATGAGGATTCGCCTACCTCAAGGAAGAACCGGGTCATGTCGAACACTTTGGAACTTGACAAAAGGGCGACGACCACCTGAAATTGGCCCGCACTCACACGCACATACCTATATATATATATATACATATATCCATAATCCAATGCATGTATTCCCTACACTATGAAGGAATACGTACTTGAAGGACATATGTATATTATATATATACATACCTTAGGTGTATGCGTGCGCGTCCTTGGTCGTTGACCATACATTCACTATAAGAACAAAATATACCCAAAAATAAGGCGGCAAGGACCAACACGTGACCAAAAGTACCAAGGACTCACATAAACCAAATGCACACGTCATAACACACAATGAAATGCTACCCAAAAAGATTTATATCCAAAACACACCCCGATCCATTTTAGAAACCAATAAATCTTTCTCAAACAACTTACAAATCACAACATAAAATTCACTATTGCTTCACAAAAGAGCCCGAATTAAAACCCAACCATTTTAACACAGTAGTTATGAGGGAAAACTACACACAAATCATCAAACTTTACCATTAAAGACCAATTAACATTTAACCACACAAAATTTTCATAAATAGCATAAGCATAAACAAGAAAATACTTCAAAAGATATTTTTGGAAAAGTTTTCTATCGCAAAAACACATCCATAAGTTAACCAAGGCCACAATAGTGGTGTGAATCATTCCAAAACAATAATTAGATCTGCCAAAAATTATATGGATTGAATTGGAATGGGAATGGATGGATAAATCTACCTCGGAGGTGTGCGAACACAACCATGGATCAAAAGGAGGGAGAAAAGAATTTCACGGACCCGTCGCACACCCTAAATACTGAGAAAAACGTGAAAAAACAAACCGTGGTATTAGTGTGCTGATTGATTTGAGAAAAACACCAAAAAAAGAGGAATATACCGGAGGAGAAAAACACCGGCAAGGGAGGTCACGCAAGAAGGGGTTGCTGGATGGGGCTAGGGCATCGGACAGCAGTGGTGCGAGGAGAGGGCGGCGGGGACCTGTTGGTGTATGAGGCCGGTTGTGCGGAGGGCGCAGCCGGGTTAAGAAGTTGGTGAGGCTGGAGGTGCGGCAGGGTGTGGGAATAGGTCGAGACGGACCGGGAGGGGGAAGTCGTGCCGGACAGGGGGGTTGCGCCGGACCAGGAGGGCTACGCCGGACCAGGAGTGTTGCGTCGCGCCGAACAGGAGGGAGAGCCGGACCAGGAGGGTTGCACCACACCGGACAGGAGGGAGAGCCAGACCATGAGGGTTGCGTCGGTCGTGCAAGAAGGAGTCGTCATTGGTTGGGCTGCCGGGATGAGGGTCGAGCGAGGAGGGAACCTAGCGGGTGGGAGGGCAGCTGTGGGCAGCATGCATGTTGGGGTAGATTAGGTTTTAATTTTTTTTTTCATTTACTTATATCCCTAATAATAATATTACAAAAATGATATTAATAATAAAAAATAATAATATCATTAGTAGAAAAACATGTAATTATGGTTATCATCATTGAACATTATATAAGATTCTATTTTATTTAGTTTAACATTATTTTATTTTATTTTTATTTTTTTCATTTTTATTTCATTTACCCTTTAATTTATTTACTTCTTTATTTATTCCGAACACCAGGTAGATGCGCAGTTCACCTGCAGTCAAACACGCAGTTGAGCAAACTACGCCTGACCCATGCCACTCGGTAGTGCTCGCTTCCTGGGTCAAGCTGTGCGCGTGTCGCGTGGTGTTTGAAAACCATATACAATTCTCATTCCATGACCCGACCCATTATGGAATCCGTGCGGGCACCGTACAGTTACGCTTAACGGTGCGGAATGACCACGCAACGGTGAAAAAGTGTTCGAAACACAAAAATAATAATTAAAATAATTTAAAATAGTTAACTAACAGGGTTGGGTGTGACAATTCTCCTCACCACAGACACTTTCTGCCCCCAGAAAGTCACCAAGCCAACAGTCGACCCAACTTGAGTCAATGCCCAGACAAAATCATAGAAAACCAAGACACACGTCGCACTCGACCAACTCATGAAAAAATCACTGCCTGAAGTTAAGGGGAGAACATGGGAGGGTTCTCCCCACCACAAGAATTCACTAATACAGAAACCCTTGAACCCGAACAAACCACCCCCCAGGGGGAAACACGGGAACTCCCAAACCAAACTCATATCGCCTTCTCAATGCTAACAAATCAACTCCACCACTAGTATTTAAAATCATTACGGGGCAAACGAACACATCGGGGCACCAGGACGGAGTAATCCCCTACAAAACTGAAACACACTAAAGGAAAACACATTGAGAGGTGCCCAAACTAAGAAGGGGCCTAGAAAAACCACCCATTAACTCATGAAACCAAACATTCCCCTAACGAATGCAATTGAGACCAACTCAGAATCAGAATGGGCCCGCTATTCACAGGACCAACACCCTTGAAGGAATAAAAATAATTTAAATGCCACATTTAGAGCGGATGAGGCTGCTTGGATTGTGGTACAACAAGCTCATCACACCACAATAACGAGGATGAGTTTACGAAGGCGACAATAATCAAATAAGAAAACCTTGGATATTTCCATCTGAAGTTGAAAACATGATCTGAGCCGATGTTCCACACACCCTCGACAACTCCTGACTGTGCGCGAGCTTCACCCCAAGACTTGTGGTTGGGGCTCTGATGGATGAAGCATCTCCTGCCTCATAGTCAAGCATTTGCATACTCGGATTCCTAACTCCTTACCCTCGAAAGATACTTCTTTCAGAACTCTCACTAGTGGCCTGAACAGTCGCACAGTAGCAAGACTTTAGAGGGATGAGACAAGGGGACTTAGAATGCCTGAACCGGCCACGCTAGTGGCATGCGTGAGAACGGTCCAACAAACTGGGAGTCGGTATAGACGAAGATAGCTTCTTGGAGACAGGTTCCTCCATCATGAACTCCTTTCCAGATGGGGAACCTTCACAAGTGTTGACCCCCCCCCCCCCAACTACACCCCAGACTCTAACGATGATGAGACGTCCCACCTTTACTAGCCCGGAACTGAACCCTCAAATAACTCTGGGATGGTAAGAACCTTAACTACCCTGGGAGTTCCCAAAAACCTGAAGACACAATATCTTTCTGAACTATACAACTTCCTTTAACAGACTTTGATTACCTCGATAAGCAGGCAACACACAAAAAGAACTGGGAACTGGGCACAACTCATTAACAACTTTTGGAGGCTTTCTGGGTAGCAAACTCATAACAGCACAAAAAACAACATCAAAACCAGCATCAATCCAAAACTCAATCAATGCAACAACACAAGACAAATGAAACATGTCCATAATCCAAACATATACAAACACAAGCATAAATCACTTTCCAAAACCATTATTTCTTTAATATTTTGAAACCCACCTATGGAACCTTATGAACAGTCACATGTGTGTTCATTCAATCTCGCTCACATCATCTGCAAACAATGCCCCTAAGCACTCTCCGTACATATCCACGCACGTGTGACCCTCCATAAGGAGTTCCAAGGTTCAAACACTTCTTTTCCTTACCAAATCCAAACCCATACCAAATTTTCCAAACTGATACACTTTCTCTTTAAAACCCCACTTTACTAATTTCAAAAACAATTTGGAAGAAACCCCCTTTTTTCATTTCGAAATCACTTTCATTTTCAACACACACTCACATAGACCAAGTTCAGAACGAAACATAACCAACAATAAACTATCGGAAATAGGAACTAGTGTTTGTGCCTAACCTGGAGACATGGTGGTGAGTCATGCCCCAAGTAAGGCATAACACTAAGAGGACCTTAAACCGGGCACTTGGAATCCACATGGGTCACCACCCCATGTGAGGCCGCAGCGTGAACTGATTCGCCTCCATTGTCATCCCTCAATCCAAAACAACCAAATAAAAAAGACTCAAATCCCTGACTACCCCTAGTAAATCAGGTCTCATCGCGAGCGGTGGTGATCAGGCACCAACCCGTAACCTACCTCCGGAGCCCCAACAGTCCTAATCTCCTTCTACCAGACACCCCAAATAAAAAAGGGCCCCTCTGATACCACTTTTTCACGAACCAACCCGGGTCGACCCTGAACCAGTCACCTGAGCCGGCCCGCGGCATGGCCCGAGGGGCATTCCCGATCCCCACGGGCTGGCAACTAGTGTCGGGAATCAAAACTAAATGGGTGGGAACGATTTGGACCATAAAAGGAAGATAAATAAAATAATAAAGACCAAACAAAGAGAAATTAAACTAGCGCAAGAAAACAAGACTACACATACCTCCACGTGACCTCTTGGTCACCTCCAACAACTAGCAGTCTGCCTTGCACGGGCAGACGAAACAAGAACCTGAACTAAACAGCTGAACCTGCATCTGAAAATGTAAGATAGGTGTGAGCATTAAAATGCTCAGTAGGACTGCCAAAAATGAACCACAGAATCCAAGCATTTTCCAGTTCCAAAACAGCCCAATAATACTAGTTTGAACTACAGTTAGAAAAATGAGGTTTTCATATTACACTACATTTTGAAAACTAACAATCACAAATCCATTTCCCTTATAATTCAAAAAAAAGGAAAAGAAAACAAAAGAGGGGTTTATACAAAACTTTCCAAAACAACTACTTTGAAGTTCATTTTTAAAACCAACTATATACACAAAACTTTTCCACGAAACACTGAAACCAAGTTTAAGGGCATAATTCCACACACAGCAAGGGAAATGGTACTAATAGTGCTCGTATCAAAGGATCACGAAAAACCTAGGAATTCGTAGGAAGACCAGAATGTACTATACATGTGACTCATCCTGAAGGCATGCCTACTCTCGATGACATCATAACGCCCTAACGCCTGGTGTTTCCCTACATGGCCTAACCGAGGGGCCTAATCCCTTAGCAGAGTGTCATTCGTACTAAGGGTCACTAGCCAGTGCGTAATCTAAACTAGTGTTGCAATCGTTCTCAATAAACCCCCTTGCTATGCTAAGTTTCCATGCTATGTTCACAAATAGGTGTTCCGCACATTAAAATAACAAGCCATACATATATAATCCATCACGCGACACAAACTGGCACCGCCCCGACCACCTCAAGGTTAGTCCAATGCCTTAACATAAATATT
Source organism: Viscum album (assembly GCA_963277665.1). Taxonomy (NCBI): domain Eukaryota; kingdom Viridiplantae; phylum Streptophyta; class Magnoliopsida; order Santalales; family Viscaceae; genus Viscum; species Viscum album. The sequence continues at coordinate 287,832,456 of OY728127.1, read as the reverse complement.
CTCAAAAGGAGGCCCATGTCGAGGACCCTCCTATCACATGATCAACAGACAAGGCAAAGGGCCTAACCAAAGAGGGGTTTTCCAAACACACAGTTTCAAAGATGCCAAACGGGCCTCACACAATTCACATACGTCAGAACTTTTGTAAACAATCAATCTAAAATGCCAAATGGGCCTTTAGCTTTACCTCATCAACCATTTACCAAAACATTTAGGAATGTTTCCAAAACAGTAATAAACATCATTTCTTACCAACATGGTCAAACAGACCAAAATAGGCCAACATCCTTTCACGAAAACATCCATTCACCAAAACACGCATTTACCAAAACATGCCAAAACAATAAACATTTACGAACCATTTTCAAAACAATGTTAAACACCAAAACATGTTTTGAACCAAATGGTTAAACCTTAAAGAACCCATTAAAACCATGTTTTCCAAAACACTTAAAGCAACACAAATAGTTCACTAGTCATTCATAAACAATTCAAACAGTTCGTTAAAAAACTATATTAACAAATCAGACTAATTACACAAACTAGAAGATAATGTAACAAACTGCTTTTTAACAAGCCCAAAACAAAACTTGAAAACACTATAGCAAGCTGGCCAATCATTTTTCAAAGATACTAATCTAGTGAAAGAATTTATTAAAAACATGCAAGCATTAAATGGACTTATTTTAAAAGGGGAAAATGCAGATTTGCCTACCTCAAGGAAGAACCGGGTCATGTCGAACACTTTGAAACTTGACAAAAGGGCGGCGACCACCCGAAATCGGCCCGCACTCGCACGCACATACCTATATATATATACATATATCTATAATCCAATGCACGTATTCCCCACGCCATGAGGGAATACGTACTTGAAGGACATATGTATATTATATATATACATACCTTAGGTGTATGCGTGTGCGTCCTTGGTCGTTGACCATACATTCACTATAAGAACAAAAGATACCCAAAAATAAGGCGACAAGGACCAACGCATGACCAAAAGTACCAAGGACTCACATAAACCAAATGCACATGTAATAACACACAATGAAATGCTACCCAAAAAGATTTATATCCAAAACACACCCCGATCCATTTTAGAAACCAATAAATCTTTCTCAAAAAACTTGCAAATCACACCATAAAAATAATTATTGCTTCACAAAAGAGCCTAAATTACAACCCAACCATTTTAACAAAATAGTTATAAGGTAAAACAACACACAAATCATCAAACTTCACCATTAAAGACCAATTAACATTTAACCACACACAATTTGCATAAAAAGCATAATCATAAACAAGAAAATACTTCAAAATATATTTTTGGAAAAATTTTCTATTGCAAAAACACATCCATAAGTTAACCAAGGCCACAATAGTGGTGCGAATCATAATTAGATCTTCCAAAAATTATATGGATTGAATTGGAAGGGGGAGCTATGGATAAATATACCTCTGAGGCATGCGAACACAACCGCGCATCAACGGGAGGGAGAAAAGAATTTCGCGGACCCGTCGCACACCCTAAATATCGTGCAAAACGCACAAAAACAAACTGTGGTATTAGGGTGCTGATTGATTTGAGAAAAACACCAAAAAAGAAGAATATACTAGAGGAGAAAAACACCGGCAATGGAGGTCGCGCAAGGAGGGGCCGCTGGACGGGGCTAGGGCATCGGACAACGGTAGTGCGAGGAGAGGGTGGCGGGGACCCATTGGTGCGTGAGGCCGGTTGTGCGGAGGGAGCATCTGGGTTAAGAAGTTGGTGAGGCTGGAGGTGTGGCAGGGCGCGGGAGCAGGTCGAGATGGACCGGGAGGGGGGAAGTCGTGCCGGAAAGGGGGGTTGCGCCGGACCGGGAGGGGAAAGTCGCGCCGGACCAGGAGGGCTACGCCGGACCAGGAGTGCTGCGTCGCGCCGGACAGGAGGGAGAGCCAGACCAGGAGAGCTGCACCGCACCGGATAGGAGGGAGAGCCAGACCAGGAGGGTTGCGTTGGTTGTGCGAGAAGGAGTCGTCGCTGGTTGGGCCACCGGGATGAGGGTCGAGCGAGGAGGGAACTTAGCGGGTGGGAGGGCGGTTGTGCGCAGCGTGCAGGTGGGGGTAGATTAGGTTTTAATTTTTTTTTCATTTACTTATATCCCTCATAATAATATTACAACAATGATATTAATAATAATAATAATAATAATAATGTCATTAGTAGAAAAACATGTAATTATGGTTATCATCATTGAACATTATATACGATTCTATTTTATTTAGTTTAACTTTATTTTTTTCATTTTTATTTCATTTACCCTTTAATTTATTTACTTCTTTATTTATTCCGAACACCAGGTAGATGCGCAGTTCACCTTCGGTCAAACACGCAGTTGAGCAAACTACGCCTGACCCGTGCCACCCGGTAGTGCTCGCTTCCTGGGTCAAGCTGTGCACGTGTCGCGCGGTGTTTGAAAACCATATGCAATTCGCGTGCCATGACCCGACCCATTATGGAATCTGTGCGGGCACCACACAGTTACGCTTAACGGTGTGGAATGACCACGCAACGGTGAAAAAGTGTTTGAAATGCAAAAATAATAATTAAAATAATTTAAAATAGTTAACTAACAGGGTCGGGTGTGACATGAATAACCTTGGTAATTTTTATGACACCTTGGGGATGGACCTTGGTGATATGCTTATGAATGTCTAAATTAAATGTTATAGCCACATTTTCAAGTTATGATTCAAGTTCTTATTGTTATGATATGCCTCTTTCTCATGCCTTTATGAAATTCATCATGTTCGTATTTATATCTCTCAAGTTCACGTGTAAACTGCTTCACTTGTTTTCCCTTACTGGGCCTTCTGCTCACCCTTTCCTCTGATGTATGTCCCCTAGGATATGAGATGCAGTAATTTTACTTAGGATGAACCTATGATGAATCCTTCCAATGGAATTAGAAAAATGTTATATGTTTTCATGTATTATGTACCATATTTCCAAGACACTAAACTTTAAAGATCCTTTGTTTGTAAAATGTAATGCAATGTTATGTAATAAAAAGGCGAGATGCCATACAGACGAAGAACATAATTTAGAATTATCATCTCTTGAGAGATATTTCTTAGAGAGGTGAAGTTACAGTGAGCAGTATTTCCACAGAAAATAACATGGCAGACCCCTTGACTAAAGCCTTGACTCAACAGAAACATGACTATCATGTGAGGTCTAGGGGATTGAAGTTTATAGGAAATTGGCTCCAGTCCAAGTGGAAATTTGTTGGAGTTGGTGTCCTAAGACCAACTTTATGTACTTTGATTACATGTATATTCGATATATTGAATATTAATAAAACTTCTTATTATATATTGTTCATTTTTCTGAATGCCTCTAATGTGATAATGTCCTAGAGTATACGTCGCATTGATAAAGTCATAGAAATTCCCCACTGTGATGATAGCCTTGATGTGCTATGATGATATTCTTAAATAATGTCATGTGGTTAGATAACATACTATAATGGGATACATAGTACATAGACTATCAGGTTTGAGTACTTGTAATAAAATGAGGATTCTTCTCATGAAGTTCGCACTTGGTAATCTCCAAGATGTGAGATTATGAGAACAAACCCTCCAGTAGGAATTCTGCATGTTTTGGTGTCATCATATATTCCTATATGTGAGAATGTGTGATGGTCCATAGACTTTAAGATTGTTATTAATGCATGTTACAACTTAGGTGCTTAGTTATATTTCAAAAACCATGATGATAATAGTTCATGGTGAAGTTAGATACGTTGGGTGCATCACGAGTGACATGTCATTAATGGATAAGTTGAGAAAGGATTTTCTCCTTCTATCTTTATAAAAGTTGATATCTCGGACCTTTGATTGGAATAGAACCATTGAATTAAATTACATGGTCATGATGTGATGACGCGTTTATTTTAGATAGTCAAAGAAAGACATATTGATCATATAGGTTGATGACACGGATGTGAAATCTGCTTGATGAGATATTGTGACAAAGATATTATATTACACATTGAGTGTTCGTATGCGGTTGTTCATGTTACAACATTAAGTTCTTTCTCTTGGGTGTCTTGACTCGTTAATAAATAGTAATCTTGGACTTTAGGCAAACCCACCAAATGAAAAATGAGAAAGAATCTTAGAGGGGAACACACGAAGTATTTCTGTTGATTTCAATTAAATTCTATTTGAATTTAATTATTGGAATAAATATTATTCTCGAGACTAAGAAATAATTTTATTCAATTTTTATTGATCACTAATATTCACAAGGTAATGAAAATTATTTATTTACTAATAAATAATTTATTTGATTACGTGAATATATATAAAATATTTATTCACTAGATTGTGAATAAAATATTTATTTTACTTATTGAATATTTTAATAATATTTATTTTCTAGATTATGAATAAGATAATTATTTATGAATAAAATATTTATTCGGGTGTTCAATAAATGGTAGAGGAGTTCGAACGAACCAAGACTGAGTCCGATGACAAATATTAATTAACATGACGGATGAATATTATTTTTTATTGCACAAGTTGGCATGCGCCACAAAATAATAATAATATTATTATACAGAAAGGGGATTATTAAAGGTTTTAAATACTATTTAATGGCCAACATGAAATTAAATAATATTTTAACCTAAAAACTATCACTATAAATAGATAGTTATGTCTATTTGTATAGAGAATCAAATATTGAGAATAGAGAATTGTTGTGCATGAGAAATTCTCTCTAGACTCCTCCTTTCCCTATTTCTCTCAATAATGAGAATGCCAAAGATATTTCTTTAAGACTAAAGAACGAGCGATCAATAAAAAACAACGCAAGATATTCAATTCACCATGCTAGAATCCAGAGATCGAGTGACATTGCTCAGAGATCATTGGAGCACGTGTGGATCACCGCTAGAGGGATTCTACCCTTGGATCCTCACAAGCGCAACGAATTCAATATAAAAGGGTCTTTCAGATGATCGACATCAACTACGAAGAAAAAAACCTAAGATGAGGTAACTGCTTTCTTTCAATCTAAATAAATTAATTATAAACTTAACGTGCAAGATCCTTACTATTGGGGTTATAAGAAATTGAAATTAAAATAAATTTTAATTATCAAATCGCCCAATGCATGCTTCCATTGTTCCTGGAACCTTCATATGGATACCTTGAATGTTTATTTTTTGGATCCAAAACATGGATTTCCAAAAAAACGACCACACATGATGTCCATTGTGCATTTGTAATGCACTTTAATCAATATTTTATGAATAAACATCAAATTATATGTTTTAGTTTATGTTATGAAAAGAATTTTGTTATGATAGAGCAATCTATAAGTATCAATTAAATCATGGTATGAGGTTGGTGAATGAATCAAGAAGCGTAAATATTTATTCAAATGGAAATAGATTAAGGTATATATAGTAAGATTGAACTATCAAAGCATATGTCAATACAATTTTCTTATTTTTGTCAAATTTTCTACAGTGTCTAAAAAAATAACAATAATGATTATGGATATCACGTTTTCAAATTTATGACGGATATTATATTCCATAAACAAACTAGAATCCCCAAACAGGTAATTTCCGAAGGTAATTACAATTTCATATAAAATCTTTGTTAATTCTTTGTTTTTCTATATTTTCTCAACACTATCAGGACTGCAAATAGTCTAAGTACTCAAAAGAAGAAGCAAATTTGTTTAGAGATTAGTGGATAGAGTACATGGTGGCAAAATATTTGTCGACATCGAGTTGAGGTGATTACCTATTATGCTTGTGATCTAGTATAGGCTATGACCTTAGAAATACATTTGGGATGTAAAACATTAGTATCATAATGATTAGATATTATTTTTTCTAAAATAAAATTCATATAGTATTGGAAACTTGTTAGTTATATTTTTATTGTAGTCTTACATTTTCAATTGTCATCTAAACATTTTTTTAGATTTGATCCTCCCATCATTCTGAAAGAATTTGAACCCCACCATAGATTTTCAGCCCCACTTGAGCAAATGCTACAGAGTCGATGATCCTTCCCCACTTGTGGTTCCTCCTCCTGATGGAAACAATATGAAAGTTTTGATTGAGGGGGTTGCATCTGGAAGTAGCAACAAAAGAATCTTGATAACAAGCCACAACTTGATGAGAAATCATTTTAGATGCATTCAAATCCACCTTCATCTATGGATGCAGTCCAACTTCAATTCAACCTTTCAGATACATTTATTAAACCTGCATCACATGTGAATACTTCAATATTACTATTGTTTCTATAATTTTTAAATGCTTCTAAAGGGAAAATGCTCATTCCCCAATTGACCGTGCATTTCTTTTCAACTTTTCACTAATTTCCTTCCTTTAGGGGTTAGAATGAGTTGGTAGAAACTGCAAAATGATTTGGTGATGAACCTGTAAATAAATCTCAAGGAGAAGTATCATAAAGGGTTACGATCTACATATTATGGTAGAGCACGTAACATGTCTCAAGTTGCTCATGCTTATGAGAGATTGGACTCCAAGGCTGCAACTGAGATAATGGAGAGAGGGAAATGGGTCAAGGATTCTTCTACCCACAAATCTGAAGACATATTACCAATTGTTGGGGAATGTATTTCAATGCTCCCAACCTCATCATTTGCATTTTGTGTCTTTCTGTCTTTTGAAGAGTTTATAAAAGTAGTTTGGGGCCTATTACAATCACTTCCACCTCCATGATGAAGAGTCAAGATGAATTCCTTTACTTTGATGTTTGATTCAACCAAAGAAATGACATTGAAAGTTATTGTAAATACAAATAGAGATGTCTCGCTCATATCCCAATTCAGTGCTCAAAGTAGAAACAAGGAATTAACTATGAAGGAAGTTGAACCAAGGTTTGAAGTTGAAAATGTTAAGAGCTCAGTAGATCTCTACAATGTAATTTAGTTTAAAACACGTGTCATATTGTCAAAACCGAGAAAACGAGTCTGATTATTTTCAAAAGTTAAGATAATGATCCATAATTTATTTTTGATGTGTAGGAATTGATCACGCCTCAATCTGAAATACTATGTGGCTAGTAAGACTCAAAATGTATATTTTTAATATAAAAATGTCATTCTAGTTTAAAACGTATGTCACATCATCAAAATCGAGCAAATGATCTTAGATTGTCTTCAAAATTTAGGACAGTGATCCATAATTAATTTGTGACGTGTAGAAATTAACCACATATCAATTCAACGTATGATGCGGTTGGTATGACTCAAAATATGTATTTTCAGTATAAAAGTGTCATTTTAGTTTAAAGCATGCACATTATCAAAACCGAGTAAATGGGTTCAGATTGTTTTCAAACTTTAGGAAAATCATCCATAATTCACATGTAACGTGTAGGAATCGATTTTACATCAATCTGACGTAGGATGTGGCTGGTATGATTCAAAGTATGTGTTTTCACATTAAAAGTATCATTTTATTCTAAAACACATGTCACATAACCAGAAACAAGTAAACGAGCTTGAATTGTCTTAAAACTTTAGAAAAATAATCCATAATTCATTTTGACATGTAGGAATCGACCGCACGTCAATTCAACACACGATGTGATCAGAATGACTCCATGTATGCATTTTTAATATAAAAGTATCATTTTAATTTAAAATATGTGTCATGTTGTCAAAAGCGAGTAAACATGTTCAAATTGTTTTCAAACATTAGGACAAAGATTTATAATTTATTTGTGATGTGTATGAATCAACCATGCTTAAATCTGACACATGATATGGTCGGTATGAGTTAAAGTGCATGTTTTCAAATTAAGTGTCATTTTAGTTTAAAAAACACATCACATAGCCAAAACCAAACAAACGAGCTTGAATTGTCATGATAATTTAGAACAATGATCTATAATTCATTTGCATCATGTTGGAATTGACTGCATCTCAATTTGACACGTGATCTGATCGGTATGACTCAAAATGTATGTTTTCAATATAAAAGTGTCATTTATTTTAAAATGTACGTCGCATTGTAAAAAACAAGTAAACGTGCTCCAATTATTTTCAAACTTAAGAAAAAATAATTCATAATTCATTTGCGACGTGTGGAAATTGGATGTGCATCAATCCGTCATACGATGTGAGTGGTATGACACAAAATGCATCTTTTCAATATAAAAGTGTTATTTTAGATTAAAACGCGTGTCAAATTGCCGAAACCGGGAAAACATACTCGGATTGTGTTCAGAAATCGGTAAAATGATCCATAATCCATTTGTAATATGTAGTAATTAACCTCACATCAATACGACACATGATGTAGCCGGTATGATTTAAAATGCCTATTTTGAAGTGTCATTTTAGTGTGTGTGCGCGCGCGTATTTGAAGAACCCAAGGGCGCGCGCGCACGTGATGGTAAACATAACACATATATGTGTGTATATCCAACTATACACAATGCATATAATAATAATTTTATTAAAATTTCTTTATAAAATAAACTAAAATTAATTACTACATATATATATATATATAGACACACGCGACATTGGAGGTAAATAGAAATGAAACAACACATACCCATGTGCCACCAAAGATAGATTGCGCCACCCTCCAGGGTTGATCCACTTTATGATGAACCCATTACAATTTTAAAGTTTGAAGTCCCGCCATTTGATGGCTTGAAGGTCATTTCATCTTGATCTAGACCCCCCTGTCGAGTCACTGTGTACCGGAGTCCCCACACTGAGGGTGTAGGATTTAAACTATGATCATATATAGAATTAAAAGGTGGCTTTATATAATAGTATAATGAATATATAAAAATTGCATAAGATTTTTTTAAAAAAATTTAAAGTTCAATTAATTATTTTATTTAAATATTAAAGTTACAATCAAAATATATAAATATTTTATCTTAAATAAATAGACATATATTTTATCTAATAGTGAAAACACGCTACTGACAATCATATATCAACGTATCTCACAAAGTCCACCTAGGTATCCGTGATCGATATGAAATTTGTCCACCAAGTGAAAAGTGCATTGGGCTGTAAAGACTACCGCATCCACACCGAAACCCCGTGAGACCAGTGGGCAGCGGATCCCGCGTCGGCAAGAATCGTTGTCAGCCGCCCCTCGCATCCCATCCAGCTGGCTCCGTCTGGCTCAATCCCGACGGCGGGAGGCCAATGATGGCGTCATCAGGAGGGGTCATCATGACGTCATTCGCCGCCTGTATAAATCATCTTTTTTTCTTTATATTTTTGAATTTATCAGGGGAGCGGATACGTGCATCGGTCCCGAGGCCTCTCCTCCACACATGCATTTCTGCGCGTTATGTCCAACCAAATCTATGTTCTGGCATTCTTTAATATGATTATTAAAATAATATTAATATTGACAAAGTGTGCCAATATTTATCATATTAAATATTAAATATAATTTATATAACTTTTAATAAAAAATGATTCTTATTTTCATAATTTTATATATAAAAAATTATCAAATTTATTTTAGTCAAAATGTTTAATAGTTTATTTATATACATTAATTGCAAAATGTGTATATAATTAAAATAAATATAATATTTTAATATTTTTTTATACAATTATATAATATATAAATGAATATATTTAGTTAGATATATATTTATATTGAAATTAAATAATTTAAAATATATGTACATGTATAACTGCATGTCTGTATGTGTATGTGTGTATATTTGTGTGTGTAGATGTGTATGTATACATATGTATGTTTGCAATTCATGTAAATGTTATGAATTCACTTTTTAATATTTTTGCAATTTATTTAATTTAATTTATTAATTTATTATTATATATTCATTAATAAGGTTAGAAATATATTTAATTATTTTGTTATATTTATTTATACATATATTTATTTACTATACATGAAATATTTTCAATATGTTTGTAATTTATATGAATAATATTTATTCGTTTTTTATTTATTAAGTTTTAACATTTAAAATATGTTTAAATTTTATATAATTAATCTATTTAAATGATTTTTAATAATTTTTTAATTTAAATAATTGATTATAAAATTATATATATATATATATATATATATTAAAAGTATTTATGAAATTATAAATATATATATATATATATATATATATATTGAAATAATTATAAAATTATAATAAAAATATTTATTTTATATATAATTACATATTAATAAATATATATATTTACAATTATATATATTTATATATTGATATAAATATATATAAATATATAAATATATAAATATATAGAAATATTTTTAAATATATTTATTTATAATTATAATTAGAAATAAATAAATATATAAATAAATAATTATAAAATTACAGTAAATATATTTGAATAATAAATATATTTATTATAATTATATATATATATATTTATAAATTAATAAATATATATATAATTATATAAATATATTTATAATTATAGATGAATATTTATAAATATATTTATTTATAATTATAATTATAAATAAATATATTTTTATTTAAATAATTATAAAATCTGAATAAATATATTTATTATATTTATAATTTTATAAATAAATATAGTAATATAAATATATAGAAATATTTTTAAATATATTTATTTATAATTATAATTATAAATAAATAAATATATTATTAAAATTAGATCTTGATTAGTGCTGATAAAACTACCCTTGACCAGCGCTTTTTTAAAAGTGCTGATAAAAGTATTACTCGATCTTATAAAAAGAACCCTAACAGAGTCTCCTCTCACGGAACCCAACTACTGATGCCGATGTTGCTGAACCCTACTGTTGTCACCGAATCGACCCTCTCCAAATCTAAGGTATGTTGCACCCCGTCTTCCCGTCTTCTTCAAGCTTAGAGCCTCGATTCAATTCTCATTGTTTTTGTTTTGGGTAAGAGACTTCACGATTCGCCTTGCTTTGTTCGATCGAGTGAATCATGATTTCATTTGAGTGTCTGAATGTAATGGAACCTACCTTGGGCCACCACCGAATTCATTAGACTCGGACTCGAGTGTTCCACAATGGTGTTTCATGGGGACGAACTCTATTCCATGATCGCATTTCTTCTTCCTCCTCATTCCCTTTCTTTATTTTCTTGATTAATGTGCTTCTTCACTATTATCCTTCTGTTCCAACCATGCACCAATCCTGGTAAAACATTATAAATCTCAATAACCGAAGATAATTGCCTTCTTTTGATGACTATGGATTTCAAATTTGATGGTTCCCTCTTGCCCCACTCAGTAACTGCCATCACTGTTTCCTGTATAATGGTAAAATCATTTTTTTTCCATTATCAGAAGCCGGTTTATGGTTAATTGATTTATCCATCATAAGTATTTGACAAATATTAAGTAAAACCCAACACATAAAATCCCTTCCCTCTTGTCAAGGTATGATGTTTAATATTTTATCTTAAATCACTGCTTAGATTGTATACTTTTCATGAAATAGGGTTTTATAGGTAATTAGAAAGTTTGAGATTTATGGTAGACAAATTAGGAAATAGTCTTTTGAGTGAAATCCAGGCATAAAACACTTTTATCATTGATTTTTTTTAAATACTCACTCATTTGTGTGTATTTAGAATGTTTTGTGACAGTGAAAAAATATTCAATACATCTTCTTTGGGTGATAAAGTTTTTATGATGAACATGATATATGTTCCATGGATATATAAGTTTTCCACCATTGGATAAATGTTACATGTATACATTGATTAGATGTTATGTACACCTAATTATTGTATGGATATGGATTTCATCCCCACCACAACATCCACCACGTCTAGCGTGTAATTTCACTATCATCAGAAAGCCCCCATCGACCATGAGCACTCAAACCACATGTGTTTTTGATGCTGTTTCATGCATCTTCATCATCAAGCCTTATATTTGGCTGAATCAAACTCCCTCAAGATTCCTGTTTTGATACTCAACTTATTTTAAACCGAGTTTTAGTATTGAATAACCTATACCCAAATTTAGTTTGAATGATTCTATCAAATTAAAAATGACAATTGATAAGATTTTAATTTATAATTCAATTTTTTTAGAAGAATCATTTTCATTATTATGTTTTCTTGTTTTGAATAATTTATAATCATTTTTCTGGGTGACACCACCACTTTGTTTTGTGATTCATTCATGGTGATCATTTTATTGTTCATATTTATTGGAACCATTAATTGAATTTTATTCATTATATTTGTTTTCAGTGTTGTAAATATTTTTAAAAATATAATAATTTCTTTTTTTTATTTGTGAAACCAATATTATATTCAATAGTCATATTTTCTATTACGAAAATGGCTTTCAAATAATATAGCTTTTATTTTTTTATATTTCCATGTAAATATATATATATATATATGTAAATTATTATACATTTTATACCGTATAATATGTGAGCCAAGCTTCTCAAAGGGGGTTGGGTGTTGTTAAAAGTTTGAAAGCTAGGTTCAAAATGGAAATAGATTGGTTTTGAAAATAGTGAGTGAGTATTCTTAGGGAGTTTGAAAATGAATTCAGCGTTTGATTTTCCAACATATGTTTTTTTAATGGGTAGTTTTTTTGTTAAAAAGTTATTTTAAATAAAGGGAAATATCTTTTTTAGTGGTGAAAATTATTTTTAAAAAATAATAAAAAGTTTCTCAATGATTTATTAGGACAAGATTCATTGGGTTTTTATAATGTAAATGTGATTTTAAGGGTAAATGATTGGTTTTAAAGTTAATAAATTGGATTTCTATGATGTTTTTCAAACTAGGATGATATTTTGGATTTCAATGATTATCTAAATAAAGGATATTTTAAATTTCACAATGAATTTAAAATGGAGTTTTGCGATTTTAAATTAGAGTGAATAGATTCATTGGTTTTTTATCATGTAGTATGCTCTATGAGCAATGTTCGATCCATCTCAACTAAAATTTTATTCTTTTGTTAAAAAACAACATTTTATTATGCGGTATATGGTACACTAAGTTCATGGTGAATAACATGCTTCTCAAAATAATCATCAATTGATCCCCTTATAAATTCCATACAATTATCTTTCCATATCATCTATAAGGATAAATTATAATCCTTCTCTAATTTTCTTCTAAAAAATTTAAACATATTTTGATCCTATGATTTATGTATCACAAAGAAAATAGATTTAATTCAGTTAAATATACCAATAATGGAAATGATATACTTCTCTCCATTTTTTGAATACTTCCTCATAGCCCCACAATTATATAAATAAATTATATTATATTATTGGGTAGATTGCATCTCTAAATTATTTTGTGAAGAGTTAACAATTTTTCCCTTTAGGCATGTTGAGAACATCATATTCCTTTCTCTTTTTAGTATTGGAAAGTCACAAACATTTTCTCCTTAAGTGATCATACTCATATTTTTTGGCTAAGATGATCAAGCCGTCTATTCCATAATTGGCTTCTTACATTAAGACATAAGTTGAATGAATTTCCTGCATCACCCACTCAAATTAGATTTTCACTTTGATCACTGACCTCTTATCAAAATACATCCATAAAATTTGGGATTGGTTTGTTTTTTATATGAAGTATGAAACTAGAAAAGGGAAACAATGTATTACCTTGGAATCATCTAAGAAAACCATCCACTCCAACCAATCCCAAGGAACATTGAATATTCTAGGGTGGTGATAATTTATCACTAATAAGGGGAGATAAATAAGTGATAAACTTTTTCTTTTATAATTACTCTTTAGAAATTAACATCTATTATTGATTAAAGTCTTGATCCACTCACTTCCTAATTTTCTTTTCCTTTTTAAACACTCCTTAAAATACGTGTCAAAAAGTTGAGTGGTATCTATATTTATAAATGCAACGGGATGAGTGGTATTTATATTTATAAATGCATACATGTGTAAGGACAAAGGGTGGTATCAATATTTATATGATCATATTAACTTTCAGATACCTCATAGATACACATAATCTCACCTCCTATATAATATATATTGATAATTACACAATGGAAAGGACATGTCACCAACTCCATCCAACCCATAGGATATCCATCATGACCCCACTCCCACAACCTTGGCCTCACATGAAGATAAGTGGTACTAAAATTAAGTCCTCATACCAAAATTCTTTTCCTTTTCATGGAGCAATTGAAGGATTTATTTTAATGTTGAAACTGAAACATCTATCTCATTACGAGTGCATGTAAGACCATCCAACTGACCCTTCTCACGGCCACACCAATCAGGGAACCCCTTATAGGGATCGGACTACTACTGTTACTTTTTTTAACTTCAGATGGTAAACTAAGAAATGTTGTCTGATGCTTTGCCAGCTCCCCAACCTAGGAACATTTAGATTTAAGGAGATAACTGTCATCCTCATTAGCTTCATCTCCCAAACAATTATTATCGCATTTTGTTGCCAAAGACTCATCCCCCATCTCTTCTGGATACACCTATGTTACTTGAACTACCATGAGCAGTAGTCATCCCATACCAGGTACCAGTGGTCATTGTGTATGAATTCAAAGGATAAAACCTACCAATAGTGGAATAATTCATTTCTTAAATTCATTTACCCATTTCCTTCAAAGAATATGATGAAATTATTTAAAACATTAAAAAGTTTGGTTCCCCTTATTTGAAAGTCCCCTTTTTGTGTATTTTTTTAAATATTAATATTACCAAGTCAAATAGGATAAATATGAATTGAAAATGGATAGATATTAATCGTATGAAAAAATAGTATGAATATAGGGTGAAAGAGTTCATCAGGTTTGCAAAAGATCATGCATATAATCCTTCTCAAATCCTATGTTTGTGTTTATGATATTTTTATTCAATATAAATTAGTCTAAAGGAGTTGAAAGAACACTTGATCTGTCACTAAATTTATCTAAGTTGTAAATGTTGGACTAAACATGGGGAAAAAGTGAATGTAGATAGTGACTGGGATAACACTAAATTTTATGGATCATCTGATATGATTATAAGTGTGGAAAATGAAGAAGATCATATCGAGGATGTGATTATAAGTGTGAATGATGATGATGATCGTATTGAGGAAATGCAAATTACAGTTGAAGATGAACTTTGTGATTGTCCAAAATTGTTTAAGAAGTTAAAGAGTTAGAAAAATACGCCATTGTATGCTAGTTGTACTAAATATATAGCATTTTCAGCCATACTGAAGCTGTATAATTTAAAAGCTGACAACAGATGGAGTGATGCCAGTTTTACTGAACTACTTTCTCTCTTGAATGATATGCTCCTAGAAGATAAGGAGCTTCCTAGTTGAACATATTATGATAAACGAATTCTATGTTCAATGGGTATTATCTCTAAAAGAATATATTCCTATCCAAATGAATGTATACTATTTTTCAAGGACCAAAAATTACTTAAAGAATACCCTAAGTGTAGTGCTTCTCAATATAAGAAAGATGAATCAGTTCCTATAAAGTTTTAAGGAACTTTCCAATCCTTACAAGGTTTAGGCACCTATATGGAAGTGAGGATACTACAAGGAAATTGACACGACACACAGATACAAGAAATAAAAATGGGATTTTTTTTCACTCAACAGACTCAGCTTAGTGGACGATAATTGATCATCAGTATCCTGAATTTGGAAACAAGACATGAAATCTTTGTCTTGTTCTATCTATAGATGGAGTGAATCCTTTTGATTTTCAAAGAATCACTCACATTACATGGCCAGTTATGTTGGTAAATTATAACTTTCCACCATGGTTTTCCATGAAATGAAAATACATTATGTTATCTATGCTTATATCAAAACCAAAATAGCAGGGTAATGATATTGATATTTATTTAGCTCCATTAATCAAATATTTGAAATTAAGTTGGGATTTCGGTGTTACATTGTATGATGCTTACAGAAATGAAGATTTCATGTTGAGATCCATGTTGTATGGGTCGATATATTAACAACTTTACTACTTATGGAAAATTTTTAGGATATAGTATTAAAGGAGATCAAGGGTGTCCCATTTGTGAGCAAGGTATGCGGTTAATTAGTTTTAAATATTCATTGAAGACTATGTTTTTAGGAAATCTAAAACTTCTACCCTAGAAACATAAGTACCGATCTTGGACGACATCATTAAATGGGAGTTTAGAAGAACCTATAACACAATCTCCACTAATAGGCGATCAACCGCTTGATAAAGTAAATGATATGAACACTTATTTTGGTAAACCCTTTCCAAAAACCTTACAAAAACCAGTTGAAAAAATAGATTAGTTTTTTTTTGAATTACTATACTGGAATTGTTTGTATGTTAGTCATTTTCTTGATGTTATGCATATTGAAAAAATGCATGTGATAGTGTCATTTACACATTACTAAATGAACCCAAAAAAAAGTATGGAACTAAGGCAATGTCGGACATGATTGACATGGGAATACGGGAAGATTTGGCACTAGTGAAGGGTGAAAAACCAACTTTTCTTCCTCCATCTGCTTACACTCTTTCCAAGTAGAAGATATATCAGTTTTTAAACTTCTTGAATGATGTAAATTTCTAAAGGGGTATTCATTGAATATCAAGAATTTTGTGTTAATGAGCGATTTAAAGTTAAAGGGTCTGAAATCACATTACTATCATGTTTTGATACAAGATATAATGCCTGTAGCTTTACATTGCATTTTTCATAAGAATTTCCCTCATACATTAACTAAGATTTCTTTATTTTTCAAAGCTATATGAAGAAAAGTTATAGACCTGGAGAAATTTACAACTATGGAAATTTTTTTTGTCATGTTATGTGAATTGGAAATTTTCTTCCTATTGACATTCTTTGATATGATGGTTCACCTGATGGTTCAATTAGTAAGAAAGATTTGACTATGTGGTTCTATACATTTTAGACTAATGTACCTCACTGAGTGATATATGAAAATTTTGAATGGGTATGTCAAAAATCAAAGTCAGCCAGAAGGTTGTATTGTGGAGTGATATATTATTAAGGAATCCATTTAATTCTATACGGATTACCAATCCGGTGTGAAAATCACTGGTCTACCGAAATATCATCACACCGGGAAGCTTGTGGGTAAAGGAATTTCTGGAATAGATGTTTTCACAATCACTATTACATATCGGGAGCAGGCCCACCATTATGTTTTCATAATTGTATAGAAGTTTCCCCATATGTTTAAACCCACAAATAAATTCTTAGGCATTTGAATTCATCAAGGGCCGAAAGATGGATATAAAATACACTTAATTAATAGTTTATAATATAGTTTTGAGACCATATTTTTAAGGTGTCAGATGAAAATATAGATTCAATCTCAGAAAAACTTTGATGGATATCCATAGGACTAAGTGTGCATGTATTATCTTATAATGGTTATGTAATTAATGGTTATACGTTCTATACAAATGAACATGATGAAGAAAATACCATGAAAAATAGTGGAGTTACACTTATGGATAAAGAGATGAATGTATCTAGTAAGAAGGATAAAAATTTGATTTATGTGAATATGACATACTTTGGCATCATCAAATAAATATGGGAGTTGGATTATACAATATTCCAAGTTCTGTTTTTTCAATGAAAGTGGGTTGATAATAAGAGTGCTGCTAAAATAGATGAATTGAGATTCGTAAAAGTGAATTTCAGTAAAGAAGAGTAAAAAGACAAACCATTTATAATGGAATCATAGGAATTAAAAGTATTTTATGTTCTAGATCCTGCAAACTGAAAGTGGCCAATTATTTTATTATCGAAAAAAAACCACTGAAGGTTCAGATGAAAATTGAACTAAGGATAACCCTTTCATTGGGACTTCACGATCATTTCACAACATTCCCAATATAGATGGGGTCTTGTATTTTAGAGGAGACCACAATGAAGGGATTTGAAAAAATCGATAGAAAGGTCAAATCCCTTCAACCTTTTAAAAAAGTGTGTCAAATAACCAAATTATATTTTTCTTGAAATATATATTGCGTTACCTCATATTATTATCTGTTAACTATTGAATTAATTTAATCTAAATTAAATGTTCAACCACTTCAGAAGATAATGACATATGCACATGCTGATACTCCCAATCCTGAGGAACAATAGGTTTCTTAACCTGTTGGTGGTCCCACTACATAGGAACAATAACCTTCTGCACATGTTGATGCTACCATATAACGTCCCGAACCGAGTGCCATGCAATGGTGCCTCGATCCAGTTTTCCACATGACCTCAAGTGCACCTCCCCATATGCTAGAGCCTGCTGAATTGTAGTGAGTATTTGGAAAGTCATTCATGGGGAGACTGTACCCTCTTTTATCAGAGTAAAACACCAGCAGAAGTAAATAACAATAAGCAGAAGAATATATAACAAGAACAATACTCAAGTCACAAGACAACCAAATAGGAAATAAAATACTCAACTGAAAGGGGAAACATGCTATGCCAATATAAGCGTTAAGTGTCTAATATTAAACTGAAATTAAAGACAATACGACTCCCCAAGCGGGTTCTGAAACATGTCTAGTTCCCTCCTCCAAGCTCCATCCCCAATTAGCCACCTATCCTAGGCGCTTTCCCTTATCCAATCTTGAAACAATATAATCTATTAGGGTACTAATCAGGAAGCTTAAATAGGGTGTGAGTACAACTCAGTAGGTCATCACCAATGGTGTCTAAAACAATTCTAGTCAAAAGACAGTGCATGCTGTTCTATAAGGAAATAAGTACAATGCAATAATAAATAGTTTATCACATTTTTATTTATTATTATCTAACTAAATTAACTCCAGGGTTCCCAAGGATACATTTTCACGACCCATCCCTTGGGGCCCATGCCATAACATACCCCAAGCTCGTATCCAGAAGACCAGGGGTTGGAGACTAGTGCCGAAGGCATCAACCTGCAAGTGGGAGACATTTGCCCGAGTACCTGTATGCACGCACACACAACCACGTCCCAAATCTAGAAAAGTAAACAAGAATTCCACTAAACAACCATTGAGTACAAGTACAACTGAAAGTCAAATTATCCAAAATACAAACCTAACAAAAGAATAACTGGAAAATAGGAAAGTACAAAAGAAACCATGGATAACCATCTGCTGAAAACCCCACCTGATGGGTAAGTATAGAGTAGCTACTGGAAGCCGTAGAAGTACACCCCATCTACTGGGTCTCACTGGCTACCACCGGGTCCTGGTCCACTAAGTCCTCCGTTAAGGCGGCGATCATCTGCACTAGATACAACACGTGCGGGCGAAGCCTGTGCGGGGGAGAGTAACAAAATACTCAATAGGGACCCACAAAAAATAAGGAAAGACCACAAAGTAATCCACAACTAAACCACAAATCACGATCACAAAGAATTATCACAAAGCGAGACAACTCACACTAGGTATATTCTAGAGTAGGAAAGTAAGACCATTAGCAATAACGTCGAACACTATGGGCTGCTGGAGAAATCCTCCTCAATGAGTACAGTGGGCCTACCGAGTCACATAGAAGCCGCTTCCCACTAACCTAGGACTAATGTGGTACTCATCCCTGATGAGTACCATGGGCATGCTGGGTCATACAAAATCCGCTCCCCACCGTGGGCATGCCGGGTCACATAGAAGCCACTTCCCACTAGCCATACTAAGGCACTCCTCTTATCGAGTACCATTGGTCTTCCGGGTCACACAGAAGCCGCTCCCCACTATGGGCCTACCGGGTCACATAGAAGTCACTTACCACTGGGGCATAATATCTGATCCACACAGGGTCTCTTGTCAGTAGTCTCTATGTCTCAGCCAACCGCATGGTTTCTGCACATAGCATGCTTGATCTTGGGAGAACCTCTCCCTGATCCATTATTATAAATTTAAATTCCATTAAAGTCTATATAAAGTATTCTAAAAGATCCGCCTCATCGTGAGGGTTCCAACACCACAAACGGCTTGTCAATCGGATGCCTGGTATGCAAGATATTGGCATTTTTCCAAAAAGGGGCTGGTTGGGTCTGGGTCCAGTCCGACTTGGTCAGACTGACCCGACCCAGCCCGGGGTCCACTGTACCAACCCAGATCAACAGACCTGACCCGAACCCGTCCCGGGTCTAGCTTGGTGGGCCGTGGGTCTGGCCCGGTGGGCTGTGGGTCCGGCCCGATGGGCAGGGGTCCGGCCTGGTGGGCGGGGGTCCGGCCCGCACCCTTCCCGCTGGAACGGGTCCATCCTGTGCCCTGCTCGGTTTTCCTGGTCAGGATGCGGCTAAAAGACGCATTTGGCCCCCCTCACGCCATGGGTCATCCGTGAGGCCGCCTCTCCGCCACGGTCAAGTGACCGCGGCCTGCTGTTATGCGACCGTCCAATTCGGCCGATCATATTCCCCTCACGTGGTCAATCGACTGCGTGCTCCTGAGATGCACAGCCCACGGCTGCAGGTCACTCCATCGATGCGGTCGAGGGGCCGCATCTCTGCCGCCAGCTGCTGGACCATTCAGCGGCTCTTCCTACTATTCCGTAACCCGAGTCGGCCACGACAGCCGACTCTGGCGTGCCTTCGTAGCGCGCTGCCCCCCACCCGCGACTATCGCCGCCAACACCGGCATGCCATTGGGCCCTTTCACAGGTCACCGGGTCTGCACCAGTGGTCCGTTCTTCATGCTGACTGCGTCTCCGGCCTCTGTGGGGTGTTTCCTTCCCTGTGAAGGCCCCAAATTTTCCTTTTCTCCCCTTTCGAATGCTTAACCACGAAGAACGCACAAGCGGAGGGGCTCAAGACTTATTTTTATCGCCCCATGGCCTTCAAATTAGAGTTTTAAAATAGGGGAGGTTTGGTGATGATGTTTTATAAAACATACATATTAAATCATGATATAAAAATCCCCAAGAAAAAGGGCACCCTCCTGCATCGACGAACGATTCGCAGGTCAACCTGTTTGTGGGTTGACCCACGTTTGTCGCTTTATAAAAAGAACGGGTAAAGGAAATCACTCAAACAACCCCTACCTCGATCAAAATTTGTTGTGAAGTGCTCCGCCCTCAAGTATTCAAGCCCAGTTGGTGTTCCTCACTTCCCAGTCTCATTATTCTTAAAGCAATGACGTTGCTAGCGATCCTGTCGGCATTCCTCATTTGTTGTTGGAGTGAATCCTTGTTGTAGGTTCATAAGAGAATTTTCATGGTTTAATTCTAGTTTCCCCCAATGAATTAGCCCATTAAAATGATTAAAGGTCTTAGCATTTCTATTAAGATGAGACGTCGCATCATTATGCTGTTTCATTTATGAAACTGCGTATCTATTATGCTCCATTTATGATCCACTAAGGAGATTCCATTAATGTGCCTCTTTGCTGCCCCACATCACCACTGTCCGTCGCTCAACAGTGAGGGAAGAAAAATATAAAATAACTTTTTATGTTATTTTATTATTTTCTAAAAATTCTAAAAATATAACTTTTCCATACAACCCTTGTCGGTCAAAGTTAAATCCTTTCTAGGTGAATCCTGACGTTCCAAGCTCAACGGTGACCTCAGATTTTTGATCCGAGCACCGGTTCAAAATTTAGGAAAATCCACTCCCACGTTTACTTAAGTGAACTTAAAAAAGTTCAAAATTCCATTTCAGGATCACCGGTCCTCGGAATCACGTGCCGTCAAAGCATGTTGTCTCGGAATAATTCCATACAATTAAAAAAAATTATATGGAAATTTCGGGATATTAAATTTTCCCCACCTTAGGGATTTACGTTCCTGAAATCCAAAACAAGGGCTAATCAAACAAATGGGGGTATTGGGCACAAATTTGAGCCTCTTTCTCCCATGTGCTCTCCTACAGATTCCTATGCTTCCACCAAATGTGCACCAGAGGAATCGACCATCCATAAAGGACCCGCTCCTGTCAATCCTCTATATCCACTGAGAACTCTGCAAACGTCTCCCCATCATCAATGTTCATCTCGCCCAAGTCGATGTCGTGTGATGGGTCATTCACATACCTCCTCAGCTGCGACACGTGAAAAACAACGTTCACCCAGTGTATTTATGGGGGAATAGCTAGGTGGTATGACACCTCTCCAACTCTGCTCAGAATCTGGAAAGGTCTGATGAACCTTGAAGATAGCTTGCCGCCCTAGCCAAATCTCTGCAATCCCCATCGGGGTGAGACCTGAAAGAACACATGGTCTCCCACCTCAAACTCCAATGGTCTCTGTCTCTGATCAACATAAGATTTATGCCAGCTTTGTACAGTCCTCATATGCTCCTGTATGATCTACACATTCTCAGTGGTAGCCTATACCAACTCTGGACCCATGAGTGTCGACTCCCCTAGGTCTGTCCAGCATAGAGGTGATTGGCACGGATACCCGTACAAGGCCTCAAACGTTCTCATGCCAATGGTGGAGTAATATATGTTTTTTTATAAAAACTCCACCAGTGGTAGGTGGTCCTCTAAACTGTAACCAAAATCAAGGACACAAGCATGAAGATTGTCCTCCAAGGTCTATATGGTCTGCTCCATCTGACCATCTATCTGGGTGTGAAAAGCTGTGCTCAAGCACAGCTGAGTCCCGAATGCCATCTACAACCCCTTCCACAACCAGGATGTAAAGCATGCATCACGTTCTGAGATGATTGTCAAAGTAACCCCATGAAGTCACAATATCTCCTGGACGTAGAGGCATCCCAAGCCCTCTATTGATCCTTACTCCCAGATGGGTAGGAATTGAGTCGACTTATTGAGTCGATCAATGATCACCCAGATAGAATCGTGTCCCCTAGACGTGCGTGGTAACCCCATAACGAAGTCCATGGAGATACCATCCCACTTCCATTCTAGTACCTCAAGTGGCTATGCCAATCCTACTGGGACATGATGCCTGACCTTCACTTGTTGAAAAGTGAGGCATCGTGAAACGAACTCTGCCACCGCTTTCTTTATCCCTGGAAACCAGTATTGACGTCAGAGGTCTTGGTACATCTTCACCTCACCATGATTTACCACCAAATGGTATGTATGTAACTCCCTCAACACTTCCTCTCGCAACATCACTGGTATTATGATGCGTTCTCTGAAAAAGATGACGTGCTCCCGACTTATCTAAAATCCACCAGGAGATTGTCCTGAGGATATCTGAGCACGTCGGGCCTCACAATAAACATCCACAAGATGTACCTCCTTAACTTGATATAAGAGTGGGGCAGTAAAAGTCATTGACTGAAGGTAAACTGCTACATCATCATCCATGAAGGATATCTGCACCTCACTCAGTAGCTGTAAGCCAGAACTCCTGCTGAGTGAGTCTGTCACTACATTACCCTTCCTAGGAGTATAGAATATATTAAAGTCATAGTCCTAGAGGAAATACATCCATTACTGATGTCTCAAGTTTAGGTCCTTCTATGAGAAGATATACCTAGGACTCTTGTAGTCAGAGTAGACGGTAAACCGTTCACCCATCAAGTAGTTCCACCACATCTTCAAGGAAAATACCACTACTGCTTACTCCAGGTCATGGGTTGTGTAGTTCTGCTCATACTTCCTCAAATACCATGAGACATATGCGATCACCGCTTGCTCCTGCATCAGGACACAACCCAGTCTGATCCCTAATGCGTCGCATAAGGCTATATACCCAATTCCCTCTTCTGGTTGTCTCAAGATGGGGGCACTCTTCAGTCTTCACCTAAGCTCTTGGAAAATCTACTATAAATTCTACATCCACATGAAGGTCTTTACATTCCATGTCAAGGTTGATAAAGGTTCTTCTACTCTGGAAAAATCAGTCACGAACCTCCGGTAGTATCCAGCCAACCACAAGAAACTCTGCACCTCAGCCACACTCCTGAGTGGATCCCAAGCAAGAATTACCTCTATCTTCGACAGATCCGATGAAACTCCAGCCTCTGAGATGACATGTCCTAGAAATTGGACCTCCCAAATCTAGAAATGTCACTTCGAGAGCTTACCATAAAGCTGGTGCTCTTGGAGTGTGTCCAGAACTATCTGCAAGTGCATAGCGTGCTCCTCCTTTGACATCGAGTACACCAAGATGTCATCAATGAATACCACCATGAAGCGATCAAGGTAAGGATGAAGGATCCTATTCATGAGTCCCATGAACACTGCTGGGGCATTTTTCATGCCAAAAGGCATCACTAAAAACTCATAGTGTCCATATCAGCATCTGAAGGCTATATTTGATACGTCCTCATACCGTAATGGAAGTTGATGATAGATTGATCTAAGCTTGATCTTATAGAACCACTTTTCTCCCTTCAGCTGGTTAAAGAGGTCATCAATCCTTAGTAGTAGACACTTGTTCTTCACAGTCACCTAGTTAAAGCACTGAAAGTCCACACATAGCCTCAAGCTTCTGCCTGTCTTCTTGGAAAACAACACTGGGGATGCCCATGGTGAAACAGTGGGTCTCATGAATCCCTTCTCCTACAAGTCCCCTAACTATACCTTTAATTCAAGAATCTCTACAGGAGACATCCGATATACCAGTGTGGATATCAGTGCTATCCCCGGGTACAGATCGATGTAGAAGTCTACCTCCCTGTGAAGAGGTAGTCCTGGATCATCCTCAGAAAAGACATACTCACACTCGTCCACCACTACAGGAAAGCCCAGACTTCTCTCGTCCACCACACTGAGGGTGATACCCTTCAACTGGCGAGTGATCGGATACACCCTCCTCCGAGAAATTCCATCCTATGCTAAAAAGGTTCCCTTCTCTCCAGTGAAGCAAAACCTAGTTCCATCCTCACAGACACACCACACTTTGTACCTAAAATAGTTGATCTAAGTATGGACTGTAGTTAACTAGCCCATACCCAATATGACATCATAAGGCCTCGATGCTGCTACTAGGAGACCCTAGCCAAAACTCTCACCTCCTAGAGTAAGCTTACACTGTCAGAACCAGTGTGTAATTGTTGAATCCCCTCCCTTCAGAGTCTCCAATTGTAAGGATCAAGCCAATGGCTCCACCGAAATCTCATAGCTTCGAACGAGGTCTGTGGAAAGGAAAGAGTGACTGGAACCTATGTCTATAAGAACTGCATATAAGGTAAAGAACACACAGATCATACCATTAATCATCTCTAGAGATTTGTGGTTATAGGCCTCCATCGCTTAAAGCTGGCATTACCCCTGTCTTCCGGCTCCCTAAGCCCAGGGTGGACCACCTAGGGGTGGTGGAGGTAGCACCTCGAACCGTTGTCCACCACCTTCCACTCAGCCAGTTCCCCTACCATTTCCTCCACCCTGTGGACCTCCTCTCTTGAATCTCTACCTCTGCCTTGGCGGTCCCTCAAACAATTTCTAATAATCTGCATGAAGGTTCAGGCAGTCACAAGCCATGTGTCCCTACCCACCGCACATGAAGCATAGCCTAGTTCCCTGCTGACTCCCTCTACTCTGGGAGCCCCGCGCTACCGACCCTGAGTCCTGGGGTCACCCCCTGAAAAACCTGGACCGTTTGGGCCCCCGTGTCTACTGTCTACTTCTCACCACTGAAGAATCTTCCACCTGATGTCTGCTGGTGGCTCCGACTATAGGCACTTTCTCCTCCAGGAAGCTCTCTAGAAGAAGGGCTCACTCCAACACTTCATCCTGAGTGGGGATGCTAAGAGACACCATGGATTCCCTGATCAGCTGTTTGAGTCCCTGATCAAAGGTTTAGGCCCTGAAGAAAGTGTCTCACACCATATCTGTGGAGTAATGTGAGAGTTATGTAAACCTCGCAGAGTACTCATCCACAGACAGGATGCCCTACTGTAGGTGAAGCAGCTCCTGTATGTGCACCGAGCGCAAGGTCACCGAGAAAAACTCCTCCTGGAAAAGCTGCTCGAATTCTAACTAGGTGAGGGTCACCTGATCATGAGTCTGAATTTTTAGGATCCACCATCTACCTACTGAACCCTAAATAAGGATCGCAGTTAATATTTCCATCTGATCAAGTAGTTTACTCATTAAGCGAAAGACCCACATCATTACATCCAACCAGTCCTCAGCAACCTGAGGATCTGTCTCTCCCCTGAAACCAGGAGGTCTCTATCTCTGAAACTCATACAAGGAACTAAGTCTACATACATCCTCTACTGGTAACTCTGGCAGTAACTACTGATCAACGGGTGGTGGCAACACTGGTGCACCACCCGGTAGGGTCATATCTAGCACTAGTCCCTGAACCGTCGCCTCATCACTAGGTGGGCTATCCACATGATCATGTATCAGAAGGCTAGATGGATGTCTACGTGGAGGCATCCTAAATTAGATCAAGATGTACCAAAGTCAGAAGATTATACCTGGTGAGATGACTCTTATTCATGAAGATCATTAGGAGACACTTATGCAACCATTGTTTTCATGTATAGAGTTGAAAAACAGAATTCAGGGTCCTAGTGTATGGATAAGTCAACCACCGCACCAACACTGGACTCCTGGAATCTAAAAGTCAAACTCAAAACATTAAAAACTGTTTCCCCAAAAACAAAACCAGAGACTCTCTTTCTTTGAGGTTGAACTTACCACATCTGATACCACTTTGTCACGACCTGTCCCCTAGGGATCGTGCCATGACATACCCCAAGCTCACCTCCTGAAGGCTAGGGGTTGGTGACTAGCACCGAAGGATTCAACCTGCAAGTGGGAGGAATTTTCCTGAGTACCTGTACGCACACGCACACAACCACGTCCCAAAGCTGGAAAAGTAAAAAAGCATGCCACTAAACAAACACTGAGTACAAGTACAACTGAAAGTCAAATGGTCCAGAATACAAACCCAACAAAAGAATAACTGGAAAATAGGAAAGTACAAAAGAAACTATAGATAACCATTCACTGAAAACCCCACCTGATGGGTAAGTACAAATTAGCTACTAGAAGTTATAGAAG
Organism: Viscum album; assembly: GCA_963277665.1. Taxonomy (NCBI): domain Eukaryota; kingdom Viridiplantae; phylum Streptophyta; class Magnoliopsida; order Santalales; family Viscaceae; genus Viscum; species Viscum album. The sequence goes on along the minus strand of OY728127.1, from coordinate 287,805,495 downwards.
TATTCCCCATCTTCCTGGTCTCACTGGGTACCACCGGGTCCCGGGCCACCAAGTCCTCCATCAAGGTGGTGGTCATCTACACTAGACACAACACATTCGGGCGAAGCCAGTGCAGGGGTGAGTAACAAAATACTCAGTAGGGACCCCAAAAAAACAAGGAAAGAACACAATGTAATCCATAACCAAACCACAAGGAATGATCACAAATCATGATCATGAAGCGAGACAACTCACACCAGGTATATTATAGAGTAGAAAAGTAAGACCATTAGTCGTAACGTCGAACACCATGGGATGCTAGATAAATCCTCTTCAATGAGTATAGTGGGCCTGCCTGGTCACATAGAAGCTGCTTCCCACCAACCTAGGACTATTGTGATACTCATCCTTGATGAGTACCGTGGGTATGATGGCTCAAAAAAAAGCCGCTCCACATCGTGGGCATGCCAGGTCACATAGAAGCCACTTCCCACTGGCCATACTGAGGTACTCCTCCTATCGAGTATCGTGGGTCTGCTAGGTCACACAGAAGATGCTCCCCACCATGGGCCTTCCGGGTGACACAGCAGCCGCTCCCCACTGGGCCATAGTATCTGATCCACATAGGGTCACATATCAGTAGTCTCTAGGTCACAGCCAACCATAGGGTTTCCACACGTAGCACGCTTGATCTCAGGAGAACCGCTCCCCAAGCTATATGTCAAAATTAAACTTCCACGAAAGTCTCCATAGATTATTTCAAAAGATCCACCTCATTGCAAGGGTTCCAACTCCGTAAACGGATCTTCAATCGGATGCTTGATTTGCAAGATATTGGTGTTTTTCCAAAAAGGGGTCGGTTGGGTCCGGGTCAGGTCCGACCCGGTCTGAACGACCCAGTAGGACCAACCTGAACCTACCTGGATACTCTGAACCGACCTGGACTCGGCCTGGTCCACACCTTGCTCGTTCCTCTTGGCTGGGAAGCAGATGGAAGCCGCGTCCGGCCCCCCTCGCCCCGCAGGTCATCTGCTGGGCCGCCTCTCCACCGCGGTCAAGAGACCGCGACCTGCTACTACGCAGCTGGCCAATCCGACAGTCAGACTCCCTGCACACGGTCAATCAATTGCATGCTTCTGATTTGTGTGGCCCAAAGATGAGGGCCGCTACACCGACGCGGCCGAGGGGCCGCGTCTCTACCGCCTGCCCAGCCAACAGCTCTTACCGCTGTGCTGCAACCCGAGCCTGTCATGGCAGCTGACTTCTGCACGCCACCACCCACCCATGACCATTTCCTCAGGCCACCACTGGCGTCAATTCACTTGAGGGTCCTTCCGCGGGCCACTGGGTCCTCACCGGTGGTTTGTTCTTCGTGCTGACTACATCTCCAGCCTCTATGGGGTGACGCCTTCCCTACAAAGGCCCAGAATTCACCTTGCTACCCCTTTCAAATGCTCGACCATGAAGAACGCACAAGAGGAGGGGCTCATTCCTTATTCGTGTTAGCCCATTCCCTCTGTATTAGAGTTTTAAAATAGGGGGAGGTTTTATGATGATTTTCTATCAATCACACAGATTAAATCTTGATATAAAAATCCCCAAGAAAAAGGGCACCCTCCCGCATCGACAAATGATTCGCAGGTCAACATATTCATGGGTTGACCCACATTCATCGTTTTAGAAAAATAATTGGGAAATTAAATCACTCAAACAACCCCTACCTCGATCAAAATTCATCATTGAATCACTCTGACCTCAAGGATTCATGCTCCGTTGGCATTTATCGCTTCCCGGTCTTGTTATTTGTAAAGCGTCGACGTTGCTAACGATCCTGCCAGCATTAATCATTTGTCACTGGAGTTTATCCTTGCTGTAGGTTCATCAGATAATTTCCATGGTATAATTTTTTTCCCCGATGCATTAGCCTATTAAAAATATTACACGTTGCAACGTTTCTATTACGCTGCGACGTCGCGTCATTACGCCGTTTCATTTATGAAACAACGTATCTATTATGCTCCATTTACAAGACACTAAGGATCTTCCATTAATGTGTCTCTTCACGACAACGCAGCACCACCGTCCATCGCTCATCATTGAGGGAAGAAAAAAATAAAATAACTTTTTAAGTATTTTTTCTTCTGAAATGTCTAAAAACTAACTTTTCCATTCAACCCTTGCCGATCAAAGTTAAGTCCTTTCTAGGAAAATCCTAGTGTTTCGAGTTCAATGATGCCCTCATATTTTTGATCTAATCACTGGTTCAAAATTTAGGAAAACTCACTCTCATGTTTACTTAAGTGAACTTAAAAAAAGTTCAAAATTCCATTTTGGGCTCACTGGTCCTCAGAATCACGTGCCGTCAAAGCATGTTGTCTCAAAATAATTCCATACAATTAAAAAAAATTATATAGAAATTCAGGGACATTACATACCTGTACCTCAATACTAACTTCATATCATACTAGATCTCGAAGTGTTCCCTAGGTAATATCATATCTTAATACCCGCTTCTTACCGAAGCTCAAAGTATTCAAGGTTCTATGATATCTCAGTACCTGATTCGACTCATGCCGGAGTTCGAATATTCTCATGTGATGCCACAACTCAGAGTTCCATTATTTCTATTCTTTAATTTCAAAATTATAAGTCCCAAATAAAAGTTACCAATATCACAAACATATGTAAGATGACCATGTTACCATGCTTAAACCTCAATAGAATGACCATGTTCTCATTTTGTTTACTCATAAGTATAATGACCATGTTACCATGTATACTTCACATTATAATGACCATGTTCCCATTATCATATGCATAAGTATGATGACCATGTTACCATTTATACTTCTCAATTATAATGACCATGTTACCATTCATAAACACAAAATTAAGTCATAAATTAATTATCCACATCAATTCCCTTACTAATTCAACAATTAGTTAAATACATCAAATCCATTAGTTAACACACCAATTAACTAAATGATTTTGAACCATTAATTAATTCACCAATTTATTAATAAATATCACAATTCATATTTCATAATTAATTTTTCCATAATTAATTATCACGTTATAATCTCAAATTTCCATAATTAATCCCATAATTAATTATCTATATTATATTATCAATGGCACATAATTCATCTACAATTAATTATCTCAATTTAGTCATTTCAATATATCACAATTAATCCCCAGATTAATTATCTAGATTACAAAACCTACCTCCTATAATCAATTTCCCCAAATTAATTAACTAATAGGGTATCCCATTAGTCTCATGATTAATTCTCCAATTAATCACATATTTCAAAAAAGATTTGATAAATCAATTGGTCAATCTAATTAACCCAAATCAAGGAAACAATTTGCTAAAGGATGCTAGCAATTATACCATTTTTCATATACTTATAAAATCCATGACTATGGAAATTATATTTAGACCAGATAACTCGGTTCATTGATGGATATTTTCCCAATGGAAACCCCCAAAATCCAAGCTGTGCAACGATGTTGATATGAGTTCCAGATCTAAATCCCTAAACCAAAATCATGACCAAAGACATGAAGATATCATAAATCTAGATCTATATACAAAATACTAGATCTATATCTTTCCACATAGGTTTATATCCAAGTAAATAAAGGATATATTCTATGAAAATACCAAGGAAATATAGAATAAAGAACAAGAGAAGCATCGGGATGAAATCCACTTACCGAGAGAAGAGCAGATCTTAAATTTGGGATTTAGATCTCAAATAAAGGTATTCGTAAGGACTTGGAATACCTCCAGGTCGATGGGATAACCTTCCTTTACCCTTAAGAAAGTAAAATACTGAGTTAGAGTCACATAATAGGTGAAAATATCCATTAAAAGTTGAAAACAAGTGAGATACAAAATTTTAGGATCTCACTGTTAGCCCTCGCACAATTTAGTCGCACGATTAGACAAACCATGTGCTAACTGTGTGTTAACCACTGCTTCAAGGGGGAAATTTGCATAGCCTATCAAAATATTCTTTAACTATACCGAAGCTACCACCTCAAAGACTAGAGATCGCATGGTTTCTTCTAGGAAGACACACAGTTTGTACAAAACGTACACAACCTCTTTTCATCCAAAATTTTCTTATAATTCACCCAAACGCACACGGAGACATAACTCCCATCAAAGTTATGTAAGTAAAAACAAAAATCACATGAAATTTCCCCTGAGATAACTCTAGAAAAGGTCGAGATATTACAATCTCCCCACCTTATAATAGCTCGTCCTTGAGATGTGCCTCTAATACTTTCTATATTTTTGAGCCAAAAAGATCGAGACATTGAGCACTCATATCCACTTCCCTTTCCCATGTTTCCTATTGTACACGTCCATGTTTCCATAACACATGAACTATCAACACGATCTTTCCCTATAACAATTTCTCACTATGATCTAACACACGTATCAGATGCTCCTCAAAGGACACATCTATGTCAAGGTCAACCTCATCCACATCGATATCATGAGAAGGGTCCAGGTGATACCACTGAAGTTGCGATACATAGAAAAACAATGCATAGTGCTATATCTATGTGGAAGATCCAATCGGTACATCACCAACCCAATTCTATCCACTATCTCAAAGGGTCCAACAAACATGGGCACCAACTTTCCCTACCTATGAATCATACAGTGACCCAACCAAGGTGAAACATGAAAGAATACACGATCAAACTTTGTAAAATCTAGGGTTCATATTCATTTATCAACATATGACTTCTATATACTCCAAGCTGTAGCCATACATTTCTGAATTACTCAGATGTCTCCTGCATGAGACTTGGTCCCAACAAATATAACTCACTAGCCTCCATCCAATATAGCGGCGATCTATATGGTCTACCATAAATATCCTCTCATAGTTCCATCTGTATAGTTTCTTGATAACTGTTGTTATAAGAGAACTCCACTAAAGCTAAGTTCTTTTCCCAATATCCACAGAATTCAAGAACACATGACCGTAGAATATACTCAAGCAACTATATAGTAAGTTCCGACTGCCCATCTGTATGTGGGTGGGAAGTTGTACTTAATAATACCTATGTGCTAAGAACTTTCTACAAGCCCTTCCAGAAGCGTGAAGTAAATTGTAAATCGCAATATGAAACTATAGTTTGTGGAACTCCATACAGACAGAATCTCTCTTGAATGTACAATTCTCCCAACTATTCTACTGTAAAGGTTTCCCTTATAGTAAATAAATGCAATACCTTTGTTAGCCGATCCACAATGACCTAAATAGAATCATTCTTCCTAAGCATATTTAGAAAATCCACCACAAAGTCCATGTTCACATCATCCCACTTCCATTTCTAAATAGGCAATGACTGTAGTAAATCTATAGGTAGTTGATGCTCTACCTTTACCTGCTGAAAAGTGAAGCATCTTGTCACAAACCCTACTATCTCCTTTTTTATTCCTAGCCACCAACATTTTCATTATAGGGCACGGTACATTTTGGTTACACCTGGATGAACCGCCCACTTTGAGGCATGAAATTCCCACATGAGATCCTCTCGCAAGCTCATAGGTTCAAAAACTCAATTATTCATATAGATTATCTTATCCTCATCTATCATCCAGTCTAAAAATGTCTCCCCACCTTCAAAAATTTCTCTCAAGGCTAAGCACTCTGGATCCTCATACTATCTATCCCTGATCCATCTCAAAAGTGTAAAATCCACTACAATTGAAACTAGAGTCATATTATCCTGACTCTTCTGAACCACCACATGCAATTCAGCAAGTAAGGCCATAATCTTCCATTATGGACTCGACTCCTAAACCATCTGAGATTGAGTCTTCCTGCTCAAGACATCATCCATACTATTTCCTTTCCCAGGCATATATTCTAGTTCAAAATCAAAAAAATTCACATACTCAACCCATCTCTGCTGCTGAAGATTCAAATCACGTTGTGAAAATATATACTTAAATCTCTTATGATCAGTATAAACTGTAAAATTTTCTCCCAAAAGATAGCGTCACCAACACTTTAGAGCATAAACTACTCTTTCAAACTCAAGGTTCGTGCGTAGGGTAATTCCATTCATGAGGCATCAACTATCGAGACCCATACACCATAACTCGATCTTCCCGCCTCGACATAACTCCAAGTCCAATCCTAAAAGAGTCACAATAAACCATATACTCCTCACCTAACTCAATTAGGATCAAAATTGGTGATGATTTTAAGAAATTCTTCAACTATTGAAAATCTATCTCACAAGCCTCTGAACATTCAAAATTTACTCCCTTTTTGGTCAATCCTGAAAGTGGTGATATAAAATGGGAAAAGTATTTGATAAATATCTTGTAATATCTAGTTAACCCCAGGAAGCTTTGGATATCAAATACATTATTGGGATGCTCCCAATAAACCACTACCTGAACCTTTTTTGGGTCCACTGACACACCTTCCTCCAAGATGATATGCCCTAAGAAGTGTACCCAGTCAATCCAAAACTGACACTTATATATCTTGGAATATAGCCGATGATCTCTCAGTGTACTCAGGATGATGTCAAGATGTTGTGCATGATCATCATGAGTATTAGAGTACACCAAGACGTTTTCCAAAAACACCACCATGAACTGATCTAGAAACAGATGAAAGATCCTATTTATCAAAGCCATAAACACTATTGGTTCATTTGTCAACCCAAATGGAATTACGAAAAACTCATAAAGGCCATACTTGCTTCTAAAAATAGTCCTTGGTATATCATATGTTCGCACTCTTAAATGATGATACCCTGATCTCAAATAGATCTTTGAGAACACACAAGCTCCCTTCAATTGGTAAAACAGATAATAGATATGCGAAAGAGGGTATCAGTTCTTCACAATCATTTTGTTCAACTTTCGGTAATTGACACATAAGCTTAAACTCCCGTCATCCTTCTTTGCAAAAAAAAATAGGTGATCCCCAAGGTGATGTACTTGGATGGATAAATCCATTATCCATCAATTCCTCCAACTGGGTCTTAAGATCTTGAAGCTCAATTGGTGCCATTCTGTACGATGGAATAGATACTCGCTCAGACCCCGACATGAGCTCAATAGTGAATTCCACATCTCTCTCAGGTGGTAACCCTGAGAAGTATTTAGGAAAGACATCCTGAAATAGTTACACTACTGGTGTAAGGACATCATGTTTAACACCCACATCATCCAACAAAAGACTAGAAACTTGGGCTATAAGATCTCTCAGTTACTGAGTAATTGGCCCTACTCGGCCTACCTAGATATCCCACTCTCCATGATGAACATACTAGTCACCCTTAGGAGATGTAAACATAACCCTCCTATGGTAACAGTCGATGTGGGATTAGTATGTGACTAACCAGTTCATACCCATAATCAGGTCGAAGCCCGTCATATCAAGAACATAGAGATACCATAGGAAAAATATTCCCTGATCTCTAGTGAACACCCCTTTCAAAGAAAAATATATCTAGACCGTACTCCCAATAGTGTATCTATAGTCATTACCCCACTCACAAAATCCCTTTTCAGGCTCAAACCATTAACAAGTTTTGTAGATATAAAGGAATGAGAGGCACTAGTATCAAAAAAGACACTAGTTAAAGTAGAAGATACTAGAATACTACCTCTCACTATCAATAGTCCAGCCTCGCTATCCACAAGTGTAGGCTATATTGCATGTAACTATGTTTCCCCTCTTCCCTATGATGTTTTCTGACTATGATGAATAGTACCACTCAACTGATGCTGGTGTTCTTTCCCAGAAGCACTACGTCCACTACCTCTAGCACCTCAGCTAGTAGAACTCCAACTACCATACCGATTTGGTGTAGAATATCCTTTTCCCACACTCTGACTCTACCCATCTTCTCCTTCAGTATCAGTCTATCGCTACGACCTGCAAAATTTTTGTAGATGTTCGACCTTGCCGCAAGATTGACACTCTACTGGTGGTCGGGAATGGTGTCAAATATAGTGTCTCAAACTACCAAATTGATGAAAAATTACCCCAGTAAGGTCCTATCCAACCGACACTCCTATCTTCACACTTTGCTTTCCAATGCCTTGGATAAAGTTTTCATAATGGTGCTTCCTACTCTCAGAAGTCACACCTTCTGAACATCTAGTAACAACTATGTATCTATCACTGAAAGCCTCACTCAGGTTCCCTTCAACTATGAGAGCATGATCCACCACTTTCGTAAAATTATAAAGCCTAATGATATTCACTTAGGACTTAATATCACACTTAAGTCTATCCTGAAAATGTTTTTCCATATCTACCTAATCTCCTGCTAATATTGGAGAAAAGCATTTCAGATCTGTGTAGCATCCAACATAGTCCATCATTGACATGATCACCTATGTTAGATGCATGAACTCAGTAGCTTTCTCTTATCTTATCATATCTATATAAAAGTGCTCCAAGAACCTCTCCAAGAAGTCCTTCCATAACATACTGTCAGTATTTCTAGTTTGCGCCCGCATGTCCCACATGTGTTAGCTGATCCCCATAGCATATAAGTGCCCAACTTGACCCTCCTCTCAACTGGAGTCTCCAAATGGTCAAGTATTGTCTATATGGACTCAACCCAGAATTCATCTCCCTCAGGTCCACCTTCTCCAGTAAAAGTTAGAGGGTGCTGCAATTAAAACTCCCTTATCAACCCATACATACTTTTCACAACTAGCTCCGAGTCTCTTTCCATTAATTTCATTAAGTGAGAAAAGTTTTCTCAAAATTGATCCCCTTCATCTTCAGCTGGCACGATCAGTGCCTCAAGTTCCTTAACTGGAAAAACATTCCTAGGCATTCCCCTTGGTCATCCCCTCAAAAAATTTCATGGAGGTATACTCTCTACAATTCCAAAAACATGTATTAGGTTTCATATCACAACCTTATAAAATTTACATAAGAGGAAATAATAATCCCAACAAGCCTTTTCCCCCCAACCTCACCACAAAGTCAAAACTGAGCTGCTATCACCACCCTTAACCAACCTACTCCTAGGTTTTGGTTAACAAGGTAAACACACTATCATAATCAAGTTTCTCATTTAGGCACCCAATTATTATCATTTCACATTATTTTTACAACCTTTTTCAATTCATGTTAGGAACCATTTTTCATTTTAATATCACAACAAGGAAAATAGTTTAAGTTCAAAAACTTACCCATGACCTGTTTTCCCATGCATGCCTAAAATGATGCATGTCACAATAACCTTGAGTGACTATAATGATGCATGAAGACTCAACTCTCGTGCCATTATGGGCCACAAATCAATACTCAAAATTCTCAAGAATGATAATCACAACACACCATAAGCGTTTCAACCAAGGTGAAATAACATTCAAATATAATAACAAACAACAATAAAACAATCCCACCTTGAGTACTTGGGTTTTCCCTTGTACATGGGTTTGAAACTCCCATGCACAAGCTTATTACCAAGACTAGAATCTACCTAGTATCCTATTTACCTTTCCCAAAAAAGTAATACAGAAGAATAAGAAGAAAGAAAACCTACCTCTAATACCACTTTGTAACGTCCCGACCCGGGTGTCACACAACGGTGCCCCGAGCCGGTTCGCCACATGACCTAAAGCGCACCTCTCCGTATGTTAGATGCTGTCAACTAGAAATAAGGGTATGGTAAGTCATTCATGGGGAGACTATACCCTCTTTTATCTGAGTAAAACATAGAATAAGTAAATTACATTAATCAGAAGAATATATAACTAGAACAATACTCATGTCTTAGGATAACCAAACAGGAAATACAATACTCAACTGAAATGGGAAACATGCTATGCCAATATAAGTGTCAAGTTAATAATATGAAACTGAAAATAAAGTCACTACAACTCCCCAAGAGGGTTTTAAACCATGTTCAGTTCCCTCATCCAAGATCCATCCCCAATCATCCACCTATCCCAGGGCCCTTTCCCTTATCCAATCCTACAATAATATAATCTATTCAGGTACTGAATAGGAAGCCTAAATAGGGTGTGAGTAAAACTCAGTGGGTCACTACCAATGATGTCTAAAACAATTCCATTCAAAAGATATTTCATTTAGTTCTATAAGGAAATAAGTACAATACAATAATAAACATCATATAACATTTTCATTTATTCTTATCTAACTACATTAACTCAAGGGTTCCCAAGGATACCTGTACCTCAACAATAACTTCATCTCGTACCAGAGCCCAAAGTGTTCCTTAGGAAATATCATATCTTAATACCTTGTTATTGCTGAAGCCTGAAGTATTCAAGGTGCTATGATATCACATTACCTAATTCGACTCATGTCAGAGTTTGAATATTCTCATGTGAGGCCATAACTCAGAGTTCCATTATTTCCATTATTTAATTTCACATTTATAAGTCCCAAATCCAAGTTACCAATATCAAAAAAATAAGTAATATGACCATGTTACCATTCTTACCCCTCAATAAAATGACCATGTTCCCATTCTCTTTACTCATAAGTATAATGACCATGTTACCATGTATACTTCACATTAGAATGACCATGTTCCCATTATCTTACTCATAAGTATGATGACCATGTTACCATTTTTACTTCCCAATTAGAATGACCACATTCCCATTCATAAAAACATAATTAATTCATTAATTAATTATTCACATCAATTCCCTCACTAATTCAAAAATTAGTTAAATACATCAAATCCATTAGTTTACACAACAATTAACTAAATGCTTTTAAAAAATTAATTAATTCAATAATTAATTAATCAATATCAAAATTCACATTCCACAATTAATTTTTCTAGAATTAATTATCACATTCTAATATCAATTTTCCATAATTAATCCCACAATTAATTATCTAGATCATATTATCCAAGGTACATAATTAATCTAAAATTAATTATCTCAACTTATCAATTTAAATATCACATAATTAATCCCCTGATTAATTATCTAGATTACAAACCCTAAATCCTATAATAAATTTCCCCAAATTAATTATGTAATAGGGTAACCCCTTATTCTAATGATTAATTCTCTAATTAATCACATATTTCAACAAATATTTGATAAATCAATTGGTCAATATAATTAACCCAAATCACAGAAACCAATTGCTAAAGGATGCTATCAATTCTAGCATTTTTCATATACATATCAAATCCATGACTATAGGAATTATATTTAGACCACCTACCTCAGTTTGTTGATGGAAAATTTTCCAATGAAAATCCCCAAAATCCAAGCAGCACAACGACATTGATATGAGTTCTGGATCTAAATCCCTAAACCAAAATCCAAATAAAAGACATCAAGATCTCATAAATCTAGATCTAGATCCACAATCCTAGATCTAGATCTTAACACATAGGTTTATATATAAGTAAATAAAGGATATCTTCTATGAAAATATCAAGGAAAGATATAATAAAGAATGAGAGAAGCATCAGGATGAAATACACTTATCGGGAGAAGAGAGGATCTTCAATTCGGGATTTCAATATCAAAGAACGGTGTTCATAAGGCCTTGTAATCCCTCTGGGTAGATGTTAGAACCTTCATTTACCCTTATAAAAGTAAAATACCTAGTTAGGGTCACATAGGAGGTGAAACAAGCCATTAAAAGTTGAAAACGAGCGAGATCCCCAATTTTAGGATCTCACTATCGGCCCTTGCACGATTTAGTTGCACAGTTAGACAAACCATACACTAAATGTACATTAGCCACTACTTTAAGGGGGAACTTCTCACAACCACCTATTAGGACCTATCAAACCATGATTTAACCATTCCCAAATTACTACCTCAAAGACCAGAGATCGCATGGTTTCTCCTAGGCAGCCACACGGTTTGTACAAAACATGTTCTAACCGTGCAAAACCTCTTTTCCTCAAAAATTTTATTATAATTCACCCAAACACACCCCAAGGCATAACTCCCTTCAAAGGAACTTATGTAATTTTTTTTACCTTAAATCACGCTCGAGATAACTTCAAAAAAGGTCAGGATCTTATATACCAATCCATAGGAATAACATATTAATGATGTTGAACTTGAGGAAATGGTATATGGTGAAAAATCACTGTTCTAGAAAAATTAGGAGTTCTATATCATGTTATTGTTAGAAAAAATTATTAAGGTGATAAAAAAAGGCATCAAATTTGAGATTTGATGGAATGCATGTAGCAAGGATGTTAACCCCAACAAGTCCATGATTAGAAGTTTAATTGGGACCACCAATCAACCTCCCATGTCTATTGATATAGATTCATGGTAAAATGTTTTTCCCATTCCTATGACACTTATTTGGGAATATATTAGGGTAAAATTATGATAAAATATCTTTATTTTACTAAAAAAATAACGAAACATTGGATTACTCTTCATTATCCCTACTATAGTGCATTTATTATAGATGTATCCCAAAGAAAATTTATATTAATACTTAATGGAAAGGAAAATAGAAGATTTCTCATAGTTTTAATGAAGCTTAATCTCAAAGATGCTGAAGGTAAAATAAATCTGTACCCACCATAGATGTATGAACACCTGATAAGCCAAGAAGCATGAGATACGTTCACTAGTTGTTGTGAGGAGACATCTTTTTAGGTACATTGTGGCTGGTAATACATTGTTTAAAAATACATGTATTAATCACATTAATTAAGAATTATTAATTTATAAAACATCAACTAAGTGATGCAAATAATAAATAGGCATAAAAACCAATGTACCCCTAGCGTAAAGTAAGGATGTGGTACACTTCACTTGAAAAAAAATTAGTACGTATTTTAAATCTACTATAATAATTTTATATGAAATTAAACAAAAAAATAATTATGTTCCACTATTTATATGTAGATTGATGAATCTAAATCCAAATCCACTTCCATCACCCATCATGTGCTATAGAAATATTCATGTGTAAATAATTATGGGATACTAATAGAAGAAAACACACAAAAAGTGTAGAAATCATGTGTAAGTATGAAATAATAATAATTTTTCTTTAAATCAGTATTACATAACAATGATTGATTATTTTCCTATATTTTTATCTGTCTTAGACATAGAAATCATCATTAACTATACTAGATAAACTTATACAATCAGTGTCCTTGAAGTGGCCAGAACAGTATGGCTGTGTCAAAGGTGTGGGTTTTGGGGTGACACCCCATACATATTTTGAGAAAAAAAGAACAGGGAGATAAAGATAAAAAATGGAATAGATGAAAAAATTCAATTGATATTAAATAAAAAATTAATTGGTAGTCAGAGTTTCTAGAAAAATTTATGGGGAGGAAGTAAAGAGAAGAAACAACTCAAGAATAACCACTGCATAAAGATCCCCCACCAACTTTGAGGTAATATATTCCCATCAAAGATCCATATTAGATGAGGTAATAAATATTATCATAATTGGTTTTATGAAATGTGAATTATACAGACATCGATACATTTCCTGTAATGACATTCTAAAGGTTAAAAATTATTGTGATTTATATCTATCAACATGGAGGCCTCTGAGCGGCATCTTCCCGAGCTCCCGCGGAGGCTAGGGTTTCCCCCCATTTTCTTCCTTACTCCTCCCCCCTCCGGCTTGGATCAGATCTTCTCCTTCCAGTCTCATATCGGCGAAGGCGTGTCTTCTTGTGGGAGACGTCTGGGATCTGAGCTTTCTCCGAAGATTTCTCACGGTGTCGTCGGTCGGTGGTGTTCCGGCGTGCATCTCGGCATTTTCCCTTCTGACGATGATGACAGTTGATTTCTCATTAGCTCGGTGGTGTTCCAGCATGTGGCTCAGTGTCTAGATCAGTGTCCTTTCGTCGGTGAGTTCCAGCACGGTTCTGTTGGTTCGGTTCATTGGGCGCCGAAGTTGTTCTTTCCTGGTGCATCCACCATAACATGGCTTCTTCGTGAGTGGATCTGGAGGGTTTCCAGTGGGGCACGACTTCGATCTGATCTTCCTCGGAGGGGGTAGGATCTATGTTTCTTCCGCTGTGAGTTTGTGAGTTTGTGCAGGCCTTCTGTGTCTACTGATGTGAGTTTGTGCTACTGTGAGTTTGTGTTTCTGCTGCTGTGAATTTCTGCTGCGTGTTTCTGCCGATGTGAATTTGATGCTTCTGGATTGTTCGATTATTTGTGAACTGGATATGGATCAGGCGTTTTTTTGCTGGTTCATTGCTGCATCTCCACGTTGATTTTCTCACCACAGTGACTGGCCTTCTTTGGAACTCGGTGAGGGTTCTTTGGTGATCTGAATGAAGCTAATCCATGCACAGAGTGGCTTTTTTGGTTCAGGATGACCTGGTTCCCCCCACCGATGGTGTTCCCTTGATGCGTTGTTGGGTCATCCAGTCCTAGGTGACGATGGATTTAATTCGTGTTCATTGGAATGCCTTCCGGGCCTCTGTGGCGGTGGTGTAGGGTGTCTTGTGGAATGTGGCGGGATTTGACAAAGTTTGTCCTTGATGGTGGTGCCACAGTCTCGTGCTTACTTTTCTATGGGGAACCCAGACTGCTTACAAGGAGTTACTTAAGATGAGGATAGAGCTGGTCATCTTCTCCGTGCATGGCTTTTCGGACTTGGATGTTTGAGAGGTTATGGCGCTACCATCGGTACTGGGCCCATGCATTTTTGCATGGGACAGCTAGCTGAGCAGCCATGCTCTGGTGGAGGCGTGCCTTATTGACATTGTTGCTGGGATGAATTACTCTTACGTATTCTTGTGTTGGGTTGCAACCCTTTTGATTTTCAGATTTTGTCAATGTCTCTATGTCCCTGATGTCTTGGTTTTTCCCCTTTACCCTTAAAAGGGGGTTTATCCAAAATCAATAAAAATTTCAGCCTTCAGGCCATTCAGTCATATCTATCAACACCCACCCATAAACTTGTTGTGATGTATACCATGTTGAATATCCAAGAAGATATTATACACAACCAAAAAAATCCAATAGGTCATGTGAGAGTGGGGATTAACATATCTCATGAGCTGAGTACTGATCTACCTATTCCACTTGATGATGTAGATATTCATATGGTCAAACAATCTATTAGAAAATTCATAAAATGACCATTAGATCTTGTAAAAAAACATGCCGATAAAGAGGTATTAATTTCCAATTTATTTTTCATGAAAAATATTTAAAAATTGTTGAAAAAGTTATAAACTGATGAATTTTATTACTGATAGAATAAGGGAAGGGAATGAAACAAAAGGTCCAATCAAAATGATTTAAATAACCAACCAAACAATCGAAAATATCTTCACGAATCACTTTTTACCCACTCATTTAATATCCACATTTATTAACATTGAAGGTTCGTGCAGACACAAGGTTACCAAATGGTAGTAATGTCATATTTTGATTTTGAAGAAAAAATTTATGGAGAATCCATTACATACTACATTTATCTTGAGAATATAAATGAAATCCTCAAGTATGACTGGCTAGGAGTCTTAGTTGAAAATGTATACATGAGGTGTGTTTTCATGTTTTTTTCCAATAGCTGATCTACTTTGTTAATTATGACTAAATACAATTCATATTTTTTTAAATCCGTCTATACAAATAATATTTGATGGGAAAAACCTATGAACATAAATATGGACTCAATAGACCTCACAAAAATTCTATAAAACTAACCTCATTGTATTTAGATCAAATTGATGTAATAGTTGAAAAACCAGCCACAACGTTTGAAACAAAACTTACAGATAGAAGAATCTTCTTATTACCAACGATGCAAGGGTAAAACTCTAAAATTTAATCATATAAATTATATCTTCATTCCTTTAATTACTTATTCATTTTTGTTTTTAGGAAACATTGTATACTCATTGAAATTAATTTGGATACTCTAAAGATTTATTTTCAGGATTCACTGCATGGATACCCAAAAAACCAACCACATGTGATGATGTTTTTTAATTTGTAATATACTACATGAAACATTTTAGAACTAAAACTAAAATTATATATTTTATATTAAATTTTAATGAGAATTGTGTTATGATAGGGTGGTGTTTAAATATCATCAAAATCATGGTATGAGGATAGTCCATGGATATAATGAGCTTGTCGACTTCTACAAGTGGATAAGTATTTGGGTATATATAATAATATTTCACTATCAAAACACATATAAAAAAAATTACTTATTTTTATTAATGTTTTTATAGTGTTTGAAATAAACTAATGGAAAAGATTATGATTATTATGTTTTTAAATTTGTGAGAGATATCATATACCATCAATAAACCAGCATGCCCATATAGGTATTTTCGATAACTACTATTTTATTTAAAATATTTATTAATCATTTGTGTTTTTATATTTTTTCAGTACTACAATGAATGTAAAAATTCCCCATATTCATAAGAATAATTTTTTTAGGAATGACTAAGAAACATACCTAGTGTCATAATGTACACATATATCATGAAAATGTGACTTCCTACTACTTATTTAGTTGATTTATCATCATTTTATCTATTTTTTAGTAAATTTATTTATAATTTTTATATGATACTTATTTTGTTAATTTTTATATAGATCATGAATAAATAAATTTCTCAATAAGGATTATTCACTCATGTACTATGATCATTCACTCAACACGGATGATGCACTCACGATGACACAATTTTATTTTTATTCTCAATGCATTCAGTATTCCAGGTTATCAAAAAAAAATATTGTTAGATAACCTAGAATATTGAATGAAATGTAGGATACAAATCCAAAGTGGAATAAACCATACCTCAATCTGATACATGGTGTATCCGGTATGAATTAAATTTCATGGTTTCAGTTTAAAATTAACATTTTACTAGTGTATTGTTTCATATTTATGTTTAATTTATTTCTTTATAGTATTACTAACATAAGAATTATTTTATTATATAGGTGGATTATTTTACTCGAGTTGGGGTGGTTTATTTAAAACTGCTCATGCTCATGAGATATTGGACTTGAAGGATACAATGGAAATATTGACAATAATAAAATGGGTCATGAAGGTATACATATATCATAAAAAGTTAAATTACTACTACTTATTTAGTTAATTTTTTCACTATTTTATCCACTATTTTTAATTTAATTTCCTTGTCATTTTTATCTAATAATTATTTAGTTTTTCATAGATCTTTTAAGAATTCATATTTTTATTTCAACTATTTGTAACAATCTAGAAAAGAGAGAACATGTTGCTTTTGGATGGGGAATTTCAAGCACCATGGGGTTTTCTATTCCATTAAAATGGAACATGTTCTCTCTTTTCCATCTTGTTGTAGATAGTTTAAATAAAACCACACATCACATACTCAATTAGCCTAACCTCAATCTGATACACAGTGTGCTCAACATGACTCGAATTTTATGTTTTTAGTTTATAATTTACATTTTAGTTCAAAACACACATCAAATACTCAGAAATGAGAAACAATATTCAGATTGTTTTGATACTTTAGGAAAATGATCCATAAGTCATTTTCAACATGTAGGAATTACTCACACCTCAATTGGACACAAAGTATGATATGTATGACTCAAAGTGTGTCTTTTTATTTAAAACTAACATTAATTTTAGTAAAAAACACAAGTGACATACTCACAATCATTAAAATGAATTTGTATTGTTTTAATACTTTATAAAAATGACCCATAAGTCATTTTTTATTTGTAGGAATCATCTTACTTCAATCTAATGCACATTATGCTAGAATGACTCAAATTGTTCCTTTTTATTTAAGATTGACATTAATTTTAGTAAAAAATATAAGTGACATACTCAAAACCAATAAAGAACATTCATATTGTTTTTATACATTAGAAAAATGATCCATAAGTCATTTTATATGTGTAAAAATCACCCTCACCTCAATCCAATACACAATGTTCTCGGTATGACTCCGAGTGTGTCTTTTTATTTAAAATTGACATTATTTTTAGTAAAAAAGACAAGTGATATACTCAAAACTAATTAAAAGCATTAATATAGTTTTTATACTTTAGTAACAACATACCTAATTCAATTTTGATGTGTAGGAATCATTCTCATATTAATATGATACACAGTGTGCCCGATATAACTCAAAGTGTCTATTATCAGTTTAAAATTGATATTTTAGTACAAAAAGTGTGCCACTCACTGAAAACTAAGAAAATGTGCTCCAATTTTCATTATAATTTAGGAAAACTATTCATAAGTAATTTTTTATGTTTATGAATTAGTCTCACATAAAATTGATACATGATGTGACCGGTATGAATCAAAGCATGTGTTCCCAGTTTAAAATGTCATTTTAGTAAAAAACAGAAGTGACATAATCAAAATTGAGAAAACACATTTGGATTATTTTTATACTTAAATAAAATGATACATAATTTATTTTTTATGTTTAGGAATCATCCACACCTCAATTTTATGCATGATGTTACCGGTATGACTCCAACCATATCTTTTTATTTAAAATTGACATTAATTTTAATAAAAAGGATAAGTGAAATAATTAAGAAATGGAAAAATCATTAATATTGTTTTTATAATTTAGGAAAATGACCCATAAGTAATTTTTTTACATGTATAAATAATAATCACCTCAATCTGATACACTGTGTTCCTGGTATGACTCAAAGTGTCCGTTATTAGTTTAAAATTGACATTTTAGTTGAAAACAAGTTTCACTCACTAAAAACCAAGTAAAACACTATGATTTTTTTGATAATTGAGTAAATCGATTAAAAATTCATTTTTTATGTGTATTAATCAATATAACTTCAAACCGATAATTGATGTGACTGATATAACTCAAAGTGTATGTTTTCAGTTTAAAAAGACATTTTAGTAACAAACACAAGTGAAATACTCAAAACCAAGAAAACATATTTGGATTGTTTTCATAATTTAGGAAAATGATCTATAAGTCATTTGTGATATTTAGGAATCAACTTCACCTCAAATCGATGAACGGTGTGATTAGTTTGACTCCAAATGTGGCTTTTTATTTAAAATTGACATTTTAGTAAAAAACACAAGTGACATAATCAAAAATAAGAAAATGAATTAGGATTATTTTTATAATTTTGGAAAATGATACATAAGTCATTTGAGACATATAAGAATCATATGCACATCAATACAATACACGGTGTGCCTGGTATAGCTCAAAGTGTCAATTTTTAGTCTAAAATTGACATTTTAGTTCAAAACGTACGCAACTCACTGAAAACTAAGAAAATGTGATCATATTGTATTGATAATTTTGTTAAATGATCCATAAGTCATTTGTGACATGTAAGAATTAGTCTCAAATCAAAATGACATACGATGTTATTGGTATGACTCAAAGTGTGTGCTTTCAGTTTAAAACGACATTTTAGTAAAAAATAAAAGTGACATACTCAAAACTGAGAAAACAAATTCGAATTGTTTTGATACTTTATGAAAAATATTCATAAGTCATTTGTGATGTGTATTAATCATCCCCACCTCAATATTATAAACATTGTGACCAATATGACTCTAAGTTTGACCTTTTATTTAAAATGGACATTTTATTAATGTATTATTTTATATTTATGTTTAGTTTATTTCTTTATAGTATTAATAAAATAAGATTTTTTTTCTTATATAGGTGGATTATTTTTCTTGGGTTGGAGTGGTTTTTTCAGCAACTAATATCATGATCAGGATTTTTTGAGAGGGGGTCACGGGTGCCAAAGATAATGAAACATTGATGTTTTTAAATGTTTTTGGATAGTAATTTAAAATTTAAGTATAAAAAACATTGTTTTAAATGTATATAATATAGCATTTTTTTTGTATTTGTGATGTAAATTTTATTTCAATTAAATTATGATTTTTCATATAGGTTTATTTTCATACAGGTGTATTTGATGCACTGTGCTATAATTTTAATAGCACACTGCAACAACATGTCCTTTATCAGGGATAAAGAAAGTGATTATAAAGGGTTCTCTTTATGAGTTCTATAAATGGTGATGATAAAGGGGGTATTTTATCATCACTAAAATAGAAATGAAAAAATACAACCTTTATCAGTTCATTTTGTATCATTGATAAAGGTCCCCCTTTATCAGCGCTGATAAAGGGGTCCCCCTTTTAATAGTGCTTAGGATAATATCACTTTTTTAGCACTGTTAAATCCCATTTTTCATACTATTAAAGAGTGCTCCTAATAATATGGGTTGGTTGTCCCTTTTCATCTTTACTTAAATTATATATGATTTCATGGATGGTAAGTATGTATGTGTAACTTAAAATTGACTCTTTAGGTATTGGGGGTTCATGTGAGGTTATATATGATCCCTTAGAACCTTGATAGATATACCACATGTAGTTAATAATGTCCCTCAATTATTTTAATGTTCTATTATTGACTAGAGTTGGAAGTGGAACCCAAGAAGGGTATCCTACCATGAGTGGGGACTTTTATAGTCTTGTGAGGTTTTATAGAGTGATACCAAGGATTCCATGAAGAGAAACTAGTCTTCATCAAGTGAGGGGTATGGTTAGGTTGGGGTTTCCTGACTAAGGTAAGTCCATTATCAAGTCAAATAGCTTATTTGAGTAGGATTTCTAGGTAGGGGTGTTGTCTAGACTTACTCATCCCTTGAGCATGGTCTTACTGAGGGTTGAATGAGATGCTGGTTGTCTAGTAAGGACTTCTCTAAGGGAGATTTATCTACGAAATTGCGGGATTGAGTTGTAAAACCTTTTTGAATATTGGAAAAGTGAATTTTGTGCCTCATGTAAGGTCTTTAAACCACTTGTAATGGGTTAATTGTACTATGGTTAACCCCCTTAAAGGTTTGTGTGTGTGTGTGTGGGGGGGGGTGGCTAACTCAGCTAATCCATTCTCTCTATGTGTACAATTTTTTTGCTTGTGATCATCCAGTACCTAATAATAGTCATTATTATTATTATAATTATTATTATATTTATTATTACTACCTTATTATTACATGGAATTATCTATATTTAAATTTGAGAAAGATTTTTAATTACCACCTTAGTTTTTTTATTAATAAAGAGAATATTGTTATATTTAAACCTAATTTTATATTTTCTAAATTTCACGTGGAGGGTTCAAGCTACCAATATATTATGAAAAATAAAAATAAATCTAAAAAATTTAAAAACATGGATTTGCACATTTTAAGAAATACTAATGTTTTGCTTCTTGATATTATAGTTAAAATTGAAATTGTTTTATTACTTAATTATGAACTAATAAATAACACAAATGTTACTATTACAACTAAGGAATTAACTTTTTATGTAGGAGAAAATAAATGGCTTCCTATAGATGATCAATAATGTGGATATCATCAATCTATTTTAGTGATCTCTAAATTTAAAAATGAAAAAATTGTGTGATTATTAAAGACTGTAAAAATGGTCTCTCAAAGTGAAAATCTCCCTAAAATCCCCTTCCACGTCAATTATGTATTGATTTTACATTTTCCACTACCCATGTTGATGTGATTATCATCCAGAACATGAGAAAAATAAAGAATTCAACACATCTAGAACATGGAGAAGATATAACCTATTTATTAATAATGAGGAACAACCCATATTAATAGATGTTGGTCCAATATAACCAGGCCCAATAATAAGGCAATTAATCTATAGAACCAACACCCCTAGAAACTAATATGCATAGATTCAACTCTATGTTTGGGTTGATCAATAACAAATTATTCATAATTAACATGTTTTATAAATATATCAACTTGTTGTTTATGAAGGTTTTAGGCACAATGGAAGTGGGGGATGGGGCATACCCAACTTGGATATTTTTCATGATTGATGTTTAATCTAATATTTTCATGATGATAAAAATTGTGATCAACATAATTGAATAAAAAAAGATAGATGATAGAAAAATACCGTAACCAAAGTGCAGGATCATCACATATTATTTATAATTAATTTAATAAATTAAAGAATTACCTTGTGAGGAATTATTCATTTGCTGATATATCTGACAACATCTCTACATCTTACCATCATTACATTACAGTAATCAATAATATATTCCCTCTATTAGTGATCCACATGTGTTCAAAAAACCTCCAAATATCATCATAGGAATCTTCATGTTATAGCATGACAAATCTTAATGCTTGCATCATTCTCCTTTGATCATCCTGAGAATCACTTAAAGGAAGGGTTCTATTTGATATCTCTATACTTGAGAGTGGTGGTGGAGGAGGATCACTTTATATTATTGAGATCTTTCTAGGATAGGTTAGTTCTTGAGAGGATTCTCTCTAGATCTGATTGTGTACAACCAAAATGAATTATCTCACTAATAAAGCAATATAATTGAGTTTATATAGGGCTAGGGTTAGAAAATAATAATTTCACATGCACCCTTATTTTTTCTATAATCCTTGTGGAAACCCATGTCTATAATAATAATAATATATTATTATTTATTGAAATGCACTAAACTCATTAATTAAATTAAATATATTTTTCAAATAATATTAAATATATATTATTTCTCACTAGACCATTAAACTCGGTCCTCCATTATTTCATAATATTTATCAGGACTTGAATAATGAATTTTTATTTAATAAATAAATATCACGTCATTATTCACTAATAAATAAATAAATATTATATTAACTAAATAGAAAATAAATATTCAACTAACATAATATTCACTCGAATAATTGGTGACAAAATATATGTGATCAAGAAAACATGAATAATTATTAAAACATGTGCATAAATAATATTTATTCAACTTATTAAATAAAAAATAATAATACATTATTTAATTGAGAACTTGGATACACTTAGAGTGTGACCCTATAGGTCTCTTTCTCAGTCGAATTAGGTGAAGCATCCCAAAGTCGAAGGTTAACATCTAGAAACATGCTAAATAACCCATAAAGAAAGAAATTAGTGCCGTAATGACATAATACCTCATACAGACACTTACTCTGTAATATATATTCCCTTTACCATGATATCTCTAATCAAGCAGGTTGCATGCTGGTGTCATCATCCTATGTTCTTGATGTCTCTTTATTTTACTTTCTGGAAATCAAACTTCCCTATAGAAATATATGACCATGGATTTATTTAGGATATATAATTTCTATTAAAGGGCCTGATATATCAACTTTCATTAAAGAACAAAAGGGAAAAATAATTTATCACATTATTCATTAATGAAATATTACTTGTGACGCACCCAACGTATCCTACCTCACTGTGAACATATGACACCATAGATTTCATCAATACATAAAAGCAATCAACTTATAATACTCATTAATAATAATTTTAAAGTATAAGGGTCAATACAAAAATCCGTAGATAGGATCATCCAATGACATATATAAATGTAGATTTCCTACTGGTGGGTCTCATTCTCATAATATCTTACACTAGATATTACCATGGGAATACACCATGTGAAGGTACCTCAAATTCTTATGAGTCTCCACCCCTGATATCCTATATTATTTATGTCCTTAAAATTATTTCATCTAGCTGTAGAATATATATTTTAAGAATACTATCGTGGTACTTTTGGGTTCTCATTATAGTGGGGAGCTTCTATAACCTTTCAGTGAAAAAACTAATCTTAGAAAATTATCACATACTATGTTATGTATAAGAACAATCATGATGTGATAATAAGTTTATTAATATTAAAAATAAGGAATACAAGTTATCATAAAGTACACACAAGTCAGTTCCAGGGGACCAAATCCAATAGAATCCAACATTCACTATATCCAATTACCAATGACCTTCAGTTCTCTAGCTCTCACATTATACTCATGATTTTGCTAAGACAGGCCTTTAGTTAATGGGTTAAACATTATTTCTATTGTAGGAACTCTAATTACTGTAACTTCACCCCTTTGAGAATAATCCCTGAATATATGATACATATGAAGTATGTGATTTGTTTGTTGGTGTGACATTGTATCTTTTTCAAGATCCACCCCTATATTATTATAAAAATAAAATGTGATAGGGTAGTTTCATCTAGGAACCATATCAATATCCTGGATAAAGTTTCATATCCAAATAGATTCATTTTCTATATCAGAAGCCGCTATGTACTTGTACTCCACTATAGAATCGGTGAAAACTTGCTACTTTGAACTCTTCCAGATCACAGATCCTTTATTGAGATATAAAAAATATCATTACTACTACTTTATATCATTTTGATCTATTTGAAAACTAGCATCAGTATAACCCATAATGACTAGCTTCTCATCTCCTCCATACACAAGGAACATATCCTTAGTTCTTAGATTTCTAAGGATAACCTTAATATAAGACCAATGATGTTCTCCTAGATCATCTTGATATCTTCCTACCATGCTCAATGCATTGGAAACATCAAGTATAATACATAACATGGAATACATGATTGATCCTATCACAAAAGTGTTTGGGATCTTACTCATTCTATCTTTCTCTTGTTGTGTCTGAGGAATATTTTCTTATAAAGATGTATACCATGTGAAACTGGAACCAATCCTATCTTGGATTGTTCCATACTAAATATATTTAGCATCTGATCAATTTATGTACTTTGAATTAGTCTAAGAAGACTCTTGGAGCTATCAAGAATGATCATGATCCCTAGAATATAGTATATTTTAGTTCATTCCTTCATGGAGAAACAATTATTTAACCATTCCTCAAGAGAATGTAAAATTTATATGTCCTTTCCAATAAGTAATATGTCATCAATATATACTACTAGTATAATGACTGTATTCTCACTAAAACTATTATAAATATATGGCTCACAACCGTTCTTAATGAAACCAAATTATTCTATAGCTTCATCAAATATAATGTTCCATGACCTAGATGATTGTTTTAATCCATAAATGGATATCTAAAACTTTTAAATATTTTTGGAATCACATGGAGTCACAAACACTTCTGGTTGTGTCATATAGACATCTTCCTAAAGGTTCCCATTAAGGAAAGTGATTTTTATGTCCATCTTCCAAATTTTATAGTCATGGTATACTGCTATAGCAAGTAAAATTATGATGGATTTAAACATGGAAAATGATGAAAAAGTTTAATCATACCCAATTCCTTGATTTTGTTTAAACCCTTTAGCTAATATCATTTCTTTATAGGTATTTAAATTACCTTACATGTCTAGTTTTCTCTTAAATACCCATTTTCACCCCATGGGATTTACATGAACTAACACATCGACCGAAACCCAAACATAGTTATGATACATGGAATCCATTTAAGAATTCATGTATTCTTTCCATCCTACATCTTCTAATCTCTATACTAACTATTTATAGGAGAGTGGTTCATCATTTTCAACCAATAATGATTCACCATCTTTAGTGACTAGAAAACCATATCTCTCTAATTCACTTACCTCTCTAGTGCTCCCACACAGTACTTGTGTTATAAGAACTACTTCTTCCTTGGGAACCTGTGAATCTATTCTTATACCAAATATTATGTATCTTGAGCATCAAATTAATCAAATTCAATCTTACTCCCACTATCCTTCTTGAGACTGTGATTCCTCTAAAAAATATGGATTATCTATTGATATTAACTTTCTTATCTGAGGGTTTGTATAGGTGGTATCCCTTTATTTCCTTAGTATACCCTATAAAGATACTCTTTGTACACCGAGGTGCTAGTTTTTTTCCTGATAAGGCCTTAACAAATTCCTCACAACCCCATATATGTGTATGTGATAGAACATGTTTCTTTCCACTCCATAACTCGAAGGGAATTTCATTTTCCACTTTAGTTGATACTCAGTTTAGTGTGTATGTTGCAGTTTTTACTGAATATCCTCCAAAAGGATAATAGAAGAGATGCATAAATCATAATTGAACTTACCATGTCTATCAAGTTACAGTTCCTCCTTTCACTAACACTATTCCATTGTGATGTGGAAGGTGTATTGAGTTTCAATAGAATCCCAAACTCCCATATAAATTCGATAAACTCTTATTTAAGATATTCACCACCTTGATCTAATCAAAGATCATTTATCCTCTTTCCAAGTTGATTCTCTACTTCATTTTTGATTTCTTTGAATTTCTCCAAGGACTCAGACTTATTCCTCATCAAGTAGACATACCTATATCTACTCAAATCATCATTAAATGTTATGAAGTAAGAATACCCTCCTCTAGATTCTACTAGAAAGGGTCCACACACATCAGTGTGTACTAACCCTAAAATCTTGGTGGCCCTTTCACAATGTCCACCAAATGGTGGTCTGATAATTTTTTCTTATAAACAAGCATGAAATATTTCAAGTGGTTTTAGCATAGAAGATTCTAAACAACAATCTTGAAAGAACTTTTTTAAATGCTTCTTTTTTACATGACCAAGATGGTGATGCCATAGTAGGGTGTTATATGAGTCATGTGGACATAATTCTTTATTTATTTACAATAATTTATTTTCATAATTTAATACATAAATACCATTATTTAAATGTTCCATACCATAACATATGTATTCTTTATAAAATAAACAACTTTTAATTACAATTTTGAAAATAAAATCATTTTTATCAAGGAATTATATAGAAATTATGTTCTTGGTAATAGTTGGTATATAATAAAAATCCCTTAAAACCAATATCATTTTTGTTGGAAATAAAAGATGGTAGTATCTAATGGCTAGAGTAGATATCCTCACACCATTGGTAGCTAGAAAATCCACCTCCCCTCTATAAATATTTCAAAATATACTTGGTTTCTGTATTTGGATAGAGATGTGAGAACCACAAGATATATCTAATACCCAATGTCTATATATTGAAATATCACACTTAATAAAGAATTCACCTTTAACTTCTGCATGTTTCTAGGTGCAGTTCCTCTTTTAATGGCCTTTATTTCCACAATAAAAAAATACCACTTCCTTTTCCTTTCCCAACCACTAGATATTCCTCTTCTTGGAAGGATGGTGCTCAGGATATTTATAATTTTTATGATTCATAGGCCTCTTTTCCTTATTCTACCTTTTTTTATTCACCATAAGGACACAGGTTTTTCACTCCCCATGTCCTTGTCCACTTGGAGAATCAAAGTAAGAAGATATAAAATAATCTTATCATTATTTCTCATGTGATAATTAATAATAAAACTAGATAAGGACTTGGGTACTGAGGAAATTATGATATCTATGTGCATCTCATATGGTAATTTAATCCCTAAGATGTATAAGTGTTCAATATAGTCAATAATTATGACTATATGAGGCCCGTATGGAACCATATCTCTAATATTGGTTGTAAAAAAATAATTGGATATATCATATCTCTCTTATCTTACCTCCTATTGATATATATTATGAAGGTCAGACATCATGCTATACATATCCATGTCCTCAGGTTTCTTCAAAAGTTCATTGGTCATGGATGATAACATGAAACACTGAACATCTACAACATAATTCATATGTTTCACATAGAGATAAAAATATTACTCACTAGCCTCTTTACCAAGCACTTCAAGAATATGTTCTTCAAGTACATACAATTTCCTTTCATGGAATAGGATAACGCGTAAGCGCCATTTCCACTATTGGAAATTTGTGCCTTTGAGACGGTTATCCTTATCAAGTATGGATCATAGTGATATGTTTAGAGTAATTTTTATTTTCATTTATATAAATATGAAGAGAATAATTTTATTACTTTATCTTATAAAATAAGACAAATAAATAAATATCATATTTATGAATCTTACACTATTTTATCGAAACCCAATATTCCTCACCATAGAGTTCCTTGATTTTTTTAAGTGGACTACCCAATCCTAAAATCCAAAGATTGTTTTTCCTCAAAATTTTCCTCTTAGTTACACCAAGTCCAAATTTTAAAGACAACCCTTGATGTGAAATAAGTTAAGTTAACCTAAAAATTCAAGTTAGAATTCCCTGATAATTGAAAGCACCCCAACTTTTGCTGGTCAATCACTTTGAACTATGATTAGATTTTAATATAAGTAGTGGAAGGATATACTGAATTAATATATATAATTAATGGATTTTATATTTATGAATAAATTTACAATTATTATCTTTATTACATTCTTGTTAATATTAAGTGGATTTACTTAAGTGATTTACCATGTCTTAGATAATATTTATGCATAAGACAGTTTATTTTAGTTCTTTCTTGCATTATTATTAATTAATTAATTCACATGATCATGAAAAAAAATACATAATGAAATAACCATGAAACTTGATAGAAATAAAATAATAAAGTTGTTTGATTAAGAGATTTTACTAATGGTTAGTTTATATAGAAGATGATGAACTAACCATCAACCTTGGGTAAAAATTACTTAAACCATTTTATGGTTTGTGTTGTATCTTTCCACTTGTCCACCTTCGTATCTCTCTTGGATTGGTTTCACCCTGGCTCTAAACTTGAACCAAATCCACTAGATTTGGAACTCCATCCATTACATATGATTTTACTCACACACAGGTGAGGGTAACCAAAGGATTGGTTAAGAGGTTTAAATAAAAGAAACCACAGGCACACAAGACCTTACATAATGAGAGTAGGGATGACATGCAGGACAAAAAAATCAATTTAAAAATAAATTAAAATAAATAAATCACATAATTTTTTTGGGTCTATTCTCATGATCATCCACATACATGCAACGAATTATGCATTTAATAAAATTAGAATTAAATTATAATCATTCTTATTTAAGATAAATAACACTGAAATCAATTAATTATCTTCTTTAATTAATCAATTATTTTATCTTAATTCTTATATTAATTTTCTTAATATTATCATCCATAATAATTTTAAAAAAATTTAATAAATTTATTTAAAATTAACTATGTAAAAAAATCTCCCATGGAGGAAACACAGTGAGTACCCGTCCGAACTACCAAACATTTATTATATTCATATATTGTTTACTCAAATGACATATAAAATTCATGACTTATCATGTAATGTAATGACATGTAATGTCAAATTAATGACGACATAGAACACATGGTATTTAAGTAGTGTGTAATATTTCAATACACATAGAATAATAACTGTATTACGATTTATACATGATATACAGTTCCAAACATTACCCAAAAAATTAGTTAGAAAATTAATATATATAAAACCTATCACACAAAACATACTATCAACTTAATTAACATGCATAACACATCCTGTTAAGGTTAAAGAAGTATAATAAATTATTTTTTAATTCCGTTCAATTTAGTAAAAGTAAAAAACATATACATTCAAGCTATATGTTGTGTATTATTATTACTATCTATCTACAGAACATGCCTAAGGAATCAGCATGTAACTATGCCATGAATAATATTAAAGAAAATGATGTGTACATGGGATACATGTCATGTGGTCTCTGATTTACATGGTCACCAGTAATGTAGGCCATGTAAGAAGGTATATAACCTGTATGTGACTAAAGGATTTCACATCATATTCAGAAGTTACATGTCATGTACTCTGGATGACCATGCTCTAGGTAGGCTCGATCAATATGTGGTTTGTAATTAAATTCAAAGTGTATAATAAATGCACATGCCTCGAATTAATTTCAAAATTAATTTTGGGTGCATTAAACATAGGTGCATGATGTATACCTTTGGGTTACATGGTGTGTAATCATGTGTTGTCTGGACAGACTCCTCGAAACCTCCAGATGAGATCTTTGAATTTATTTCATTCATAAAATTAATCTATTTGGTTATATTTTAAATAAATAAGATAAATAATATCATATATAATTATTAAAATTAAAGGATAATTTAATTGTAATTTAAAAATAATAAAAAAAATGCATAAATCAATCAAAAATATTTAAATAATTATAAATAATTATGTGACCCTTCTGATACCACTTGAAGGTTCCAAGAGCAGTAAAATCGTCAAATGGGGAAGGCCCAACTCATATTTTTCTCATGATCAATGATTAATTTGATATTTACATGATGATAAATGCTGTGATCAATAGAATTGAATAAAAGAATATAGGTGATAGAAAACACCAGACCTAAAGAACACGATCATCGCATAATATTTATAATTAATTTAATAAATTAAAGAATTACCTTGTGAGGAATTATTTTTTACTTGATGGATTTGAAAAAGTGTCTACAACATACCATAATTGTGTTTCCAGAATCAAGAATAGATTCTCTTGAACAATGATCTACATGTGTTCCATGAACCTCTGAACATCGCTATAGGAATATTTGGGCGATAGGCTGACAAATCCTATTGCTTGCATCATTCATATTTGATTTCCCCAAGAATCACTATGACTTGAGAGTGGTAGTAGTGGAGGACCAATCTATGTTCTTGAGAGCATTCTAGGAGAGGGATATCTATAGGGCTTGATATGATTCTCTTTAGATATCATTGTGCACAACCAAAATGAGCTGGCTCTCTAAGAAAATAATATGGGTTTATATACTGATAGGGTTAGAAAATAATAATTCCACATGCGCCCTCATTATTTATGTAAACCCTACCAAACCCTACGTCTATAATAATAATATTATTATTATTATTTTTTGACATGCACTAAACTTGATAATTAAATTAAATATTATTTATTTAAATAATATTCAACATATATTATTTCCCACCAGGCCATTAAACCGGTTCTGCCATTTCTCTACAATATTTATCGGACCTTGAATAATGAATATTTATTTAATAAATAAATATCACTTTATTATTATCCAATAAATAAATAAATATTATATTCACTAAATAAAAAATAAATATTTATTAAATATTCTACTCACATAATATTCTCTCGAATAACTGGTGATGAAATATATGGTATCAATAAAACATGAATAAATATAAAACCACATGTAGGAATAATATTTATTTAACTTGTTAAATAATAAATAATAATATCATATTTAACTGAGATTCCAGATACACTTAGTGTGTGACCCTCTAGGCCTCTTTCTCAATGACATTAGGTAAAGTATCCCAATGTCCAAGGTTATCATCTAGAAATATTCTAAGGCACCCATAGAAAAAGAAATTAATATCTCAATGACATAATACCTCATATGGATTCTTACTCTATAATATATAATCCCTTTATTGAAATATCTCCAATCAAGTGGGTAGTATACTAGTTCTAACAACCTATGTGATTGACGTCTCTTTCTTTGACTTTAGGAAAATCAAACTTACATATATAACACCATGGACATGGATTTATTTAGGATATATCATTTCCATCAAAAGTTTTAACATATAAAATTTCATTAAATAACAGAAGTGATGAATCCTTTCTGACAATATTCATTACTGAAATATTACTCATGACACACCCAACGTATCCTAACTCACTATGAACATATGTCATCATAGTTTTTTCAATACATCAAAGTACGTGACTTATGATACTCATTAATAATAATATTAAATTATAAGGATCAATACACACATCTATAGATAGTAACATCCAATAACACATATAAATGTGGATTTCCTTTTAACGAGTCTCATTCTCATAATATCTTACATTGGATATTACCAATGGCGTACACCATGAAAAGGTGCCTCAAAGTCCTATGAGTCTCTAACCATAATAGACTATATAATTTGTGTTCCTAAAATTATTTAATCTAGATATAGAACATATATATTATAATACTTTCAGAACATTTCTGGGTTCTCATCATAGAATGGAACTACTATGACCTTTCGGTGTGATAACTACTCTTAGAATATTATCACTTACTATGTTATAATAAGAACAATCATGATGTGATAATGAGTTTATTAATATTAAAAATAATGAATAAATGTTATCATAAAGTAAACAAAATTTGGTTCTAGGGAACCAATTCCAACAACTTAGTTGTTTATAAACCACATACGTGAACAGAACATTGGTTGATCCTTTAATGAAAAAATTATAATCCAATCTGAAAATGTTTATAAGGGGAATGAAAATAGGATTGGAAGAAAACATAATAGACTCAAGGTTATCACAATAAAATAGTGTAGTTTTTAATGATATATCATAGTGAAACTCACTTAGTAAAGATTTCATCTAAGATGGTTTGATGAGTGATGAAATAGTAGTATGATATTCAATTTTAGTAGTAATGAGGTATATAAAAATTTTCTTTTATGAAAACCATTTTATCAAATTATTTCCAAAAAAATAGAAATACTAGACGTAAACCACTTTCCATAAAGTCCATATAACCAATTTCCATCAATCATAGTAATTAGCTTTAGGTGTGGTGAGTGAGAAAAATACATCCCATGATTCTTCATGCCTTGAAAATAATTCAAAATCATTTTTTCAATAACTTGATATTCCATAGATGTATGTTTTATGAACTAGAAAACATGATTTATATAATAATAAATATTAGGGTGATTGGTATTAATGCACTAAAGAGATCCAATTGTAGAAAGATAATTTCTGGAATAAATGAATGGAGTAAACCTATAATCAAACAAGTAAGTTCCACCCACCATAGGAGTGAGGCCTGTCTTAGAATCCTCCACATTCTTATGATAAAAAGGTATATGAATATAATTATTTTGACATATTATGTTTTCTCTAGTTTCCATTATGTTGAATTGAATCCCTCATAAATTTGTGAAGTAGAATGATCATATAATGGAAATTTTTTATTCATGCTCACAAAAAGTTAAAAAATATATTTTTTAATCACTCCATGTAATAAGTATTTATCTAATAAAAACAAGTTCACGTAGTCTAAGAAAATCATTATATTTTATGAATAGAGAATGAATACTATAATTTTACATAAATCCAAATATTTTCATGATGGATTGATAATGAAAAAAAAAGTACATGGTGATTGTATGAGGGTTTATATGGAATGATTATTTTTTCACACATATAAACTATTAGATTAATAAAAAATAGATTATTTAATGGAAATGTTTTACAAAATAAATACATCGAGAAAAGTAATTTCAATATCAATTTGATAAATATTCAATCATATGGACATGTTAATAGTTAAAAATACTTTAATAGTAACAAAATTAACAACTAAACCTAAATTTTATGTAAAATAAAATCCCATTTATTGATGAAAACCATTATAAGCAATATAGGATTTGTGTTTTTCAATAGACCCATTTAAATTTTACTTTTTCTTGAAACCCCTTTTGTAACTAACCATAGATTTTCCAATAGGAAGGGGATTCACTATCCGAGTGTTTTTTAGAGAAGATAATTATATTAGCCATCCTTAATATATGTCTAATGTTGCTAAAGAAGTTCATATTTTACTATGTGATGTTAAAAAATATTATACACTTTTGGTTTTCCCATCCCATTCTTTGATGTGTATCCATAAGATGAATATTAGTGGAGATGGACTATGAAGTATATAAATTATGAGGAAAAAAATTAGAGGGAGAGAAATAGAAGGACGACATGTGATTATTCAAAACATGGTTACTATATAAATGATCAATAACCCCATGTTTTAATGCTGGAATATCTGAAGCCATGAGCTCAAATATATGTAAATGACATAAAATAAGAATAATGAAGTCATTAACACACAAATCGTGCAAGAAAAAAGGACTAATAATTATTTTTTTGAAGTAGGAGGGTAATGAGAATGTGGATTGGTTGATATTTAACCTTGACCCTTAAAGTGAAAAGTTAATTCCTCAAAAATTACATGTCAAGAAATAAATATTTGGCTAAAATATAGGATATCCAACATAGTTATAAAGTTTGGAGAGTGAGTAAAGTTTATGATATTAATATAAAAAAATGAAAGGGTAAAAAGAACATATAAATACTTTAATAAATCTATAATATAATTATGAATTACAGATATAGTAATATAGAGAAAGGATACAAAAAACTAATGTTGACATAATATTAATAAGATAAATAGTAATGGTAAATTCTAGATCCCATTGTTACAAAAAAAATAAAATTTTAACCTTTTACCCCTTTAGTTTAAAATTATAAAATAAATTTCTTGAAATTAAAAAAAATTAAATAATGATTTTTGATTAAATCATGATAATAATAAATAATAATATAATCAAA
Organism: Viscum album; assembly: GCA_963277665.1. Lineage (NCBI taxonomy): Eukaryota > Viridiplantae > Streptophyta > Magnoliopsida > Santalales > Viscaceae > Viscum > Viscum album. Next base: position 287,771,339 of record OY728127.1, on the reverse strand, counting down.
TAAATAATGAATGGAGAAAATTAAATGAGAGATAAATACAATATTTCATATATTTTACCTCTATAAAATATCTTTTGATTATCAATATCATCAAGATTCTCAATATAAAATTAATTTTTAAAAATATTTTCACATGCCACTTCTCTCATTATGGATGCCACCATCTACCTTGAAACATTAATTTTCATTATTTAATCTATGAGTTTGGTTGATGTTTTCTTATTAGTTTATTTTTGATCCTTAGGGGCATGGATCATTTTTAGGTATATGAAGCAATGAATTAGACTTTCATGAACCATTACTTTACATGTTTTGGGTGTTAGAGATCCTGGGGGTGGTTTGAGGAAGTAAGGGTAGAGTTTAGGCTATGATTCTAGTTGGGGGTTATATTTGTGGTGTGGTGATTTGTCTTAGAAAATGGTGGTTAGGGGTTATAGTGTGGATCCATTATGTTGCGCTGTCCTAGTTTTGAGGTCAACACTAAGGGGTTTTTTCATTTTAGGGGACCCTATTCCCTGGACTTTTTTCTATGACATGGTTTTAGTCAGGGGATAATCGATATAAAAGGAATACTGAGGATTGTGATGTGTTTGTCTAAGGTGGAAACTTTGGATCATAGAGATATGGTGAAAAAAAAATCATGAATTGTATTTCAAATTCCTTTAACTGTGAAATTACATTAGAAAATATTATCAATATCCTTATAAATAACATATTTAGATGATATATCAATGAATAGTAAAAAACATGCTTTTAATTTTTGTGTTTTCTACTTCCTATTTTATCTATAATTCCAGATTTTTTTTTGAGATTTGAATGAATAAAATTTTATTTTAATGGATTTATTTTATATATTCACTTGAGTTTTTGACATATATTTAAGATAAAAATTGGTACCATGAAAAATAACATGAAAAAATGTGTGTTGGAACAAAGGTTTTTCATAGTTAGAAACATAGTGTATTTTTTTTATTATGAATCCAAAATAGTGTTAATGAAGGAGTTTGGAAGGAAAGTGATCTTACGATATACGATGCTTCAATTTTGAAGGTGGCATTATTTTCTAGTGTTTATCAAATTTTTGGAGCTCAAAATCTAGAGGAAGGATAAATCTTCTTGAAATTTAGATTTCTAGGATTGACTCTTAAAATATACAGTGGCTAAAAATTAAATTTTTTATTATAAAAACACTTTTTAGGGAAAAGTGAGAAACTAAACAAGTGAAACCCCCAAAAAAACAAGCATGATAAAAGATAGAAAAAGTATTAAAAGAAATCTTAAAACAATTAGCATAAGTATCCCAAAATAAATAATTTACCATTTGGTATGATTAATCTTTGATAATATCCTCAAAGGTATAAGCCAACTTGTACCACGCCTTTAGGAATTCATCCACTGATAAATTCCCCTCATTATATCCTCTTACTAAGATTAGACATTTCTTTTCTATCTAGTTGCGCTGCTCTGGATTTTTACTCACTTGAATTGGTCTATCTCCCATCCCGATAGCATACTCATCAAAGGAATGAATAATAAATGCCTACTCCAACATTTCCTCATTAGAATTAATGATATGTTCTCATTTTTCAACTTCCTCTTCACTTTCTACACATTAAAATCCAATTTAAGGTTCCAAAGATGCATCATCTTTAACCACCACATTTCCAAGAATCCCTTGCACAAAGGGATGTCCTTTTAAACCTTCATCACTATCCATTTCATTTGCAATCAAGAGATTCAGGAAACTCTCCCTTGCCTGTGAATTCTTAGAAAAATCAATCTCAATCATCTTGGCCACATTTTTCTTGGCTGACCTAGTCTATTTGTTTGGTAAGATAAGAATAATATTTCCTTAACTTGTATTTATTACTCTTACTAACAATGAAGCTCCTTGGATCCCTCAGTATTCTCTCCCCCTTCTTTCTTGTTGGACTATGAAGGCCTCTATCGAACCCTTCATTAGAATTTTCATACAAGACATGGATGTCACTCCCTCAAATTCATCCCCTAAACTGGATCTCTCAGCTCTAAATTCTTCTCCCATGTTTTCAAAATATGTTGCTTAGATTCAAATAGGAAGAGGTCCGCCTTATATTAGATCCCTTTTTAACCTACACCCACTCCTCTAACATTTGAAATGAATTCTCCCAGCCTTTTCATCCCCCAAGGAATCCTTAAAATATATAGTTAAGTCATGCATTTTGTAAAGATTAGAGTTTTGGAAAGATGTGTAACTTTATGAAGGAATACAGTGTCATGATGTTTTGAAGGTTTGAAATAGAGGCTTTATAAAAATGGTTGAGTCTTGATGAGAAGATGGTAATTATATGTGACTAATAAAAGCATTGAAAAAGAAAATATTTCACTAGATATTTTTGAATAAGAGGAGATTTGTGAACATTAATGTTGAGGTTCGTGAAAAGGTAGTGATGAGATCGAAAGCTTCATGAAGGAGGTGGTATGTAAATAATCGGTCACCCATCAATTGAATACATGGAGAGAATTTGGATAGGGGGTGAAACACTCTGATTTCACAAAGGGACTTCAAATAAATTAATTTTAAAAACCTATAACTCTTTAAAAAATCAAGATTCACGAACAATATTATTTAGAACTAATTGACATTAAGGAATTTTAGAAAAGGGGGTTTTGTGAAGCTAGTGAGATTTGTGAAGGTTGGGAGCTTTTCAAAAGCTAGTGGTCTTGTGAATGATGATATATCTTTGAAAAAGGGGGTTTCAATAAGGCTTGGAGATTCATGAACAATAGTTTTGAACATCAAGTTTAAGTGAAAAGTTGTTTCAAGTACATCAACTCAGGACTACGGTGAAAGAATAGTCTCATTCTAATTAGAGACATAGACTTTAATGCCCAATCTTCTAAGGTGACCATCAAGTCATTAAACTGAGTAAGAATTTACCCAAGGTAATGAGCTAGGGGTAGTCAATGGAAGTGTTCTGAGGGAGGCAGTGTGCTACTTATAAAAATTATTATAATGGTAGTGTGCTTGGAATAGAGTGACTACATCTGATCTTTTGTACTCCACAATAACTAGTGAAGCTCAGTGGATTTAGGTATGACCGATACACTGTCGGTGTATGTTCCTTGGACTATCTATTAGAGGTGAACCATGTAAAACTACTATGTTTTGTCTCTACATATTGATGTTTAATAACTAAATAATTCCATCAGAGTTGTTTTTCAAGTTCTTACCAACATGGGAACAAGATCCATCTCTTTAAAAGAAAAATTTGACACCCTGATTCACCCCTCCCCTCTTAGGGTGTTCTAGGGTCCTATAAGTGGTATCATAGGGAATATGTTTTAAGTGTTAAATCTATCCTCTATTGTGTTCATGGATAATTTAGTGAATATTAAGGGAGTTCCCCTATTTTATGGAAGAAACTTATAGATTTGGAAGAATATAATGAGATATCATCTATGTCCCCTTATACTGGATGTTCTCTTTTCCACAACTCAAGGGATTCAGGTCAATTATATGACGTGTATCTCTATGACTAAAATAGATAGGAAGATGCGTGATGCAGATGCCAAATATCAATATGATATTATCCTCCTATATCTGATCAAATCTATTTTAAGGTGATGAGTTTCAATATAACCAAGTCCATGCGAGAGGAACTATAAAATATAGATGAAGGTAATAAAAAAGTAAATGAGAAAAAACTTCAGGTGTTGTACAATAAGTATGATGATATGAAAATGCATCCAGATGAAAATAAAGATTATTTCTTTAATAGAATTAATGAAGTTATTAGAGATATTTGAGGAATTGGGGAAGAAATTAAAGATATTGACATTGTGAAGAAAATCTTGAAAGGATCCCATCAATGTACAATTCAAAAGTGTCATCCCTTGAGGAAAGAGATATGTCTCAGCTTTATCTTGATGATTAGATAAGTAGGATGGTGGTGTATGAAATGAGAGTAAAACTAGAAGATGAAACAAATTGAGTAAGAAGGGAAATGGAATTCAAAGTTAGGGAAAAAATTATTATCTCTAAGGATAGTAATTATAGAGACAATTTCGATGATGAAATTCTTTATGTTTTTTCCAATAATTTTGAGAGAGGAAAATGGATATTTAAAGGCAATCTTCTATTGTCTTTTTTTTAGTGTGTTAGAGTAGGGAACATTATTTCTCAATGTTCAAGGAAATTCGATGATGTAGAAAGTGAAGCAGAAGTCATGAAGAATCCTCAAAAAATGATTCCTAAAAAGGTAGACTTCAAATCAATAAATAAATTATATAGAAAGACATTCTTCTATAAATAGGAACAAGATGATAATGAATTTTTAGAGGATGTTGAACCAGATTTTAAACCTGATCTCCAAGCATACATGATGGATGAATTTGAAAAGGTAGAACCTACAAAAGATAAACATAACCTGTAAATTGGTGTATTTTTTCACAAGATGGAACTTGAAGGTGATCTTAATGAGATTGAAATTCAAAAAAAGAAAAACAAAAAGATAATAGACTTATTGAAAGAGTCATTAGAGTATATGGATTTACTTGAAGTAGAAATTGATTGACTGGAAGGAGAGGAAGAAGAACATTTAAAAACTCTTGAAATCTTAGAATAGGTTGTGAAGTTTAAAATCAGGATTGAAGAGAATGAAAAATTCATAAATGACCTTACATAGAGACTGGAGGAAAAGGATAAGATAGTTTCAGGGCATGAAGAAAAAGTTTTTACTTTAAGGAGTAAACTATAAACTAAATCAAAATTGAGGGAAATGGATAATAAATTATAGTTTGAAAGATTTTATGATGAAAAGTTGTTGGAGAGAGGTAAATGTGGTTATGAAGGATTAGATAAGGCCTTGAATGATCAGAGATCCACATTTATGGGAAAAATTGGAATTGGATGTGGTATAGAAACATCAAAGGCTGGAAACATGATGATTCAAAGTGAAGGAAAGCATAAAATTGGACACATCACTATGGATCCTGATTTTCTAATAGGAAATGCTTCAAACTAAATAGAAAAAGCGATAAAAATAATCCTCAAGTATCTAGAGAGGATCACTAGTAAAATACCTTTAAAAATAAGGGTATATGTAGATAAATGGATGTGAGAAGATATTTCCCCTTATAAAATGTTGATTCTATAGATTTCTAAGCCATACCATGTATTACTGTGAAGAGGTAAGGAGCTATCTGATTGGGGAATAACTTGGAAGTCCACAAAGGGGAATAAGGCCATATCATTCATCATATAGAAGAAATAGTTTATATGGATATTATTTTCACTGTTTTAAATATGTCTATAAAGATATTAATTGTAGGTATAGGAAAAGTGAGAATAATAACTTCAGAACTTTAATACAAGTCAATACCCATCAACCAAGAAGAATTTCTCTTTAAAATAGGTATTCTTATCTAGAAGTAGAAGAATATAAGTATGATGAACCCATGAATATTTAAAAGATATTGGAAAGGATTTCTTTTGACTCCACTAAATCAGGTATCTCAGGGAAGGAAAATAATAAGATCAAGAAATCCAACCTTGTATAAATTTCTCTGAAAGCTACAAAGAACAGTACCACTTGGATTCTTGATAGCATATGCTTGTCTCATATGGAAAGAAAAGAATATTTAATGAAAAGGTTAATAAAAGGGTTGATGGAATAGTATTATTCAGTAATGATGGTTCCTTAAAGACTAAATCCAATGGAAATACATAACTAGAAAATGATGAACTAATGACAATTTATACCAGGTTGATAGTAAAGAAAGCACTTGTTTATGAACAATTGAAGAAAAAAACAACTTGTATCATTAGAGGCTCAGTCATATTAATTAATAGATCATGGAATATATATCTAATATTATGTTTTTTTGATATTATCAATATGAAGAATGATCGAGAAAATATATGTGATGCTTGCATGTGTGGAAGGATGGTTTGGTGCTCATATTGGATGAAGAACAAAAGGTCATTGAATCTGATTGATCTCATCCACACAGACGTTTATAGTCCAATAAATATGGCTAGAACATATAGATATAGGTACTTAATTATTTTTTGTTTATGAATATATTATAAAGGAATGTGTGATGTTTATTCAGAATAAATGACAAGCATTTGATTTCATAAAGAGTTATCGTCAAAGAGAAGAGAATGAAACTAGCCAAATAATCAATATTTCATGATCTAATAATGGAATAGAATACTCATACATTTAATTTGAAAATTACCTACAAAAATATGGGATAGAATATGAGGTGTCTTTAGTGAGAACCACTAAAAAAATGGGGTTTTTTGAATGCAAAAATCTATGGGTGATAATATAGATATAACTATACTAATTGAGATTTGTGTTTCTTATCATTATTAGAAAGAGTCTATTCAAGTTGCAGTGTATACTCAAAATAGAATATGTATTTTTATAGGAGAGATAAGGACACCATATGAGATATGGAATGGAAGGAATCTATCTCTAAAGCATTTTCATGTTTTTGGAAGTAAATATCTCATCCAAAACAAATAAGGAAATCAAGGCTGGTTTGGTGATGCTGCAGATGATAGAATATTCCTTGGATGTTCAATAATGATCAAATCCTACAAATGTTATAGTAATAATGTTAGAAAGATTGTGGAAATCAATGATGTCAATATTATTGATGATAAAACCATAAAAACCTTGAGTATATCATATGTTGATATGATTGAAGTTGAATAAGAAAGTGGACAAGGGACACAATTCAAATATAGAAATAGTGGAAGGCTTTCAAAACATTTAGGGATCTCAAAATGATAATGATTCAAAAGAAGAATAAGAATATAAAACCATTGATGAATAAACTTTATATGAACCTCACAGGAGAAATAAAAGAGTAGAAGATGATTAATTCAATATTATTGGGTATTGAACCAAACCTACATAGACAAAGTGAATGAGGAATGAAGAACATTCTTCCTTCCTATCAATTTTGGAACCAACTTCATTTGAAGAAGAAGAAAATGACGAATCATGGGATAAGTACCTAAATTAAGAACTTGATCAGATTGATAAGAACTGGAAATGGGATCTTGTTAAGAGACTATAAAATCACAATGTGATAGGAACAAAGTGGATCTTCAGGAATAAATTTGATGAGCATGGAAATGTGATCAGAAACAAGGCACACTTGGTGTGTAAAGGATAAGCATAGATTATAGGAATTTATGTTGAAGAAATGTTTGCTCTAGTATCTTGACTGGAGTATATTTTGATCCTTATTTCCATATAAATTCAAAGAGGGTACATAGTTTTTAGGATGGATTTCAAAAAAACACTCTTAAAAGGTGTTCATGAAGAAGAAGTCTATATTGAAAAATCAATAGGATTTATAATTAGAAATGATGAAACAAAGGTTTTTAGATTAAATAAGGATCTATATGGTCTAAATTAGGAACAATGATCATAGTACTCTTGACTGGATGCTTATCTAAAGAAGGTATAATTTAAAATAGGAGGTTTCGACCATTATCACTATGTGAATAATTTTTAGGAAGATTAATTTATGGTGCTCGTGTATGTGGATGATATTATTTTTAGTGGAATTAGGCAGGGATCAGTGGAAGAATTTTCTAATCACATGAAACCAGAATTTAAAATGTTCATGATTAGTGAAATCACATACTTTTTGGGGATACATGTGATTCAAAATAAGGATTACACCTTCATTTCTTAGAAAAAATATGAAAAACAGATTCTAAATAAATTCGACATGAACAAATCCAAACAAATGGTGAATCCAATTGAGGTTGGGAAAAAACTTGGAAAGCATGAGAATGATAAATATTTAGATCCCACTCCATATAGGGGGATCATATATAGCTTGTTATACTTGACTAAAACATGTCCAAATATTGTCTTCACAACATGCTTTATGTCCCACTTTAAATGTAATTCAAAGGAAGAAAATTTTGAAACTATTAAAATAATCATGAGGTATATTCAAGGAACTATAAATTTTGGAATATAATTTGTTATAGGAATATATAATGAACCATAAAAGTTTTATGATGTTTACTGGGATGAAGATTTTATGGATCTAAATTCCACAAGTGGTGGTGGATTCTTCATTCAAAACAAATTCTGTGTGCTTGTTGAGAAAGAAATAGGAAAGAACTTCTCTTATAACTAATAAAGAAGAGTATATCTCCATGAAAAAGTCATGAAATCATCTATTTTGTATGAATCAACAACTTATTGATATTGGCGATGAGGTGAAAAACTGATAGTGATACATAATGACAACAAGATCTTGATTGATCTTATGAAAAATTCAATTCAACACTCTCATTAAAAACATATTGAGATCAAATATCACTTCATAAAATAAAAATATGAACAATTTATGATTAAAGTGAATCATTTTGGAACTAATTATCATGTTTCTAACATCCTGACTAAGCCTTTGGCAACACCAATGTTTAAGAAAAATCAGTTGAACCTTAGTGTTCAGGAACCTCCTAGTGCACGAGGAGGTTACGATTAGTCCCTTATCCCCATTTATGTTAACTGTTTTAATCTGTTTAGGTGATGTGATGCATGTATATGGGAGAAATATGATGTAGGTGGAGTTTTTTTGGGTAATATAAGTACAAATACATATTATTTAGTTTTATTTCCAAAGTGGGTGATAAGTGAAATTCAATGATTTATAGGTTTGCAGGGTTGGTCGGTGGTCTATCGAGACATGAAATTTCAAGGCATGAGATTCTCTTTTCCACTATTTTTTTCTACACTGATCTTCGCTCACATATAATAAAATAAATAGATGAGATATTTCAAGACTATCAGGTTTTTGATATAGTATGGCACTTTATTGAAATTATCTATAGATTTCCAACCAACCCAAATGGGGAGATTTTTGGAACTATGGTTTTTAATAGCTAAAACCATAGTGTATTTTGTGTTTGTTGTCAATCCACACTAGGTTTGATTAGGGTGTTTTCAAGGAAATTTATCTTACAATGCAGGAGGCTTTAGTGTTGAAGGTGGAATCATTTTCCAGTGTTCTAAATTTTTTTTGATCTCAAAATCAGGAGGATGGAGTGAGACTCATGAAATTTTTATTTCCAGGATTGAATCTTCAAATTTATGGTGAAGGCATGGATTTCATGCAGTTTATAGTTTTGATAATATATGGATATTCATGAAGGAATATAGTGTCATGAAGGGTTGAAGGTTTAAAAAAGATGATTTGTAAAAATGGTTGAGTTGTGATGGGAATATGGTAAATCTACACAACTAAGAAAAGATTTTCAAATAGAATTATTTCATTAGCGCATCATGAATATGAGGATATTCATGATCATGAATATTGAGGTTCGTAAAAAGGAAGTGGAAAGCCTGAAATATTTGTTAAGGATATTGTCTATAAATATACGACCACCCATCAGTTGAATACATAGAGAAAATGTAGATAAAGGGTTAAACACTACAATTTTGTGAAGAGAATTCACGAAGAAATTCATTTTGAAAATATGGAACTCTTTATAAACTCAAGCTACATGAAAAGTTTGGTTTAGAACTCATTTACATTAATGCATTTCAGAAAAGGGGTTTGCACAAAGGCTTGGAGCTTCACGAAGGTTGGGAGGTTCGATAAGGTTATTGGGATCATGAATACTGATATATCTTTGAAGCAAAAATGGGGTTTCTCGAAGGCTAAGAGCTTCATGAATAGTAGTGTTTAACATCTAGTTTAAGTGAACAGTTCTTTTAAGTGCATCAAATTGGGACTACGGTGCAAGCAATGTCTCATGCTAATCAAAGTCAAAGAATTAAATGAAAAATATAATAGGGAGACCTTCAAGTTGTTAAACTGAGTAAGAATTCACCCATGAAAGTGTGATAGAGGGAGTTAGCTGAAGTGTTCTGATGGAGGAAGTATGCTACTCCTAAAATTGTTGTAAAGGCAGTGTTCCTGGAACATATTGACTATGTCTGATCTTCTGTACTCTATAAAAACTAGTGAACCATAGTGTATTTAGGTAATAATGACACCCTATCAGTGTATGATACTTGGACTATCCCTTAGTGGTTAACCAAGTAAAACTGTTATGTTGTGTATCCATATATGGATGTTTAATAACTACATGATTCCATTATACAAGTTTTATAAGTTCTTACCAATGTGGGAACAAGATCTTCCTCTTTAAAAGAAAAATTTTACACCCTAATTCACCCTTACCCACTCAAGGTGTTCAAGGGTCCTACAACATGTATCTCTCAAGTTGTTAGGTGTAACAAGTATTCCTAGAAAATAGTTGTATACAAACTTATCAAATGGATCTATCCATTTCCCTCATGGATAATGGTGAATGTGGATGGATTGACTGTGGGTGCACCAAGACTTATAGGTATTGGAATTGTATTAAAAAATTATAGGGGATTCATTAAAGGATATTTTTATTAGTTTCTAGGTAATTATATTAATTATAAGGTGGATTTTTGGGTGATCATACATGCTATGAAATATTTCAAACATTTTATCTTTTATATTACATGGATCGAAAGTGGCTCAATGGTGGTTTTATGTATGATTAAGTTATGTCGCGTAATCTTTCATGGTCTATGTCTACAGAATGGACTGATTGACAACATTTTATTAGAAATATATGGGTGAGGCTATCTTACATTTATAGGGAAGGGTATAGAGAAGTTAAAATTATAGCTTTTAAGTTTATGAATTTTTAATGGAATTTTGATAATTTCATATCCAATGGGAAAAATATTAATTTTAACCCAATAAATGATTGAGGGAATTTTTTAAAAAAGGTTTATTTATTTAATAATTTAGTATTCAATTTTAGGAGGATGTTTGGTGTGAATCAAAGAAGTTTTTATTTTCAACATATTTTTTAAATAAATAAATAAATAAATTAATTCAATGTCTCCCATATTGACTTTCATTTTTTGAAGAAAAAATGATCATATCTTAAAAATTGTATCTTAGATTGAGATTCTTTCAGTATAGTATTTATTGAGACATGATGTTTCATTTAATACTGATATAGTTGGATGATGAACTCCAAGGATGACCTAAACATGTTTTTTTATAAATTTTAAATTATTCCCCTAAAACTCTCATTCACACATAAATCAAGGTGAGAAGATTCAAATGAGTTATAGAGGCTCTAGTGGTCCCCAAATTAAGTAATTTTAGATCAATATCACCAATTCCACTATGAATATAAAAATTTAATCATATTTAATTATGAAATATAAATTTCTATGGATCTTGAAAATTTATTTATCAAAAAATTAAATTTATATTAATTACATCCCATGCATTTTTAATATTTGATGAACTGTGCCGATTGACCTTCTTGGAGTTGGTGCACTAAAACCAAAAACTTCGTGCTTTAAATTAATGGTATATTCAATGTATTGAATAAATAATAAATATCTTGTCACATGATGTATATTCTTCTACACAACATTAATATTAAAAAGTACTAGAGGATTTGTTTCATTTAAAGATCATAAAAATTCCCCGTTAGGAGGAGAACCTTGAAGTGCTATGATGACATTATTATAATTATGTCCCATGATCAAGATAAAATTATATGATGGGACATATAGTTTATTGTCTGTCAGGTGCATCTACTCATAATAATATGAAACTTATTCTCTTGATTTCTACACTTATAAATCTCTAAGATGGGAGATTACAAGGAAAAAACCGCTAGTTGAAATTCCACCTGTTTACATGTTATTGGATATTCCTATATATGAGTGTTTGTAATTTCCATAGACATAATATTATAATTAATGAACATCATGAGTCACATACTTTGATGTATTTGCCTTAACCATGAAAAACTATTTTCATGAAGATGTTGGAAAAGATGGGTGCATCACAAGTGATATTCCATTAATGAATAAGTTAATATAGGATTTGTACCTTTTATTTAAGGAAGATGATATCTTATGCTTTTTGATTGGAATGGAACTGTCAAACTAAAATTACATGTCCATGGAAATTGAAAAATTTATTTTAGAAAGTAAAAGAAATATATATTAATATTATAGGTTGATGGCATGAGTATTAAACTTTCTTGATGAGATATCAATAAAAAATTATTATATTACATAATTATCATTCATATGTAGTTATTGTTATTGAGATATTTACTTCTTCCTATATGGCTACATTTACGTGCTCTTAGATGCTGATATTAGAATTTAGAAAAATACACCTAATTCCATAGAGGAAGAGTCATAAAGGGTCACCCAATTAGTGTTTCCATTGATCTCAGTTGAATTATATTTGAATTTAACAATCAGGAAAAACATTATTCTCATGATTGAGAAATAATATTTATTTAGGATTTATTGATAAAAAATATTCAATCACGATATTTAAATGTGTGAGTTTAATGTTAAATAAATATTTATTCACATGATCATTGAATGCAATCTTTTTTATATCTTATTTTATTCATAAGGTAATAAATAATATTAATTTAGTTATGTTAATATTAAAATAAATATTTATTTACAAGACCGTGAATGTAATATTTATTTATTTATCAAAAGATTAATATTTATTATTCAAGATCTAATAAATGAGGATAAAAGTGTTTGAGTTGAGTTAAGTGCATTATAATGGAAATGATATACCAAATATCTTTGAAATAAATATTAATTAATTTATTGATATTTATATTATCCATGAGATATGAACGAATCAAAGATATAATAGCAATATAATTATTATTATTAGATGTGGGATTTTCTAAGTATTAAGATATTAGATAAAAACCAAAGTAAAGTTATTAATTATCTAAACTAGATCTATATATATTTGGTTATATCATTTTTAGTTGTTTTTTTTGGGAGAATCATTTTTTTGTGAAAAAATTTCTCCCACCAAGAGAATTCTCCCTATGAAGAACATCTCTAGGTTTTTTCTTAAGCTCGAGACAATACCTCCTCCTTTTTCTTCCATTCCTATGAATGAGAAGATAATAGAGAGATAAAATCCTCAAGCCATATGGATTGTTTTATGATCAAGATAAATAATGTAATATGAACAAATCATCTTATGCTAGGACCCAACATTTCATCATCATTATTCAGAGTTCACGGTGCACATGTGGATCACTACTAGATGGATAATACTTTGGATCCTCTCATAATAAAGATGATACAACTCAAAATAGGTTCGTATGATCAAAATATTCATTAAAAAATAATATTTAAGATCAAGGTAATTATTTTTATTAAATTAATTATAAATTTAATGTGAAAAAGATACTCTTTGTGTTTCAGAATTCTTTCATTACGGTTTATTGGAAATAATCACGAGACATATCATTATTTATTATGTTCTTATGGTTTATTCATCAAATTAAATGAAAAAAAATTGGGAATGGAATCATACATCTTCCTCTTCACTTATAACCATAAGTGGTATTAGAGCGATCGTGTTAAAATTTATAACTATTTATGTTTTTTGATTGTTATATGCATTAGTTGTTAGTATTTCATTTAAAATTTATATTTTATTTAATCCAAAAGTTGAGATATCTTCTTTGTTCAATTTTATATAACCAAGAACAGGTTAAGAACACATGAAGAACATCTGAGGAACCCATCTGGAGGTTCTATAGATTCTATCAAGATAATGTGGGACTACATGACATGAAATCAAAATGTATACACTGTGTACCCAGATTCACCACACTAGGAAAATCCATACAATTCATGGTTGATCAGGTGGAGAAAGGATGTGTAATTATTTCACACCATGTGTTGAAATAGATCATCTGGGACATTTTTTATGGGGTACATGGAATACACTTAATGCACATTCAATGTAATCCCATACGGTTTTCCAGTAAAATTCGTGGTTACTACATGGTAAAATACTATCATGTATTAATTATAAGACGTGTTAGGGATGTCAAAATACATAACATATCCAAAACATAATCACATGTAATATAGCTATATACCACTCTATTTAATGTATTTTATATCATATATAATATATGCTGAGTATCTAGGCGTGTAATGAGAGATTGTCCAGAGGGGATTACACACCGTGTTGCTAGTGTACATGCTGTGTAATTTAGCTAAACTTTATTGTACATCTAATTATTAATTTATATGTAAAGAAAATTAATTTTTAAATTAATCCAAATTAACTCGTTTCCATGTTTCATAAATTTAAAATACATACATGTGATTGGTTTTAAAGAATATTAAATTTTTAATTAATTTCAGCATTAAATTCAGAACTACACACCATGTATGGTCATCATTACACATTGTATACATTGTGAGAATTAAAAATTGTACATGCTGCATAAATTAATATGTGTCTATGTGTCACTATTTTATATTAAACACTATGTAATTATGTGACACACTATGTACCTTAAAAGCCATATGAGTGCATTGTACACAATGATGACCATGTCGGGCAGTTTGTATGGTTACATGCCATGCTCCCTCCAAGTAGATTCCATATACTAAATTAATTTTAAATAAAATTAATTTTTTTAAAATTTCAACGGATGGGAATCTCTAGGACTATCTATATGTACATTACAATAAATGAATGAATGAATTAATAAGATAAAAAATTTATTAAATCAAAAAATTTATCTTAATAAAGAACGATTGGAGTAAATTCTAGCAAGTTATTTTAAATGAATATTTTTTACATGTATGTAACTGATCATGAGATTGAATGAACAATTTATATATTGGATTTATATTTAATTTAATATTATTTCATGGGTTTTTATATGTTATAATTTTTTAAATAAATTAAATATGATGGATTGCGTGATATCCCTCCAAAATTTATTGTGTAGAACCAGTGTGTATTTGGTTTATTTTATATACCCAAACCCCTGGTTCCCCTCACCCACATCTGAGAAAAATATGTAAAATACGGATCTCTAAAGAGAGGAGGAAGTTGAAAACCCAAGTCAAGGTTAAGCTAATCAAGAAGGTACAAAGGTCGATGGTGGAATTATACAACTTGAGGTATGCCCAACTTAAGGTGTTTCCCCCTAAGGTTATAGGTTGATTTATCCATCCATCCAAATCAAATTTTTATTCAATGAAAGAAAACAACAAGGAAAACAAGTAAACCCCAGGCTTAGGGAGGTCTAAGTTATTGTAGGCTGATGGAATCCCCTCTAATCAAATTAACACCCTATAGTTTCAAGTAATTAATAGTAAGGATACAAGTGTTGTTGGATATTTGATCAGCCAAAGAAGCCATGTGATCCGCAACCTTATTATTATCACACCATGTGTGGGTCACTTGGATATTATTGCAAAGAAGGGATCTAAATTTCCTGATGAGGAAGGATATAGACTAGGGAGTGGAGCCTTTACCAAAAAGAGAATAATTAAGGATCAAGAAGTCTGTCTCCACCTGAGTTATATCAAACTTCTCATGAATGCAGAGGGTGCGCCTGATGAACATAGCCTTGGACTCAACCAAGAGGGAGGTAACATTTCCAAATCATGACGTGAAGGCCAACAACACCCCCCTAGTTCCACAAACCACTACCCCTCCTTTCATAACACCCATTGAGAAGGACCCATCCGTGTTTAGTTTAATTTATCATCTTCTCAATAAATCAACAATTAGAAAGCTCATAATCAATTCACTTTTTTTTATTGAATAGTTAATTCTGGTGGATGATTTATTATAATCACTTAAATAATTGAATTAACAAACTTATAAGATAGAATTAAAATAAATGGACTATATTTATATTGTTTGATTATAACAAGGTTAATTAATTATATAAAATTCACATAATTTTAACAAGTCATATAAATGAGAAAATAAATAAATTTATACATAACAAATAGAATCCATCAAATAAATATTAATTCAATAAAAGTTTTCTATTATCTAAGATAATATGGATCTATAGTTAAAGTGTCAGTTCAGAAAATAACTGGGGGAAATTTTAATTATTTGGGAGTATAAAAAATATGGTGGGTCAAACTAACCAAAATTTTATTGAATTTAACAACGATAGTATGTTCAATAAAAATTTGGAGGAAATTATTGAGGAAATCATAGTCAAGATTTTAGGATTGGGGAGTCCACTCAATGAATAGATAAGCTACAAGATATTAGTTGGAAAGACCGCTTACCTAAATACCTTCTTAAGATTTTCATGGACATAATATGGGTTATGAGAAGGTAAATATAGATACTTTCCACTAGATTGTTTTCATGAAAAGCAATTCCATGTTCAGTGGTGATGGATTTTGAGAATTGATAAAATAATTATATATTAATAAGATAAATAAAATTATTACATCTCAAATATTTTCATAATTAAAATAAAGTACTAATAACATTGATGAACCATTATAGAAAAATTACAAGTGAAATAATGGGAACAATATGATCATTCTTTAACTTAGGGAATTTCCCCACAAACACAAATTTTCTTGGGTGGTATAGTTATTTAAAAATGACGTCACTCTAGGAATTGTTTTCTATGTATTGGAATCCCCTATACTGGATCAACCATCCTACTTAGCGAGTGAAGGTGAAAAGAAAAAATACTTGAGATTCAGGGAAGATGCTTCTTATATATGTAGCATCATGATATCAATTAAGTTTGGAGAGATGATGGTGAAACATATGGATATTTATTTTTATAATATGAACACTCATATCCTTAAAAATGAAAAATATAATGGTAGGCTTAATATATTTTATATTTTCACTACTCTATACTATTGTAAATTGGAAGACTGTGAATTTGTAAGTGATCATGACTTCAGAATGACAGAGTTCGTTGATCAAGTAGTGATGTTAAGCTTCCAAATAGACAAGAGATTATCCATTAAGCTAATATTATCATCTTTAACATCAATATTATCTATTTTATTAACGAATTATAGGATGAATATATTAGATGATCCTATCAAGGTCAATGGTGCCTCCAAAATTTCCAATAAAGAGGAAAAGGCTTACATGGGGGAGTAATGAACAATATGATATTTTCTTGTCATGTGGGAAGAAATTAAACTAGAATAGGAACAAAAATGAATTGAATAATAAGTAGTTATTTGAACCTACATCAGGTATATTTATCATTATAATAAATACTTCTATATTAATTCTTTGGTATTAAAATACAATATGTTTTCACATATGTATTTAGGGACTAGGAATGTATAAAACATTAAAATAAGTAAGGTAAATTCTTAAGGAGTTTAAGTATGGTTATTACTAGATTAATATAAATGAGTTCATTAATTCCTGATTTCCTGATGGATTCAAGTTAAATAATTTTTTCTTATTGAATATTTCCAATTTTTTTTCCTCAATGTATAATTAGAAAAAAACTACAAACTAATAGTTTGGTAATTATTAAATCCAAGATATCTATAATCCATAATTATTTATGAATGTAAATATAATACTATAAATAAATAATTTAGGAAAGAAAAATATTTAATGAATAAAACTGATTGTAATTGATAAGTATATATTAATAAGGGTGTTTTTATGTCTATTGAGAAAATAATCTAGGTATACTAATAAAATCACTATCATGTTTTTTGAAATAGAAAAATTTATAAATAAAGGTACACCAAAAAATAACTAGAATTGGTTCAAAAAGAGTGCATGAAATATTCTAAATGTGAAACTAAGAAGTAATCTCATATACTTCATGAGATTACTTTAAGAGATTTTATGAATGTTTAGTGAAGAAATGAATACACTTGTAAAAGGATAAAGGATACTATAGGAGGCCTTGTAAGAGTGTATAATAAGAAAGAATTCATCAATCATTTATATGTGGAGTTATTGAAATCCCAAAATCACATTACCTTATACATCAAAGTTCTAATGCTAACAGAAGGGGATCAATGAAATGTCTTATTTGTATAGAAAATCTTCCATAATTTCTTCCATGACATGTTTTAAAAATAGAAACACAATAAATAACAATTATATAACTATATTGACTAATAGATATCATATTATTTAAATATGATAAAGAATCCATTAGTTATATCTTCTAGTGTTTGATGAGAACTGTTTGTTAAAAAATAGCTGTAGTTATAAATAATCATTAATGAAATACTAAGTGAATCTCTATAAATTATCTAATAAAATATTAAGATATCAATATCCCTAATATAGATAGATATTTTTTAAAACCAACTATACTTATATGAGAGAAAAATATCACTTTTATATTGTGGGAATTGGATAGACTTATATGAAGTATAGGCTTTGGATTCATTTGAGTAGGAATAGAAATATAGACTCCATTAAGAGTTGAGTAGGAGGAGCTATTCCAGATACACATACTGTATAGAAAATATTAAACCAAAAGGTGTTTTTTATATTCACCATAGTGTATGATATATTATTATTAAGAATAACGAATCCTATAAGGAAGTAATAAATGGAAACAAGCTAAGATTTGAAAGTATGTATGAAATTTTTAATGGATTCCTTCTACCAAAATTCAGGGGCACTGTATTGTGGATGTTTGTATATTTGATTTCACTGGTCATTATTAAAGAGAAACTATATCTGGATGGTACATGTTGTTACTAATAAATAATATTTTATTATTTAAAGTATCAGTCTATGTCTAGCTATAGTCTATTAAGAAACCTTTATACTAATCAAGATACAAAAATCCCTTGGAATTATACTTATCATAACAACATTATGTGATCATTTATATTGGTAAGTTGGACATGTAATCAAATTTATTTAAATGGAGCTCCCATGGAACATGTCTATATGACATGACTAGAATGGTTGTTGACATCAATGAATTCCAATAAGATATGAAAATCGAATGTATCCATTTATATATCGTAGCAAGCATAATGATCATAGAATATACCTTTGGAACAAAGAAGTTTAGTGTGTCTATAATATGTTAGTGGGAGTGATATTTTTTTTCCATGATATATTTGTTAATAACACATGGAAAACATATATTTAGTCTTATCAATTCTTTAATTCTAATAAATAAATTTCTCTAAGAATGACTTAAAATATAACCACAATTCTAGGGAAAAAGATCTATATATATAGACCTATAAGTTTTTATACTTAGTCACAATACATAAGTTTACCATGTATTGAAAAATAAATAATGAAAAATCCAAGACTAATTTTTTTTATATCACATGATATGAAATCTATCTAGGGTAGTGTTTGTAGGGCATGTAAGGAGATTATTATTATGAATATAATACAAAAAAGCTTAAGTGATAGGAATCTATATAGTATACAATGGTATGTAATAATTTTTGATATTACTTATTAATATTTAATTGAGTGTAAATATCACACATAAACAAAGATAACTGTATTTCATTTTAGTTATAAATAGTCAACAATACTTTAGAAAGTAGAACTGAATGAGTCTAGGTAAAAGGAGAAATGGGAATACAAGTGTTAAGGGGATAAAACACTAGTTTTCATTCATATAATTTTGATCTAGGATTATAGTGATGCAAATGTAATATGAATTAAAAACATATTACAACTATTGGTTTTCATATCTATAATAAATGAGTATGTTGTAACTTTTTATGAAACTTAAGAAATGGTTTATTAATTATTTGTTACAATTTTGGTTAAATAAAAATAGTATGGTATTATCATTTCCATGATAAATTTTTTACCATAGTATTTCACAAACCAACCCAAGATAACCCTAGTTCAAATAACGAAATCAGTCTATGGAAAGGTTCGAAGTGTGTTCTCGATCCCCATGGGTTGGAAACTAGTGTCCAGGCATCGAGAATACTCTTTGGGAATGATTTCACCCAAAAGATAACCAATAGGTACTATACAAGAACCCAATATATCCCCACCATATATTGGAGAATCATACATCTACATGAGTAATAAAACTAATCACCATCACAAAAAATATGACAGCCATGGAAAATGTCATAAAAAAACATTATGATAAAGGCTAAATAAAATAAAAATTACAAAAGAAAAACAAAAGGGACAAGATGTAAAGTTGATAAGGTGATAAATCATCAAAAATATACATGATATAAGCTAAATAGAATAAAAAAATAAATATCTACCTATTACTACATGGAATGAGGTATTATCCCACTATATCACCTCTATCAACCCAGATAAAGAGTTATCAAGAACATCCACTGCCTCTAAGTGGTGATTTTACCTTACCCGCATTTGTATAAAAAAAGTATGTATACACCCATGGGTGTATGTAGGGTGTAATTATAAAAATCACTTAAGGATATCACCATGTTATCCATATCAATATTTTGTTAGAAAAACTAAACATTCTATTTTGAATACAATATAGTAAAAACAACTTTTAAACTTTTTATTGAAATCACACATATGGTATATTACTACTACTAGAATCAAGAATCCATAAAGAAAATTTTAAATTTAATTTTCTTAAAAAAACATTGGATTACACCCTATAATCACTAAGGTTATGAAAGGTTTAGAAAACATGACACTAATTAGGGAAGTTCCTTCAACTAGTGGAATGAATATAAAACAATGTCACTATCCAGTGGGGGATCCACATAAAATATTTCATTATCATAATGGTGGGATACCTCATATCATCTAGTTTAACCTACCCAAGTATACAAGGTTTCTCATGAGGTATTTTTGATACAAATTTAATCACTAAACATGTTATTCTCATTAAAAAATTCATAATTAATTCCAATTTCTATATAAAACATGCGCTTTCCTTTTAGAAATAATAAAGAAACATTTTTATAAAAAATAAATCTATAAATTAGTTTAAAAAATATCATATAATATTTCAAATAAAATTTTAGAAAAAAATTTAAAATAACAAGAACCAATAGTTATTATAACAAAGGAAAGGATACAAAAACATACACCTTAAATAAGCTAAATCACTTGGAAATGGAGTAAATCCACAATAAATTAGAAATAAATACTCCTAGGGTCCAAAATTAATCCCTAAAATAAAAACCCACACCATTTAGGTTTAGATAAGGGAAATACTTTGATACCATGGCTTTATAGAGATGAAAAAACGGAGAAACAATGTATAAGGAAACCGAAGGATATAATAAGAGGAGCTTACTTGGTGATTCCTTGAAGAAAATTAAATAAGAAACACCAAAAATATTTTCTAAGGTAGAGGTGGATGTCTGGATTTTATGAAAGGGAGTACTGGGTTGAGTGGTGGAGAGAATATGAGGGTTATTGATTTTAATTAAGGAAGGTGTTGTTTAGTAATTTCAATATTTTTGAAAAATTGGGTAGACTAGATGGTTTGGGCCACACAATTTAACAAACCATGCACCAACCATACGAGTGGCACTGTATTCACCAGATAATTTTCATGAGTTGGATGCATGGTTTAAAAAACCATGCACCAACCATGAAAAATGTTACTTTTAAGAACTACATATATATTACATGGATTCCACAAACTTTTTCCCTTAATATGCACCAATTGTACAATAGAAGTAATTTTAAAAATTTTCATACTTCTCAAAGGAAAAGACTCATAAGAGATATAATAAAAATTGAACCCAATAAATAAACAATTCATACTTAAAATGACACAGTGAGTATGAAAATTCTCCCCACCATATCACTTCCTGCCCCTAGGAAGTCAACCCAATTCTTAATCACTACACAGATGAGGCCACTACATCCTTATAAGATATTTTCACTCCCATGTCTCATGGGAATCACTCCCGTGCTTCCATATGGTTCAAAATAGTGTGATAAATTTCGCATGGGGCACCTTAACTTGTGAATAAACTATAAAAACTAGGGTTTTAGTCATCAAAATACCACGTAACAATTCCAGTTCTTCCCGATTTATCACATGATATGGGCTGAGATGGTACTTATATAATCCATATACATGGGATAAATTATGAATTTCTAACTAAGGTGGAAATTACAATCAATAAGAAACCTTCCCAAATATTCCTAGGAGTTCAAAGGGACCTATGAATCTTAGGGTGTGCTTTCCCTGATTTTCCAACTATCAGTGACCTAGTAGGGGTAACACCCTAAAAACCTATAACTGATTAAAAACTATAAGGGATGATGTAGATGATCAGTGTAATAATTAAAGTGGATTTGATCAATTTCCCTAAACTACTAGATAACCTTAATCTTCTCCGTCGTATATTAGATGAGGCTTGGACTGATGAGGGACGCTTCAAATACCTCAGTCCAACACAAATGAGAGTGGAATGACTGACCATACAGAGCTTCACAAGGTGATATTCAAATATAGGACCAATATTTTTTATTTTAGGGAGATTCAACCAATACTAGATAGACACCCTATGAGCTACTAAAATCTAAAACACAAGATTAGAGCATATCTTCTAGAATTTGATTCACTCACTCCATATAAATATCCATTAAGAGATGAAAGGACATGCTTAGCTTTACTTGAGATACCATCAACTCCTGAAGTATGTTTTAGAACTAGGAAGAAAACTGAGGATACATGTTAGATATAATGGTGGATGGAACACCTTGAAGACTCAAAATATCCTGAATATAAGGATTCCCGAGATCCTCTACATTATTGGTGTCCCTGATCGATATGAAATGAGTGTATATCACTATCTAATAAATGAAAACCCAAATATTATTCTTTCCTGGAGGTGTATGTGTAACACCTGGATATTTTTATGAAATAATTCTCTTTAAATAATTTTAACTCTTTAATAGCATGAATTACACGCAATTGTGAGTTTGAACGAACCAAGAGACACTATTAGTATACAATGACCATTATAAACTAGCCATTAATTTGGTGGTAATAATTATGAATATAAAGTTTATGAAATAAATACAAATAAATATGAATATATTATGTTTTTACAGAATGATCTCACAATTTTTAGTAAAATCACCTTACTCTTCAAAAATACATTTTCCTTAAAAATGAGTTTATCTTATTTCTATTTTTATAAGTTCTAGAAAATGGGTTTTAAAAAATAGATTTCATTTTTGAATTCATAATGACAAAACTATCTTAATTTTTTTTTATAATTTTCTGAAAACATTTATGGAATAATGAAGTATTGATTTTTATTAAAAATTGTATTTTTCTTTTAAAGTCTTTACAAGGTAAAATTATGTTTTGTATTTGTTTTAAAATTTAATTAATTATTTTTGATCTGAAATAATCCTATTATGTTTTTTAAAAATATTTTATACATGAATTTATTATAAAAACATTTTATTTTTTAAATGGGATTTTTTTTTTGGAAAAAATGTTTTCATAGAATTTTATATTAAATTAAATAATGAAACTTATTTACTTTGATTTTTTAAAAATGGATTAAAAATTTGGATTCAAAAGTTAAAAATTTAGTAAATAAGACTTATTTTTTTCCAAAATAAATATTAACCTTGGTAAATTTTTTTACAATGGTAAAGAGTAATTTGGGTAATCCAGGTTAAAAAATAAAATTATAAACACTATAAAATGACTCTAACACATGAAAAAAATTTATTTTATGAATAAAAATAGTCTTTTAACACCTAAGGATATAAATTAAGTTGATAAAATGGATACTTGTTCATTAAAATTACTTGTATAATATTTAAATAAAAAAGACATAAATTGTCACTTTCTTTGTCTTTAATATCCCTTATATGTCCACACGGGAAACAAGTTATGTTATAAACGAATATAACTGAATATTTTTAACTGAATAAACATATTTTAATTATATAAATTTATTTTTTACTTTTTGGTTAGTTAGATGACGTTATGGTATTTATAAAATCTTATTTAATAAATATTTAAATATATCACATTCATGTTTTAAATAATATAGAATTTTTTATATAGGGTTAAAAAATAGATATATTAAAATATAAATATTATTCCAAATTATATAAGATTTATCTTCATCATAGTATTTTTTTTAATTTTTTGTGGAAAACTAAGTATATTAATTAATTACACAACACTAATGTAGTAATTATTTTATTAATTTAAATATCAAATAAATATTACCAAAAATATTAAAATAAATATAATTTTAGATAATTAATGTGATAAAATAATTTTATAGATTAACTTGACTTCTTATGGATATAATAAAATATTTTTTTCGAAGTTAATTTGTTATATTGATATTTTTAAAAGTCCATGTAATGAATAATGTCAAAATTGACACTAAATATTTTTATCAAAATAATACTTTTTTAAATTATTTAAAAATGATAAAACATATTTAAAAATACAAAAAAATTATAATGTAGTCTAAAATTTGATAAGTTTTTCATTTATAATTTAATTGAAATTACATAAGCAAAATTTAAAACATGTTAATATTGAAAAAGTTGTTACCTTAGTTAAAATTAAAATAGGTGACTAAGGGTTAATCAAAATGAAAATGTTTAAAATAATACCAAAACTTGTCTAAAATATATTGGTTTATGATTTTAAAACCATATATCATCTTAGATTTTAATACATATAATTTTAGATGTATTTGGAATGATATTAAATTTTTTATAAATTAATCTTTTGATAATTCCAATAGTGTCCCTCACCTCAATTATAAATGGGAACATCCTCCCTCACTTATTCACATCACATTAAGCCCTAAATATTGACCATACCCTGAAAATTTCCCTTCTCAAATTCAATATCTCCATTATAGATGTTTTTTTCTTCTCAAAAATACCAACACTGGTGTGCCTAAGAGGAAATCTAAAGGAAGTTCTCCAAAAAAGAGGCAACCATATTTATCGACTCTTTCAAGATTATTTATTATTTTACTTACTCTTCATGTGTTGAAAAACATTGTAAAGTAATAAATCTAGTATCACATATATTATTATACTTTATTATGATTATGGATCAACCATATTCCATATTTTATTCATCCTACAAAAAATGAAAGCACCGTGCATGCGTAAGTATGACTTATCATCTCCACACTGTGGTGTAATCTGTTTTTCATCACTACTTTATTTGGATGGGCATAATGATAGAAGTAATTTATATATGTGATAATTATAAAACGATTTTTATTATGAAAAAATTATATACCATCTATTTCCTTACCCTTTTTCTATTAAGGGAATGATATCATCGCTCAAGCGTATGTACGACCTACCATATCTACGACACGATGCGATTCATTTTCTATATTCCCCATTATGGAATGATTATTTAAATGTATATAATGAATTAATATGATATATATTACCTTAATATAATTATTTAAATTATGGAACTATATACTATGAACAATAATTGAGACTTGTATGACAAATCATGCATAATAAAATGAAGCAGTAAACACTTGAAAGAAGAATAATAATGAAATATTGATAATGGGTGATAATATAATAATATACGATATCATAAATATAAATATGGTTCTAGAATAAGTGAATAACATTCTTTAATCCATTATATATGAGTTTTATATACATATAAAATAAATTAGACCTAAGGTAAGGGTTAATTTTACATCTCATCATTATCTAAGATTGTTTATATATAAGTATTTATTGGGGAATATTTATAGGACATGAACATATTTTTTCAATTTCTTGAAAACTTAATACCTTTAATATTACCTTAAAATATTATAAGGTTATTTTCAAATAATTTTTTTTAAAATTTTCTTGACATTTTAAGAAAATAAAATGTTTTTAAAGAAAAAAGGATATTTTCGTCCAGAATTCTTTTCAAGTGATATTTCAAGATTATTTTCAATTTAAAATAACATTCTTTGATGGTACTATTATTTTAATGGGGATATTTTTCAAGGATAATATCCCTATTATTCCTATGGTTAGTTTATGTTTATAATAGAATAATATTTAGGAAACCCATTTCTTTCCATGGGTTATGTTATGATTGAATGATGCTTATGAAACCAATTTATTTTCTTGGGCTATGATATGATGAATGAATTATGTTCTTGTGACACACATATGTATGGTTTTCATTATGTGATGTGTGGGACCTAAATCTACCTCTAATTAATTGAGTAATTATTTATATCTCATGACACATATAGGACTATAATGGGAAGTGAACTTGGTTTAGTAATAAAGGGTTGGAATGAGAGTAAAATCGACTCAATAATACAAGGGTAGTATAGGGAGTGAGCCTGGTTCAGTAAGTGAATTTTTACACTTTGATGGTCTTATAAATGTGCCTTGAATAATATATAAATGATTTTATATGCTTGTATGTATTCCAAAATTCCATGTCTTATGTTATGATCTCATAGAATACATTCTTTGATTCTTTATAAACTTTTATGATTTATTATGTGACATAATATCATGATCTTTGATATATAGGATATAATTTTCAAAAGTTATTTTCATGTTCTTATGCTCTTATGATTATGTTATCTCCCATTATTACCCTTAATGAGAATTTTAGGTCACCCTTTCATTATGTTTCCTTTCCCTAGGATATGAAGAAAGGTATTAATTAAGATCTATCAAAAAGGGTTCTAGTTATGAAAGAATAATCTGGAGACAATGTAGATGTTTTATGAAGTAGTTATTTACGTATCCCAGTTTCTCAATACACTGAACCTATATTGTTTTGGCATGGTTTTGTCATGTCATGTAATGAATATTATCCTATTTAGATGTAATATATATGAATGAAAAGTATGGGTCATTATAGTCGGTATTTGAGGAAGGTTTAGTTAACCATTGAAAACTAGGATGAGAAAACCTTAGTAAAAACCCTAAGGATAATTCTAAGTATAATATACAATCCTAGGGTTTGATAACAATCATGAATAATGTAGGAATTAAACCTAGGGTGTCATAAATTGAAATTTTACAGGTAATTTCCTTTGATTATGTGGTTTTCCATTATGATTATTATTTCTCACACTATGATTTTGGGTTTTAGTCAATGGTTGGAACCCAAACAAACCCCATTAATATTTAATGCGATGGGAAATTCAACAATTTTCCTCTTTAGAAACCGAATGTTATGAGTTATGGAGTGAAAAATCTTGTTGCTATGATCACAAAAATTTCTCAAGATATGAATCATGTAGGACTTACAAACAAGCAAATGAGAAAACAATATTCTATTGAGTCCTTAATGTGGTCGCATACACCTTTATTCAGTGGATCTTCTGATCCACTTGTGGATGAACAATGTAATAGTACCACTAAAAATATATTTTCAGTTCTCTAATGTTCAAAAAATGAGAAAGTAATTTTGGAGGTCTATCGTTTAGAAGGTGAAGCAGATCAATGGTGGGATCTTATTAAGAATACAAGGAAACGAGATGAAATTGAATATATGGAATGTGATGTGTTCGAGAAATTATTGTTTAATAAGTGATTTCCTCATATTATTTGTACAAATATGGAAAAATAGTTCCTTGAGCTTAACAGAAATGATGATTAATCCATTGGTACCTATGAAGAAAATTTTACATGACTTTAAAGTTATACTTCTAGAATTATCATCCAACCTGAGAGTAAGTATGATTGATTATTAATTGGATTAAAACCAAGTATCTAAATAGAATTATCCATAAGATACTTTGGTAGTTATGAGGAAATATTTTGATGTGATCTCAAGGATGAGATGGATATTGGAGTTACCCATAAATATTATGGGTTATATAAGAATGAAAAAATGGGATTCAAGGGAAAACCCAAAAACCATAGTGAAAATAATATGATTTTTCCTTTATGCTCAAAGTGTAGAAATAAACATTAATGGAACAATATTAAGGGGGATATTAAATATTTTAAGTGACAGAAATAAGGTCATCAGGAAATCGACTATCAGAGTGATGTGAAAAAGATAGCAAATGATGAAAATAGAGAAAATTATACACAGAATGAACCTCCCACACTTCAATATTAAAAGTTTAAGGAAAATGTGAATTATGATAATAAATTCCCTAATCCTAGGGTTATCTATGATGATATTCTTCCGAAACCTCTTATGGCCAAATACAAAGGAAAATCACATACGATCACCACTAGATAGGTGTAGTATTAAAATGAATTGGTGAAAGGTATACTTACCATCCAATATAAAACAACTAATGTTTTATTTGATTATGGATCAACCCAATATTTTATTTCTAAATAATTTTCTTAGGATATCTCCATATTACCTCAACAATTATATGTTGAGTAAAATGTGAAAACTCTTAATGGCACAATGGTCACATCCCAAGTTTATAATTCTTCTTCAATTTTAGTTTGTGGGAAAGTTATTCCTAAAAATCTTGGGATCCTTAATTTCGTTGAATTCAATGTGATTCTTTACAGGTATTGAATTTATCTATATGGATCTCATATCAATTTATGAGTAAGTGAAGTCATATTTTCTATTCTTAATGAATCCAAGATCATCTATTGATGAAAGGATGAATATGAACATATTGTGGAAATTACTTCTATCTTGTGGGTATTAATTCCTTTAAATAAATTTTATCTATCTCAGATGGTTGGGAAAAAACTCACCATTAAGTATACACCTATTTTATAAGATTTTTTTGACATATTTCTAGAAGAATTGATAGGTCTTCCACTGAATCATGAAATTGAGTTTTCAATATAACTCATACCGGGTGCTATTCCTATTTGAAATACTCCTTATAGAATGAACCCAATTGAGTTGTAGGAATTGAAGAAAAAACCCAAATAGAATCTTGATAAGGGATTCATATGCCATAGTGTATCACCTTGGGGTGCACCTGTTCTATTTGTTAAGAATAAATATGGATCAATGAGACACTAAATTGATTATCGAGAGCTTAAAAAGAACACTATCAAGAATAAGTATCCACTCCCCCATATTAATGACTTATTTAACCAACTATATGGGGATATATACTTTTCTAAGATTGATATTAATTCTGTATATCATCAATTAAGTGTCAAGAATGAGGATATACCCAAGAATACATTCCATAAAATGTATAGACAATGTGAATTTATAGTGATTCCTTTTGGTCTTACTAATTCCCCTAATATCTTCATAGATTTAATTAATAGAGTCTTTAGAGAGTATCTTGATCAGTTTGTGGTAGTGTTTATAGATGATATTATTTTTTATTCAAATAGAAAGGAATAACATGAAGTTCACTTAAGGATTGTACTAAAGACCCTAACAAAAGGAGAATATTTATTCAAAATTTTTCCAAGTGTGAATTTTGGATTCAAAAAGTTTCATTTTTGGGTTACATAATCTCATGAGAGGGTATATCTATGGATCCATCAAAGGCGGAAGTTATTGAATGTTTTCCCCTAGCAACAATGATAACTGAGATCTGGGGTTTTCTTGTGTTGGATGGATATTATTGATGTTTTGTGAAAGATTTATCATGATTATCTAATCCACTCACCAGGTTGACTCAGAAAGGAATTGAGTTCATATAGATGTAGTAATGTGAAGAGAATTTCAATGAGCTGAAAAGAACTTTAGTTAGTGCACCTGTACTCACACTACCCTATAGTGGAGAAATCTTTGTGATCTACATTGATGCATCCAAGAAGGTTCTGGGATGTGTTTTCATGAAAAACGATATGGTGATAGCTTATTCCTCATAAAAATTGAAAATCCTTGAGAAAAATTACCCAACTCATGATTTAGAGTTAGCTATAGTAATCTTTTTCATTAAAGATATATAGGAATTATCTTTATGGAGAAAGGTGTGATATATATACCAAACCTAAAATTTTAAAGTAGATTTTCACTCAAAAGGAGCTGAATATGCACCAAATAAGATGATTGGAGTTGATTAAAGATTACAACTGCTCAATACATTACCACCCTAGGAAAGAGAACAAGGTGGTAGATGATTTGAGTTGAAAGGACCACGATATATTATATATTATGAGAATCATAAAAGATTCAATATTTATGTATTTGCAATGGATGGATATGAATATCATAAAGAAATGGGAGAAATATTATCTAGTTCAATTGAATGATCAACCATTTATACAAGTGAAGGTTAAGAAGGAACATAATGAATATGTAGAGCTAAAAAAGAAGACGAGAAATGTTACCAAGTTAAACATTGACTATGATGGAATAATAAGGGTCAGGAACCATGTTTGTGTCCCTCCCAAAACAAATTTAAAGAAATATCCATTGGAAGAGGATCATTGTTCATCATTCTCTATTCATCCTTAAAGCACCAAGATATATAGAGATTTGAAAGATTATTTTTGGTGGGATTACACAAATAAATATATTGTAGAATATGTTTCTCGGTTCTTTCTTTTTTAGAAAGTTAAGGCTAAGAGATAGAAGTCTAAGGGGATGTTACACAACCATTACCCAAAAGAATAATGGAAATGGGAAAACATCACCATAGACTTTGTCGTTAGACTTCCCAAATCATCTAAAAGGAACAATTATTTATGGGTTATATTTGAAAATATTATAGAGTCAGCACACTTCATTTCTATCAGAAAATACTTCTCTCTTGATCAGATCTATAGAATATATATTAAGAAAGTCACGAGATTTCATGGAGTACCACTTTCCATTATATTTGATCAGGATACTAGGTTTACCTAAAAGTTCTAGAGAAGTATTCAGTAGGATCTAGACATAGATTTAAGCTCCAAAACTACTTATAATACTCAAATAGATGGTTAGTATGATAGGAAAATAAAAACTCCAGAAGGCATGTTGAGAGAGTTCTCTATAGATTTCAAAGGTGGTTGGGATCAACACCTACCTTTGGAAGAAATTTATTACAAAAATAGCTTTCACTATAGTATTCATATGGATCTATATGAAGCCCTATATGGTAAGAAGTGAATAACTCTAATATTCTAGAATGAATTTTGGGAAATAAATATATTGAGATTAGATCTAGTTGAGGAAATGGTAGAGAAGGTTAGATCTATTCAATAACACATATAAACAACTTAGAGTCGACAAAAAAGTTATGCTGACAATCGATGAAGATACCTTGAATTTGAAGTGGATGAAAAGGTATTTATACAAATATATCCCTAGAAGAGGGTGATGAGATTTGGAAATAAGTTCAAGCTAAGCCCTAGGTACATAAATCCTTTTTAAATTCTAGATCGTATTGGGAAGGTAGCTTATCGATTTTTTCTTCCACCTAATCTCTCTGAAGTTCATGATGCATTCCATACAAATCTTATGTAAAAGGAAATACTTGATCCTTAATATGTAAAAAACTCAGAAGTCATACCTCTAGAGAAATATATTTCTTATTAATAACAAACAATAGATATTCTTGATCATAGAGAGATAGATTTATGAAACAAGACCATTCACTTGGTTAATGTTTTATAGTGGAACCACCAATTTGAGGAAGCTATGTCGGAACTTGAGGATGTGATGAGGTAGAGGTATCCTAATCTATTTGTATTCAAGTGATGAATTTAAAGGGATAAATTCATTTTAATGGGGTAGAATGTAACAGTCAAACATTTTTATGAAATATTTCTCTTTAAATAATTTTAATTCTTTAATGGCTTGCGTTACACACAATTGTAAGTTTAAACGAACCAGGAGACACTATTAGTATACAATGACCATTATAAAATAGTTATTAATTTGAAAGGAATAAATATGAATAACCAGTTTATGAAATAAATATAAATCAATATGAATATACTAAGATCTTATTAAATTATCACATAATTTTTAGGAAAATCACCTTATTCTTCAAAAATTTGTTTTCTTTAAAAACAAGTTTATATTATTTTTATTTTAATAAGTTATAGGAAATGGATTTCATAAAAGTAATTTAATTTTTAAAATAATCATGAAAAAAGCATCTTAAAATTATTATTTTTTATAATTTTTTGAAAGCATTTAAGGAATAGTGAAAATATTGATTTTTTTGGAAAACATTATTTTTATTTTGAAGTATTTACAAGATCAAATTATGTTTTTATTAGTTTTTTATTTCAATTAATTATTTTTTACTTTTAATAATACTATTATGGTTTTTGAAAATGATTTTATACTTGAATATATTATAAAAAAATTTGATGTTTTAAAATGGAATTTTTTTGAAAAAATTGTTTTTCATTTAATTTTACCGATTTTATATTAAATTAAAATTTTAAACTTATGTGTTTTGAATTTTTAAAAATTGGTACCAAATTTGGATTCAAAATGTTCAAACTTAGTAAATAGGACTCTTTTATTTTTTACCAAAATGAATAGTAACCTTGGTAAATTTTGTTACCACGGTAAAGGGTAAATTTATTAATTTTGGTTAAAAATAAAATTATAAAGACTATAAAATGACACTAAAAAATTTCAAAATTTTATTTTATGAATAAAATTCAACCCTAAAAACCTAAGTATCTAAATTAAGTCGTTTAATGGATACTTTTTTAATGAAAATGTCTTATATAATATTTAAATCAAAGAAAGAAACAAAATTTCACTTTCTCTATCTTTAATATCCCTTATGTGTACATATAGAGAAAAAGTTATATTATGCATGAATATAACTAATTTTTTTTAAATTAATAAATATATTTTTGACTTTTGGGTCACCTAGATGAGATTATGGTATTTATAAAATTTTATTTTATAAATATTTAAAGATATCACATTCTTGTTTTAAATAATATATCATTTTTTATATGGGGTTACAAAATAGATATATTCTACTATATATATTATTCTAAAATATAGAATATTTATCATCATAATGGTATTTTTTTAGTGAAAAAATAAGAATATTAAATTATTACACAACACTGATGTAGTAATTATTTTATTAATGGAAATATCAAATAAATATTACTAAAAATATTATAATAAATATAAATTAAGATAATTAATGTGATAAAAGAATTTTATAGATTAGATTAACCTGTTAAATATATAATAAAATATTTTTTTCGAATTAAACTTCTTATCTTGATATTTTTAAAAGTCCAAGTAATGAATAGTGTCAAAATTGATACTAATGATATTTTATTACAATAATATTTTCTCAAATTATATAAAAATCATAAAACAAATAAAAAAATAAAAAAATTGTAATATAGTATAAAAGTTTATAAATTTTTAATTTATGACTTAATTGACACCAAATAAGTAAAATTTACAGCTTTTTAATATTGAAAAATTTGTTACGTTAGTTAAAATTAAAATAGGTTAACTAAGGATTAATCAAAACGATAAGATTTAAATGATACCAAAACTTATATAAAATATATCAGATTATTATATAATAACCTTATCTCATATTATATTTTAATAAATGGAATTATGGAGGTATTTGGATTGATATTTAATTTGTTATAAATTAATATTTTGAGTAAATTCCAAAAGTTCCCCTCACCTCAATTATAAAAGGGAACCTCCTTCTCCACTTATTCATGTCACATTGAGCCCTAAATCTCAACCATACCCTAAAAATTTCCCTTATAAACATCCCTATACCCATTATAGAGGTTATTTTATTCTCAAAATACCTATCTTAGTGACCCTAATTGAAGATCTAAAATAATTTCTTCAAAGAAGAGGTAATCGTCTTTGCTGACTCTTTAAATATTATTTCTTCTTATACTTCCTCCACATGTGTTGATTCCATTATAACGTAATAAATTTAGTATAAAATATATTAATTAAATATTATTATGATTATTTATCAACCATATTCCATATTTTATTCATTTTATGGAAAATGAAATCACCATGCGTGTGTACATACGACTTACCGTCTCCACACCATGGTGTAATATGTTTTTCATCACTAATTTATTTGGATGGGTATAATGATGGAAATAATTTATATATATGATAATTATAACATGATATTTATTATAGAACAAAATAAATACTATCTATTTAATTACCATTTTACTATTAAGGGAATGATACCATCGCACGTGCGTGCATACGACCTACCGTCTCCATGACACGATGTGATTAATTTTCCATATTAACCATTCAATAATGATTATATAAATGTATATAATGAATAAATATGATATATATTACCTTAATATAATTTTATAAATGATGGGACTATATCCTATGCTTAAGAATTGAGACTTATATGACAAAAAATGCATAATAAAATGAATTTGTTAACACCTGAAAGAATAATAATAATGAAATATTATTAAAAATTGATAATATAATCATATATAATATCATAAATATAAATATGGTTATAGAATAAGTTAATAAAATTATTTAATCTATTATATAGGAGTTTCCTATATGTACTAATGAAATTAGACCTAAGATAAGGGTTAATTTCACAATCTCAATACTATCCGAGATTTTTTATACGTAAGTATTTACTATGGAATATTTATCTTCCATGTCTATGTTTCTTAAATATGTATTCCAAAATATTTTTTCTATTCTTGTAAAAATTTTTAAAGTCATTTTTACCCATGTGTGAATTTTTACTAAATGGATTTAAAGATATTTTTTTTTCATTTTCTTAACAAGATAATTTTTGATTTTTTTTGATAAATGTATGAGATGAATATTTTTTAACTTATAAAAAATGAATGTATTTTTCCAAATTCTAGATAACATAATTCCTTGAATATTATAAGTTTATTTTCAAAGAAATTTTTTTATTTTAAAATTTTCACATTATTTTAAGAAAAGAAAACATTTTCAAAGAATAAAGGATATTTTAATCATGAATTATTTTTAAGTGATATCTCAAGATTATTTTCAATTTATAATAACATTATTTTATGTTACTATTTTTTAATGGGGATATTTTTCAAGGATTATATACCTATTATTCTGATGGTTAGTTTATGTTTATGATAGATTGATATTTATGAAACCCATTACTTTCCATGGGTTATGTTATAATAGAATGATGTTTATAAAACCCATTTTTTCATGGGTTCTGATACGATGAATGAATTATGTTCTTGTGGCACACATATTTATGGTTTTTATTTTGTGACGGGTGGGAAATATATCTCCCTAAAAGGCATTTTTAATGATTTATATCTCATGAGATAGATAGGACTGGAATGAGAAGTGAACTTGATTACGTAATACAAGACTTGAATAGGAGTAAAATTGGTTTAGTTATACATGGTTGAAACAAGGAGTGAACCTGATTTAATAAGGGAATATTTCCTCTATTATGGTCTTTGAAATGGGACTTGACTAATATGAAATGATTTTCTATGATTGTGTGTATGACACAATTCCATGTCTTATGTTATGATCTCATAGAATATGGTCTTTTATTCTTTATGAACTTTTATGATTTATTACATGACATGATATCATGTTCTTTGATATGTAGGATATAATTTTCAAAAGTTAATTTTATGTTTTCATGCACTTATGATTATGTTATCTCCCAAGATTACCATTATTGAGCTTCTTAACTCACCCTTTTCTTATGTTTCTTTCCCCAAGATATAAAGAAAGATATTAAGCATGATGTATTAAAAAGGATTATAGTTATAAAGGAACAAGTGGGAGATGATGTAGATGTTTTATGAATAAGTCGTTTATGTTGCCCAGTTTCTAAAGACACTAATACTATATGGTTTTAGAATAGTTTTGTTTTGTTATTTTATGTATATTATTATATTTAGATGTAATATCTATGTATTAAAAGTATGGGCTATTTTAGTATGAGTTAGTCTAATAATGAAATTCATGGACACATCACCCCACTTCAAAGTTGGTATGAGAAGGGGATGAAGTAAACATGAAGGTCTATGATGTTCATCTTTTACCTAGAAACATATAAAGCATTAAGATAAAAAATAGATATATCCCAAATAATACCTAGACACCAATACTTTCACCTCATCTCATAGAACATTTTTGTGTCACTGGGATGTAAAAACCATTGAGACCAATGATAGTCCTCCATTACTGCTTCTTGTAGAGATGAAATAACTATAAAACCATTCTTAAAGTTGAGAAGGATTTTTCAGGAGAGAGAACACTCAGGGGTGTATACCTAGTATATATATTTCTCCTGATGTGATTCCATTCTTTATCATTTAATTTCTCTTAGGATATGATCTTGAGGAGGGAAGGAATCAGTAACACTCTAGCAAGGAACACAATCTTCCCTTCCTCTTTTACTTCTAGGTGAAATTCATGCAAGAGACCCATCATGATATATTATCCATTAAAAACATTTATATTATGATAAGGGAGTTTCCTAATAGGTCCATTGGTAAAAAAAATTCCCTTACTGAGAGATTAAGTAATCTCAAAGTCAGACATTTTGAAATACTCCAACCACCACCTTTGCCTGAGGTTTCGATTCATTTTGTGAAAATAAGTAGCTTAGGATTTTTTTGGTGTATAAAATGAATTTATTAGAATATATATAGACTCTATTACATTTAAGAACATGAATCATAGTTTTCTACTCTAAGTCTTGGATTGGATAGTTCTTCTAATGAGTTCAAATCTTTTGTGATCCATATGCTACCACATGATCATCCTACATCTAGAAACACCCTAAACCCACACATGAAGAATCATAGAAAACCACATAACCCCGATTAGACTATAGAAATATTAGGATAAGACCAGGTTTCAGACACTAATTCAACTCTACAATAGAATCATGACATTTTTGGCTCTATAAAAACTTCAATCCCATTTGAGTGAGTGTGGTTAAAGGATATGTAAGCTTTGAAAATTCCCTAATAAAATAATGGTAATAACTTGATAATCCAAAGAAACTTCACATATCAATGAAATTTTATGGATCTTTCTAAGTTATAATGACCTTCACCTAATAGGATAAACCAAATTTCCCTATTCCGACACTACATGTCTTAAAAACATAACTTCCCAAATCCAAAACTGCACTTTGATAGCTTTTCATAGAGACTGTTCCTGTGAAGAGTCCCAAGGATGATTATAAAATGTCATGCATGCTCCTCATCAGTATTATAATTGACTAATATATTATATAAAAACACCATGACAAAAGAGTATATGTTTTAATGAAATATCTATTCCATTAACATGAGAATTGATCAGATCAATAGAAATCACACGATACTCATAATACTCATAAATACTTTGAAAATAAGTTTTGGGAACATTAGATTACTTCACTACAAAATGGTGGTAACTTGATAAAATATAATATTTTGAGAACAACCTAACCCACTTTAATTGACCAAACAAGTCATTTATATAGTTAAATGTGAACTTATTCTTAATAGTGACCCAATTTAGCTTCTAATAATCAATACATAATCATAGAGCTCCATCATCCTTTTTTGCAAAGATAAATAGATTATAAAACATGGATAAATTGGGGAGAATAAACCCCTTATACTCTAAATCATTGAGTTGTATATTTAACTCTTCTAGCTTACTTGGATCTATGTTATATGATGGTAAGGGCATCAGATTCATCCTCGAAATCAGATTGAAATAAAACTTGACTTCCTTATTGAAGGGAAACCCCATGAAGTAGTGAGAGAACACCTAAATAAACTCTTTAAACATTTATGGTAACTCAATCTATAGGCCTTATTCATAGTTCTTTAATATATGAAAATATATCTAGAAGTTAATCCTACCAAATCTAGGAATAGGAGGCCCTACTCGACTCGAATGAGTATCTCACTCCCCTTTGAATATGCAAAAACACCCATTAGGGATAGTTAAGGATAACCATAGGTGATAAAAATCAATGTGAGATCTAAGATATATTATCCAATCTAACTTATAGATTATATTGAAGAGATCCATATCAAGAATGAGTAAATCCTAGGATTAATATACCTTAGATAAGAAGATAACTCAAGAGGGGCATTGAAGGCCACACTCATTATTTTTCCTAGGATGAGTCTATATTAATATCATATAGGGAATGAGCTTAAAGGAAAGATTAAAAACTTTCACCACATGAGAAGAGACAAATGAGTGATACAAACTAGTTTTTTTTTGAAAAAATTATGATCAAGGGCTCTTAGATAAAGGAAAAAAAGTTTACAGGAGTAAAAAAGAGGGTATTTTACACTTATCCCATTGGAAAATAGGATGAAAATCACTAGATGGTGATTTAGAGTGATACAAAACCTCTATAGTAACTCCCTTGTTTGCAAGACCATTTTTAAGGTAATTCATCTCTTGATATGTGTGCGTGATAATGTAGTTCATGGAAGATATCATGTCTAAATACTTTACCCATATCGTTATCAACTTTCATGAGAGATGTACCACACCCATCCTGACTGCTTGCACAATAGTAGTAGAGTCAAATTCCAACCATACATTATTCTAATTCCATTGCCTCGTAGTACACATAGCTTTTATGAAACCATTCATTTCCACATCAAGAGCATTGGTATGTCCAAATGGGCCATACAAATCACCATTCTAATCTCTAAAAATAGCACCAAAATCTACAGGCCTTGGATTTCCCCTAGAGGAACCATCCATGTAACATTTTAGCCATCCAAGAAAGAGGGAACTCCAGAATACCTCAAGAGTTCCATGGGGTGAGGGGTATTCACCTTTAATATCCAGTATTCTAAGATTGATCAGATCACTCACCGAATTATTGTAGGTGACATCATAAATCCTACCTGTATTCTGGAAGATCTTTAGAATGTGAGTAGTGGTCCCTTGGACATTGAAAGTCTTATGCTCATGAATGGACTGGTTCTAGACCCTCCAGATAATGTGCAACAACTCCGCACAAGCAACCCAAAAGATCATAGAGACCTTCTTTGAGAACGGAATGCCCAATAAAGCCCTCATAAAATCCTGAACAGAAGCAGCAAGAATAAGTTTCACATCAAAAATTTCAAAGGCCATTTTCCATTGTGAGGTAGTAGTTTTATAGCTTAAGAAGAGTTGATTCAATTATTATTTGTGTTCATGACAGAGGGTACACTTTGATCAGATAGATATGCCCACATGCTGAATTTGGTGGTGTTCTAATTTCCCACAAGAATGAAAAAAATATATTTAAAAATATTTCACATGACCAAACTTTATATACTGATGTAAAGTGGGATCTATACTCCCCAAATGGAATAAATATTCTTATAGAGAAGGAGGTTGAGAACTTCTAATATTTCCTTTCTTGGTCTCTTACCGTTTCATCTTTCTCTCAGGGACTCCACCCTAACTACCATGAAACATGGTATAGGTTTCAAACAAACCAAATATCCCATCTTGGTCAATCTACACCATTAGAGATCAATATACCACACCTATATTGGTTTTAAGCTTTAATAGGAAGACCTGAGACCAAATATATGGATGAAGGCCCATTTCAAACTGACAATCCTTTGTCCCTTCATTAGATATCATCTCTGGAGAGAAGTGGATGAGTTTTTAAATTTTTTTCACATACTCCATGATGGGCCAATCACCTCACTAAAGGGTTATAAACTCCCAACATAGTAAGAAACATAATATTCAGATTAAAATAATGGGATAAAATTACTTTAAAGTCTTTCTAATAAATAATATCATATAGTTTCTCCATGACCACATTTTCCCACCACTTTTGGATAAGACCCTATAATATAAAATAGATGCATTTAACTTTAACTACATCAGGATTTTTTAGAAATTTAAAGATTATATCTATTTTTCCAACTAATCCTCTACTTTATAAGGGTCATTGGTACCTAAAAATTATGGTGTCTAATGTTGAAGAAACTCCTAGGCCCGATCCTTTTCCTG
Source organism: Viscum album (assembly GCA_963277665.1). Lineage (NCBI taxonomy): Eukaryota > Viridiplantae > Streptophyta > Magnoliopsida > Santalales > Viscaceae > Viscum > Viscum album. The sequence continues at coordinate 287,731,642 of OY728127.1, read as the reverse complement.
ACTTGGAATTGGACCAACTCCTTGGGGATAAGCTCGGCCCAAACCTCCCCCTACCCCATGGCATGGATCATCCTCACCAAAAACTCAATACATTTCTTGTCAATGTGAGGGTTCACCCATGAAAAATTATCCACACCTCCCTCCATAGGGTTCCTTGGGGGTCTTTGAAGAGGTATGACACTACATGGAAATAAAATAAAATATAGGAAACTGTCAAATTATTGATAAATCGAAAAATAAAAAACACTATTAATCAACCAAAGAAATTATGTAAATTTTATAAAAAAATTCACATTGTTTCTAAATATATGGTATGCATATATAGTCTTCAATCTGGGCACCCATTCTATAGAGAGAATAATAATCCAAACTCAAAAAAGAATAACCATAAATTCTCAACATCCCTAGTAACTTATGGTTTGGTACTTTGAATGATAGAAAAACATTCCTTCACACCTACCCCTTAAGACTTAATAGTTCTATATCCTTTCTATCAAACATTCCAAATATCATAAACCAAAAATTAGGGGCTCTTATACCATATTTTTATGACCAAACTAGGATATCCCTAACCTGAGAACCCGATCTAGTCCATTGAAAGGAACAAAGGGAGTTCTCGATCCCCGTGGGTTGAAAACTATTTCCTAGGTATTAAGAATACTCTATGGGAATGTTTTCATCAAAAATATAACTAATGAATCCTATATAAGAACCCAACACAGACTCAACATATATTGGCGAGTCATGCATCTAAATGTGTAAAAAAAATAATAAAAATCACAATAAAATATAACATTCATGGATATATTTTAATAATGAAACATCATAACAAAGGATATCTATAATAAGAGTTATAACTAAGATTTCCAAAATAAAAATAAAATGGGCAGGTTGGTAGGTCGATAAAGCAACAAATCATAGGAAAATATATATGCTACAATATGAAAATAATAAATAAAAGAAATATATACCCATTAACATGTTACGTGAGCGTTTATCACACCATGTCACCTCCATTAACCAAGATAAAGAGCGGCCAAGAACAACCACCACCTCCAAGCGGTGCTTTTCCCTTGACTGCATTAGTATAAATAGTGTTTTCATACACTCATGGGTGTATGCAAGGTGTGATGATAACAATACATGTAAGATCACATCAATATCTCTATATTAATAATTTTTTAGAAAATCTAAACACACTAGTTTTAACAAATTAAATTACAAATAGATTTTGAAATTTATATTAAAGAGAATAATAAGGTATATTACTACTAATATAATCATGAACGAGTAAATAAAATTTTAAAGAAAATTTTTAATTAACATGATCTAATTAAAAAATTTGGTCACTATAGCTATGGAACCTGGATATACAATGCCACTAATTTGGACAATGTCTACAAAAAATGGAAATGAAATATAAATACATCACTGGATAGTGGGGGTGAAACATAAACTACTTCACTAGCATAGATAGAAGTGGGGTACCTCATCCCATCTAGGTTATCGTACCCAAGTACTCAAGGTTTATCATGACATTAGTTTTACATAATTTTAATCATAAAAAATTCCATTTTCATTAACAAATTGATAAGTGTAATGGTTCAACCCTCTCTGGTCCAATCCTTTGCTGAAATATGGTGTTTGAGTTGTTCTGGGAGGTCCAGGTGACTTATCCCCAACACTTTTCCAAATTTTCCAATTATGCAAATAGTGTCATCAATGAGACCAATGTGAACCGTGCATCAATGAGACTAATGTGAATAGTTCCATTGGAGAGAATGATGTGAATGGTTCAATCAGTGAAACCGATGTGAACCGTGCATCAGTGAGACCGATGTGAACAGTTACATTAGTGAGACCTTTGTGAATGGTGCCATCGGTGAGACCGATGTGAATCGTGCATCGGTGAGACCGATGTGAATAGTTCCATCGGTGAGACCTATGTGAATGGTTCCATCACTGAAACCTATGTAAATAGTTTTATCGGTAAAACCGATGTTAACAGTTCCATTAGTGATACCGATGTGAACAGTTCCATCAATGAGACTGATGTAAACTGTTCCATCGGTGAGATTTATGTGAACAGTTCCATCGGTGGGACTGATGTGAACAGTTTTATCGGTGAAACTGATGTGAACAGTGCCATTAGTATTGGTGTGTCATTCTGTGAACAGTTCCATCGACATCAGTAAGTCATTCTGTGAACAGTGTTCTCAACATCGGTAGGTGTACATTGTTTCTAGGATCAGAAGGTGTACAGTGTTTCCAGGATCGATAGGTGTACAATGTTTCCATATTGGTAGGTGTATAGTGTTTCCAAGATTGGTAGGTGTATAGTGTTTCCAGCGTCGTTTCCAGCTTCCTACAGTTCTCCCCATAACATTTTCTTTGATGTTAAATGAATTTAGGGCCTAGTTTTAAGGTATTTAAGGCCAATTAAAATCCCATAACTCCTATATTAATTTTCCTAAGGCTCAGGATTCATTTACTTTGTCAAACTATGTGGTTTAATGCGATCCACTTTTAATGTAAAATCCAACGTTTCTTAAACTGCTGCTCCGTTAAATCTTCTAAAGGGAATAAATATATTCCTTCCTTGTTCTGCCTTCTTGTTCCTTGGTGATAGATGCTCGAACCTTTCCTTCTTTCCATAGGAGAGGTGTGTTCTAACCTTAATCCTTGGATTGTTTCACCTTGATTTTTCTTCCTACTTCATGCACACCCATGTTTTGGGGCAAGCAAAAAGTGTCGATTCTTCATTTATAAAAGGTAGGATCAACCTTAGTTCTTATGTTTTCTTCAATACTTATTCTCCCATTTGTCATTTCCATGTTATGGAATGTGATATCCATGCTTATAATAGAGTTTTCTTGGGTGTCGGTTGGTGCTGTCATGCCGCAACATCCTCGGGTGGATGCTGTTTTCACGGGGGAGGTGATTATAATCTATTGTGTGGATCATTCTCGTATAAAGAACATCAAGAAACTTTTGAGGTAGGGGGTTTGTTGATTCTAAATTATTTTATGTGAAACAATAGAGTTAGCATGTTTTAGCCAGTGGACCATAATGAAATTGACATAATAAATATTTGAACCGGATAAGTCAATTGGTATCGATCATATGTTATTGCCACTTGTTTTTCTAGATTGTGTGATATCTATGATTTCTTTGTTTAGAATGTTGTTCTTGATGGAAATTGGTAAAGAATATAAAATAGGATTAATTTTAATTGTTTTTCAAATAAAAAGAGGCATATAAATGAATCTGGTCTTCATTGTTGTAATTTGATATTAATCAAATTGATGCAGTAAGCATGTTTAATCAATTAGTGATAGTTTACTGTTTAGGTTACCCATAGTTGGAACCTACAAATAATAAATAGGTTAATTCTATATGGATTAAATAAACACATGTTTGTTTAAAAGATAATTCCTAGTAGGGTTCTCAGTTACCCTTTTTCTTGTAAGGCCAAGTGCCTTGTGGTTTGGAGCCTTGAGATCTCATTATGTTTGAAGGCTGGATGCCTTGTTTAAGGGTCAAGAGCCTAGTTGATATGATGTCTGTTTTCCTGTTGTTCATGTTGTGATGTGATCCCGGATGGCTGTTGTGATATGTGGGGGTAGGGAGGTCCATTGGTTGTGGTATTACTTGATGCCTAGTGTGGAAAAATTCATCAGTTTATGCATGTGGGTGTCAGGAAGGATACCTGAGATGATGAAATGAGTTGGATGTGAATGATTGGATGTTTGCTGAACCCTATTGGTTGTTTATATATATTACTCTCCCCCACTTCTCAAGGTAGATATTCTTACTTACCATCCTTCCAAAAGGGGAGAAGATGTGCTGGGTATGCCACGTGCTTTCCGTGTTTAGCTTCTCAAGGGAGGATGGGTCTATGCTCTTTCTATACGTGGTAAAGACTTGATGGGTAGTTCAACTACCCACCATGTTGACCCCCTTTGTCTTTAGTATAATAGGATATTTATCTATAATTCCTGGGAATATAGGAAAGTTATAATGCTGTTAATAAATTATTGAATAAATGATATTAACCCATGGGTTGGAGCTGGTTGGGATGCAATGTTGTGGTTACAAGTTAAAGGAATAGTGGAATTTGGGTGTGATGCTAATGAAATATAATGTTGAATTGTTAATGGTTAATTAATGTTTAAATAATTAATTAATGTAAAGTGAAACTGATGAAAAGGGAATATTGTAATGTAATAAATCTCATTAAATGGTTGTGTGCTTATAGGATACCCAGTCTTAGCAGTGGCAGTTGGGAGTTTGAGAGACGTTAGCTATAGTTGAGTCTGAGACAAGGTTTTCCCCATAGTGTGGTTGTGAGCTATATTATATCATGTAATTTTTGTGTTTCTATATGCTACCCCACCCTTTTAGTTAGGGAGACTGACACCCCGAGGATTCTTAGCCTTGGGGGGTGTTTTCCCCAACATTCTAGTGGGTGGATAGATGGTTGAATACCCCATTTGTCCCCACTCTCTTCTCTTGGTTGTTACTTATGCTGGTATGTACATGATAAGTGTCTTCTTGGGGTTCCGCTCGGGGTTCTGCTCCTGCTTCGTGGTGGAAACGACCATCGCGCTGGCCCCTCCTCCCCAGGCCAGGGAGGGGCCTTCGTTGTCCTTCAAGGTTGCGGATCCCTCTTCCCCCCATTTTCCAATTCCAAATTCCTCCCTCCTTTTACCCATATTCTCTTTGCCCTAAGGTTCCATATTTGTTCAATGAGTGCCCTAACTTACCGATTTCAATCGCGGAGTTCAATGATGCTTCAGAGCTCCTCAATCAGACTCTGATAGGTCGTTTTTCAAAGCGACGACCTTCAGTGGATTCTTTCGATCGATTCGTGTTTGCCTCATGTGATTTGTAGGAACGAGATACCGTGGGGTTACTTTATAGGAATAGTATTATGATTCATTTTGCATCAGAAGAGGATGTGATAAAAGCCTAGGACTTCGCTCCTCACAGCTGCAATGGGTCCTACTTTTTTCCTTTTTAGATGGACGTACAAGTTCCACATGAAGCATGATTCCCCCTTGGTGTCGATTTGGGTGAGATTTCCTAACCTTCCTCTTCCATTTCATAATAATTCTATATTTTAGATGATTGGGAACCTAGTTGGTAGGTTTTTGTGTGTGGAAAGTCTAACTAATGTGTTGTGTCACCCGATTAATCCTCGTGCTTCCATGGAGAATGATGCTTCAAGAATCCCTCCTGATTTTGTCTGGATAACAGTAGGATAAGAATTCTGGTATAAGAAACTAGTTGTATTTGGATACTGGGTGGATTTCTACTTAGTTTGTATGAGAATGGGTCATTCGATGGAGGGTTTTAGGCGTGGTTCTCGAATGCCGGAGATGTTGGGTGCTCCAGATGTTTTAGGCAGGGATCCTGAGATCAATGGAGGCATCGCTGGTCAGGCACCTATGGAAGTGGAGAAGGTGGTAGGGGTCATTCAAAAGGATCAACTTGATAGAAATCCTTTGGTTAGTGGTATTTTCAATTGGCTAAGGAAGGATCTGGAGGAGCCTCATGTTGGTGTGGCAGAGTGAATGGATAGTGTTTGTGTTGTGGATCCTTTACCTTTGGAGTCTTCAACTAAGGTGAATAATAGTGGTCTTAGGCCGATAGTGGGTGCAAGAATTGGGGAGGCTAGCGATGCTAAATCCTCTAAGTATGCTTCGTATACCGAAGCTGTGCTTACTAGGCTGGGTTCTTCTGGAAAGGATCATCCTCAGGGGACTGAGGATATGAATAGATCATGCCCGAGGAGCGGGTCTCCAGCCATTAAGCTGGGTAACCATTTTGCGGGGTTGTAGGTTGAAGGATCTAATCAGGATGTTGATTTTCCCAGGGAAGGTTTTGGTGGTGAGTCATCAGATCAATTTGTTGAAGACAATGATTCAGAAGTTCATGTTCATGATATCTGTGACCAACAGATGAGGAAGGGGTGAGAATGTAGTAAGAAAGGCCAAAAGGATTACTACCATCTACCTTTACCTATGGCGACTCAATCTGCTAAAAAACTTAAATAAAAGGAGAAAGAAAATGTTTTCATTTCTGTTGGAATTTTGTCTAGTTTGGAGGAAGGGGATTGTGTGGCAGGCCTTCTTAGGGGCGACCAGGTGGTGTGTCCTTTGGAGCCGTTATTGCATTCTGAAGAGGATATGTTTGAAGACTCTTTTGCGATAAATGCCACGGAAGAGGATGCTAAGAAGATGATGGGAAGGCCTATTCGGGTGGACACTAACAATGAACTGGGTGAGTGGATAGACAAAAATAATCTGATTTTAGTAAGAGGCTTCAATGTTTAGAAGATCACTCAGGAGGAGTACATGAAAGTGTTAGACCAGATGGCATCTCACTTTGAAGACCTACTTGATGCTGCTCCAGAAAAATCGGTAACTTCCCTTTCCTAGAAATTTTTGAGGGATAAGAATGCTGATAGGGTCAACTTCCATTTCAATAGCTATGTTTTCTCTTTTGATGCATGTCCTAGGTGAACTTGGGGTTTCTCACTTTTTCCATAACAGTTTTTTGATAATAAAAAAATTTATTTTTCAGTCAGGTAAATCAGTTAGTTTTCCCCATATATATGTGTAGAGGGATGTAATGGATTGTGGTTATTCAAACACATATATTATGGATTTAGTTTCCTGTGGACTATTATAGTTTTAACGTGTATAGGTTGCAATGGCTTGAGGATCCTTACTCGGTGTATGGGATATAATGGCTTGAGGTTTAATACCCAACATATGATACATGTTATGTGAGATGTGGTGACTCCTGAAAACTACTTGGTTACTTTGGTTACTTGGATGTGGTGGTTTTGTTATATGAGGTGTAAGTTGTGGTGCTACGCCCAAGTGTCTGCGGGCAAGCCTTTTTGGAGATAGATGCTTAGGACGTGCGACGTTGGGGAAAAGCAGAAAACCAGTGAGGAAGTGGTAACCGAGTACCATTGATATTATTTATTATATTATATTTTTTTGTATGCGATACTTGGTGAGAGTATCCATGGTGAGGCTGTGAACTTAGTATAACTATTTAAGTGACGAGTTAGTTTCACTTGTTGTTCACTATTCTTTATCATTCTTTTTTACTTTTTCATGAGAGGCTTGGGGGAGTATCCTACTGAGTATACTATTATAATCACCCTATGTGTATATAAATTTTTTTTCAGGTCACTTGGACTAGGTTATAGATCAGGCTGGTTTCTATTAGCTTGGGGTTGCATGAGCTACTCAGGCTTTGTGGTTGTTAATGTTTTTTTACTTTCCTTTGTTACTTGATGTTTTTCATTTCAGTTGTAGTAGTTCTTGAATGAAATTACATATGTGTACTTGGAATTTATTTTATATTTCATTCTAAGTTGGAGTTAGTTGGTGTCTGTCTTATCTATCTCTTTTTCATGTGTTCTCTTAGAGGGTAATTCCTCACATTTGTGTGGTTACTATAAACTCGGTGCTAGTTTCCAACTCGGGGCCTACTGGAGGCGGGACTCAGGGGTCATTATCCCCCTTCTCACATTGACAGCCGAGGAGGGGTATACCTTGTGGAGAGGGGGTCGTAATAGAGTGGTATCAGAGGTCTAGTAGAGGGATACAATGATGTTTGGTGTTAGGAATAGGTGAGGTTTCATGGGTTGGTAGGGAAATAGTGTTAGTTATGTTTATAAAGTGATGTAAACACTAGAGACTGGTTGAGACATAGGCATTTAGGGACCCCTGTGATCTGATGCATGGAAATTTAAGTTTATAGTGGCTACTAAACGAGGTGATACTGGTTGCAGGGTAGAGATCTAGGAAAGGATCATTCATAATTCTTCTTTGTTCATGTTTTTGAATGGGTAGAAGTTGGGATAGGTTAACCTAAAATTAATAAATGAAAAAAATTAATTAATTAATGTTGAGTATTCCATATTACAGGTTTAGGAGCTCTAACTGTTTGTTATTTTACAGCTATGGCTCCAGGTTGACATCCTTGTCAGGATCACAAAGAAGATGTCTAGTAGGCTGTGCTAGTAGATCTCCATAGGGTAGAGGTTGACGATGATGACACTTGGAGGAGGAAACTCTGGGAGTTTTAGATCCAGAGTTTGCAAAATTAAGAGGGCTCCGTTTTAGATGTAGTCACAGAAGTCTAGTTAGAGGAGGTTGAGATAGACTTCAGTTTTATCCGTGATCATAAGGAGTACTGGGTGTCTTTGGTTTTGACGATGCTGCGTGGAGGAGTGAGGCAGTGGTGGTTTTTGTTCCTTGGGGATCGCGAGGAGTTTAAAATATCATGGGAGGAGTCCTGAGACAAGTTCAGAGTCGAGTTTATTTCTTCTACCATGAAGTTGTCCAATCTTCAGGAGATTCTTACCCTTAGAAAGGGGATCTCTAGTGCATGAGAGTTTGGAATTTATTTTAGGAACCTTTTACAATATTATTCAGACCTGTTTCTAGATGAGGAGGCTAGGGAGATGCATTTCAAGGAGGATTTGAATATAGAGATCCAACGCCAAGTCACCCTGTTTATGATGAAGACATATCTTGAGGTGCTGGAGAGGGCATAGGTCATCAAGAGGACATTTTCCAGAACTGAATCTCTATGATAGGGGAGTTTTTATGATTCGACACAAAGCAGAACTATGGTCTGAGGTTCCTAGTTTTTAGGGTAGAATAGTTTTCGTTCAGATGAGGGTAAGTCCTAGCCCTTAACATCTTGTTTCTTTGGGGGAAGAAGATCTCAGGACTATTCCAAGGGATCAAATTCTTTTTTTTTCTTGTCGATTATGAGGCCATCAGCTACGAGTGTGCCCGACCTTTCAGAGTAGTCATCATGCACACGTTGTTCTGCTCCAGGTTCCTCCATTGAGGTAGTTCTAGATGAGGCAGAAGGATTAGGTTAAACTAGCTTTGGATTAGCTAAGAGTAGATGGGGTAGGTATAGGACATCCCTGTGATGCTTCCCATCCTCCGAGAGTAGAGTGTGTCCATGGTGGTGGTCATCATTAGGGTCAAAGAGGTCACAGAGGAGGTCATGGTCAGCTTCATGATTTAGTATTACTAGTTCTAGGTGAGCCATACATCATTCGAGGTACCCTTTTCCTGTTTTATACTTGGATGTATGCCTTGTTTTATTCTGGAGTGATGTTCTCCTTCATATCACCTCCCTTGTCCATGCTTTGAGACTTGAGGTAGAGAGGGTTCCAGTGCCCTTGGCATTGACTATGCCAGTTGGAGGTCAAGCTAACTTGTTTGAAGTATGTAGAGATTACGAGCTAGTACTGGGAAAGCACCTCTTTTGGAGAGATTTACTATGTTTACAAATACAACCATATGATGTCATCCTCAACATGGATTAGTTATATTCAGTGTATGATATTATTGATTTATTGAGAAGGCAGGTGGTGTTCTTTGATGATGATGGAGAGCCAACAATGTTTGTTGGAGAGTGAGACCCTCAAATAGGTCAGAGGCATGTTCCATTCTTATCATCCTTGATGGATAAGCTGATTCTGAGGTCTTTAGAGGTTTAGTTGTTGGAATTTCCCAAGGCCGTAGAAGAGTACCCTAATGTATTTCCATAAGAGGTTGTAGCATTACCCCATCGATGAGAGATCGATTTTGGGATCAAGCTACAACTAGGAGCATCTCTTATCTCTATGTATCCATATAGGATGACCCCTTCTGAGTTACAAGAGCTGCGTATATAGCTTGATTGTCTGTTACAATGAAATTTTGTTCGGCCGAGTGTGGCACCATGGGGCGCACCAATTTTTTTCGTGAAGAAGGATGATGGCAGTTTTCAGTTGTGTATCGATTATCATCACTTAAATAAAGTGACAATGAAGAATTGCTATCCTATTATGAGGATTGATGATTTATTCGATCAAATTAAGGGTGAAGGTTGGTACTAAATGATTGAATTGTGGTCGGGATATCATTATATGTGTGTGAAGGATGAGAATATCTGGAAGACTGCTTTCTATTGTCGTCATGGGCATTATGAGTTCTTTGTAATGCCGTTCTATATGACGAATTCTCTAGTTGTGTTCATGGGATTGATGAATGATGTGTTCCATGGGTTCTTGGATAAGTGCATGGTGTATTTCATCGATGAAATCCTTGTGTACTCCATATATGAGGAGGATCATGAAAAGCATCTGCACGTCGTTTTGGGAGTTCTTCGTCAACATTAATTGTTTGGGAAGTTGTTGAATTGTGAGTTTTGGGATCAAGAAGTATGTTTCTTGGGGAATGTTGTGTCCCAGCAGGGAGTATCTATGGATCCATCGAAGATAGAAGTATTTGTGTCTTGGGAATCTCCCAAGATAGTGGTAGAGGTGTGAAGTTTCCTTGGTATCATAGGCTACTAAAGGAGGTTCATAGACGATTTCTCTTGGGTTGTGACTATCTGATAGCATTGACCAGAAAGTATCAAGCGTTTGTGTGGACTGATTAGTTTCAGGAAGCTTTCAAGTATCTAAAGGGGAAGTTAGTAAGTGCTCTAGTTCTTTGTCTTCTAGTAGAGGGAGTATAGTTTTATGTTTTCTGCGATGCTTCACATTTGGGGTTAGGCTATGTTCTGATGCAACATAGATCTTTTGTTTCTTAGGGGTATCAGAAGTTGTGTCCCCATGAACGTAACTATACCACCCATGACATTGAGTTGGAGGCTATGGTATTTTATTTAAAGTTATGGAGACATTACATTATTGGTGAGCGCTTTGTAGTTTTAACTGATCATAAGAGCATGTGGTATGTTTTCTCCTAACGTGACTTGAACTTGCCCCAGCGTCGGTGGATAGAGTTATTACAAGAATATGACTTTGAAATCTCATAAACCCCTAGAAAGGGGAATCTTGTAGCTGATGTACCAAGTAGGAAGTCACGTAGTGATGTAGTGTGTGAATATGGTGATTCCTAAAGAGTGATGGAAGAACATTTAGCATTATATCTTGATATGGGAGAAGTTGGGGGTAGATGTTGTCTTTTTGAAATGACTGTGAAGTCATATCTGGTGTAGTAGGTGGAAGAGTTCTAGTTGGGGGATCTAGAGGTGGAGGTATATAGAGATCGAGTTGTTTGTGGTGAGGCCCCTGATGGTTGGTGTGAGGATGAACAACACCAGGGGCTGTATCAGGAAAGATTTTCATTCCTTTGGCGATGTGTGAGATGGTTCTTAGAGAGTTCTATAGTTCGCCTTTTGTGGTACATCCTGGAATTACAAAGATGTATCGAGAATTGAAGAGTCTGTTTTGGTTTCTTGGGAAGAAGCATATAGTTTCAGTGGCTGTGTCTCAATGTTTGGTCTGTCAGAAGGTGAAGGCCAAGCACCATGTCCATGGTGGTTTACTATATCCATTAGATATTCCTCACTGGAAGTGGGAGGACATCTCAATGGACTTTGTTACTGGTTTACCTCGAGCTCAGAAAGGCCATGACACTATTTGGGTGTTAGTTGATCGTTTGATGAAATCATCCCACTTCATAGGGATCAAGGAGTTGATCTCAGTGGAGGTTTTGTTGAGGCAGTATCTGGAGGAGGTGGTGAGACTCCACAGAGTCCTGAGGATGATAATTTCTAATTGAGATCCTCGTTTTAACTTTAGGGTGTGGAGAGGTCTCTAGCATGATTTTGGTTCTCAGTTATTCCTTAACACTGATTTTCATCCATAGACAGATGGTCAGACAGAGCATACCATCTAGACTCTAGAAGACATGTTGCACTCTTGTGTCCCATATTTTAGAGGTTCGTGGATAAGGCACCTAACCTTGGTGGATTTTTCTTACAACAATTTTTTTAACTCCACCGTCAGTATGGAACCATTTGAATCCTTGTATGTCCGACCTTTACTTTGTTTGTTGTGCTAGACTATGGTCAGAGAGTTATCAATTATTAGACTGGAACTAGTATAGAATACAACATAGATGGTTCAGGTGATTTGTGAGAGGATATAGACAGTGTAGGATTGTCAAAAATCATATGCCGATCAAATGAGGATACCTTTGGAGTTTGATGTTGGGGATCACATGTTTCTGAAGGTGACTCCCAATCGTGGAAAGTGAAGGTTTGGTCATGGGAGTAAGATTTCCCCCTGGTTTGTTGGGCCTTTAGAGGTGATGGATCATGTTAGAGCCATGGCATATTGAGTATCACTTCCCCTGCAGATGATCCAGATGCATGATATTTTTCATGTGTCACATCTCCGTTGTTTTCTTCATGATGAATCTCCCATCATCGATTGAGGATAGATCTAAGTTGATGATGATGCGACCTTTGAGGAGCGGCGTGTGGAGATCCAAGACCGCAAAGAGAAGGTGTTGCGCATGAATTCTATCCCTTTGGTTCGTGTCTTGTGTCGTCATAGTGGCATGGAGGAGAGTATATGGAAACGTGAGTCACATATATGTGCTTAGTACACCGAGATGTTTTACATTTAACTCTTTTCATGCGTCGATTTATTCTTTTTGGTTGTAGAACTTTTGTGTTTATGAGATGGATTTATTTTGTTGCTTTTTGTGGCTTTCTCTCTTTTGAGAGGTATCTTGATGGGTGGTTGTTCAGACCCATTTTTTGTTTCATTTAGGTTGGTTTTGAATTCTTGAGGACAATAATGTTTTGAGAGGTATCTGATGTAATGGCATGGAACTCTATGGTCCATTACTTTGCTGAAATCTGGTGTGTCAGGTGTTCTCGGAGGTCCATGTGACTTATCCCCAACACTTCTCCAAATTTTCCAATTCTGTGAACTATGTCATCAGTGAGACCGATGTGAACCATGCATCAGTGAGACCAATGTGAATAGTTCCACTGGCAAGATCGATGTGAACAGTTCCATTGGTGAGACCGATGTAAACCATGCATCGGTGATACCGATGTGAACAGTTCCATCAGTGAGACGTATGTGAATGGTGCCATTGGTGTGACCAATTTGAACTATTCATCGGTGATACCGATGTGAACTGTTCCATTGGTGAGACCTATTTGAACGGTGCCATTGGTGAGACCAATGTAAACAGTTCCATCGGTGAGATCGATGTAAACACTTCCATCAGTTAGACTGATGTGAATGATGCCATCAGTGAGGCCGATGTAAATAGTTCCATCAGTGAGATCAATGGGAATAGTTCCATCGGTGAGACTGATGAGAACAATTCCATTGGTGAGACCGATGTGGACAGTTCCATCGGTATCAGTGTGTTTTTCTATAAACAGTGCCATCGACATTGATGAATCATTATGTGAATAGTGTTTCCCACATCTATAGGTTTTCAATTTTTTCAGGATCAGTAGGTGTAAAGTGTTTCTAGGTTTGGTAGGTGTACAATGTTTCTATATCAGTAGGTGTACAATGTTTCCAGGATTGATAGGTGTACAGTGTTTCCAGTATCGTTTCCAGCTTCCTACAGTTTCACCCTTAACGTTTTGTTTGACGTTAAACGTATTCAAGGCCTTGTTTTAAGGGATTTAAGGCTGATTCAAATCCCAAAACTCCTATATTAATTTTCCTAATTCTCGAGATGAATTTACTTTGTTAAACTACATGGTTTAATGCAATCCACTTTTAATGTAAAATCCATCGTATCTTAATCCGTTTCTCTATTAAATCTTATAAAGGGATGAGATATATTCCTTCCTTTTTATACCTTCTTGTTCCATGGTGCGAGATGATCGAACCTTCCTTTCTTTCCATAGGAGCAGTGTGGTTGAACCTTAATCCTTGGATCATTTCCCCTTGAAGTTTCTTCCTACTTCATGCACACCCCTGTTTTGGTGCAAGCAGCAAGTGTCGATCCATCATTGATAGAAGGTACAATCTACCTCTTTTCTTGTGTTTTCTTCAATCCTTCTTATCCAGTTTCTCCTTAACAAGTTATGGAATGTGATCTCCATGCTTATAAAAGTGTTTTCTTGGGTTTTGGTGGTTCTGTCGTGCCGCGACGTCCTTTAGTGGATACAGTTGTCACGGGGGAGGCAATCGTAATTTGTTGTGTGGATCATTCTCATACAAAGAACATTAAGAACCTTTTGAGGTAGTGGATTCATTTCTTCTCTATTATTTTACATGTAAATTTAGAGTTATCATGTTTTCGCCACTGGACCACAATGAATTTGACATAATACATATTTTAACTGGATAAATCAATTGGTATAAATTGTATGTTATTGACTCTTGTTTTGATAGATTGTGTGATATCTATGCTTTATTTTTTTAGCATGTCATTCCTATTGAAAATTGTTAAATAACATAAAAAAGGATTAATTGTAATTATTTTTCAAAGGTAAAGAGGCATGTAAATGAATCTGGTCGTCGTTGTTGTAATTTGATATTAATAAAATTGATGTAGTAAGCAAGTTTAATCAATTGGTGATATCTTAATGTTTAGGTTACTCATAGTCGGAACCAAAAAATTATAAATTGGTTAATTAAAGATGGATTAAACAATCAGATATTTGATTAAAAGATAATTCTTGGTACAGTTCTGAGTTACCCTTTTTCTTGTAAGGCTGCCTGCCTTGTGCTTTAGAGCCTTGATAGATCATTATGTTTGAAGGATGCGTGCCTTGTTTAATGGCTAAGAGCCCAGTTTATATGATGTTTGTTTTCCTACTACTTGTGTTGTGATGTGATCCAGAATGTTTGTTGTGATATTTCGGGGTAGGGTGGCCCATTTTTTGTGGCAACACTTAACTCCTAGTGTGGATAAATGCATCAGTTTATGCATGTGGGTTTCAGGAAGGACAACAGAGATGATGAGACAAGTTTGATTTGAATGATTGGATGTTTTCTGAACCTTGTTGGTTGCCTATATATATTACTTTCCCCAACTTCCCATGGAATATAGTCCTTATTACCATTATTCCAAAAGGGGTGAAGACATGTGGGGCATGACACGTGCTTTCCATGTTTAGATTCTCAAGGGAGGATGGGTCTGCTCTCTTTCTATAGGTGGTAAAGACTTGACGGGTAGTTCAACTACCCAACATGTTAACCCCCTTGTGTTTAGTAGTATATGATTTTTATCTCGAATTCCTAAGAATATGGGAAAGTAATAATTATATTAATAAATGATTTAATAAATGATGTGAACCCATAGGGTTGGAGCTTGCTGGGACGCAATGTTGTGGTTACAATTTAAAGGAAAAATGGACTTTGGGTGTCAGGATAATGAAATATAATGTGGAATTGTTAATAGTTTATTAATGTTTAAAAAATTAATTAACATAAAGTGTAACTAATAAAGTGGGAATAAAGTAATGTAATAAAGCTATTTTAATGGTTGTGTGCTTATAGGATACCTAGTCTTAACAGTGGTAGTTGGGAGTCAGAGAGACATTAGCTGCATTTGAGTCTGAGACTAGGTTTTTTCCATAGTGTGGTTGTAATCTATATTATATCATGAATGTTTTGTATTTCTATACACTACCCCACCCTGTCGGTTAGGGAGACTGACACCCCAAGGATTCTGATCCCTAGGGGGGTGATTTCCCCAACATTCTGTTGGAGGATGGATGGATGACTACCCCCTTTGGCCCCACTCTCTTATCTTGGTAGTTACTTCTACTAGTAGGAATAGCAGTTAGTTTTCCCCATATATGTGTGTAGAGGTCTGTAATGTCTTGTGGTTATTCACCCATATATGTTTTGGATACAGTTTCCTATGGAATACTATAGGTGTAATGTGTATAGGCTATGATGTCTTGAGGATCCTTACTCAGTGTATGAGATATAATGGATTTAAGGTTTAATACCCGATGTATGATACATGTTATGCGAGCTTTGGTGGCTCCATAAAACTACCTAGTTACTTTGGTTACGTGGATGTGGTGGTTTTGTTGCATGAAGTTCATGTTGTGGTGATACACCCAGGTGTCTACGAGAAATCCGTTTTGGAGAGAGATTCTTAGGATGTGCGATGTTGGGGAAAAGCAGAAAACTAATGGGGAAGTGGTAGAAGGGTACCCTTAATAATATTTATTATATTATGTACTCTTGTATGAGATACTTGGTGAGAGTAGCCATGGCGAGGCTGAGAACTTATTATACCCATTTAAGTGAGGAATTAGTTTCACTTGTTGTCCACTGTGCTTATGTTTTCTTTACTTTTTCACGAGAGGCTCTGGGGAGGATCCTACTAAGTATACTTTTACACCCACCCTATGTGTATATAAACTATTTTTCAGGTCACTTAGAACAAGTTGGAGATCAGTCTGGTTACTACTAGCTTAGGGTTGTAGGAGCTGTTCGGGCTTCATGGTTGCTTCTATTTTTTTACTTTCGTTGGGTACTTGCAGTTTTTACTTTCAGTTGTAGTAGTTATTGCATGATATTACATATGTGTATTTGTGATTTCTTTTATATTTCATTCTGAGTTCGAGTTGGTTGGTTCCTATCTTATCTCTCTCTTTTGTATGTGTTTTCTCAGAGGGTAATGCCTCACATTTGTGTGGTTACTATACCCTCGGTTCTAGTCGCCAACCTAGGGCCTACTGGAGGTGGGACTCGGGGGTCATTATCTCCCTTCTCACATTTATGGCCCAGGAGGGGTACACCTTGTGGGGAGGGGGTCATGACAATAAATATTACCAATTTCCACATAAAACAGGCACTTCCCTTTTCCAAATCATATAATAAAAATGGATTTATACATTAGTTAAAGAACTAGAATTTAATATTTTCCATAAAACTTTAGAAATCAATTTAAAATTCGAAGAAGCAATATTTAATCAAACAAAAAAAAGGATACATAACAACCTACCTTAAACAATCCAAATCACTTGGAAACCAAGTAAATTCACAATCAATGGATAATATTTAATCCTAGGGTCACAATGGAAGCTATAAAATAAAATCTCACAAAATTTAGGTTTGGATGAGGGAAAAATTAGGTTTTCATGTCTTCAGAGAGGTGATAAAAACTTGAAAAAAGGATAAGTAACCCAAAGGAGGAAAGAAGAGGAACTTAGTTAGGGATTCCTTGAATAAAACAAAAGAAGAATAACCCAAAAATCATACTATAAGAGGAGGGTGAGGTGCATTTTGTGAAGGAGGGAGGATTATGTTGAGTGGGGGAGGTAATATGAGGGTTTAAGATTATAATTGAAGAGTTTTTTTAGAAATTTCAATATTTTTTAAAAACATGGAAGACCACATAGTTTTAGTCATGCAGTTTACCAAACTATGTTCCAGCCATGAAAGTGACATTATCTTCACATGGTAACTTACACATTTTGGTTGCACGATTAACCAAATCCTACACCAACCATGAAAAATGACTCTATTGATAATTACAAACCTGTTTCAAGGCTGCCACAGGGTTTTTCCTAACCATGCACCAACCAGTTGGTAGCTCCATTTTTTCAAATATTTAAAATTTTCAAAGGAAATGACCCATAAGAGAGAGAATAAAAATTAAATCTAATAAATAAAAAATTCATATATAAAAATAAATCATGGGTGTGAAAATATTAACCAAAATATTGATCTCATGAAAATGTGACAAAAGGTAAATTCTCACGGTTATCACCTCTTAAGGGACTTTCTCCAAGAGATGAAGTTATAGTAAGAAGAAAAACCATAGGAATGTAGAGAGTTCAGTATCTATAGATATACCAAATAAAAACATGTTTATCCTGAGAGTCCAAACAATTATATAGTTATAAATTTGATCTAGTCTAAGTGGGAGTATATTGTATTTGGTTCCCTATAATAAGCAACTCTATGCTTTCAATTAGGGATATATTCAATGTCCTGAATAAATAATTATTATCCCATCACTTGACGTATATCCTTCAGTGTAACATTAATGTGATAATTCCCTAGAGTATCAGTCACATTTAATTATTATAGTAGTTCATTTCTATTATGGGATCCTTGAAGTACTATAATGATATTCATAAACTTAGGTCCTACTACCCGGATAACATTATATAATGGGACACATAGTATGTTAACTATCCAGTGTGTGTAATTGTAAGAGGATAAGACTTCATCTCATGAAGTTATCACTTGGTATTATAAAATATAAGATATTATGATGACATACCTACTGGTAGGAATTACACATGTTTATGGGTCATTGCATATTATTATTTGTGAGCATGTGCAATGATTCATAAACTTGAGATTATTATTAATAAACATCATGAGTCACAAAGTATGATTTATTTATAAAAACTATGACTACCTATGATCAAAATGAATTAATATATTTTGAGTGCATCACAAGTGATATGTAATTAATGAATAAGTCAATATAGGATTTCCCTTCCATTTTAGGAAGATGATATCTCATTCCCTTTGATTGGAATGGAAATACCAAACAAAAATTACATGAGCATGATGATTGGAATATTTATTTTATAAATTAATATATATATATATATTGATCTTATAGGTTTATGGCATGAGTATTTAACCTTCTTGATGGGATATTGGGGAAAATGGATTATATTACACAATAAGTATTCTTATGTGGTTGTTATCATTGTGACACTAAATTATTATTCTATGGATTACTTTATGTGTTACTAAATGATAATATTAGACTTTAGGAAAATCTAACTAATTACACCAAGGAAGAGGCCTATATAGTCACACACATAGTTTTTCTATAAATCCTAGTTTGATTATATCGAAATCTAATATTTCAAATAATTTTTTTATCAATATATAGATATATTATTTATTATATATTTATTAATCACAGATATTCAGTCATTGTATTTATATGATTGAGTTGATTTCTAAATAAATATTTATTCAAAAGACCATTGAATGAAAATTTTAATTATATCTTGTTTTAATTTCAATGTAATAAATAATATCTATTATTAAATAAATATATATTTAGTTACATGAATATTAAATTAAATATTTATTTAAAAGAACATGAATATAATATTATTTATTTATAAAATGAATAATATTTATTATTTGGGGTTTGGTAAGTGAGGAGGAAGGTGGTCGATCCGAGTTAAGCGTCCAATAATGGAAATGATATACTAAATATTATTTAAATAAATATTAATTAATTTATTTTTATTTTTATTATCCATGATACATGCATGTGTCAAAGAAATAATAATATCATCATTACTATTATATATGGGGTTCACTAATTATTTTGAGGTTAGATAAGAGCCTATGTGAAATTACTAATTCTATAACCTAGATCTATATTTACCTCGTTATATAATTTCTAGTTATTGGGGTTTTATGGGAGAATAATTTGGTTTTTCACAACATTTATCCTCACTAGATAATTATCTATATCTAGAAAATCTCCAAGGTTTCTCTCAAGCCCAAGATAATTCCTTCAACTTATTCTTCCATTATTAAGAATAAGAGAATGAGAGAGAGATAATCCTCAAATTGTTGGGATTTTTTTTGATCAAGATGAGAAATTAAAGGTGAATGAATCATCTATAATAGCATCTAGTGTTACATCATCATCATTCGAAGATTACGGTGCATGTGTGGATCACCACTAGTGGGATTATACTTTGGATCCTATTAGTGAAATGATAATACAAATTTAAAGGGGTATATATGATAGACAACTTCATTGAAGAAATAATATCCTGATCGAGGTAATTATTTTTATCAAATTATTTATAAAATGAATTTGAAAAAATTATCTCTATCTTCTAGGATAATTTTGTTGTGGTTATTTGGAAATAATCATGATACATGGAATTATTTTTCATGTTCTTATGATTTATTAATTAAATTCAAAAAAAACCCATCATTGACCATGATCCTGACCGTATTACATTGCACCCAGATCCTTCATAACTTTTGTCTAATAACCCATACTCTTATGTTTTGGTGGAATTTCAGAAAACTGGGCTTCAACTAAATTTGATCTAGGTGTGTTTTGAGAATTGAATTTAAAATTAATTTTTTTGGATTGAAATTATTGATTTTATTGAGGATTCACAAGATTTAGGAGGTTTTGTGGTTAATTCTGAGGATCATGTGTTGGTTGAGATAAGGTGGAATATACAGTAAATGGGTGCATGTGTCTCTGAGTGCCCAATGGGGGCTCTTTGGGTACCCGATGATATGAATAGTGGGACATAACCTAGGGTAGTTTACTAGGGGTCTTATAGGAAACATGATACCCCGTGGTGGCCACTAGGTATAAGATTACCCTAGGATGGTTTTTTTATTTTTTATTTTTTTTAATCAATACCTAATATAATTTTTTCCCCTCCCCTCATTTGAGTTAGTTTGACCAACACCTAAGGATATTGACTCCTCCTTCCTCCTCTCCTTCTCCACCTTAAATGAATTTTTATTTTTTTCCTATCGGTTATTCATTTACTACAGTATCCTCCTAGAAGTTAGACTGTTCTCTTACACCATTTTTTATTTCTTTCACCATTCCTTACTACCCTATCTCAAATAAATAATTTTTTATGCTTCCAATTTTTTTTGATTCTTAAAAATAAAGGGAAATTAAATATGTGATAATAAGAAATATTTATCCTAATAATACAAGTTTGGTGGTCCCTTTAAAGTTTTATTTGATTTATATGTAATTTAATGTTTAATATGTGGGTATGTGTGACCTAAAATTGAATAATTAGGTCTTTGGGTTTCATACGGGGTTATCTAAGGTTCATTGAAATCCTAAAATATGTAACAAATGTAGTTAATCTTAATGTTAGTAATTTCCCTCAATTATGTCAATGAGTTATTATTTACTAGAGTTGGAAGTTTTACCCATGGAGGGTATCTTAACATGAATTGGGTCTTTTATGGTCTTGTGATCTTTGATAGAGTGACACTAATAATTCCATCAAGAGAAATTATTCATCCTTAAGAAAGGTGTACTGTTCGGTTGGGTTTTGTTTGACTAAGTTGAGTTCATTATTGAGTAAACTTACATCCATGAATTTTATTTCTAGTGAAGGGTGTCATGTGGTCTTGTCCATCCCTTTAGTATAGTACCAATGAGGGTATAATGGGATGGTGGTTGTATGGTGATGAACTTCTAAAGGATGACTTTTATAGGTAATTTTTGTGTTAAGTTAAAAAAACTTTTAAAATATTGGAAAATTTACCTTTTTGGCCTCATGTAATGTCTCAAAACAACTTGTAATGGGTTAGGTTTATTATGGATTAACCCCTTGGAGGGGGGGGGGTGACTGAATTGGTTAATACATTATCTCTCTTTGTGTATTTTTTTATTGTATGTAATCCTATAGTACTTAATAATATGTTCTAACTAATCCTTATGGGGAGGGTGAGGATTGACCCACTAAGGTGCCTAGGTGGGTGTGTTTTTAGTTGTTGTAATCCCATATCTCTAATATATATAATATTATAAATAATTACCTACATTTAAATATGATATTTTTTTAACTACCATTAATATTTTTATTAATAAAGAGAATATTGGTATATTTAAACATGATTTTATATTTTCTAAATTTCATGTGGGGGAACAAATTACCAATATATATAAAAATATAAATGAAGATAAAAAACTGAAAAAAGGATGAAATCATTTTTAAAAATACTAATGTTGGGTTTTTTATGTTATATTTAGAATAAAAATTATTTTATTACCTAATTATGAACTAGTAAATAACTCAAATGTCACTCTTAGAGTTGGAGGGTTAACTATTAATGTAGGGGTAAGAAAATGACTACCTATAGACGATCGTTAATGTGGATGTTAGTAATATCTTTTTATGAGATCAAAATTTATAAGAAAAATTGTGTGACTATTATGACCTTAAACATGGTATCTCATAGTCAAATCCATCAAACAATCTTCCAAACCACATTTTTTTTCGAGTTTTCATTGTCCTCTACCATGTGGTTGTGATGATCAACCATAACATGATAAAATAAAAAATTTGACACCTATAGAATTCATATAATAGATAAAATATTTATTAACATAGAGGCACAAAACATATTAATAGATGTTGGTCCAATGTTACACGGTCCAATAATATCCCAATTATTCTACATGCCCAACACCACCCCAAAACTCATAGTCATGTATTTGAATCTATGTTTGGGTTTATTATTTGTTTTGAAGAATTAACTTGTTTTATAAATATATAATGTTGTTATTTAATTTATTGTATATTACTTACCTAAACACAACATTGGTTAATCCTTTAAAGAAAAAATTATAATAAAATATAAAATTGTTTAGTCAGGGAATGAATAATAGGATTGGAAACAAGTGTAATAGACTCAAGTTTATCATGATTTAGTAGTGTGGGTTTAAATGATAGATCAAATTTTATCTTTCCTTATAAAATATTCACCTGAGAAAGTTTAATGAGTAATTAAATAAGAGTCTAATATTCAATTTCAGTGGTAGTGATGGATGGAAAAAATTTCTTTTATGAAAACCATGTTATCAAATTATTTCAAATAAAAATAAAAATAACATGTTTATATCACATACCATTAAGGATATATGAACAATAACTATCAACCATAGTTATTTTATTTAAGAGTGTTAATTGAGAAAAATATAGCCCATGATTCTCCAATCCTTGAAAATAATGAAAAAATATTTTAGCAATAACCTAATGTTCTATTTATGGATGTTTCATGAACTAAAAAAATATTATTTATAGAATAATAAGTATTAGTGCTGATGTATTGAAGAGGAAAAATTATCAAACAATAATGTTTGAGATAAATAAAGGGAGTATACCCATTATGATACTTGTGATTTCCATCCACCATAGGAGTCACACATGTCTTAGAATCCCCTATTCCCTTATGATAAATAAGACCATGAATATACTTATTTTTTCTTTATATTTCAACCATATTTTCCAATGTTTTGACTTTAATCCCTTATAAATTTGTTGAAACAATGGATCATATAATGGGAAATATTTTTTCAAATTCTTAGTGATCTTATAAACCACTTTGTTATCACTCTTTGTAATAAGTACGTATTCAATAAAAACAAGTACATATAGATAAATAAATCATTATATCTGATTAAGAGATAATTAATACTATAATTTTACATAAAAAATCTTTTCATGATGGATTTAAGATGAATAAACCAAGTTCAAAGTTCTTGTTTGAGTCAATATATGGAATAATTATGTTTCTACACATATCAAATATTATATTAATAATAAAGTGTTTTTTGAATTAAACCATTTTAAAAAATAAATCCATTAGTAAAATTAGTGTTTATATCAATTTGATCAATATTCCATCATATAGACATGTCAACATCTAAAAAGGATTCAATAATAACATACATAAAAACAATACCTAAACTTTATGTAAAATAAAATCTTAGTTATTGATGAAAAAAATTATTAGAAATATTTGATTTGTGTTTTTCAATAAATCCATTGACATTTTTTCTCATCTTGAACATACATTTTCAGTGAACCATAGATTTTCCTTTAGGAAGGGGAATAATTATCCATGTGTTGTTTCAGAAAAGAAAATTATATTCCTCATCCATAATATGAGTATAGTATGTATAAAGAAGTTACAATTTTATAGTGTTTTATTTAATTAAATAAAATACCTATTTGGTTTTCCAATCCCATTTGTTCACATGAGAATATATGAAAAATATAAGTGGAGATGGACTATAAAGTATGTAAATTAGAAGTAACCAAAGTATAAGGAGAACAATAAAAGGATGACATGTGCTTAGTCAAATCATTATTACTATCTAAAGGATCAACAATACTATGTGTTGATTCTTGAATATATGAAGTAACAAGAGTCAATATCTATATTAATGAAATTATTTCCACACATCAGGTGCTTGAAACTATTGGGGTTGGTTCCCTGAAACCTACTTGTTTAATACATGGTTATATGTTTTTCTGAATTAAATAATTTTTCTAATCACATCTTAATTATTATTTTGTTTGATATTTTTGTGTGATAATGTCCTGAGAATATATATCATGCTGAAAGGTCATAGCAGTTCCCCACTATGATGAGAACCTAGATATTTTGCAACATTATTCTTGAATCCCGTTCTATGGGTGGATGATATTGTCTGATGGGACACTTAAAATAAAAACAATAAGGGGTAGGAGGCTCATAAGACATTTAGAATCCTTCTCATGGTGTTATCCCTTGGTAATCTCTAATATAGGAGGTTATGAGAACATGCTAACAATAGGAAATACATATTTCCTTGTGTCATTGGATGTTCCTATCTATGGATGAGTGTATTGATTTTTATAATTTAAGATTAAAATTAATTAATATCATGACCCCCATACTTTGATATGTTGACGAAAACCATGATGAAATATGTTCGTGGAAAAGTAGGATATGTTGGGTATGTCATGATTGATATAACATTAATGTATAACACAAGAAATTATTTATCAGTTTTTTCCCATAATAGAATTTGATATCTCATACCCTTTAATGGAAAATAACAGCCTTTATAAATCCATGGCCATGGGTTTTAGTGAGAGAGTTCATTTCTTAAAAGTCAAATAAATAGAAATAATGTGTATAGGTTGATGACACCGGTATGCAACCTGCTTGATTAGATATACCACAATAAAATGATTATATTACATGTTAAACATTCCTAAGAGGTTGTACATCATTACAATGTTGTATTCTTTCTCTCTAGACACCTTTTTGTATTGCTAGATGTTAACCTTGGACTTTAGGAAGTTATGCCTAATGACATGGAGAATGAGGCCGAGAGGGTCACAGACTAAGTGTATCCAAAATTTCAATTAAATTCAAGTAATTAATTTAATAAGTAAGAATAAATAATATTTATTCAGGTTTGGTTGATCCCCATAATTTAATCTCAAGTTGTTCAAAAGAATAACGTGAGTTAAATAATAAGTAATAAATATTAGTTTGAAACTTTAGAGAATATTATATTTATTATATTTATCATAGAAATAATGAAGTTATATTTATTTAATTAAATATTTATCATTTGATGATCGATAATTGTTGACGAGGGAGAGAGAAATGAGTTTAATGGAACAATTAGAAATAATCTTTTTTTATTTATATTCTTAACATGTTTCACATGTCAAGAGATTAATAATAACATTATTTTTAATGGTATTGAGGTCCATTAAGAATATTAGAAATTGTTATGTAATTGTGTGAAATTTTCCAACCTTAAACCTTCCATAATAAATATCTAATTATATATAATTTTATCAAAATCTATCACTTTCCTAAAGTGAATTTTTGGGTATTCACAATGGATAAGAGAGATATCTAAAAATGTATCTGGAGAGATATATCTAGAAATATATCTAGAGATATATCTAGAGAGATATATCTAAAAAGATATCTAGATATATATCTAAATACATATCTAGATAGATATATCTAGATATATATCTAGAATTATATATCGTGAGAGATATTTAGAGTTATATAAAAATATATCTCTTCATCCCCACTCATTTCTTCAAGAGAGCACCAAGAGTTCTCCCTCTTTGAGAAGAAAATTATTGCCATCAACCATGGATAACACAAGTGATTATGATCAAATGTGATATCACTCAGTGATTTAATGACATTGATCAGATATTATAGTGCACATATTGATCACTATTAGAGGTATTCTGTACTTGAATCCTACAATACAATGATGGTGTGATGAAATCTATTCCATCAGATCATCAATGGTGATGAAATTATTAGTTGAGTTAATTATATATATTGTTATTAATTAATTATGAATTACATGTGATGATCCTATTCCAATATTTTTGGTTTATTAATGTAGTCTATTAATATACTTTATTCATTGGACATGATATTATGATAATGTAAAACAATGATTACACATGATTTATGATTACAATTTGAGTTGTTCATACATTTGAAGGACACCTTCACTACACTCAAAACCAACAAGTGTTATCCGAGGGGCCACATGTTTACTTTATAATTATTTATTATTCATTGATTTATTACACACACTTTCATTTTATTTTACTTAAAATGATTTGGTTTAATAATATGAAATCATCATCTCTTGTTTTATTCATTCTGAATAACATAATCAATAATTAGATAATGATTAAAAATGAATATTCACCACGATAGTACATGGGGTTACTCTAGAATTCTATGTATCAAATACATGGCATGAGGATTGAAATGACGTGGACACGGGTAGAAGACAAGTACACACTATATAAAATAATTCATGTCGTGTAGTCTTGTACTGGAAGTGTTCTCAAATTTTCCTCAAATTAAGAATTAAATTTACAATTAAACCTATTGATTATGTGTTATGTGTGTTGATCATTCAATAGTACATGCCGTGTCATAGGATTAACAATTATATATATAATTAATTTCCCTGTTAAAATTTAGATGAACACATGATGTTGCATCCATGTACACTTGTGTACTTTATTAATTTTAAATAATAGTACTTTTTTTTTGAAAATTATAGATTATTATAAGTTAAGGATGATTGAATGGAATTAATAAATATGGAATTAATTGGATTAATTCAGGGCACATTATCTTAATTAAAGGACATAATGTAGAAATTGATAACAAGATTGAAAATGTATGCTTGTTTCTTGATGTGTTGACGATCAAGAGATTATACCATCCCTTATGTGTGATTGGTTTATTTTAATTTATTATTGTTAAATTATTAATGATTACCTACATGTAATCCCCTTATCCTTATTATGTATGGGACTACAATACCATGATTTCTTTTATGTAACACCCTTTTATCAAATCAATTGGATCCCCTCACCTGCATGTGAGTAAAAGATTATGTAAGGATGGATATCCTAAGCGATTAGATGTGGTATAGGTAAAGGAGTTAAGGATAAACCAATCAAGGTGATACAAAGGAACCAAATGATAAATATTTCAACATAAACCAAGATTGGTTCAATGTGTTCTTCCCCTAGGTTATAGGGTTATTTTATCATTTTTATATAAAAAACCTCTAGAAAAAGATCATGACCATGTCAGTTATATTTTATTTCTATTTATTGCATGGTTAATTATTTATGTATGTGAATGCTGCATGATCACCTAATAAATGAATTAACATTCATGCAATATGCAATAAAATATAACCATATTATGTGTAAATGTTTTATCAGACATGGTTTATCACTTAAGAAGAATCTACTTAATATTAGCATGGTATGTAAAAGAATAAAAATTTTCCTTACATATATGGATACAAATATCTGTATTAAATTATTAAGTCATCTTATCCTTCCACTACTTAAGTTAGGAATAGGCTCATATTTCAACGTAATTTACCAACCGAAGTTGGGTTTTTTTTGAATTATCATGGAAATTTTAGCTTGAAGTTTTGAGTTGACAAAAATTAGTTTACATCAATGGTTTACTAACCAATTTGGAATTAGTGTAACTAAGAGTAAAAGGTTGAAGAGATCCTAAAACAAGATTTCAGGATTGGAGAGTCCACTCAATAGATTAAGGAACCATGAGTTAATGTAGTTGGCAAGTTACTCCTACCTAAAACCCTTAAAATAGATTTATAAGACCAATTATAGATAATGATAAGGGAATATGGATCCTTTACACTATAATATACAAGTGAAAAGATATGACCATATTTATAGTGAGGGCTATTATGTTTCAAAAAATAGTGGGATATTAGTAAATAATTTAATAAAATTTAAATTTATTCATCTATTTTTTTAATAAAAACAATTACCCATTATCTATTATTAAACTATAGTAAATTGAGAATACAACAACATTGAAAATATTACTGTGATCCATAATAGATAAGGATAACCTTCTCACTAGAAAAAATTTCTAGGAATGGTATAGGCCATGTAGTGGGCTAAATGCCCACTGGGCCTTCGGGCTATGTAATGGGTCTCTCTCTACCCAGTTAAAGAGGTATTTTATTTTATTTAATAATAAATGTGGCTTCGACCCCAACCTTAAAAAAAACTGATAGAAATTGTATGTGCTGAAAACCCCACTTCTTGAGTCTCTTTCCAAAGTGGCTAGTGAGGAAGATGTTTCTCTGTGTCTGAATCATGTAGATGATGCATTGGATGTTCAATATTTTATGTTATCCTCCATGTATAATGACATTTTAACGCAATATTAGGATATGGATATGTATAATATAGTTTCTCACCTTCAGGATCTTTATCAGGAGAAGGTGAGTTCAGAGAGATATGGGATCTACAATGCACTATTCATGTATAAGCTTTGAGTGTTGGTTCTACCTGGGGAACATTTAGTAAAGATAGTTGGATACATTGAGTGCATAGAAAAATTGGGTTTTAAGATCCTTTATGATCTATGCAAAGATCTCATTATGTCCTCACTAACCAAAATCTTCTCTAGTTTTATTCTGAATTATAATACGAGAAATAGTGACAAGACACTATCATAAATTCTTACTCTTACCTACCATGTTGATAAATACATGGGGCATGAAAAATCAATTTTTCTTATGGTGAATAAGAATAATAGGAACAAGGAAAAGGGGCCAAAGAATCATACCAAGTCTAATGTTCTGGTTCACCATGCCTCTAAGATGAAGAATATCTATAGGCAAGGAAAGGAACATGAAACAACATGTTTTACATGTGGAATGAAGGGAAACTGTAAGAGTAATTTCACTTATCCAAAGAAGAAAGGGGAAGATTTTGGTGCATTAATTATTGAGTGTAATATTTATATACCTACAATTTGTGTATTATATACTACACGTGGTTCTCAAATTTTAATCCAAATATAAGAAACTAGTAGATTTCATAAGTTTTCAAGAGGTGAGGTGGATCTAAAAGCTACCAATGGAGTGAGGATGGATGATTATTCCATTTGATACTACCATCTCACATTTCCGATAGGATTGATTTTGGTTTTCAAGCACTGTTTTTATGCACCTAGTGTTACCAATAACATTATTTATATTTATTTTTTATATATGGATAGAATTATTTTGATCTTTTGAAATAATGGTTGATACTTTTATAAATACATCATATGTTGTGGCTGGAAAGAATTAAATAATGGTCTTTATGTATTGAATTAAAAAACCAAATATTGGAAATTGATAATAAAAATAATATGCGCGACTCATTTGACACCCAGTTGTGGAATCATCATCTTGGTCACATAAATGAGATTAACTTGAAAATTCTCTATCAATATGGCTATTTAGACTCTTTTAGGGTAAATACACTTAATAAATTTCATGTTTTTACAAGGAAATATTGCCAAAACACCATTTGATGGTTAAATATAATGGTCTAAAAATATTCTAGAATTGGTTCACACAGATGTGTGTGGAGATTTTCAAGTACAATCTAGTTGAGGAATCTCATACTTTATTACTTTTACTAATTAATTGAGTAGGTATCACTATATCTACTTGATGAGGTCTAATTCTGAATCCTTTGACAAGTCTAAATAGTTTAAGAATGAGGCTGAGAATCATCTTGGTAACAAGATAAAGAAAATTCCATCGTATCGAGGTGGATAATATCTTAACCAAGACTTTATCAACTTTCTATGGGATTTTTTTATTTTATCTCAAGTCACTCAACCTTATACACCACAATAGAATGATATTTGTGGATGAAATGTTTATAATGAGTCACTTAAGTCTTTAATTATTCTTTTAGGGATATGAATTATAGACAAAATTATTGTAAATACACCGAGTACCGACCAAAGTGGAAAATGGTATTCCCTTAGAGTTATAGAGTGGAAAGAAACTATTTTTTACATGTTCATTCATGTGGTTGTATGGAATTTGTTAAGAATATCTTAAGAAACAAACAAGCACCCCGAGGCACAAAGTGTATCTTTATTGGGTATGCCAAAGAAACCATGAGATACTAACTATAAAACCCATTATATAAGAAAGTAATTATTATAATACAAGCCATATTTATTTAGAAGGATAAGATCCTCATATAGTATAGTGGGAGAAATATTGACTTTGATGAAGTTGATGCTCAATAAATATAAGGTTTGGTATATGAACTAATTATATAGGTAACTATGGAATAAGGTGTTACTAAAACATAAGTACTATGTAGGATCACTAGAGAGGTAATATATCCATAGAGATTTGGTTTTCTAGTCACCAATGACGGCATGTCATTATTGGTTGATGATAATTATAACGACCAAGAATTTTATCAATAGAATTTTCCATATTATAATTATGTTATTTGTTATAAAACACATAAATTACATAGATAAACAAATAAAAACATTATTCTCATAAATAAAGAATAAAATAAGTGGTATTTATAAAAATTAAGGAACCTATACTGATATAATAGGAAATGAATGTTGGAATAGTAATATGACCATTAGGAATAGTAATCTGACCAATAGAATAGTAAACTCACCTATTAAATTATAAATAAAATTTTGGTATATTATAAATGAAAATTTGATATAATTATATCATGGTATAAGTATATAAAATATATTAAGAATGATAAATCAAGTGTTGGTAATTTTGTAAAATGTAAATAATTATTTACAATTTTATAATTAATATAATGATTTAAAAGAAAATTTATTTTCATAAAAATATTCATAAATTAATATTTTGTTTTATTATAATTATAAGATAATTTTATGACACCTTAAATTATTTTTCAAGGGGTAAAAAAATCAACTATAATCTTAAAATCTGTATTTTTTAGATAAATGATGATTTTATTTAAAAACTAAATTTATCATATTTAGAAAATTATTTTTATAAAATGGATATAATTTTTTAAATCTACACATTTAAAAATGTCCAGGGTGAATTTTTTGGTTTTTTCTAAAATAGTTGATTTTTTGGGGAATAATGAAATACTGTAATTTACGATATAAGCCAAATAATATAATTTTTGAGTCATAGATAATGTATAGATGATTTAAGAACCATTATCTCAAACTAAACTAAAAAAAATAATTTATTTGGTTATAATATTCAACATTATCAATATTCTTGATCACAAATAATAAACTAATGAATATAATAATAAAAAACACCCCCCTTCTCCCTTATAAATACCACCCCACACCGCCTCTTATCCTCACACATTATAAGACATTTATATTTTAAAAATTATGTCTAATTCCCATGCCAAAAATATTCCCCATTTTCCAAGAGCTTCTAGTCTCAACAAATGACCAAACACAAATGTCTTATGGTGGTTCTCAAGGAGACAAACATTCAAGAGGTAAAACCCTCAATTTTTCTCTTTTAATTTCTTTTATTTTCTTATCCTATCCTCAACGACCCTATAAAATAGGCATGATAACTCCATTATCATATATATATACTATAATTTTATTGTGTTAATTTAATATCCATCATCAAATCTCTTCTCTTCTCCTTTTATTCTAAAAATGAAAATATCATCTATGATGTGTCGATTCACTGCCTTCATGGACCATGAGTTTTTGTTTTACATTACCTCCTTCTAGGATGGTCATAAAGCCATTATTATGGTTAAAAAAGATTTTAATATGTATATTATAACTTTTTTAACATTCTATAACTAATTTATAGGTATAATATTAAATAAAACGAAACTAGTTCACGATGGTTATAAAAACCAGAAAAATAAACTAAACATTTACCATTCATGTTTTATCAAACTAATTATCCTCATACAAGAAAAGAAAATTATTTAAGAGACTAATTAAACTTTTATAATTTCATTAACATCATATAATTTATCTACTGAATAATTAGTCCCATTTAACAATAACTTCCATAATTATGCACAAATAAACTGACCATGAAACGATGAAAATGTATGCTCCCAGAACATTATTATTAAACTCTATAAATCATCAAAATGGATACAAACGTACTTAATAAAATAAAATAACTTTATAATATATTTTTAATTAAGTAATTAATGAATCTAATTTTATTATACAGGACATTGAGTTCATTTTCGTAAGGCATTTGTACATAAGGTAAGGGGATTCTCGAACCCAACCCCCTTTCTTACTATTTCATTCCAAATTTTAGGGTGGATATTTTTTTTAATATTCATCAGATATAATTTCATCGTTATTCCATTTTATTTTATATTATATATATATTTCCAATCTAATTTTATGAAAAATATGAATATTTTCCGAAAGAAATATTCTTTCCAAAAAATATCTTGGATCCCCTTGAGTTATTTCTTCTTCTCTAAAAAATGATGATTCTTATACATCATATTTTCTTTTCCATTTTCCATTTGGGAACAAGAATTTTATTCATGAAATAAAAATTGATGAGATACTTATAAAACCAATTTCATTACATGGGTTCGTTACTTTGATTGATATACGTTATATATGGCATTCATTATTATGTAAATGTTATAATGAGATGTGTGGGCTCAAAATTATATATCTCTTAAATGTATTGGGTATTGTGATGTATCTCATGAGATAATGCATATTATGTATGAACATGATGCTATATATTTTCAAAATTATGATGTTATTATCATTCACCTATGTTATGTTTGAAGATGATGATATATTTGTTCACAATTATGTGTGGTATTTGACCACTAATACATGATGTTTCAATTTTACGCATTTCCAGATTCCATGCCTTTTCTGGTGTTTCCATCATGATGTTGATGGTGATACTATTCTTATGTTATGTTGAAGATGATTATGCTAAATTATTTTTTACTAACCCATTTCCCTTATTCATTCTCTTAGTGGGATTTTAGCTCACCCCTTTTCTTTGATGTATATCCTCAGGTGACTACTTGTACTAAGGAGAATGTGATATTTAAAGGGAAAAAGAAGAAGTTTTTTTAAATAAATATTTATGTTTTATTATTTTTCTAGTTATGTATATTCCTAATTCTCTAAAGACACTAAACCTTTGGATCTGGGAATTTAGCAGTTTTATATTTTTTATCTTAAAAATAATGAAATAGTTATGTGGTAAAAAGCAGGGACACTATAGTTGGTATTAGATCACGATTTAGTTAATCTGGGAATTAGGATTAGAGAAAGTTAGTGAAAATCCTTAGGATAAGACTAAGTATATGTAAACATCCAAAAAAGCATTGTTTTATAAAAATTCATAATATAGGTATCCCATAAAGTATTTCTTTAGTGTTAACCGTGTAAAAGAATAAAGTATTATTTCTTTTTTGACTTACTTTTCTTCAAGACTTTTTTATTTTATAAAATAGTGGGAACCATGAGATACCTTTCCAACAACACATGTGAGGGAAAATAAAATGATTGCCTGAATGAAATCCCCAATGCCATGGGAGGTAGAGTTTAAAATTTCATGGTGATGGTAACCCAACTATCTCAGGATATGAACAATAACCTGAACAATGTATAACATCCTACTTCACCTAGGAGGGATCATTTGAAATCAAATATTTTATGTAGCAACATCCACTGATGTTTAGTGGATCTTCAGATCTAATTATTTGTGGAATAGTGGGTTAAATCAATAAGGAAGATATTTTCTGTGCTGCATTGTTTTAAGAAGGATAAGGAGAATCTAGTTTTCTATCATTTAGATGGAGAGGCTGATCAATGGTTGGTGTGGATTAAGAACACCAAGTGAAAGGATGAAATAGAATATATGGAGTGGTAAGACTTTAAGAAAATATTTATTTAAAAGTATTTACCTCAAATTATTTGGAAAATTATGTAGAGAGAATTCATAGATATGAAGAAAAAGGAAGGTGAATCAATCATGGGTTATGAAGAAAACTTAACAAGGCTTGAAAGGCACACCTTAGGTTTTTTCATCAATAATGATAGAAAAATAGATAGATTCATTAGTGTTTTAAAACTAAACCTTCAAAATTCTCTAACTATCTGAGACTTTGGGAGTTATGAAGAAGTGGTTAAATGTGATCTTAAATTAGAGGTAGAGTTTAGTTCCTGTTACCATGGTTATGGAGATAAGAAGAGAAGAATTTAGTTTCAAGATGGTGGGTCAAATGACAAAGGAGGAAAAAGGATCCAGCTACACACGTGTCAAAATTGTGGGAAAAATCATTTTGGGAATTTCCTCAAAGGTATGGGGAAATGATTCAAGTGTGGGAGATAATTACATAAATATCATGAATATCTAATAGAAATAAATAGGTCAACCAACATGATTGAGGAATGGAAGGAACCTCCAAATGCACCACCTATTGTTGAATGCTTCAATTGTCAGGAGCAAGGGAACTACGGAATCCAGTGAACTAAACCTTGAGTCCTTGAGGGAAATAAATATTAGTAGCCACTAAAGCCAAAGGAGCAAGGGAAAGAGTATTTCGTTACTACCACAAAAGTATAAAAATATAATTAAGTAGTACAAGGTACACTTCCTATTCACTCGATAATGGAAAAAGTATTATTTGATCATTGTTCTTTGTATTCATTTATATCCTAAAAGTTTTCTAGAAATATTGAATTGAATCCCTGATACCTTGGAGTAGAGATATCTATAATAACACCTAGTGGTGAAATCATTGAAACCCAAGTATTCGAATCTTCTATTTTTATAATATTTTAGGATATTCTTCCATCAAATCTCACAATACTTCCCTTAGTGTAATTTTATGCTATACTAGGTATCGATTGGATCTTATTATGTATATTACACATAAACTATTGGAAAAAAGAAATATATTTTTATATTAAGAACTATCCCATGCTCCTCTATAAATTCTAGGAAGATCATGAATCATATATGGAAAATACATCAATGGTATGGGTGTTAATACACTACGAAGAATCATACCTTGACCAAATGTCTGAGTCAGAAGAAACTATCAACATGGATAAAATGCTCATTTTAGGGAATACTGTAACGACCCAAAGTTTCATTATTGGAAATCCCTCTTGATCTTATTAAATGTCTCTTTATGTTTATATAAAATGTCAACTTCTTTGGTTTTATGTTAAGAATTTTGACCATTGATAATATAGACATTGAACAGTGATCACATTATTAGTATAAGTATAGGGCTTTAACAAATCCAAATTTAATCAGACAAAGGAAGCGATGGCCTCATCTAGTAGAATTGCCCCATACGAAGCCCATTTGTCGGAGCTCAGAAAATAGGTGGCATCCTCGGGCTTCGCTCTTGACCAAGCCCAAGCTGAGCTTCCTCATGTCAAGCTCGAACGAGACCGTCTACGAGAGAAGTGGAAGTTGATAGAAATTACCACTCGAGCGATATTATCCGAGCCATCCCAAGAGTTTGTCACCATTGATACATTGTAAATAGTTTTTAAAGTACAAATAATGTTTTTAGTTATTATATAATTAAGAATTCAATTGCATTAAATTAAGGTATTTTTGAATTAAATAATATTTTAATAAAATATTATTATTATTATTAAATTAATTTGTATTAAATATAAATGATTATATAATTTTATGAATGCTATTGTAATTTTTATTAAGGTTTGAAAGCCATTTCTGTCAAAACCCGTGAATTTTCGATAAATGTCAGTTTTTATTTTAAAAGTGAAAATTAACATATTTATAAAATTATTTAGACAAAATAAATGTTATTTCTGGAATCAGGATGTCAAAATTATCCAACGGTGAATTTTTCATAATTTTCTGAGACAGTCAAATGTTTGGGTAAAAATTAAATACCATTTAAATATATAATGTGTTTTATGACATCATAATGACCCAATAGTGATGTAATAAAATACTATAATCTTTATGTTTGGCCAATATATGTTTTACCATTAAAATAATGTGATTTTGGGTTTGTTTGACTTACTTTTCAAAGAATTAATGGACCCCTCAAGACTTATTAAACACCTTGTCTTTTTAAATTAATTTCCATGGGAGTATGACTCACCTCCAAATAAGAAACCCTATAATTTTAATAATTTATGACTTTGGCCTTATAAAATATTTTTTTCCTCTTCATTTTTCCAAAAACCATGGGCAAAAACCATGAGATGGTTTGTGGTTTGGATTAATTTAATGTAAGGGGACCCAAACCTAAATAATAAAGAACTCCCTCACCTTTCCTATATAAACCCACCCAATCTACCACTTCCTCCTCACTAAAAGCCTTTGGAGTTAATCCAAACTCTTCCCTACTTTCTCTATAATCCTCCCAAGATGCCCCGAGCTCCCAAGAAGCCTCTCACAAGTCTCTCTCTAGCCTTTGGAAGCACACTTCCAAGTAAGGGTTTTTTCTTTCTTTCTCATTTTTGTCCAATATTCTTTAAGATGTTTTGACCTTTTAATTTCAATTATGAATATTTGGGTATGGTTTCACACCTCCCTAATACTTCCCTCTTTATGTTTGAATGATGGGATACGCCTTTCTCTCTCATTAGATGCCTCCCATGTACACCCGTTACTATGCCGAAATTCCGAAAGGAACTTCTCTCTCCTCATTTACATTCAAGAAATACTTTTTCATCATGAATCTAAATTTCATTACAATTGTTGGGAAATGTATCTATATGACCTCCTTACTGTCCATTACATGTAAATATGACGAGGAACCCCTTTCTCTCTCATCAACCATTTTTATGAATTCTTATGTCACACCGTTACGCTGCCGAAATCGCACCGATGTTCTAAGCCAATGCCATTGTGTAGTGAATACCATTCCCATTTCTCCATCAAGGGTATTCAACTTTATGAACATTTAATTATTGATTATAAAGTTTCATGTCTGAATTCCACATTCCTTTATCGTGGAATAAATGATTATGTTTTATGAATCCATGTTTTGTGATCCATGTGGCACACTTATGCATGAAATGAAATGTTTAAGAAGGGTGTGCCCTTATAGCACTCCAATGAATTGGATAAAGTATAGTATTATGATAAGTCATGTGAAATGAGTGTTGACTCATGATAATTCATGTGCAACGAGGTTTTACTCATGCTTTATATGCAATTTGGATTTACTCATGCTCCATGTGCAATGAGCCTTGGCTCATGCTAATTCCATGTTAAGTGTTATTGCCACATTTCCATGTTATGATTATCATGCTTTATCATGCCTTTATGTTCATGTTTCTCTTATTCTATATTGATATGCCTATTTCCTAACATTTATTTTACTCCTCATGTTATTCCATGTGTACTCCCTTACTGGGCTTTATAGATCACCCTTTTCTTATGCATGTCTTCCGGTTATCCCATGCAATGCTAAGTACGAGGGAATGTAGTGGTCATGTAAAGGAAGTTTTTGATAAATATATTGTATTTCATGTTTTAAGTTTTTATGTAATTATCCAAATCCCCAAATACACTAAACCTATTGATCTTATTTGTTGTATCAAGTGAAGTTTTATGTAATAAATCATGTTTAAGTTTGTAATAAAATAAGGGTTGTCATAAATACACTAATGTATTTCTTGAAGAGTTACCCAGACTTTCCCTAGATCACGAGGTAATGTTCTAAATAGATCTCGTATCCGAAGAAAATATTATCACTAAATTCCCCTATAGTATAAACCTGATTTAACTATAGGAATTAAAGAAACAACTACAAGAACATTTGAAAAAAGGGTTCATATTTGCCTGTGCATTTCCTTAGAGTGGATCTTTTCTCTTCATAATGAAAAAGGATGGAACAATACGGCTGTGTATCAACTACCAGGGGATCAAAAATATCACTATAAAGAACACACACTATCTACCAAGTATTGATGACTCATTCAATCAACTTTGAAGAGATCAAAACTTCTCAAAGGTTGGTCTTCATTATAAATACCATCAAATGAAATTTAAGAAGGAATATATTTAGAATACTTACCATAAATGGTATGGGAACTATGATTTCATAGGGATTCCCTTCATACTTACTAATTCCTCTACAATATTCATATATTTGATGAATAGAGTCTTTATGTACTATCATGACAATTTTTTGGAAGTTTTTATTGACAATATTCTCATTTACCCTAAGATTAAGGAGGAACATGGAGAACATCTATGAATTTTGTTTTCAAAATTAAGGAAATATAAATTGTTCTCCAAGTTAAAAAGTGTGAATTTTGGATGCAAAAAATTATTATTATTGGGAAATGTGATCACAAGTGAGGGAATTTCTATGGACCCTTAAAAACAAAGGTAATTGAGAAATGGGACAGAACCACTAGTGTCACAAAAATCTATAGTTTTCTTGGCTTAACTGGGTACTACCAATGTTTTGTAAGGAATTTATGATGATTGTCTAACCTGCTAACTATGTTCACATATAAAGGGGTAAAGTTTATCTAGATGGAAGAATGCAAGGAAATATTTATGGATATAAAGAAGAGTCTAATCACTACATCGGTTTACACACTACCAACAGGTGGAGAAGGGTTTTTAATATACAGTGATTCTTCTAAAAAAATATTTGGGTTTAATACTAATGAAAAATGTTAAAGTGATAGCGCACGCCTCAAGATGTTGAAGATCCATGAGTATAACTACTCGACCCATGATCTATAGATAGAAGTTGTGATTTTTACTTGAAAATATGGCATCACTACCTCTATGGTGATAAGTGTGACATATATACTGATCATAAGAGCCTAAGGTATATATTCACACAAAAGAAGCTCATCATACCTCAAATGATATAGTTAGAGCTAATTAAGGACCATGATTTCTTTATTTACTATCATTTTGGGAAGAAAAATAAGGTAGTTGATACTCTTAGTAGAAAATAACATGCTACTCTATCCATGATGTAGATTGAGAAAGGCCTTATCTTCATAGAAATGAAAAGGATAGATTTGAAAATCATAATGGTAGGGAATGCATCATACCTTTTAAAAATTATTTACCAACCACCTTTCTAAGAGAAGATCAAGGAGGCACAAAGGGATGATCCAGGGATACAAAATAAGGTGAAAGTAGTGATGTAAGGGAAGCTACATGAGTTCCACAGAGATGAGGATGGTATCATCTGATTTGGAAGTATATTTTATGTGCCTCGATCACTTGAGATAAAGAAGGATCTACTGGATAATGCATACATCTCATCTTTATCAATCCATCCTATAAGTACCAAGATGTATCATGATATTTGAGAACACTTCTAGTGGGAAAATATGAAGAAGAAGATTGTGGGGTATATATCAAGGTGTTTGGTATGTCATAAAGTTAAATTAGAGTGACAAAAGACCAAATGGATGAAGACACCATTAACTATACCCACATGGAAATGGAAGAATGTCACTACAAAATTTGTCCCTAGTCTCCCAAAAATATCCAAAGGAATCAATGTGATATGGGTTGTAGTGGATCGAATCACCAAGATTACCCAATTAATTTATATTAAGGAAAATTTATCATCTATATAGATTTCCAATATATATGTGAAGGAAGTGGTGAGGCTATATGGGGTTCCAATTTCAATCATATCTGATCATGATCTAAGGTTCACATCTAAATTCTGGAGAAGTATTCAATATTATTTGAGTACTTAATTAAATTTCATCATGGCCTATAACCCCCAAACTAATTTCGAATCTAAAAGGACTATTAATAAACTCATGGAAATGCTAAGATCCTAACTAATGGAATTCAAAGTATAATGGGATAAACATCTCCAATTGGTTGAGTTCTCATATACAAATTTTTTCCACTCAAGTATTCATATGGATCCATATGAAGCTCTATATGTAAAGTGATATAGAACTAAAAACCATTAGGATAAAGTTTTAAAATAAAATATACATGGAAATGATCTTATGAAAGATATGACAGATAAGGTTTAATCCATACAACAACATAAAAAACTTCTTAGAGTTAGTGGAAGAGCTATGAAGACAACTTTAAAAGGGCCTTGGAGTTTAAATTTGGAGACAAAGTCTTCCTTTGAATATCACTATGGAATAGAGTCATGTGGTTTGGAAATAAAGGGAATCTTATCCCAAGGTACATTGGCCCCTCTGAGATCCTTTATTTCACAGGAGTAGTCACCTTTTGACTTTCACTTCCATAAAATATTTCTCAAATTTATGATGTGTTCCATGTATCTCTCTTGAAGAGAATCCAGTGAAGAACCTAGAACATAGAGACAAATTCCTACACAATAAGATATATCACCTTTTAAAAGTGTTGTAGAGGAACCATAAGTATGAAGAAGTGACATGGTAATTGGATGAAGCAATAAAGGAGAAATACCCTCACATGTTTTCACCATAGTATGTGAAATGAAATTTCAAGGATGAAATTTCATAAGGGGGAAGAATGTCCAAAGCCATTTTTTTTCATTTTCTAAAAATCCGGTTTAAGGATTACTGGTAACCTTACAAACGACATAGAAAAAATAAAAAACATCCAAATACGCGGTAACTTAACCATCCAGTTTACATTTCAGAATTTCAAATTTCAAAATTCAAGCGAAATCATGACCAGACATGTTCGCCACACACCACGCGTCCACCCGTGTCACCATAGAGCCATGAAACCTGACATCGAGCGTCACGAACATCACAACAGTGCAGGTCACCAGTGACAATCGCCGGCCGATCCATCACATCCTGATGCTGTCGCGACCGTCGCGACCGTCGCAACTATCGTGACCATTGCAACCGTCGCGACCGTCTCTTATCCAACACCGTCGTCACCATCCTCTTCGTTCAACATCGTAGTCATCGACCTCACTAAAAATTTCCACCAGATCCAGATGACTGGCCACCAGCGTCGCCGATCAAACAACCCAACGGAACTTCGAAACCCATCAACAACACCATATAACTCCACTGACTCGTCTTCATGCTCAAATGACCAAACCAAAAGTGAAACCACCACCGAGATCAAACACCACGTCGAAGCACTCATCACCATCACACCATCACCACAGTCTCATCGTCATGCCACCAATGACCGGCACCAGATAAAAGAAACAACCGACGCAGAACACAACCGTCATCGAGGAATAAAACCAAAGATGGACAAAGAAACTGGGGATGAAACCCTAAAGTAAAACGAAACAAGAGGAACATGGGAACGAAACCCAAACAAGAAAAAAGAAGGGGATGAAACCCTAAAGTCTCCAGGAAAAAGGGGGAAAACCAAGGAAGAAATCATGGGGGAAGAAACCCAAATGGTAGGCTCTGCGACTGCCAAACACGTAGCCCAAAACCTATGTGAATCCATTGCTTTAGATCTGACCTAGAGAGGAGCAGTGGAACGCTAGGTCAGAGCATGTTTGAA
This sequence comes from Viscum album, assembly GCA_963277665.1. Classification (NCBI taxonomy): domain Eukaryota; kingdom Viridiplantae; phylum Streptophyta; class Magnoliopsida; order Santalales; family Viscaceae; genus Viscum; species Viscum album. The sequence continues at coordinate 287,690,474 of OY728127.1, read as the reverse complement.
GAAGATGAGGACGAAGCTGTGCGAACAAAATTAAACTGAATCCAGTAGCGCATGGAACCCCATCGTCAGCCAAACCCCAAAGCCCAAAGCGTCTTTGTTATCACCGTACCATCTCCGACCAGGAGAGGCACAAATCATCTTGAGGCCAGAGCAGGGTTATGGACGCCGAGGGCTTACAAAGCACAAAACTTCTACAAGAAGACCAAGGGAGCTGTGGTAGTAAACCCATAGAATAATAAACTCACCTATTAAAGTATAAATAAAATTTAGGTTTCTTATAAATTAAAATATAATATAATTATATCTTCGTATAAGTAAATAAATTCTTTAAAAATGATAAATTAAGTGTTGGTATTTTTGTAAAATGTAAATGATTATTTAAAATTTTATAATTAATATAATGATTTAAAAGAAAATTTATTTTCATAAAATAGATTCATAAATTAATATGATGTTTCATTATAATTATAATACAATGTTATGATACTTTAATTAAATTTTCAAAGGTTAAAAAATCAACATTAATCTTAAAATCGATATTTTTTTGAATAAATGATGTTTTCATTTTAAAAACTAAATTTATTATATTTAGAAGACTATTTTCATAAAATGGATTTCATTTCTGAAATCTAAAAATCAAAAAATGGTTAGGGTGACTTTTTTTGTATTCTTCTAAAACAGTTTATTTTTTTGGCGATTAGTGAAATGCAATAATTTAAGATATAAGCTAAACACTTGAATTTTTGAGTCATGGATGGTGTAAGCACCATTATCCCAAACCCTGCTTCACTAATTATTGTATTTAGTCATAGGAATCAATACTATTGATATTCTTGATCCAAAATAATAAACTAATGAATATATTAATAAAAAACACTCCTCTCCTCTCCTATAAATACTATCCCTCACCACCTGTTATCCTCACACCTTATAAGCCACGTATTGTTTCTAAATTATATCCAATCCCATTCACAAGCCTCTTACCCATGTCCAAGATCATATGGTCTCAAAAATGTACAAGCCCAAGTGACTTAAAGAGGTTTTCTAGGATACAAACATTCAATAGGTAAAGACCTCAATGGGTGATAGAACCAGTATACAAACCTTCATGATTAGAGATGTCACGATAAAAAGATTATATTACATAGTAAAAATTCATAGGAGGTTGGATGAAATTGTTATGTTAACTTAGTTTTCCATGGATTCCTTGGAATTTTTCTAGACACTAATCGTGGAATTTATTTGGTTATACCAAAGTCACTGAGAAAGAGGCTTAGAGGGCCACAGACTAAGTGCATCTACAATATTAGTTAAATTCAAGTAATGAAATTAATAAGTAATGTTAAATAATATTTATTATAGTTTGGTTGATCACCATAATTTAATCTCAATTTATTCAAAATAATAAAGTGAGATATATAATAAATAATAAATATTAATTTTCATGTTTGGTGAATGTAATATTTATTATATTTATCATCAAAATAATGCAGTGAAATTTATTTAATTAAATAGTCATTATTAGAGTTTCACTGAATATTAATGAGGGAAAGAAGATTGAGTTTAACGGTCTAATTATAATTAATTTATATTTATATATATTCTTAATGAATACACATGTCAAGAAATTAATAATAATAATAATCATATTATTAATGGAAATTGGTTCAACTAAGAATACTAGAAATGGTTAAGGGCTTGTGTGAAATTTGATGACCCTAAACATGACATAAATAATATATAATTATATATAATTATATCTAAATATATCACTTTCCTAAAGTGGATTTTTGGGTGTAAACCATAGATAAGATAGATATATAGAGATATATATAGAGAGATATATCTATAAAGATATGTAGAGATGTATCTAGAGATGTATCTAGAAAGATATATCTAGAAATATTTCTTGATATATATATCTAGAGGTATATCTATAGTTATATAAGCACCTCTCTCTTACTCATCTCTCACATATTCAAGAGTTTACCAAGAGTTCTCACCCTTAGAGAATAAAATGGGTGTAGTCAACGAGAGATAATGAAAATGATTAGGATCATATGTGTGAGAAACCGATAACTTGATGGTGTTGATCAAATATTGTGGAACACATATAGAGCACAGATTCTCCACTTGAATCCTATAGTGCAATGATAGTGCGATGAAATCAATTTCATCATATCATCAATAAAGAGAGAATTACAAGTTGAGGTAATTTTATATCTTCTTATAAATTAATTATGAATTACATGTGGAGATCCTCTCCCTACAATTCTAGTGTATTATAATAGATTTTTATCAACTCTTTTCCTTGGTCATGATCTTATGATCATTTAAAGAAATTATTATATGTGATTTAAGACTAAAAGTTGATTTGGCCATACCTGCAAAGGACTCTTCCACTGCACCAAGAACCTATAGAAACAAGTTTTAAGAATTAATATTTTTTAAAATAGGAGGGTAATGAGAAATATGTTTAGTATATAGTGAACTCGAACCCTTAAAATGAGAATTTAATTCATAAAATATTTCATATCAGGATATAAATATTTCAGTAAAATTATCCAAATAAGTCTAACAATTATATTTATGAGGATATATAACAAATATATAATGTTGGGAGGGTGTGTGAAGTTTATGAGGTTTATATGGCTAGTTATAAGGGTAAAAAAACTTGTAATAACCTTAAGAAATCCATAATATGGTGATGTGTTAAAGATATAGTTAATTGGGGAAAAGATACCAAAAAATTATATTTCTATTAAATTAATAACAAAAATAGTGGTGTTAAATGTAAGATCCCCTTGTTACAATAGTAATAGAAATTTTCCATTTTTTGTTGGACATAATTTTTTATCTTTAATGTTTTATATAAAGAGACATTATTGTGAGTGATGTAAAAATATAGTTTTGACATTACATTAATTAATTGACATAAATAATATTTATGAAATCACTTTTAAAGATAATCGACATGATAAATCATCTAAAATTAAATATTTTTTATTTACCATGTTGGATATTTGTATAAATGATGTGAAAGATCATTTATCACACCAATTATTATAATAACCAATATGATAAATCATTTTTCACATTATTTATTATAATAACCACTATGAAAATTAATATATATTTCTTATAAAATTATGAAAGAACATAAAACTGATATATATTTTTAAGTATAAAAAATAGCAGAAATTATGATTTAGAAAAACATTTAATTTTAAACAATGATTTACAATATAAAATACTATAATAAATAGATTTAAATTACAAAAAATGAAATAATTATTGTCGATTAAATAATGACAATAAAAAATTCCATATAATTAAATGAATACTAAGATTAAAAAAGTTGATGAGAAACAAATAAAACATTTCATAGATTTTACCTCCATTAAAGAGACTTTAATATTAATTTTACTTGAATATAGATGGTCAAAATGGAATGAATTTTCAAAAATATTTGCACACATGACATCTCTCACCATCAAAACCACCCTTTACATTGACACATTCATAATTATTAGTAAATATATATTTTAATTGGAAATATTTATTCACGATCTGGAAGAAATTAGTGAATATCTATAAATTTTGTGGGTGAGATTGATTAGTTATCAAGGAAAATAATTTTTTTAGTAAAAAGGGTAAAAAATGCATACATCACGATAAATTTATAGGCTAGAAATATTCCACTAAAATATTTTCATAGGGAAATGATGAGATGTGAAAAATTAGTATTATGATTCTATGGTTCGTTTTTTAATATATATTTTGTTAGGCGGAGAAAGAAAGGAAGTGATGGCAAGAGGGGGGGGGGGGTGAATTGCCTTTTAAAAAAAGATTAACAAATTAAAATCAAAGTTGAAAGTGCAGCGGAAATAAAAAGGCAAGACACAAGAATTGATAACGGAGTTCGGCCTAAAACCCGGCCTATGTCTCCGCTCCCAACTCAACCGTTGAGAGATTTACTACCGCTTTCTTTTTAATGGTTTTAGCAAGAAACCCACTAGCCTTTACAGGTAGTCTAGAACCTATTACAGATTGCTTTTATATGGTTATGCAAGAACCCACTTGCTTTCAATGGTTGAGCAAGAACCCACTAGCCTTCTTACAGGTGAAGGCTAGCTCACCTATGTCACAAGCCTTTTAAAGGAAAGGCTTGACCAACCTCTTCAAACCTTAAAGGTGATGTGAAAACCCAAAATAAAGGATGAGAGAAAGAGATGGGGTTTGTAGGCACAAACCCAAAATGATGCTCAAAATAAATAAAACAATAAAACCCGTAATGAGGAATTCTTGGGCGCCAATGGATTGATGGAGCTGATGAAGGGCGCTCCCAAGCTTCTTTGGAGGTGCTCCTTGGATGTGGAAGTGTGTTGGAGCAAGTGGGGTTCCCTTGGAGGAATCCGCCGGAGGTTCACCAAATGATGGAAGATGTGTCCGTTGGCTTCACAATAGTTCCGGCTATGTTCCTTAGGATTCCGGGGGTTCCTAGTCCTTTATTTATAGAGGGGGAACCCTCATATGGCCTTTGGAGGTCTTCGGAGCCGTTGGAAAGGGCTTCGGAGCCGTTGGGAGGCAAGTGGACCAGCCTGGTCAAAGGCCCAACGACTAGTTTGACTGGCTCCACCGGCTGACCGGTGCAAGGCCACCGGTGGTCCGGTGCTTGAAAAATGGAGAGGCCTTCGAGCTCAGGCTCCACCGGCTGGCCGGTGCTGAGGCCACCGGTTGGACGGTGTGGAGGCAGTGGCTGGACTCTCGGTCTGGGCTCTACCGGCTGGCCGGTGCTGAGGCCACCGGTTGGCCGGTGCTCTGGACAGTGGAGATCCTTTCTGTCAATGGTCCATCGGCTGGCCGGTGTCATGCCACCGGTTGGCCGGTGGACTGAAAACAGTCCAAGTTAACTCCTTTGCCACTTCTTGCTCCTGAAATCATGCCTAACAACACAAACACTTGAAAACAAGATTAGATAAATAAGAGGGTGATTGTGATCATGAAAATTAAACCTTGAGGGGTATGATAGGTACAACAATCTCCCCCTATTTTGATGATCACAATCACCAAAACAAGTAATGTAAAAACTGAAATGAAAAGCATGCTTTAAAGGATTTTTCCCCCAATCAACCAAGAATTTCTCCCCCTTTGTGATTATCAAAATAGCACGGGGCATAAAACTTGATTGAGGGATAATTTTAAAAACAAGATAGAGTTTTTTAAATCAATTGAAATTTTTGAAATTTGAATTGAAAGTTTTGAATCAAAAGAATTTTGAATTGAAAGTTTTGAATCAAAAATTGAATAAAAGTTTGGAATTAAAAAATTTGATACCAAGTGTTGAAATTGAAAGTTTGAATCGAAAATTTTGAAATTGAAATCAAAAGGTCTTAAACGATCCTAACTCCCCCTAAATAAAAACAACAAATCACCGGGGAGTGGTTTTTGGAACCGTGACAAATTTTGGCCCGGTGAGACTCGCTAGAAGGGATTTTTCAATCCACACTTGTCTAGTGGCGGGTCTTCTCCTATAAAATTCATCATTGAAAGAAATGGTTTTGGGCCTACCATACCGGGCGTTTTTGCAATTGCACTCATAAATTAAGTTCCCGGGTTTTTTACAATAATTGCAAAATTTGTTTTGAGAGCTCCCCCTTACAAAAATAGTGGGTGCATGGGAGGAGGAAGCTTGCTTGGAATATCCAAGCCCTTCGGTGGTTCTAGATAAATGTTGGGAAACAAGAAAATTGTTCAAATTTTGTTCCCCTTGGGTGAACTTGGCTAGAGTCTCCCTTAGATCTTTGATGGTTGATTCCATGGAATCAACATCAGGAAGGTTTTGGATTTTGAGGGTCAACTCTTCCTTCTCTTTGAGAAGTTATTCTTTTTCAGAAGAGAGTTTTTTGAAATTCTTTTTTAAAGAAACAAATTTGGAAGAAAGTTCGTGAAAACCATCCTCCAATTGATATCTCGCATGTTGGAGATCCTCATAAGACATGTGATTGAAAGAATTTGAATTTGAAGAACTAGAGGATGAGGAGTCGGAAGAAGTTACCTCATGGAATGCCATTAGGCATTTGTTACCGTTGTCGCTCGAGGAGGAGGAGGAGGATGTGGAGCTATCACTCCATGTAGACGCTTTGAAAGCCTTCTTCTTTTCCTTTTGCTTGGCCTTTTTCTTGTTGAGTGGGCAATCGGGCTTGTAATGGCCTTTCTCGCCACACCCGTAACATTTTACCTTGGGCTCGGATTTTTCGTGGGGTTGAGCCTTGCGGGCCTTGCGGGATTTCTTCTTTTTGTGCTTCTTCATGAACTTGTGCATCTTGCGGGCAAGATTCTCCATTTCAGAATCGCTGCTTGAAGAGGAAGATGATGAGGAGGAGGATATTTCTTCTTTTTGAACTTTGAAGGCGATGTTCTTTGGAACTTTGATCGGTTTTCCTTCTTTTTCAGCTTGCCTCCTCATGGTGATCTCATAAGTCATGAGGGATCCGATGAGCTCTTTGACCGACATGTTCTTTATGTCCTTTGCTTCTTGGAATGCCGTTACCTTTGGAGCCCATGTGCTTGGTAGGATCCATAGGATCTTCTTGACCATGGTTTCTGCAGACACATCATCACCAAGGGACTTTCTCCCATTGCAAACATCAGTAAAACGCTTAAACATTTCAGTAATATTTTCAGATGGATGCATGGTAAAAGACTCTAAATCTTGACGATACATGTCCAATCGAGTATCCTTGACTTTGTTGGTCCCCTCATGGGTTACCTCCAAAAGTTTCCAGATTTCGTGTGAGGAGGTGCATGTGGAAACTCGATTGAATTCATTACGATCAAGGCCGCAATGAAGAGCATTCATGGCTTTTCCATCAAGCTCGAAATTTTTAATATCGGCTTGGGTCCATTTGGATTCATCGGGGGAAGAGAGAGTGTAACCTTGCATGAAAATTTTATAAATGGGATAACCTATACTTCTAAGAAATGTGGTCATGCGGGTTTTCCAATAATTATAGTCGGTTCCATCAAAAAATGGAGCACGACCCAAAGAATAGCCTTCGGGGGCGAAAGAGGTTGAAGCCATCATAAAAGGATCTTAAATTTGAAACCGGTGAAGGTATTACTCAAATTTTTCCTCTAATACCAATTGTTAGGCGGAGAAAGAAAGGAAGTGATGGAAAGAGGGGGGGTGAATTGCCTTTTAAAAAAAGATTAACAAATTAAAATCAAAGTTGAAAGTGCAGCGGAAATAAAAAGGCAAGACACAAGAATTGATAAAGGAGTTCGGCCTAAAACCCGGCCTACGTCTCCGCTCCCAACTCAACCATTGAGAGATTTACTACCTCTTTCTTTTTAATGGTTTTAGAAAGAAACCCACTAGCCTTTACAGGTAGTCTAGAACCTATTACAGCTTGCTTTTATATGGTTATGCAAGAACCCACTTGCTTTAAATGGTTGAGTAAGAACCCACTAGCCTTCTTACAGGTGAAGGCTAGCTCACCTATGTCACAAGCCTTTTAAAGGAAAGGCTTGACCAACCTCTTCACACCTTAAAGGTGATGTGAAAACCCAAAAGAAAGGATGAGAGAAAGAGATGGGGTTTGTAGGCACAAACCCAAAATGATGCTCAAAATAAATAAAACAATAAAACCCGTAATGAGGAAGTCTTGGGCGCCAATGGATTGATGGAGCTGATGAAGGGCGCTCCCAAGCTTCTTTGGAGGTGCTCCTTGGATGTGGAAGTGTGTTGGAGCAAGTGGGGTTCCCTTGGAGGAATCCGCCGGAGGTTCACCAAATGATGGAAGATGTGTCCGTTGGCTTCACAATAGTTCCGGCTATGTTCCTTAGGCTTCCGGGGGTTCCTAGTCCTTTATTTATAGAGGGGGAACCCTCATATGGCCTTTGGAGGTCTTCTGAGCCGTTGGAAAGGGCTTCGGAGCCGTTGGGAGGCAAGTGGACCAGCCTGGTCAAAGGCCCAACGGCTAGTTTGACTGGCTCCACCGGCTGACCGGTGCAAGGCCACCGGTTGGCCGGTGCTTGCAAAATGGAGAGGCCTTCGGGCTCAGGCTCCACCGGATGACCGGTGCTGAGGCCACCGGTTGGCCGGTGCTGAGGCAGTAGCAACCACTGTGTTGGCTGGGTGCCACCGGCTGGCCGGTGCTGAGGCCACCGGTTGGCCGGTGTGGAGGCAGTGGATGGACTCTCGGTCTGGGCTCTACCGGCTGGCCGGTGCTGAGGTCACCGGTTGGCCGGTGCTCTGGACAATGGAGAGCCTTTCTGTCAATGGTCCATCGGCTGGCCGGTGTCATTCCACCGGTTGGCCGGTGGACTGAAAACAGTCCAAGTTAACTCCTTTGCCACTTCTTGCTCCTGAAATCATGCCTAACAACACAAACACTTGAAAACAAGATTAGATAAATAAGAGGGTGATTGTGATCATGAAAATTAAACCTTGAGGGGTACGAGAGGTACAACATATTTCACATTGGTTATTTAAATTACCCACCTAAAAAATATTATAGAAATATATTTCATTTCACGAACCAACCCGGGTTGACCCTGAAGCAGTCACCTGACTTGATCCGCGACAAGGACCAAGAGGCATTCCTGATCCTCCTGGGCTGGTGACAAGCACCAAGGAATCAATAGAGAAAAACATGGGAATGATTTCACCCAATAGAAATAAATAAATCAGCGGAAAGAAAATAGAATAATGTAAAACAAATAAAGGACACAGAAATGAAGGACAACCAGCAACAACAAACTAACCTGACCACGGCCAAAACTCCTCACGACCCTAAGAGTATCTCATCAAACCACAACCAAATCTCACCCACGGTGAAAAAGCTCAAGTCAAACATGCAACAGAAACTAAAAATAGGAAAACACTCTAGGAATGAGTATTAAAACTCATTAGGCATTCCCAATAAACTATCCCCAAAACACTACCTTTAAATAAAGAATTTACTAATTCCAAGTTTGAACTAAATTATATAAAATATGGGTTTTCACACACACACTTTAATTTCCAAAACAATTAACCATACATTTCACTTCTTAATTTAAAAACAAGTTTAATGTTTGAATGAAATAGGTACATTTCATTTTATAACATTTTTTCAAACAATTTAGAAATCCAAATTGTAGTTGTTAGTCAAAAGGAAAACCACACACAACACACAACACACACCAATGGAAATGAAAACAATATGGCACATAGGGGCCATCAACCGAACTAGACCTCTCCATCACCCGCCACATACAAATAAACACTAAAGAAAACATGGGTCGTACCTAGGAGCTTAAGAACAATCTAGAACATACTATACATGTGACTCATCCTGAAGGAATGCCCTACTCAATGAAGTCATAATGCCTTAACGCCCAGTGTTTCCCTACATGGCCTAACCGAGGGGCCCAATCCCCTAGCAGAGCAAAGTCCGTACTAAGGGCCACTAGCTAGAGCGTAATCAAAACTAGTGCAACAATATTTCTCAGAAAATTCACTCACTATGGGAGGTTCCCAATTTTACAGGTATAATAAATAGGGGTGAGTCAACAATGTAAATCAACCAGTCAGAATGCACAAGCATCCTACACAACTCACACAATCAACGTACACAAAAATATCACCCCTGATTCACCTCAAAGAAAGTTTTCCAAAATAATTTATTTTATCATAGTGCTAAACGGGCCTGATGCAACTTTTAAAATAAACACCATTTCTAAAGAGAAACCAAACCATTTTCTCACTTGTTAGAAGAAAACATTTACCAACAAACCAAAACCACAATTTAAAATCCATGAATTATGTTCAAAGTCCAAATGATCATTCTTTCACTATTGTGCGTCAGTTCATCCAGAAAATAATGCAGGTGCCGTGTATAAAATAAATAGCTTCGTTTACATAAAGAAATTATTCCAAAATTAATTATCTAATACTATTTATCATTTACTAAACTTAACAATATATCAAGAAACTAGTAAATTCTAAATTTAAATGTGAGTGCAGTGGGGGACCTACCTCGACTCGCAGTCCAAACAAAATGGCGCGTCACGCCTCGCACAGACGCACATGCTTGCGCAAGCTGAAGACCACTGTTTTGCAGAATTACCTCACCAATGCACCGCAAAAAATGCACAACAACTAAAAACCCATAACCACTTAAGACAATCCAAAAGAAAAAATGGTGTAAAAACCACCTCAACATGTTTTCAAAACATACTTTTCACCATTTAAATTATTTCCTAAAACACTTTAAAATTCATGAAACATTTTTCAAAAAGTATCTCACAGGTTTACATACACAAAATAAATAATAAATTTTCACAACTTAGAAAACAATATTAAGTAACTCAATAAGGACCGACCCAATAAAACACCACCTAGTGACACAAAGTGGGTTTACACTAAGAAACATGTCACATTTTATATAAACATACTACTATAAAAACAAACACATATTCAAATTTCTAAAAATAGCACTCTTGCACAATCTAAATAACTTAATAAATCATTTAAACTATTTATTAAATCATTTTAAGAAAAACTAAGAAGGCTTTACACTAAAAAGAAACACTCGATTCCATATAGAGACGCCACCTTAAGACCAAATACACAAGTTAATAAAATGAAAACATGTTTTCTATTATTCAAAAAATTTTAAATTCAGTTTCAAAAGTACACAACCAGGAAAACACAACCAAGGTGCCTCATTTTCATTTTTAAAATCTCCAGTTAATTACACACACCTCAAAGACCTTGGAAACACATTTCGCACAACCTATAAAGAACTACCCATCAACGTAATGGGGTTTTATATAAAAAACACACCCCATTTCATGTAAACATGGTTCTTGAAAATCAAATTCCCATCATAAAATTTCCAAGATACAATTCACATAAATAACACAATCTAATAAATTGCTAAACTGTTGAAAAACAAAGTTGTCACATCCAAAATGATTTACTACTCATTGGAAAACAACTTTTTAATGCATACACATCTCAAATACCCTTGAAAACATAGTTCGCACCATCAAAATTATCCCTAAAACCATTTTGAAAGCATTTCACCAAAACAACACCAAAACACACCAACCATTCCAAAACAAACATGTTAATAAAATAACACCAACCAAAATGAAAACACACCAACCATTTCAAAACAAAAAACACCATTTTCACTACAAAATCAAGTCAAGGAACACATTAATAAATTTATTTAATAATATTAAATTAATCTAATGGCGTTAGGGAACAGAACGAATAACTTTTCATGAAGAGAACCCCATGTTTTGGTGTAAATTTCCATTACGCTCCAAACGCACCCCAAGCAAACCCTAAGGAGTCAAGATCCATAAAAAAATACAAAATAAATAGGGTTCCATCATAAATCTAATACCCAACCAACTAGAAAACTAAACCACAAGGTGAGAGGAAGGAAACCCATACCCAGATGGAAAGGGAAAAGGCAGTAGGTTTTCACAAGGAGGGGGTGCTGGCTGGGATCAATGATGTTGGAGGAGGGTGGCCTGGAGGTTCAGTGGTGTACGCGAGGTAGGGGGATGGCTAGGGGTTAGGGTGACGATGTGATCTGGCTGGCCGGTGGAGTTGGGGCGACGACACGAGAAGGAAAGGCCGAACAGAAGGGGGTTCAATGAATTTTCTAGGGAGTAGGGCACACAAGGTTTCGGGTGGAGGGATGCATTGGCTAGGGCTCGGGGTGTCGACATGAGGGGGAGGCCTTCTGGGGAGCTGTGGGGAGTGGCTGGTCTGGTGAGAGAAGTGTGCGACAATGGTGCTGGCCGGGAGAGGAAGGAGGGGCCACCATCCATGGGGTGTGGCAGACCGAGGAGAGGCCAGGGGGGGGGGGGGGTCACGAGTAGAGTTGAGGAGTGGGAGGAGCACAACGTCAGGTTACATGGAATAGGGGGGGTGGGGGAGGTGCGGTGCAATTAAACCCTAAGGGGGGAAAAACAAAAACAAAATAAAAAGAAAACTAATAATAATAATAATGACAATAATAATAGTCATAATAATAATGATAACCCTAAATAATAATAATAATATTATTATAATTAAAAAAAGCTTAATAAATTGTTAACAAATATTTCTCTTTATTATTTTTATTCACCCACACATTTAATTTCATTTCAATATTATTAATTTTTTTATTTGGTTAATTGAATGACGGGAGGGTCACACGGCGGCGCTGGTGAAGTCACACGGCTTCACAGTTATGTTTCACCCATGCGTCAAATGCTATGAATCTCCGATGAGCCGGGAAAGGTCACACGACTTTGGAGAGGTCACGTGTTAGGGACAAAATGTGTGTTTCTTCAAATAAGAACTCAAAAAGTTTTAAATCGGGCATCAACCTGAACTACCCAATTCAAAGAAAATTAATAAAAGAAATGATTTAAAAATGGAAGGTGTGACAATTCGCCCCCCATAGCACTTTCTGTCCCCAGAAAGCCACAACTAAGGTTGAATCCCAAAGTAGATAGCAACCCCCTTAAGGTACAAAAAGGATCCGCATAAAAAATAAGTGAAAAGAAGCAAACAAACTGTGCTCAGAGAAAGTGTCTAAAATGAAAAACTAAAGAAACTCTTAAAAAGACTTTTTGATATGTGTCTCCCACCCCAAAGAGCTAGAACACATCCAGTTGATTGATAAAGGAAATGAACACAACTAAAAGGACATCATGGGGTAACTTGAAGTGGATCCACACCATTAAGAACCTACCAACGCCCAAGATGAGACTGTAAAACTAACATGGGGAGGCCGGAGCAGACTCCCCACCATTATGAAGATGTCCAACACTAATTCATTCCAGAGAAATTTGAGAAAGACCTATTACGGGTGTCCCTAGATGACAGAAGATACAAAACCTTAATTTTTTTTGATGGTGACCAAGCACCCCACCAAAAGGGTCAGGGAGGGTTGGGCCCAACTACTGGGTGTCAAAACCAAGGTCAGAGACATACCAAAATCTCTAAATCCCTGGATGAGCATTATTCAAATTTGAGACTGATTTACCCAACAGACTCTCATGCGGACCACCAAAAGAAATTACATTAGGTGGGATGAAACCCCCAAAACATTAAGGTAACGAGACGACCACACCTCCTCATAGCCACAAGATACTCCACGCACCCAAATGGGTCATTGGAAATGGAACCAAAAGAAATAATTTAATCCTCTTCCACCGTCAGTACTGATGACAGAAATAAGTTTGGGGTCCCATACCCTCCTGGGGTTCCTAAACATGTGCCAACTTTACTCCGAGGCCTATGGTTAGAGATCAGATGTTTTGAAGCATCTCCTACCATGCAGTCAGGCATTAAAAACTCCCAAATGGATCTTCTCGTTTTGGTGCTACACACAACCACACTTCTATCGAGACAACACCAACAAACACAACACAACAAAACATCCAACTAATCGCTCATGGCACATCCACCAAAATTGGGGTTTAGTTGATGCACATGCATCACCACTTCACTTTAACCAAGAAACTTAATATGGAAATGCGCATGAAAAACACTCACCTTTGAAAAATAGAATTTGAACTCCCTAAGAGGAGGACACACTCCTATGAAAATAGGATTTTCGGAGGGTTTCACAAAATCTACCGTTGCACTTTGATGAGAACTCACACTGTAAGATGTCACAAAACTAGAATCTTACGGATGATGAAAGAACTATAAGACTTTCATGTGCTGGTCAACACTAATAACTCTGAATCACCTTCACCCTTCCCTACTATAATTCCTTTCACCACTTCCAGGGTGAACCTTCAGACACAAAAATGTCAAAATTCATACCTGGTGACTCAGACAACTCAAAGAGACGAAAACTTCCTCCAACTCCCCTTGCATCTGTCATCCTGTTGTGAGAGGATCCGCTTAGTTGTAAAAAGGAAAGTATGGTTGAATTCTAGAATTGAAGAAGAGATTCCTTCGATCAACTTGAGGGCTGACCAATGGTGAATTTCTCATGACCACACTTCAATCCCAAGTTAACGCTTTTTGGGGGCATACACCAGTCAAGAGAGAAAACCATGGACCCAATAAAATTGGTCCAATAGCCAAGAAAAACCACAAGAAACCACTAAATGTGTAGGGGGAACCACTGAAAGGGATTACCGAAGAATTTTTCAAAAGAAACCATAAACCACATGCTTTTACACCGACTTACAAATAAGAATTCAAATTCAGGACACAAATCATTTAAAAATGATTCTCAGCTCAAAATGCCTCACATCCAGCATTTCAAAAATACAAGGACACACCACACAACCAAAAATTATTAAAACAACAAATAATTTTTAATTAAAAACTAGATTTCCACAAATTCGAAATAAAGAGACGAGGAACGATGCAAGAGGAAACTAGTGTCCGCGAGTGATTGAGACATACGGTTGGTGACCATATGCCAATCACACCATGTCTACATAGAGTATTATTGGACAGTGTCCTTGGATCCACATGGATTGATAGACCCTACATGATCCCTGGAACCACTGACCCCACTCCCTTTTCATTTCCACTAGATAAGATTAACCAGAAGGACCAAAGATTAAGAAAAACCTCAAATTACCATGGTAAATCGAGTCCCGCCACAAGGTGTGCTGGACAGGCACCATGATAGTAGCTAGAACGTCGAGTTCTGACACCCTTAAATTTGATCTACCCTAACTCTCACAAAAGAACATGACCCAAGAAGTAGACCTCCTCTGATAACATTTTTTCACGAACCAATATGGGTCGACCCTGAACTGGTCACCCGAGATGATCTGTAGCATTGCCCAAGAGGTGTTCTCAATCTTCTTGGGATGGTGACAAGCGCTAGGACATCAACAAAGAACAACAGGGGAACAATTTTCCCAATAAAAATAAAAAAATTAGTCAAAAGAAAATAGAACAATGAAAAACAAATAGAGGACATGAAAAGGAAGAACAACCAACAACAACAAACTAACCTGACCATGACCAAAACTCCTCGCAACCCCAAGAGTTCCTCACCAAACCACAACCAACTCTTTCCCACGACAAGAAAGCTCGAGTCAAACCTGTAAGAGAAACTAAAAACAGAAAAAAACTATAGGCCTGAGTATTAAAACTCAGTAGTTGTTCCAAACAAAATATCCCCAAAACACAACCTTTAAATAAAGAATTTCCTAATTCCAAGTTTGAACTAAATTATATAAAATACGGGTTTTCAAACACACACTTTCATTTCTAAAACAAGTATGTTCCAATTCCATTTTTAATTTAAAAAACAAGTTATATGTTTAAAAGAAATAGGTGTATTTAATTTTATAAGATTTTTGGGAACAATTTAGAAATCCAAATTATAGTTGTTAGTAAAAAGGAAAACCACACACAAAAAACAACACACACTAAGAGAAATGAAAAAACATGGCACACAAGGACCAACAACTGAACTAGACCTCTCCATTGTCCGCCACATACAAATAAACACTAAATAAAACATGGGTCGAACCTAGGAGCTCATGAACAATCTAGAACATACTATACATGTGACTCATCCTGAAGGTATACCCTACTCAATGATGTCATAACACCCTAACATCTGGGGTTTCCCTACATGGCCTAACCGAGGGGCCTGATCCCCTGGCAGAGCAAAGCTCTTTCTAAGATCCACTAGCGAGTTTATAATCTAAACTAGTGCAACAATATTTCTCATAAAATTAACTCACTATGCCAGGTTCCCATGTCAACACATATAATAAAGAGGGGTGAGTCAACAATGTAAATCAACCAGTCACGATACGCAAAAACCACACACAACTCACACAATCAACATACACCAAAATATCACACTTGAGTCACCTCAAAGAAAGTTTTACAAAACAATTTATTTTATCAAAGTGAAAAACGGGCCTAATGCAACATTTAAAAAAAACCATTTCTCAAGAGAAACCAAACTATTTTCTCACGCATCAGAAGACAAAATTTACCAACAAACCAAAACCACAATTGAAAATACATGAATTATGTTCATAGTCCAAATGGGAATTCCTTCACTATTGTGCATCAGTTCATCCAGAAAATAATGCAAGTGCTGTGTATAAAATAAATAGATTTATTTACATCAAGTAATTATTCCAAAATTAATTATCTAATACTATTTCTCATTTATTAAAATTAACAAAATATCAAGAAACTAATAAATTCTAAATTTAAAGACAAGTGTAGTGGGGGACCTAACTGAACTCGCAATCCAAACACAATGGCAAGTCACACCTTGCACAGACACACAAGCACACACAAGCTGACGACCACTGTTTCGTGGAATTACCTTGGCAATGTGCCACAACAAATTCACAATAACTAAAAACCCATAACCACTGACTTAAGACAATCTAAAAGAACAAATGGTGTAAAAACTACCTCGAAATGTTTTCAAAATATACTTCACACCATTTACAATATTTCCTAAAACACTTTAAAATTTATGAAACATTTTTCAAAAAGTATCTTACAGATTTACACACTCAAAAGAAATAATAAATTTGCACAACTTAGAGAACAATATTAAATAACACAACAAGGTCCGACACAATAAAATACCACCAAGTGACGCAAAGAGGGTTTAAACTAAGAAAAATGTATCATTTTATATAAACATACTACCTCAAAAACAAATGTATATTCAACTTTCTCAAAATACCACTCCCTAACCATCTAAATAAATTAATAAATCATTTAAACTATTTATTAAATCATTTCAAGGAAAACTAAGAAGACTTTACACTAAAAAGAAACACTTGTTTCCATATAGAGATGTCACCTTAAGACCAAATACACAAGGTAACCATATCAAAACATGTTTTCCATTATTCAAACAATTTTAAATTTAGTTTCAAAAGTACACAACCAGGAAAACACACCCAAGGTGCCTCATTTTACTTTTTAAAATATCCAGTTAATTACACACACCTCAAAGACCTAGGAAATGCATTTCACACAACCTATAAAGCACCACCCAGTGATGAAATGGGGTTTTATATAAAAAACAATCATCATTTCATGTAAACATAGTTCTTGAAAATAAAATTCCCATCGTAACCTTTCCAAGATATAATTCACATAACTAATACAATCAAATAAATTTATACACAGTTGAAAAACAAATTCAACACATCTAAAATGATTTTATAATCATTGGAAAACCACTTTTTAATGCATAAACATCTCAAATACCCTTAAAACCACAATTAACACCATCCAAATGCTCCCTAAAACCATTTTGAAAGCATTTAACCAAAACAACACCAAAACAAACCAACTATTACAAAAAAAACACAATAATAAAAGCACACCAACCAAAACAAAAACACACCAACCATTTAAAAACAAAAACATCATTAGAACCTCAAAATCAAGTCAAGGAATGCATTAATAAATTCATTAAATCTTATTAAATTCATATAATGGTGTTAGTGAATGAAATGAATTACTTCACATGAAGAGAACCCCATGTTTTGGTGAAAATTCCAATTGTGTGCCAAACACACCCCAAGAAAACCCTAAAGAGTCAAGTTCCATAAAAAAAGACAATATAAACATGATTCCATCCTAAATATAAAACCCAACTAACTTGAAAAATAAACACAAAGATGATGGGAAGGAAACGCTTACCCAGATGGAAAGGGAGAAGGCAGTAGGGTCACACAAGGAGGGGGTGTTGGTCAGGATCAATGCTGCCGGAGGAGGGTGTCCTGGAGGTTCGGTGGTGTGTGCGAGGCAGGGGGATGGCCGGGGGTCAGGGTGACGATGCGAGCCGGATAGCCGGGGGAGTTGGGGCGGCGGCGCGAGTGGGGATGGCCGACCGGAAGGGGGTTCAACGACTTTGCTAGGGAACATGGGACATAGGGTTTTGGGGGGAGGGCTATATTGGCTAGGGCTCAAGATGTCTGTGTGAGGGGGAGGCCAGCTTGGGAGTTGTGTGGTGCGGCTGGTCCGATGAGTGATTTGCGCGATGATGGTGTTGGCCGGGAGAGGAAGGAGGGGCCGCCGACCATGGGGTGCAGTGGACCGAGGATAGGCCAATGGGGGGTTCAGGAGCAGAGACGAGGTAGGGGGCGCGACGTCGGGTTACAAGGAATATGGGGGAGGTGCGGCGCGATCCAACCCTAAAGGGGGAAGAAAAAATAAAATAAAAATAAAACTAATAATAATAATAATAATAACAACAACAACAATAATAATAGTAATGATAATGATAACCCTAATTAATAATAATAATATTATTATAATTAAAAACAAAGCTTACTAAATTATTAAAAAATATTTCTCATTATTTTTTTAATTCACCCACACATTTAATTTCATTTAAATATTATTATTATTTTTATTTTGTTAATAGAACGACAGACGGATCACACGGCAGCGCTTGCGAAGTCTCCTGGCTTCGCAATTTTGTTTCACCCGTGCATCGTATGCTGTCAAGACCTGATGAGCCGGGAAAGGTCGCACGACTTCAACAAGGTCACGTGTCAAGGCCAAAACATGTGTTTCTTTAAATAATAACTTAAAAAGTTTTAAATCGGGCTTCAAACCAAACTACCCGATTCCTAGAAAATTAATAAAATAAATGATTTAAAAATGGTGGGTGTGACTTTTCAATTTTTTTTATCAAATTACCTGATGTGAAATATATTATAGAACTATATTTCACTTTATTTATTTGGATAAATAATGAGAAAAATCTACAATTTTAGTTTTTGACAGCAATTATTTAATAACTAATGTAAAATGTACTCTTGACATCAGTTATAAAATTAACCATGTAAACAAGGTGACATTAAAAGTATTTTTCTACTAGTGGTTGGAAAATGGTGTAGATGATAAATGGGTGAGAACAATTTCAACTATATGGCAATGTTTACAATAAACAAGTCTATGTTTCTATAGATTATATAGACAACATACATGATTAATAATCCCATTCTCATTTCAAAAGGACGTCAAGATAATATAATCACCACCACCTTTTTATTGAAGACATTTAATTTTACTATTAAAAAATATATCTCTCTTATTTAATCTTTTGACTAAAAAACTATATTATATTTTTTTTTAGTAAGGAAAAAAAGAATAACATGTATAATTTTATATAAAGTGAACATACTATTAGAAACCACCATGAAAAATAATGATAGATGATCCTTCAACATTATGATGTATTAATTCTATTGGTCCATATACAATATGTGAAGAGAGTGAAAAAATAATATTATGATACTTATTCAAAAAATGATATTTATAAGAAGAAACAATTGATTTTATATCAGTAGGAATGTGGAAGAGAGCTCATTATTTAGTGAAATATAGATATTGTACCACTAATGGATATAATGAATTTAGAGGGGTCACCATTTCAGTTAGATCTCATTTAATAAAATTCCTAATTAAAGGAATGTAAAACATGATACTAAATTGATAAAAAATTCTATTGTATCTAGATGAAATCATCATAATTAAACTTTACATTGAGATAAATTCTAGATTAAGGGGATTATTAATGTAAGAAACTTCTTATACTAGCAACTAAATCATTGTTCTTAAGGAAGAAGTAAAAATTTCATGTTTTATATTAAACCCTTATTGAGAAACTAGATGATGAAGTTACTCAAAACTTTAATTTGATGCTTATAGGGACCATATAATGATTTAACAATGGTTTTAAAGGAATTATACAGAAGATAGCCAATGTAAAATCAGTCCTTGTTCATATTTTCAATATTATCGAGTAAGTTAATGACTTGGAGAGACTGTATATATACTTTAAGGACTTTTCTGGCTTTTGAATTTATTCTTGAATTATTATGGATATGATTATTAAAATGTGAATGAGTTTTAATAAAAGTTTATCCTAATTTCTAATTTTTTTAGAATATATGAGC
The DNA here is from genome assembly GCA_963277665.1 of Viscum album. Taxonomy (NCBI): domain Eukaryota; kingdom Viridiplantae; phylum Streptophyta; class Magnoliopsida; order Santalales; family Viscaceae; genus Viscum; species Viscum album. The sequence goes on along the minus strand of OY728127.1, from coordinate 287,670,533 downwards.
ATGATATATGGTTTCAAACCTCTTATGTTGGGTTGAAAGTATAATTAGGTAATGGTTTAATCTAGAAAAAGAATATTTTATTTTACCATTATTTATCCTTGATCAATAAAACCTAAAATTATTAGAAAAGGAATTGTAATTTTTTATATGTGATTGTATTTTACATAATACCTAAATGAGTGTGGAAAACTAGATAGAACATCTATGTATGGTATTAGTGTTATAGAAATTAATTCTTTAATTTTTAAAAGTTATATGAATCTAAATGTATACTTTACAAATTTTATAAATTTATAGGAAATCAAAATTGAGGTAAGAATGAACGATTATTGTAGTTTTCATTCAAGTGATGGAGCAAAGAGTTTCTACATTAAATAATTTAATGAAAATGATTTTGTCAATCTTAGATGGATGTAAATACAGGATGTGTGTTTTCATCTTATTTCTCTTATACGAGATGAGGATTTTTTTAACATAGAGATTTTATGAATACTAATAGATGAGATTTCAATACACATTATTAGTGATTCATAAGTTTATATAACATTCTTGAAAAGGAGAAAAGAATAATTTTTTTTATCTATGATGAAATAGTTTTTTAATAAGTTTGTTAAAATATAAGGGGTGTGATCGCACCATCCATCATTGGATTATTTTAAATAATAATGTTTTGTTTTTAAAATAATTATCTAAACACATAGAATACCATATAAGATATGGATATAAATTTTTTATTTTGTAAAATATTTTCAGTAAAAGAAATAAGTGTTATTTATTAACACAAAAGAGTTTTTGCCTATTATTATGAAATTTTGGGGAGAGTATAGTGTCTAAGTGATTTGTGGGAGTATGTTTTAGAATTAAATTAGTTTAAATATAAAAAATAAAAGATTATTCTAGTCAAATAAAAGTGAAAATCACTTTAATATCCTAAATGTGTTTAGGGTATATTGATAAAGTGAAATATAAATAATCACATTTAGTTACTATTATGAAGATAATATCACATCGCATATTAAATTAGTTTAGGATATATTAGTATTTAAATTAATAAAAAGATACATTAGTTACTAATATGGTCTCAAGGAAACTATTTGATGGAAAAGTTCCAAGAATGAGGCTGATTACTGAAACTAGCTTACATTATAAATGTTACTCACTAATGTGAATAGTGAGACTATTCTATCAAATATTCACATATATATGTGTCAAGAATTATATTGATATGTAACGAGTTTGATAAAACACTAAAAGTACAATAAACATACACTTAGTCTAGTATTTTATCACATGTGATATGATGATATATAATGAGATATGTGCTTATGTATAGTTTTTTTAATATTCCTAAAATATTTTATGAATAAAAAATATATTATGTTATATAAAATTAAGTGTCCAATTTATCATTATCTCATGTTGGATTGATATTTTATATAAAGTGTAATGATGATTGAACTTTCAATGTATGAATTTGAGTCCTCCCTAATTGATGTTTATCTCAGAGTATTATAGGTTGTGCCCAAATTTTAAGGTTGGGGTGAGTAGGATTTCAATATCAAGGTTGGTGTTATGATTGACCAATATGACATTTATACAATCGTATGATGATTATGAAATCTAGTCCCTCGATTGAGAATGATCAAAAGAGTGTATGACTTTACCTAGATAAGACATGTGACATCCTCATACACTTATATAAATAAAATGTGATTTATTCATTGAAATAGTATTTATATACTCAAATAATCAATAACTCATGAGTATCTATACGAGATTTACACCATATTGTAGAGTTAATCCTTATTTTGGACAAAGGGATCATATGAAAATGCATGATTATATATGATATAACTGATGAAAATAGGTACAGTGAAAGAATTGTTTTGGTTAATATAACACCATATCACATTATATTTTAATTAGAATTAATTATATAATATCTATATATTTTAAAGTAAAACTATGATCAATAGCACACATGACACACAACATCGAGCTTAAACGAACCATGAAATTATATTATTTTATATATGACCATTATAACCTATCCATTAAATTAGTGGGTATGAATATGAGTAACTAGATTATGAAATAAATTTATAATACTTATAATTATTACAAATTCATTGATTAATTAGTAGTAAATAAACACTAAAATTTTTAATAAAAGCATTTTAGGATTGAAAAATTCATTTTCTTAAAAATAGTTTTTATTGTATTGTGTGCCAAGATATTATAAATTAATTTCTGCCAATTTTAGAAGTAGTATTTGATAAAAAGGATAATATTTTTTAATCATAACATAAAAATTATCTTCGCGTGAAAGTTTTGGTTTTTTCTAAACATATATATTTTATTTTTATTGAATAGTGAAAAATATTATTTTTATAGAAAACTATCTTTCTTTTTTAAGTATTAACAAAGTCCCATTTGTATTGAATTGGTTTTAAAATTTAAATACTTAATTTTGAATAAAAATAATCCAATTAATATTTTTATAATTAGAATTATGCTTATTTTTTTTATAAAAATAGTTTTACACATAAAAATTAATTTTTATGGAAAACCATTTTATCACATTTTATGGGTTTATTTTAAAAGTAATTTATGCCAATTATAGGAATTTAATTTTATAAAATTTATTCCATATTTGAAATTATTAGGTTCAAATTTGGTAGATATTTCCCTTTTAATTTTGTTAATTATGAATAACGACGTAAAAATGTTGTCACAATGGTAAGGGTAAAACTCATAAAGTAATAATAAAACTATAGGATAAGAATTTAAAATCACCCATATTTTTTTTCTTCATTTCATTGGATGTGTTTTTTTACCTTAATCTTCTAAAATTCTAAAATATGGATATTTATTTCCAATGATATTTTAAATAATATCATCTTAAGTAAATATTAAACAAAAAATGTCACTCTCTTTGTTTTAATATCTATAATATTTTTCATAAGGATAAAAAAGGTTAATTTTAGTTTTAAATAGTTATTTTAAATATTAATTATTATTTTTGTCATGGTAGTTTTTTTGTGATGAAATAATTAACTTAAATTCTTACACAATGCTGACACAATACTTGTTCAAAGAGTAGAAAAATCAATTAAATGATTTTAAAAACATAAAAAGTAACATGTTTTTTGTTGAATTATGTAATTTAATGCTGTTTTTAGATATTATATTGTATTATAGATGTGTTAAAACTTAATATTATAACTAAATTACTATATTGTAATTTTTTAAAGTAAAATCATGTGAATAGACTTGAAAATAACTTTAACCATATTTTATGTTAAACAATATTTTATTAAATGATTTAAAATTCATAAAAATATTTAGTTTGGAAAATTTAATGATATATGGTCTATCATATTATCCATTTACTATTTATGGGTCTCTTGTGATTTTATAGTAACATTCTTGACCCATAAATAGTAAAAAACATTGTTATCATGGTAATCATTAAAAATGTTAATTAGAGGTTAAAGCTAAGAGAAAAGGCTTAAAAAATCATCTAAAATCATCTAAATTTTATTTTATGATATTATATAGACTCATATCCCTAATATATTCAAAATATAACAATTTTTTTCACTTGAACATGAAAATTAATTTATATTAATTTAATAAGTAATTTCAAGAGTGACCATCTCCCCTCTTACATAAGGACACCGACCCTCCTCTCTTCCTAAAACATATTGATCCATTTTTATCAACCAATATCTAAAAAAACATTTTAAAACATACCTTCACATATCCTATAAGTCTTGGTCTCACCAAAATACCAACCTAGAAGGTTTAATGTGTAATCCAAAGGTGGTATTATAAAGAGGAGGTATAGATCTAAATCAAGTTCTTTCATTTTATTTCTTCTTCTTACTTATTAAATTATTTAATAACCATTAAAATATAAAAAAATCAATATATAACATATACTAATATGATATTATGTTTATTTCATAACCTATATCAATCTCATTTCTCATCAAATGGGAAACAAAACCATCATTCATTTGTACGTGCAGACAACTACCCCATGAACCGATGTATTTGGTTTCTCATCACCACATTTCATGGTTGGTTATTATGATGAATTTAATATATTTATATAATAACCATTAAATATCAATAATTATTTAATTATAATATTTCATATATCTTTATACCAATATAGTCATTAAAAAAAAGCATCATCGCACATGCGTACGTATGGACTACCATCTCCATATAGAGATGTACATTTTTTTTTCAATACCACCTCTCATGGATGGTAATGAGGATGAATTTAATGAAGTTATATTAGGTTTATAACATTATAATTATTTTTTAAAGATAATTTTTTATTTTATTTCTTTGTTTTACATCCAATGAAAAGTAAATATATCGCTTGTGTGTACGTGCGAACTACTGCCTTGTGTGATGATGTATTTATTTTTCATGATCACATTTCATGAATAAAAATAAAATTGTTGTTTATGTATAAAAATTATAATTATACCATGATTAATATTCTGGATATTGTGGAATAATTACCCCTTTGACCTTGGTCAACCTACCAAAGTCATATTGAAAATATGAACCGAATGTCCTCAAAACAACAACATGGAATTTACCGACTTAGTAATAAAATATATGATTAAAATGATTTATCTAATGGTAAGGGAGAAAAACTATAAAATTTTATTAAAAATAATTTTATTATATAGTAGTTAAATATTATACGTTGCAAGTTGGGACTCGAGGTAAGGGGTTTCTTAACTCAACTTCCTTTCATTAGGTTAAACACCTATTTGTTGAATTTGTTATGATATCAGTACCTATGCACTGACATATAAATAGTTTTATGTTTTATTTACACTTTTGATATGGATTTACATATTTAAATGTATTCATTTCATCTACTAATTATCACATCCAATGTTATGATCTTTACAAGTGTTTTCTTTGTCCTATTGTCATTTTCTTGAGACATGTTTCATACGGTGCACCATGATTTATTTGTTTGATGTACTTACTACCCCATGAACAAATTTTAAAATATTAATTAATTTAATTAATGGGATTTATAGATTCATATCATATTATTTCTTTTAATGACTTTTTATTTGAAAGTTACAGAAGCACTAATGGATTTATGTTTCAATCTAATTTCTTTTCAATATTTTTTATGTTCATGTTTCCTTTGGGGAAAAATATATGATATTAATTTATCTAACCACATCACTTTTAGTCTACTATAATTATTTCTTAGTTTTAAATGATTTTATTTTATTTTTCTCTCTTTGGTACTCATGAATATAAAAAAAATGTTTTTAGAAAAAAACTAACTTTATTACTTATTTTGGTCGATAATGTTTTCTCTTTCATATCATTGTTTTCAAAAAAGTTTTTAGGAATGTTTTTAATATACTCTAATGATTATTTAAAACTAATTTTTAAATAAATTTTACTTTTTATAAAAGTTTTTAAAAAATATTCTTTTAAACATTTCCCGTATGTAACTTTTTTTAATTTATTTACCAAAGTGTGAAAGGAATTTTTTGAAAAAATATGTCTTGAACACTTTTTCCCACCATCATGAATTTTCTTTTTCATTTATGATTTATTTAAATGATTCCATGTTTATTTTCAAATAAAATCCTTTTCTTATTTTTTTTTTAATTTTTAGTTTTTAAACTCACTGAAAGAAAAGATTATTTTCTACTATTTTTAAAGAAACATTTTAAATATTATTTTAAAGGAATTTTCATCTGCATAGAAATCCATTTGTGAATCCTTTTCTTTACTAGGAATATGATATTATGAGTGAATCCATATTATTTTTTTGGATGGAATACTATGATTTTTTAATGATATTATCTTTAAACACATTTTTTTCCATCAGTAATTCAAAAAACAAAGGAATTCTTGTTTTTAAAATTTTGATGATGAAAACGAGAGATTCTATATGATATATTAATATATACTACTTAGAAATTATTAATGGTGACATGTGGGACCAATATTAATTATATTATGGGTGAGCCAAATATAGATCTCAAATTTATTGGATATTGTTCCTTGTCTTTAAAGGAAAGAAATGCGGAGTTAATTGGGAAGTTTCTACAATGGATTTAACTAGGATCCAATTATTTATGACATGAGTAAACATGATTGATGAATATAATGTTCCAATATACCAACATTTTTTCTCTATACTTGTGTTTATAATGATTACCTTGATCAATATTTATTTAACATGAATCAAGATTAATGAATCTTATGACACTTTTCTTTACTAAAGCTGTAGGTATTTTCATATGTTTCATAATCCAAGTTTTATTAGTTATAAATTATCTTATGTTATTCTCACTGTCTTCATACCCATATAATAATCTAATGATTATTTAGGATATTCAATTATCAATGCCTTTGTTTACCCTTAGTGATTATTTGATATCATCCCTTTCTTATGTTTACTTTTCCATGTGTTATAAAGAAAGATTCTAAGTGAGATATGTCTAGAATGGGTTCATGTGGGAGATGATGGAGATATATTGTGGAATAAAAAATCTAGGTATAGTGTGAAAAAATTCTCACATAAATATGTGTGAAATTTTATGTTAGTGTTTTTACTAATTATCTAAAATTATAATCCGAAAAGGTCCTTAGGTATCTAAGTGATATAATTTTTTATGATATTTTAAGTTTTGGATGAAAAAATTGGATCACAATTATTGATTTAAAATTCAGAAATATAAATATTATGTTTTTACAACCAGATCTAGGAATAAGGGTTCAGGGATATTATTGATGGTTTAGAGTAGGGTTTAGATAATTTTGGTGATTAGGATGTTTTCATGTGTGGTTAACTTAAGAGTTATGGATACTATCATGGAGTTATAATTTTAAAGTTTTTCAAATGTTCAATGGATAAAATTACCTTTTAAGGTCATAATTGATTATAAATTTAGGTGATTTGAAAATTTTAATGGGTTTTAGGAAGGATATTCCATTTTGGTAATTATGTACTATTGGATATTGGGTTGACCAAGATTGTTTTAAGTTGATTTTGTCACAATTTAATAATTTTATAGTTATTTATGATAAAGTTAATGATAACCTTTCAGTATAGTATCTAAATTTGATTCTTTTTAATTTGGTGAATTTCACTACATTATATGATTTTTTAGTGATTCAAGTTTGTCGAACTCTCTGTGAGATGGTTATTTTAATAATAACAAATCATTGTTTTATTTATGACAATTTAGTCTTTTGGTCAATTTGTTCTAAATTTATTTTATATATGTTTAAATCTTGTCTACATAATGTTTATCTATGTTAATTTATGTTTTATTGTTGACCTGGAAGCGTTTTGGATTAAACATACAATTTGTGAAGATTTCAGATCTCTTGACTCACCAATGAGAATGGTCGCACCGATAACAACAATCGCACCAATGAGAATAGTCGCACCAATGAGTATGGTCACACCGATGAGAATGGTCGCACCGATAACAATGGTCGCGCCAATGAGAATGGTAGCACCAATGAGAATGGTCGCACCGATGAGAATGGTCACATCGATAACAACGGTCGCACTGATGAGAACGGTCGCACCGATGAGAACGATCGCACCGATGAGAACAGTCACACCGATGAGAACGGTCGCACCGATGGCAACGATCATACCGACGATGATCCAAGGACCTACCGATACCGATGCTGATCCAAGGACGTACCGATACCGATGCTGATCCAAGGACCTACCGATACCGATGCTGATCCATGGACCTACTGATACCGATGCTGATCCAAGGACCTACCCATACCAATGCTGATCCAAGGACCTACTGATACCGATGCTGATCCAAGGACCTACCGACAATGATGCTGATCCAAGGACCTATCGACACTGATGCTGATCAAAGGACCTACCGATACCAATGCTGATCACATGAGCTACCGATACCGATGCTGATCACATGAGTGACTGAAGCCGATGCTGATCACATGACCTACCGATCTCATGACTCACCGATAGTCATGAAAAATGTTTGAATTTATATTAACTCTTATTTAATTCCAATGGTCATATTTGATGTTTTTAATGAAATAAATGTTATTTATTGATAGTTGTTGGCATGCCAGGAAACTGTACCTCATTCCTATGAAAAGGTAATCATTCCTGTTTCCAGATCTCGTGGAATATAAGGAAGATCGAGCTGCAATAAGAAAGTAACTTTTTTAGACTTCAATAGAAAAAACACGAGACATATACAAGAAGAGACACTAATACATGAAGTGAAGAACACATGAGAAACTTGAAGAACACTCATAGCCATCAAAGAACAGAAGTTAAAAGAAGAAGCTGAAGTGTAACAAAGAACACTGCTATACTCAAGATGAACTCTTATACTAGAAGTGAAGGAACAAGAATCACGACACTCTATTTTTCTTAACAAGAACTAGAGAAGAACTCTGAGCTTCATTTACATCAAACCAAGGAGTCCCGAGCTTCACTCACAACACATAGAGAATTCTAAACTCATCTCTATCTATTTTTCTCTATTGTGTTTAATTTATTTACTTTTTGAGTAGTGTGTGTGTTGTATTCACACACTGACTCTTGGGCTGAAATGGAGGATACAAAATCCTCACTCCAAACTCTTTACATCTTATTATATCCCACAGAGAATTGTGGAATCGATAAAGTGTGACCTGGACAACATATGTGCTATTGTTTTATTTTCCCATGAAGAACTGTGGTAGAGGTCTGAGGACCTGTATAGTCTGACCACTATTATAAAACCCTCGATCCAAGGTGTGGGTCATAGTTTATATAAACTATTTGAGAGGACTAAATCTCGTCTTGAGACTGAACCTCTAGTTTATACCTACTGTGCATCTTTGTCTTAGTTTAAGTTATTTTATTTTTTCCACTGCTAAGTACTTTGAAATATAAAAATATTTTAGAGTAACTCTAATATTTAAATAAAAAGTGTTTGTATTTATTTTAAGGCATTAGGTTAGCTTCAAAAGTTAATTTATCTTTATATTAGATTAACTGGGAACCAATCAATCTCTTGAGAACCTAACTGACCCTTTTCTATATTACAAATTCACTACAGTTTAAATTAGTTTTTTTAATTGGGGGATTTTAAGATGAATATTTTTAACAGAAATTTTAATTGGAAATCAATTCACCCCCCTCTTGAGTATCCACTTCGACCAACATTTGGTATTAGAGGAAGGTTTTGTTTATCAAGGTTTTCAAAATACTCTATTTTTCAACTGTGATTTTAGTTGTATCTTAAAGATCTTAAATTTCTATTAGTTCTAAATTTTATCTCTTTAAATATATTTGTTAAAATATAATTATGGACAATAGATTAGAAGGTGCTATTACCAACATGCCACATTTCTTTAATGGTACAAATTATTCCTAGTCGAAGCTGAAAATGAAAATTCATTTGGAAAATATGGGATTTGACATCTAGACTGTTATAAAGACTAAGTATAAGATTAAAAAAACTGTTAGAACTACTTTGGATGAACCTACTAAAATAGATTATAATAATAATTGTAAAGTAATGAATGCTCTGTATTGTGCTTTAGGAGATGAATAATTCAATCGCATATCTGCTTGTAAAACTGCTTATGAAATTTGGGACACTTTAGATATTTCCCATGAGGGAACAACCAATGTTAAAGAAATGAGACTGAACACCTATACTATTAAATATGATAATTTTAAAATGAAGTATGATGAACCTATTTCTAATATGTATCTCAGTTTCAATGAGATTTTCAACACTATGAGCTCACTTGGAAAAGATGTTCTTGCAAAGGAGAAAATTATGAGAATACTAAGATGTCTGCCAGACAAGTGGAGAGGCACATCCGTTTCAATTAGAGAATCGTGTGATATTGGTGCTTTGCCTATTAAGGAGCTTATTAGTAAGCTTATGATGTATGAATAAGAACTTAAGGTAAACAAGGAAGAATATGATGAACCAAAAAGGAAGTCAGTGGCTTTTATGTCTGCTACCTTGAAGAGAAAGGATAAGGAGAAAATTCACATACCTAATAAAAGCTCAACAAGTGAAAGTTCAGATTCTAACAGTAATGATGAAATGGATCAGATAGCCAGGAGATTCAAGAAGTGCTATAGGAAGAATAAATTCTTCAGAAAATAAAATTTCACAGGAAAATATGACAAACAAAGGTCATTATAATAAGGATTGGAAAAAGCCTGATAAGAGTAATGAAATTTTTTGTTATGAGTGAAAAAAGAAAGGACATGGGAAAGCTGATTGTCATAAATTAAAGCTCAAAAAGAAATATGACTACTAGGACAATAATTAAAAGAAAGATATGAAAGAAACTTGGAGTGATTCAGAATATAGCTCAAGTGATTCTGATTCTACTCAGGATAAAAAATCTCAAATAACTAACTTGTGTTTCATGAAAAACACATCTGAGGTAACATTGGATACTCCTTTAAATTCATATTATTTTGGATTTGAATCTGAATCTGAATCTGAAAATATGACTAGTGAATAACTATTTGAATATTATAATATGCTATAAGAAACATATAAGGAATTGAAGGACAAGTATAAAACCTTGAAGAAACAACATTCTTTGACCAGATCTGTTAAATCTTTACTTTATATAGAAAAGGAAAATAATGCTCAATTACTTAAGGAAAATACTGAACTAAAATTGTTTAATGAGCAATTACGGAAGGACTTAGAAAAATTCAAAAATGGAAAAGATACACTTACTCAAATGCTAGGTAATCCAGTGGAACCAAAATATACCACTGGAATAGGCTATCAATCTGGATAGAGAAAGATTACTAAGAATATATTTATTCCTAAATCTGGACAGAATGGTGCTAGTTCAAGTTCTGGGAATTCTTATGCTTGAACTAGTTACTCACATAGTTATAGATCAAATAGAGTTTATATTTCAAAATATATTGATTATGTAAATAATATGAGACCCATTAGACATTTCTGGATAACAAAAGTTTTTCTTGCTAACCTGTCTGGACCCAAGAGAATCTGGGTACCAAAATCATTTTCCATCTAAATCTGTTTTGTTGGAAACTTTCTTGAAAAGTTCCTATAGGAAGACATGGTATCTGGACAATGGATGTTCAAGACACATGAAAGGATACTATTCATTCTTCAATTGCTTAATCAAATTTGATGGAGGTCATGTCACTTTTGGTGATAATTCTAAAGGAAAGATCATCGGCCTAGGCCAGATTGGTAACACTGATTCGATTTTAATTTATAAAGTATTGTTTGTTGATGGAATTAAATATCATATATTAAGTATTTATTAGTTGTGTGATGATGGTTTAAATGTTAAATTTGAATATGATGATTGCAATGTATTTTATTCTAAAAACACTTTGGTATTTACTTCCTTGAGGAATGAAAATGTATATGTAGTAGATTTAAATTCTCTAGCCAAACAAAAAGTTACTTGTTTAAATGATTTTCATAAATAGTCTTAGTTATGGAATAGAATATTAGGACACTGAAATATACACTCACTTATAAAACTGAATAGGAAGAACTTAGTTAGAGACCTATCCAAACTAAAATTCCCATCAGACAAAGTTTTTAATCCCTGTCAAAAGGGAAAGCAACATAAAGTTTCTTTTAAATCAAAGAAAGAAGTTTCATCTTCTAAACCTCTCGAGTTGGTTCACATGGAATTGTTTGGACCTTCTAGAGTTTCTAGTTTAAATGGTAAGCACTATGTATATGTCTTAGTAGATGACTTTTCTAGATACACTTGGGTATACTTCTTAGCTCACAAAAGTGAATCTTTTTATTACTTTATTAAATACTTCAAGTTTGTAGAAAACCTTAGTGGACTTAAGATTAAGGCCCTGATAAGTGATCATGGTCGTGAGTTTGAAAATTATGAGTTTTAATCTTATTTCTCACACAATGGCTGTAGTTACAATTTCTCTACCCCTAGGACACCTCAAAATAATGGTGTAATAGAAAGAAGGAATAGAACCCTTCAGGAAATTGCAAGAACAATGATAAATGAGTATGACCTGCCAATTTATTTTTGGGATGAAGCTGTAAATACAGCTTGTTATATTATCAATAGAGTCTTGATCAGATCTGTTCTAAAAAATAACCCTTATGAATTATGGAATAATAGAAAGCCTAAGGTATGTTACTTTAGAGTCTTTGGTTGCAAAGTCTTTACTCTCAATACTAAGGATAATCTAGAAAAATTTGCATCCAAGAGTGATGAAGGAATATTTTTAGGATGTTCAATTTATAGAAAATACTATAGAGTGTTTAATAAGAGAACCAAGTGTGTGGAAGAATATGTTAACATCAAATTTGATGAAACTGATCCACATGAACCTAAACCTCCTCTTGAAAATCTTGAAGAAGATTTGTCTATTCTGAACCTCAGTGATAAAATCAATGAACATGCTGTAAAGACAACCAGTTCTGGAAATATTATAGAATCTACTCCTAGTGAACCCGAACCTAGAGAAGAACCTGAAATTTCTAGTCCTACCTTTACTAGATCAACTAGGATTCTAAAGAATCATCCTTTAGATGCTGTTGTTGGTAATCTTGATAAAGGGACACAGACTAGAGCTTCTCTAAGAAATCAGGTTGAACATCAAGCCTTTCATTCACAGTTAGAACCAAAAAATATCAATGATTCAATCAACGATGAGTTTTGGGTAGTGGATATGCAAGAAGAACTGAATCAATTTGAAAGAGACAAAGTCTGGGAATTAGTTGGAAGACCTAAGGAAACTTTGACCGTAGGCACTAAATGGGTTTTTAGAAATAAAGTTGATGAGTCTGGAAATATCATTATAAATAAAGCAAGACTAGTTGCACAAGGTTATAGTTAAGAAGAAAGAATATACTATGAGGAAACCTTTTCACCTGTAGCTAGATTAGAAGCTATTATGATTCTACTTGCCTATACTGCTCATCTGAATTTCAAGTTATATCAAATGGATGTCAAAAGTGCATTTCTAAATGGTTTTATAATTGAAGATGTTTTTATTGAACAACCACCTGGATTTACAGACCTCCATTTTCAAAATCATTTTTTTAAACTTTCTAAAGCTTTATATGGTTTAAAAGAGGCTCCAAGAGCTTGGTATGATAGACTAACAAATTTACTTATTTCAAAAGGTTTTACTAATGGAATTTCATATCCCACACTCTTTATTAAAATAATTTCTAAAGTTATTTTGATTGTACAAATCTATGTTGATGATATTATCTTTGGATATTCCAAACAATCTTTATGAACTGATTTTCAAAGATTATGAAAAATGAATTTGAAATTAGTTTAATGGGAGAACTTAAATATTTTCTTGGATTTCAAATTTTTCAAAAGAAGGATGGTATTATTTTAAATCAAAGTAAATATACAAAGGATCTTTTAAAACACTTTGGTTTGGATAGTAATAAGGAAAGTGACACACCTATGAGTACCACCTGTAAGTTGGATGATGATGAAACTAGGAAACCAGTTGATCAAACCAATTATAGAGGTATGATTGGAAGCTTACTTTACCTTACTTCTAGTCGACTAGATATCATGTTTAGTGTATGTATGTGTGAAATATTTAAAGCCAATACTAAAGAATCTCATTTTCTTGCTATTAAAAGGATTTTCAAATATCTTAAAAATAATACTAATTTAGGTTTGTTTTATCCTAAAGGACAATCCTTTGGCTTAATGAGTTATTCAGATGCTGGCTTTGCTGGTTTCAATTTAGATAAGAAGATCACATCTGGAACATGTCATCTTTTGGGAAAGTCCCTGGTATCTTGGTTTAGTAAGAAACAAAATTCGGTTGCATTATCTACTACTGAAGTAGAATACATTGCTTCTGGTAGTTGTTGTGAAAAAATTCTGTGGATGAAACACACTTTGCTGGACTATGGATATCAATTTAGACATGTGTCTATAAATTGTGATAACACTAGTGCAATTAACATTTCTAAGAATCCTGTGATAACAATTTTGGTTTTAGTAAAGGTAGGAAGAATATATTTTCATTATTTTATATACCTCATGGTAAATCAAAAGTTTATTATAGTGATTCATACATTAATTATTCATACTCATATTTTGGAGTACAATATGAGATAAATGTGGAAATTGATTGAAACACACAACCAAAGGATGAAATTACATTTATAGATTTAAATAAAATAAAATAAGTTTATATACTTATGTTTATAGTCTATATACTAAAATAATTCGTCAAAACTAGGAAAAGGATCTTGAAATAAAAATGTTATCCAAATTACTTTCATTTCTGATGAATTTACGGTCTTATTAATACCTTATTGATCTGTGGTTTTTTGGCCATTAACTTTTATATAATAATATTCTCTATCACTCTGTATTATTCCTTAGATTTTATTCATTCTCATCCATAAACATATTTTCACATCCCATTAATGTTCTACCTATCTTGGATCCTGATTATGTGTTATTTTAGGTAACCATTATGTTCCCTACTTCTCCTTTTAAATGAACATATCATTAACCCTTTTTATAATGTGGGTTTTCAATAATGTTATTTTTAAATATTAAATATAATGACCCTAACTTTTCAAATATTGAAATTAGATTACATTTTCATAATAATTAAACATTATAAAAACTAAAACCTAAATACCATAGTAGATATAGTTCCTTTAGAAACATGGAAAAATAAACACTAGTACATATGAGATCTACATACTCTCCCACTAGGTTCATCTTGAATAGAACCCTTCTTAGATATATCATACATAGTACATATCATCATAACCTGGGGGAAAGGAAACATAAAAGATGCGAGCTCAAAGGCTCAGTAAAGGTAAAAAAGGAAGACATATAAGAATAAACATTATTATTAGGGTATGAGAATGTGATCCTAAAAATATAAGATCATACGCTACATATCAAAGATCAAAACTAAAATAATGGATTAAATATTTTCCATTAAAAAGACATGAATCATATGAAATAAAGAGCTTTATCCATGAAATCATAATATAGGAATAAGTCATGGAATTGTGTAAAACAAATAAGCATATAATTATTTCCATAGTAGCCATGACATCACTGCCAATACCATATTAGTAATATTGGTTCACTCCCCACACCATCATAGTAGTCATGGTTCAATCCCATGTCTATCATAGTATCATGAGTTCCCTCCTCATACCATCTTAGTAGTCATGGTTCACTATGATAGACACTATAGTAGTCAAGGTTCACTCCCAAGACTATCTTAGTTTATCTCATGGGATATAAAACATTACTCAATGCATTGGAGGGAGATATAGGTCCCAACCATCATATAAAGAAATCATACATAATTTTTCCAAAAGATCATAAATAAACATATCATAACCCACGAAATGAAATGGGTATCATAAACATGTAAACATATCAAAACTTTTGAAAAAATTACAGGTTTCATAAAGAAATCATACATAATTGTGGTCGTTGTCATTATTTTGGGTTTTTGTCCACTCTTAAAATTATAGTATGACATGGAATATTTATTGTTGGAAATGGTTGTTATACGTGTTCCTGGTTTATTGGTTATTGTTTCCACTATTTGGTTTATTTTTGTTGTGGCTTACTCTGATAAAAAGGGGGTATAGTCTCCCCACTTGACCCCAGAGACCCTCGCTGCTAGTCGGCAGCCTTTGGCGTATGGGGAGGCACACTTAAGGTCATGTAACCACCCAGTTCAAAGCACCGATTTAGTGGCTACCAGGACGAGGATGTTAAATTTTTAAACTTACAATTTACCCATCTCATATTCAAGCATCTTCATACGTATTTCCATCCTACAATTGGTATCAGAGCAAGGCTCTACAATACTGATACCTATACTTGGTATCAAAGGAAAATTTTCACTACTTAGTATACTTACTCTTCATTTACTTCTCTAAGTTGTTTATAATTTTTTTTATAATTTTTTTATAAATATTCACTACACTTACTTGTATTGTGGAAAAATATTTTTTGTATCACTCTTAAATATTATAGGAATGAATATTGGGTCCATAGAAAATATGAACCCCACAACACCCCTTATCTTTGATGTGAATGAATATGAATTTTGGAGAGACATAATGAAGAATTTTGTTATCAATTTTGGCATTTATAACTTTTTTATGCTTACTGGCGATTACATAATCCCTGCTAAGGAAGTTAGAAATTTTACTAATCAAGAGAAGCTAGAATATCAACTAAACTATAAGGCACACAATAATTTGCTTTTTTATATGAACATGAATATTTATAGCCACATATCTTCTTGTGAAGAAGCAAATATAATTTTGAAGAAACTAGAAGTTACATATTTTGGTACTTTTAAAGTTACTGAGATTAAAAGATCCATGCTCAAAGATTGTTATCATGATTTTCTTTTTCCATATGGAGAAAATATAGTTAAAGTTCAACAAAGATTTATGATTATTGTAAATAGTTTATATTCAATGGGATAAAAAGTACTAGATAATGAGATTATTTTAGATAAGATCATAGACATCATGCATAATGAATGGGAATCAAAGGGAACAACTACTGATGAGTCAAGAAAAGTCATAACTATAACTCTTGATGAATTATTTTTAACTCTCTTATAAAATGAGAACAAATTAAAGAGTGATGTTGAGAACATAAATAAGAACAATGAGAGTGTTTCCTTTACTATAACTACAAATTAGATGAAATCCAAAACTGCTAAGAAAGTTTTTAAGTCAAAAAATACTAAGAAAATTGTAGTTTAGTTTGATTTAAGTGATACTGATCAGTCAGAGAATGAATTACCAATATTTCTTAAAGTATGAATAAGATTTTTGGAAAGAAGGATTTCCAATAAAGATATAAGATAAAGGATAATAATTTCAAGAAAAAATCTAAAGTCACTTATTATGAATGCAAGACAAGTATACATATTCGATGTGATTGTATTAAGATGAAAAGAAAGGAAAAGAAAGATAGACATTATAAAAGAAATTATAGAAGATATTATAAGCCTATAGGAAAGAAATACTTTATGGAAAATTATTCCTAGAGTGAAAGTGGTGGAGAATCATCCGATGAATCTTTATACAATGAAAGTTCTGCAAAAAAGAATATTGGTCTTAATTATAGAATACCTATTCTATCCAATGGCCTGAAGGCCTTCATTTTTTTATTGATTTTTGATAATCCACCTTTCAAGGGGTGAGGTGGAACCCTTACAAGGCCAGTAGATGTAAGTATTACATGCCCCATAGGCCTTAGAGGAATTCATTTCCCCATAGGGTTCAAACATTACATACAACCCAGACTAACTACTTGGAACTGCTCCTCCCCAACATCTTTATCGTGAAATCAGCTCTGCACCTTTGCATGGCTATTTAGCTAGGCATTATCGTGCATTCACAAGCTTGTCCCGATGGTAGGTCCCATACCCTCTCATTCTTGCAATATATTTAGCTTCTGCTGTGGTGAAAGATCCTTGATCATCCTTCTTATAGAGCTTGTTCTTTGTAGGTTGTCTAGTTTGCATCTACACTTACGGTGGCCCAAAGGCCTTGAGGTGGCCCAAATGCCTTACTAACCTGAGGGACTATGTGGGCTGAAGGTCTTAAAGGACTCGGAGACCAAATCGGTGGCCCGAAAGCCCAAACGGGGGTATATTCTCGGCTACTACAGTGCCAAACAGTACCTTCTATAGTTCCCGCTACAGTGCCTGCTACAATACTATACAGTTCCTGCTAGAGTACCTGCTACGGTACCTACTACAGTCCTGCTACAGTACCTGCTATAGTACCAGAAATAATGTCTCCACTTGGATTTGATCCCGGGTCTCCTGGATGGACTTACGGAGTCCTTACCAACCGGACTAAGGCTCATGTGCTAGAATACCTATTTAAAATCAATATTTCATTAATATGGTACACACTGCTGAATCCTTAACTAATATATCTTTAATTTATAATTATCTTGGTTAAGAACATGCGACATCTATAGATAAAGAATCTTTACCAGCAAAAGATAATTATTTACCTTATTTTGAATAAGTATATAGGTTTTCCAAGTTTCTTGAAAATTATAATTTCAAGATCAAAAAGGAACTTAAAAAGGAAAATGCGAGAATCACTATTTTTACAAAATAATTATGAGATATTTATAAAAATATTTATATAAAATCGTTCTAAATTATTTATATTTCAGAAAACATTGAGGAATTTAATTTTGAAAAGGATAAACTTTATAAGGATTTTGAAAATTTTATTTCTATGAAAAATGTTTTAGAGACTAAACTCAATTCTAAAACCAAAGGTTATGAGGATAACTATTCATTCATTAGACTAAAATAGGAAATATTTTCTTTAAAGAAACTTTTATCAAATTTTACTTACGGTAAATAAAATTTTGTAAAGATGTATTTAGAAATTCATCCACTTAGGAATAGTTCTATATTTGGTTATTCTCACTCAAAACTTGTTTTCAGTCACAACTATTTTATTCCTAAAAGTGCCCCATTCTGCACTAAGTATCAAAGTGGTGGAAACTAGGAGAAATTTGTTTCTTTAAAATAAATAATAATCTAATTATTAGGTTTTCATAAAGCTCACTTTTCTATGGAGATGTGAATTACTAAGATTTTACTTTCAAACATTTTCAGATCCAATAAAGTTTGGATTCTGAAAACCTAACTATTTTATTTTCAATAAAAAAGTAAGTGAGAACAACAATACATGGTTCATGGATAGTAGATGTTCC
This sequence comes from Viscum album, assembly GCA_963277665.1. Taxonomy (NCBI): domain Eukaryota; kingdom Viridiplantae; phylum Streptophyta; class Magnoliopsida; order Santalales; family Viscaceae; genus Viscum; species Viscum album. The sequence goes on along the minus strand of OY728127.1, from coordinate 287,651,729 downwards.
CAGAACATTACTGGTAACAAAAACTTATTCGAAAAGATTATTAATATGAAATGTGGACGAATCACTTTAGGATATAATGCTCAAGGAGGAACTGTTGGTATATGTAACATCATTCTTCTTAGAGAAGCCTTAATTTCAAATGTCTTATTTGTTTTAGGTCTTAAGAAAAACCTTATAATAATAATAAAATTATGTTATGAAGGTCACCTTGTGAATTTTTGGAATGATAAATGCTTAGTAAAAAATTCCAAGGATGAGTTCATTCTTTCCTCCCAATGACATGAGAATGTTTATACACTTAACTCAGAAGAATATTGGATATAAGAATTACCTTACCTTAGTGAAATGGAAGACTAATCTTGGTTATGACATAGAAGTATAGGACACTATAGCCTAATAAAATTATGTGAACTATCTGATAAATGAATTAATAAGTATCTACATGATCCTAGATTTGATTCTCCAAAAGTCTATGGCCATTGTCAATATTGAAAGAAATATAAGTCCTGATTTAAGTATATAAGTGAAGTATAAAATTCTAATTCATTAAAGCTAGTGTACAAGGACTTGTTAGGTCCCACACAAACTAAAATTATTGGAGGAAAATACTACTTATTTGTTTTAGTTGATTATTACACTATATTTACATGGTTCTATTTTCTAGAAAAGAAATTTGAAGCCTTTTGTTATTTCAAACCACTTTTATCCCCAGTTAAAAATGATAAAACCATTCCATTGATAAATATTCATAGTGATCAGGGTAGAGAATTTGAAAATTTAAAATTTTAAACTTTTTTTAGAAAGAAAGGAAGTACTCATAACTTCTCATCTCCAAGAACTTCTTATAAAAATGGTGTTATTAAAAGAAGAAACCAAATTATTCAAGAGATAACAAGAAACATGTTGAGTGAATACTCAATTGATAAATTTTTTTGGGATGGAGCTTTCAGAAGTTCTTTTTATACTATAAATCAAGTTTTTATAAGTCCATTTCTTAATAAAACACCTTATGAGTTATAAACAAGCTGGAAACCAAAAATTTCATACTTCAGAGTATTTGGATGCAAAGTATTCATTTTGAATAAAAAAGATAACTTAAAAAAATTCACACCTAAATCCGATGATGGAATTTTCATAAGATATTCCACTACCTTAAAGGCGTATATAGTATTTAATAAAAATTCTTGTTCTTTTTAGGAAACAATACATATTAAATTTGATGAAACTAATCCCTTTATTTTTAAGTAAACCCAACCAACATCTATGGATGTGTTTTCAAAAACTGATTGTCAAACTTTGATAGAAGAATATTCTAATAAGAAGAATACTTAAGAAAATGTTACTGAAGTATTCACCCCAGAATATTTTATACCCTATGTTGATGAACAGGTTTTACAAAACACAAATTAGCCGTTTCTAAGGAATCATTGTAGTGATATTATCATTGGTGATGTAAATCAAATCGTAAGGACTAGAAGTTATTTAAGAAATGAAGTAGAGAATATAGAATTTATTTCCCAATTAGAGCCCAAAAGTGCTGATGAGGCTTTGAGTTTTAAATATTGGATTAAATATATGCAATATGAACTAAATGAATTTTAAAGGAACAAAGTATACACCTTGGTTGAAAGACCCAATGAAACTTATGTAATTGGAGTAAAATGGGTCTTAGGAAAAAAATGTGATGAAAATGGAATAATTATAAGAAATAAAGATTGATTAGTTGCTAAAGGATATAATCAACAAGAATGAATGGACTATGAAGAAACCTATTCTACAACATCTAGACTTGAATCAATTCAAATTCTCTTAGCCTTTTAAACATTATTTAACTTCAAACTTTTTCAAATGGATGTGAGGTTTTTTACCTTAAATTGATATGTTCAAGAAGAAGTTTATATTGAACAACCTCTTTGTTTTGAAAAAACAAAACATCCTGAACATGTTTTTAAAATTATCAAAGATTTATATGGCCTAAAATAAGCCCCTAGAGTGTAGTATGATAAAATTATATGATTTTTGTTACAAAAAAAAATTATGTTAAGGGAACATCTAATTCAAACCTTTTTATAATGAAAGAAAAAAAGTGTTTTGGTTGTTCAAATTTATGTTGATGAAATTATATTCAGATCAAATCATCAATCCTTAACTGATTAATTTAAAGATATTATGAAATATGAGTTTGAAATGAGTATGATGAGTGAGTTTACATTTTTCCCGGGTATTCAAATTTTTGAAAAACTAGAAGGAATCTATATATTTCAACATAACTATATTAAAGATTTTCTTAAAAAGTATGGATATGAAAACACTAAAAGTGTAAGTACTCCAACCAGTACCTCGAATACCCTTGATCTTGATGAAGTTGGGAAATTAGTAGATCAAACATATTTTATAGGTATGATACAGAGTTTACTATAATTAATATCTAGTCACACAGAATTAATGTTTTTAGTATGCTTATGTGCAAGATATCAAGAAAATCCAAAATAATCCCAATTAAAATCTGTGAAAAGAATTTTTCATTATTTAAAAGGAACTATGAATTTGATACTTTTTTATTCTTTTGGAAATGATTTTGAACTAGAAACATTTTCAGATTATAACTTTCGTGGTTATAGAATGTATAGAAAGAGTACATCCCAAACATGTCATTTCTTAGAAGATTCTTTAGTTTCTTGGTCATGTAAGAAAAAACACTCTGTAGAACTTTCCACTTCTGAATATGAATATATGGCAGCTATAAATTGTTGTGATCAAGTGTTTTATATCAAACACACACTCACTGATTATGGAATAAGTTTTACTAAAACTCAAATACTATGTGATAACAATAGTGCCACTTCCCTAAGAAAAAACCCTTCACATCACTCCCGTGAAAAACAAATAGATATTAGGCATCACTTTCTTAGGGATCACACACTTAAAGAGGATATCATTTTACAATTCATCAGAACGAAGAAAAATTTGCTGATATATTCACAAAACCATTAAATTTTGATAGATTTTAATACATTAAACAAAAGTTAGGAATGATAACTATAAGGTAATCATTCACATAAACTTTTCATTTATACTATATTCTAATATTAAGATACTCCTTTTAATAGGGGGAGTACACTTGATTTCCTTAATTTTTTTTAGGAACCTAACAAAAATTTTTAGAACCTATAAAAAGTTTCCATACTCTAATAAAAATTTTCTGAAATAAATATTTCTAAAAAGAATCTTATCTAACACTAACAAACCTTCTGAAAACTCTGAAAGTTACATTATCTTACCAGTTATTTCTTAACCTTAGTTTCTATTTATTGGTATTTAAATATTTTTTTTTGAAAAACTTCAATGGATTCATCTTTCCTTAAATCTGTTTTGTTTCCTTAAAACCATAAAAGATCAAAACATATAAAATTGTCTTTGGATTAATCACAACCGTCAGATTAGATCATCTCAATATCAACCATTTGATCATTTTTGTAATTTGAACCTTCACCATGATGCCTATATAAAGGAGGGACCTCCCCGTGTCCCACATCATTCTCTATCCGTTTTTCCCAAGTTGCTTCCACCCTTCAATGTATCCATTCCAATTTCCAGATATCTTTATTATACTTTGAAATTTCTTTGTCTATATCTTCCTAGAATTTAATGCCTGGAAAAGAATTCAAGGATTGGTTCATTTGCATAGAAAGATTATTTGATCAGAATTTCTAAATTAAGTATGATTCATTAATAAGAAAGATCACAAGATTTTAAGGCTAGGAAAACATTTTCATTTCCAAAAATGAAAGAGAATAAAATCTAGTGTATGTGGAATTTTTTAGTTGAATTTTATGAATCATTTGAATTATTCAATGAAGGTGGAAAGGATAAGTTTTAGTTTAAGAGTTATGGGAAGACATATTCTATGTCTTATAATAAATCAGTAGGTATCCTGATGATACCGTATAGTGGTGAAGCTTACTATCCATCTCATAAGATGGAAAATTAATAAGTATCTTTAGACAGAGTTAAGGCTATATATTGCTTAGGTCCTTGTGGAGTAAAGAATCCCAATATTTCCAACCATTCAGCTAACTATAAGATCATGGCATTATGGATGCATTGTTTATTAATACCAAGAAAAGGATAAAAGCACACCTTGAAAATAACAGACATCTTCATGATGGATTTTCTTGTTAATTGAAGAAGTATTAACCTGGTAAAGTACATATTACTCACAATTAGTAAGAGGAAGGATGAGTCAATCATGGCTCATATCCTCGTGTTTCCAGTAACCCTGTCTAATCTTACAGTATATTTCTTTTTTGAAATTTTTCATTATACCTTGAAACTCAAATCCATATAAGTTCAAGATTCATATTTTAAGTGATGAAACACTTAAAAGAATGAAATTTTATTTTAGTGATAACAAAAATCAGTTTGTTGATTTATCTAGAAAATCAAGGGAAGTTGGAGAAAGATCCAAGAAATAGTTATCCAAGACAAAGAAAATAATGTCTCAAGACTTGGAAAAATAGAAAACACCTCAAGCTTCTGAACCACCAAAGAAAAAGAAGCATAAATCCTTCCCAAATGAAGTTCAATAAAATTAGAGACAAGACACAGAGTAAAGGATAGAAGGAGATACAATCATTAGGATAAACCAAGCTGAGGAAAAATCATTTAAAATTCAAGCTGCCTAAGAACCTGAAAAACGATCTATATACAAGAAGATTAAGAAAAATAAATCTAAAGTAGAGATAATTCAAGTATTATTAAAAGATATAAAAAGTGTATCTGATCAACATCAAGTTCCAGAATATTTTCTTCAAGAAACTGAAATTCCTCAAAAAACACAAGCTATGGTAGTAGTAACTCCTCCAACAGATAAAGGAAAAGCAGTAGCCTTTGGATTAGTTCTGATTGTTGAAGAAGAATCTCAAGCAAGAGATTAATATAGTGGAGATAAGGAAAGAGAATAAAAAATACAAGAAATTTGAGAAACCTAGAGTGATATTTAGTCTGAAAAGTTATCTATAATAGCCTCTCTAGCCTCCTCATCCATGGTTGATAAAGTAGAGAAGCCATCTCAAAAATACAATGTTATAGAAAGAGAAGTTAAAAAACTTCCCTCCGATGATGAATATGATAATGAAGTTGATGAATATGATAATGGTGGTGGTGGTAATAATGATAATGAAGAATATGGAGGTGGTTATGATGATAATAATGATAAGATTACTCAAGTTTCTAATGAAATGTACATAAATTAGAGGAATGAGAAATAAACCATAGTGAAATTCAAAGGGATTAAAGTAGATGTTGTAACATCTAAGAAAGCTGTATCAGAATTTAAAAGATCTTCCTCATCTGTAGGATAAAATTTCATTGTTTAGTCCTTTAAGAAGTTGTTGAAATCCACTCCATACTTTCCAAACATCGGGTCGATATGTCAGCTTAATCAAGGATTAGTAAATTTGAAATCAAACTCAATAAAACTTTTCATGGAGAATTTAATAGAGATTTAAGAAAAATTCAGAACCTTTGTGATAAATTATGATTATCCAAGGAAATCTTTCATAGAGATGACAAATTTTTCAAAATAGATCAATATTGATCTTAAGGTTTTTGATGATATGTTCAAATCAGTCAATAATTATTTCAAAGAATCATAAGACACCCTCAAATAAATTTCAAACAATGTTTTTGAAAAGATAAAGGAACAACAATAAATTTGGTTTTAGGAAGACAAAGACTGTTATGGGAAACTCAATTCTCTCACAACTGAAGTGAAAAAGTGAAGGATTACAAAGAATAGGTGGTTGAAAAACATAAGTCTCATAATTAAAAGATTATGTCTTAGAAGGATAAGATTCCCAGCAAATAAGAAAAGATTCATAAAATTGAGAAGAAGAGTTAGGACCAGGAAGTGATCCTATAAAATTTTCAATATGATCATAAAGAGTTCAAGAAGTTGAAGGCTATAGTCAGGGCCTTAATAAAAAATAAGGATTGATTTCCTTTTCATACAATCTTTGGTTATAAAAATTAATTTCAATAATTAGAATTTTTTATCTCATTTGTTTTTGCATATGTTTTCTAACTTTTTCAGGTACATTATACTTTTCCCCATTCCTCTCTTTGAACCACAAAGGGGAAGAAGAATGTTCTAAAAAGAATATTAGTCTAAGGAAGAAAATTTAAGGGAGATAATGCATAAATAAGACAACTTTAAGTAAGGGAGAAATATTTCTTTAAGAAAGGAAGACAAATATATAATGTCAGAATATGATCCTTAGTGGGATTTTATAATGTAAGGGGGAGTTAGTCAAATTCATCTTGAGTCATAAACTATGTGGGAGATATGTTCTTATTTTATGTTTAAATATGAAGTCTTTTGGTCTTAATATTCTTTTCTTAAGTTGATTGTTTGTTCTTTCTAAAAAGTGAGATATTGTTAAGTCAAAAGTTTTCTTATGATTTTTTCTATTCATTTTTGTTTCAGAAATCACAAACACATTTTCTTAATAATACTTTCTATCTATAAGGAAATTTTTAAGCATATCATATTCGAATTAGAATAATTTTCTTTTACAAATTTTATAGAAATATCTATTTTTTTCTTAAGACACAATAGGTAGTGGAAACAATTGGATCCTTAACGAAACTCATAATCCTAAGTTTCTTAATTACGATTCCTTCAGAATCCTGAATCTGATTCACTAAAAATGTGAATCGAAGTCATGGTTTCTCAATTATGAATCATCTAAATTTTTGAATCCAATTCTCACTTACTCAGTTTTGATCCACACAGATTTATGAATATGATTTATCGTGTTTCTCAATTTTGATTCATAATAATTTTCAGATCCAATTATCATTATTTCTTATCTAATTTCCATTTTTTTAAGGATTAAATTTTAAAACATTCTTAAAGTTTTTGTATTTAATTAATGTAATGATTCATATAATTGGATTCAGACACACTTAATTTCTTTCATGATATTTTCTTATACTAAATGATGTCATCCAATATTTTATTATATAACCATTGTAAGTGTTTTCTATATAGATCCCTATAAAATTTTAGAAAAATATGGCCTTTGGATGAAAACTCGAACATTGGAGATATCACATATAAAAACCTTGTCATTTGAACAAGCTCAAAAAAACACAGACACACTTTTGGATTTTGCGGACACATGAGATCTTTGCCAAAATTAGTTTGAGTGAAATCATTTCAGTGATTAAGCTGTGAACATCTTGTTCAATATACTTAAAATCTTCAATAAGATTTTCTTTGCTTTGTGTGAAAGTAATTTTTGGGGATTGTGATTGAGTTATTCCAAGATGAAGAAAGAAAAAGGTGATGATTACCTGCTTAATCAAGGTCTTGCAGCTGAAGGAAGATAGGAGTGCTGATTACATGCTTAATTGAGGGCTTGCGTGGATAACAAGATAGAAGTTGCATTCAATATTTCATGGATCAAGGTATTACCTAGGTTTGGGTAAGAGATAATTTATTGAAAGTATAAATCAAGGGACCTTTATCCAAGGTTTTGGGATACACTACTCTATGTTAAAATATTTTTACTCTTTTATACGTGCTTTAATTTTCCATTGGAACTTGTTACAAATAGAAAGTTTTTATTATAATTTCACTTTCGTAATAACTTTTATATATAATTCTATACACTTTAAGGTATAATGTAGTTTAAGTATACCTGTGTGATTAGTTCATTACACATATTTATCAAGCTTAATATAATTTTTATTAACCTTACAAAATAGGGTTTAATGAATACAATTTGTTTAACATTGTCAAAAAATATTTCCTTATGGTTAAAAGTGAATGTTTTTATACTTAAAATTCACACCATCTAGTATCTGATCATCTTCATAAATATTTTGATCCAATAAAGGCTTGTAAGAATAAACTTGAGTATAAGGGTATGATAACATGATCCTGAAAATAGAAGATCATACCTTGTATATCAAATATCATAATCAAAATCATGGATTAAATATTGGTCATCCATAAGTCATGAATTATATGAAATAAAGGGCAGAAGGATTGAAAGTATAACATCAGAATAAGACATGGAATTGTGGAAGACACATAAGAATTTAATCATTTCCATATTAACCAAGGCATCATTGCTTATACCATCTTAGTAGTATGGCTTCACTCCCAAACCATCATAGTAGCCATGGTTCACTCCCATTGTAATCATAGTAGCATGATTTCAATCCTCATATCATCTTTGTAGTCATGGTTCTCTCCCATGGCCATCATAGTAGTCAAGGTTCACTCCCAAGACCATCTTTGTTTATCTCATGAGATATAAAACTTTACCCAATGCATTGGAGGGATATATAGGACCCACCCATCACATAATGAAATCATACATACGTGCTCCACAAGATAAAAAATAATCATATCATAACCCATGAAATTAAATGTGTATCCTAAACATGTAAACATATCACAACCTTTGGAAAAATTACATATTTCATAATCATTTAATCAAAAGAATAACCCAAGAAATAGTAACAGATTTCATACACACATCACCCATGAAAGAGAAATGGGTTTCATAAAGACCATGAAATTAAGCACAACCTACTCATTGAAAGGATATGAATGAAAAATTTAGATTGACATGAGTAACATCAATATATATCATCTTAGATAGAAAATAATTTTGAAATATCTTTTAAAAAACTTTTCTTGAGGAAAATATCCTTTCTTTATTGAAAAAATCATTTTAATATAAAAAAACCGTTTAAAAATATTTTTCATAGAAAATACCTTGAAAAATTATAAAAAAAATGAGATCATTTTTAAACCTTTTTCCTTAAAAAATTACAAAATAATCTTCAAAACATTTTAAAAACATTTTTCTTCTAAAATAATTTTAAAACTTATTAAAAGAGCTTGAAAATGCTTTGAAAACCATTGTACTTGAAATCATATAAAATAAGATTGAAAACATTTTGAAAACCATTTTTATTTAAAACTTATAAAAGATGCTTAAAAACATTTTGAAAACAATTTTATTTGAAAATATGTTTTAAAATCATTTTCTTAAAGTTTAAACTTTTAAAAATGCAATGGTAGCTTCTAATAAATAATGGTGGGTAAATCCGTACATGTCATACAAGGTCAAAAGAACATTCCTTTTGCACAGTAAAAAGGTTAGAAAAGTGACTTGTTCAGAAATTTACAAGAATATTACCTCGACTAGATTGGTAAAATAAAAAATGTTTATAAATTTATTTTAAATCTTAAAGGATAATGGTATAATATTTTTGAAATCCCCTTCTTGAAAACATAAATTTCCGACTGAAGAAAGGATAAAGTCGGGCTTTCCTAAAAACACCTTATTAACTATATTATGTACCAAAGAGTAGATTATTGTGACAATACAAGAGTATATAATGAAATAATAGAGGATATGTAAACTCATGGATATTCTTGAGATATGGATCATAATATTTCATCAAAGGAAGTATAAACATAAACAATATCAAAAAGTAATGAAATTGTCCCAATAAAATATTATAACTTGGTATTTTGGGTTCAAAATCTCCATGTAAGGAAATTTAATTAAATGAATCATATATATATAATTAAAATATTTATATTCATGATATTTCATGAAAAATTGAAATATATTCACCTAAGAAAAGAGTTTTGGGACATAAAAAAACATGTGTATCAAAGAAGTCAAATTGAGGAAAAACATTTTACCGATTTGGTTACTTATGAAAATTGAAACCCATGAAAGAATAATTATAAAATGGACATGTGAATAATCATAAATTGAATTGTAAGATAAATATAAAACAATAATGGGAAGTACATACACCACACAAAAGGAATGAGTGACGAACATAACATGTATCTCACGAAAATCAAAGGTGAGATGAAATCCCCTTACCTTGTGTCTTGAATCTCTTCACATTCATAAAAGATTCCTGTATAATAAGAATAAGTTTATTAAAAATATTTTACAGAATCATATTATTATATATAATACCATATATATTTTTATCATGACCTTATATTACCTACTTGTTAACGATCCTATGTTAAGGTTTCACTTTGGGTAATATTCGTTTTTTTTCTTCACATGCGTCTTAACTTATTATATCGTTGGTACTTTGAATTATATCATGATTCCAGAATTTAAATAATGAAATAAATATAATATATAACCATTATATTTATATTATAATTACTTATAGAATAAATAATTACAAAATTGAATACACTGTTCATGGAGACGGTAAACCATACGTACGCATGAACGTTGTTTCTGATTTTATTATCGTATTGAAGAAAAGATAGAAAATGACATATATATATTTATGTTTATATATTTTTATTAAAGTATAATTAGTATATAATATATATCATATATTTTCAGTAAACCCATCCTTAATACATTCTATGTGGTGTGTGAACGAATCACATCACTTTGAGGGGGCGATAATCCATACTTCCTCAAACGAGATTATCGTATTAACATCAAGTGGAAAGTAAAGAGATGTGAGTTTTAAAAGGAATAAATAAGACTAAATAAATAATAAATATAACATGAGACATATATAAATGGTTTTTACATCATAACATCCACCATGATAGATGGTAAATGAAAAATGAATAATCATCATTTCATGAGGCAATAGTTTTCCATACCGAGAAACAATATGTTCGATATCCCTTAGATAGAGGTGTGTATAAGTGTAGGTTGAAATATTTGCTTAAAAATATCATAGTATATGTATTGTAATGGTTTTTTTCACACAAAAATTTAATAAAGAGAGTGGAGGGGTGAAGAGGGAAAATAAAGGAGAGGATCTTGAGTGAAGAAGTTACCTCTAAACCGTGTAACCCCATTGGGTTTGTGCCAAAAGACTTCCTTGAGAGGATTTCTACCTAGAGGTAGGCTTCGATTTAAAAGGTAGGATTGTTGGGAGGATAATTGGGAATATTTATTCCAAACTTAAAATGTTTGAGAGGTGTGAATAATGGGTAGAAGTGGTTTCCTTTTACGGGGAAGGAAAAAGACTCACATGGAATTTTTAGAAACAACTTAGATGCGCACAAGTTATTACCTAATAAAAGTCTTAAAAACCCAAAAAAAAAACTCAAAATTTGAAGGTTTATGTCCGAAATATGAAAATAAAATGGGTTTTGGACATGTTTTAGGTCATTTTGGGTCTTATATTTAAGATTTAGTACTTGATTAACCTAATTTTTCTCTTACCCTATGTAATTAATTTTAATCACCATCACTAATATTTTTTGTCAAAAACAAATTTGACCATATTAGAATTTATAAATTATTATTATTAAAAATATGGAATCTATTTTTACAAATTCTTAAAATAGAAGGGTTATAAATTAAATAAAAATTAATCCAATTGTCGGGAAGACACTGTGAGTTTTTATAGTAAAACTGATCAAAAGTTTGATATTTCTTCATGTGTAATTTAAATGTGGAAATAGTTCCAATGAAAAAAATTGGATTAATTGATAAAAAATTTTCTAATTAAACTTTTAAATAAAATTAAAATACATTTTATCCTTATAAATAAATTAAATTAAAAAGAAGTTTTGAATTAACAACCGGTATTTTTCAGTATTCATCCAAAAAATGAAGTTTGTCAGAAAAATCCCAAAAATTCTCCCTAATCTAATTTTGAAATTCTAAATTAATAAATAATATTTATTTTATCAAATTTAATTTCTAGATTTTTCTAAAATTAAGTTTACTATAATTACATGAGAATATTATTTTTAGACATAAACGTTATTTTCTGAAAGCCCTATATTTTATTATCAATATGTATCATTTATATAAAAAAATTATAAACAATATTTGAAAAGTAGTTAACACTATTCATATAAATAATTTTAACATCTAGGTTATAATTATCTTATTTAAATAATTTAAACAATAAAAATATATATTTCATAGAAACTCAGTGTTGCATGTATCGTATTCCAACTCAATGTTGCATGTTTCTTACGCCAACATTGTGTTGCGTGTATCATACATCAAATCAGTGTTGCGTGTGTCGTACGCCAAATCGGTGTTGTGTTTATCTTACACCTAGTTGGTTTAGTGTGAATGTAATGTTTGACTTAGTTTTTTAATACACACACACACACAGAGATATATATATAAAGAACTATTTCGAGTGTCATTTGAAATGAAAAAGATCGAAAAGATAAATTAATTTTAAAAAAAAATATTTCACAAAATCACAAGGTGTTAGATTAAACCCATGAATTTATAAGCTCAAGCTCAAATTTATAGGATTAAATTTTTTTAAGGGGGAAAATTTAATACCCTTAGATTTTAAAAGTTGACAATGTTCGATAGCGTACAAGACACACAACACCGAGCTAAACAAATCAGGAAATAATATTATGGTAAATATGACCTTTATAAAATATCTACAAAATTATAGGTTATGAATATGATTAACTTCAATACTAAAAAAATCATAATTTACCCAACTTAATATTTTTTTAAATACTTAGGGAATAAGTACTCAATTTTTGGGTAAAGTCATTCTAGCCTTAAAAAAACACTTTCTTTAAAAGTGGTTTTTATTGCATTGTGTGCTCAAATATTATAAATTAAAATTTTAAAATTTTATATGTTGTATTTGATAAAAAAGATATCATTTTTTAAATCATAATATAAAAAATCATCTTAGGTTTAAATTTTGGGATTTTTATGAGAAGTTTGGTTTTTTAGTGAATAGTGAAAAATACCAATTTTATTGGAAACTATATTTTGTTTTTTAAGTGTTAAAAAATCCCATTTTTTGAAATTGGTTTCAAAATTTCATTAGTTAATTTTGAATAAAAATAATCCAATTAATTTCATTTTAATTTTTTTATTATTAATTTTTATATAAAAAGAGTTTTATACCAGAGAGGCTCAGCCAGAGGATAACCCCCTGACCGTTTATTAAAATAAAAGAGAAGAGAGTCAACAAGAAGCGAAATTCAAAAGAAAGAGTTACATGTCATAAGAACCATACCCATCTCCACATCCCTGGTAGCAAGCTTCCTCTGCAGTAGTCGATTCCCATTCCGAGCTGTCATAATGCTTCAGAACCTTAGCATATTTTCTTCGCAAATTCATCCGCTCCAAGTATAAGAGTTCAATATTACCACCAGAAGACCTAGTGAACAACGGGTTTGGTAGAGAGGAGTAGTCCTTCTTTGATCTGCATCGTGGAGGGGCAGTCAAAACTTCTTGGGTCTCAGTCATCTTCGTCCTCCCACCTTGGACCACATCACTATGAAGACTTGATCATACCACCAGATTTCTCTTTGTCACTCTCATAGCAGTACCCCCATTTCCCAGTGATGATCACATTCTGAAAATTATCCTCCGGTCCATTACTCTGCTGGAAATGGTCATTGCTGTCAACCGCAAGACACCTTTGCTGTTCCATCTTCTCATAGATAATCAAAGGCCCCAGCTGCACCGCATTGGAACCAATGCCACCCTTCTGTGAAGAAGACCCATTATGAAATTCATTCAAAGGGAGATCCTCCCCCAAATTCACTTGATCCAACACCTGAGAACTATAAGCAGTGAAGCCCACACCCTCATCATGCACAACCATCCCCTGTGCTCCATTGGCAGCATCCGTCTCACAGCCAACCACATCCAGCATACCATCATTCGTGTTCACTGCTCCCTTGCACCAATTATCCACCTTTCCATTAGATAAATTCCTACACAATCCATGCTGTATGTCTTGCTCAGCAGCAATTACACCTGCTGGACAACCCATAACACCAGAAACAGACCCATCCTTTGCACCAGGCTATATCACCCCATCACCCAACTGCAGATCATGTCGAAGCCTACTAAATACTGCAGACACAACTGGATTTGGAGGTACCTCATCATACTTCTTCAAGGGCACTTCAGTCCGGGTCTCCACACTACCAGCAATACCAGTAACCACACCTTCAGTGGGCATCGGCCCCAGCCCGTGTGGCTTGAGTACCCTCTCCCTCTGGTTAGAACTTCTTCTTCCTAATACCTCCGAATGACACTTTGAAGCCGTATGCCCCAATCAGAAGCATGTGTTACAGTAGTCGAACCGGGATTCAAATACCACAGCCTGCCTCCATCGAAACTCTTCACCCACAGTGGGCCAAATCCAGTTGACTGCAGGCCTAGCAACATTCACCTCCACACAGATCCGGGGATTTATCGGGTGACTAACATTTGACGTCCGGACATCAGAGCAGAGAAATCGCCCCACCATATTCCCAATCATACGGATTATTGCAGGATTTTGGAAAGGAAGAGGGAGTTGAGGGAGACTAACCCACGTCGCTATGGTTGAAGGATCACGGTTCATACATAGATCAAAGGACCAGCAGAAAAAGAGGCCTTGTTTGGTTTTAAATGGAAATTTAAAATTTGAATAATTTTTTTTATCATTTAAATTTATTTTTAATTTTTAGATATGTAATAATTACCTTAAATGCTTACGCAACGCTGACACAATTCTTGTTCAAGCATTAGAAAAATTAATTAAATGATATTTAAAACTTACGAAGTAATATTTTTTTGAGTGATTTATGGTGTTACAATAATTTTTTAGATAAATATAATCTATTATTGATATGTTAAAATTTTAAATTAAAACTACATTATTTTATTTATTAATTTTAAATTCAAAACGAAGTGAATAGTCCCGATAATATCTTCAATGGTATTTTATGTTAAATAATATTTTATTTAATTATTTAAAATTTGAAAATAGTATATTTTGAAAATTTAATGGGTTATGGTCTATAATATCATCCATTTTCCAGTTTTGTGTTAATTTTCCTTTAAAAGTAACTTTCTTACCTCCATAGAGTAAAAAGCATTGTTGTTGAGGTATTCATTAAAAGGGATAACATAGGATTAAAACTAAGAGATAAGGGTTAAAAATCATCTTGAATTTTACAAATTTTATTGGATGTGATAATTTATACTTATATATATCCAATATTATAAATATATAAATTTTGTACCACTTGAACATGAAAATTAATTTATATTAATTTAATACTTTAGATAATTACAAGAGTGCCGCTCTCTCCTCTTATATAATATGACACCCAAAATCCTCTATTTCTAAAACCTCTTGAACCATTTATCTTGGAAAATAAATAACCTAAAAACTTCAGAAAATACCTACCCAAATATTATAAGTATTTTTCTTAGAAATAGAACAACCGTGAAATCTTAAGGTGTAAGATGCAAGGGGTCTTCTAAAGATGAGGTATAACTCTAAATCAATTTCTTTCATTTTATTTATTCTTATACCTATATAAATTTTATTACCATTATAATATAATAAAATATGTATATCATATATACTTATATATTATCATGTTGATGGAATGACTTTTATCCATCTCTTTTTTCATCAAATGGAAAATGAAACCGTGCTTCATGTGTTTGTGCAAACTACCACCCCACGAACTGACGCAGTTTGTTTATCATCACTGACATTCATGGATTATTATTATTATGGATTTAATATATATATATATATATATTTGATATTCATGTCATAATTATCACTCTATAAATATAGCACGTCATCTATATTCATACCATTCCAATTATTAAAAAATGGAGTCATCGATTGTACACACGTACAGACTACCATCTCTACCTAGAGATGTACTTTGTTTTTCGATAACAAAACTCATGGATGTTAATGGTGAAGGATTTAATGATTTTTTTGACTTTTATAAAATTATAATGATTATAGAGAAATATATATTTTTTATTTTATTTCTTTATTTTTCATCCAATAAAATGTAAAAACATAACTCATGTGTATATATAGACTAATGTCACATGAGCTTATGTATTTCATTTTTCATGATATAATTTCATGTATAATAGTAATATTTTATTGTATATATAAAATTATAATTATTTCATGAAAAATATTTAGGATATGATGGAAGAGTGGCCACTTTGATCACATTCTTCCCATAAAATTCATTTTGTAATGATGAAATGAACATCCTCAAAATCCCCGACCCATACCTAAACGATTAAGTAATAAAATATTTCATTAAAAAAACATATTTTATTATAAAGAAATAAACCAATAAAAGGTTCTTAAAAAATTAAATAATTAATATAATTTTATTATATAATAGTTAAAGAACATACGTAGTGAGTTGGGACTTGAGGTAAGGTGTTTCTTAACTCAATTTATTTTTATTGGGTTATAACAATTCTCTATTGAATTTTTTATGCCATGATTATGTGTGAATTTATATATATATATATATTTAATAATTAATTTTTAATTATTTTATATTTGTTTTAATTTTCTCCCATAATCAATTCAGGGATTAATTATCACTTCGAATGTTTTGATTTTTTCAAGGTTTCTCTTCATTTCAATTTCATTTTCTTGAGACATTTTTCATGAAGTGCACCATAATTATTTCTACTATGTAATTAATAACTCATGAATTAGTTTTAAAATATTTCTTAATTTAATTCATGGTATTTTTATATCAATATCATATTCCATCTTTCAACAAATTTTGATTCAAAAGATACCAAACTAGTAAAGGCTTTATGTAACAATCTGATTGCTTTTCGGGATTAGTTATGTTCAAGGTCCATTTTAGGTAAATTAGATGATCTAAATTTATTTTTACCAAATAACTTTTATTATCCCATTATTAATTTTTACGTTTAAGTGATTCCCTTTTATTTTCCTCTCTTTGGTACTCAATAATATCAAAATAATATTTTTAAGAAAAACTAAACTTATTTCACCATTCAATTGAAAATATTTTCTATTACATATCCATATTTTAAAAAATGTTATTAAGAATGTTTTTCATATAATCCAAGTATTTTTTAAAACTCATTTTTAGCTACACTTTTATTTTTATAAAAGTAATTAAAAAAATTATATTTTAAAAAATTCTTATACAAATTTTTTTTACTTCCTTTAACAAAGTGTGAAAGGAATATTTTTTTAACATATACAGCTAGAACTCTTTTTCCTTCCATCATAACTTTTATTTTCAACAAATATTCCTTTATAATGTTTCATAGTTATTTTCAAATAAAATATTTTTCTCAAAATTTCGTTCATTTTCAATTTTCATAGGAAGTTCTCAATACCTTAGATCTAAAAAATATTCCCCATTGTAGACTCATTCAAGGATTCGGGTATTATACTCTGTATTGGGTCTTTAAAAGATCTGGAGTCATTTGGGATATCTTAAGTGTATGCGAAAATTAAAGGAATCTCGGCTTCATGATCCTCATTTTTGGTGAGCTCTTCAGGTTCATGCGAAGGGATTTCATTATCTTCACATTTATTTGAATCTTGAACACATAGATTTTTTAAATTTCATATACAACTACATTTGAAATTATCAATAACATATTCTTCGATTTATCCCAAGAATGATAAGCATAAAATTAATTTATGATAATTCAAATATTCAATGACTCATCATCTCAATCAAAAAATATAAATGGTGAACTTGGTTCAATCATCAGATGTTAAGGAAAACATCGGCTTAGTGGAAACCTTGGATGAAGGCAGAGGTTGAAGACGACACATCATTTTGATTGGATGGTTTAGACAGTTGATCGAATGGATCTGGTTATCTCTATCATTTTAAATGGGAGAAAAGAAATAAACTATGAATTTTTGAATCCCAAATAAAACCGAACACAGCGCTCCACTTCGATATATTAATTATAGCGCACTGATAACTGCTTATAAATATCTCCCCCCCTCTCGGTACCACCCCATACTGATTCTATTGCCACCAGGCCACTCTGAATGGTGGCACCTTCTCTCTACGGGCATGCTCATGTTCCCCCATGCTGCCCTAAGGCTGGCTAGGGTTACTCTACCATGGTAGAGTTTGACCTGATGGATCCTGCGTGTGCCCTTGACTGAGGGTGGCCTTAGCTGCCAAGGGGTAGGCCCATTTTTTGATGTAAGGATCAATTCTACTTAAAAAAATTTAGGTAAAAAATAAATTTAATTGCATCTTATAATATAATTCTAAGAAAAATATTCTCTTATTCTCAAATACTCTTCATCAATAAAAAATATATGAACTTTTATTTTTTTTATGGGATCCTCTTCTTTTCCTCATGAATAAATTACTTTTTTCATGTCCTTATAGTAAACAATGTGCAAGATCCTCAGAATATATGTTAATTTTTGAATATCACTTAAAACAATCGTTAGATTTAATAACATGTAGAATTTCTCAAGCGTGAAATCGAATTATTTGAATCCCTAGCAATTCTCTAATAAGCACGACTTATCACTATCAGCTTACCAAACATATATTGACATTTTATTGAAAAAAATGAAACACCAAGACCAACAAATATATATGATATAATACAAGGTGTGATGGTATAAATTCCATGAATCCTTTTTTCTAGTGTGATATTGATGTAGATATTTCCCAAAGATATAAATTCATAGGATTTGTTAATGCTATTTTATATGTGATTGTATAAATATTTCATATTGTACAACATGAGTAGAACTAGGGAATATTTTATTCCATGGTTGGGGATATCACATAGTGTCATATAGAGATATCTCAAAATTTCCTTTAATTATGTCATAGTATATGACATACCAATATAATAAAGTTTATAATATTACTTAATCATATCATATGATTAACAAGGGATGTAAATTTTTAAATATTAATATCTAAGTAATCTTATTTCTTATTCTTTGATCACAAGATATGTTTCATAATATGAAACATATGAGAGAATCAATAGTGTATTTTTATGAAAAATTCAAGAATAACTGAATCATTTCTCATGAATTATGTAACATACGATTAGATACTTGAGAAGGATCAAAAGTGTCCCAAGGTATATATAAGGAAATAATATCCCTGAGAATAGTTTTGTGATCCTTTATAAAATCCTTTCCAATTACCTCTCTTATGGGAATATAGTTTTATCCTTTTGCTATAGACATCAAGAGGTACTAGCATACCATGTGAGATATATAGGATCCCACCCAAGCATTAGGTGATTCAACTGATCCATAGATACACCCTAGAGGGAATAGTCTTTCACTATTCCTCAGAGGCCATTATTAGGCATTGATAAATATAGTAGTGGAGGATCATTAGTGCATGGTACATGTTCTTAATTTAATATATACAAGATTTTAGATTTCATATCATCATGATATTTGGATTTGGTGGTTTTAATTGTATTTTAATGCCTTGAATAGGTATTGTTCGATCCTTAGAAACCCATCATTATCAAGAGGAATTGAATACTTATAAGTATCATAGAATTTATATCAGTAAATTTTATAACCAACTAATATTTTTTATATGTTTTCAATGATGTTTAGATTAAAGATTTTCTTTTTTTCCTCATTTCAAACTTCATGAGTTAGGAGAAGATCCTCAATTCCTTAAATAATATAGGTATCAAATTACGAAGTAATGGATACCATAATTTTTTAATTCTAAAAAAACCCTTCAAGAAATACTTTGTTACATTATACAGCTATAATATTGTATTTAATAGATCCAAACACATTAATAATTATCTTAATTTGTATAATTTATTCATTGATCTTCATGGATCATTTTTTTGGATTTATGATTTTTCATTTTAATTTATTGCTTTGGGAATGGTTACATGAAATTAATAAACCCTTAGTAATTTTCAAGATCATACAAGAATTGGCATAATCAACTATTTAATGTGAATATATTCACCCATTAAAGATTGAAACCATGATACTATTAATTGTTTCTATCGATGCTATAAAACAAATTCTTCATTAACCAATCCTTTTCTTTGATCATTAGAGGATACAAATTATTTTGGTTGATAAAAGAAATCAAGAATAACATTTTATTGTGAATAAATTTTTATAGTGCTAAGAAATTATCGTTTCTATTAGTGGTAGTTTCCTTTAATATGTTTAGTGGAAATTAATATAACATTTAAGAACTTATAGGTTAGAATCTGTGAAGATTGAGTTTATCCTCCCTCATAAATGTAAGTTGTTTAACTAGGATAATCATCAGAACTACAAATAAAGCTTTAATACCATATAATGATTATCCAAAGCATGAGTAAATCAAGAAATATACACATCTAATCTATAATTATTGGTGAAACCCTTTCATTTATTGTCCATAAAAAAATACATAGTTATGGAATATATTAATAGACTTCAACTCATGTTAGGAAGGCACAATAAACACCCAATTACACTAATAGAAAAATATTTGATCCCCATTATTACCCTTTCAAACCCACTAGACCAAAAAATTCAACCCTTAGGTTTAGTCATTGAAATATGCTAGTTTACTTAAAATTTTCTCATATTTAACCATCATCCTAATACCCATACTATCTATAATTTTTTGACCATCACAATCAATTTTTTTTTAGCTATACACTATCCCTAACTCTTTGATCCAATCAGTACTATCCTTGATGGGTATAATTCTCACTATACTTAATATATACACAACTTATCCCACGATATTTTTTAAATACATGTTATAGTTACCTAAAAAATAGATTGATTTTTTTATTATTCCTAAAAGAAAAAAATTAATCTAAGTTTATTGTCATAATTTTTTTGGAAAATAATTTCTTAATTTATTTATTCTGATCTTTTTGATCTTGTCTGTTATATAAAAAAATAATAAATTAAAAAAGTACTCAGGATAATTCAAGAAACATCACATATTAGATTGAAACAAGGGTTTTCTTTCAAGTTACAAAATTAATTAGTGATTATTTTTCTAAATTTTTAAGAAAATCCATCTTTTATTCATTAGTTCGATCTTTTGAAACTTGTTTCTAACATAAAAGGGTTATAATTTGAAAAAAACACACACTTAATAATTTGAGAGATATAAAATATTATATTAATGTAAGATTTGTTCCAACTGACATAAATAAATTAAAAATAATTATACTAAATGATTAAGAGAATATGGTCTCATTTTTATAGTTATAATCATTTGAAGAATGTTTTCTACTTACAAAATAGTTATAATTATAAAAACAAACTTTAGGTAATTACAAGTTTATATAAATTTAGATTGATATATGGTTTATTGTTATATGTTAAAAATTAATAAAAAACCACTGTCTAATATATTTATGGAAATCCAAAATCATTTGATTTATTTTGATTGTTTGACACACATTAATGATATAAAATATTTATAATTATAAAAACATTTTGTTCAGTTTTTTTACGATCAAATAATATTGGAATGATGTATAGTTAATTACTAGAGATAAAAAAGTAACAAAATATATTTTTTCTACTAAATTTTCATGATAACCCAGACCTGTTTACTCTATTTTGATTATTTTTTGATCACTGATAAATTAGAATAGAGTTATAATTAAAAATATCATATAATATTGGATTGATGTATAGTTAATTCATATAGATAAAAAGTAACCAAATATATTTTTCTTCTAAATTTTCATGACACCCGAAATATGTTTACTCTATTTTAATCATTTTTTGGTCATTGATAAATTAAAAGAGTTATAATTCGAAAAATACAATTGATTTCCTTCTATGAGTATCATAGAAGTATTAAAAAATGTTTTTAAAGGTTAAAAACTAATAAGAAATCATTTTCCTATATTTTTTTTTATAATTTGAGATTGTTTTCTTTGTTTTAATCATTTGATGGACATTTTTCACTGAATAAGAACTATAATTTTAAAAATATAATTTTGTACCATTTTATATGAATCACATGTCATGTTAATCTATCATTATTTCTTTAGGTTATAAATTAATCAAAGATAGTTAAAAAGTTTTTATGACTGCAATATTTTAGTTTTACAGTTTTGATAATCTTATACACATTTATAACTTAATAAAGTGTTATGTTTTATTATATTATTGTTTTTAATAATTGGAAACATTTTTTTCTCTTTAAGAAGAGTTATAATTTAGAAAAAACACATTGGGTCACTACAATAATATCAAATATCAAATTGGAAATGGATTTAATCCTAAAAATTTGAAGTTATTCGTTAAAAAGTTTATTAAAATTTTATGTCATTTAAAACTTGTTTTCTAAACTATAAACATTTTATTCATGTTTATAACTTTAAAAATAATTATAATATGAAAAATAAACATTTTATATTCTAATAACATCACATGATAAATTTACTTCTTATTTATTTTTAAATTTAAAATATAAATTAATTATTATTGTCTAATTTTTACCATTAATAAAACTTTTCATCCAATTGTGATTGTTTGATATACATTTATATCTTAAAAAGAGTTATAGTTCAAAAAAATTAACTTTCTATCATTTTGGAAATGAATATTATCATATTTAATTATGTATTGTTTGTAAAGTTTAAAAATTGAGAAAAAATTATTATAAAGATTTATGATAATTCATGCTCATATGATTGGTTTTGATCATTTCACACAACACTATTGGAAATGATACCTACAACAATAGTTTTAAATAATTGGTATAGTCTTGGGAGCTATTGTTTTAGGCTATACGAATGGTTTCTAGAACTGTTGGTATGTGGGCCATCAGGAGATCCCTATAGAAACATGTTTTTGAAAACCGTTGGTATTGGGGGGTTTCAATTTTGAGTTAATATCCAGTTTACTTGAACTTTTAGTATAAACTCTATTCCAACATTTATAAAACCATTGGGTTATGTTGGAACTGTGGGTATAAGTATATATGGCCACCTCAATCACTATTCAAAAAATATATTGAATACAAAAATAAATTCATATCTTCATCCAGTCACATTACACATTTAATTTATTGATAATTTTTCTAAAAATAAATACAATAAATTAACACCATCAAACACAATTAATCTTTTTGTTGTATAAATATGAATTTATAAATGCAGGGGATCAATATCACCCTCATGAACACTACTACTATCATGGATATCACCATCACCACCTTCACCACAAACTTTATCTCTAGCATATTCACCTCCCACATATTCAATATCATCACTATTGGGAAATTCATCACCCAAACCACCACTAGAGCTGTCATCACTATTTCTTGGTGAATCATATATGAAGCGTATCATCAACATGCATATATAAAAAGTCATATAAGTATCCAGTGGTAGTGATGGTCATAAAGCTTCCATATATTTTTGAAACTACTTATTGGCCTATTTATTTCCTTCACGCTCCATCACGGATAATTTTCTAGACTTTTATTCCTCTGTACCTGAATTTTCTACCACTAAATGAGCCAATTGTGAAACCATGCTACCAAAACCATTATAGGATCTTGAAATAGGCCAATACCTAGTTAGTACTGTAACACCCCGGACCCTCTAGACGAGATTGGGTGCATTACTTGTCATATTTTCATGGTTATAAGGAAAAAAATATGAAAGGAACGATTAGTTTAGTAGTCTTAAAGAAACAAGATACATTGATGTAACTCAAATTACATTGGAAAAGGTTACAAAATACAATATATAACAAAAACTAAAAACAGAATCCAGAGAACTCAATAAATAGTATCCTCCTCATAACCAGTTGAAGGTAAAAAAATGAAATGGGTGAGATCAAATGCTTAGTAAGGGTCAAAAATAGCAGAAGCATGAATTAATAATAACTGAATCATAAATAAATATGGCATGGTGAATAAATGAAAAAATCATGCCATTTACAATTTGAGAATGAAAATGTATCCAAAGATATTGTCATAGTGAAAACCTCATAGATAATAATAGTTGATAATGAATAAAGAGAATTCTTATTAATTGGATGTCATGTATCTATCACATGATACCATAATACTGTTAAAATGGTTTAGTTTTGTGGGTAGAAACCCTTCTAATTTTTGGAAAGAAACTCGAAGGGTTTGTCCCCAAATGATTTGTCTCATGAGACTTGTCGATGCATCGAGGGGATAAAGCAGGCACAAACTGTAAATGAAAGTCAAAATCATTATTTATACTTATATTTAATACACGTTCAATATACCTTCTCAATATCTGTATAGAGTAGAGAATACAGATTCATCCATATTTCCATAGTTAAAATATCTTTCCAAATTAACACCGTATGTGAAATGGTATATGGATTAAGGAAATAGTAATATCCATGATACAAGAAAATGTGTGTTTAACATAATTATAATTTCAAAATAAAACATGATCTCAAATGGGCTATAGATACACCACATAAGATATATTAGGTCCACAATACCAAGTAGGTCTCAATGAAATTGAAATTCAAACAAAGTCACTTGCCATATTGTAATTAATTGAATCGTTTGAAAAAAAGTTAATAATAAATGAATGAATCATAGAATACCATGAATATAAAGATAATAATGATATTATATATCAAATGGCAGTACACATATACCAAATAGAAGAAATAAGTGGTGAATAATGGAAATCTCACGAAATTAAAAGTGAGATGAGAAACCCCTTACCTTAAGCTCGAGTGTGTTCTTCATTTATTTTAATGACCTGAATAAATTTTTTTAGCATCATTAATTAATAATTCCAGAACCTCCTATACATGTAATTGATTTATTATAGCCTTATTTTGTTCATTCATGGCTCTTTTTATGGGTTTCCGAGGTTCAATTTTATTGTTTTGGAAGCATTTTCTTCCTTGGTTTTCTTGATTCTTTTACTTGTATTCATGAATGGAAGTTAGTTTGAAATGTGGTTAAACATACAGAATTGTTAATATATATTATTAGTTACATTAAATATATATAAAATATATTATAATGATTTTGGGTTATATACTTGAGGATGAATCATTAGTTAAAAGTTATTTATAAACACTTGGATTTAGTTTGGCGGTTTTTTGCACAATGAATTTGTTTTGTATTATTATTCCATATTATGAGTGTGTAGGGATTAAAAAACATTAATGAGATGAAATATATATATTATGATCTGTTTCAACCATAAAAATGGTTTCATGACCAGAATTGAAGATGCTAACGAAAATTGAGAACCCACTGTCCTTGAATGTGATAAATCAACACATCTCGGACAGTGTTTTCATTTTTAGTATAGGAGGAGGGGGAAGAGATGATGATGAAATATTACATTAGAATAATATAATTATAGTTCATGTATGGTACTGGAATTATAATAGAATTTGGAAAAGGTTAAATTAGGAAATAAGTATTAAATAAAGTAACTCAAAATAAAAGAATAATTGAGAAATCTCTCATGAAAATTCGGCAGCCTAACAACATTACTTAAAATTTCATAAAATAGTTTGATGAGAGAAAGGAGGTATCTCATCACTATTAAATAATATGGATATTAAGGGGGATATGTAATGAAATATCCCAACAAAAGGCAAAGGAAATTTAAAAATAATAACATAAAATTGTTGAAAAGAAAGAAAACTAAAGAGGATGTTTACCTCTTGATCTCTTCTCCTTGAGATCCTTCTTAAGGTCTTTGGTTTTGACCTTTTGGTGAGAACTAAATCTCTAAGACGTGAGGAAGAATATTGGTAGGATTATTGGTCATAACTTTGGTAAAGATCAAGTCTTGAGAGGTGTGGTAGGAAGAGGGGAATGATGGTGGTATTTATAGCGGAGGAGAGGACATATTTTTCATTATTTTAATCATTATTATAATAATTTTACTCTAGAATGTGAATAATCTTAATTCAAGTGACCAAAAATTGTGATAATTACATATTAGTTCGAACCTAGTGGTCTTACATCACTTATTATGTCATAAATATTGTATTGTTTTTTGATAATTTGAATATACGGTATTTTACTATATTTCACTATTCATAAAAAATTCTATAATTTTAAAAAAATAAAAAAAATTTTCCCTAACCCTTTTTCAATGTGTAGAATTAAAAAATGAAATCCAATTTTCAAAAATTATTTTTTAAAAATTATTAATTTGAGTTTTAAATAAAATCATAGTTAATTCAAAAAATTACAATTTTAAAGGTATAATTAGTTTTATATCACATTGAAAAATTAATTAAGATATCATTATATTATTACCTTAAGAAAATAAAATAATAACATTATTTACTATTCATAAGGGTCATATTAGTATTCATATTACCATCCATAAGGGTACATTTCTATTCATAAAAAATCAACTAGGTTCTATAAGACTGAAAATGACTTACTCGTCATAACTTTAGATGATCGTTTTTCAAAATTCAAAACATAGAAGTGGAAAATTTAAGTTTAATAGATAGGTTATAACTTTCTCCTATAATGTTTTGTTTCACAAGAGACTTAGTTATTCCTAAAATTAGGCTATATAATGAATAGAAAGTATTTAAAAGAAGCATACCATGAAATTTTTGGGGTGATAAATTATTCCCTCCTTCAGAAATTTTGTCCTCCAAATTTTATGTATAAAGACCACCAAAAAGATGTGGGTGGTTTTTCTTCATGACATCGTCATGTTCCCACGTTGCTTCCTCCATATTCTGGTTTCTCTAAAGAACCTTTACTAGAAGAGTTTTCCAATTTCTCAATACCTAATCTGTTGTGTTAAGAATCCCGATAGGCTCTTTACAGTATGGAAAATTAGGTTCGAGTTATATTTCTTCATTGGTAAGTACATGAATTGGGTCTGGCATGTATTTATTCAACAATGACACGTGGAACGTATCATGAACTTTAGAGAGACTTGGCGGCATTTATAAATAGTAAGGTACATTTCTAATTCTTTCCAAAATTTCAAATGGTCCGATGTACCTGGGACTCAGTTTCCCTTTCTTACCGACCCTAAAGACACCTTTTATGAAGATACTTTTAGATAGACATGATATCCCACTTGGAATTACAAATACTTTCTCTGGTTGTCTGCATAACCCTTCCACCTACTTTGGGATGCTTTAATATGGTCTTGGATTATCTTCACCTTTTTCATGGTCTCTTCAATAATTTCTGTTCCTATAAGTTTCCTCTCACCAACTTCATCCCAACAAGTTGGAGTTCAACATCTCTTTCCATATAATGCTTCATATAGAGCCATTTGATTACTAGAATGAAAACTACTGTTGTAGGAAAATTCCACTAAAGGAAAGTATTGATACCACAAACCTTGGAAGTCAAGAGAGCATGATATCAGCTTGTCTTATAGAGTTCAAATAGTCATTTCAGACTGTCCATCAGTTTTGGGGTCATATGTAGTACTCATATAAATCTCAGTATTCAATGCCTTCCAGATAATTTTCCAGAATTTTTATGTAAACTGAGGATCTCGATCAGACATAATCGATATAGGTGCACCATGAAGTCTTATAACTTCATTAATATAAAGTCTTTCCAGGCGATCAAATGGTAAATACTCACTTATAGAATGGAAATGTGATGATTTTGTGAGACGATCAACAATTACCCAAATTGCATTATTCCTTCTAGGTATCCTCGGTAGTCTGATGACAAAATACATCATAATGTTTTCCCACTTCCACATAAGAATAGGTAGAGGTTCCATCACTCCTCTGAGATGTTGTCTATCTGCCTTCACTTGTTGAAAAACTAGACACCTTGACACATAGTTAGAAATTTCCCGCTTTATATTATCCGACCAAAAATATTCCTTCAGATTTCTATAAATCTTTGTGCTACCTAGGTGTATAGAGAAATTTGAGCCATGAGCATCGTCTAATAGTTCCCTTTTTAGCTTAGGTACTGATGGAACACATAACCTCTTCCCAAACTTCAGAACTGCTTCCTCATACATAAAGTCTTCCAATCTCTCATCTATAATAGCTATAATTTTCTTATGTATATTTTCATCATCATATTTAGAGATTTTCATCTTCTCTAGTAAATATGGTTTAGCAATCATTTGAAAGAGGAAATATGTTTTCCCTTCCTTAACAATTCTCATATCTATCTTTAGTAGATCCATGAATATAGGATCTCTCTCAATACTCATTTGAGTTAGAAGTTCATGATGTTTCTTGATTAATGCATCTGCCACCGTATTTTCCATTCCTGGGTGGTAGTGTATTGAACAATCATAATCTTTGGGTAACTCGAGCCATATCCTTTTCCTAATGTTGAGTTCTTTTTTTGGGAAAAGGTATTTCAAAATCTTGTGATCTGTGTATATCTCACATTTCTCACAGTAAAGATAATGTATCCATATTTTTAGAGAAAATATTATAGCTTCTAACTAAAGATTATGTGTTGGATAATTTATCTCATGAGTCTTCAACTGCCTTTATGCATAATAAATAACTTTATCATTTTGCATAAGGATGCATCCCAACCCTTTATTTGAGGCATCATTGTATATTAAAAATCCATTATTTCCATATGGAAGAGTCAAAATTGGATCATTGACCAATATTATTTTCAATTCGTCAATGCATTATATACATTCTTTCTTCCACACAAACTTAAATCCTTTACATGTGAGCTTGGTTTACGGGTTATCCAGTCAGGAAAAATTCTGAACGAAACACCGATAATAACCTGCTAAGTCAATAAAGCTACATACCTCATCTATGTTAATTGGATTTGGCCATTCTAGGATTGCCTTTTTCTTTTCAGGATCAAATAGGTTTCCATCATTAGAGACAGTATGTCCTAGAAAATAAACTGATTTAAACTAGAATTCGCAGTTTCTAAACTTCCCATATAATTCATTTCTTCTAAGAGTTTTCAGAATAATCTGAACGTGATTCTCAAGGACTTCATAGATTTTTGAGTATACCGGGATATCATCTATGAATACCACAACAAAGTTATCAAGATATTACTTGAAAACTCTATTAATTAAATCCATGAAAAAAGAGGGTGCATTAGTCAGTCTAAAAGGCATCAATGTAAACCCGAAATGCCCATAATTGGTTTGAAATGATGCCTTTGGAATATCTTCCTTCCTCCCATGCAGCTGATGATATCCAGATCAAAGGTAAATTATCGAAAAGTATTGAGATCCATGAATTTGATCAAATAAATCATCATTTTGGGGAAAAGGATAGTTATTGTTTACTATAATATCATTGATTTCCCTATAATCAATTCATAGCCTAATGGATCCATCTTTCTTCTTGACAAAGAGGACATGGGCTCCCCATGGTGAAACACTAGGTCGAATAAATCCTTTTTCACTCAATTCCTCAAGTTGTTTATTTAGCTCCTCTAGTTCTATAATTTCCATTCTATATGGAGTCTTTGATATAGGTCTTGAATTAGGAATTAATTCCATAGAGAACTCAACTCCGCACTCTAGAGGATGTCCATGTAAATCATCTGGAAATACATTAATGTATTCTTTCACTATATGCACATCTTTAATTTGAAGATTTATTTCCTCTCCCATATATATTGGTTTATATTCCTCTCCAATTATTTAATTTAGTAGAGCTAATGGGGGTGGATCTAGATAAGAATCAGGTGGTGAGAGTTCTTCTCTAAAGATAAGGGATTCTATTCCATTTTCAAAAATTGTAACTTCCTTCTTATTGCAATAAATCTTCACATCCTAGTTTGACTTCCAATTCATACCGATAATTATATCAAAGTCTGTCATTGGTATGATGATAAGGTTAGAAAATAAATCACGTTTATGTGCCATGAGAGGGACTAGTAGACTTTCCTTTTTTGCAATGATGCATCCCCTAGTAGTTTTTACTAATTACTCCTTTATCAAATAAAATTGGACATGTATTATTTTCTTGGAAAACTGGGAAGATAAAAATGAATGCGATGATCCAGAATCAAATAATTAATTGTCCAAGTTTGAGGAAACAATCAAAGTACCTTCCACCATGTCATTAGGAACTTCAACCTCAGCGGTTGTAATCACATAAGCTTTGCCTTTCCCTCTTGGCCTTTTCTGAGGAAAGTTTCCCTGGCACTTATGACACTCATTTGAATAGTGTCCCATCTCTCTAAAATTGTATCATTGAACATCATTGAATTATTTCTTCCCCTTTCATTCATTATATCTATGACCCTTTTCTCCACACTTGTAGGAGACTCCCATTCCTTCCAAGCATTTCCCCAGATGATTCTTTCCATAGTTCTCGCATAATGGGAATTACTTTGTTTCCTTCTTCTTCTTTGGCACTTCACCTTTTCCATTGTAAAGACCCAGAAATTCCATATACTTTTTTTAGTTATATGGAATTTTACGAGTCCACGGAAATTTATAGCATGTGATTTGGAGGCCCAGTGTGCCCAGAATGAATTTATGAACTTTTTTTAAGTACGTTTAGTAAGCGTGTGAGTGGGTTTTGGTAAATTTTGAACTGGTTCTCAAAATTAAAATCTGAGGACACCATTAAACTCACAGCGCCGGTATTCTCTTAAAGAGACCTTCACCTCGACCAAAGTAGTTCAAAGGTGGTAGATAGTTTTTCACTTTTTTTGTGGAAGCAGAAAAATAAAACAATTAACATTTTATTTTTCTTTTGAAACCTCTCTTTTGAAATTATGGAGGTGGGGACCACCTGATCTAGAAAAACCGCCCAATTTGAATTCCGAGTGGTGGGGACCACCCTAACCCCACTTAATGGGGGAAAATCTCTCAACTCTCCAATTAATTATTTGTTCCATTTAATTATGCCAACTTTATTTGTGACAACGTATATTAATTATATAAACCAATTTTAATTTGTTGGATCCTCATTTCCTTTGGGAAATCGTGGAAAAGGGGAGAAATTTGGAGAAGCTCTTCCTCCAAAGAAGAATTCCCTCTCCAAAGAAGAATGCCTCTGCTGCAATGAACATACTTCGGAATCAAGAATAAGAACGACGCGTGAGCCCGACTTAGGAAGCGTGTTGTGGAAGCAACAATCGTTGGCACCCTCATCGCCTTCACCGACTTCATCCCGTGACAACTCCAACGAGAAATCAAGGTAGGGGTGTGATTTTGATTAATCTTCGTTAATTTCGTTTTCATTGAGTCTCTCCCCATGAGCCGCTTGCTACCGCTCTAACACGGAGGGTACGAGACAAACGAACATGGCCTGACCACTCTGCAACCTTTATAGTTTTTGATGCATTATTTGCAATGGAGGATGATGGTGACCAGTGCCGGTGACTAGCATCGGTAGGGATCAGGATTGGAGGCTGGCACCATGGATGACTGCGAAGATGACGGCGGTGCAACCGCACCACAGGTGGAGGGCCGCGACCCGTCTGCCACAGCAGAGTAGAGGCATGCACCTGGATGTGCGAAGGGGATTCGCTGGTGTGCATCCGCACCGCAGGCATGCAGGAGCCGTGGCACAAGGCCATGGTTGTAAAGGAGGGCAGCAGGCTCACTATTGTCTGCCAGTGGTACCGCTGCGCGTGGCCACGCCACAGAAGAGGTCTGGTCATTCGGCCAGCCACGGGCCGTCCAGTGGGCCGAGCCATGTCGCCGGGCCAGGTTGCGCCACAGGTCCGGGCCGGACCTAGTGGGTCGGGGTGGATCCCACAGGCCGGGTCTGACCCAGGGCCAAATCCGGGCCGACCCAGAGCGGGTCGGACCCGACCCAGACCAATTTTGACTCCTTTTTACTCTTTTCGCCATATCTTGAGCTATGGGCGTCTGTTTGATGAACCGTCTATGGCGCTAGAAACCTTGGATCGAGGAAGTACTTTTCTTATACCACAATTAAGTTTTGGATAATGTAGGGGTTTGGTTGGGTTGGATCTAACATGAATCCAACCGGGCCCTCGGGACTAAAAGGCCAATAACTTACAGATCGAGCGTTCGGTTGATGCACCATCTATTACGTTGATACATTTTTTACATGATGGTACTTTGGGATACTTCTTAATGGGACTTCGTGGACATTGGAGTATCAACCTGTGGTTTGAGGAGTGTATCCTCATGGAATCAAGTGGGCTTAGTGTGGGTACCCTGAAGATGGCTGTAACATGAGAAAAGGATCTTATGTGGGTCTGTGCTTTGGGATCCTACGTGGGTTTTTATTCAAGAGTATCACTTGAATCCACTATAAGAATCCACATGGGACTACTCTAGGGACCTACGTCGGTCTGTTATACTAGGATCCTACGTGGGTCTCATGATTTAGGATACTACGCGGGTCTGATGATTTAGGATCCTACGTGGGTCTGCCTATTAACATAGTAAGACGATTTAATAGTTACATATAATAATATTTACTACCATACCTATGTTATACCTGGTGTGAGTTGAGTCTTTACCTTTGTGTTAATATTTTTGTGATGTACCTTTCTGGTACTTACCTTCGTGGTGATACCTTTGTGGTATTTTTCTGTGTGGAATACGTTTGTGGTACTTACCTTCATGGTGATACCTTTGGGGTATTCTTCTGTGTGGTGTTACCTTTGTGGTACTTACCTTTGTGGTGTTAACTTCATGGTATTCTTTTATTCATGGAACATTTGTACTTTGTCTAAGGATTTGGGCCTTGGGTTTCCTCATGAATGAGATGGTTAATACTAGATAACTTAGGCATATGTTTGGGCATATACCTAAGTAGGATTGTCAGTTGTTTTTATGTTTTGTGGTTTATATTTTGTGGATTTTGTGAGACCTTTGAGGGTATTGGGGTCCCTACTGAGTATCGTTATACTCACCCATGCATGAGCTACACCCGCACCTTATTGTGTTTGGTGCAGACGATGAACAACGCTTACTGAGGACGTGGGTACCAGGACTGGATGTATCTTGGAGGTGGAACTTAAATTAGGTGTACTACAGAGATGACTATTTGAGATCTGTACCTACCCTTTAGGTAGGATCCTTGGTGAGTGTTCAAAGGAGTTGTTCAGTTTACTTGTACTTTCCAGTTGGGCTTGTATTCTAGCCCCTTTTTCTTACTGTACTCACTCTTTTTACTATACAGTTTACTTGTGTTCATATATTGTTGTGTGTTTGGTTGAGTGTGTTTACAGGATATAAATTTAATGATTTCCCAGTTTTAGGGAATACACCTTTCAGTGCTAGTAGCCAGCCCCTGGCCTATGGAAGGAGGGATTTGGGTAGTCACAACACGGGCCCTGGGGGACGGGTCGTGACAAATTAGTATCAAAGGGAGGTTATACCGTAGAACATTGGAGTCTGATATTTTTAATGTAAATAGTTTTAAGTGTAGAGAGTGTGGTTATTAGTTTAGGGAATCCAGTGTTGGTGCGGCGGCCGACGTATCCATACACCGAGACCCTGACTTCTGATTTCTGACTTAGTTCATGAAAACAATGATTGCGTGTGTTTTTTGAAAAGTTTTCTTTGTGATATTTTTGAGTCCGCTCACCAGGTATAACTTATTGACCATGGCACACCTGTTTCTTTTCAGGATTCCTCTATGTAGACAACCATCTAGGGTTCTAGGTATATTACACGATGATAACCCACCGAGCGATGAGGCCTCGGCATAGGGCCCTTTATCAGTAGGGTCACCAGTGGAGGCACCAGCGGTACCATTACCAATTGGGAAACCGATGCCACTAGGCCTCGCAGTGGAGAGTGAACGCCACTTGAGAGTATTGTACGAGTTCCAACACCTAAGGCCACCAAGGTTCTGGGGTGAAAAGGACCCACAAACGGATGAGGATTGGTTGGAGGCCGTGGTGAGAGTCTTCTGACTGGTAGGGACACTAGTTGATCTCATGGTGATCCTTGCCACCAGTCTTCTACAAGAAACAGTAGGCATATGGTGGAGCTTGATGCTCCTGGTTCATAATGAGGTAAAACTTCTCTAGGAAGACTTTTAGAGCCTATTTCAGGTAGAGTTCATTCTAACAACTCTTCTTGCAATGCGTATTCAAGATCTTCTTCATCTACAGCAGGGCAGCATGACTGTGGCTCAATACTCAGCGAGGTTCACCGACCTCTCATGCTACTCCACTGATATGGTGTGGGACCCATTCTTTGGGCCTTAGATCTTCGAGCAGGAAATCAAGCGAGTGATTAGGGCTTTGATGATTTCTCTCAGCATCCCGACATAAGCAGGGGTGTTAGAGAGAGCCCTCTTAGTGGATAGTTTTCTTACTGAGAAGTAGCCAGCAGTGAGACCCCCCATCAGGCTTCACATAGCATAGTCTTCTGCAGTTGGGAGTAGACAGATGTCATAGAGGTCCAAGAGGACCATACCTACATTTGGACGACTGTAGGATTCAGGGTCGGTTGTGCAGGGCACCGATGACACAGCCAGTTATACAAGGAGCAGGTAGTGTTATGCATACAGTGGGAAGGGTAACATGGCTTGTGACTGCCCAACCCTCCATAGAGATGATCAGAAGACAGTCAAAGTACTTCCCAGGCATAAAAAGTGGCTTGACCAAGGAGGTCCATAGGGAGCAGGCAGACATGGCAGAGGAGCTAGCCATGCAGCTGGCGATGGCCGACGATTTGAGATGTTACTGCCTCCACCACGAGGTGGTCCACCTGGACCACAGGGAGTTAATGGATAGGGGAGAGCTTAGATCCAGGCATTTGAGGCCTAAGACCATGGTGCTATGGAGATGATACGAGGTATGACCTGTTTATACTCTACCTTAGCTGTAGTACTTATAGACACAGGTGTCAGTCATTCTTTTATTGCCACTTCCCTTATTCGGAGCCTGGAGATTCCTGTGGAGCCATTGGCTCAATCCTTATGGCTAGAAACTCCTACAGAGGAGGATTCGATGATTACAAACTGGTGCTGGCAGTGTGAGCTTACTCTAGGAGGCAATATCTTGGCTGTGATCTCCTAGTAGTGGCGTCAAGGCCTTACAACTTCATCTTGGGTATGGATTGGTTATCTACATTCCGTGCTCAGATTTACTATATTAGGCGCAAAGTGTGGTGTCTCCGCACAGATGGGACCAGGTTTAAATTCACCGGTGAGAAGGGATCCTTTTTAGCACAGGATGGACTTACTCAGAGGAGAGTGCAATCGATCACTCATCAGTTGGCTAGCCTTACCCACGGAGCCGTTGATGTGGATAGTTTGAGTTATCATGTAGTGGGGGACTAGTACATATATGTATTCCTTGATTATGTTACGGGTCTACCTCCTCGTAGAGAGGTGGAATTTTATATTGACTTATACCCCAGGATGACATTGATATCTACACCAGCATATCAGATGGATCCCAGGAAGCTTCGTGAGCTTCTGGTACAACTAGAGGACTTATAGGGGAATGGGTTCATCCGACCCAGTGTTTCTCCTTTGGAAGCCCCGATTTTGTTCTCCAAGAAGGCGTATGTGAGATTAGGACTTTGTGTTGACTATTGGCACCTGAACCAGGTGACTATGAAGAACAAGTACCCACCCCTGAGGATTGACGACCACTTTGGTTAGCTGGAGGGAGAACAATGGTTCTTGAAGATAGACCTCATATCAGGCAATCACCAGCTCCGAGTATGAGATGAGGATTCACAGAATATGGCTTTTAGATTTTGGTATGACCATTATGAGTTTTTGGTCATTCTATTCAGCGTGACCCACACTATAGTAGTGTTCATGGGACTCATGAATAGGGTATTTCAGCCATACCTTGATCGCTTTATAGTAGTCTTCATCGACAACATTTTGATCTACTCGGCTACTGGGGGAGAGCATGCTTATCATTTGCATATAGTTCTTGATATACTCCGAGAGAACCAGCTTTATGGTAACCTCTCAAAGTGCCAGTTCTGGATCTAATAGGTTCACTTTCTGGGACATGTTATCTCAGAGGCTGGAGTTGCGGTGGATCCAGTGAAGATGGAGGCTGTACTAGCTTGGGAGCTACCTAAGAGTGTGACAGATGTACGGAATTTCTTGGGTTTGGCTGGATACTACCGAAGGTTTATGCCATATTTCTAGAGAGTTGTAGAACCTTTATTAGTATTGATGAAGAATGGGAAACCCTTTGGGTGGTTATAGAGATGCCATCAGAGTTTTTAGGATTTGAGGCAGAGAATGAATAGTGCCCCCATCTTGAGGCTTCTGGAGGAGGGTGTTGGGTAAGTAGTATACTACGACGCATTAGGGACCGGGCTTGGATATGTCCTGATGTATGAGTGAGAAGTTATCATGTATTATTCTTGATAGCTGAGACAACGTGAGCATAACTATGCTACCCATGACCTGGACTTAGCAACAATGGTCTTTAGCTTGAAGATGTGGCGACATTACTTGATGGGTGAACATTTTACAGTCTACTGGGATCACAAGAGTCTCAGGTATATCTTCTCACAGAAGGAACTGGAATAGAGATAGAGAAGTTGGCTCGAGTTCCTCTAGGACTATGACTTCGAGATAGTCTATACTCCTGGGAAGGGGTCATTGTAGAAGATACACTCAGCAAGAGATCTGGTATACAGCTGCTAGGTGAGGTGACAGAAAAGCTGGTCACTTTGTAGATAAACATTGTGGAATGGGATGAAGTAGATTTTCGTCAGTCTCTTATAGTCACTCCCCCACTTCTTCATCGATTCAGGGAGGCGCAACATGGGGACATGGAATGCGAAGCTCGATGTGATTATATATCCACAGGACATGCACCTGATGGATTTTCTGAAGGTGGGGAGCACATCATCCTCTTCAGAGGACGTACCATGGTACCCGTGTCGCTTCAGGAGGAAGTGTTGTGGGAGTTCCACACATCCACTCTAGCGGTACATCTAGGAGTGGAGAATAAGTACCCGGATTTCCAATGAAAACACTGGTGGCTGGGAATGAAGAAAGCAGTAGCAGAGTTTGTCTCTTGGTGCCTCACTTTTCAGTAAGTGAAGGTGGAGCATCAGGTACCAGCAGACTTATTTCAGCCTTTGGAGGTCCTAGAGTGGAAGTGAGATGGAATATCCATGGACTTCATGATATGACTTCCACATACATCCAGGGGTCATGATTCGATTTGGGTGATCGTCGACCGACTAACCAAGTCGGCCCACTTCATACCGATCAGAGAGAAAGGTTTAATAGAGAGCTTGAGATGCCTCTATGTGTAGTATATTATGCATCTACATAGAGTAACCTTGATGATTGTCTCTGATCATGATGAACATTTCACTTACCAGCTATGGAAGGGGTTGCAAGAGGCTTTCGAAACACAGCTTCGTTTGAGCTCCACCTTCCATCCTCAGACAGATGGCCAGGCTGAGCAGAAAATTTAGACCCTCGAGGACATGCTGCATGCTTTCATCCTTGACTTTAGTTGTATATGGTAGGATCACTTTCCCTTGGTGGAGTTTTCATACAATAAAAGATATCACTCCACCATTGGGATGACACCATTCGAGGCCCTTTATGGCCAACCTTGTAGTTCTACTTTGTGCTGAACTGACCAAGGGGAGTCAGCACTCATTGGACCAGAGATGGTAGGAGATACTACAGAGAAGGTGCATATCATCCAGGAGTAGATGAAGACATCACAGAGCATGCATAATTCTTATGCTGACAAGAGACAGTGACCTCTGGAGTTTGAGGGTGGTGACCACGTCTTCCTATGGGTATCACCCCGATGAGGTTTGTAGAGATTTTACTGGGGTGACAAGTTATCTCTGAGGTTCATCGGACCCTTTCAGGAGCTCATTAGAGTTGGCGAGGTGGCTTATCTATTAGCTCTTACACCTCAGTTGCACTGGGTGCATGACATATTCTACGTATCTCAGTTGAGGAGATAAGTGCACGACCCTTCAGACAACATTAACTAGGGCGAGCTGGAAATCAATGATGGGGAGACATTTACAGAGGTTCCTATGGAGATTGAGTATTGATATGATAGAGTCCTTCATGGGAAATCGATACCTTTTGTGCATGTACGTTGGAAGCACAGGAACCTCCAGGAGAGAACATGGGAGCGGGAGGCCCAGATTCATGTTCAGTACCCACCCTTGTTTTCCTAGTTTTTGTAAAGTGGATTTTGGGGATGCAAAGCCCTGAGGTGGGGAGAATGTAAAGTCCCAAAAATTCCATGTAGTTTTTTTAATTATATGGAATTTGACGAGTCAACAAAAATTTTATGTTTCCTGATTCTGAGGCCCGGTGTGCCCAGAATGAATTTCAGAACTTTTTTTAAGTACGTTCAGAAAGTGTGTGAGCGGGTTTTTGTAACTTTTGAACTGGTGCTCGGAATTGAAATCTGAGGACACCGTTGAACTCACAATGCTGATATTTGATTAAAGATACCTTCACCTTGTCTGCAGTATGGAAGATAGTTTTTCACATTTTCGTGGAAGAAGAAATATAAAACAATTAACATTTTATTTTTCTTTTGAAACCTCTCTTTTGAAATTATAGAGGTGGGGATAACCTGATCTAGAAAAACCTCGCAATTTGAATTCATGGTGGTGGGGACCACCCGAACCCCACATAATGGGAGAAAACCTCTCATCTCTATAATTAATTAATTGTTCCATTTAATTTTTCCAACTTTAATTTTGACAATGTAAATTAATTAGATAAACCTATTTTAATTTGTTGGCTCCTCATTTCCTTGGGGAAATCATTGGCAAAGGGGATAACTTTGTAGAAACTCTTCATCCAACGAAAAATACCCTCTCCAACGATGAACGCCTCTCCCGTGAAGAACATACTTCAGAATCAAGAATGAGAACAACAAGTGAGCCCAATTTCAGAAGCGTGTTGTGGAAGCGATAATCAGTGGCAACCTCATCGCCTTTATAGACTTCATCTCACGACACCTCCAACGAGCAATCGAGGTAGGGGTGTGATTTTGATTAATCTTAGTTAATTTATTTTATGTTGAGTCTCTCCCCACGGGCCACTTTCTACCACTCTAACACAGAGGGTGTGGCCCAAATTAACATGGCCCGACCACTCCGCAACCTTTGTGGTTTTTGATGAGTTCTTCGTGAGGGAGTAGGACAACTATCAGTGTCGGAAACTGGAACCTGTGGGACTACAGAGTGATGGTCAGCACTACTGCCAGCCGTGAAGATGAAGACAGTGCAACCGTGCCGTAGGTGGAGGGCCATGGCCTGTCGGCTGTGACGAAGTAGAGGCGGCGGCCAACACATGACCGATCACGTGAAGGAGAGGCAGTGGCACGCATCTGTGCCGCTAGCGTGCAGGAGCCACAACGGTGAAGGATGGAGGCTGACTTGCTGCCGACTGCCGGTGGTGGCGTGGCGTGCGACTGTGCTGCGGGGGAAGGCTGGCCGTCCAGACAGCTATGGGACGCCCATCGAGGGATGCCCCACGGGACACCCAGCAGGCTACCTAACGGTTCGGGCCACGTCACCGGGTAGGAACACACCGCCGAGCCCAGACGAACCCGGTGGTCCGGGATGGACCCATTGGGTCAGGTTGGATCTCTTGGGCCGAGTCCGAACCAGGTCCAGACCTGGTTCGGGTCGGCCTAGGCCGGAATGGGCCGGGTCGGTCCAACCAGGTCGGACCAGACCCAGACCAGTTTCAACTCCTTTTCACTCTTTCAGACATATCTTGAGCTACAAGTGTAAATTTGACGAACCATTTATGGAACCAGGAACCATGGATCGTGACGGTACTTTTGGTATACCTCAATTGAGTTTTGGATAAAGTTGGGGTATGGTCGGGTTGGATTAGACACGAATCCAACTGGGCCCTCAGGACTAAAAGTCCAATAACTTACAGACCGAGCATCCAATGGATGCACCACCTATTTTACTAGGATCCTACATGGGTCTGTTGTACTAGGATCCTTTTCGGGTCTGATGATTTAGGATCCTACATGGGTCTCATGATTTAGGATCCTACATGGGTCTACCTCATAACAGAGTAAGATGATTCAGCAATTATATCTAATCATCTTTACTACCGTACATATGTTATACCTGGTGTGAACTGAGTATTTACCTTTCTGGTAATCTTTTGTGTGACATACCTTTTTGGTACTTACCTTCACGGTGATACCTTTGTGGTATTGTTCTGTGTGGCGTACCTTTTTTGTAATTACCTTCGTGGTGATACCTTTGGGGAATTCTTCTGTGTGGCCTTACCTTTGTGGTACTTACCTTTGTGGTATTCTTTCCTTCATGGAACAGTTATACTTTGGATAAGCATTTGGGACTTGGGTTTCCTCATGAATGAGACGAGTAATACTTGATAACTTAGGTATATGTACGAGCATATACCTAAGTGGGTTTGTCAGTTGTTTTTATGTTTTTTGGTTTATCATTTGTAAATTTTGTGAGACCTTTGAGGGTCTTGGGTTCACTACTAAGTATCGTTATACTCACCCCTGCACGGGTTACGCCAACACCTTGTTGTGTTTGGTGCAGACGATGGACATCACTGACTGAGGACAAGGGTACTGGGACTGGAGGTAGCTCGGAGGTGGACCTTAGATGAGGCATACCGCAGAGAAGACCGTTCGAGAGTTGTTCCTACCCTTCAGGTAGGATCCTTGGTGGGTGTTCATAGGAGTTGTTCAGTTTACTTGTACTTTATAGTTTTCTTGTACTTTCCAATTCGGCGGGTATTCTGGCCCCTTTTTCTTACTATACCCAGTCTTTTTACGATATAATTTACTTGTATTCGTATATTAGTATGTGATTGGTTGAGTGTGTTTATAGGATATAAAGGCAAAGCCTTCCCAGTTTTAGGGAGTATTCCTTTCAGTGCTAGTCGCTAGCCCCTAGCCTATTGAAGGCAGGCTTGGGGTAGTCCCGACAAGGGCCCCGAGGGACGGGTTGTGACATCCATGGTTATCATAGTAACACATCATATGTTTTTTTCCCTTGGACAAATTTGATCTAGAAAATTCATTCTCTATTTTGATGGGATTTGATACAATTTCATCATATGATGAAAATGACTGAGAAGCTAGTTCCCTTAAAAGACATGGCTTAAGACCTTCAAAGAAATGATCAATCTGGTCTTCTGAATCTCATACGTAATCTATGGAATATATGGATAGTCTTGTGAAGGTAGCCACATAATCTACCACACCGTCTTATTCCATTTTCTTTTAGCTAAGTAATTTTTTTCTTTATTTTGGTTCGTTTCTCACGAGGGAAATATTTTTCAAATAATATTTTTTTAAAATTCCTTCATTCCTTATCTTTTATTTCTTCTTACTCAGTGGTATTCTAAATCAAGGACCGCCATTGATCATCTTCACCCTTGAGACAGTATACTTCCAACACTATATTTTCATTTTCTTTGAATCTTAACAACATGAATATCTATTCTAGGGACTTGATCCACTGCTTAGAAACCACTGGATTAGTAGTCCCACTTAAATATGGGGGTTTCTGCTGCATGAAACGATCCAACACAGGTGTTGCATGGTTATTCGTCACAACCTAAGTAAGTTGTATTAATACGATCACGATATGATCTGCTCCAACATTGACTATGTTGACTTTCTCAGTGGGGAGATCCCTACATTTCCCACAAGTATTGACTCACATTCTTCTATTAGGCTCCATTTCTAAATAATGGCATACACTAGATTATTTTATGAATCTAAAATAGAAAATAACTTATCATAGATTGAAATTATATTCATATATAATCTCATAAACATGGTTTCTATGAGGAAAAATTTACATTAAAATCATTCATAATGGATTGTAAAGAAAATGTGAATTATCCTTAGCATATCCCCTAGGAGTATCAATACCAAGAGTGCAGCAAAGCCCGTTTTCGTGTACTAGGATACCCCAAATCAAGCCCAAAACTCTTTATCAGATCTTTCACTCCTAGGTACATTTTTACCAGAGCCACCTCTACCTGTTTTTATCTAGAAATTGATTTATTTTCTATAAATATCCACATAATCTATTCCTTACGAAAATTCTAGGACGTTATTGTATGTTTTTTCTCAAATACTACATTAGGGGCTTGTTCCCTAATCTAAGTTTTCTAATTTAGTTTCCAAGTTTTCTACTGAACTTCTTCTGATACCAACTGTAACACCCTAAACCCTCTAGACCTGATTGGATGCATTACTTGTTATATTTTCATGGTTAGAAGGAAAGAACTCCCAAAGGAACAATCATTTTATTAGTCTTGAAGAAACTTTATACATAAATGTAACTCAAATTAATTTGTAAAAGGTAACAAAATACAATTGATAACAAAAACTAAAAACTGCATCCACAGAACTCAATAAATAGTCTCCTCTTCATAACCTGTTGAAGGTAAAAAAAGAAATGGGTGAGATCAAATGCTCAGTAAGGGTTAAAAATAGAATCAGTATGGATCAATAATAACTAAATCATAAAAAAATATGGCATGGTGAATAAATAAAAAACTCACGCCATTTACAAACTGAGAATGAAACTACATCCATATATTTTTTAACAGTGAAAAACTCATGGATAGTAATTGATAATGAATAAAGAGAATGATTATTAATTGGATGTCTTGTATTTGGAATATGATACCATAATACTATTAAATGTTTTAGTTTTTTGGGTAGAAACACTTCTGATTTTTAGAAACAAACTCCAAGGGTTTGTCGCCAACTGATTTGTCTCATGAGACCTATCGATGCATCAAGGAGATATAGAGGGACACACCCACCAATGAAGGTCCAAGAAATTATTTATACGTAGATTTAAAACAAGTTTAATCTTCCTTCTCAATATCTGTATAGAGTATAGAATACAGATTCATCAATATTTCCATAGTTAAAACATTATTCCAAATTAACATCATATATGAAATGGTATACGGCTTAAGGCAATAATATTATCTATGCAATAAGAAAATGGATATTTACTAGAATTATAATTTCAAATTAATGATGATCTCAAATGGATAGTAGATACACCATATATGAAATATTATCTGCACAATACCAAGTAGGTCTCAATGAAATGGAAATTCAGACAAATCCACTTACCATATTGTAATCAATTGAATCGTATGGCCAAAAGTCAATAATCACTAAATGAATCATATAATACCATGAATATAAATATAATCATGATATTATATATAAAATATCAGTACACATATACCACATAAAAGAAATAATTGTCAAACAATGGAAATCTCAAGGAATTAAAAGTGAGTTGAGAAACCCCTTACCTTATGCTCGAGTGTGTTCTTATTTTGTTTTAATGACCTGAATAATAAAATTTATATTCATTAATTAATAATTAAAAAACCTTATATACATTTAATTTATTTATTATAACCTTATTAAGTTCATTAAAGTCCATTTTTATGGGTTTAAAAGGTTCAATTTTATTGTTTTGGAAGCATTTTCTTCCTTGGGTTTCATGATTCGTTTAATTGTATTCATGAATGGAAGTTCGTTTGAAATATGGTTAAACATAAAGAATTGTTAATATATATTATTAGTGAAATTAAAGAGATATAAATGATCCTATAATTATTATGGGTTATATACTTGAGGATGAATCATTAGTTAAAAGTTATTGATAAATGCTTGGATTTAGCTTGGCGATTTTGTGCACAATGAACTTGTTTTGTATTATTATTCAATATTATGAGTGTGTAGGTATTACAGAACATTAATGTTATGAAATATATATATATATATATATATATATATATTCTGATCTGGTTCAACCACAAAAATGGTTTAATGACCAGAATTGAAGATGTTAACGAAAATTGAGAACCCGTCATCCTTGAATGTGATAAATCAACACATCTCAGATGGTGTTTTCATTTTTATTATAAGAGGATGGGGAAGAGATGATGATTAAATATTCCTTTAGCATAATATAATTCCCTTTCATGTAAGTTACTATAATTATCCTAGCATTTGGATTAGGTTATATGAGGAAATAATTATAAAATAAAGGAACTCAAAATAGAAGAAAAATGGAGAAATCTCTCATGAAAATTAGCCAGCCTAACGACATTAATTAAAATTTCATAAAATATTTTGATGAGAGAAAGGAGGTATCACATCACTATTACATAATATGGATAGTTATGAGGATATTTAATGACATATACCAACATAATCCAGAGGAAATTTAAAAATAATAACATAAAATGAATGAAAAGAAAGAAAACTAAAGAGGATGTTTACCTCTGGATCTCTTCTCCTTGAGATCCTTCTTAAGGCCTTTGGTTTTGGCTTTTTGGTGAGACCAGTAGCTCTAGGAAGTGGGTAAGAGTGTTGGGAGGAGTATTGTGCAGAACTTAGGTAAGTATCAAGGATTTATATGTGTGGGAGAAAGAGGAGAATGCAGGTGGTATTTATAGTGGAGGAGAGGATGTATTTTTCATTATTTTAAACATTATTATAATATTTTTTCTCATGAATATGAATAATATTAATTCATGTGACCCAAATAGTAAAAATAACAAGTGATTTTGAACCAAGTGGTCTTACATCACTTATGATGTCATAAAATAGTGTATTTTACTTATAATTTGAATATACGGCATTTTAGCGTATTTCACTATTCATCGAAAATTCTATAATTTCAGAAAAATCCAAAACATTTACCCCAACCATTTTTTAATGTGTGGAATTAAAAAATGAACTCCATTTTTCAAAAATAATTTTCTAAATATTATTGATTTTAATCTTAAATAAAATCATAGTTATTTCAAAAAATAACAATTTTAAAGGTATAATTAGTTTTATATCACATTGAAGAATTAATTAATATCTCATTATCGTAGTACCTAAAGAAAATGAAATATTATAATTATTTACTTTTCATAAGGGTCATATTACTATTCATATTACTATTCATATGGGTATGTTACTATTCATAAAAAATCATGTAGGTTCTATCAGACTCTAAATGACTGACTGGTCATAAATCTAGATGACCATTTTTCAAAATTCAAAACATAGTGTTAGAAAATTTATGTTTAATGGATAATTTATAAATTTCTCCTAAAATGTTTTGTTTCGCAAGAGACTTATTGCTTC
The DNA here is from genome assembly GCA_963277665.1 of Viscum album. Taxonomy (NCBI): domain Eukaryota; kingdom Viridiplantae; phylum Streptophyta; class Magnoliopsida; order Santalales; family Viscaceae; genus Viscum; species Viscum album. Next base: position 287,606,872 of record OY728127.1, on the reverse strand, counting down.
ATGAAATATTGGATATCTAATGAATAGAATGTATTTTAGAGGAATATACCATGAAATTTTTGGGGTAATATAAGGATGATAATATTATAGGATTAATAACTAATTATTACATGGTGGTCATCACATAATATCTGTTACAAATGATCATCTGGCCTAAATTTTTCATCCTCTTGCTCATCAAGAACCTCCAAATCATATTGTAGACAATATTAATGATAAATTTGGTGGAAAATATATTTTAAAATTTTAAATCAGTAGAACAAAATGTACAGTATTCTAATATTTATACTCATTTACAACACTCACATCTTTCTTCTTTTTTCTCGGGAAAAATAATTTTTCCAAAATAAAATGACATTTTATGTTCAATACCAGCTGCATAAAAGAACATTGAATATAATAAATCATTATTTAATAATATTTTATTTATTATTTAATTTACATGTGAAAAACTTCTTGTAAATAGTTTAATTTTTTCAGTATTAGGAGATGAACAAATATCCAAGAAATATTTGTTTATCTAAAATTTGACATATCCAGTTTTCAATTTAAAAGTGGTAGATTTCTAGAATTTTGAATTTGAAATGACTTCATGAATTAAAATCCATGATTTCTATTTAAAATATAATTGTTGACATGATTTATACTTTAGATCATATTTTATCTTGTTTGTTATGACTTTTTTGGTTCAATTAATATGGATTATGGGAGATGTTGATGTTTATATGGTTTGAACCATGATTTTCATGGTTATCCATTAGGATGTTTTGAATTAATTGATTTATTATTTTTATGGTTTATTTTAGTTGGGAGTGGTTTATTTTTGAGTAAGGAATTACATAAGGTTTCCTCTCATGGAATTTGGTAGGAATGTTTTGGTTTAGATGGTAATTTTAGATTTTAACCCTTTTTGGTGGATGTTAGGTGTAGAAACAGAAAGAGGAAGTAACCTATCTAATGAATTACTTTTTTAATGGACATATAGATTGAATGATGTATATTTTATCTTGAATAGATTATTAGGGCGTTATTTCACGCTATTAGGTTGAGAATTATGGTTTTGGTTAATTAGGATGTTGGTTTTAATTTAAATTCTAAGGGATATTGATTTTTTGGGTAGTAAATCTTTAAAATATAACTAATTTTGTGTTTGAATGATTTAATATCATCATTTTTTTATCTCTGTAAATTGTGATTTATAAAAGTAATTGATTGGTAAAACTATGAATATTTTTGAACTACTTGATTTTATATTTGTGTAAATAGTTAAATAATAATTTACATTACTACTTCTAAATAGTTTTTTACTCTTTATAATTAAAATACTTAATTTTTTTTGTCACTTTGGAAATTGTGTATAAGTTATTTTTTGAAATATTTTTAAACTATTTTTAAAGAGTTAAGTAGCTCTTTTCAAACTATGTAATAACTTTAAATATTTTAAAAACTATTAATAAATTACAAACTAAAATTTCTTTATAGTTTACATATAAAATTTAAAAATTTTATTTTTTATTATGACTTTATTTGGTTTTGGTCAATCTAAGTAAGTTTATGTTAGTTTATATTCATTCATTTAATTTTAGTTCAATTATTTTTCATTCCCTTAGCTATGGATTGGTTTATGTGTGGTAGGTTTGATTTGGTTTGGTTCGTTAATGTTAGAACCAAATTAAACAGATCTATATATGAAACTACCTATTGTCTATCATGATCCAACATATTGTTTCATAATATAGTGTAGACATACTTTATATCATTGTTCTTTTTTTATTTTTATATGGTTATTGTTGTAAAATAAAATTTAATAATAAGGAACAAAGTATTATTACAATTCACAACCAATTTTAAGGGAAAAAAATTAAATTTGAATAGTACCTTTAACCCATCACCCATCCGATAAAAAATCATTTATTGGTTCCTTGTTAATGGAAGATCATTGATTATTGATATACTCACTAAATTTGATCTGACTCTTATATCCTATCCTTTATATAGCTATTGTTTATATTCTCTCCATAGATCACCTAATTATATAATTCATTGAACACTTGCAACTTCACCATATGGAAAATTATAGAGAAGTTTCTACCAAAACATTAATTCATATAAACCAAATAATAAAATAAAATTTAATCTAATAAAATTTCTTTCCCATATCCAAGCCCATGAGGTAACCTTTATTTCAATCATAAGGTCTCTCAAGGAAACCAGTATTGTGGGAATGATGTCAAAATATTTGGAAATCATTTTCATGATACCCCTACATTCCCTCGGTGTTTTACTAATCAGTTGATTATCTTCATTATACCCCACCATCACTTATGTATAGTGCATCCACACTTCATGCAAGTGAGTATGTCCATGCCACCAAATATTGGTAGATTCAACTATGAATAAAAGAAAAATATTAAATAAATATATGTTAGAACGAAAATTATGGTCACAAAATTTACTATGTCTATATACAAATTCCTGAGGTAGGATGATTAGTGGAATTTGATAGATCTATAAGATATGAAGGATTGGTAACCTATGTAGTGATAGTGGGTCAAATGTATGCTTAAGAAGATCTAAAGGAGATCTATTATAAGTCAAAATATAAGAGAAATAAAATACTAGAGATAATGGAGAGGTAAGTAATGGATGTATTGACATCAAATTATATGGAAAATGAAAATAGGGATGGTTAGAGAGATATTTCATCAGATAAAGAAATAATAGATGAGGATGATGATTAGATGAAATGGTGGAAACAATATAGGTAGTCTGAAAGTCCTTGATACCTTTAAGGAAATAGTGGGATTATTAGTTGTTGTAGATGTTATATATGGTGTAGGATCTAGGTTTAATCTGGCATTCAAAGTACTATAAGAATCTCTAGTACCTACCCCCTCAAAATGTTAGGCTGGTCACCATTGTTACCTATCTGGCCGAAGAATTATTGTCTCATAGATGATGGAACCTAATTAAAATTAAAAAATGATTAATTATAACACATTACATGTTTTTTAATTGATATATATATTTATATTTGAAATAGTTTACTCAGAAGTGGAAAAAGAGGAGGAATTTACATCTCTCTCATGCAGCAATCATTTTTAGAAATTCTCTTCCTTCACGTCTCTTCAATATTTGAGATTTTATAAATTATAAGATAAATATAAATATAATTATAAATTTAATATTAATGGAATAAAATAATAAATTCCTAAAAATTAGTATGCTAAAAATGGGTATGATAAGGTTTTATTATTGTACGTCTAATTTGGTCCAATTTAGTTTGTTTTATGCAATTTGGTTATTTGGTCATTTCGGTCATTTTTCTGGTAGGTTATTTGGTTATTTTTCAATAAGTTGAACCATTTGGTTCAGTTTTTTAGGTGGTTTGATACATTTTTGGGTAGGTTATTTGGTTCATTTTGAGTTTGATCATTTTGGTTGATTTGGGTTAGGCCATTTGCTTTATTTTTAGGTTAATTCATTTTTGAGTTACATAATTTGGTTTAGTCTTGGTAAGGTTATTTAGTTCATTTTAGTTTAATTCATTTTGGATTATGTAATTTTATGTTAGGTCATTTGGTTAATTTTTGGGTTATGTCATTTTTGAGTTAGGTCATTTGGTTTATTTTAGGTTAAGTCAGTTTGTTCATTTTTATTCCATTTTTTTGTTTGGTCATTTGGTCATATGTTCATTTTTTTTTGTTCAGGTATATTTTTTCACTTGGGGTTAGGTTTTTTGTTTTATTTTTGGTTATGTAATTTTTTTCATTTTGGGTTATGTAATTTTGTGCATTTTTGGGTTATTTCATTTTTGAGTTACGTCATTTGGTTTATGAAGTGCCCAGATCAGTGTGAATCACTGAGAGGGGGATGGGGTGAATCAATGATCCTTTAAAACTTTTTACTAATTGATTCTTAATCAATTAAACCTCTATGGCTTGTTAAGGCCTCGATCCACTCTTCTTGTATCTCTCAGTCTTTCCTCGAATGATGCAGTAAATATAAAGGCACTGGACACAAGGATTTACAAGGTTCGGCACCAAAGGCCTACGTCCTTGCCATGTTGGTTATACGCCCCAACATGGTTTCTTCCATTATAATCTGTTAGTATTACAATGGTCGATACAACATCCCACTGTATCTCTCCTGAGTCCCACAGGAGGGTCTTTATACTGCGTCCCACAGTGTTACCAGAGTCCCACTGGCCTGCTCCAGAATCCCACTGAAGACTTCTTCCACCCTGAGTCTCACATGGGACTTCTCCTGGCTCCTCGAGTCACACGAGTAGCTCTTCTTCACTTTAAGCTTCTTCAAGTATCTTCAGCAGTCTGGGATAAAGACTGCTGGCCTTGCTCTGTACCTCTGATCACTTGAGTTGATCAGGTCTTCTCGTCTTGCTCAGGATTTATCTCCTTCTTATGAGGATGACCTGGCCTTTCTCCAACTACTGAATACTCAGAAAACTGATATCTTTAACTTCAGTCTGGTCCAGTCTCACTTTACTTCAACTTCATGCACTGAGTGCATGGCAACTCTGCATCCTCATGCACTGACTGCATGGCCTTCTCAAATCTCTTCAAGATCTTCAAGTCTTGGACAACTCAAATGCACACAACCAGATTTGTCTTTGTTCACATGTGCATGTGCATGCATGTATGCATGCACTCCCCTTCTTCTTCTCTTGGTGCAATAAACCCACAAAGGGTGTAATCACTTCAAGCACACACCTTCCTTGAACTTCACACACTTTGTTCAATTTGTTCACACACTTAAAAGTGTGTTATACTTTAGTGTGGAAGTCTTCTTCTCCAAAGTGTGCACATAAACTTTGCACACACTAAGGTTCGGCCTTTTGTTCTATTGCACACACACCACTAAGGTAAGTCTTTGGCCTTATTCCTTCACTTTGCACACACACAAAATGTGTGGTCTTCACTTGGTGCTTATGCACACACTTGGGTTCTAAGGCCCTCTTGTCTTCCCACTTGGCTACGACCTTCCTTCTCTTCTTGCACACACACACAAGGGATGTGGTGGTCTTCACTTCACCCACTTGCACACACACACTTCCACGACCCCTTTTCTTCTTTTGTTAAGCACACACACCTCAGGACTTCACTTCTTCTTCAAGGCGCGCAAGGTGTGAGTTCACCTCGGGTGTAGCTGGCCGCGCAAGTGCTTGGAGCACAAGGCGCGCAAGTGCGCACTGGCCGCGGGGCACGCAAGTGCAACACCCGCATGCACTTCCTCCTGACACGCAGGTACACTGGCAGTGAGGGTGCCAACCTCGAGCGCGCAAGGAGATGCAGCTGGGGTTCTTCCTGTCGCGCAAAGGAGGTGCGCAGGGGACCTCCCTTTCTTCTTTCGCGCAAGAAGTGCGCAAAAGGAACCTCACAGAGCCTCTGATGGCTCCGGGCTTCACTGCCGCGCAGGGTGCTGTGCGGGACTTCGACTTCACGAGGCACAGAGTGCTTCTCATGGGACTCCACAAATATTCAGCACATCAGCAAGCTTCTAAGAGGGCTCAGGCTCTCTTTTTATAGGCAATGGAATGCCAAATCTTCCGCGTGAGATAAATCTCAAATCACCGAGATTTTCGGTTCTTTAAAAATCTTTGAACGCAAGCCGCAAATCACGTTTTTCTTCTTCTTAGGTTTCCTCCACGTGCATGCGACTTAGAACGCATGCACGACCTTCGTCTCTTCTATCCCATGCAAAACACGAACTCACCGAAGCCTCGACAACTTCGTTTTGCCTCGGCCTTGTTCGAAATCTCCCAAACATTGCATGCATGTCTATTTTCTTTCATGATCGTGTTCGGTAGGTCAAGACGAGCTCAATGGATCCTTCGGCTTCGGCAATGGTGGCCGGTAACTCGAATTCTTCATTTGGGAGGCCTCTGGTTCAGCGGCGTCGCGGGAGGTGCCTCGGCCGAGCTCGAGGTAGAGGATGGACGGGGAGCCATCGGATCGAAGATTTGGACGACCACGATCAGGATGGGCCACGGCGGATTAGATGTGCGGCCGAGATCTGGCGCGCAATCAATCGTGCGGCCAGGATGCGCTCCCGAGGATTTTTCCGCGTCCCACATCGAAACGGAGGCCGGTTTATCCGCGGTTTATCAAACTCGCGCTGCCCGCCTCTCAACAATTGAACTTCCCCCTCCACGGTGCCGCCCCGCACCGTGTTCTCTCTGCGGGCGCGCTCTGCGCCCACTCTGCTCCCTGCGGGCGCGTCACTGGCGCCCACTATGCATCCTCGAGCGCGCTCCTCGTGCTCACGCTGCGCGGGCTTCATCACCGCGTGGCTTCAGGGCTTATACACGGCCCCAGCCTCTCTCGGGCTGGCCCCATGGGATCCCCTTGGGCGTGGTGACCTAGTCCCACATGTGCCTTGGGTTGAACCCTTAAGGCTGGCCCTTGGTGGCTAAAACAAAAGTAACCCAAGTTCAAATGCCAAATGCCACTTCTTCCAAGCCATTCATCTTCTTCATTTCTTCTCATCTTCTTCTTAAGAATTTCATTACTTCTCCTCATATGATCTTCACTTAGGATATGGAATTCAAAAGGTTCATCTTCATCAACCGAACTCCTGAATCACTTATAATCTTCAATGTTCTTTATTGATCTAATCAGAGATCAATTGGAACTTTTTCAATTCACATGCACTAAGAGTTAGTGCATGGTCTTCATTAAAACCACTTCATCCACTTAGAACTTATGGATGGTTCACTTCAGCTCCACATGCATTGTCAATACAATGCACGGTCTTCAATTATTGTTGTGACTTTGTATCATCAGGATACAAGCTCTTTGAACTTAAAGAGCAGCTCAACAATCGTCAGATATAATGATTCTCCATCATCATTCATTCTTCAAGTGGTGTAACTTAGTATCATCTTGATACAAGTATTGAAACATTAAGATCAGTTCTACAATCGTCTGATATAAATAGAGAATGTTTCAACCACAACATCCGTTGTCACTTAGTGAATCTCCTAAGTGACATGCCTCTAAGTACCATGGCCATTCTCCTTCATCACCATCACATCCTTTGTCATTCACATCTTGACATTCCTTGACATCCATTCATTCCATGACAACATCATGCCTCATTGACAACAAATGCAACACAGTGCATTTCAGTTTATTTTGGTTTAGGTCATTTGGTTCATTTTTGGGTTATATCTTTTTGGGTTAGGTCATTTGGTTCATTTTGATCATTTGTTCATTCTTTCATTTTGGGTTAGGTTATTTGATCAATTTCTCATTTTTTTGTTTAGGTAAATTATTTCATTTTGGGAAAAATTAATTTTTTTTATTTTGGGTTTGGTTATATGGTTCATTTTGGGTTAAAGTATTTGAGTCATTCTGTGTTAATCCATTTGGTTCATTTTGGGTTGGTTTTTTGGTTTTATGTGTGTTTTGTAATTGAGAAGTTCTCAAATTAATCCCTAGAGGAATGACACATTCATAGAAATTTGTGTTTAATTCTAGAGTTATTGTATTGAAATATCATTTAGGGGTTAATTTTTTTAGCTAGCTGTAATTTCTAGATTTTAACAGAACTTACAGGCCTTTTGAAGGATTGATTTTAGCACAACATGGATAGAGTTGAAGTACTTTATTCAAGCTATGAATTCAAGATTAAAGGGGAATTAAAAAACTTCAATTCATGGAATTCATGAGTATAAAACTTAAATTTCAGTAAGAAAAGACAAATAAAATTGTCATTTTTATCATTCTAGACTAAAGAGTCATTTCTAGACTTTAGTTTTAGGATTCTTTGATTTTTAAGGACCATTTTAGAATTCATTTATTTAATTTTAAATTCTTTTTAGGACTATGTACATTTTACGATTTTTTTAAAGAAAAATCAAATGAAATGACCACATTATGTTGGTTTGATTCCATTAAATTTAGGTTGGGTTTATTTTAATGGACTACATGAAATTATATGTAAGTATATTTTATAGTTTACATGTAAAATATTCATTAAAATTATTTTAACTTTTAAAAAATGAAACCAAAATAAAGTAATTTGAATTGAACACACCTCAAAGACTCAATTAAGGTACATAATGAAGTAAGAATACATATGATTGGTTACATATGTTATAAACCACTACATAAAGTTTACAATCAACTTATATTATTGGAATATTTGATTCATCATATACAAGATATTGATAAATACCACTAGGGGTGGAAATGATATAAAATTCATCCCTACTATCATAAAAAATATGCCTTGGGATTCCTTCACCAATAAAACTAAATTCAGTCATCAGATTAAATTTTACTTAAAGTACTTATTTAACTATTAGTTCCAAAATATACAACTCATTGTTATTTAGGAAGAAAGTTATTTGAACAAATCCAAATCCACAGTTACTAAAAAATGTTCCATGCCATGTGATTGAATCAAATCACTTTCATTTCACCATAGTGAGTCGACTATGAGAGTAATAATCCGAAATTATAATTTTATCAAAAAATATATAATAAGACACATTTCCATACAGAGGTATACCATTATATTCCATAGAAAATAGTCTATCGTTGAAGGTAATTTAAAACCATCATGTTCTGTTTCCATATTCACTACTTGATCAATTAAAAAAAATTGTGCCCACTGATGAGCAATGTTTTTCATTCATGAATAATAGAATTGGTGAAGAAAGAAAATGATGTTATTTATTCATAGATAGAGTCAACAGGAAAACTTAATACCTTAAATATAAATGAATATTATTTTTTTTAATATTTAATATTTATATTTTATTTAAATAATTTTTTTACCTGTGATTTAAACAAAACAAGAAACACTTTTCCATACAATGTCTCTATCATTTTCAAAGGTAAAAAAATGATTTATAAATAAAATTTGATTAAGCTAAATATATAAAAATATAATAAAAGTTTAATATATATTTGAATCTACTTAGTATGATATAATATATACATGTTCAGATCACTTACTTGATGTAGTCATTGATAAAATCATATTTAAACAAGACTACACAATGTTCCATATCTCACTATTTAAGGCTCAGTGAATTCGATGTCCATGATACAAAAATTCCATCTATCTAGAGAATTTATGTAAAATAGCGTTAAATTTCCTCTTACCTCTAGTATTCATTTGTCATTTATCGATTATGTTATGTGCTCACATCACCCAAATACATTAAACACAAATACACACATTCTCAGTCCAAGTAACCTTTTCACAGTGGAACCTTCAATATGATTCCTGTTTTGGACAAAATTATTTTCTGTGAAAATATTTATTTTGATTTGACGCATATAATGAAAATAAATCAGTCCCTCAATAATAATTTCAGTTGGAAGATGGATAGTTAGATGCATCATGCAAATAAACAAAGATGGAGGAATTTTTTTATAACTCATATAAAATTAACAGTGCCTCTTACTATATTTTTTAAGGAAATAATTGGAAAACCATTGAGAAAATATATATCTAAAAAAATAGCATAACTGAATCACCATCGCCTGTACATTTTTGGATAATAAATGGAATATTCATATTCAAATCAATTTATGCAGAAGGATGTGACTATAATGAGATTTCATAGATTTAATTTTCAACTCTCTTCTATTGAAATATCTTGATATATATATAAATATATTTTATTATCCATTAAAAACCTTTAAATCCTCTAGTACTCTTAAAAATTTATTTTTCTATAAAGGTTTAATAATATAATAGGTACAAGGTACTTTCCATTTATTTTCACCAATAGGCACAAGATGTAGTTTTCGGTTGATACCCCAATCCAACAAGTCAATTCCAGACAATATCAACTTTGGTATTCCCATTTACATTTATAATAATTGAAAAAAAATTCCCATATGTTTTCCTTAATCTACATTATACCTAAATAATTATGTAAAAAATTGGTTGACCCATAATGTAAAGACCCAGAAATTTCAAGGAATTTTTTTTCTTAATTTCTTTGGAATTTTACGAGTCTGTTGTTTCTGATGGCACCTGATTCTGAGGCTCGGTGTTCCCGGAATCAATTTCCAAAGTTTAGCTCAGGTACGTTCAGTGAACGAACAAGCAGGTTTTTCCATCTTTTGAACCAGTGCTCGGAATTGAAATCGAGGGCACCGATGAACTCGCAACGCTGGTAATTTCTTAAGGGGACCTTTACTGCAGTTGCGTTTATACAGGAGGAGAAGTTAAAATTTGTGGATTAAATAAGAAGTGAATAAAATTGTGGAACAATTTTATTTTATATCTGAGGTGGTTATATCCTAAATGGGGAAGTTGGGGTGGGACCTGCAAGAACCTAACTACCCATGTGAGGATATATGTGAGGTGGGTCCCACACGAGCCCCAACCTTTCACATTCTCTAAAATCCTTTTAAACCCCCTCTTTAAACTCCCCAAATATCTACCTTAAACCTGTTTTTAATTAACTTGTTAACTCCTCAACTCCCCTATTTATGAGGACTCTTCCTCTTCCTCTCCCCCTCTTAAATGTTTTCCAACACAAGTTAATAAATGAATTCTAACCCTTCACTTAATTAAATTAAGTTGTTTTAATTTTGAAAAACTTGTGAGAATTGTCACGACCCGTCCTCGGGGCCCGTGCCGTGACTACCCCAAGCCCGCCTTCCATAGGCCAGGGGCTGGTGACTAGCACCAAGGCGTAAATCCCGGTAAAAAGGGAAGGCATTGCCTTTGTAAAGTAAACAAGCACCATAGAGTAAGAAAGCGGAAAAAGCAAACACTAAGTAAGAACTGGTACAACAGTAAGTGCGTAAAGTAATTGGGCCAGAATACAAACCCAAACTGAAAGTAAAGTACATCTCGAAAGGGAAACAACAACTAGAAAGTAAAGACACAACGTCGAGCCGTCCGTTGGAAGTCCCACTTGAAGGGTGGGCACAGATAGCCTCCACTGCTCCTCGGGTCCAGCCTACCGCTCCGAGTACGTCCCGCCCAGTGGTCCACCTCCAGGTACCGTCCTGCTCCACAAGCCTCCACCGCGATCAGCGCTGTCCGTCGTCTGCAACCAACACAACGAAGTGAGGGCATAGCCCGTACAGGGGTGAGTATAAGCTACTCAGTAGGGACCCCGAGACCCCCGAAGGTCTCCCAGAATCCACAAAGGATAATCCACAAAGGAAAGATACAATCACGAAGTAACATCCGACATGGCTTAGGTATATGCCCATATATATACCTAAGTCATCAATTCTCGCTCGGATCCAACATCCGAGCTCAAGTAAAACCCAGTCCACACAGGAAATAAAAATGTAAATCCGCACAGGATAGCACAACTCAATCCACAAGAGAAAGCAAAACGTAAATCCACATAGGATAGCACAACACAATCCACAAGGGAAAGAAAAATGTAAATCCACATATGATAGCACAACACAATCCACAAAGGAAAGAAAAACAGGGTTTCAGCTCACACAGGTATACTTCTTCAAATGACGATAGAGATGATCACTGATACATCTAAGTCGTCGGACCCACAAAGGATCGATAGGTACTAACCCCCGCAATGACCCACATAGGATAAATCATGAAGTTGAAACCATAGGTATTGGGAAACTCCTTCTCCATCAAGTACAGTGGTTATGCCGTTACAACCAAGCGCTTCCCTCTAACCTTGGACTTCTATAGTACTCCACCTATCGAGTACTGTGGGCCTGCTACTACAACCAAGCGCTTCCCACTATGGGTCTGCTGCTACAACCAAGCGCTCCTCCTCATAGCCTCTAGAGGTACTCTTTCTGTTGATTACCACGGGTTGGCCGCTACAACCAAGCGCTCCTCCGTCGTGGGTCTACCGCGACAACCAAGCGCTCCCCCATGCTGCTACAACCAAGCGCTCCTCCGTCGTGGGTCTGCCGCTACAACCAAGCGCTCCCCCTCATATCCTCCAGAGGTACTCTTTCTGTTGAGTACCGCGGGTCTGCCGCTACAACCAAGCGCTCCTCCGCCGTGGGTCTTCTGCTACAACCAAACGCTTCCCACTGGGCTATCCGTAACGCACCGAGTCGTTCGATTAGCAGTCGTAAAGTCTCAACCGGCTCTAGGGTTTCCGCACACACCATGCTCGTTACGGGAGGGTCCACTCCATGAGCTAAGAGGTCGATGCATCAACTGACATGTAGTCCAGAGTTGATGTGTCCAAAAGTTCCGTAGTGGTCACTACCGAACCCACAGAGGATTCCCGTACTGTCTTCATTGTCGTCGCAGACACAGCCAGCTCTAGGGTTCCCGCACACAGCAAGCTCGCTCGGGAGGGTCTACTCCACGAGCCGAGAGGCTGATATATCAACTGACAGATAGTCCAGAGTTGATGTATCCAAAAGTTCCGTATCGTCGACAGGAACTCAACGTCGCAGACGGCACGTCAAACGGACGCCCGGTCTGAGAGTTATTGGTTTTTTCATTCCAGGGGCCCGGTTGGTTTTTAAGGCAAAACCAACCCGACCATACTTCACCTGCATCCAAACCTCCGGCGGAGTAAGCCAAAAGATCCGTCTCACTTAGAGGAATTCAACAAAGTCGACAGCACGTCAATCAGACGTCCGAAGCTCAAGATAGGAGCGTTTCCGTTCCGAGGGCCCGGTTGGTTTCGTGTACGAACCAACCCGACCGAACCCAAAGTATTCCGAAACCTTGAGTGTGATAAACCGAAATGACCATCTTGATCCAAGGATCGCATCGCCGCTGACGGCGCGTCATTCGGAGGTCCTTAGCTCAAGTTATGAGAAAAAGACCAAAAAGGTCTGGAAACAGGGGGTCTAGGACCGGACCGACCCTGCCCAAGCCCCCCGGTGTCGGCCCAAACCGGGTCCGGGTCCGACCCGTTGGGGCGCGACCCGGCCCGACCTGGGCGCGACCCGGCCCGGCGGGTCGCCCTGGCTCGGCTCGGCCGAGCGGCCGAGCGAAGGAACCGCGGCCCCCGCGCGGGGGCCGCTCCGCGGTTCCCGGACGCGGCTTGAGCCGCGTCCCGCCTCCCGGTTCCGCGCGGCTGCAGAACTGTCTCGCCGCCACGGCTTCAGCCGCGGCGGGTTTTGCCGGTGGCACGCCGGGCGCCGCCGCCGCGCAGGCGGAAGCTTCCGCGGGCCACCGGACGCGCTCCAGTGGTCCGTTTTGCGTGCGGTCTTTGCCAGTCGTCCTCCCGGGATCCGATCTTCACTGCAAGGACCTCAAATCTCCCTTGCGGCCCCTTTTTCCGTCGTCCGCCGTTCCACACACCAATGAAAAACTGCGGAGGTTTGTAGGGTCGAGTTTTTTTGGCCCGCACCCTCCGCGTTAGGTGATAACAAACGAGAATAAAATATTCAACACATGAAAAACAGCAAGGCACAATTTTAATAAAATTAAAATTGAACTTTGATCTGGGTTCTATGTTTTAGTTGAACAACCATGGGAATAAATATTGTTCTCAAATAAAACCCCTACCTCGTCGAAGCCGTCGGACGAGAGTTCTTCGCGGAATTGATCGTCGCGGAAGAATAGGATCGTCGCGTCGCATCGTCGCGGAAGGGCGTCGCGTCGTCGATCTTCGAGGTTTAAAGAAAACACACGGATTTAATTTACACGAATTAAATCCATGTCAAGTATAAAAACCAAAAAGGAATTTAAAAGATTCATAAACTCCTACCTCAAACGGATGTTCGAAGATTTGTCGCGGAAGAAGGAACGTCGCAGAAGAACGTCGCAGGAGGAGAATCGTTGGCGTCGCGGAACACGGCGTCGCGTCGTCGATCTCAGAGGGTTCGGTGTTCTTCATCTCCTTTCATCGAAGGCCGGCGTTCTTCACGTTCTTCGCGTTATTCGCAAAGGAGAATGAAGGACTTGAGGTTTCAGTCAAATACTCTCAACGAACAACACTAAAGAAGAAAAGTGTTGGTCTTATTTTATTACATGCCAACAAACGAAAAAAAACTAAGTAACGACCCATTAATTCATAGAATTAATTTCAATGAATAAACCACCCAATTAATAAGAGCGTTTAATAGTTTAATAAATGCCCTAGTTGACTTTCATTTAATAGGGGTTTTCGCGGGTGCGTTACTTAGCGGAAAAGAAACAGTGGAGATCGTGAGGGCCCCACCTCAAAAATATCCTACCAAGAGGGTAGGATATTTTGAATTGTACCATATCCACTTTAACTTAGCTTAAGAAGCTTTAAGTGGCTTTTAAGTGGCTTAAGTGAAATAAAAATAAAGTTGTCGCACCACTTTATTTTATTTCTTAACTTAAAGCCCAAAAATTAAAAACCACACCTGAGCAAACGCAACTCCGGAAGAGGCGTTTCTAAGCAAGTACCGGCGCTGCGATTCCATCGGTGCCCTCAAAATTCGATTCCGAGCACCGGTTCAAAAGTTAGAAAAACTCGCTCGTTCGTTCACTGAACGTACTCGATCCAAACTTTGGAAAATGATTCCGGGCACACCGGGCCTCGGAATCAGGTTCCGTCAGAAACTGCGTTCTTGTAAAATTCCAAAGAAAATTAAGAAAAAAAATTTCGTTGAAATTTACAGGTCTTTACAAGAATTAAATAATAGCTTTTCTATTATTTTATTTTGGGAATTTGTTGGGTTGAGATTTTAGTGAGAGCTCTGGAGGAATAGAGAAGGGTGTTCTTCTCTCAAAGAAAGAACACCACCCTCTTCGACGAAGAACGCCTCCGAAGAAGGACTTTCTCCCTCGACGAGGAACACTTTATGATTTGAAGAACGCGTTGTCACCAATGCTGTTTCCTCCTCGGACGAACCCCGACGTCCACGAAATCATCGACCGATCTCTGCGACGCCATTCTCCAACGACATATACCACGACACCCGTCATTCAACATCAATTGTTTAGGTAGGGGGTGTTCGTATATAGTGTATATGTGATTTATACCTCGTGTATGGGTATTTAATTGCAGGGTGATTGTATAATTTATTTTGAATAAATTAAACCCTTGTCGTTGATGAATTTTGGATTGAGCCTCTAATACGGAGGGCACGGGATAACGGACAAGACCGAACCCTACAATGGTTGTTCTTTTGTGCGCGGATTGACGGGCGATGATGAAACAGGCCGCAATGGTGATTTGAAGCTGTCGCAGTGAAGAGCAGGTCCTGAGAGAGACGCGGGCACAGACGGAGGGCGAATCGGATCACCGGAGCGCGTCCGATGGTCCGCGGAAAGCCTTTCCCACGCACCCCACCGGCACGGCGGCGCCGGAGTTCGGCCGCGGTGGCTTGCCACTAGAACAAATCCGTCGCAGCTGAGCCGCAGCGACAGAGGAAAACAGGAACAACCCGGCTGTTCCGGAAAGGGAGAGGCGTGACTTAATGCCACGCCAGCTGGCCGCCAACGCCCCCCAGCCGTGCTGGGGTGGGCCACGCGGGCCGGGCCACCAGCGCCAGGCCGGGCCACGCCATCCGGGCTGGGTTGCGCCCAACCTGGCCAGACCTGGACCCGAGTCGGGTTGACCCGGTTTGGGCCGACCCAGGGGGAGTTGGGCAGGGTCGGACCGGGCCCAGACACCCTATTTTTGGACCGTTTTCGATTAAACGAACTTATCTTGAGCTAATGACCTCTGATCGATGCACCTTCAGTTGTGTAGGATTCCTTGGATCGATTCGGTCATTTTGGTATATTACACTCAAGGTTTCAGCGAAGTTTGGGTACAACCGGGTTGGTTCGAACTCGAAACCAACCGGGCCCTCGGAGTGGAAACACTTATAACTTGAGGAACGAACGTCCGATTGACATGCCGTCGACTATGTTGGATTCCTCTTGATGAGACAGTTCTTTTGGAATACTCCACCTGAGGTTTGGATGCTGTTGGAGTATGCTCGGGTTGGTTTAGCTTGCCAACCAACCGGGCCCCTAGAACGGAAAATCCAATAACTCTCCGACCGGACGTCTGATTGACGAATCATCAGTGGCATTGGTAATACCGTTGAGAAACGATTACTTTGAGTATAAACCATGGGAGTTCAGGGTACCGTTGAGATATGGCCGAGTTGGTTCGTACACGAAACCAACCGGGCCCTTGGGACTAAAAGGCTACTAACTCACAGACCTGACATCCGATAGACGCGCCATCTGATGCATTGAGACCCCTTTGACGAGGCGGTCCTTTGAGATACTACTTTTTGGGACATTGTGATACTTGGAGTATCGAACAGTATATCGTGGAGCGTATCCTCTCGGAGACGAGCGTACGGAGTACGAAGACATTGTAGCTGGCTGAGACCTGATGAATGCTTATCCGATTCGAGTCGGAGTGACTTGACAAGCCCAGTGGGGAGCACTACTGTGTTTGGGTGGCAGACCCACGATAGGGAGCACTAATGTGTTTGGGTGGCAGAACCGTGGTACTCGATAGAAGGAGTACCTATTTAGGATACTAGGGGGAGCACTACTGTGTTGGGGTGGCAGACCAATAGCGGGGAGCACTACTGTGTTTGGGTGGAAGACCCACGGTACTCGACAGGAGGAGTACCTTAGAAGTCTAAGGTTAGTGAGCAGCGCCTCGGAGTTGAGACAGGATCACTGTACTCGACAGAGGAGGAGCTCTTCAGCAGTTGTGGTTTTGATTTCATTAATGAAAATCTTTGTTTGAGCTGAGTCAATGACCTTTGTGTTTACCTCATGATTGAGATGGGTCACTTGATAACTTAGGTATATGTATGGGAATATACCTAAGTAGTGTTTATCCATTGATTTCATAACCTTTGTGTTTCCTCATGATTGAGATGGGTTACCTGATAACTTAGGTATAAGTATGGGATTATACCTATGTAAGGGTTATCTGTTGAGATCCTTCTTTGTGGGTATCCTTGTTGTATTTAGTGAGACCTTGAGGGTTTCGGGGTCCCTATTGACTATCGTTATACTCACCCATGCACAGTCTATGCCCACACCTCATTGTGTTGGATGTAGAAAACGGACAACGCTGACAGAAACCGAGTGTACAAGGACTGGACAGTACCTGGAGGTGGACCTCACGACGAGTTAGTACCCGGAGGTGGACTTCACGACGAGACGGTACTCGGAGGAGTTTGGCGGGCGAGAGCATTGAGGAGGCTATCTGTACCTACCCTTCAGGTAGGATACGAGGTGGAAGACCCATGAGCTGCTTCTATCTTCCAGCTGTTTGTCTTTTCTGTTGTATTTTTGTTCAGTTGTAGCTGTACTTTTTAGTTGGGTTTGTATTCAGACCCATTTACTTTTCATCACTTTCTTTTTTTACTTAGTGTATTACTTCTGATTGTACTCTAGTTGGATGTATTTATGTTTTATAAAGTCAATGACTTCCCAGTTATCGAGATTTACGCCTTTGGTGCTAGTCGCCAGCCCCTGGCCTATGGAAGGCGGGCTTGGGGTAGTCACGACACGGGCCCCGAGGATGGGTCGTGACACATAAGGCGAATCAAATTGGACACTTTTCTTCTTTTAATTTTACTTGGATTCATTAGAAACATTCTTCCGCTTTTTAAATTTTTTCCAACCTTTCCTGAGTAGAAAACTTATATCATGAAATTATTTAAGCACATTATTTCCATACCTATACTAAGGTGGCCTCTCGATCTCAATGTAATTTTCAATTCTTCAAGGATTATTCCTATATGTATGATCCATTGGTATGAATTTGTGTTGTTCCATGAATCTAAAACCACAAAGATATTTATTTATTCTAAATCATGTTTCCTTAAAACAAATATAACATGATATTTTTACCTTAATTATCTAACTAGATATCACCACATAAGTAGAAAAATCATTTTCCATCAACATAAGCCTAATACACATATAAAAAATGTATTTCCAAAAACCATCATTTATGTGCACACCCATTTCCAAAGATACTCTAAATATTTTATTAAAGTTTTAATATACACATATGTATAATTTATAGGATCATAAGGTCTATATATGTGTATTCTTATGAAGGTGAATGGGTTTTTATACAAATATATGGAGGAAGGTTATAAATGTGAATGAAAATTGGCCATGTGATGTGCAAAGTGGGAATATGAAAAAATGAATTAAAAATATTACATGATAGACTCAAACTAACATTACACACCTCATATATAAAACTAAGATACTATAAATTAAATATACACAATTTGAATATATATGTAGTATAAAACAACTCATTATTATCCTTAATTCTCTTGGTATCACGTCATCATATATTTGTTGACTTTTCATCAGACATAAAAAAATTTGGGATCCTATGAATCAATGGAAATTTCTATATTACTTTTTAGGAAGCATGACATGGCCTTCCATTTATATTTTTATTCCATTGAGATGTTCCACATTATTTAAATTTATTTATCCCCATAGTTTCTTCTGAGAATAAGATATAATATTTGAGGAAATAAGGAATTTTAATTATAAAAATTAAAGTTAGTTAATTAACTTCAGTTTTATAGAATGATTTGGGGAAATATCTGCATCATGGGGAAGTAATTACTTAAAAACAATTAGAATATAATTTATGAAACTTTTATAAATTATATGCATGATTTTTTCATGATATAGGGACATTAAAAATTCCAACCTTTTCATTTAAACAAATTTCTGATATATATGAGTCTTGGGATCATCCATTATTTTTTTACCCTCTCAAAATTATCATTTTCATAAGTTGCATCATATTTACTCATATCAATATATACTTGAATTGGAATAATTTATTAGTAATGATGAATAATAAACAGAAACTGATCAAATATCAAAATTTTTATTCCACTCCTTTTATTTTGATCATGAATATAAATATATTGTATTTTATATTCATTATGATACTATAAATAATAGTTTTTTTGGAAACCTTCTTTTTATTATATGGTAGATAACTTATTTATGAATTAACCAAGGTCTTACAAAAAAATTATAACAGTTGTATATTATATTACCTATATCAGAATAATTTCCAAATGAGAAATCTAAAAAAAATCCATATTATTTTTAAACATGGTTGAGATCCGATTAGTATCATATATCTAAATTCTGTCCATTATGTTATTAAAAGAAATTTTATTTTAATATCATCTTATTATACCGTAACTAAAAAATTCATGATAGTGGAGAGGAATATATATGAAATAATTCTATGAAAACTTGAGAGGGGAGGATTAATTTCGTGATGGGAAGTGGGATCATGTGAGATTGAACAAGCATAATCCTTTTCCAAAAATGATTTTGAATATAATTTTATGGTCTAATTATTTTCGTTAAAATATGAATATTAATTCCATGTTCAACTAACATGGTATGAGCTATCTCCACCAAAAAACAATGAATTATATTTTCATAAGCATCCCACTAAAACCATGTATCTATTTAATTAACACTTTCTTTTACTAAATCATATAGATACATTAAAAGTATATTATTATGATAGGTCATTCACAATCTTCAGAATAATAATGCATAAAGATAGGATCATCAATTAAAAAAATAAAAAACATCTTCATGAGGAATTTATACATTAGATAATAAAGCTAAATGATTAAGAAGTTACAAAATACAGACCATCCAAACACATCTTGTCAGGACCCCAACCCCAATTTTCCCGAATTCAGTACCTTATATTAATACATTGGTATGATTATAAGAAAGTCATATCCCAAAGGAAAAAATATTTTTGTAGTTTTTTGAAAACCAGATTAAATATATGATATTTACATTAAAACATGAAATGCAACACAACATATCATTATCATTTTAATCACACATTAAATCCTATATTATCCCTATAAGTCATTCATAATAATAATCTTCACATCTTTGGGAAAAATAAAACTTATAAAGGGGTGAGATTAGATGATCAGTAAGGGTAAGTAAAATAGGAGAAGAATAAATAATAATTCAAGGTGAATAAATAAATAACTCATTCTATTAAAACATAATCCTGATCATAATATGGTATGAATAAAATATGAATATAGAATGTCATAATGAAACTTAACCATGGATTTTCTACTATTTTAATAGTCACAAGGACTATAAATTACGTGTTTCATAATGAGGGAAATGAAAAATGATAGATATATAAAACATACCTTCAAGGATACATTCTATGAATCTTTTATTGTCATGTTTTCATTCTATTTACCTACTATTATCAATGCTTCATTCCAAGAATATAATAAATGGGTAAGGCATCGACACGAACCATATCGAGTTTGTCTCATGAGACCTACTGATGCACCGAGGGGCTATAGAGGGGCCCAAAAAACACTTACTAAGTCCAATTAATTACTCATATAAAATGGGAGAAATAAAATCAACACATACAATCATATTTAAGCTAACATATTAAATGTAAATAACTCTCCCCAATCAGTAAACATAAACACTAACCTTTTGGAGTAATATGGTGAATGATATCAAGATAGAACATCCATAATCAAACTAATAATAAAACATCAGATAAAATATTATATATGATATAATAAAATATTAATCCCAATTAAACATAAGAATAAAAAAGATTTTTGAAATAGATGAAAATAATCTTATAAAATCATCGAGTAATTCTTGAGAGATATACTCTTTTACATTGAAAAGAAGAGTTATTTTTTTGAAAAATATTTGTATAAAACATTAATGGAACAAGGATAGTTTTTTCATTATAAAAAATTGATTTTATAAAAATAATGTTGTATTAATATATATTATAGTGTGAAATTTAAAATAGGTAAGAATTTGAGAAGTTCCGTTGAATCAGGCTTGTTTATCAGGATGAATTTGAGAAAGATCCTTTCAAAACAAGTAACTAACCATAAAATAAAGAAGGATTATGATAGGTACATATATATAGGAAATTTAAAATTAATTTTTGAGGAGTAAATAAGAATAATTAATAATTTCATTGGGGTAAAGAGAGAAAAATATCAACTTGAAAGAAAATAAAGGTTCGCGTAGAAACCCTTACCAATTTGTAAACAATCAAACCATATGCCCCATAAAATTTATGACCCTAAAATAATACATTTAATACCATTAATATAAATAGATTCATGATATGTAATATCCATGAGAAGTATACATAAACCACATACATTAAATAATTTGTAAATAATGGAAATCTCACAGAAATAAAAGTGAGATAAGAAACCCCTTACCTTATATCTGAATGTGTTCATCACTTGACCTGAATTTCCTATATAATCAAATTTAATATAGTAATTAATTAATTAAGAACCTTTTGTACATGTATATTATTAATAATAATTTTATTAAGTTCTTTTATGGCCTTTTTGATAAATTATAAGATACAATTTTATTGATCTGGAGTGCTCGTTTCCTTGATTTACACGATCGATATACTTGCATATGAGTATGGAAGTTCATGTAGAATGGGTATAATTCTCTAGAATTTAATTTATATGATATTAATAAACATATATATGTGTAAATGGTTATATATAAAATTTTTTATATGGTTTTATGTTGAATCATTAGATAAAACCTTTAGTGATAATTGTTTACATTATTACGGCAGTTATTGATCATAACGAACTCATTTTGTTTTATAATTTAGTATTATGTAATATGTTACATAAATAAAATAATAAAGGTTTTAATAAATATATTATAATCTGGTCTAACCATAAAAATGGTTTCATTACTAGTGTTGAAGGAGAAATTGAAGAACAAAAATCCATCGTCTATGAAGGTTGTATATCGACACCTCATGGGTGATTTTGTTTTTCAAATAAGAGATAGAGAGAAAAGTGTTTGAGGAAGTATATTCAATTAAAATGATATAAATTATATATATAGATGATACTAGAGTTATAGTGATCATTTGGATAGAGTATGTGAGGATATAACAATAAAATAAAATAATTTGAAAAGAAATTAAAAGGAAAATAAAGAGGATTTTACCTCTTGAATACTCCTCCTTGAGAACCTCCTTAAGGGGATTGGTTTTGATATATTGATGAGAACAAGAGATCTTGGACATGGGGAAGTGGATTTGAGAGAATATTGGGAATAAATTTTACAATTCCCTAATCTTGGATGGTGTAAGGAGAAGAGGTGGTGAGGGGTGGTACTTATACTGGTAGAGAGGGGTGATTTTTCATTATTTTATTCATTATTTTATTATTTTTCTCAAGACAAGAAAAAATGTTAATTCTTTAGAATAATTATAGTAATAAGTTCATATGAGTTCAAAACAAGGGTTATTACATCATTCATCATGTTAGTAACACTATATTTAACTTATAATGTATAAATACCATAAATTACAGTATTTTAC
The DNA here is from genome assembly GCA_963277665.1 of Viscum album. NCBI lineage: Eukaryota > Viridiplantae > Streptophyta > Magnoliopsida > Santalales > Viscaceae > Viscum > Viscum album. Next base: position 287,584,578 of record OY728127.1, on the reverse strand, counting down.
TATTCACTAAAAATTCAAATATTTCATAAAAATAACCAAAATTCACCCTAACCATTTTTAGATATATAGAATTAAAAAATGAACTCCATTTCATGATAATAATATTTTAAATATTAGAAAATTAATTTTTAATTAAAACAATCATTTACTCGGAAAATACATAATTTAAATCTATATCTGATATTATAACATTTTCAAAAATTAACTGAGGTCACATAAAATTCATATAAGAGAACAAAATATTGATTTATGACAAAATTTTATGAAAATTAATTTTATTTCAAATCATTTTATGAATTATTAAATTGTAATTAAATATTTATGACTCACAAAAATACCAACACTTAATTAATATTTTTAAAATATTCATTTACCCTTACTATGAAATAATTATATCATTCTTTTAATTATAAGAAGTCTAAATTTTATTTATACTTTCATGGTGATGTTACTATTCATTTAAAAAATTTATTATTCATAATGTTCATATTACTATTCATAAGGGTAACATTACTATTCGAAAGGGTTAAGTTACTATTCACCAAAAAATTAAGTTGATTCTATCAAACTCTAAATATATTATTGACCGCTAACATGTTTGTTCATTTTTTTAAATTCAATACAAATAAGTGGAATTTTTTTTATTTCTAAATTATAGATATATATTTTTTAAAAAGTGTTGTTTTGTAGTGACTTAGTATTATATCCATTGAATTTTATATTAAATTTATTTGTAAGTCATTGGAGTGTTACATTCTGACCTGCTTCACAAAACTTTTGTCCTTGAAATTTGATATTACAATTTTAAAAATTCTAAGGTCGATTTTTGAAAATTCCTTTGTGGGAAACCCAAATTGAAAATAGGGTTATAGAATAATCTCTTAATAAGAGGGAAAGTGGAAATTCAAAGGTCACCACAATATTAGGCTTTCAAATAGGATAACATTAGTGTAAGGTGAAAATGTATCCATGAAAGAGAAATCTAACTATCAAGTTATGATTGAGATTGATAGAGAATTTGGTCATTAGAGAGTTAAACATCATAATACCAAAAATCTTTGATCCATTAAAATACCATTTATTTCACAGAAGAAAAATTAATTGGATGACTTTTTTTCTCCAAAATCATTTTCTTAGTGTATAGTGGTTACTTTACTATCCAAGGAAACACTTAGAAAAATAAAATTACTTGATTTTATAATCTAATCCTTTGTATGTGCTTCAACTTATCTACACTTAATTTCATAAACTAAAATATTGATTTTCAAGATGAATTTTTATACATGGAGCACTAAGATCAAACGATCCATAAGTTATTCCTTAGAACATTAAATTTTTACTAATAACAAAAAGGTTGGAATATTTTATCCAAAATTGTTATTTATTCTTAATCCATTCCATAACTAGTTATCCTTAACACTCATCATTTTGTCTATCCAAAATTTAATGTCCAAAGATTTAGATTAAAGGTTTCTTAATATCAAATTTTCCATAAAACAACTTAATGTATCTCTTCTTGTCACATACCACACATATGAATAACTTGATTACCTTTAAACCTTTATAAAACATTCATTCCTCAAATTAAATAAATAAGTACTACAATATAACATAATTCTAAAAAAATAAACACTCCAATTAGTACACTTTGACTGTAGTAACTACATAAGATGGACTTTATACCACTGATTCTTTTGGGGTATATTCACTTTTTGATTAGGGAATTCATCTTCATAGCACCCCATATACTTATAGTTGAAGCATTGGACATTAGATATTTCTTTCTTTCCCTTACAATCCTTATCATGGTGGCCTTTTCACCACACTTGAAGCAAACACCTTTTTCTTTTAAGAATTTACCATGGTGTTTCCTATAAAAAGTATCACATGTTGAGAAATACATCTTTCCATTATTACCTTTATCTATATTTTTCTATACCTTCATATTTTTCTCTTGTTTACCTTAAAAAACATAAGATATGGAGAATTCTTTCTCCATCTTGATAGCCTAAGATACTATATCCCCATACGATGATATTTTTTGGTAGACTAATTTTATTCATAGAATAGGCTAAATACCATCAAATAAATGGTCAATATTAAAAATTTGATTATGTATATAGTCCGTGGAATTCTTTTCTAACCTTGAAAAGTTGGATTCATACTTTGAAACATTATCATCCTCCTTTAGACTCAAAATCATAAATTCCCTTTCCATATCATCTCTCTGTTCACGAGGAAAGTATTTTTTAAGCAAAGTTCTTTAAATTCTATCCATTACATGTTTGATATTTCTTCCTACTCCTTCATGTTTTGGATTAGTGACCAGCATTGATCTACATCTCCCAAAAGATGATAAAATTCCCTAACAACCTTCTCCTTTTCGTTACTTCCCAAAGTGAGAAATATCTTCTCTAAGGAACTCATCCACTACTCAGCTACAAATAGATTTGTATTTACATTGAATGATGGAGGTTGTTTTAATGTAAATAGGTCTAACATTTCTCCTTCCCATTGTGGATCAGGAAGTTCTATATGGGTAATCTTATTTTTCATAACCTGATTCCACTTTCCCAGAATAGTTAGAAGTTTCGCAGCACGAGTCACAAATCCAATACCAAAATCATCATCTTGCATAGGAGGTAAATTCATATATGAGACATGTACATTTATAAGGTTTCCATTCCTCCTACTAGGTTACATTTATAAATAACGGCATACACTAGATTACATTATGAATCATAATGTATAATCTCAAACTAGAAAAACACTTAACATTAATTGAAATTATATTCATATTTATTCCCATAATAATAAACAAGGTTTTTTGGGTACATATTTAATTTTAAATCCTTTATAATGATTGGTAAAGAAAATGTGACTTATCCTAAGAATATCCCCATGTATTTTCAAATCAGTTGCGCAGTAGTGCCCATTTTCATGAACCAAGTTACCCCGAGGTATGCCCTAGATGCCTTATCGAAGTTGTTACCCCTAGCTACATCTGTTCCAAAACTACATCCATTTTTAGTATCCAGATAGGGATGTCTTGCTAAGAAGTTCGACATAATATCTAACTCACCATAAATCTAGGATTTTATTCTATTATTATCCTCAAATTCTATATTATGGTTATGTTCCCTAATCTATGTTTTCTGAATGTAGTTTCCAAGGTTTCTACTAAACTTTCTCTGATACCAACTATAAGGACCCCGACCCCAGTTGCTCAGACCTAGTGCCTTATATTAAAATATTGGTGTGATAATAAGGAATTCATATACTAAAAGATAAAATATTTTATTAGTTTTGTTAAATTAGATTACATATATGAACCTTAAATTAAAGAATTAAATGAAACACAACATATGAACTTCTTTTGAATCGCACATAATCTCCTATATTATCCCTACAAGTCATCAATAATAGTAATTTTCACATCCTAAAGAAAAATAAAACATAATAAAGTGGTGACATCAGATACTCAGTAAGGGTAAGTAATATAACATAAGCATAAATAATAAAGAAAGGTGAATAACTAAACAAAACATGACACTAAAACATAATCTTGAGCTTAATATGGTATGAATAAAATATAAATAAATAATTTCATAATAAAACTTTATCATGGATGTTCTACTAGTCAAATAATCACATGAACCATCATTTACTTGTTTCATAATGAGGGAAATTCATAATTATGGATATCTAAAACATACCTTCAAGGCTTCATGCCAAGAATCTATTATTTTCATGCCTTTATTCCAAGAATATTTTATTTTCAAGGCTTCATGCGAAGAATATAATAAATGGGTAAGGCCTCATCCAAAACCATATCTAGTTTGTGTCATGAGGCCTACCGATGCACCTAGGGGATATATAGGGGACCAATACATGTATAAAAGTCCAATCAATTCCTCATATGAAATGGGAGAAACAAAGTCTACATATACATTCATATTGAAGCTAATATATGAAATGTAAACAACTCTACCGAATCATTAAACATAATCACAAACCATTCAGAGTAATATGGTGAATGGTATCAAGATAGAACATACATAATAAAAAAAATCATAAACCATCCAATAAAATATGGTAGATGATATCATAAAATATTAATCCCAATTAAACAGAAAAATCATAATGAGTGTTGAAATAGAAAAAAATACTCTGATAAATTATCGAGTAATTCTTGAGAGAAATACTCTTTTACATTAAAAAGAAGATTTATTTTGGAAAAACCATTGTATAAAAATAGAAGTTAAATAAATTAGTTTTTTCATAATAAAATGTATTATTTCAGAAAAAAAATTGGTGGATTAAAATAGATTATTGAGTGCACTAGAAAATAGGTAAGAATTCAAGAAGTTCCCTTGGATGAGGATTGTTTATCGGGAAGAATTTGAGAAAAATATTTTTATATAATGTAACCCACCATAAAATAAAGAAGTATTCTGATAGGTAAATATATATAGAAAATTCGTAGATAGTTTTTAGGACTACATAGTAATAATTAATAATTCATTAGGGTAACGAGATAAAAATAGTAACCCAAAAGAAAATGGAGGTTTGGGTAGAAACCCATACCATTTTGTAAACAATCAAACCATATGACCTGTAAAATTAATAATCATAAATTAATACAGTTAATTCCATTAATATAAATAGATTCATGATATGGTACGTAAATGGGTAATATAAATACACTACATAAAATAAATTAGTGGTGAATTATTTAAATCTCATGAAAATAAAAGTGATATGAGAAATGCCTTACCTTATGTCTGAATGTGTTTTCCACTTGACATTAATTTTATGAATAGTCAAATTAAATCCAATAATTAATTAAATAGTTACCTTTTATACAAGTATTTTATTTATTATAATTTTATTAAATTTTTATGGCCTTTTTGATGAGTTATAATATATAATTTTATTGCTTGGGAGTGCTCGTTCCGTTGGTTTTCACTATTGGTCTACTTATATATGAGTATGGAAATTCATACAGAATGGGTATTATTATATAGAATTGAATTTATATGATATTAATGAACATAATGAAGTGTTAATGGTTATATATACCATTGTTATGGTATTATAATTTGTCATTAGATAATATATTTAGTGATACACATTTATATTATTAAAGTAGTTATTGATCATAACAAACTGATTTTGTTTTATCGTTTAGTATTATATAAATATGTTACTTACATAACATAAGAAATATTTTAATACATATATTATAGTCTGTTTTACCCATAAAAATGGTTTCATTACCAGAATTTAAGGAGAAATTGAGTAAAGGAAATCCATTCTCCATGAAGGTTGCAAAACGACACCTCACATACGATGATTTCATTTTTAAAATGAAAGAGAGAGAGAGAAAGAAGTTTGAGGAAAGATATTAAATTTACATGATATAATTCTAGTATATAGATAATAATAGAGTTTTTATGATCCTTTTGATATAGTATGTGAGGAGAAAATAATAAAATAAAATAACTTGAAAAGAAATTAAAAGGAAAAGGAAGAGCATTTTACCACTTGAATTCCCCTCCTAGAGAACCTCCTTATAGGAATTGGTTTTGGTATTTTGATGAGACTAAGTGCTTATGAGCATGGGATAGAGCATTGGGGAGAATATTGGGTAGAAATTTGATAAGTCTCAAATATTGGAAGGTGTGAGGAGAAGAGGTGGTACTTATAGTGGAGGAGAGGGGTGATTTCTCATTATTTTATTATGTTGCTCATGATAAGAAACTGGGTTGATTATTAGAACTAAATATAGTAATAAGTTCATGTGAGTTTTAAACTTGGGTGACTACAACATTAAAGATGTTAGGAATAATATATTTAACATATAATATATAAATAACTTAAATTACCATATTTTACTATTCATAAAAAATTCAACTATTTTTGAAAAACCCCAAAAATCCACCTTAACCATTTTTCAATGTATAGGATTAAAAAATGAACTCAATTTCAGTAATTTTTTTTATAAATAAAATAATTTTATTTTTTAATTAAAATTATCATTTAAAAGAAAAATACAGATTTTAAATCTATAACTGATTTTGTAACACTTTCAAAAATTAACTATGGTCTCATAAAATTATCATATGGCAATAAAATATTGATTTACAGACATATTTTATGAAAATTTATTTTATTTTAAAACATTTTATTAATTATAAAATTTTAATTAAATATTTATGACTCAGAAAAATACTAACAGTTAATTAATAATTTTTAAAATATTCATTTACCTATACTTTGTTATAATTATAACATACTTTCAATTATAAGATACCTAAATTTTATTTATATTTTCATGGGTGAGATTACTATTCATTTGTCCAATTTACTATCAATAAAGATCATATTACTATTAATAAGGGTAACATTACTATTGAAGAGTTTCAAGTTACTATTCACCAAAAAAATTAAGTTGATCCTATCAAACTCTAAATATCTTACTGATCGAAACCCTATGTGTTTTTTTCGAAGTTTAATACATTGAAGTGTAAAAATTCTATTTATGAATAAATTATAACTATCTTATTTTTAAAAAAGTACTGTTTTGTAGAGACTCTATGTTGCGTGTGTTACATTCTATATTAAATTTATTTTTAAATCCTTGGGGTGTTACACATATCAACCTTAGAAATCATCTTATATGGTGACACCAAATAATATAACATAACATATATATTGAAACCTTAAGAATAAAACCAATTTTAATATAAATAATACTCATAATAATTCAATAATTCTAAAATAAATATTTATTTATTCATTCTTAATGTATAATATCATATGAAATTTGTAAAAAAAATTTATTTATAATGCATTGGGAAACCAACCATGATTTAGTTTATAACCCAAATTTCATTACCAATTCCAAAATTTACTTAATGAAATGAGACTAGTTCACTTTATTTTAATCACTTTGAAAATCATTTAAATAAGATTTAAGTCAAATCCTTTTTAAAGCACTATCTATTTCTATTCATAAAAAAATTTTAACATATATGAAAACATTATTATACTAAAAACAACTTAGTTTATCTTTAAAAATAAAATTTTAGAAGGGAAATATTCCTTTGGAAATAATTTAAACATTATATTAATCACTTAAATACATAATTCCATCCCATTAGACAACGCAAAACCATATATATAAAACCATAATATTGAAATTTTTCCCATCAATGACTAACGACTATATATAATATAATAAAGAAACTTTAATAAACTTAAAAAAACTCTCTTTTATTAGCTAATAATTATCATTTAGAATATTATATGATTTTAAATTATCATTATTAGATAAATCATCTTTTAGAAAAACCTTCACATAATGGGGTTTCAATCAAGTCGTTTAATGTAAATAATTAGTTATTTTCCAAATAGATATTTTAATACCATGTAGATATTAAAGTAATACTAATCCCACTTAAAAGAAATCTATCAAAACTAAAATATTAATTTAAGTATACCACTTTCATAAAATAGAATTATACAAAATAATATTTCAAATATTTATGTACATTCATAACGAAATACATGGTAATTAAATTTTATTTTAGGCCATTCATAATCTAGGGCATGAAAAAGCTGAAGGATGGGGATAAAATAAGATAAAAGGAGAAAAAAGTTACATGAATTGATTATTTAACCTAAATTCACTTCATATTTCATAAAATACTAATATAAAATTATGATTCATAAATAATAATAGAATTCACATGAGAATTTAATCATTAAGATTAACATAATTAAATATAAAATTATAATTCAAAAATTACAACAAAATGAACATGGGCATTTAACCTCCCAGAAAAAATAAATAAATTAAGTTAGCCATTCACCATTATTGAAATGAAAGGGTATAAAATGATTCTTACTTTTATTCTAGTAAGGTATAAAAATATTGTTCCATTATTTGATTTATATAAAATCTAAATTTAAATAATCCCAAGAAAATTCCCACCACATTGAACCCTTTGAACTATTTCAATCAAGGTTATGAAAATTTATAAATAAGTTAGTAGAACAAGATAAAATATTGAGGTAAACACCATACATTTACCATTGCACTAAAAAATGATTGAAAAATGAGGAGTAATGAAGGAATAAACAATATAATTAGATGGCAAGGAGATCATTGCCAAAGGGGATCCAAACGTATAATGACAAGGAGGGGGGGGGGGGTACTTGTTCCATTTGTATTAGGGGGAACCCTAGATCTCTCTTTTTATAAAAACATTTATATAGTATAAAACTACACCAAGGGTTTTAAAAAACTTTTGGTATAGATTATAATTCTTGTAATACATGTTTTTAACCTAAAAAAGTAATAATTCATAAAAGTACTTGATCCTTTTAAATCATATAGAATATGAAGTTGATTTCCATATACCATAAATTAATAAAAAATAATTTTATAAAATTTTAATGATAATCAAAGATTGTTTAATTGTTTTTTTTCTTTTTAATAAATATTTTTAACTGAATAAAGGTTAATATTTTGAAAATTGTTTGGTCATTCTGGATACATTAGACATCAAATTATTTTAAATTTCTTTTGAACTAGTAATAATTTAGTTGATTATCATTGTAATAATATTTTGTAAATATTCAACATTAGTATACTAGTTTTGATTATTTGATGCCTGTTTGTAACTTGTGAAATAGATATAATTAAAAAAATAATCTTTGGGCCATTCTGAGTATATCAATCATTAGATTAATGCATGGCTTGTTCATAATTGTTAAAAATCAATGAAATATAGATGATTGATATTTTAATGAAAAAAAATTATTTTATTGTTTCTGATCATTTTATTCACTTTTATAACTTAAAACATTATTTTATTTTTATATATGCACTTTTGATAAGGGAAATATAAGGGAACATTTAATTAAACTTTTAGTTTTATGTTATTTTTAATTAATTATAAGTTCTAAAAAATCTTAAATGATGTAATTATAGGTTTAAATGTAATCCTATTAAATTAGGGAAGTATTTATAGAAAAAGGGTAGAGGAAAAATGGAAAGGGGTTAGTGCAGTAAAAGAACCAGAACTGTGGTTATTACATCAATATGTATGGAGAAATTTTTAAATCAACTAGAAGTTTTTTGGTAACCTATATGAACTTTTATGGGTTTAATTTTGTGTTTTTAAAGAGAGACAATGAGTCATTTTTTTTAAAATTAATATTTAAATCCTTTAAACCAAATTCCTTACTTAGGATTTTATATTTCCCTTCAATAAAACATTATTCTATAAATTTTAACTTCTCATATTGTTTTTTGAAAATGTAATATTGATTAAGGTGGATTAAACCATTACCATGGCATGTAAAAATATTTTTCGTAAATAATCTATGGTAGGATCACCCCTAATATATATTTTTTACTGGTGTTCCTTCTCGAAATCCATGTCATTAAACTTCATCCTTGTCTAGGTTGGGATTTATTATGCTTCCTTTATTATCAATCCTACATGGGATAGCAAATGGTTTTTTCATAGTTTTCTTACGGTAAGGAATTATGGATCTTATCTTCTTTTGTGTTCTTTATTTAGGAAGATCCATGGACTCCTATCTTACCTAACCAATTTTTATTTAATATTTTATGAAATTTCTACTATACTTTCTTTTTTATTTTAACGTGGGATTAACATTAAACTTTATAGGTGACCCAATCTCCCATGTCATATGAATGTAGTGGGAATTATAATTGCACTATGGTTTATAGGAACCTAAATTTAAATGAATTTTCTATAAAATAAATGATTTAAAATAATTTTTTTGACATGGTTAAAATTTTAACTAAATATAGGTTCTTTATTATGTGAGTTGGAATTTTGAATTCCTTTAAAAATGAATATTCTTTATCGAAGAAGATGGGAAGTTATTATTTTTTGATATATAGTAGATTGGTTATATATTATTTTATTACATTTAACAACTTATAACCTCTCTATTGATTATGGAATATTTTTTTTTAAAAAAAATGTGTCTTTTTGTCGATGTATTAGCTCTATAAGGTGATACATAGTGAAATACATATATTACCAATGTTTCATAATTATTGATATTGTTTAAGAATGTATTTAAGGTATTGGATAAGTGGGAAATGGTTATGTATGATTACTTTGGTTAGTAATTATATGTTTATAAATACACACATAGGAAAAACCAAACCCACACACATATACTAGGGGGATAGAAATGAGAGGCCTCACCTCATGTTACTATTATACTCTTTGAGGGAAGTTCTTGAGGATTCATTTCTCCGAAATGGAGGTTTCTTAGACAATAATAATATTATGTTTGGTATTAATTTATTATCAAAATATACTTATGTGTATTGTAAGCATGTAATTAATGATTTTTTTGGGATTTAATTGGAGTCATATATAGTACTTGGAAACCAACTAATAAACAGTAGACTTGTTTGATTATATTTCCCATGACATGAATTGATTAGGATTGAAATTATAGTTTCATTACTATAAATGTCTTATAATTTTGCATTTTTTATTTATTACACGACATATATTATGATTCTATATCATGTAATTAGTTTTATAATAGATTTATAGGGTTCAGGTGGTGACTATCTACTAGGTATGATATACTCATACCCTATACCTATCCTTTTGAGATATTTATAAACTCTATTTTTTGTAATCTTGGTAAAGTGAAGGATCCCGAGTTTGGAGATGATTTAGAATTAGAGTACAAAGTAAAGATGGAATTTTTTGGGCTTTAGATGGATGAGTAAGGAGGGAATAATCTGTGTATCCCTAGAGTTCAATTTTTAAAGATATACTCTACATGAGATATTTATATACTAACTTTTGGTATCCTTTTCTCAATCAATCATGTATATGTATGTTAGTGTAAATGTTCGAGTTATTGAAAATATTTACATTTTGTATTATACTTTCATGGTATATGTATGATTATTTGGGCTTGGTTTTGTGATTATATAGTTATACCAGGTACCCCTATGGAACATATAGTTTCTTTGAAGGTGAACATGTGTTAATTTTTTGTTTATCAATCGCTTATAAAGGTCTTGCTAAATTTTTGGTATGACTAGGATGAGTTTAAAGTATACATAATGAGTTTAAACCTTATATAAAACATAGTGATTTTATCCCTTGACATTGGTTACAAAGTTTTACAATTGGGAAGTTCAATTGATTTATTAAGATGAACTAGTTCAAGTACTATTCTTCTATCTAGATCAGATTCATTACTAAATTTTTCTATAGAACACTAAGGGAAATGAGAATATAGAGTGTCTAGGATTCAATAAAATTGGGACCCATGAAAAACTCCTAAATATACCCAACTAAAAAAATAAGTGGAAACTTGAGTCACCGAGGGTAGTAGGCATTCAATTTTGATTCTTTCTTTAGTTAACATTATTTTTTTTGAGTCTCATGTTTTATGTGAAAACATTGATAAGTATAAAAAATTAGGACCATATGACATATTAATGATTATGTGTCTTTGTATGGATTATGATTAGAATAAATTTAAATTTTATATTAGTTGAAAGATCTATAATAAATTAATGGGTTTTTATATTTTTTTATTAGTGAGAATTATTTTAATATAACATACTAATAGTTTTAATTGATTTTAAAACACATATTAATTCAGAATTCAATAACCCTTTCTATGTTTATATATAAAATTCTATTTTCGAAGGATTTTATATTTTGTTTTCAAGAATATAAAAAATAAATAAAAAGGAATTGAGTGAGAGAGAGGGGTTGGGGTTTAAATCGATATAGACTATATATAAAATATTTTTAAAAATTTTATAATTTTAGAATGGTGATAGTATGATAATATATATCGTGACCCCCTCCCCATAATGTGTACCCCTACTGCTCTTGTAATGGGAGAAGAGAGATAGTGACACCATATTCCCTCTCCCAGTAGGCACCGGGTTGGTGACTAGTACCGAGGGTATAGTAAACACACATATGGGAGGAATTACCATCTAAGAGAACACATGAAAAAGAGAGAGATAAGAAAGACACCAACCAAATCCTGCTCAGACAACAATATAAAATAAAACTCAAGTGCACATTTGTAATGACATGTAATAGCTACTACAACTAAAAGGAAAATTTCAAGTACTAAAAGAATGTAAAGAATGACATTGACCACGAAGCCCAAATAGCTCCTACAAAACCCATAAGCTAGTAATAACCATCCTAATCTCCATACTTCTCCAAATTACTAGAATAATAGTATATATATATGTAGGGTGAGTATAATAGTATACTCAATATGGTCCTCCCTGGTGTCTCTCATGAAAAAGGTAACAAAAGCATTCTAAATCATTGTGAATAATAAGTGAAACTAACTCATCACCTTAACATGTATACTATGTTCTCAGAATCTCCATGGATATTCTAAACAAGTATAAGATAAAAGAGAATATAATATAATAAATAATATCAAGGATAACCTGCTACCGCTTCTCCACTAGTTTCCCACTCTTCCCCAACGTCACACATATTGAGCATCTGTCTCTAAAAAGACTAGCCCATAGACAACCGAGTGAATCATCACAATAAGCACCTTGGGCAACACACCACAACATCCATGTAAATAAAATTAACTAGGTAATTTCCAGAAGATACCACTAGACATATGACATGTATCATGCATCAAATACTATACCTCAAGCCATCATAGCCCATACACTGAGTTAGGAACCTCAATCCATTACAAACTATACACATTATACCTATAGTAGTCCTTAGGAAACTATATCCAGAATACATGTGTGTGAAAAAAGCACAATACCTTATAGCCGTCTACAAACACATTTTGGGAAAAATAATCATCATGCATATACCAGTATAAGTTACTACTAAGAGAAGAGTTTGGGGTCAAAAGGGTTAGCCAATCATCCATCCTCCCACCAGGATATTGGGGAAAACACCCCCCAGGGCTCGAAATCCACTAGGAGATAGTTTCCCTAAATGATAGGGTGGAGTAGCATACAAGAACAAAAAATGTACATGATATAATATATCTCACAACCACACAATGAGAATAAACTAGTCTTAGAATCATCTACAACTAATGTTTCTTTGTCTCCCAACTATGATTACTAAGACATGATATCCTATAAGCTAAAAACCATTTAAAGATCTACATTAAATTAATTAATTCATTTTCATCAATTTCTATTTATTTTAATTAAAATATTTTACCATTATTTAACCATTAACATTTTACACATTACATTTCATTAGCATTTCAAAAAAGTTCTCTTCCCTCCAGGAATAAGAAAACCGAGTCCATGAATTCTCAGAATTATAAACACAACATTGCATCCAAAAAAGCTCCAATCACATGGGTTAAACTTTTATTCATTTATTAAAAAAATTAAATTCCATATTATTTGGTATTATTCCAATTTACCAAACAATGTATACAATGAATCTCAACCATCTACCTCAAGTAATGGGGAAAGGAAAACAGATAAACAAACAACCTATCCATCAACCAAACAAGAGATTTAAACAAGAATCCAACTTTCATATCAATGGGTAATCCCATTTTCAACCCATTTCTTCATCCCAAGTGTCCTACTTGACACCAACACGAATATCCTGATGTATCCTTTCATCACAAGCATCTACTTCTCCACAAAAACTGGGCCTCCCTACCCGATATATCACAACATCCCCCCCCCCCCAAGCTCAGCCATCCTAGGCTTATGTGACAAACAGGCCTCCCCGCCCCATCTACCACAATATCCCTCCTGGATAGACCATCCCAGGCTCATGTTACATCACAAGATGTAGGAAAAAAACATAGAAACTAGGCTCTTAGACCTAAAGTAAGGCATTCTACCTTCACATGCAATGAGATCTAATGACTCCAATGCACGAGGAACTTGGCCTTTGTAAAAAGAGGGAAACTTAGGAATTATATTTTATCATAATAACAATTATTATTCCATATTTAATTAACCAATTCATTAATTATAGGTTCCAACTACGGGAAATCTAACCATCAAGCTAGAAAAAGGTATCACAAATTAACTAAATAGTTAATCTAACATGACTTTAATTATTTTATCTATAAGCATCAACATTATTCACATATTTATTCAATTACATTAACACATGGAATATCAATTCATTTAAACATTCTTGAAACATTATGATTATAACACACCAAATTCATTAAACATGCCTATTTAATCATCTATTTAAATAATTAATAATTAATTATAGATTTACATTATTTTCCAATTCCACATGCTAATCCAAGAATAAAAATCACCAAATAGATACCACACTATCTAGAAAAAAAGTGGGAAACCATTATCATGGTATTAAATAACAATATCACCATGAGATCTATATCAATTATTTAATCCAATTCAAGTAATTATTAGGTTAATTTCACTAGAATCCAAGGGGATAAATCATGATCAGTTTACAATCACACATAATTAAAGAGAAGAAATGATTCCCCTACCTTCGAAAGGGTGTTAATGTTATTTCCATGAGAATATACTAATTATATGAATCTTAATGGCCTCTCCCATAAGACCAAAATCCACTCAAGGATGCCTCACCACAACCATGACAAAAAACAACAATCCAAACTCTGTTAGAAGCATGGATATCAAGTTACATCACATTTAATAGAGGAACAAGGGAAAAAAGACCGAAGAAACTGCAAAAAAGGGGGTAGAACTTACATCAGATCAAAGATGGATCACTACATATCGAAGACCGATGCCTGATGATCGATTCCCACCGAAGGAATCTCCTAAATGTATAGAAGGGAGCTTCTTGTCACTGAAAAATGTGAGGAAGAACTACCACGATAGGGTTTGTGAAATAACTGATTTGTTGAAACAGTATAAAATTTACAACATTGGGGATTCACATGACTTGTAATTCCTTTCCATGTTTTCTAGTCCTCATGGTTCAGTTTTTGAAAAAATGAACCTCCTTTGAATTATTTAACCCTGAAAACATACATGTCATGAATCTAACTTACACGACGTGTAATGATTACATGACATGTAATTCTTCCTGTTTCCATCATTTCTCAGCCAAACTACTCCATAATTCCTATGAGTCTCCTTTAAGAACCTCAGTCTCTGGAAACAAAAAAAGGTCAATCCACATGGATCTTCACCCCTTACATTAGATACCTATCAAAACATTCTCATCCTCAAGAATCCAAAATCAACCTAGAGAGGAAACAGAAAAGGGTCATCCGAAAAGCTACCCCGTGAGATACCTCTCAAGGATCTCGCAACCACATGAGCTCAACTACCTCACCAAGGGAACATTGTGAAACCAAGAAAAAATTAAAATAAGATCCGAACCACTATCCAAGGGGAGATACCTCTCAAAGAGAGAAAACTACAACAAGAAACAAGAGGATGCCATCTCATAAACCAGAAAAAGTCTACCACCATAAAATGAATTGTGTTTCAATTGAAGAGATAAACATCAAATATCTTGGGGTACTAGGAACACATCTATGATTTATGTTCCCTAGTACTATCTTCCATGCCAATGTTCCACCACAAGACACAAACCAAGGGGATAACACACCCATGAAACACCTTCTACCAGTGGTCCTTGATCTCTACAGGCCTCTCCTTAAAGGTTGCATCACCGTCAACATCGATATCGCCCCAATAGATGACACAATAGTCATCATAAAGAAAATGATAGAGCTACGATACATGAAAAAAACAGTGTATCCAGATCATATGTGGGGGGAATCATATCTTATATTCCATGGCTCCATCATGAGATAACACCTCAAAAGGCTTGAAAAACTTGGGAGAAAGCTCACTCCTATGAACAAAACATCACTTCCCATGATGGCGAGTCACATTCAGAAACAGATGATCCCCAATGAAGAACTCCCGCAGTTTTGTACCATGATTGACAAAGGATTTAAAATGATATTGCATTGATTTCATCCTTTCATAGATCATATAAACCATATCTATTGTATTTTTTTTCTAGTTCCAGCTCAAGAATTGATAACTCTCCAACCCTAGTCCAGTATAATGGAGAATGGAAAGGTAAACCATACAATGTTAAAATAGCACCAAACCGATGGTGGAGTGAAAACTATTTTTTTAAGTGAACTCCACCAAGTGCAGGTGCCTTCTCCCGGAACCTCCAAAATATATGACATAAGAGTGAAACATGTATTCAAAAGTTTGGATGGTCCTCTTTGTTTAACTTTACTTCTACTGATGAAAGGAAGTTCTAAGGCATAGATGGGAACCAAAATAATTCTAGAGACCTCTCCACACTATGGAGGTAAAATGAGGATCTTGATCATAAATGACCATCCTTGGGACTCTATGGAGTCTCACCACCTCCTCTAAATACATCCTTGACAAAACCTCTACTAAGCTCGAATCCTTGATTGGTGTTAAGTGGGGTAATTTCTCAAATGATCCACTACCACCCATATATAATCATAGCATCCATGATCTTGAGGTCTAATGATAAAAAATACCATAAATATATCCTTCCACTTACACTGAGGATCATCTTATGACCAGAGAAAACCACTGGGAACAAGGTGCTCATCCTTCACGTTTTGTTAGACCAACCATTAAGATGAAAACCATAGAAATGCCTTCTTTAACCTTGACCACAAAAATTGACCTCTCAATGCAAGGATTTAATATCAAAGGTGAACTATGGAACTCTCTAAGAACCATCTCATGTAACACCAGAAGAATGAAAAACCTTCCTTGAAACCACACTCAGTGATATTCATCCTCAGACCAATCTTCAGGGGCCTCACAATAAACAACTATGTCCTTATATACATCCACCTCTAGATTCCCCAAATGAGAATATTCCACCTATTATACCAGATATGAATGAACCATCATCTGAAAAATTCAACCTAAATTTCCCAACTTCTCCCATATCTAGGCGCAATCATCCAAGTTCTTCCATCACTCTCCATGAATAGATTGATTCCTGCACTGCATCACTACATCAATTACTAATCAGTGAATCAACTAAAACATTCTATGTTCTAGGTGTATATAAAATCTTGAAGTTGAAATACTGTAAGAACTTTATCCACCGAGACTAACGCAATTTCATGTCACATTGGGTGAAAAAATACCGTAGACTCTAATGATTGGTAAAGAACAAAAATCACTCGCTGGTGAGGTAATGTCTCCCCAACCTATGGGAAAACACAACTGCCACCAAATTGAGATCATGTGTGGCATAATTATACTCATGGGGATGTAACTAATGAGACCCATAAGAAATTACTAGTCTATGATACATCATAACACATCCCAATCTAAGACGTGAATCATCACCTCAAACCTCAAACTAAACTCCTTCTATTTGAAGACAAATAAATGGAGCACTAAAAAACTTCTCTTTTATATTCTCAAAAGCTTCCTAACACTAATCAGTCCTAAAAAATTCCTGATCATTTCTGGTCAACAGTTTCATTGGAATAAAAAACTGAGAGAAATCAGATACAAACCACCTGTAATATCTTTAAATTACAAGAAAAGGTTGTACCTATGGTACTATCTTGGTGGATTATAAACATAAAAATGATTATATATTTGATGGATCTAAAACTAATCCAATATGGGATACAAAATTTACCAATAAAAGGAATTATCAAGCCCAAAACTCACACTTCTACAACTTCCCAAACAACTTCTCATGATGAAGATCTCCCAGGATGGCACACACATGCTTTGTATGCTCCTCCTCAAACGCAGAGCACACAAGGATGTCATCGATGAAAAACACCATGATATTATCCACGAACTCATGGAACAAAATTTTCATTAACCCCAGGAACACATCTGGAGAATTCATCACACTAAAATGTATCAAAACAAACTCGTAATATCCATGATGACAACGAAAACGAGTCTTCAGGATATCCTCATCCTTTACATGCATATAATGATATCCTAGTTACAAATTTATCTTCACAAACCAACTTTAACCTTTCATTTGATTGAATAAATCATCAATCTTTGGAATAGGATATCAATTTTTTATTTTCACTTGGTTCAAGCGATGATAATCGATAAAAAACTGCAAACTACCATCAAGCTTCTTCACCAAAAAAACTGATGCACCACACGGTGACACACTTGAAAAAAAACCACACTAAAACAAAGCATCGATCTATATACCTAGATATTAAAACTCATAAGTTACTATTATATATAAATTCATCGAGATAGGATAGAGTCCTGGATGTAATTAGATCCCAAACGTGATCTCTCATCGAGGGGGTGATCGTAGAAACTCCTCTAAAAGACATCAGTTATTATTCTATTACCCTGGGAAATAATGGTGGATAAACCTCTGATGAAATCAGAATCATCTCATCCATAAAATATGATAAGGATAGAACATACCTCTAACCCATCAGAGGGTATCACTTGAAAAATAACACAGTTTTCTCACTATCATATTCAAAGAACACAACCTACCTCCTGAATAAATCCATGATATCCTACACCTAATACAACCAAACCTTGTTGAGGATAATGTTATTTGTTTTATCTATAAAAATAGGAAATCTAAAAAAGAGTGGTGGCTCCCCATAACTAGATCATAGTCTCTATATATATCAAACAAGTCAGCTCGACCTCCAACCGGCGTAGTCAACCCCAAGGGCATGGAAGTCTCTGTATCTCAAGTCCTAAATCATGGAAAGGGAAGGTGATATAAGGAAGTGTTTCACTCCTATATCAAATAAAGAATTCACCCAAGTAGAAAACCTGAAAAGGGTACCTCCAACGGTGTCTGGATCTCCTGGAGCTAACAATTCTAAAGTATGAAGCTGACAATAACCTACTCCATGACCTCTCTAACATTACTGACAACCAGCTCCATGGCCACACTCTACTCTATGTGGATGGGGAGTGTCATGGGGTTTTCCTCTGCCGTCCCTATCTACACTCTACTGACCCCAAATAGGAGAAACTTATTGCTACTATCTTGGATTGAACTACCTCAGGGGAGGAGCCTGAAGCAGAACAACTAGCACACACTGACTTCTCATAATGTTAAGTAACTCTCACCACTATTGAACTCAACCTCCAAAAAAAACATGAGTCTGATCACTTGGAATAAGCATGAGATCCGCTAAACCAGGAGAAATGAGACATTGACAGATGGGACCTACCCTCAGCTGATTGGAGACTCTTCTTTCTATACAATAGGGAACCCCATACCACAACTCTGCTTCTTGCGGAATGCTTAAGACTCCCCTCTCATGAAGATCTAGTTCTATCTAACATCATCTCAATGAATTATTCTCTCCCCAACACCTCAATACATGTATTTATCATAAATGGGGTGACCTAGCGCTAGATATTTGGATAACAAACCTCCCCAAAATAACTCTCCCAAGCCTGCTCATATGAAAATAGGTCTGAAAAATATCATAGAAGGTTCCTAAAATGGATCCCAAACTCACACACACTAGATATCCCCTACAGATGGGTAAGTAGCTCCTGATTACTGGCCACCTTTGTCGTCAAAGAAAGAAACTCATCTCTGAACTTTTCTCTAAACTCCTCCCAAGATAATGGCAACTCATCATGATCTCCAAAATATAATAACTACCACTGCCTTGCTATACTATAAAGCATCGTCAAAGACAACAATACCTAGTGTTTATTCCAAGAATGGATGGAACTAAAGGCTATTTCAAGCTCCTCTAACCAATATTATGTGACAACATCTAAAATGGATCCCTCATGCCTCTATAGACTCTGGATATGAAACTATTGGAGTGTCCTCCTACACATTTCATTGTTCTCAACCTCTAATCTATGATGATCTGTTGGTGATACCTGATGAATATCTTCTATGTGAACCTAATGGGGACATCAACCTGGAGCCAATAATATAAAAGAAAAAATAGTTGGAGCTTATAACATGAAATTTTGAAGACTTTAACATTAATCAATTGTTTTATTTTATTCATTTTAGGTTAACCTATCATAAGGTCTTTCCATTCAAACAAATGGACGAAGAACAATGATGAATGATCCTTTCCTTGGTCTCTACCCTGAAACTGGTATCACCATATTTATTAGACATTGTAAGCATAAAGGTCGATTCATTAGATCATAGGGGGACCTAAATACCAGTATCTAAGATGATCTCCCATTTTTACAATTCTTTCTAAACATAGATGACACTATTTTCTTACCAGCCCACACACCCTCACCAGAGCCTAAATCCACACTCCATACTATCTCTCAAATAGAACTATAATACCTCTTTCTCCTGACCCCCTACCCACAAAGTGTACCCCTACTAGGCCAAAAATGGGAGAAGATAGATAATGACACTTGATCCCCACCCCTAGTAGGCCCCAGGTTGGCAACTAGCACATAGGGTATTGTAAACACATAGATTGGAGGCATTACCCTCTAAGATAACACATGAAAAATATAGACATAAGATAGAGACCAAAAAACTCCAGATCAAACTATAATATAACTGAAAACCCAAGTGCACATATGTAATGACATAAAAGAACTACTTCAACTTAATGGAATACTATAAGTACCAAAAGAAAGTAAAAAATTATAGTGACCATGAAACCCAAAGAGATCCTCAAAAACCCACAAGCTAGTAGTAACCAGCATGTTCTCCAAATTTCTCAAAATGAACTGAAACACTGTTTATATATATGAATGGTGAGTATAACAGTATACTCAGTAGGGTCCTCCCCTAAGTGTCTCATAAAAAATTTAATAAAATCATGATAAAGTATGGTGAACAAAAAGTGAAAGTTAATCATCACCTAAACATGTATACTAAGTTCCAATCCTCACCATGTATACTCTAATAAATTATCACATAATATAGGATATAATATAATAAATAATATCATGGGTACCCTGATACTGCTTTCCTACTAGTATTTGGTCTTCCCCCACGTTGCATGTCCCAAGCGTCTCTCTCTAAAAGGGTAGCCCACAAACACTTGGGCGAAGCACCAAAACATTCACATTTTGAAACACACCACAAAATACACATAAACAAAGTAACTAGGAAGTTTCTGGGAGCCACCATAGCCCATATAACATGTATCATACACTAGGTATTATACCTAAAGCCATCAAATACCATACACAGAGTAAATAACCTCATTCCATCACAACCTATACATGTAATACCTATATCATTCCTTAAGAAAATATATCTAGAATACATGTGTATGAAATTACCACAAGATATTATATCCCTCTATACATATATATGGAAAAAACTAACCACAGTTCATACCAGCACAAGTAACTACCCTGAGAAGAGTGCATGGTCAAAGTGGGTAGTTAGTAAACGATCCTCCCACCAGGATGTTGGGGAAAACACCCCCAGGGCTAGAATGCACTGGGTGTCATATTCCTCAAACATAAGACAATAAGATATAAATGGTTATTTAGGATTAACTTCATTTTCCCCCATTAAACAATTATTTTTTCTTCCAAAATTACTTTATTTATTCATTTATAAAACATATTCTCTTCCCTTTGAGTGATTTTCCTAAGTTCTTCTTCCCATATACTTGAAATAAAGAAGTTAAATATTCATTCCTATATGGTCTTCCTAAAACTCCATTTTTATCTTATTAAGTGTATTAGGAAGCTTTCCCAATTTGAGATTATTAATCATGTAATAAGATAACTGATTAAGAATAATCACAAGGGTTCTCCTTCTAGCTCATGTTTCACTTCATTTCTCATGAGGAAAATCATTGTATTTTCTGTCACATTATGTGTTAACACAAATCCTCCTAGTTCCATCCATTAAATAAAAATATAAAGTATAGTGTGAGAAAAAATATTCATAGTGGGAAATCATACAATCATGAAAGATCATTTATAGGATATCTAAATCATGACACCTTGTTTTAAATATATAACACCATAGGTTTAACCTATGACATAATTGGTAATTATATATTTAAATATTTTTGATTGGTTAATAAGGAAAATGAGAGTTAACCCAAGAATAACCATCCAGAGTGTCAGAATAGGTGTTCAGTAAGGGAATACACATCGTGTACTAGAATGATTGTAGATATATACTTATGTAGAGAACCATCTATTCACAAAGGTACATATCATTTTTTTGTTTAATTTACTTCAAAAATCCTTTATAATGATACCCAATAGAGTTAAAGGGGCCGTGAGGATGTCCGAGGCTTTTTCAGAGATCATAAAACCTAGTTTTTGAAAAAATGAGGGGTCCACACAGTTATTAGAATCCATTTTTCACATCCTACATGGTCTCCACTAACCATGTAGGTAAAAAAAAGGTGTAGTAGTAACCGCATGGTTTGTTTGAAACTATGAAACTCTAGGTGAAAAATAGTGTGAAAAACTAAAGTCATTATATAGTGGGATTTCACATAGTTTGTGCTCTATTTGTGAGTCCACGTGCCTTAACATTGCAGGGTATTTCCTTGATGGGTTTCTTGTGCATGGTTTTCTCACATTTTATCCCAACCGTGTATCCCAACCATGTTCCCTCTATTTTGAAGGTGGAAATTACAAATTCCCCTTAATTAGCCTTTTAACCCATTTTCTACTTTCTCCCCTCTTTCCCTCAAGAATGACCTTCTTATACTCATCCCATAACTTTTCTTCCTAATAAATCTTGGATTCGAGATAACTCACATGTAAAAAGTCCAAATCTAGATTCCTCAAAGGAATTGGATATCTAGGGTTATGCACTACATTCCTCTCCCTTCATATATCAGTTCATCTTCATATGCATTATTCTATTTAGGTGCAAGATAATTTACCCTATTTTCAGGGTGTTGAACCATTTCTTAGAGTTCTCCCTACCTACTTCAAACTAATGTCCTCCATCAGAGAATGAGTCATCAATGACCCTAAGGATGGTGGTATAATTTTTTTCCATAAAATTTGTAGTGTTTTCTTTGATCTTTATTATGTCACACACCAAACATTTCCACATGTCACCATTTAATAAATTTATTCATATTAAATTGATCCATGAACCTTGATATATTCCTTTTTATCCTTATTTATTAGGTTATAGGATGTTGACCTTAGTTATAAACATACTTGGGTGTGCCAACTTTAATTTCCCTTTATAGTCAATTGTTAAATTTACTGAAATTACTTCTAAGCATTAGATTGAGATTAATAAAGGAATTACCCCTTTTATATAAATTCGTAATGAGACCAAGGAACCATATAAATGATTGGTCTAACTTGTAATTGTACTTTCCATTTAGGTAATCTCCCTATAGGTGTTTGACACTTTCTAAAGGCCACTTGAGCTATATAAATTGCATTTACATGTTTTAGTGAATTAAATAGATTGATTACATGGAATGGATTGTTCAAGATGGTTTACCTTCCATAAATGGATCAAATGAATTGTATGGATTAATATGAAATGAATTAAAAAAGGGTGGATAGTCAACATAGTTTAATCCCATTTTTATAAATGTTTAATTGAATTGATATGACTTGATTATAATGGAATTAATGAATTAAATACATGGGAGGAAATGAATCATGGATTATGTTATTATTATTGTGATTATGCCTTGTTATAGGATATGAGATGATTATAAGGGTTCAATTGGTCACGAATGTTACACACTCCCTTCCATTGAGTGTTGAGCCTGGAGTCTCACACCACTAACAATATTTGGATAGTGGGAATGAAGAACCACATCCCTTGTTTGATTCTTTGAATGATGGAACACTCACCATCCCGAGTGTTGAGAATTAAATGTCTCACTATTTATGGGATGTAGGGTATATACCCAATTGGATGAGCTTATAGGATCATTCAGATTGGTTATGGATGATAGAGTTATGCCCCGGTCTAGGAAGCACTAATTATTCTAGGCATCTGGACACTTACATCCACACCTAGTTGGTCCTTATAAGTGGATGAAATATATAACTATACTATATATATATTATTACGATATATATAGTGACTAATTAGTCATTCATTCTAGACATTAGATGAAGTAGGTATAGCCCCCATGAGTCCTTTAGGAACCTGAGCACATTTTTATTTATTCATTTAGTATTTTTTATTATTTCATTTATACCTACACACTGTCTAGTAATGTTCACTGATCAGATTAATTATAGGCACCGTTGGTGGTTTCCTTCAAGGATTTTATCTCACACACCACTTGGGAGGCCTTTGGTACCCAATAAGATTATATGATTTCAATTATGGATAAGGGAAATCACCCTACTATGGACTTTTGATATGATTTACCTATAGATGGAGAATAGAAGCATTTGACCGAGCATAATATCGAGATGCTTGGGGAACAATTTTTTTTCCTTTTGGTACTTTTTTATGGAATGATTGTATATTCCTATCTCATGTTCCCCTTTTGTATATCAACATTCCATGAATCCATGTATATGAAACATCTTATAGGATTTTGATATTATTATTTAATTTCTTAGTTGTTTATGCTTCTGTAGTTTATTTATTATATCTATTTAAATTATTCTTCCACTGTTTTTTATTATCTGTTGTATCCAATATTCCAATCTAATAAGACAGTATAGTCTCCCCACTATACAACTATTACATCCTCACTGAATGTTGGAAACCTCTATAAGTTAATGGGATTTGGAATTGACCCTATTCCTGGACGTAGCTTACCTATATACAGGAGAAACACAACTTTACCAGGAGGGGTAATTGCAGTAATTTATTATTCCATTTTTTGCTGATATGACTTCCCCATTGTCTTCCACACTTATTTTATGGTGTTATTATTATTGGTATTATTGAGATGATGATTTATTTTAGCATGTCGTGATGAAATTAGGGAATTTCATTTCATGCATCATTATAGGCACACTAGGACTAATATTCCATGAATTTTCCTTGTCACATATATTTTTTGCATGCATTTTACTATTGAATATTGATAGTTTATTGACTATGTAGTTAAATGTGTTGAAATTCTTGTAGGGATCAAAAAACATAATGGACACTCAAAATGCCCACATAAACCTAACAATGTTTTCTTTAATATGTTAAAGCTGACCCCTTAAGCAGTAAATCATGGAATGAGGATCCAGGCACCGTTAGTTTCATGGGATGAAAAGTGTTATGGTGTGGGTTAGGTGGAAGACATATTTTGGTTCATAGGGAGTGTGGAACCTTATAGATCAGAAATAGAAATCCACCTAATTTAAGCATTTAAAGTGATATAAATACTTGAACAAGCAAAAATCTAAAATGAATATGACTTTTAAAGTGAAGTTAGTTATCTTATACATGTGAAACTGAGACTCATACATAAAACCAACCTTATTTCCGGGTTGTTGGTGTGTCTCTTACATTTATACAACCATTATGGTACCTTCTATATCCTATACTTGGCTTTCAGAGTAGGAAGATAATTGTTATTGTCTCTATAGGAAGGCTGTGTACCTATCCTTGTTTTCTATATGTAATATTTTTAGCTATTAAGATAAATTATAGGGTTTTCATTAGGAATTGTAGCATCATTCTAATTATTTCAATCATATTCCTTAAAGGTGGGTATGACCATGCACCTGTGGTGGAAGAACACACACTTTTGACTTGTATAGGGAAGATTTGACTCATGAGTTTTAACAGCAAAATCCTCCCACATTTTTGGGGGATATCGGACCATACACTATTGAGTCATGGCTGGAAGATTTATTTCCTTATTTGATCATCTCAAGATGCCTCTAGTGTGGAGGGTCAAAATTTCTAAGTATATGCTACATGATTTTTCCAAGCAGTGGTAAGATGTTATCACCCAACAAGATTGGAATAGAGATATATTTTGGGTGGACTTACATAAAATATTTTAGGAATATTTCTTATCCTAGACTCAGAGGGATGGTAGATCTATATAATTCATACACCTAAAACATGTAGGTATGTCCGTGATGGAATATTCGGCTCATTTTACAAAGCTGTAGTGGTTCTCTCCTACTCTATCCAGTGATGATTTTATGACTACTAGGAGATTCAAGGATCATATGGTATATACCATCTACTCATTGGTCAATGTCTTTCAGTTAATGACTATTTCTTAAATCGATAATCAAGACCTTATTACAGAGAAAAATTAGCATGAATATGATGGTGCGAGTTAGGTCAGTTCAGTACCTAGATTTATTAGTACATATTTATCTAGGAAAAGTGACATTTTATGGCTACTCACAGTGGTAGTAGCAGTCATTATCCAAATGCAGAAAATTTCTTGATATGTCCCCAATGCGAGAAGTCGTGACACAGGAAGCCTCAGTTCTCACATGATCAGTAGAATATATTGGCTACGGTATGATATTACATATCTAGAACTTATGAAAGGCCTTTCACTTAGTTCCTATAGAGTGGGGATCTACTCCTACCATACATTAAATATTGGGGATAGTAGTGTCATGATAGATAGACAACTTGAATACCACTAACCGTTCAGGATGAAGTGGCGATCAAGGCATTGGTAGTCAGACTCCTGATTCTCTATTCTAGTTGAGCGGGATTGATTAGGGTAGTCAGGTAGTGACTTAGGGCCATGGTACAATCCAGTTACATGTAATCTATACTATTCTAGAGGATAAGGGAACCAGAACTTCTATAGTTAGAGATACTATTCTAGAATCATCTACTTTAGTTTTTTCTTTATTTGACATTGGTAGGTATCACTCTTTTATATTTGAGACTATAATGTGATGTTTGTGCCTCAAGACTTAACACTTATATGGAGTTTGGGATCTTGATACTCCATTAGGTATCTGTTCAAATGGAATTCACCGCTTTAAGGATTGTACCCTTGAGAAAGTAATATATCTATTTGTATTGAATTTTTTCATCCTCAACATGTCAAGATTTCATGTAATAATTGGTATGGATTTGTTAGTTCCCTATCAAGCATTTATATAATTCTATTATCATAGGGTGATGTTTACATCACCCGAGGGTTGTAGGTATATGCATAAGGGTGAATGGAATATTCAAGCTATGTGATTAGGACTCAACCAGCAAAGGATGGGAAGTATGACAACTCAGATCACCAGTCTATTCTTTGATGAATAGTGGTTATGACCCACTTTTTTCCTCCTTTAGTGGTCATTTGAAGGATTTATTTCATTATTAATTCCCTGGTCTATCTCCTATGTGAGAGGTATTATTCACCATTGAGTTAGTTCTAGGAGAATAACCAATGACCATTCCTCCTTATAAGATTGACCTTATTTAGATTCTAGAAGTCAAGAAGAAATTGGAATATCTGGATGCTAAATGATTCATATGAACTATCACTTCTCTTTGGGGTTCACCGGTCCTTTTTTCCAAGAATGAAAACAACACCCTTAGGCTTTTCAAGGATTATCTTCGATTAAACAATATCACGGTAAATAATCATTATCAGTTACCCCAAATAGATGACCTCTTTGATTATATCTGAGGAGAAAGAGTGTTTTTAAAGATAGACCTTTCATCGAGCTATCATCAAGTGTATATCATGTCACCAAAAATACCTTGTACATATTTTTGGACTAGTTATGGTCTATAAGAGTACCTAGTCATGCCGTTTGACCTCACAAATGAACCTAATATTTTCATGGATCTAATGAATCAGGTTTCCCACCCATGTTTTTATTCATTAATGGTATTATTTATTGGTGATAACTTATTTTATTCATGCTCCAGATAAAAACCATCCATCTATCCTATGATCATTCTAAATAAACTGAGAGAGCATCAGCTCTATGATAATATTAATAAATCCCCCCTTTGGATTGACAAATTCCACATACTGGTTAAAATTATCTTAATGTTTAGTGATTTTTTAGGCCTAGAGAAAGTGAGAGCTATAGATTACTAGGAGTAGGCCATGTAAATATTTGACATTTAGAGTTTCTTGGGGATAAATGAGTATTATAGAAACTTCATCTAGGATTTATCACATCTTGTATCACTACTTATGTGCTTGATAAAGAAGGGTGTGAAATTCATATAGTTTGAAGGTTGTGAAGAATCCTTTAAGGAGTTGAAGGGAATAATTTATTAAGAGATGATATAAATTATTCAAGAGCTAGACATGAGCTATAGATTCTACTATGATATATCAAGTATCATTATTGGAGCTGTTATAATGTGGTATGAGTGAGTCAATCTTTAGAGCTGATACTATAGTTCATGCTCTATGATTTTGGATACAATATCCACTTGGAGATCATTTTTTTTCATATTCAAAGATCAAAAAATACTCAAGTTAAACTTTACATTGTGAGATATTAATCTCATACAATGTAGGTGGGTTGAGTAGCTACAAAAGTTTGATTTTGAGCTTGCCTACATGCCCAGTAAAGGAAATGTTGTATCCAATTCTCTAAGCTAGAAGAATCAGACACAATGAGTTTAAGAGGACAATAGATAATGAAATATCATGGAATTATTCTTAGAGATACACATAGAGGTTTATGAGGACCATAGATGGACTATCCTCATAGCCTTTGCAGTGAATTCTACTCTTCTGGAATGGGTAAGAATGAGGAAAATATTTGATCCAGAAGTTCTTTTACTAAGGTAAAGTGTCTAAAATGATGAAACATGTTTATAATGTACCATGAATGGGGATGATAATTTACTATTCCATGGGTGGGTTTGGGTCCCAGTAGACATCAGATATGAGCCGATGTTGGAATTTCATGCCTCAACATGAGTAGTTCATCTTGTTGTCACCAAAATGTATCAGGATCTATGAAAATAGTATTGGTGGCCTGGTATGAAATGGGATATTGCATATTTATAACTCAATGTTCCCCCTATAATTAGGTGAAGACCAAATATCATATACTGATTGAGATTTTTCAGACATTAACCATACCTGAGTGGAAATGGGATGATGTTTCAATGCATTTTTAACTAATTTACCCAGATAACCTCATGGTAATGATATAGTGTAGGTTTTAATTGATTGTTTGAAAAAGGTTAGACACATATTACCTATGTGAGATAATTTCACGGTATATTATCTTGGGATACATTACAATATGGAGGTTTTACTTGTTCATAGAGCACCTCATTGTATCATTTGGGAAAAAGAAATTTTTAACGTCACATTTGGAATTGGTTATAGAATTCCTTGGGTATATAGGTTTTCCTGAGCATGGACTTTCACCATCCGACCAATATACAAATAGAGTGCATTACTCTGGTGTTAGAGTGTATGGTTTGTTCATGTTTCATTGAATTTGGGGATTCTTGGGAGATACACATTTCCCTCAGTGAGTTCTCTTATAATAACATCTTTCTATATACCATGGAGATTGATCCTTATGATTTCTTATATGACAGGCCTTTCTGTTCATCTCTATGATGTCTAGAGACATGTAACGCCCCGACCCTAGTTACCCAGAGTCAGTGCATTATTTTAATACAATGGAATGATTACAAGGAATCAAGTTCCGAAGGACTGAGCAGTTTAGTAGTCTTGGAAAATTGATTACATAAATGAACATTGAATTACACATTCGAACATAAAACACAACATAAAAAAAATCCTCGAGAAAACCATTATTTCCCTAGCTTAACACTGTATATCAACCATAATACACTTCTTGGAATCATGGGAAACAAAACATAAGAAAGGGTTGAGCTTAGATGCTCAGTAAGGGTAAATAATTTAATGGAATCTATAAAGTTTTAAGGTAATATGTGTAATAAAATGATAGCCTTTTAAACATAAACATGAACATAATATGGAAAAAATAAATCAAAAATTACCATATAAAAATGTACATGGATATTCTACTAGTCGAATAACCACATGTAATAACTAATTTCATAACGAGGGAATGCATAATGCCGGACATCATAACCACATAGTCAAGGCCTAATACCAATACTATAAATAAAATTTTGTCAAGGAATTTTTCCAAGATACAAATTTGTATCATGATACCTACCGTTTCATCGAGGGGATAATGTGGGCCCTACCCACCACTTACTAAGTCCAATGCATTCCTCATATGAAAAGGGTGAAACATAACATAAACAGTCGTATTAAAACTAGCATACGAAATGTCAATACATCAACTGTAAACCATGAATGGTATAAAAACACCACATCTATAGTCAAACATATCATAATTCATTTCATACAATATAGAACATTGTATTATAATAAATAAACCTCAATAATGAATAATATCTAGTAAATTATGTTGACATAGTTGAAAATGATCAGTAAAAATATTTGAGAGAAATATCCCTTTTCATGAAATCATTTATATGTCACAAAATTTAGAAAGGAATAAATTTAAAAGAAAATTTTCAATCAAAGTTTCCCATACCACTTTTAAACTTTTTAAGTTAATTAATATTTTAAAACATTCATGTCCATATAAATAAATCCTTAAAACCATTTTGAAAACTTGGACACTAATGAGAATGATTTACAAGAATAAATATTTAAACCATATAAAAGGATGTTTTAGTTAAATATTCCCTTCAAAATAATCATTTTGAAAACTATTTTATGAATCTTGGAAAAGGATAATAAATATATCCCAGTAAAAACTTATACATAAGCATTCTCGGATAATGATGAGATAGAGGAATTAAACCTCACCTTGTAATTTCCATTAGTCAAGGGTATGTTTAAGCTCCTGTATAATGAAAATAGTATGTTATTAAATTATAACAGAATCATATTAATATTTATGATATCATATACGATTCATTTATGACTTTATACTTCTCATTTAATAATAATTTCCATGTTAAAGTAACATTTCGGGTAATAATCGCTTTCTTTATTGTACATGTTTAAACTTTTTATTCTTGATAATATCACATAGATAATGATAGAAATAATTAAAAAATATAAAACATGTTTTATATATCATATATATATAGAATATAAATATTTATAATAGATATATATATGGAATGGAAACACCGTTCATGGAGACAGTAGTCTATATGTACAAATAAACGTTGTTTGTGTTTTCTTATCATATAGTATGGAAGTAAGTAAACAACATATATTTATCTAAATAAATATATATTATTCCAATAGAAATATTATTTATTATATCTAATAATTAATAAATATATATATTTTTATAAAAAATCTTGAATGGTGATCTTTGAAGATGAATCTCATTGCATCGTGGAGATGATAAGCCATACGTACAGATGAGCGACAATATCATTCTATCGATGGTAAAACAATTTTTAATTGGATGGAATATTATATATAAATAATAATTAAAATTTTATTTTCATTATTTATATTAATTATTCTCACTATTATACTCATCCAAATAATGTAGTGTTGGATAACAAACTACACCATGACGTGGAGACGATAAACCGCACGTACACACGTATGGTGACATTGTCATTCATAGGATGGATAGAATAATGAATATGGTTTTACCATTTTTATAATAAAATCTAAGTATTTAGAAGGTACTATAGTTATTATTTTTTTATGGAAATAACCCATAAAGAGGAAGTGGAAGAAGAAGAAAAGAACTTTGAAAGAGGTGATGCAATAGTTTCCTCTTCTTCAGGTGCTTCCTTTTGATTTGAACAAAAGGGCTCCTTAGGTTGGATTAATGATAAAAGTAAGGATTTAGGATGAAGTGATTGTAGTTGGGAGGATATTTGAGCAGGTTTTATCTGAGACAAATGACTTTGGTTGTGTTAATTTAAAACAAGGGTAGGTGCCCTTTTATAAGAGAGGTGTGGGGCACTTTAGGAAAAGATTGAAATATTAATTTATTAAAAAATAATTTTCGGTTTATAATTGCTCCAAATAGATTTATTTATAGTATAAGGTGTATATGGGTTGAAATAATATCAACCAATAGGTTTTAGACAAGTTTAGGTCACCATATTAACCTTATCATTTAGATTTAACTCTTAGTTAAATAGTTTAACTTTTACTATGTCTTCTTGCATTTTTATATTACATGGTTAATAAACTTACTATAAAATACCAAGAGAAACTAAAGTGATTCATTAATGAAATATCTATCATTATATAAGTCCTTTGGCCGAATACTATATTTTTAGAAATATTATATCATTTAATAAAAGAGTATTTTTTTTAAAAACTCATTTATGTCAATTTTGACACTATTTATTATTTTTTTTTTCTGAAAGTCATAAAAAATTAATTTGTTAAAATAAATAAATAAATTTAATCAACCCTAACATGTCATATTCACCTTGAAAATTCGTGTATGGCAGGAAAAGTCTCAATTTACATTTATTGTGATATTTATAAAACCAATCATTTTAATCTTTCATTAATAATGTAATTATTTCATCATCATTAGGTCATAAATAAATATAATTATTAAATTTATAAAAATTATAAATAAAATAACATGATGTAGGATATAATTTTATATTTATAATTAATATTTATAGTCTATTTTTTTATTTACAACTCTATATTAAAAATGGTTTAGTTAATAAAAGTTGAATTTAACACTTTTAACACTTCTTTAAATAAAATATAATAAATGTCCTAAACTAATCCAAGATGATAAAAAAGATTATATTTTTTTCCTAATGTTTATTTTGGCTGAAATAAAATTATCCCCTAGAATTAGGTCTTGTGTTGGGGAAATTATAATATCATTTTTACCTTTAATTATCATATTTACTTTTAACAGTGGTAAATAAAAATCAAAAGATACTATTTAAAAAAAATTATTTTCATCCCATTGAATCAAATTTTACTTAATGATGAAAGCCATGTATGTCTGAGTTTTTAAATTCAATTCATAGAAGTGGTAAGATTATGTTTTATGCAAATTTGCTACTGTGCCTAGAAGGTGGGTAAAAGACGTTAAAAAAGTTCAATAAAAACTTATTTGTCTAATCTTATTATAAAATGACTCAAATGAATTAAATTGAACTAATATATGTATTATGTATCTATTATGACTTTGAGATAAATTTTTAGTCAAAAATAATTACTTAACTGAAAAAGTTGGTTTTTATCTACAATGTATTGTTTTTCACTATTCATCAAAAATTGAATGTTTTCAAAAAAATACCAAAAATTCACCCAAAGATAATTTTGATATTCCAAATTCAAAAATGATTTCAATTTTACCAAATTAAATACATATAAAGTTTATTAATTAAATTTAAATTAATTTCCGCTGTCAAAACCAGAAAGTGTGTTTTTAAAAAGTAAAAACTATCAAAAGACTGACATGTGTTTATGTATAATTTAAATTTGAAATTACATCCAACGAACTAAATTATATTAAATGATAAAAATATAATCTAATGATACTTTAAAACCAATAAAATTTATAATTTTACACTATAAATTATTTCGATTAAATTTTTTTTTATTAAAATTTAGTATTTTTCACTATCCATCAAAATATGAAAGTTATCAGAAAAGTAAAAAAAATTTATACTAACTAAATTTTTCTGTATTTATTTTAATTAATAATTTAATTTCATTAAATTAAATACATAAAATTGTCAAATATTGGATTTAAAAAGGGTTCACCTTTAAATGGTAGAAAAACTGCATTTTTTTTGAAAAATACTTCTTTTATCTAAAAAATTGAATTTGTCCTTATATTATGTATAAGAAACAAAAAATATGAATGTAAAAATTATATAGGATATATATAAAATTTAAAATGTGGTTAATACTATTCATAATCGCTCTTTAGATGTCTAGTTTTATAGGTCGTGATGCGGTTGAACTCGGTGTTGTGTGTAGCGCATGCTATAGAATTACTTTAAAGAGATAGCATACTATGAAATCTTGGAGTGTTAAATTATACCCTCCATCAATATATTTCATCCTCACAATTTTAAATTATTCTTAAAAAATAAAAGTTTGAAAATAGAAAATCCGTTTGTAGAAAACCCACACTGAAAATAGGGACAATAAACTTTAGTCTTAATAATTGGGAAATGGAAATGAAAAAGTCACCACCAAATTATGATTTTGAATAAGAGAACATTGTTGGAAATTAGAGACACTTAATTGGAGGAAAAATGTAAATATTTATAGGTAGTGATTGAGGTCATCAATCACAAACAGGTGAACAATAAATTGAAAATTGAGGGCCTCAAAGCCATAAATCTATGACGATTTAAAATATCATCAGTTGAAAAAAACATATGTATTAAGACAATACATTTTTGGTTTTAGGATCCTTTCCCTAAAGTTTAATAATTAATTAATTTATATAATAAGACAGAATAATACTTGACAAGTAGAGTTCTATCCTTTAACTAATTTCTACCAGAAAATCATCTTCCACTCCAAAATATAATAGAACTAAAAAATATTCTATTTATCCTAATTCTATAGGGTTAAACAAAATGAATTTATAATTTATCTATCAGACCATTTAAAAAAACTACATTATAAAAACTAGGCCATCACATAGTATAGTGGTAGGTGATGCACCCTTGCCCCCCTTAGGTTGTGGGTTCAAGTCTTGCAGCCTTTCCAGACACAACAAGTTATCGCCCGACCTCAGGGTTTTCCTTTTTATAACAATCCAAAAATAATCTTTAGAAATTTTTTAACCTTAAGAAATTGTATCAAATGTATAACTTAATTCATTCCAACCTTTAGACTTATCCAAAATACTTATTTCTAAACTCACAGTCCAAAATTTTTAAGGAAGGTAAATATATTGAAGATCTCTTTTTCCAGATAATAACATATAAATACCTTCATCATAGATTCTCTTACAACTTGGTAACACCCTTAATTACCATAAAACCTTATCGATTAAATTCTTGATTCCTTATTCCTTACAGAATACTTGATATACTACTTATATAAAAAATGTGGTAAACTCCAACAATGATTTAATAAACAAAAAAATAATTAGTTTCAAGGTATGCAAGAATATCCAATATAATTTTTCCAAATCAATGATATATTATTCCGAAATCATTATCTCAATTTCAGAAACATATTATGGGTTATATTTCCCCTAACCGTATATTTTCCAAAATTTTTAACTTGAAACTATGTCACTTTACTTGGTACCATAAAATCTCAAATCCTTAATGAAAACATTCTACTGTAAAATACTTATATACTTTAAAATTATTATAACTTGTATATCATTTATACAACACTCAAATGACACAATTATTTAATAACAACATAAGAACAGTGATCATTCCTCTTCCTCTGTGGTAATATCATCACTTGATTATTATCCAATAGCATCATTTTGGGTATACTATGATGATTGGGACATTTATTCATGTATTGTCCAAACCCCTTGAAGATGAAACATTATACATTTGAATCCTTTTTTATTACCCTTGCAATCCTGAACTTGGTGTCCTTTTTCTCCACACTTATAAAAAAATCCTATTCAATTCAAGAACTTCCCAAGGTGATTCTTTCCACAGTTGTCACATATGGGAAAATCCTTCTTTCCTTTCCTACCTTTATCCATCTTTCTCTCTACCATCCTCTTCTTCTCTGGATTCCCTTCAAATCCATATGTCTCAGAAAATTATTTACTTATCTTATTAACACATGATACTATTTCTTCATATGATGAGAATACGTGGGAGACTACATCTCTTCTAAATGTTAGATTAAGA
Organism: Viscum album; assembly: GCA_963277665.1. Lineage (NCBI taxonomy): Eukaryota > Viridiplantae > Streptophyta > Magnoliopsida > Santalales > Viscaceae > Viscum > Viscum album. The sequence continues at coordinate 287,548,852 of OY728127.1, read as the reverse complement.
CCATGAAAGATATGTTCCTTATTACTATTTGTATCATGAGTATTGCTAGATTTCTCATTCCTTCTACTGAGATCCATTTCTAAATGATGAAATACACTAGGTTAGATCATATCATAATGTATAATAAGAAAACTAGAAAAATTCTCAACATTAACTGATGATTTTCACACATCTAGTCTCATAATCATAAAAATGTTTTCTTTGCGGGAATCTTTACTCATAAATACTTCATAATGGTTTGTAAAAAATGTGAATTATCATAAGCATATCCCCCAAGAGTGTCAAACCAAGTGAGTAGTAAGGCCCATTGTCGTGTACTAGGATTCCCCGGGTCAAGCCTGAAACTCCTTGTCAGAGTTTTGACTCCTATGTACATCTATTGCCGAACCACGTCCACTTGTAGTGTCCATATAGTGATGTATTTCATGGAAAACTCACAAAATATATACATTACCAAAATTATAGGATGTTATTCTATACAAATCCTAAAATTCTATCTTAGGGTAATGTTCTCTAATCAGAGTTTTTATAAGTCTAGTTTCCATGGTTTGTACTAAGCTTTCTCTGATACTGACTTTAATACCCCAACCCTTGTTACTAAGAGTCGGTGCATTATTTTAATACATTGTCATTATTACAAGGAATTATGTCATGAAGGATTGATCAGGTTCACTGTCTATGAAAATAGATTACATACATGAATGTTACATTACACATTAAAATATAAAACACAACATAAAAAAAATCCTTTGAGAATTATATTACTACCCTAGATTAACTCTAAATATCAATCATAATACACTTCTTGGAATTTTGGGAAAACAAAACATAAGAAAGGGGTGATCTCAGATGCTCAGTAAGGGAAAACAATTTAGTGGAAGCGTTAAACATTTAATGCAATATGTGTAATAAAAACAAAATCTTTTTAAACATACACTTGGAAATAATATGGAAAAAATAAATCAAACATTACCATATAAACATTCACATGAATATTCTACTAGTCGAATAATAAAATGTAATAACTAATTTCATAATGAGGGAATTCATAATGCTGGACATCATAACCACATAGTAAAGGCCTTATTCCAAGAATAAAAATAAAAATTTTGTCAATGCCTTGTTCCAAGACACTAATTTGTCTAATGAGACCTACCAATGCATCTAGGGGATATAGAAGGCCCCACCCATCACTTAATAATACTAACGCATTCCTCATATGAAAATGGTGAAATATAACATAAACATTCCTATTAAAACTAGCATACGAAATGTAAAATACTTCAATCGTAAACAATGAATGGTATAAAAACAACACATCAACAGTCAAACATGTAATAATTAATTCAATAAAATATAGAACATTTTATTATTGTAAATAAACCTCAATCATGAATAATATCCAGTAAAGGATGTTGACATAGTTGAAAATTATCCGTAAAACTCTTTTAGAGAAATATCCCTTTTTAATGAAATCATTTAAAATCCACAAAATTTATAAATTAATACATTTGAAAGACATTTTTTAATCAATGTGTTCCATACCACTTTGAAACTTTTGAAAGTAATTAACATTTTAAAACATTCATGTCCATATAAATAAATCCTTAAAACAATTTTGAAAACATGGAAATTAATGAGAATGATTTAGAAGAATAAATATATAAACCAATTAAAATGAGGTTTTATATAAACTTTCCCTTAAAAATAATTATTTTGAAAAAACTTTTACAAAACTTGGACATGGATAATAAATATGTCCGAGTAAAAACCTATACATAAACATTCTCGGATAATAATGAGATTGAGAAATTAACCCATAACTTGTACTTTCCTTTAGTTGAGGGTAGGTTTAACCACTTGTATAATGACCATAATATGTTATTAAATTATAACAGAACCATATTAATATTTATGATATCATATATGATTCATTTATGACTTTACATTTCCCATTTAATAATAATTTCCATGTTAAAGTATCATTCCAGGTAATAATCGCTTTCTTTATCATACATGTTTTAACTTGTTATTCTTGATCGTATCACTTAGATAATGATTTAAATACTTCCAAAATATAAAAAAATATTTATATATCATATATATTCAGAATATAAATATTTATAATAGATAGATATATTAAATAGAAACACCATTCATGGAGACAGTAGTCCCTACGTACATATTAACGTTATTTCTATTTTGATATCATATAGTATGAAAGTAATTAAAAGACATATATTTATCTGAAAAAATATATATTATTCTAGGATAAATATTTTTTATTATATATAAAACCTGATAAGGATATTTTTTTTATAAGAAATTTTGAATGGTGATCATTGAAGATGAATCTCATCGCTTCATGGAGGCGGTAAGCCGTACATACGCACAAGTGACAACATCATTCTATAAATGGTAAAACATTGTTTAATTGGATGGTATATTATATATACATAATAATTACCATGTTATATTCATGATTTAAATTAATTATACTCATTATTAGACCCATCCAAATAATACAGTATTGAATAACAAACTGCACCATGACGTGGAGACGGTAAACCGTACATATGCACCTATGGTGACTTTGTCATATATAGGTTGGATAGAATAATGAATATGGATTTAACATATTTATAATAAAGTTTCATTATGTATTAGTTACTCAACTTATTATTTTATTATGTAAATGAAAAAGAAATAGGAAGTGGAAGAAGAAGAAAACAATTTTCAAAGAGGTGATAAAATAATTACCTCTTCTTCTGGTGCTTCCTTTTGATTTGAACAAAAGGTCTCCTTAGGTTGGATTTATGATCAAATTAAGGCCTATCAGATGAAATGAGGGTATTTGGGAGGATATTTGAGCAGGTTTAGGCTGATCCAAATGGAATTTGTGGTGTTAATTTATGAGAAGGTGAGGTTCCCTTTTATAAGAGAGGTGAGGGGCACTTTAAGAAAAGCTTGAAATATTAATTTATTACAAAATCATTTTCGGTTTATAATAGTTGAAAATATATTTATTTCGAGAATAAGGTAGTTATGGGTGGAAATAATATCAACAATTATGTTTTAGATGTGTTTAGTTCACCATATTAACCTTATCTTTGAGATTTAACTCTTAGTTAAATAGTTTAACTTTTACCATGTCTTCCTTTTTTTTATATTACATGGTTAATAAACTTACTATAAAATGTCAAGAGAACCTCAAGTATTTCATTAATAAAATATATATAATTATATAAGTCCTTTGTCATAATTTTATATTTTTATAAATATTAAATTATTTAATAAAATATTATTTGTTTTAAAAACTCATTTATGTCAATTTTGATACTATTAGTATTTTTTTTGTTATAGTCTTCACAACTTAATTAATTCTAAAAAAATACATTGAATCAACCCTAACGTGTCATATTCACCTAAAAAACTAGTGTATGGCATAAAAAGTCTCAATTTACATTTATTATGATATTTATAAAATAAATTATTGTAATCTTTCATTAATAATTTAATTACTGCATCATTATTGTGTCACAAATAATTTTAATTATTAAATGTAAAAAAATTACAAATAAAATACCATGATGTAGGAAATATTTTCAACTTTCTAATTAAAATTTATAGTATAATTTATCATATGTACAACTCAATAATAAAAATGGTTTAGTTAAAAAATATGAATTTTACACTTTTAACACTTCTTTAAATAAAATATAATAAATGTCCTAATATAATCGAAGTCGATAAAAAAAGATCATATTTTTTTCCTAAGGTTTATTTTGGTCTAAATAAACTTATCCAATATAATTAGGACATGTGCTGGGGTAATTATAATATCATTTTTACCTTTAATTACCCTATTTACTTTTAACCGTGGTAAATAAAACTCAAAAGATACTATTAAAAAAAATTACTTTCATCCCATTGAATCACGTTTTAATTAATGATAACAACTGTGTATATTGTATTTTGAAATTTGATTCATTGAAGTGGTAAAATTATGTTTTATACAAATTTGAAAATGTGCCTAGAAGGTGGGTAAAAGACGTTAAAAAAGTTCAATAAAATTTTATATGTCAAATATTTTTATAAAATGACTCCAACGAATTACATTGGACTAATATATGTATTATATATATATTTTTCACTTTAATAAAAACTTTTAATTAAAAATAATCATTTAAATGAAAAAGTCAGTTTTTATCTACAATGCAATGTTTTTCACTATTCATCAAAAATTAAAAGTTTTCCGAAAAATTGAAAAAATTCACCCAATGATAATTTTAGTATTCCAAATTAAAAAACGAATTCAATTTTACCAAATTCAATACATATAATTTTAATTAATTAAATTAAAATTAATTCCTGTTTTCAAAACTAGAAAGCTGATTTTTAAAATGTAAAAACTATCAAAAGATTGACACGGGTTTATGTACAATTTAAATGTGAAATTACATCAAATTAAATAAATTATATTAAATGATAAAAAAATATTATAATGATAAATTAAAACCACTCAAATGTATAATTTAACACTATAATTATTTTGATTCAAAAAGTTGTTTTTAATTAAAATTTAGTATTTTTCATTATTCATCAAAATATGAAAGTTATCCGAAAAGTACCAAAAACTTATCCAAAATAATTTTTTATTTCCTTATTCTAAATAATAATTTAACTTCAATAAATTGAATATATAAAAGTGTCAAATATTGGATTTAAAATTTGTTCACCATTAATAGGCAAAAAAACTGCATTTTTTTTAAAATTACGTATTTTATCTAAAAAATTGAATTTGTCCTTATATTATGTATAAGAAAAAAGAAATATGAATACTAAAATTATATAGGATATATATAAAATTCAAATTTTGTTAACACTATTTATAACCGCTTTTTAAACATCTAGTTTGATAGGTCGTGATGCGCTTGAACTCGATGTTGTGTGTAGCGAAAGCTATTGAATTATTTTAAAGAGATAATGTACTATGAAATATTAGGGTGTTACAAGACATGGGAGGGATATATTATTGGACCATGTCATATGTAAAAGACTATAGAGAAGTTTCCACTAATTTGGAAGCACATGATGTCACCTCAGTCGAGATAGCAGTCGTATTCCAACAAATGCTAACAACATTTCAAGTTAAAGGTCTGAGATCGTGTTTTCTTTTGAGTATCACGTAGTTTTGTCCATATATGTATTTAGAGGTAGGGTAATCTCTCACCTAGGTTCATTTTACCCTTCTTGGTTGTGAAACAGATTAGACCAGTGGCTTAATAGATAAAACTTCCTTAGAGGACCCTATAGATGCATGATGTCTTTCACGTATTTCATCTTCGCTGATTTTATTGAGACCCATCACATGTCTTTCTGTTTGATGAGTTTGAATTGGATATAGATTCTTACATCAAGGAATATCCCATTTATATTTTTTATTGGAGTGTAGAGACACACCGATGTAGGTTAGTCACTTTGATATGGGTGTTATGGAAGCACTACTGAGTATAGGATGAGATATGAGAATGTAAAGCTGATATACGAGCTTAGTGCTAAAAAATATATGCCGAAAATACCTCTTTAACCTAATAGGGTAAACACAGGGATGAGTTTATTTAATGAGGGGGGGTTTTAATGACCCATATTTTCATAAAGGTTTGGATCATTTTTAGGCTTATATTTCATTAAACGACTCTTATAATGTTACCCAATGGAGCCATGAGAGTCATGAGGGCTTCCATGGATTGTTCATAGCTCAGTACGTGAGGTTTTTGAAAAAATGACTTGGTCTCACTATTATTAGAAATTGTTCTATTCATCCCTTATGGTCACTACTAACAATGTAGGACAAAACAGAGGTGCAACATGAGTCATTTATTTTTTTAGAAACTGTGTGACACTAGGTGAATGGCTGTGCAAAAAACTATAGACATTTGATTGTGGTATTTCACATGGTTTGTACACGGTTTAGAAAATCACACACCTTAACCATGAGTGGTCTTTCCTTGATCATTATATTGAGCACAATTTCTGCACAGTTTGGACTAACTATGCCACCAAACTGCGGTCCCCCTATTTTGAGTTTGAAAAGTCTAAATTCCCATTAATTGAAATTTTTACCTCTTTTTTGTTTATCCCTTACTTTTCTAGTGGATGTCCTTCTTCTCATATTCCTATATATTTTCTTCCTCCTCAATCTAGGATATGATAAAGTCATATGTCCAAAGTCTAAATCAATTTCTATCAAAGGAATTTGATTGCTATGGGTATACTCTACATTCCTCTCCCTTGATACTTTAATTTATCTTTAGATATGTTACACTATTTAGGTTCAAGCTCCTTTTCCAAATTTTTAGGGTGTTGGACCATTTATATGTTTTATCTCAAGAATCATCAAATATGAGGAATCTATCGTATGAGGAGTCATCAATAACCCTATGGTAGGTGGTCTCATTATTTTCCCTAAAATATTTAGTGTTTTCATAGCTCTCTATTGTGCCACATGATGGATTTTTACACTCTTCACTGTTTAATTGATTTATTCATATTAAATTGATCTATTCACCTTTATATACACCTATTTATACTTTTTTAGTAGATTAATTGATGTTTACCTCAATTATGGACACCTCCTAGGTGTTCCAACTTGAATCCCCTTTTATGGTTAATTGTTTAATTTTTCAGAACACAATCTACATTTTAAAATTAGATTATAAATGTACTTAATCCTATTATATAAATGTTCAATGAATCTAAGGCACCTCCTAAGTTCTTTTTACAACTTATAATTTTAATTTACCATGTAGGCAAATTTCCCTATTTTATTTTGAATCTTTCTAAATGCCTTTTGATCCATATAAATTGAATTTCCCAATTTTAGTGAATTAAATGGATTGATTATGTGGAATGGATAGTTCATGATGGATTAACTTCCTTAAATGGGTCAAATGAATTTAATTAATTAAAAGGAAAGTAATTATATAAGGTTTACTAGGCCACACCATTTAATCTTGTTTTAAAAAACATGTAATTGAATTGATATGATTTGATTAGAATGAGATTAGTGAATAAAATTACTGAGAGTAACTGCCTCATGGATTATTTTATTTTTATTGTGAATAATACTTGATACAGGCTATGAGATGATGGTAAGGTTTCATTTGTGAATTACAGTTATATTCTCCCTTACACCGGGTGTTGAGAATGACGTCTCAAACTACAAACACTATTTAGACAGTCAGCATAACACACCACATCCCTTATTTGAGTGTCGACATGACAACACACTTACTACCCTGAGTGTCAAGAATTATGTTTCTCACTCTTTATGGGATGTAAGGAATGTACCCTATTAATTGAGCTTATACACTCATTCAGACTGGTTATAGATGGATGAGTTATGCCCTAGTCCAGCCAGCACCTAGTTTTTCAGGTATATGGTCACTTAGATCTACATGTTCTTAGTCCATATATGTAGATTCGATATTTAACTATACTTTTTATATTATTACTATATATATTTATTCAACATACATTCATTAGTTCCATGATATGATGAAGGTAGAGCTATCCAGTGTCCTTTAGGAACATGCGAATGTTTTTATTTATTCATTCAGTATTGTTTACTATTCCATTTATAAATGCACACTATTTAGTTATGTAAAATAATTGGATTACTTCTCGACACCTTTGGTGGTAGCCTACTGTGATTTTATCTCACACCATACTAAGGCTACCATTGGTTCATGAGAAGATAATATGACTGCATGTATGGATAAGGTAAAGCTCCCTACGATAAACATTTGAAATGCTTTACCTATAGTTGGACCATAGGAGTAGAAGACCAAGCATATGCTTCAGATTAAAGTGGAGTAGTATTGTCATTTTTTTACTTTTTATAGAATGATTGTATATTTTTTCCCCTATTCCCTTTTTTATAACATCATTCCATGCATATATGTATATGACACTGCCAATAGGCTTTTATATTATTATTTAGTTGCACAGTTGTTTGCACTTCTACATCTTACTTATTATATCACTTTATATCATGTTTCCACTATTAGTTTGTTATCTATTTTATCTACTATTCCAATTTGATAAGAGGGTATTTTCTTCATACTATACCACATTCACACCCTCACTACTAGACGAATGCCTCTAACATATGGGGAGGCATGATTGGGGCCATGTGACTCACTAGATCAGAGCCCCGGTTAAGAGTATTTCAGTTCAGGATGTTACAAATTGAGCTAATCTTTTTGAGGTTATTTCCAATTGATGCATCTATTACAAAATGAAATCCACTTATAGTATTTTGATATGGGTTATATGGCTAGGAAAACCACATAATTTTAACATTACTAAAATTTTAGTGTGTTATCTAATACTTAGACTTATCCAGATGTTTTTAAACATTGTTCTGTAATCCAAAAATCAAAATATTGACTAAATCATTCCCCAATACCAACTATATCAGAACATAATTTTCATACCTAAATTTTACATATTATTATATGGATATTCATTATATAAATTTAAAACCCATTCTATAACCTTAAAGTTTTAATGTCTTTGGAAACATGGATACATAATAATTGGTTCATAATCAATCTACACCATCTTACACTTATTTCTACCCAACTAGCTCAATTATTAGACACATCATACATAAAATCATTCTTTATATCCTATGGAAAAGAAAACATAATAAAGGGTGACTTAAGATTCTAAGTAAGGGTAAGAAAGGGAGATATCATTGATCATTTAAACATAACATGGGAATAAATAGTATGAGAACATGATATTAACTTTTATAACCATACATATCATTTCTTATTTTATAAACATGATCCATGGTAAAATGTTTGGTTTTTCATAAGACATGATTCAAAAAGGGAACGAAGAACATGATCCGTGAGAACATAACATTAGCATAAGATCATATCATAAAATGGAATCATAATTATAATAATATAAATATTTTTTCAAGGCTACCCACCAATACATTCATAACATGATAGAAAAGGGATAAATGCCAATGTAATTACTTCAGGCTTGGGATAACCTCCTCTGAACAGTCTCTTGGGTTTGGGATAACCTTCTGTTTACCCTTTTCAGGCTTCATATAACCTCCGTTGTACCCTTTTATCTTCTATAACATTAAAATTTACCCAATTTATTTGATAGCTATATAATTTCAAGCCCACTATTCAAATAATCACAAATCCATACATATGTATTCCCTATTATCACAAAAACATCATCATAACATAACCCATATAAAATAAAATGGTATTTATTGATATTTCATCATCATAACCATAAAACATATAGAGAAGGAATTATTAAGGAATCATTTGACTATATCACAATTAAATCCTTTGTAATATCGAAGTATGTTATTTTAGATGAAAAATTCAGTTAAAAGATCACTGTAATATTTCTTGAGGAAAATAACCTTTTCATTTTTATATCACATATTCAAATTTTAAAAATTACTAAAAATTAATGGAAAAAATTATTTGAAAATAAAATTGAAACTTTTAATGTAATATTAAAAGCATTTAGTGATCGTGATTGGGGGAAATTCCATTAAGAATGTGTATGTTTAAATAAATATTCCATTCATGTTTTCAATAAAATTCAAAATTTAATCATTCAAGAAATGACAAGAATATTCCTTTATAACAGTAAAAAAATCCAATCTGTGGTAAAAATTATTTTATTAAATAATAGAGAAATATAAAAACATTTTCTAAAGTCAGATTTCAATAAAACTATTCTTTTAGTATCTTAACTACTTAAAGAGAGGAAAATTAAAGGAAAAGATGTATTATATATAAATTACTAGTGGATGATAAAATTAAACGGATTCATCTAGAAATGATTATATAATTTCTGTTAATGTAAATTTAATCATAAAAAATTCTAATTAAAACTTGATTGAAAAATAAACCCCTTACAAATTTGGTAACATTAGAATTAATACCTCCTTAAAGTGATATCATTAAATGTATTTTTAAATAAAAATAATTTTCATGAAAGAATCATTAAATAAATTCATGGTCTGTATATATACTAATCAAAGGAAATAAGTGGTGAACATGGCATAAGTCTCACAAAAATAAAATAGAGATGAAAAACCTTTACCTCAAGTTTTACTTTATTTAAAAGGAAAATAACTATTATATAATATAAAATAATTTATTTTAATTATATAAAAGAATTATTAAAATAATTATAATACCATATATGATAATCTTATAACATCTCAACACCCCTTTATAAATAATTTCTTGTTAAAATTATCCTTTATGGGCTTTAACGGTTTTGTTTTTCATGAAAGTTTCTATTAGAAAGTTCTAGTCCTTGACCTTTGATCATGGTACCATCACCTATAGAATGTTAAACATGATATAAATGTTATATATATCCATTCATATAGACGGTAGGCCATCTGTACACTTGAATAATGTTTGCATTTTTATGAATGATGAAATGAAAGAAAGGTAAATAATAAATAAACTTCATAGAATCACTTTCAAATAAAATATATCATATATTTTCATTAAATTTATTATTATTACCATTCATTTAAAACAAAATCAAAAAACGAATCACATCACTTTGTGGAGGCAGTAGTCTACATGTACATTTGAGCGACATTATCATTTTCCAACAGATCAGAAGAAGGTTGATAATGGTGGTTATATCATAAATATAAAAATTTAGTATACTTAAGATATTGAAGTTATTATTTTATAATCGATATCATATATTTATATGAGATATAATAAGAAATAATATTGAAAACACTTAGTTTTTAGTTTTACTCCTTCATTGAGAATTTTTTTGTCTTACACCTTAAGCCTTGAAAGGATTATATTTTTGAAAGATAAGAATCTTTAAGATGTGTTGAAGGAAGCTAGGATGATATTAGGTGAGGGTTTTTCTGAGCTATAAGGCTCAAACTTTGTGAGGAATAGAGGAGACAATGTTTCCCTTTAGAATTGAGGGGATGAGAACTCTTGGAATTACTTAAAGTATGAAATTAATATAAATTAATTAGTAAGGTAAAAAAGTTCCAAATTTATTTAATTCATATATAAGATGAGTATGAGTTAAAATTATCTAATCCAATAATATTTTGAAATGTTTTAGTTATTTTTCCCCCATTATCACTTAGTTTTAAAACATGTTAACCCTTTTAAAAATTACCATGATATCAATATTTTTTAATACGTATTGGTCATGAGAGTTACCAAAAAAGATAAGGGACCCATAAATGTGTTAGAGTTGGTGTCCTAAGGCCAAATTATTTTACATTGGTTACATGTATATTTTATGAATTGAATACTAACTAAACATCTTATTATATATTGTTCATTTTTCTACACGAACATAATGTAATAATTTACTAGAGGGTTTTTTTCATTAATAAGGTCATAAAATTTCCCTACTTTGATGAGAACCTTGAACTGATATGATATTATTCTTAATATAGTTATATTTTTAGTTAATTAACTATGATGGGATACATAGTATTTTGACCATCTGGTGTGAATACTCATATATGTATGAGGATTATTATCATGAAGTTTTTACTTGGTAATTTCGTAAATGAGGGATTATGAGAACAGAACCACCTGTATGAATTCCAAAAGTTTTAGTGTGATCATATGTTCCTATGTATGACCATGTTTAATGATCCTTATACTTTAGTATTATCATTGATTCATGTTGAGACTCATTCACTTAGATTTACTAAAAAAAACTTTCACACCATATGTTGGCAACAAGTAAGCTACATTGGGTGCGTCAAGAATAAAATCCCATTAATGGATAATTCAACGAAGGATTGGTAACTTATATCTTTATGGGAGTTGATATCTCATACCTTTTATTAGAATATAACCATCACCTAAATTCCATGGCCATGGTGTATTAAAATGTTTATTTAAGATATTCAAAGGAATACATATAAGAAAATAGGTTGATAAATCTATCATGAAACATTATTGATGATATATTATGATAAAAAGATTATATTAAATGTGAGCTTTCATATATGGCTATTGTAAATGTGAAATTATGTTATTTATCTTGGGACTCTTTACCCATTTCTAGATTGTGATCTTGAAATTTGGGTAGGCCAACCTAATTCCAACAAGAAATAATCATAGAGGGTAACACATTAAGTGTTTCCATTGATCCTGATTAAATTTTATTAGAATTTAATTAATGAAATAAATATTATTGAAAAGACTGAGGAATAATTTTATTCAATTTTTATTTTTCTAAAAAATTAAATTTAAAAATATTTATTTATTGAATGTTTAATAAATATTTATTTGATAGTATGTGAATGAAATATTTATTTAGGAATTAAATATTTATCAAGGTATTCAGTAAGTATCGAGGAGTTTGAATGGACCAAGACAGAGTCTGCTGATAAATAATTATTTATAAGCCAATAAATATTATTTATCAATTTTCACAAATTGGCATGCACCAAACTGTAATAATGATAATAATAATATTATGTGGCATGGTGTTTCATTAATGGTTTAATACTATTTAATGGTGGGTATGAAATTAAATTATTATTTTATCCTAAAACCTTGATATATAAATAGACCATTATGTATATTGTGTATGGAATCTCAAAATCTAATTCAAGATTGAGAATAGAGAATTTTTTCGCATAATGAATTCTCTCTCAAATATTATTTCTCTCACTCTCTAAATCACAAGAAATGAAGGAGATATTTTTTCATGACTGAAGAATAGCGATCAAGAAAGGGAAAAATAAGACATTTGATTCATTGCGCTAGCACCCAAATATTGATTAGTGTTGCAAAGAGATAATCAAAGTATGTTTGGATCATTGCTAGATGGAATCTGTCCTTGGATCCTGAAATTGAAATGAGGGAAATTTGAAATAGAATTTTTAGATGAGAAACATTCATCGATGAACAAAGGTCTTAATCTCAGGTTTTTAATTCTTTAGATATTAAATAAATTAATTATAGACTTTACGTGCAAGATCTTTTATCCTGATTTTGAGTAAAGATTATTAAAATAAAATTTAATCGTCAATCACTATCACACACTTCCACTATTCCTATAACCAACTAGTGGTATCAATTGGGTCACATTTAAATTTTTTATTATTTATTTTATTATTTATCCATGAAAAGTTTTGGTTAAATTTAAAATTCATCCTATTAATTATTTAATCCATTTTAATTAATATTATTATAAATATTAATCCTATTCATTCAAGTGTTTTCATTTTTTATATGTCTAAAATAGATGAAGAATGTTCTAAGATTCCATCAGAAAATTCGCAATTTTTTTCTAGTAAGAAAAATGTATACATTGTGTACATTGAAGTACAAGATATATACCCTAGTGGACTATTAATGGATACACTAAGGGATACATGAAATAAAATGTAGTAATTTCACATGGTGTACAACACATATTGACTGGATAGAGTGGATCATGTTTTTTTTGGATTAGGTGACTTGTGTTGGTGTACATGCCATGTATTCTACATGGGTTGGCGATGTAAATTGCACAACATATGTGGTCATTATACATGATCAAAACCACATGAGATATAAAATCTTGAGAATTTATAATAAACATTATGTGTATGTGGTGTACACATTGTGTATTTCATCAATTCCTATGTCCAATGAAAACATTGAGCGACTCAATGAGATTATGAAAATGTGACTCAAAGAGATACAAGACATGTAGCTAGCTTATACACACTATGTAGTCTACATAGGCACATTCTAAAGATCTAGGAATAAATCCTTGAAAAAAAGAGGAAGAAATTTTATGTATGTAGTCTGTACAAATTGTGTATGCTGGTCGAGGTACATGCCACAAACCCAAGAATGTGACCGGATACATGATAATTGTGATACAGAATGTGTAGATGGATGAACATGCTGTGTGGTCTCTCATTAATGGGTAGTATTGAAATTTTCATTAAATTGTAAAATTATAGTATTAAAATGTAATTATATTGATTGGTACACCATCATATATTTAACAATTTAATAATGGTTTTAAAAAATTTTAGTTTATCAACTAATTTATTATAATAAATATTTCATTATTGGTTTTATAATTTAATTTCTATGAATATCATAAATGATGAGTGTCTCAAATTATGTTCAATTGATCATTAAAATGATAGTTAATTAATTAATTAATTAATTAATTGATGTATACACGATCATCTTTATAATAAAAAATGAATACAGAAATGAATACTATAAAGTTACTTTTTTGAGTATTTATTGCATGTAAGACTGATGATAATCTTGATCAAGACCTATTTATGTATTGGAATTTATTTAATTTAATTTATTTTATTGGTTTTCAATTATTTAATGTTAATTTAAATGATGTCCTATGAGTTATATATCCATTCATTATTATATAGGAATAATATGTCCAAGGATATTTATATAATCTCCATTAACCAAACCAATAGTGAACCTACTTTTTCTTACACGACTATCAAATAATTTTAATGAGAAACAGTTTAATACAATTAAAAATCCAGGTTGAAATGGTTTAGTGTCTCAGGAGAATCAGGCTCATACATAATTTGTAAATAATCGAACATAAAAATTTAATTAAATCCTTATTAATTTTACTTCTAAAGTTTCTCTTTCTTGTTATTACATGTAATATCCTGATGATATACATTAATGAAATGGGTGAGTGAAAATACCGTTAAGAGGATGAATAGGGCACATAAATCAATATAACATTAGTGATCATAATCACTATCATAAAATCATAAGTAAAGGATCATCATTAATAACATTAGTGAAACATGTGCTAAAGTAATGTGATTTAGAAATACATAAAAATGAAACATCAAGTCATAGTGGTCAAGTACCAGACATAGTTGGGAACAAATCTAACATCATGTTCACACATAGCATATGTGCATAATCATAAAATCATCATTGTGATCAAAGATAAAATCATATTCACACATAATACGCATAATATCACGAGATACATGAAATTACCCAATTAATTGTAGGGATATATAATTTTGGGACCACATATTACATTATAATATTTACATAATCACGCATGCCACATAGAACATGTTATAATCATAGTCACGAATTTATCAACAAGAAGGAATGGGTTTAATAAGTATTTTATCAATCATGTTTTCATGAATAAAATTGGGGCTCCGAAACTAAAATTGAAAATTATATTTTTTATAAGAATAATAATTTTGAGCGAGGAAAAAACAACTCAAGAGGAGTCAAAGATGTTCTTTGGAAAGGAGAGTTCTTTTGGAAAATATTTGTATTTTTCAAAAAATCAAGTAGGAAACACGTATATCCCTAAATGGAAATGGTAAGAATAATGAAATGATATTTAAGGAACATTATATGGGTATTCATACCAAATATGTCATGAAATAGTTATAACCTAAATAAAAGGATTTTAATATCCAATTTTTCTTAAATAATTTACCGTTTCACTTTGATTTCTCTATTTGCATTCAAAATCATTTATAAAAAATTATAATTAAATACAGAATAATATAATACATTTTAATACATATTTATATATTATATATAAGTAATACTATCCATACATGAATTTGGCTGTAATAATTATCTTGGAAAGGTCATTATATGTGGTTAAACGACCTTTAACGGGGTGTTGTCGAAAGAGCGAGAAAGGGAATTGGGACATTTATAGTTTTCATAAATATGTTAATTATTATAGGTTAATATAATTAATATAATTTTATCTAAAAACATAATTAATTTTCTATTATATTATTTTTAAAGGAATTGGGAACAATAATAAATAGAAGAAGAAAAGTGGGAAGAGTTAATAGAGACTTACTCTCTCCTTGGTGTAGCTTCTCTTGTAGGACACTATAACTCCCTTCGTGATTAGAGTGGGATTTCTATAGATTATACTTAATTATTATAAGGGTATTGATATGGAAGATTTGGGTAGAGATTTCCATTTTTAATGTATGGGAGGATTGGTTTGTTATGGGAAGGGAGAGAGGTTATTTATACTTTAGGAGAGGTGTATTTTTAGAATGAAATATTGAATAAAATTTAATATTAAAGGTAAAAAATGTAATGGTAATATTTTGACAATATAAATCATATATAAATATAATATAATGGTTTAAAGACTTTAAATACCCTTTATAATTCTAATTATCTAGTTTATTAAAAAGAAACTTGAAAAAAAGAGAAATTGTTATTATAAGGTTTCCCTTTTGACTTCCGGTTTTGGAATGTTATTTTCTGGTTTGGAAATTAAGTTTATTGATTTTTAATGATTTATTTTTGAAATAAAATATTTCATGTCTAAAAAATATGGTAAATAAAGGATTAGGTCATTATTACATGATGAATGGTGTAATTTAAGACACATCAACTATTTGAAAAATCATATTTTAACTATTCACATGAAAATTGAAGTATTTTAGAAAATTTTGAAAAAAACTCTAGAACAATTTAAATGTGATGATTTTAAAAATTATATTATTTTTATAAAAATAAAATTCTATAATAATTAATTTTAATATTTAATATAAAAAACATGATTTTTACGAAATACTTTAAAATGTAGTTTATTAAGAAATCTGCTTATATTTTTATTTAGGTATTTATTCATGATGTTTATTTTTAGGTATTATAATATTTATATTTAATTAAATTAATCACGATAAATATTATTTATATAAATATTTATTATTTTTAGGAAAAACTTATTTTCCAACAATTAGGTTACGAATCCCAATGGTTTAGTTACTTTCCCCAATGGTCAGTATATTATTCCAAATAATATAGTTACCTTTCCAATGGTCAAAATAATTTTAAAATATTCACACTACCTCCTATAAATACTACTAAATTAATTTATTAATAATTCAACTCATTTCCTCTCAAGGTTCTATATTTCCATTTTTTATAATGTTTCTTGGTTTACTAATATTTTATTTCTTTTCTATAGTGCAGCAGGGGAAATGATTCTAGTGGATCGAGATGATCCATATTTTCCCATTTTAGGTTTTCTATCTTATATATTGTTTTTTCAATGGTAATTTTTGGAAATTTAATTGGTTTGATTTCTGAAGAATGTAACATTATTTACTAATGAAATAATGTTTTTTTGGTTTCTTTATGTGTATAAGACTATATAGTATATTACAACACACATTTATTTAAATAAAAAATTATAACTGATAAACTTTGGGTTGTTACATTATTCACCCTTTAGGAATTTCATGCACAAAATTTCAACTCATATTCGTAGTTGAGAATAGGTGAGGGTACTTCTGTTTCATTATTTCCTCTTGTTCCCATGTTAACCTTCCATAATTATGGTTCCTCTAGAATCTTTGGCAAGGTGAGTTTTCTTAGTGTGTATAAATTTGTAACTATGTTCTAAGATCTTCACCAGATTATCTTTATATTAGAGGTCAGTATCATATTGTACCACCTAGGAATTCAGTATAAGTGAGGGATCAGGTATGTACTTTCTCATGAGTGATATGTGGAACATGTTATGAACTAGAGCCATACTTGGTAGAAGTGAAAGTAGATATGAAACTAATCATATGCAATCAAGGATCTCAATGAGGTCGATGTACCTTGGGATATGTTTACCTTTCTTTCCAAATAACATTAATCTCTTCTATGGTGATATTTGAAGGATTTTTTTTCTCTAACATCGAACTCCAAGTCCCTTTGATGGTTTTCAGCATTACCCGTTTTTTGATTTTGAGTATATTTTATATGTTTCTCGATGGAATGAACATTATCTGTCATTTCCTGCACAATATTTGGACCATGTAGTTTTTGTTCCCCAAATTCGTCCCAACAAGTTGGAGTTCTACATCGCTTCGCATATAGAGCTTCATATGGATCAATTTGAATAATCGAGTGGAAGCTTTTGTTATATGGGAACTCAAGCAATGGGATATATTGATCTTATACACCTTTAAATCCCACTGTGTAAGATCTTATCATGTCATTGAGTATATGAATAGTCCTTTTAGATTGGACATCAGTTTGGGAGTGATAAACCATGCCGAAATTCAATTCAGTACTCAAAGCATGTTGAAGACTTCTCTAGAATTTAGATGTAAATCTTGGATCATGATTAGAGTTAATAGAAAATGGTCACCCATGTAGGCTCACCACTTCTTCCACACATATCTTGGAAAGTTTCTCAAGTGAGAAATCTTCCTAAACAGTGATAAAGTGGGAATTCTTAATGAGTCAATAAACCACAATTCATATCACATTTTATCCCTTGGATGTCTCATGGAGACCAGTTGAAAAGTCCATGGTGACATTCTCTCATTTCTTATCGGTATAGAAAATTGTTGCATCAACCCTTTGAAATTTTTTCACTCTTCTTTAACTTGTTGACATACCAAACACCTTGAGATATACTTCTCAATATCATTCTTCATGTTGTACCACCTGAAGTGTTTTTGAAGATCACAAAACATCTTGATACTTCTTGTATTGATAAGGAAAGATGATCTATGTGAATTATGAAAAAACTCCTTCTTTATATGAAGTGATGTAGAAAAAAAAGCATTATTCAAAACCGAATCACACTATCATCATTTATATAGAACACATACAGATTTCCTTCCATTACCAAATTCACATTATTTTTTAACTCCTGATCTTCCTTTTTTGTTTACCTGATCTTCTCTTGGGTAGATGGTTGGGAAATCATTTTGGAATGGTAGGAAGTATTCCCTTCCATTATGATTTCAAAATCCATCCTTTTTTGTATCCATGAAGATAGGGTCTTTCTTAATTCACATCATATATATAGTAGTAAGTCTTTTCATACTAAGAGCATCAGATACTGTGTTCGCCTTTCCCGAATGGTAGTGAATAGTGAAATCCCCATCCTTGATTATCTCTAACCATCTGATTAGACACATTCCAAGATCATTCTGTGAGAATATATATGTTATACTCTTGTGATCTGTATATATGTAATAGTTCTCACCATAAAGGTAACATCACTATATTTTCAAGGAAAATATTTCAACTGCTAGCCCTAGATCATGTGTCTGGTATTTTTTATCATGGATCTTCAACTATAGTGAGGCATAGACTATAACATTATCATTTTCATGTGTTCATAACCCAATAGTTTCTCTGATGCATCAATGTATATCATAAAACCCTTTCCACTTACTGGTAGTGGAATTATATGTACAATAATTAGCCTCTTCTTGGGCTCCTTGAAGATTTCCTTACATTCTTCAATCCATACATACTTTAACCATTTTTATGTTAACCTAGTTATAGGGATACACAATTTTTAGAAATTCTATAAAAAATATTAATAGTACCTATTAAATCCCAGAAAACTATGGATATCCATTCCACTAGTGGGTCTAGTCCATTCCTCAATTTCCATTATTTTTTAAGGGTCCATAATAATTCCCTCACTTGTGTTCACATGCCCCATGTATGTGTCTTGCTGCATCCAAAAGTCACACTTACTGAACTTAGCATATATTTTATCCTTTCATAATGAATTCAAGAAAATCCTCAGATGATATTATGGTTCCTCATTGATCTTTATGTAAATTATAATATCATTGATAAATACTAGCACATTTTTTTGTAGTATCCTCGAAAGACATTATTCATCAAATTCATGAAGTTTTTAGGGGAATTATTAAGTCCGAAGGGAATCAATATGAACTCATATTTCCCATACCATTACAGAAAGTGGTAATTTGAATATCTTTCTTCTTCACCTTCAATTTATGATCTCCAAAATGAAGATCCACCTTTGAGAATTACTAAGATCCTAAAATTTTATCAAACATGTCATCAATCCTTGGAAGAGGATAATTATTCATTATAGTGATCTAGTTTAGTCCTCGATAATCGATACACAACCGAATTGATCCATCCTTTTACAAAGAAAAATTCCACACCCCAAGGTGATGCACTTGAGTGTATGAACCCTTTGTACAGGTTCCCTTACAACTACTTCATTAAATCTTCCTATTCGGTTGGGGATATCCTATAGGGGAATTTTGAGATAGAAGTGTATCCAAGTATGATATGTCACTATAACAGAATCTCCGTTTAGCGGTGGTTTTTTTTGCATTTAGCGGAAATTTAAACTTCCGCTACATTGTTTGGTGGCGGTTTATAGAAACCTATTCCTAATAGAGCGTCACCAATATATTAGCGGTGGTTATTTACGTTTAGCGTCGGTTTTAGGAAAGCGTCGTAGTTTCCTCATTTCGCGGCGGTTTTTCTGAATTTAGCGGCGGTTTTACGAGCCCTGGATATCACTTTATTCACGGCGGTTATAACCGCCGCGAGTAAACTCAAATTCTAGCAGCCGTGAAACCGCCTCTAAATTCAGGAAAACCACCGCAAAATTAGGTAGCCACGATTCTCCTTTTTAGCGGTGGTTTTCACCGTTACAGGCGGTTTAAAACGCCACCAATATACATTTCTCGGCGGTTAAAACCTCCATGAAAAGCTGCCCAGAATAAAAAAATTAATTCTTTTCTTCTCCTGCACCACTGCCCTGAAAAACAAATAAAACCAGAAAAAACCATCCCTGGCCTCCCACCAATGACCAAGAGCTGAATATCCAGAATAAATCAAAACATCCAAAAAACATGTTTTTCTCTCAATGAGAAATAATATACAACTTTAATATTTAAAAATAGAACAAAAATATGAAACCCTAGAAAATAAGACTTCCTATCAGAGAAAGTATTATTAGCACAACAGTTAGATATCCATCAAAGGTTCCAACAAATTCCTCATACTCATGTATACAATATCCTAAATAGTAAATACTAGGAAGATAAAACTCCATTGATACAACATTGTAACATCCCAAACTAGATTCCACTAAATCTTATAACTTCACTTTCTTAGGATAGATCATCCATAGCGATTCCACTCTACCTATAAAAATTGATAATTGATTAATTAGTAGTTATATTAGTACCAAACCATTTATATAATTATTTTTTTTGGTTTTGTGGCCTAGAAACCATCCTTAATACTTATAATAAATTTGAACTGATGAAATAGCTTAAATAACACATTAGAAATATATTGTTATAAAAAATCCTATTGTGGGAATAGTTTTAGAGTTACATTGGGATATAGCTTTTATAGGAATGTGGATATTTCCAGTTAGTCTTAGTTGACATCTTTTTATGTTGGAATATAGGTTAGGTGGGAGATTCTAGTGACCTTTTAGGAATAAACCTAGAATTAGAGTTGATTCCTCATGTTATGTGAGGGGTTAACCTAGTTTTTCTAGCATCCTTGGAGATATTAAGCATCATTGGATGCATCTTTTTAGTTTTTGGTCATAGAATGTGTTTTTTATGTATTTTGGGATTGAGTAGGACTCTCGTTGTGGAATGATTCCCCAAGTTGGTAGGCGATCATGAGATAAGTAAAACTTCTAGGTGTTATGAGCATCTTTAATGCTTGAGATTAGTGGGACTGACATGGCAATATAATTTTATTTAGTTTAGTTAGTTGTGTGAGTTTAATTTCAAAGGTGCATGACTCAAGAAGTCATCATCCATGTTAAACGGTTATGTAGGATAATGTGACCCTTGGGTTTGATTTTTTTAGTAGGCTAGAAAATACCAAGAATGCACAGTGTCATTGGTCTTTTGAATTATATGAAATTGGTGTTCCCATTTCATTGATGTAACATCAATTTAGTATTCATTATCATATAAATTTCCTATTTAACTAAGGTTTGGTGGAGAGAGTTGTGTGGTGTTTTGTGAAAAAATTTCTAGTCTCTGAGAGTTTGACGGATGAAATCACAGGTTACACCTTGAGGGGTATTATCACATAACTACTTGGTTTAGGGTTGTGGGATCTAAAAAGGTTGTGTTAATCGATCGCTCCCTGAGCGAGGTTACCTAGGTATTAACTATGTTGTGGTGAGTGATGTAGACCCGAGTTTTTAGTAGAAAAGCTAAGTTATCCTAGTTATATGGATGACTATGTAAGAGGATCGAGTTTCATAACATCATCAATATGGGTTAAAGTTCAAGATGTCGTTGTTGATGTTGATTTAATGTGTGCGCATGGAATGGGGATTGCATAATGCATGTGATTATGAATAGACCATTTCTATTTATTATTAAGTGGATGATGTAAATTTATGCGATAGGAAGTGAACCACAGGTTGTTCAAGGATGGAATATTAGTTCCAGATGAGGCTTTAGCGTATGCCAAGGATGGATTGTCATGATAGAACATGGTATAATTATGTTGACTCACATCCAGAAACCATGTTTAGTGGTGGACAGAGTGTTTTTCATGGTAATTAGATTCCTATTTTTATTAAAATGATGAATATTAAAATCCAATGGTGGGGAGAATCACACAGGTCATGGAAAATGTATCCTTTGGGAGATTGGTTGTAGAAAGAATAGTCATGAATTGTCAAAATGACTTTCAGAAGTCTGTGAGCTGTAAAATTCAAGTTTTCCAGACATGGAGGAGGTGTGGAATTTAAGACTTAGGTATGAGTTTAAATGAGGTTTGGAAATTATATTTAGACTCGGGCTGCATGTGAAATCTAGGAAATGTGATAGATTGATATCACATATTTTCTTGTAATGTAGCATGATGTTGAAATGGTTGGTTGAGTATGCACCCATTAAATCACACCACAAGTCAATTTTTTAATTTAGTGGGTTCGTCTCAATTATCACGATATAACATTTCAATTTATGTTAATATGATTTAGTTTTCAAATAAAGTCATTGGCCATCAATTTGGATGTCCTCTAGGCAGGTCAACCTAAAGCGTTCTGACTAGAATTTTAGTAAACAAGTGCATGTTGTGAGCTAAAATTTCTTTGTGTAAGATGTATTAATAATGAAGAGTTTGTTTTGGTTATGACCCTTTACTTTAAATTTTTAGGACTATATTAATAGTGATGGTTGATTTGTAAATGGAGGTAGCGGTTTTCATGTGGCACCGCATCATAAGGAGTTTTCAAGTGATCTCAAGTGAGATCTGTCTTAAATAAAGCAAGAAAAGCTCAAAAATGTCAATATGAAACTAGAAGTGATCAATAGTAGTATAGTGCTCACAGTTTAGTGGTTTGAGAATTACTATGGTGGGAAGATACCATGGACCTATAAATCATGTGGTGCTCGCTTTAAGTAGTTTTCATTGTTAATGTGTCTGAGTGGTGTCACTTGGTTTAAGGTTTCTAGATTAAATTCAGATGGAAAAGAAACCTAGGGACAATTGATGAGAGGTGGTTTGGGGGGTCTTATTAAATTGGACATCCTCTAGATGTGGGTGTTGGTCAAATTCAATACGATCATTACATGGAGTCATGGGAGTACAACTATGGTTTCTTATGAGTATGTTTGGATAGAAGTGTTTTGTACCAGACCTATGACATCTCCCTATAAGGCCTAGTGTGGGTAAAGAAGAAAGTTCTAGAATTCCAGTAATTAAAGTTTCATGACCGGATATCTTGTAATGAATCAAAAAATGGAATTAAGAATCATAATATAAATAATTCAGGGATATAATGATAGGTAATAATTACCAAACCGACCATGATTAAGTGTAAATTGTGTTGGGAATGCAGTTCAAGTCATGCCATAACAGTTTAGTGATCAAAACAGTTATGTTTGGAAATGGTCCATTGTAACTGGTCAGTTTTATTTTGTGTTTCTAAGTTATGTTCAACAATTTAAAGGGAATTTCAGGGTATAATCATAAATTGAATATTGAGGTATGTTTGGTTATATGATTTTTAGAACTTATACTCCCTGTGTGTTTGGTTTGAATGTGAATTTTGAAATTTCATATTCTAACTCTAGAGAGAAGGTTGGGTTTATAACTAATCCTCATGATGTAATTATATATGTTGTTAGACCATCCTTTATAGTTACGGTAATATTTTAAATGTTTCATTTTTTCTATAAGTATAGCTTGGGGATGAGTTGTCCTATAGTGGGGAGTATGTAAAAATCCACATTTTGGACTATTTTGAATTTTTCATAAATCAGTCATAGTTTAGTAAGTGGAGGTATGTATCATCAAAAAATTCCAATAAAAAACTCAATACTCCTCCATTTATTCGTATATTTATAGAAGAGGAAGGATAAGGGTTTGGATTCTTCTCCTTTTACCTCCTTTGTTTTCTTCATTTCTCTAAGTGTTATCATTGTGCAATCTTATATGCCCTATTTTTAGATCTTTTCTCAGTTTATCCATTTTCATATATTTTTTATTGAATCGAGAGTCATAAATATATGGGTTAACTATCCTAATATTGAAGTATTTGTTAGAAGTTATTTTCTTAAAATTCATGTTTTTATAAGACATACCAATTGTGCGTCAAGTCAACATCCATATTTGAGATTATATTTTAATTTATAAAGTTTTCTTGCCTAAATTCATGGAATTATGCTAATTTATCACTCGACAGTCACACCTATATCTTAGTTAACCACCCTTTATTTAGAATATTCCATGGAAGATAAATTTCATATCCTTAATCCTAGAAATTAGTTTGATGAATTTATGACCCTTATTAAAATGTTCTCAATCGAAATGGTTAATTAATTAATCACTAATTCCATAGACCATGTCATACCTATGGATGAGTCTTGAACTATTAAACAAGTATCCCATTAGGTTCCCATTTTTTATAGTTTCCTATTTAGAAATGTAGTGTATTTAGGAGTTTTATAACCTAGGAAGCTACCCAAATAAATTTAATTTAGTGTTTGACCTTAGATGTCACAAATGACTTAAGAAAAATTTTCATGACATTTTATAAGAGCTAGGGAATGTTTAGAAACTTTTGACACTTAAATCAGACATTTTCAACAATGGGCCTCACCAAAGTGTCCACAACACTATCCCCTTGATCACTATGAAATGACCCAATTTGTTCAACACATCAAAAATGGGTTTAACTCCTAGTCATCCAAAATCTCGACTACCTATTCAAACACAGACCTAAATGGAATGATGTATACCACACTTGAGAAATGAATAAATAAAAAGAAACATCAGAAATCAATAAAATGCATAAAAAGAAACATGAGAAATCAAGGAAATTTTAGGACATGAAAATGTGTGGTGGAAACTATGTGCCCAAATGTTACATATAAAAACCAACTGTTTCCATTTTTGTTCAACACATCAACGATATAACTACTCAGGGTCCGATGATGCATCGTCACCCTCTCCACCTTCATTTCCACTTTGTGCTGTCACCTATAAGAACATTATATTGAAAATTAAATACGGTTACATATTTATATTAAAACTTAAAACCAATGAAAGTTTGCAAACTAAATGATTTTGATTTTCTATGATTTACCTGCATACCACCAATCGATGCACTCCCACTGGGGGCATATCTGCTCTTCTGTTGACGTATTTCAGTCAACTCTTTCTACAATGCAGATATCTGATCCCCCTGCTGGTGAACTGTGTTTTGTAAAGAAAGAATCTCTTTCTTAGCATCTACGGGTATGGGCTGACTAAATTCAAGAGTAGATACAGCAGCTATCCCCGGTGGCCTACTAAAAACCTCAGATGGAACGGGTCCCAAACTCGTCCCGTGCACTCTCCCAGGATGCTCCTTCCCAAGGACTTTAACAACCAAGTCATCCTGGGAGACAGAGTAGGAATGCACTGGATTGGCATCCCATAGTTCTTTAATTTTGACCTATAAATCAAATATCAATATATATTAACATAGTAAAAACTGATAATAAGTTATTATGATAAAAAATTGAATTCATACCCCAACTTCTTTAGCAGTCTAATTAAAAAAACATCCATCTGATTTCTTGTGAACATCCAACCACAGTTCAGTTCTGGATGCTTCATGGCCTAAACTCTGTGACTGAATTAATCAAAGATAAATCAACAATTCAATATATTAAACAGATAATATTGTCTTATAAATATTTAAACTAATTAAAAGATTACCAATGTCATTCGAATTCTAGAAAAACTTTTTGAGCCCGTAGTGTGCAGGATGACTTGCTTCGCTCGGTTTGACGCATTCTATCTTGAGATATCCTGAAATAAATAAAATGAAATTTAATACTGATGTATTGAATTTCATGTCCTTTTCATATACATGTATAAATGTAAAATGAGGATAATATAATAATATATATATTTCAATACCATCTTCTTCTGATCCCGATGCCTATCAACAAATACTTTCCACTGCTCTTTCGGTACCCCACTGGGTAGCTTCTCAAACATTTGCAGCGTGGTCAATGACGCATCGTTGACATCACACCACTGTGAAAATAAAATTTTCACAGACATTCTTCTCAATATGCACATCAAGATTATGCCACACCAAATTAAATTCCCAATACAGAAGTTTGAAGAATATACTTTTTTTCTTCCATTGTTGCGTTCCAGTTTCACTTGATGATGCACTTCAGACCCATTTTCTGCTATCATTCATATGATGATCCTTCCTAAATTTGGTTTCAACATTTTCAAGCTGTGTCAATATTTCAAAACCATTTAAAAACTTTGGAGGTGGTCCATGATCAATGGAACCATTAAATTTTGATCTGTTCAGCTGAAATCTATGAGATGCATCGAGAAATCTTCGATGACACAAGAAGCACCATTTTCTACTGTGAGGTAGCCGTTTGGGCTCAAAATCAAAGTTACAAACAGGACAAGACAAACCCATGTAAGTGTTCCAACCAGATAAATTCCCAAGCTCAGGGAAGTCACTAATGGTCCACATTAAAGCAGCATGCATTTTGAACATTGTTTTAGAAGAAGCATCAAATGTCTCAACACCTTTTCTCCATAACTCTGGAAATTCATCAATCAGAGGCTGCAAGTATAGATCAATATCATTTCCAGGAATTTGTTTTCCAGGAATAATCATCAAAAGGATAAAAGATGTTTGTTTCATACAAATCCACGGAGGAAGATTATAAGGGATCAAAACAACTGGTCAAATTCTATAATTGGTACTCAAAGTCCCAAATGGGTTGAATCCATCGGCAGCCAATCCCAATCGAACATTCATAGGATCAGCTGAGAAATCAAGATGTAATGAATCAAATGTCTTCCACGATTGGGAATATCATGGATGTCTCATTAACCCATCATTGTTATTATCTACAGAATGCCACTTCATGTGTTCGGTGGTTTTAAAGGACATGAATAATCTTTGTAATCGAGGATTAAAAGGAAAGTAACACAAAACCTTTGCAGGTGTGCTCCTTTTCTTATTCTCCATGAAATTATGTTCATTTAGACTTATAAAATCACCCTTTTCCTACCATCTAGAAGAATAAAATTTCTTGCAATTCTGTCTACTTGAATCCTCTCCCCAATAAAGCATACAATCATTGAGACACACATGTATTTTTATATAATTCAGACCAAGCTTGTTAACAACTTTTTTCATATCATAAAAAGATTCTGAGATTTTTTCTTCAAGAAATGCATCAAGAACCAATTCCAATATCATTGACATTGCCTTATTTGTAATTCCACATAGACATTTGATATGGTACAACTTCAATAGAAATGAAAGATTTGAATATTTCAAACACCCACTATACAAATCTTTATTTCCATCATCAACTAAATCATGAAACAAAATTTCCTCAATGAAGTTTTCTCTTACATTTGGATCCACAGAATCAAGAGGAGGATCCAATGATATGTGAAAATATTGATCTGCCTGTGTTACAGTCTCAAAAACATCACTTGTCACATTGCAATTTGTAGCACCCTCTTATTGTTGTTCTGATATGTTTTGATGCTGATAGTGGTGTCTTGCAGTGCCGAAAGCATCATTTATTAGGTTTTGCATTTCATTTTCGATTGTCTAAGAACTTGGGAACTCATTATGTGGATTAACATCAGTGCTCAATCTTTCTGTAACCTTCGATTCTCCATGAAAAATCCAACACAAATATTGAGCAGGGAATTGCTTCAGTATTAAATGTTCATAAACCTCATCTCTCTTCAACCATGTTCTAAATTTACATTTAGGACATGGACATTTTATTCTCCCTTCAACGGATCGATTAGAAATTTGAAAATCTAAGAACTCATTCAAAACCTTAACATACTGAGGTGTGTTCCTTGGTAATGTGATCCAGCTTTTATCCATGTATATCACAATGTGCCTATACAAAAAACAAGGAATCAAACATGAGACATCTTCTATAACCCCATCATCAAAAAAAGAAATAATGATGAACAAAATTTCCATAATAGAGAAAAATTCAAGGATATATCAAGAAATGGATCTCAGAATTCCTCAAAGTCCCTAAACTGGAAGCAAAAAATGGATGAACTCTTTCTATAAGAATGGGCCTTTTCATCAGTTATGGTTCATCCTGCCTCTACTCCTTTCACATTGGATTCTCTTCATTCCCACTATTAATTTTTTGCATACCTGATAAAACTAAGGAATGAACAACCATCAATTTCCAAGAATATTTAGCTTCCATTCACATGTCTCTAGTGAAAACCTCTAAAATGGATGTTATTCCCAAAGAAAGTAGAGATGTACCAAGGTTTGGGTGAAG
Source organism: Viscum album (assembly GCA_963277665.1). Classification (NCBI taxonomy): domain Eukaryota; kingdom Viridiplantae; phylum Streptophyta; class Magnoliopsida; order Santalales; family Viscaceae; genus Viscum; species Viscum album. Next base: position 287,520,186 of record OY728127.1, on the reverse strand, counting down.
ACCATCACCAAAGAAATGATCTTTCTCATAATTGATGACCCCTATCTTTGGAGAATATATAACAAACCTTGAAAGGTTATTGACATACACCCATACTGATCTGTCACCAATAAAAAGTCTCATGAGCTCAATCTAGTTCTCTACATTCATTCCCTTAGGAAATAACCATTAAAAAAATCAATCTTGATGAGATTCAAATTCATACATTCATGAAGTTAAGAAGGTACCACTGACTCCCACAAGAGTATACTAAAACTATAAATCCAGTTTTAAAAAATTCTCACCCACAAAGTATCAGGTTCCCTAAAATAATTGAGGATCACCTCAATTTGTTCCAACTACCTAACTGCTTCCATTGACCCTTGAAAAACACTTAATGAAGGAAGATAGTGATTCAGGAATCCTATGATGGTGTCCGATATTGAAAATGATTTAACATCAACAAATCAACACATATTCTAGGTCGGAATAAGAACTAATGAATCCTTTTTGAAAATTGAAGTTGACAACAATAACATCTAAATGAAATATATCAATTAAATACTCAAAATAAGGCCTAATTATTCTATATGAAAGTAAGAATAAAATAAAAAAAAAGTATAAATTAAACAAGGAAAACACTAATGAAACCAAAATTAATATTTGTTTTAAACCACCATTTTTTATAAGTAATTATGAAATACCACCTCCAATAAGTGTGAACCTCATTTGGAAAATATAGATTGGAGAGGAGTTGAAACAGGATAATAGGGGGATAAATTGTGATGTAAATGCTATGGCTTTGTGGGATAAGTTTCTAGGCGCAAACCATGAATACATTTTTGAAACTTGTTCTTTACTATGACTCGATTCATCTTTCAGTAATCATTAAAAATGTGAAGGGTTCCATAATATTTATGCACAAAAAGAAAAGCCATTTCCCAATATTAAAGGATTGGTAGAATAAATAATTTATCAGATAAAGTAGGTTTATCAAAACACATCATAAAGGAAAGAACATAGAACATGAAATAAATATGTCCTTACCATGAAGAATGAATGTCAATATATACATTCCTATGTGCCTATCATGATGATTTAATACTCATTTAACACCATTCTGGGACATGAGTATAAATATCAAGAATCAAAATTCACCACTAAACAATACCATCACACAAAATACAAATCACCCAAGGTGAAATAACATCAATTTTTTCAATAAAATAACATAAGAACCAATCCCATCCATATAAACACATATTTTCGCAATACATTGGCTAGATACTCCTATTCATAAGCCCATTGCTATGGCTTGGCACATCCTAGTATCTCTTATACCTTTTCAGAAGTAGTAATGTAATAGAAATTAAAACATGATTCTTTGATACCACTTTGCTACATCCCCAAATCCATCACTCTCTCATGTGGCCAAATAAGGTTTTTTATGGGACCTCATGCATTCCTACCCATATTCCACTGGTAATTGACTAGAAATGAGTGTGATATTTATAGTGGGGAGACCATACCCTCGGGTATGTAGTTATATAGAAGTAGAAAAATCAACATAAATAACTATAATAAAATGAATATTTGTAGAGGAAACCATATAATAAAACATGCAAACAAAAAAAAATCCAACTAAAGAATCCAATAAATAATAATGGAATATTGTAATGAGATGATGTAATTAAAATTAATTTATTGATGGTTGTAATATAGAGTAAAAGACCATGTGTTTCAAATAGCGACACAAAAGTCCACTATCCCAATCCCCATTTCAATCCCTTCACCAAAATCTAACCCATCCTATATGAAAAAAATTAACATAAAGGTCTCTTTACCTTTTTGAATCCTACATCCATGCAGTCTGCTAGGGTTCAAAATGTTGAGATGAGTAGGTTGTGAGTAAAACTTATTAGGTGAACACCATTATTCATATAAAAAATAGTTGGATATATATTATACATAGTAAGGGGATAATAATGAATATTAATTAATAAATCAACACAGTACACGAATCATCCTAATATAGAACCATGTCATATTATCTCTGATCTTATTACACAACCATGCCAATAATAATAATAAACCATGGAAAAATTAAAAAACTTGGAATATCCCTCTATATAAGCATTTCATCCATTGGGAATAGCCATATATATAATTAGTTCAACACGTGTCCATTAGAATAGATCACTATATTAACATGCTAAGATTCCAACAGGACATTTAAAATTTCAAAACCAAAATTCATTTCCAAAATATTATAAATATATAATCAAGATTTAAACCTTTTCAATTCTAATGAATTACAAAAATGATTCCTAACTATTTCTAAAATAACATAAAACACTACTTTCATGTTTATAATTCCAAGAGGCCCTTTAAACAATTTAGAAACCAACCATGTTCCAAAATATCAAATGGGAAAATTTCAAATTACACATTTGAAACCAATTTCAAAACCACATATTGTAGAAACACACCATTTAGAAACCAATAAACCTTTTGATAGAATGAGTTTTATAGAAAACATTATATTAGAGTTCCATTTTCATTTGAATGTCCATCCATGTGTTCCCCTCATGCGCACATGGATGTTTCAACATCCAATGATACCCATTAAGTATCCACAGAAACAACCAAAATCCATTTTCAAAGAGACATCACATGCCTTCCAACCAACATAAAACCACACTATAAAAGTCACCAAATTCCACTTATAAATCCCAAACAACAATCCAACCAATTTAATAATACAAATATAATGGGAAAACCACCAAAATCATCTAATTTTACCCTAAAATATCTATTGAAATTTTATCAAACACATTGGGTGCATATATACAAAGGAATATTTGAAGAATCACTTAAAAACCAATTTTTAGAAAATTCTACCAATACCAAGGCACCACAAAAAACCTAATAAACACATCACAAGAATGAATAACATATTTATAAATTTATTTAAATCAACCAAGGATCAATGGAATGATTTAGAAGGGAAAAATATGGATACACCTACATCAATGGAGTGAATATGCGATGAAACTCTTAGATAAAGAATAAAACACCCCAAAGAACAATCCACACACCCTAAACATCAATAAAATAGAACCAAACATCAACCCTAACATATATGGTCCATACAAAGGGTTGATCCCCCAAGAGAAACCATGAAATCATGAGGTTAAAGATAAAAGAGGAGGAAAATGACAAAAAATCCAAAGAATCTTAACTTGGAAGCTTCACAGACCACTAAGAGAGAGAGAAAAACTAAGGGTCGTGGGGTCGCTGGGGTCGCAGGGTCGCCGGGGTCGCGGGGTCGCCAGGATCGCGGGGGGCCAAGGTCGCGGGGTCACCGGGGTTGTGGGGGGCCAGGGTCGCGGGGGAAGCGGTGGGCTGGGGGAATCTAGGTGAGGAGGGTCGGGGTGGGGGGGAAGGGTCGAGCTGTTAAAAAAACAATGTTTCGCGGAGGTATATTATAAACCGCCGCTAAAAAACCACTGCTAAACAATGGTTTTATTGTAGTGTGTATAAATAAATATACCTCAAAATCTTGGGTATGTTTGAGTACCACCACATGAAATACATTAATTTGTTCCCTAATAATTGTCATTTTCTATAGGTTGATACTTTCCTTTAACTCAACCATTTGAGAAAGTTATTCTTCTCAATAGGAAATTAAAAACCACACCATTGATAAATATTCTAAAAGAGACTAAATATCTTTCTTGAATTATTACAAGAGAATTGGATGGTTTAGGATATGAAAAGAGATTTAATTTTCCAAAAATTTTATAAGTTCCTTTTACAATGGGATCCAATCCATTCCCAGTATAGCATCTAATTCCACTGGGGGAAGTATTTTGAAATTCCTTAGAATAATCTTCCCACTAACGCTAAAAAGAGAAGAGTCCAACACTTGGGTTGCAATGGTTTCACTAAAAAGTGTTTTTATAGATATATATACTTAATGGTATTGGGGATTTGATTCAATAGTTCTTGAAAACTTTTATGATATAAAGGAATGCATAGAACTAGAATCAAATAATAATTTTTCCATTCTTGAGTGAATAGGAAGTGTACCTTGTACGACTTCATTTTCTGGATCGACTTCAACAGTAGTGATGGAATAAGGTTTCCCATGGTCCTTTGGGTTTAGTGGTTTCTGATGTTGATAACCCTCAAGGATCCAAGCTTTAGGGAATTTGATTTGATTTTTATCGTTCTCTCTATAGTTGAAGCATTGATCCATATGTGGCGCATTAGGAGGTGCCTTCCTATCCTCTATCATGTTTTCCATCTTCTTCATGTCTCTTGAAAATTAATGATCTTTGTGGCCTTAAAAATATTTTGATATTATTTTGGATAAAAAACTAGATACCTATCTTAAAATCCTTGAGAAGATTTCAATGTAATACAGTATAAATTAACCTTCCATTTTCTTCATCTCTACAAATTGTATTTCCATTTTTATTCAAAGATTTTGAGGGAAATACTAGGTAAAAAATAAGTTCATAAAATATTCCCACTCCATATATTCCATTGAATCCTTCATCTTGGTATAATTTATCAATGTCCACCATTGATATACCTCTCCATATAAATGATAAATGGGAAGAGTCACCTTCACCTTAGAATAATAGATCACATAAAAATCTTATCTATTGAGTTAACCCACTGTTCTATGACAAGTGGATCAGAAGTTCCACTTAATGTCAGTGGTCATTGATTCATAAAGGACTCATTGGAAAATTTATCATTCTTGGGTAAATTTGTAAATTACACATGGTTTAGGTTATTATTCATAGCTTGAGACCAATGGGTAATAATTTTCAAGAAGTTTTGAAATCCACATCCTGTGGCATTATGGATGTCATTTGGGAAATCATTTCATCGTACCTCACATGGGTTGTTGGCCATATTTCTCTTGGTTCCCAGCATTTTTAAAATATAAAATGTTTGAAAAAAATCCTAAGTCAACAAAGTGTGAATAAATAATTTATTCTTTTGTTTTATTAACTTTAAAGACATATTTTATGGGATCCTTAGCATTCTTATTTTTCAAAAATAATGTTTATTAGATGTTTACATATACTTAGTACTAACCAAATGGTTTTAAATAAAATTATCTAATCCAAAATTCCAAAATCAACTAAACCGTTTTCTGATACCTACTATAGTTACCCTACTTTTTATTACGTTAATATTAGATATTTTTAAAAATAAACAACATAATAGCATTACAAATATAGCATCCAACAATTTAGTGTCTTGAAAAAATATGTCTCATAAATAACTTGTATAAAATAAAAAGTAAAAATTTAGTTAAATACTTATTATTTGTTCTTTAAAATCTCACCTACTCCTTGGTACATGTAATCACTGGAGGATATTCTTAAATTAAAGGTGTAAGTTAATGGCCTAGTTAAAGGATGAATAAAGGATGGAAAAGAAATATAATATGGGTGAGAATAACAATAATCATCAAATAATATGCATAGGATCATCATAAAAAACATGAGGTAAACATGTGATAAAGGTATCGAATATTTCAATGAAAAAAATGAAATATCTTGTCACATTGGTCAAATATCACACATAGTTGTGAATAGACTTAGCAATATGTTCATACATAACATATGTGCATAATCAAAACATCATCATTGTGAACAAATATAACATCATATTAATGCATAAAACATATAATCTAATGAAATAAATTACATTACCCAATGTTTTTGAGTGGTATATAATTCCAAGCCCACTCGTGACATCATTGAATTTAAACAATTATACATACCTTATAGAATGTATTAAAATAATAGACATGAATTAAACCATGGAAAGGAATGGGTTTCATAAGGATTTAATCGATCATGATTTCATGAATAAACCTGGGTATCCAAAATGAGAAAAGAAAATAAATATTTTTTATAATAATTATCATTTTTTTGAAAAGAAGAAACAACACAATAGGAGTCAAGGATGTCTTTTGGAAAGAAGTGTTCATTTGGAAACTTTTTTTTTTCATAAAATGAAGTAGGAAACATGTATATCCCCAAAAATAGAAGGTAAAAATAATTGAATGAAATTTAAGGAATTTTATAGTATTACTCATACAAAATATGTCGTGAATGTGGGATAACCCAAAAAAAATATGTTGGGTTTGAGAATCACCATAGCTCAATTCCATTTCTATTTTATACCTTTTCCACCTCCAAATTAATCAAAAAATAATTATTAAAAAATTGATATAAAATTGAATTATATACATTTATAAAATTATTTATCAATTATAATCATTTAATTATTTTACTTAATTTCTATTGATGAAATTGAATTGTTTTGATATCATGTTTTTCTTAAAAAATTTCCCATGTTTATTTTATTTCTCAATTTTTTTCAAATTAATTTATAGAAAAGTATAATTAACTATATAATATTATAATATAAGTAAGTTATTTTTTATATATTTTATATAATTTATAATATCCAACAATGAATTTTTTTATAGGAATTTTCTTGACAATGTATCAGTAGTTGGTTAACCGACCTTTAAGGGGGCATTGTCGTAAGAGTGGGAAAGAGAGTTATGACATTTATATTTTTCATAAATCTATTTATTATAGTGGGATAACATAATTAACATAATTTTAACATAAATATTACTTAATTTTATAGTATATATTTTTTTAAGGAATTGGTAAAAATAAGAATGAAAAAAATAAAAGAGGGAAGAGTTAATAGAGGCTTACTCTCTCCTTAGTGTAACATCTCTTGTATAACACTATAACCCCATTTTTAATTAGAGTTACATTGATCTTGAATGTATGAAATTATTATAAGGGGATTTATTGGGAGTATTTGGGAATATATAGGCATTTTTAATGGATGGGAGGAGTGGTTTTCCAAGTGAAGGGATAAGGGTATTTTTAGAATAAAATGTTAGATAAAATATTATATCAAAACTAAAACATGTAATAGTGAATTATTGACAATATTAAACATATATAAATATAATATAATGGTTTTAATACATTCAACAACATTTATAATTCGAATTAATTATTTTATTAAAAAGGAAAGTGGAAAAAAGAAATTATTATTTTAAGGAATCACTTTTGACAATTGGTTTTGGAAAGTTCATTTTAGGTTTGGAGATTAATTTTATTGAATTTTAATGGATTATTTATGAAATTAAATATTTCATGGCTGAACCTTATTTTCTATAAGGATTATTTAATTATTACATCATGAATGATGTAATTTAAGTTAAAACCGCTCTATGGAAAATTATATTTTAACTATTCACTTCAAAAATGAAGGATTTCAAAAAATTACCAAACAAACCCTAGGAAAATTTTGATATGGTGATTTAAAAAATTATTACCATTTTATCAAAATAAATTTTGATAATAGTTAATTTTATTTTTTAATTCAAATATTATATTTTTTAAAAAAATACTTTAAATTATCATTCATTAAAAAATATGCTTATATTTTCTTTATGTTTTTTAATCATGATATTTTTTTGGTATTATAATGTTTATTTTTAATTAAATTATTCATGATAAATATTATTTATATCAATATTTATTATTTTGATGTAAAATTATTATTCAACAGTCTTATTACTATTCCCAATAGTCATGATACTGTTGCCAATGGTCATGTTACTATTCCAATGGTCAAATTTATATTCCAATGGTCACTTATCTCCTATAAATACCTCTAAATTCCTTCATGAATTGTTAAACTCAATTCATCTAATGGTTCTATATTTAAATTTTCTATATTTTTCTAGGATTACTAAATTTGTTTCTGTTCTATAGTGTTTGCTATGGGGGTGATGATTCTAATAGATAGGGGTGATCCATATTTTCCAATATTATCTTTTATATTTTATATTTTACCTTCAATTTTAATGTTTTGAATTTAAATTAGATTCCCTACTTATTAACTTGAAATTATTTATTAATGAAATATTCTTTGTTTGTTTATTTATATATATAATACTATATAGTATATTATGACACATAATTATTTCAAGATAAAAATATAAATAATAAATTCTAAGTGGTTACAAATCATTTGGTTCCCCTCACCTGCACGTGAGTAATAAATATTTTTATTAATTAGGGCATCCAAAGGTGCATGAATGTGGTTCAATACAGAACCATGATGATGCCATCTCTGGGATACATAGGTTTACATGCGGAATTATATAACTCATGCCAATTATAAAAATTGAAGTTATTCCATTAGGTCATTGGTTTTTTAATAGACTCTATTTAAATAATCTTTTAGAAAATCTCTTGATTGGGTCATCAAATTATATATTAATTTTTCCCATGTTACTATTTATTTTATAGATGCAAGGCTGTAATCACATAAATAAATGAATCAATGTTCAAAAATATAAATTAAATAAATTAATTAGCTACAAATATTTTATACAAAATTTTAAATTAACTAATTAACATCCACTTAATTTTGAAAAGACATGTAAAGGATAAAACAAGATATTATTTATGCATAATAAATTAAAATCCATTAATTAATATTAAGGTAGACATGGCCTTCCATTAATTGATTAAGTATAAAAATCAATTGAATTAAGTGTTTGAATAACCCATATAGGGACACATAATTTTATAAGGGGAGTTATTATAAAGGTTTTGGGTTGAATTTACCATTTTACATAAATAGGAGTATCCCTTTCAAGACTTGGTGTGATTTAGAGGTAAGTGTTGAGGAAATAAAAGTTATGAGTTTAGGATGAGAAGTCTACTCAATGGATCAAAATGCTGAAAGTTAGGGTTTGGAAAAGACCTACTTTACTAAATACCTTTAGGTATCTTAAAAAACCATTGTTGGAGTTATGTGAAAGAGAATATTGATCCTTTAATCTAGAATTTTCTAGAAACATGACATTCCGAGTTCAATAGTGAGGGTTTTTGGGACTTGATAAAATAGTTGCGGATTTAATAATTAATTAAATGATTTAATTTCATAATTCCAAATTAATTTTTAATTAAGAAAAGAAAAAATAATATGCTCTTTTAATTTTAGAATAAAAATGGAAAGATCATTTTTGAAAATTTCTCTATGATCTATACTGGACAAAGATATGCTCCAAACTAAGAGAAACTTCCATGAATGGTATAAATGACATTGGGTTATTTTGCACTATGAATAGAAATCATACATGGTAGAATCGTCATTTTACGATCTACCTTATAATGAGGTTAGTGGTGAATATTTCCTCATTTATGAGAAACATATGAATGATGTTGTCAATATTTAATGTTTTATTCTTTAATCTATGTCTAGTGAACTGATGGAGTCTCACAAAAGCATGAAATCAAATAACATGATTGAAAAACTTCATAGTTTTTATCAGTATATATATAGATATTAATAGTTTGAGATTTACATAGTTATATTTTATAACAATCCTGGAGAGGGTGACCCTACTGGGCCTCACATAGTCAACCTCATTGGATAAATTGAGAACTTAGAAGTTCTAAGGTTTAAACTCCTAAAAGAAATTGGAATTGATTTCATTCTAGAATCACTCCCTCAAAGGTTCTCCATCCTTGTTATAAATTTTAAGATGAAAAACATTGATAATTATCTTCTACATATTCTTAAAGTCTTTATCCAAGTAAATAAGGATATGAAGCATAAAAATCCACTTTATGAAGAACAAATGGAAATGGAAAACGAAGAGATTTAAGACAAAATATTCTTCACTCCCTTTCTATAAGATGATGAATAATGGTCAAGAAATGGAATAAGATTCTATCTATTTCACATATGGTAATAATTTCCACTAGAAGAAAAATAGTACCCTTCTGAAGAAGTAAGGGGAACCGTCAGGTGCATTTATAATCAAGTGCAATTTAGGTGTTTCAAAAAATATTTTATTAGATATAGATTTTGGGGGTCAAATATTTATTCAAATATAATAACCAAGTATGCTGAGACATATTTACCTAGGGAAGGTTGATCTATGATAATATATTGGAGAAAATCTTTCTTTTGTAGCTATCATGGACTACCACATCATGCTACTAACCTATATGATCTTGGTTTTAAAAGGTTGTTATTTTGGGTAATATATTACCCAAAACATTATTTATGTGTCGAGACTCAATAGTGATGGATTTATTTTCAAAATTGTGAATAAATGTTGATTCTTTTATAAATATATCATTTTTATGGAAATGAACATTTATATAATGGTATTTTATGTTATACTACAAGATCCAAGTAATGACAATCAATATCAATGTTACTCCACATGAATCATACCAGAACCAAAATTTTCATCACTAGCAGGTCATGTAAATGAAAATAGTTTGACAAAATTAAATCAAGATGCATATTTAGATTCTTCTTAACTAAATCCACTTGGTGTATCTCTTGCATGTTTAAAAGGTAGAATGATAAAATCCCCATTTAGTGGGAATGTGAAAGGGATAAATATATTCTTTAATTAGTTCATACCAATGTATGTGGACCATTTATTGTCAAATGATAGGGTGGGTACTCATACTTCATAACTTTTACCGATTATTTTAGTAGATTTGGATATTTATACTTTATGAGATATAAGTTGGATTATTTTGAAAAAGTTAAGGAATTAAAAAATGAAACAGGGTATTAGCTTGTTAAGAATATTAAGATTCTGTATATAGAACATGGTGGAGAATATCTTAAATAGAAATTCATTTATTACTTATTGGAGTTTTAGATCCTATCCCAAATCACTCCTCCTTACACACCTAGGTGGAATTATGTAAAAGAAAGGAGTAACCAATCATTTTTTGGACATAGTGTGGTCAATGATGAGTTATGTGAGTCTTCCATTATCTTTTTTGGGATATTAGTTATAGAAAGATTCACACATACTATACCAAGTAGCAAAAATATTTATAAATTATATTCCATATAAATTTAGGAGTGGAATAAAAACCATGTTATCAAATTTACATGTGTGGGGAAGAAAGTAATTTGTTAAGGCCTCTTATTGTAACAAATTTCAACCTAAGGAAAAAAGTCTACGTTTTTTAGATACTGCAAGGAAACAAGGTGATATTACCTATACAACCCCTTAGAAAAAATTTAATAGTAGAGACACAAACCATATTACTTGAGGTAGATCACATATATAAAATAGATTATGGAAGTGAGATAGAATCTGAAAAATTCGAGGATCAAGGAACACACTAGTTGGTACAAGAAAAAAATTCCATACATCCCCATGGAGGGAGAAGTGTTATGGAGACATAAGTACAATGTTGGAGTATAACAGAGGATAGAGAACCCAAAAATTATGGTTTTCTAGTCACCAAGTATGGTGAATCATTATTAATTGATAGAAATTATCCTCTAACCTACAAGGAAGTAGTAAGTGTCAAAAATGTTTCCAACTCACAAGAATACATGAATTATAAAAAGGCTTCCATGAACCAAAACCAAGTCTAGATTTTGTTAGATCCCCCAGTAGATGTAAATTCCATTGGTTTCCAATACGTATTCAAGAATAATCTAGACATTGAAGGAAAAATAAGTACCTATAAGGATCAATTAGTTTCAAAAGGGTTTAAATAAAATCAAAGAATTCAATATGAAGAAACCTTGTCACCCATTGAAATACTAAAATCCATCATAATTCTACAATGAAATATGACCCACCATGATTATGGTATTGGGAAAATTTATTTTAAAATATATTTTCATAATGGTAGTCTTTATAAATATGTATATGTGACACAAAATGAAGGGTTTATGACTCAAAAGGATCAAAAAAGATATACAAGTTACAAATATCCACACAGGGATTAAAGAAATCCTCTAGGTCATGGAACATAGATTTGGATGAGGCTATAACAAAATTTTGTTTCAGAAAGAAGGAATATGAATGTTATGTCTATAAATTGTTTTGTGGGAGTGTGACTATTATCTTAATAGTATATGTTGATCACATCTTACTCATTAGAAATAGAATAACATTCTTGCAGTCTATTGAAGAATGGTTTATTAAATTGTTCAATTTGAAGGACTTGGTTAAGGTAGAATATATATATATATATATATATATGATCAAGATCTATTGTGATTGATCAAATAGTTTTATTTGTCTAAGTAAATGTATTGACAAGATACTGAAGACATTTGGTATGGAACAACCAAAGAGGGTATTTTTGTCATTGTGACATGGCATTCATCTTGTCAAGAAAATGTTTCCATAGATTTATGAGGAAGAAATAGAATGGAAATTATTCAATATGCACTCATGATTGGGTCAGTCATGTACGCTATTATATATGTTAGGATAGATTTTTCCTATACATTGAGTTGGTTAGGTAAATATTAAGTTGATATGGGTGACCACCATTAGATTGTATTGAGTACTGTAGTTAAGTATCTAAGACATACTAAGGATATGTTCTTAGTCTATGGAGGATATGAGGAACTATTCACAAGAGGTTATAAAAATACTAGTTTCCAAAATGGGCAAGATGTCATTTAGTCAAAAACAAGCTACATCTTCAATTTAAATAGAGTTGATGTGACCTAGAAGAGCTCAGAGAAAGATATGGATGCAGATTCTATAGTAGAATCTGAGTATATTGCAGCTTTTATAGAAGATATTGAAGTATTATGAATTTCAAACTTCATCCATGATCATGAATTGGTATGTAAAAGTATATATTCCATCACACTCTATTGTAATAATATTACAGTAGTGGATCCTGCAAAAGAGTCAAGGTCAAATCTGCGGAAAAAGAACATAATTCATAAATATCATCTTTTGAGGTATGTTTATTGGAGATGTGTGGTTTTAGTTTGCAGTATATCCACATAAGACTACATGGAAGACCCCTTGACTAAATACCTAACTTATAGGAAAATGTATTATCGTGTGAGATCTAGTGGACTAAAAATCATTGGTAGTTGGATCTAGTCTAAGTGAGAGTTTCTTAATGTTGGTGTCCTAAGACTTACTTATTGTACTTTTATTACATGAATATTTGATTCATTGAATATTTATTAAAATTCTTATTATATATTTTTCATTGTTATTTATGAAATTAATGTAATAATTTCCAAGAGTAATTTTTTTGTATTTATAAGGTCATATTAGTTCCCATCTATGATGAGAACCTTTAAGTTCTATGATAGTATTATTAATACAATTATGTGGTCATATAACATAAAATGATGGGAAAAATATTATTTATACCATCTAGTGTTAGTACTCATAATAGTATGAGGATTATTCTCATGAATTTCACACTTAGTAATCTCTAAGATGAGAGATTTTGAGAAAATACCCATCAATATAAATTCTAGATGTTTTTGCGTCATTAGATATTCCTATATGTTACTATGTGTAATGATCTTTAGGCATTAAGATTATCATTGATGCATGCCATTAATTAAATACTTAGATTTACTAACAAAAACCACCATTCCATGTGTTAGTAGGAAGTAATGTATGTTGGGTGCATCCTGAAAGACATGTCATTTGTGGAAAATCCTAGGATGGATTTTTCTGTTCTATCTTTATGGGAGTTGATATCTTAACCCTTTGATTGGGAAATAACCTTTTCCTAAATTCCATGTTCATGGTTTACCAATGTGTTTATTTTAGATAGTCAAAGAAATATATATCAGGAAAATAGGTTTATGAAACCGTCGATCAACTTTCTTGATGAGAAATTATGAAAAATTGATTATATTGCACTGTGTTCATTTATATTTGGTCATCATATTTATGAAATTAAGTTATTTATCTTGGATTCCATGACCCGTTACTAGATATTAATATTAGAATTTAGAAAAAACTGCATAGTTTCAATCATAAATAATTATATAGGGTTACACACTAAGTGTTTCTAGTGATCTCGATTAAATTTTATTTAAATTATAATTAATGGAATAAATATTATTCTCGTGATCGAGGAATATTTTTTATTTTGGATTTATTTATCCCATCATTTTAAAAAATATATTTATTTAATATTTAATAAATATATATTTTCTGATATGTGAATGAAATACATATTTATGAATAAAATATTTATTCCTGTATTCAAGAAATACCAAGGAGTTCAAAAAGACCAATACCACCTCTAGTGATTAATAATTATTCACAAGCTGGTAAATAATATTTATCAATTTACCCAAGATGGTGTGCACCACAAAATAATGATAACATTATTTTTATATGGAATAAAGTTTTATTAAATATTAAATATAATTTAATGATAGGAATTCTGTTAAATTATATTTTAACCCAAACCCTATATATATAAATAAACGATTATGTCTATTGTTTATGGAATCCCAAAATCCAATCCGTGATTTATAATAGAGAGTTATTGAAGACCAAAAATTCTCTCTCAATCCCACTTCTCTCTCCCTCTCAATACTGGGGAATGAAAGAAATATTTCTTTAAGACAGATGAATGTGTGATCAAGAATGAGAAACCCAACACATTTGATTCACTATACTAGAAACCGTATATTGAGTGGTTTTACTCAAAGATCATCAGAACATGCGTGGATCATTGCTAGGGGGATTTTATCCTTTGATCCTCAGAGTGAAATAAAGGCAATCCGAAATGGTCCTTTTAGATTATAATCAATAATTAATAAAGAAATTTTCAAATATTAGGTATTTATTTCTTCAGATATTAAATAAATTTATTATAGATTTGATTTGAAAGATTCTCAATCATGGTTTTGGGAAATGGTTATTAAAATTGTTTTTAATATATCTCCCACCACTACATGCTTCCAATGTACTTAGAATAAAAAAAGGACCATGGTTGGTATTTTAATCCATATCTAAATCACTTGGTCATTGATATATATTTTTTTTTCTGAATTTTAAATCATTTCATAAAATATTATTTATTATAAAATATCATTAATGTGATTTTGGGAAATATATGAAATATTATAATATAAAAAGAGTCTAACTCATATTAAATGTTTACATAATATAATTTACTTGAATAAAATGAAGATATTATCCTTTTATAATCATTAGATAAATTTTTTACTGGTTTAGATATAATTTAAAACTTTTTTTTTAGTTTAAGTCCTTGTTTAACTGATTTCAATCTTAACCATGGTAATTACTATTTTTTATTATTATTGATTTATAATTTTAATTATAAGGTAACAATTGGATAATAAATAGTAAAAACATTAATTTTTATACCATTTATCTTGATAATTTTCGAAATGAAATATTTTTATGTTTTTTAATTTATTTTATAAAATATTATTTTACATAAAATACTATTAATGTCATTTTAACAACTATTCACATAATTTGGTTTTGGAAATAACAATACGTAAACATAATTGAAATATAAACCATCCAAACATCTATTATATGTTATATTTATTAATAAAATTTGTGTAACAATATAAATTACCGAAAAATATTCCATTTAGATTTTTTTAAAATCATTTACTTAAAGTTTCTACTTCTTAAAATAGAACTATTTCGTCATTGCATAAGAATATAAATTATTAATTCACGACTAAAAATAAAAAATAAAAAATAAAACAATAAGATAAAAAAATTTAGACATATTTAAAATAAATATTTATAGCCATAAATTGGTTATTTTCATCCACGTCTCAAAATATTATAGATATTAAAAACAAGAAGGGGATATTTTTGACTTATCTTTTAATTAATTATTATAAAGATCAAAATAATTATTAAATTGAAATAAAAGGTCATATTTTATAATTTTGGATGATTATGGATGGAATATAATAATAAAATGAAATAAATGAAATAATTTTAATAAATTAGGAAACTTATCAAATTATTTTTGACACTAATTTACCCATTTTACCTTTATCATGGTTACAAAAAGTTATTATGGTTACTATTCATAATTATAAATAATTAAAGGGATTTTTTTATCAAATTTTAAACTATTAAATCTAAATATAGAATCCATTTTTGAAGATTTAATTTCAAGAAGAGGAAAAAATATATTGAAGAGAAAATCATAAAATGCATAAAAATAGTTTTTTTAGGAAAATGTCTTTTTATTTTTACAAATGTTTTTATACACAATTCAATTATAAAATTGATTCTGATGAACTTAATTGGATTCTTAATAATATAATGGAACAAATTTTATATTTAATTCATTTAAAAAAAATATAACTTTGTGAATTTTTGAAATAAAAATACCGTTTTAAATAAAAATCAGTACTTTTCACTATTAACTATACAATCTATCCTTTTAGAAAAATCAAAAAAATTAAATACAATATAATTTTGATATGATGGTTTAAAAAATTAAAATATTTTTATCAACTATAATTTTGAAAAGATTGAAAAATTAATTATAATATTATCTCATAAAAAGTATGGAAAAACATTTTTGAAGAAGACACATTTCTAAAAATAAAATGACTTCACTATAAAATATTGAGTTTTTTATTTCCTTAGAATTTATCAAAACATTTTTTATTTAAATTGATATATATATAAATATATTTTGAAATTCACTTAATTTTATTCATCTCTTCTAATTCAACAACTATGTTATAATGGTTGTGGACACCATAAAATGTGTTCCACAAAGTTTGTTGTAGAATTCTTGATATTATCCTCAATTAGATATAAAATATTGATTTTTAGTGAAAATATGTCTTTATTAAAGAATGAAAATATTGTATTTCCATGCATTTATAATAATTATCATACACCAAGAGATTTATATCTCTTAGAAACATTTCCTAATCCAATGGCATGATGGTGGGAACATTCCATTTCCTAGGCGGTCCATTTTCCATGGAATCTCCCTCTCATGTTGTCCTATTTGGCCTATACGAAGAACCTCTAGCTCCTCAAAATCCATGAAAAAATCACATTTTCTCATCAATATAGGACCTGAGAGATCCTCCTTTTGAGGCCTCATCTAGGAAACCAATGGTTGGGATCCTCTTCCTTTGAGACCTTTTTTTGAGGGTGACCAAATTGAAACCTCTACAAAAGCCTATAGATTTGAAAAACCATAGAATGTGGAACACCAACATGTATCCAATTGGGATATTCATTACTTAAATCAAAGGTGTCCCCCACTTTACCTACCTAATGGGTAGGGTCGTCGATGTCCATGTGGATATGAATTCCTTCAGTAACAAGGACCCCAACCCTGGGGCAGAGCAAGGGATCTCCTGATCTTGGATACGAGGGATGAGATGATGTCCTTCCCTTATAATCTCTCAAAATTTGGGCTTCTATTTCTAATAAAGGAGAGTGAGTATCAATATTTATTTTCCAATTTTAAATAGAATGAGATCCTCTTCTCTTACCTGGGAACCAGTTTCGAGGCATCCCTTCTAGAGTAAGAACCTAGTCATTCTTATAGGACCTCTAATGCATTATTCCTTCATCCTTCTCCGTAATGACATATTGTATCCATATAATTCATTATAACATAATATATCGGATTCAACGACAAGAGTAAATGAGACACATCACATTCCCACATTCTACTACCATTTACCAACCCTCTTCACCCAGAGGGAGAAGGATGGTAAGGTTTTCAGGATCTTCTTTTTCCTTTTTTTCTCACATTAAAGAATAAATCATGTGGTATTAGAGGTTCTCTATTATAATTAAATATTCATGGTTAGATATATGCTTTGGAATAGAATGTTCTTCTGGAAATTCCTCGTACCTTCGTACAGAGGGCCTCTATTGGCATGGTTCTTCATCCCCTTCAATCCAACTAAGGGAATCCCACCTGGTTTAAGAACCTATAATTTATGGTAGGATACAATACTCTTTATCTTTTCCTACCTGGTTTATATATGGAAATATCATCAGATGTGATTATCATGATTAAGAAAACAATAGAGGAGACAAGTAAATTAAAATCCCTTTCTCTTTCCCTTTGTGCTCAAACATTAATCAACCACCAGAAAAAGTAGGTTGTGTTATTTCTCATATTTACCACTTCCTCTTTTTTCTCATACTGATTGTGACTCCTGTGGACTTAAAGTTTTGTGGTGATCATGATATCTGCACTATCAAAATCTCCCCAGGGCATCCCCCTTTACGGTGTAAGCCCTGAAACTAAAATTTGGGACTCCCATTATGTTTAATCCAAAACCATACCCAAACTCACTAGGGGATCCTCTTATATGGTGTAAGCCCTGAAACCCAACCTCTTTATAATAATACCAAGAGTCATACCTAGCCAACTCCATACATACTCTTTAGGAATAAGCCCAAACCATACCTCCCAAAACACCTCAGGGAGTTCTCCTAAGAAGTAAGACCTAACTCAATCCTCTAAAATAAAAATACTACAATATTAAAAAAACCTATGGTGAACTATATAGTCATGTGTCCTCACAACTAAACTATGTGTGATTTTATTCCTATCAAAATTAGTTATTTGTGTATCCTCCTCGAGGTTCAAACCCAACATGCCAAATAAATACTAATTCTATCTTGGCCAAATTATTGGAAGGGTGTTATCCAACCAAAGAGACCACATATATTCTAGGTCTATTGGGAATCTATGGAATAACATACGCAAAAACATTTGACTTGGAACATTTTTCCTAGAGGTCTTTTCTAAATGATGCTAATCATCACAGTTTCATCCATATCACTTGACCTTAAAAGGTATGATGTGCGCTGTTAAGTGACATCGAACTACATTGGTTCTGATTCCTTTTAAAAGGATACATAGAAATAAAATATCATGGGTCTAATAATGACATTAAAAGAACTCTTATCTCACTAGACAATGATACACTTTAGATCACCCCACTGTGTGGCTCAAAACCCGCATCATAATAACATGACAATATAATCTCTAATTAGTACATAATAGGGTACCATTGATGGAGAACCTCAAATACATGTATATATCCCCATATATGAAGAAACCTAGATATATACATATGATTGTATTTCTATACATGATATTAATTTATATTTAATTACAGGGTGACACCCATCATAATTGGGAATTAATAAAGGATTCACTAACGTATCTTAAATTTATAATAGAGTTATATGAAGGAAAAAATCCCCCCAAAAGTATGTGATGAGAATGAACTCCAATCCTCTCAACCAATATGAGATGTGAAGTATCATTGGAAAAGTTCCATAAAAAGTCCCTACCTTTGGAAATTATTTCCACGAGTCATTATAGATATAAGATCCATTCAGTGTTTCTGGCTCTATAGACAATACTTTTTGGAAACCACTCGAAAATGGTTTGCTTGATGTGAATTATTTTAAAACATTCACCCCTAGAATAAATCATTGGGTGACTTATATTCATTAGAAAAAAAGTCATAAAATAATATTTCATGGTTCATTTAATCTTGGTGTTGCGTTTTGTATATGCACTCAAACATATGGGATTAATTTATAATGATTGATTATTTATTTTAGATTTTATGAAATGATTATAAAGATTCATTGATATGTATTTAATTAGATAAAATAGTAATAAGATACAATTATAGTAAAATATTAAGTGAAATAGTTTAAAGATGATTTTATATGGATTAAATTATTTTTATTTAATAAGGATATAAAATGAATATAATCCTTATGTTTTCTTTGAAACGGGACTTCTTGAGTAAGAAATCATAGGATATTTTGATAGATGAATGATGTGATAAATTTGAAAGAGATTTAATTTTTTGACTTAGTATTTAATTGATATATTTAAAAATGTAATGAATTTTTATAATAATGTTTAAAATTGGAAAATATATTATAATGTTTGGATTGTTATGAGGATAATAAAGAATATATTCATGAATAAATAATGAGTATTTTTTTGATTAAATGAGAATGATTATTACTAATCCTATGCATTGTATTTAACATCATGTTAAATAAGAAATGTTAATATAAATGTCATGTTTAAATATTTTTGGCCTCATTTTAATGTAAAATATTCTTAAATGATTATGTTTTTTGTGGTGGGTATGCATTGTGTTTTTTGGTGTTTTTTTGAAATAAAAAAGATTCTACATCAGTTTGAAGACACTGTTGGTATTATGTGGTTATTTTAATTGAGTTGGAATCTTAATTTTTTTATTGTATTTTTAATCAAATTATTAAATTAAAATTTTAATTTTCTTGATATGATTTAAAAAAATTTATGAGTGGTTCTTTGTGCTAAAATAAAAGGATTTAAGTTGGTGTCATATAATTTTTTTGGGATGGTGTAGAAAGATCAATTTAAATAAAATCATAGGTTGTGAAACAATAAATTTTAGTGACTATAATTAATTTGGATTATGATTAATTTTTATATTTAAAGAATCTTGAATATATTATTAGATCATTTTAATGTGATTATTATTTATATGACATGCTTGAATAATATTTTTAAATAATTAATTCTAATTATTATTTGAATGTAATAAAGGGTGATGTGAGTGATTTGATATTTTATTCTAAAAATCTAGGGGTGAGTTTTGTAATATTAAGTTAAGGTCTAGTTGAGTTCTTAACAGTGTAGAGGGGGTTGAGGTCAATCAATGGTTACCAAAAAATAATTATAAAATAAATTTCCTTTAATTTTTTTATTGGATCTTGAATGAAATAAGGCAATGATAAGAGATAGACCAAGAATTATCAAACACAAAAAAATGTGTTCTTTTAAGGCACAGTCACTCTTTTTAGAAAGTTTCTAATCCTTTATGAGAAATGGTTCTAATCCCCTTGTTCTTTCTATTATCTTATTAAAAATATGTACATTTAATTTAGTAGGAATATGGCCTTCAAATTCATGCACATGAAAGAAAATGGTGAAAAAAAAGTAAATCCAAATTCACTTCCAAACCTCATTTACCATTGGAATTTGGATTACATGAATACCGACACAGTTATTCTTAGTCCTAGATGAAATATTATTAAAATTCTCATTGGATTGGGAATCTAGTTTTCTAAAAAAAAATATACTTCTTTTTATTTTCATAGATCTAGTCTTATTTGTAGATAATTCAATTTTCATGGGGTGGTGAGGTTTCTTGTGACCTGAAATGAAGATTTGAATAATATGGATCTTAAATATTTATAAATTGTTATATAGTATATAGATCTTACACCATTTTTATTATCATAGTTTGAACTACATGAATAGTGACGAAACTGATGGTGTTACGTAACCTCATGCTCATCTCCCCATATTATAGAGGATTTCAACTAGTTGTAAAAATCTTTGAGTATTATAGGGAGAAAAAAGTATCATTTCTAGAAAACAATAAATATTAGTGTTAGAAAAAATAATATAGTTAATCTCAATATAAAAAAATATGGAAATTACCTATAAGGTTAAATATTAATGAAATAACATGCCACCTTCCAAAGAAAATGTTCTACTATAAAATAAAATGATTCATAAATTAATAAAAAGGATCACCTTTGGAATAATCATAAACAATACACTACTGGAATTTGTGATATTTGCAACGGGCTATTTGTGATAGGATCCCATTGTAAATAAGCTTTAGTGACGGGGTCCCATAGTAAATATCCTATTGTAGAAAATGGCGTTGCAAAAAACATTTTTTGCGACAGTCCCGTTGCAATTTTTTTTGTGATGGGGATGTTTCCCATCGCAAATAACTCTTCGATTATATATATTATATATAAATAAACTTTTGGCAACATGCCCGTCGCAAATACTATTTAAAAAAAATATTTTTTAACTATTTGCGATGAGATCCCATCGCAAATAAAAACTAAAAAAAATATTTATTTAAATTATAATTAACGAAAAAATAATATAAATATTCTTAAAATAATAATAAAATAAAAAATATTAAAATTCTCAATATTCTCAAAAAAAAAATTCATAAAATAATAATAATATTACTTGTAAAATAAATAGACATTAAAAAATATAATAATAAAAGAATATATTCAATAAAATTATGATTAATGAAAAAATAATATTAATATTATTAAAATATTAAAAAATATTAAAATACTCAATATTCACAAAAAAATATAAAAAAACTGATAAAATATATTTATTATTATTTGTAAAATAAAAAAACATTAAAAAAATATAATAGTAATAATAAATAACAAAACATTAAAAAAAATTATGCAATATTCGTACCAATATAAAAGAGAATAACTGAAAATAGTTCATATTACAACAAATCTTGAATTCAAATATTTTTAACATAAAAAAATCACTGAGGGGGGTCGTCTTCTGGAGGAGTTGGAGGAGCTGTAGAAGATTGTGGAGGAAACTCCATCCCTAAACTACGAGTCAGACAACACATGAACTTCAACTGCTCGTGATGCTGTTACTTCCATCGATACATCTCCTCATCACGATGATGCTACTACTGCTCTTGACATATATCTTCATGCTGCTTCTCCATTCTTTTCATAATATTTTGAGTCGGTGAAAGTTGAAAGAAGAAGAGTCATCTAGCAAAAAAAGTGTCGTCATTCCACTTGAAATTATGCCAAGTTTTTACAATTTATTACAATTGATACTATTCCAAATTATTCTAAATTATTACTAATTATTACTAATTATTACTAATTATTCCTATTTATTCTTATTTATTTCTATTTATTGATATTTATTCCAACTTATTACTATTTATTATAATTTATTACTAATTATTACTATTTATTCCTATTTATTTCTAATTTTTCTTATTTATTTCTAATTATTCTAAATTATTTCCAATTATTTCTCTTTGTTCCTATTTATTTCTATTTATTCTTATTTATTGCTAATTATTCCTAATTATTCTTAATTATTCCTAATTATTGCTAATTATTACTAATTATTACTAATTATTCATATTTATTCATATTTATTCCTATTTATTCTTATTTATTTCTAATTGTTCATAATTATTTCTAATTATTCATAATTATTGCTAATTATTCGTAATTATTGCTAATTATTTTCAATTATTTCTAATTATTCATAATTATTGATAATTATTCGCAATTATTGATATTTATTACTAATTATTGTTATTTATTACTAATTATTGCTATTTAGTCCTATTTATTGCTATTTATTACTATTTATTGCTATTTATTACTATTTATTACGGTTTATTCCTCTTTAATTCTATTTATTACTAATTATTACTATTTATTGCTAGTTATTACTATTTATTGCTAATTATTACTATATATTTCTAATTATTACTATTTATTGCTAATTATTACTATTTATTACTAATTATTACTATTTATTACTAATTATTACTAATTATTACTATTTATTACTAATTAGTACTATTTATTACTATTTATTCCTATTTATTACTAATTATTCCTATTTATTACTAATTAATTCTATTTATTACTAATTAATCCTAATTATTACTATTTATTTCTAATTATTCTTATTTATTTCTATTTATTACTACTTATTTCTAATTATTCCTATTTATTTCTAATTATTGCTATTTATTTCTAATTATTGCTATTTATTTCTAATTATCGCTATTTATTCCTAATTGTTGCTAATTATTCTTATTTATTGCTAATTATTCCTATTTATTGCTAATTATTTCTAATTATTCCTATTTTTTCTAATTATTCCAATTTTCTACTAATTATTGCTAATTATTCCTATTTATTGCTAATCATTCCTATTTATTACTAATTATTCATATTTGTTACTAATTATTACTATTTATTACCATTTATTACTAATTATTGCAATATATTACTAATTATTGCTAATTATTAGTAATTATTTCTATTTATTACTTATTATTGTTATTTGTTACTAATTATTGCTATTTATTACTAAATATTCCAAATTATTTCTAATTAATACTATATATTTTTTATTAATTCTATTTATTAGTAATTATTCCTAATTATTCATAATTATACCAATTTATTACTAATTATTCCTAATTATTCCTAATTATTATTAATTATTCTTATTTGTTACTAATTATTTTTATTTACTACTAATTATTTCTATTTATTACTAATTATTCTTATTTATTTCTAATTATTCCTATTTATTACTAATTATTCCTATTTATTTCTAATTAATTCTAATTATTACTATTTATTCATATCTATTACCATTTATTTATAACTATTACTATTTATTACTCTTTATTACTAATTATTCCTATTCATTACTTTTTATTTCTATTTATTGATATTTATTACTATTTATTCCTATTTATTACAAATTATTGCTATTTATTACTAATTATTGCTAATTATTACTAATTTTTGATATTTATGTCTAATTATTTCTTTTTATTACTAATTTTGACTATTTATTACTAATTATTACTATTTGTTGCTATTTATTACTAATTAGTGCTATTTATTACTAATTATTCCAAATTATTCCTATTTATTACTTATTATTCCTATTTATTACTAATTATTCCCATTTATTACTTATTATTTTTATTTATGACTAATTATTCCAATTTATTACTAATTATTCCTAATTATTACTAATTATTCCTATTTATTACTAATTATTCCTATTTATTACTATTTATTTATAATTATTATTAATTATTTCTATTTTTTAGTATTTATTTCTAATTATTGCTATTTATTACTATTTATTGCTATCTTTTCCAATTTATTCCTAATTATTCGTATTTATTACTAATTATTACTATTTATTACAAATTATACCTATTTATTACTAATTATTCCTATTTATTACTAATTATTACTATTTATTACTAATTATTACTATTTATTACTAATTATTCCTATTTATTACGAATTATTCTTATTTATTACTAATTATTTCTATTTATTACTAATTATTACTAATTATTACTATTTATTATTATTTATTATGAATTATTCCAATTTATTTCTAATTATTTCTATTTATTACTAATTATTCCTATTTATTACTAATTATTAAAAATTAGTTCTAATAATTTCAATTTATTATGACAAATTAATACTGATAACAAAATAATTTAAGTCTAATTTAATTCAACTAATTAGAAATAATCAAAATTAATATAAAAAAATGAAATAAATAATAAATTAAAGAAAATATAAATACCTTTAAACTTGATCTCCTATTGATGTAGATCCCTTCACAACTTTTTTTGTGAAAAAAACTAACTCACCCAAATTTTCTCTATGAAAATAGAGTTTAGCGAGAGAGAGTAAGAAATAAGAGGGGGATTTGAAAAAATAGATGGGGGTATATATATGTTAGATTAGTTGCGACAGGATATTTGCGACGGTCAACCCGTCGCAAATAGTATTTCATCCGACGAGAACCGTCGCAAAAACCATTTCCCACTTTAATTACGGTCGGCGGTTAAAAGGGTATTTGTGACAGGACCCGTCGCAAAAGGTACCTGCCAACACACTATTTGCAACGGGAGAATATCCCGTCGCAAAAACCTATTTACTGCCGCCAGGTATTTGCGACGGGACCCATCACAAATATCCTCAGACTGACGCACTATTTGCGACGTGGGAATACCCCCCGTCGCAAATAACCTTCCCACGGTTTTTCACGCAGACCATGCCAAACCTTTTACAACGGGATTAATTCCCATCGCAAATAGCCCGTCGCAAAAATCTATTTTTCCCATAGTGATAAGGTTCAATGTAAAAAAATGGATAAATATGACTATAGAACTATACCTGAGTCCCCACTGAGTCTTGTCATCCAACTCCTACCATCTAAAATTGTAAATGAGGTTTGTTCTTTGGTATATAGTTTTGGTTAATTAAAATGAAGTCCTTTATTTGTTGTTTGGGTTAGGTGTACCTCCATAAAGGGTTATGTTGTGAGGCCAGTTGAGTTTACTAAAAAACAAATTTTTTTGTTATAAAAGTTGGGTGTATTTCTAACTATTCTTGGGATGTTGTGTATTATGGAAGGACGTCATGTCAACACCAGGAATCTTTATATGACATGTTCAGACTCAACACTTTCACTAGATAAAGAAGTTATGATCAATCCCTAGTTTCATGTTGGATCCCATGCATATGAAGAATATATATTATTGATGTTATTAATATTTTCATTTCTCTACAATATACACTTATATAATCATGATTTAGTTAGGGACATGGTTGGTGGTAGCCTACTAAGTTGTACTGACACCTTTCATGGGAATTTCAGTGAGTATAAAAACATTAGTGATCATAACCCTTTTTCTTGTGTTTTAGTTTCAGGTTGAATTCTAATTATATTTTTCAAAATTTGAGGTTGTAGTGCTAGGATCCTAGTTGGGAAATGGTTAACGCTAACTGTATATCTTACCTATGAAAAATATGCATCATATTATAGATGTTATCACATGGTTAGTTCATATTTTTCTTATCTATGTAGAAAAGCGATGCGATGTTCCTTAGATGTGTCCAATGAAGGGTGTATGGTTGTTACACAGTTTGGTAAATAGTGAAGAAATCATACAATCTTCCCAGAAATTTAAAAATTTTAAATTAATTTTCCTTACTTTTCGAATTTAGCCCCATAATCCTCTCTTCTGATCTATTTTGGACAAGACACTACTTAGAGGATCCTTAGACACTGCCCCATCTACTTCCTCCTTAGATGTGTGGCCTTTCTTTTTTAGTTTTGGCGATTTATCTAAGTTTCTCTCTCTTCCCCCTTTGTAATGACCTAAACCTTCTTGACTTTTTACATTGTGTGTTTTGGGTGTTGGATATTTGAAGAGGAGGCTTGAGGAAATGAAAAGTGACATTTATGCTGACATTTCAGTAGAAACCCAATATTGTGGAATAATTGTAGGCCTTGAGGTGTAGGGTTATAGAGGTTGAATTTTAGAAAAAGGAATAACCTTACACATCTTGCTTATGGTTTGGTTCATATAGTTGAGGAGTAAGGTTCTAGGGGGTTAGATTTACTACCACTATAATCTTAGGGACCCCTATAATATGGGTGTTTAGTTACGTTATAGTATTTTTATGAAGATTTTTTGGGGAATATGGGTGGTCATGTATTGTGTCATAATGCTCATTATTTTATTGTGGATCTTAGAGTTGCTGATCTTGGCGGCCCTATCAATTTGGGATTCATTACACCATAGAGCTTGTGTTGTGTCATATAGGGGTTCATTATCTGAATTTTGTTCCATAACGATATGCCTTGCACCATGATGATTTACTAGTCCGTAGGTTATCACTAGGTTAAAGGAAAATTAATTATTTATAAACCCTATTAAACTATAGTAAATCCATGAATAAGGGTCGGTCTACAGGGATGGACTTCTGAAGAGGTGTGTTGAGTGAGACCAAGTAATAGTAAAAACAAAGAAACAAAACACTGAAAAAGAAACAAATATTGATATGGTGGGAGTAATGATGATGGTAGAGTGACAAAAATATAGAAGTATGGGGGTGATTAACAACACTAGAGTGAGTAAAGTGACCACAAGTAAGGAAGGGAGAATACTAGAGATGGAACATGAGAATTTAATCAACTAGTTTTCATTTACTCACATATTGTGTTTGTTTTTTATATCATATTTCATCTATAGGGTTTTCTAGTACAAGGAAAAGAGGCTATTCAGTTTTCTGAAATGGTCAACTTCTTAATAAATAATCCCTCCAATTACTCAAATGAAAAATACACTAATTTCATTGACACAGAAATAGAAGACATATGAGAAACAAAAAATTAGTTAATATATATAAAATACACATGCATGGGCTATCCTACTCTCATATGGAATTATAGATGAAAAGTAGATAGAAACTAACAAAACCGAGTCAATTATCTTTGATTTTTTTCCATTGAAGGAAATCCACAACTTGAGATATGAGAAAAGGGTAGTTCTAGAAACATTTAACACATGAATGAATTTAAAGTTCGTAATATCATTCCCTAATATAAATTTATCAAACAACCATAAAAAATTGTATCATTGTATTTGAGACAGTTTCTAAAATATAGAGATATTAAATAAACAAAATATTAATGTTGATCTCGATGAGAGCTTCCAAACTTCCTCTAAAATCAGCATAAATCTTCCGCCTTCCAACTTTTTCACCTTTCTGAGCTTCCCTTCACACGAGGATATAATTTTTATCTCTTTTATATTTTTTATTTCTTAAAATATATAGATAAAATATAGATATTTTATCATTTAAAAACTTCTCCCTGACATAAATGCAATCCTTTTCCAACCAACCCTGCATCCCTGATTCTCCCCTCAAAATAAAAGTTGACTTTCACTCCTTATATTACCTCAATATGTTTAAATTGATGTTCTAGAATATTTTGATGTATGATAACATAAAATATTCCTTGGAAAGATAATTTTTCTCTTGTTATCAAGCTCCTTCCCTATATGACTGTTATAATCCATTCACAATATTCACATGAGGCATTTCACTTTCTTGGTGTGGACTCCAATTAGTTTACAGACCTGGGTTTTTATTTATGGGAATGGGTTTCGGTTATTATGATTCAACAATTCAAGACTTATTTTAAGGAATTAGAAACTCAAAATATTTCCCAAATCATCCTACCACCAAATTTGAAGCATCTTGTGTTTGAGGCATTGTAACAACTGCGCCCTGTTGACAGTATAGACACCCTTATTTAATATAGTTATCAGGTCCTGGCCTAATAGGTACCACCAGTTTCCCCACAAACACGTTGTTTTCTCCCTAGGGCCTATTAATGTGCTCGAATAGGTCATCAAAATAATGACTTGTCCCTATATGCCAACACATGTTCTTTCCAGTGTTCTTTGTCTTCACTTGCACACACCCTAAGAAACATCCTAGATAGTCACACATCTGTATCACTACTTCACTCCAAGCACACTTAACTATGGAGTTCTAATTAGGTATTCCCTCAAAAAGAAATGTGAACCTTTTTTACATGAGTTATATCATTTAGTTATTTAACACTTTATCATTTTGGGGTGTTATATTCAACCCTTATTTATAGAAAAATATCCCCATTGTGCACCTTACATATCATCCCAGTTAGTGCCACCGCACTTAAGGCTAGATTCCTACTCTGATACCAAATACCACAACTGGGCCCTGTTAACATGGAAACCCCGCCTTAACATGGAAATCAGGTCCTCGTCTACTAGGTACCACCAGTTTCTCTTCAGAGATGTGGTCAACTCCCTAGGGTCCACCCCCATTCCTAAATATGTCATCAAACTAATGCCTTATCCCCATAGGCCAACACATGTTCTTTTTAGTGTGCGTTTTCTTAACTCACACACACCCTTGAAATTTCCCATAAAATCACCCATCCCGATCCTTACTTCCGAACAAATTTTTTTTACAATGGAGTTCTAATTAGGTAGGATCCTGAAAAGAAAGTTTCACCTTGTTAACATGATTTATATCATTTAGTCATTTTACCCATTATCATTCTGGGCTATTACATGCACCACAGGACTGGGCAAGGTGCATTCTCGACTGAACTTGCTTAGTTTAGGTTTGGTTCTCACAACCTATATTACTAACTATTTAAACATCCTTATTTTTTGTTTAAAAATGGTGTTTAGAGATCATAGGAGGTGTGACATCAGGCTTCATCAAAGGGTGTTGATGCAGGGTCTTCTGTAGCAGCTCAACTTGGATTTCGATGCCTTTTTACACAACCGTTGTGTTTCTCAATTGGAGTCATTATATTAGATCAGTTTAAATGTTGTTATATACATCATATTCATCTTTCTAGGGTTATTCTTAGTATGAGACCCTCTTAAATTGGGGAGCCTGAATTCAATAGAGACGACCTCATATTTATTTGTTTCATCACTAATGAATTACGCACAGTCAAGATCACCTACTAGTATTTCTAGAACCGGTTTGGTAGATGATTAAAACAACATCTATCCTCAATTCCAATCTGTTCTTGAGTTTGATATTATGTTTCTAGATGTTCACAAACAATCACTAGAGAATGGTTGGTCAAAGTAATTGGCCATGTAAATGGGTGAAAATGCATACCCCAAATTTTAACAGTGTGTTCTTTTTTTCATATTTTTAACATAGATCCTAAAAAACGGATATTTCTAAATTAATTTTTCATGGAAATATCAATTGGAATTCATTAAAAAAATCAAAATGTCCATATATGATATAAATACGTACACAAATATCTTTAATAAACTAAGCATATGAAAACATACATTTTGATTGCAAAATTCAATGAACATCAAATTCAACCAGATATGTTCTATATTCGAACAATCTCCATTATAAGATCAATTTTACATATCAAAAACATTTATTTCACCCAAATAGATGTGGAAAATTTAAAAAAATGAATTCCATATCAATGTCACCCATACTTAGTCGATTTCACCCATGAGAAATTAAACTTATTCAATTATTTATTTTCAAATAATCCTACAAAAATTTGATTATCCTACTGAGGTTCAACTACAAATTATTACATTAAATTAATGTCATTGAATCATAAATTTATTTGAATTTCAATTATCCTATATTAATTATTCACACTTCCCTATTTCAAAAATGACTCAAATTCCAGTTCTAAGTATAGGGATGAGAGAGACCCAAGTGAAATGAAATTTTTAAGAAGAGGGACAAAAGATTTCAATCTATCATAGGTTCCTCTAACCAAATTTACACATCCCACTTTATTGATACAACTAAAAATATTTTTATTATATTTCAATTGTCCCATTTTTATTTTGGATTTAATATTTCGCTCACCTTAATATGGTCATTTTTTACTGAACAACATTATTTTAATTTTTCCCAGTAAGAAATTTATTCATAACACTATTAAAGGAACTTATTGAATTTTAATTTATTTATAGAAACATACCCTATTCCATTATCTAAAAGAATCACCATGGGATCCCAATTTCCCATTTTACATAATGTTAAAAGGATTTATATTACTCTTGATTGAGTTGGCTCCCTAAGTTGTTCTATTTCACCAAGTCTAAGTCATTAGGTTCAAGTTGAAACTCAAGATTCATCAAGTTTTAAATCTCATTACAATAGAATCTAACTGATCAAGCATCATTTTACAATATATAAAATATTATTTTTATAATAATAGTGAACAATATCACACAAAAAATCACTC
Organism: Viscum album; assembly: GCA_963277665.1. Classification (NCBI taxonomy): domain Eukaryota; kingdom Viridiplantae; phylum Streptophyta; class Magnoliopsida; order Santalales; family Viscaceae; genus Viscum; species Viscum album. The sequence goes on along the minus strand of OY728127.1, from coordinate 287,489,080 downwards.
AGTCCCCACAACTTCATACTTTATGAAACCCTTCAAAATAAGATTGATATTTTCCCCTAAATAGGACACAATGATTTACTATTTTCCTAACCTACAAAACATACATTTTAAGATAAAATATTATTTTATTTATAGAAATAGTGTATTAATTCTCAAAAGGGAAGCACTTTGAATTTTTTGGGAGTTTTTGATGTGTATAAATTAAATCACAACCAGAGAAATTACTCTCTTCCTCACACTTAAAACTGAATGTTTTCCACATAGTAGAATCCTAATGTGAGATAATTTTTTTGATTAAAAGGTAATATACAATTTATCTGTTTAAAAAAAATACTACAGGGGTACTTGAAAAATAAAAATAGCACAATTTATATATATCCAATCAGTTTTCCAAATTAATTATTATTATTTTGAAAGTTGATGCTTTTTTTATTGCATAAAAAATGTTATTAATGTTGTTCAAATAGTAGCATGATAAATAAGAAAATACTGGTCAAAATAAAATTTTAAATGGTGTATATGGGTTTTCAAATAGAGAATAAAACTAATTTTTAACTCACTATATTTCTACAAGATAAAAACCTATATAACTAAACAGATTTATAATTTTTAGTTAAAACGAAAAGTGGTATCCCCCCAATAAATTACTAGAATTATGAAACATTAATACATTAATAAAAGTTTTATAATTCAAAAAATTACTCCTATATATATAGATATTGAACAATAGTGGTCATTAAAAAGTACTCTCCTACTTTCCTTTGAGAGGAACCATCTGGTTAACTTGCATAACTCCCAACAAAATTAAATATAAATGATATTAACATGAAACAATAAAATTTTTAGAATGAAATTAAATAGAGGGGGATGTTAGGGAATTTTTTGTATAGGTACTTTAATCTACTAGGGAAAAAGATTTTCTATAAATTAGTAAAAAAAATTGAACAATGAACTATGGGTCGACTCCCATGAAGCACTATTTTTAGAGTATATTGTTATATTTCAAAAATGGATTAATTTACATGTAAGGAGATGGAAACCAAGACCTTCAACTACTATTAAAATTAATTATTGACTCTTTCCCCATTGATCGGAGTTTTCCAGTAAAAAAATTCATCCTAAAATTAAAAAGAATCACTTTATAACCCACATTAAGTTACTTTTTTTTTCAAATAATAGAATCATGAAATTATTTTTTTATTTATTTAAAAATTCATGAATTATCGTAATACTCGCTCCCGATTTCATTCAAATCAACAAACTCAAGAAATGTTCTCTCTCGAATAGACATAAAATAAAAATTCAGGTACTTAATTTACCAAAAGGACTTGTTTTGTAATTCTATAGACATATAGAAGGACTTTAAGAAAATAATACTACATGGATATATGATTATTGTAAGTTTAAAGGTAGTTATATAATCCCAAAATTCATTATCCAAAAAATAGAGACCAAACCTTTGTAGAGCTATTCACATTTTTCTATAAAATATTTTTCAATTCCGTATTAGAGAATTTTTCCCATTAACTTGAATTTGGGTGATAGGAGGTTCTTATTTTATAAATACAACCATATTGTTTAATCAAATATTTGAACCTCATTTTTTAAAATTGAGTTCTATTTTTTATAATGCAAGAATTGGGAACAAAAAACATTAAAGAATATTCCTCTTGATAAATTTAATGACACTAGGGGCTTAGTAGGTTAGTAGTGAAACTAGATCAATAGAATTTGATGCAATGTCAATGAAAACCAAGGTATATCCATTCCCACATAAAGAAAGAAAATTATCCATAAATTCCTCACCCCAAACATAAATAATTTTTATCTCAGAAATCCTTTTTTAAAGAAGATATTACTTCCTTCCAATAGTACTGAGTATTTGAAATTAATCACATCCTACAACCAAAAATCATGTATACTTAAATTTAGTATAACAAGAGAAACAAGATTATAAAACATTTTTGTGATTTTATTACTACAATTATGTCCTCCCTAGGAATATGAATGGAAAATATCATGAATAGGAAACATCTATTCCTCAGGAACACATCTCCCCAAAATTAAATCATAATTTATCCTAAATAATAAAGGATAATCTAAAAAAACATCAACTTTGAAATAAAATCCTTCCTATGGTTTATAGAAAATTACTTTGGAATAATTATAATAGCGGGAAAGTTAACAAAATAAACAAACCATAGAGATTTTCCAGTGATAATACAAAAAATATTTCCATATAGTAATGAAGAGTTTATCTCCCCTATGTCCTGAGTTTATCTCCCTAGCATAGTTCACTACATACAACTTTACTTCCCCGCTCTGGCCTAAAAAAACTCCTACTATGATATCATTGGTATCAAAGATAACCTCAAAAAATTTCTAGTTTGAGTTAGAGATAATGAGTAACGGAGTGATATTTTACTTAATTAAATTAAAGTATTCTAAAATTTTTTAATTAAAATAATGGTGTGTACTTAATAATAAGCTAATATAGTGGATTAGTTATTTTTAGAAAAATACTTGATGGACATCGTATGAAATCTTGAATGTCCTAAAAGGTTCACAATTCCCTTGAAATCGTTAGTAGGTCATAGCATTTAGATTACCCCAATTTTTGAATTTTTTAACTTTGATACATTACTAGAAAACTTGTAACCTAACAAAATTACTTAAGTAACCATGAAATGAAATATTTCCCAATTCACGACTTTTTTTCTTCACACTTTTCAATTGAAGATTCTCTATTTTTCAAATATACAATAAAATCAGAACCTACAATAGAAAATTTATCCATGGATACTTCTAAAAATATCTCATTCATATAAAAAACTGGACCTCATATACCTTAGAAAGTTGGAAAGAGAACAAGAAAAACCCATGTTAATTCTTCTATAGGAAAATGTACTAAATGGAAAGGTGATGGTGGTATTTTTTTGGTCTTCTTGGGATATGTGAATCCAATTAAAAAAAACATCAAGAAATTAGAAAAATTGGGTCTTAGACAACCTCTCATGAATTTAGTATAAAAATACAATTTGAAAATGATATTTTGCAGTAGTAGAGTCAAAATTTATATAATCAATGTAGACTATCCACTTTATATATTTCCTAACTTGAATTTTTTTTATCAATAGTCTCAATTTTGACACCTCCTTTATTATGGAAAAATATTTTTCAATTAACCCTTGAACTATCAAAAATGGGAAAAATTATTGCATCATCATGTATATTAATGTATTCCTCTATAAATGAATCCTTTATCATTAGTTCAATCGTTATTTATTATTCTACTAGTGGTTGTCACTCATGTTATATGGTAGGGTATTGAGATTTAAATCAGGTGGTGATTTTTTTGAGGAAAGAAGGTTGGGTATAGGTATTCCAAGGTATTAATGTTTCTTCTTAATTATGGATGTTTATAGAGATTTAGGATTATAAATATTTTTTAACAAGTGTTTATCATATCCATATTCCATGAGTGGTTTTAAAATGCGTTCTACATCAAATTCATCTAGCTGTTCTTGGAATTCCTCCTCAAATTATTCTAAAGGTTACGTGTCCTTGGTAGAGATTATTACCTTGTAGGTGTTAGTATTAACTCACATGTACCATTTATTTATTATAGAGTGCTAAAAAATCCTCTTAATTCTCATAAATACATTATTAAACTTAAAATATCACACATATTTGAAATATTTAGTCTGGGATGGGATCTATAATTTTTTTTAAAAACATTGAATTCCTCTCTCTATTCTCCCAGATTCAAAATTAGCTTTCCCTTTAACACTACAATTACATATACCTATAATATGAAAGGTCCTACCAAGAATTATTGGTACCACGTTTTCCCATTCCAAATCCAAAATAATAAAATCATCAGAAAAAAGACCTTTCCCACTCCTGCTAACTTGTCATATACCTAACTTATAGGGTGAGTAATGGATTGATCTTCAAGTTGTAAAGTAACAGTAGTGGGTTGTAGAACCCCTAATATCATGTTCTAGAATATGGATAATGGTTTCAAATTAATTCTTTCTCCAAGATTATAAATAAATTTAAACTTACCAACTCTATCACCAACTGTGAAAGGGATTATAAATCTTCTTTGATATTGCTGTTTTGGGGGGTATCCTATTTTGAAAGATAAAACTATAGTTCTCTATGTGATTCTAAGTATCAAATTCTTTAATTTTTTTGAGTAGATTTTCAAAAGTGACTTCAAATAATAAGGTATTCTAATTAAAACCTTAAGAAAGGGACTACAGATGTTTAGTTTATTTATAACATTTAGAAATTTGAACACCTCAGAATCAGGATTTACCAACTTCAAAATATTGATTTAAATTTTATTTTCTCTTTGGAAAGTGAATTATTCGGTAAAATATACTCACAATAGTTGGAATACATAATTATTCCTCATAAATATTTTTATTTCCTGTATGATCCTTTATTTTTAGGTATTTTACTTGTGGATTTTATCTTCTAAAATAGATTTAAGAAGACTATCAGTGTTGAAATTCATATTTCTAGATTCACCAGCTTCCAGATTTTGGTTCTTAGTTTCATCAAGATTTTTATTGGGGGATAGGTTGGGAAATTTCCATGATTCTCATTGAGTTCGGAGAGAACTATTAGTTATTATCATGATAGAATTATCCCTAGGATTTATCTTAATGGTTCTTGATAGTTTACCTTTACCTTTACCTCTTGTATTTCAAACTAACTACCCCACTTGTAACCCTAATATTTTAATCCTAGATTCATGATGTTTCTTATCAAATTTTTTTTTTCATAAACCCAAAAAAATAGTTTTGGAACAAACCCTTTACTTCATCTTGATAACTATATGTCTATGCCCTTGGTTGGGGTTGGAATTACTGAATAGGTGGTCATTTGAAACCAGGGGAAGAAGTTGGTCTTAATACTACCTACTTTGTTTAAGTATGTTTGGAGTGGTTATGGTAGCCTTGGATGTAATAATTCAAGAAGTATTATCACTTGTTTTCATTATGGGACTATATCGAACAAAATTGGAATTATCAATAACTTTATTAGGTATATAAAAATTTGGACCATAGGACTATGCATGGATAATCATGACATCGTGGTGGAATTTCTCCCTGAGTGAGTTCGGAGTGTTTTCATGGTAAAACCAAGTAGCTTGAGCTTCAATTTGGGGAGTTTATATGGGTTATTTCCTATAAGTATTGTTGATCAATATATTGTTTTCAAACAATTCAAAATAATGTTTTTTAAAGGGGGAGATTATTTTAAATAATACTCTGTCTCTTTATGATGATTTTGATGCTCACAAATACCCTTAATTGTTTACTAATTATTTCGTTGAGTATTTTGCAGGAATTTATTTTATTTATTTATTTCATATAACGAGATTTCATACTTCATTTATTCCGAGATCAATTTTAGCGTGTTCTGGAATCACTGTAGCGCGAGATCAATTTTAGCGCGTTCTGGAATCACTGTAGCACGAGATCAGTTTTAGCGCGTACTGGAATCACTGTTCATACCCTACGTTGATGAACGTAATGTATGGATGAAAAGTTTACTTTTTATGTTAAAAGAAACGTATGGTTAAGGAACCTTACGTTATTTTGAAACGTATGGTTAATGAACCTTACGTTGTTGAAAAGTATGGAAGAAGAACATTACGTTTGGAAGGAACCTTACGTTTTTGTTGTTGGACAAGTATGGAAGAGAAACCGTACGTTAGTTTTCAGTGTTGAGTTTGTTTCTCAAAAGTATGGATCATCAACCTTACTTTTATAATCAACCGTACGTTCTTTGGAGAGTTGAAACAAGACAAAGTATGGATGATCAACCCTACGTTTGAATGTTGAAGAGAAAGTTTGTACGTTTGTGAACCTTACGTTTGTGAACCTTACGTTTGTAAACCTTACGTTTGTGAACCCTACGTTTGGAGCCACGTCATCAACCCTACGTTTGGCGTCGGGATATTTTTGACAGACGATATTTCCTTTTGCTTTGGTCAAACAGGCGGATTATTAAGCGGATTTCGAGCCGATTCTTAAGTACGACTTTGAATGAATCAAAGACGATTTTCAACGGTTTAATGATTGATTTAAAACGGAGCTTTTTATGCCGATTCTTCAGGGGAGTTACAACGGCTCTGTTATTTAATATTGCGAATCTAAAGGAGATTTTCATGGATCTATTTATGCGGAAGATTTTCTCAGATTTGAATATATATGTTCTATCTTGGAAACTTCGGATATATATATATACACAGGAAAGTGTATGAAATACAAAAGATTGATCTTTTAACGAGCAAGAAACAGAGACTGTGTGAAGGCGTTCTTTTCTGGTGATCGAGAAGAAGTGTAAAACCTTAATTACCGAAGGAAGATCTTGAAAGAAGATTCACGTGTTCTACATCGACTATCTGTTGTGAATCTACTGCTTCTGAAGTTGTGAAGTTTCTTGTAATATCTATTGCAACTGGATCGACTCAGAACTGTTTTAATTACAGATCTTTATTTTCTGAAGACGACGATCTATCTACTGTCAATTGCATTCTGTTGCAATTGTGAAGAACAACTGGAGAAGTGTTTTCTTTATCGAAACTCTTTTTATTTTTGAGTGATCAGCTTATCGTTCTAAGCTGTGTGGGTTCGTGTTTGAACCAGGAAGGCTGTGTTTGCCTGAAACTTGTAAAGGTGTCAACTGCCTATACTCAGTTTGTTGAGTCAATAAGGTTTTCCTTATGACTTTTCCATTCCTTCTTGTTTTGAAAATCACAAACACCTTATCTTTAAGGAAAATCGCTTTTGTAAGGAAAATTGCTTTTATAAGGAAAAATGTTTTCTTAAGGAAAAACGCTTTTATAAGAAAAATTTATCCTTATCATATTTTCATTAATATTTTTCTTAAGTATGAAATTCGGATTCACTTTCTCGGAATCATTAAAACTGATAAAAAGCATTCTGTTTTAGGGTTCGGATTCTGGACAAGAACTATAAGGAAGTTTCACTCCGAATTCCGGTTATGAATTCTGACTAAGTTCTATTCCAGATTCAGGATACGAATTCTGAAGAAGAATTCCCATTACGAATTCTAATGAAGAATTCTCATTACGAATTCTCATTACGAATTCTGAAGAAGAATTCTCATTACGAATTCTAATGAAGAAATCCCATTTCGAATTCTCATTACGAATTCTGAAGAAGAATTCTCATTACGAATTCCAATGAAGAATTCTCATTACGAATTCTAATGAAGAAATCTCATTCCGAATTCTCATTACGAATTCTGATGACGATTTCTCATTACGATTTCTGATGAAGAATTCCTATTCCGAATTCCTATTCCGAATTCTCATTCCGAATTCACTCATTAAACAGAATCTGGATATCATTGTTTTATACACTCTGAATTTGTTCACTCCGAACTTTCACTCCGAAATTTCTATTCCGAACCTTTATGTTAGGTTTTAAAACGATGTCGTACTTTCTGTTACACTTACTTTGTTATAAAACGATGTCGTCCATTTTGTTATAAACTAACCGTTGTCTAAGTGACACGTGTACAGGTCCCTCCGAACTTTAAGGAAAATATGACCGTTGGAGAAGGAGCCGACCTCACCTATAAATAGGAGCTCATTTGAAAAAGCTAAAAACAGATGGATGAACATTTGAACTTTGTGCATACATGCTGTTGAAGTGATTTCTAGAGAGAGAGTCTCTTATTAACTCTCAAAGCTTCGTGCGACTCCGAATGTTGGTGATTACATTCGAGGGCTTCCGGGGATAGGAAGACAGAGGTGCCGACTACCTTAAAGATCGAGGGCTTTCTTGCTGAGAAAGACAGAGGTGCCGACTACCTTAAAGATCGAGGGCTTTCTTGCTGAGAAAGACAGAGGTGCCGATTACCTTAAAGATCGAGGGCTTTCTTGTCGAGAAAGACAGAGGTTGCCAACTACCTTGAAGTTGAGGGCTTGCGGGGATAGCAAGACAGATACACCGATCTTCGTATCGAGGGCTTACCCTGGTGTGGGTAAGACAGACTTGCTTGAAAGTATAAATCAAGGGACCTTTATCCAAGGTTGTTGGATACCCTTCTCTTTGGGTTAAAAGACTATCATCTTGTTACTAGTAGTTCTTCTACTTGTACTTGTTTTATTCCGCTGCATTTTGTATCTTAAGGAAAGTATAATTTTCTTATACTTCCCTACTTACTTTGATTAGTTTAGATTCTATACGCTTTAAGGTAGAATCTCATATTGTAACTTTTGTTAAGTTTCAATTTCCGGAACCATATTTCCGGAACCTTCTTTTGGAATCTCTTTCCAAGTTTAGTCCGGTGTTAGAGGTGTTGTGAATCAACTTAGTTTAACTTTGTTAAACTTAGTTCTTTCCTTTTCTTAAGGAAACTCTAGTTATTCATAACTAACTTTAAAGGTTCCAAAGGAATTTTTAAAGTATACAATTCACCCCCCCTCTTGTATATTGAGCATCTCATATTATATTTCGATCCTACAATTGGTATCAGAGGTTGGAAACCTCTTACTCTATACCATTCTTACAATTGGTATCAGAGCCAAGGTTACTGAAATACTTGTACTCACGTTCAAGTTTTTCTTGCTCACTTTTCAATTCCGAACTTTTTCATTCCAGATTATCCATTCCGAACTTTTCCTATTCCGAACTTTTTAATTCCGAATTTTTGTTATTAACAAGTTTGTCTCCAAGTTATTTTCAAGTATGGCAGGAATGAATGTTGGTTCGATAGACAATTTGAATCCTACAAGGCCACCAATATTTGATGGTAATGATTATGAATACTGGAGAGATCGTATGAAGACGTTTGTTATCAATACTGGAGTAGATAACTTTGTCATGCTTACTGGTGATTACAAAATTCCTGACAAGGAAGTCAGAACCTTTACTAACCAGGAGAAGCAAGAATATCAACTCAACTACAAGGTACGCAACACTTTATTATGTTCAATGACCAGAAATATATATAGCCAAATTTCTTCTTGTGAAGCAGCTAATTGTATATGGAAGAAGTTAGAGGTTACTCATTTTGGGACTTCTAAAGTGATTGAGACTAGGAGAGCTATGCTTAGAGCTGAATATCATGGCTTTAATTTTCCTTATGGAGAACCTATCTGTAAAGTACAACAAAGATTTATGACAATCGTCAATAGTCTACAGTCTATGGGAGAGAAAGGTTTAGATGATGAAGCTCTTGTGGACAAGATAATTGACATTATGCCCAATGAGTGGGAATCCAAGAGAACAGCTATAGATGAGAACAGGAAGGTTACTCAAATAACTCTTGATGAATTATTTGGAGCTCTTCTACAACATGAGACCAGAATGAAGAGAGATGCTGACAACATCAAGAAGAAGAATGGAAATGGTACTGTTGCTTTTACTACAACTTCGAATCAGATGAAAGCTAAGACTCCTGAGAGAGTAACCAGATCCAAATCGAAGAAAGTCATTTTCCAATCCGAATCTAGTGAAAGTGAAGTTTCAGAAAATGAATTAGCCAATCTTGCTCGAAGGATGAACAAGATAGCTGGACAAAGAAACTTTCAATCCAAGTATAAGAAGAAGGATAGGAAAGATAAGAAAGATGGAGAAGTTACTTGTTATGAATGTAAGAGAGCAGGACATATTAGACCAGATTGCCCTATGCTCAGAAAGAAAGAAAGAAAGGAAAGGCATTCAGACAGGAACAGGAAGAAATATTACAAAGCTAAAGCTAAGAAAGTTTTGAAAGCTAATGACACCTGGAGTGCCAGTGGTGGTGACTCTTCAGATGAATCTTCTGAATATGAATCTTCAGGACAGAAGAATCTTGGTCTTATAGCCAGATTACCTATTGATAATCATTGTCTTATGGCTAAGGTACGAAATGCTGAATCATTGACCAATGTTTCTTTAAATCCTAATGATAGTAAGTATTATAACTCTTCTGATGAAGAATCAACTTCTGATGAGGAAAATACTTTACCTACTTTTGAAGAAGTCTCTAGATTTGCTGAACTTCTTGAGATTGAGAATTCCAAACTCAACAAGAAACTTGATAAGGCAAATTCTAGGAATTCTATTCTTACTAAAGAGATATCAGATCTTTCTAAAGATCTTGATAAGAAAAATGCTGATTTTGAAAGTATTTCAAAAAATCTTGAGGAAGTAAGTTCTGAGAAGAATAAACTTTCTAAAGAGTTAGAAAAAGTAATTTCTAATAAAAATGTTTTCGAGCCTAAATCTAGTTCCAAAACTAATGATTTTGAAGATAAAAACTTGGTTGTAAAACTCAAGTCCGAAATTTTTTCCTTAAAGAAGTGCTTATCAAACTTTACCCATGGTAAGGAAAATTTTGATAAGATGTATTCTCAAATACGACCTTTAAGAAATAAATCCGGATTTGGTTATACCCATGCAAAACCTGTTTTCAGCAACAATTATTTTGTTCCTCAAAGTGCCCCATTTTGTACTAAGTGTCAATGTGGTGGTCACTGGGCAAGAAATTGTTCCTTAAACAAAACCCAATCCTTAGGTTTTCATAAAGCTTATTTTTCCAAGAAAATGTGGGTACCTAAGATTTTATTGTCTAGAAATCTCGGATCCAAGCAAGTTTGGATTCCGAAAGTCTAACTTTGTTCTTAATTTCAGGAAAATAAAGAAAGTTCCAGCAACAATGTTTGGTACATGGATAGTGGATGTTCCCGGCACATGACTGGTAACAAAAGCTTCTTTGAAAAAATTATCAAGACGAAAGGAGGAAAGGTAACTTTCGGAGACAATGCTAAGGGAGAGATTGTTGGTTTTGGTAATATTGTTCTTTTAGGTAAAACTTTGATTTCAAATGTTCTTTTTGTTAAAGGTCTTAAGCACAACCTCATTAGCATAAGTCAGTTATGTGATGAAGGTTACCTTGTGAATTTTAGGAATGATAAATGCTTAGTTCACAATTCCAAGGAAGAATTTATTCTCTCAGCCAACAGGCAAGAGAATGTTTACACCTTAAACTTAGAAGACCTAAGAAGCCAAGATTTACCTTGCCTAAGTGCAATGGAAGATCATTCTTGGTTATGGCATAGAAGACTAGGACACTGTAATCTTAGAAACCTATGTAAACTCTCTAAGAAGAAACTAGTTAAGGATCTACCGGAGCTTAGATTTGATTCTTCTAAAGTTTGTGATCCTTGTCAATATGGCAAGCAACATAAATCTAGTTTTAAGTCAATCGGTGAAGTCTCAACAACCGATGCATTACAGTTGGTGCACATGGATCTTTTTGGTCCTACACAAACTGGAAGCATTGGAGGCAAATACTATGTGTTTGTTCTAGTTGATGATTACACTAGATTTACTTGGGTCTATTTTCTAGCAAGGAAATCTGAAGCTTTTTCTTATTTCAAAAGTTTTAGAGCTCAAGTTAAAAATGAGAAAAACCTTCCATTGAAAACTATTCATAGTGATCATGGAGGAGAATTTCAAAATTCTGATTTTGAAACTTTTTGTAGTAAGAAAGGTATTACTCACAACTTTTCAGCACCTAGAACTCCTCAACAGAATGGTGTAGTTGAAAGAAGAAATCGAATTCTTCAAGAAATAACTAGAACCATGTTGAGTGAATATTCTATTGCTAGACATTTCTGGGCTGAAGCTGTAAGTACTGCTTGTTATACTATAAATCGAGTTTTGATTAGACCTTTTCTTAATAAAACTCCTTATGAGTTATGGAATGGTAGAAAACCAAGGCTTTCCTACTTCAAGGTTTTTGGTTGCAAAGTATTCATTTTGAATACTAAAGATAACTTACATAAATTCGCACCAAAATCAGACGAAGGAATTTTCTTAGGATATTCCACAACCTCTAAGGCTTATAGAGTTTTTAATAAAAATACTTGTACTGTTGAGGAAACAGTACATGTGAAATTTGATGAGTCAGATCCTTTTGTTTTTAAAACTTCCCAACTTACATCTTCAGATGTGTTTTCAAAAACTGATTGTCAACCTTTGTTAGAAGAACCTTCTGATAAGGAAATTGTTCTAGAAGATACTTCTGAAACATTTACCCCAGAAGACTTTCTACCTTATGTTGATGAACAGGTTTTACAAAACTCAAATCAGATGTTTCTTAAGAATCATCCCAGTGATAGTATCATTGGTGATGTAAATCAACCTGTAAGGACTAGAAGTTCCTTAAGAAATGAAGTAGAACATCTAGCATTTCTTTCCCAACTAGAACCTAAAAGCACTGATGAAGCTTTAGGTGATGATGATTGGATCAAAGCAATGCAAGATGAGCTAAATGAATTCGAAAGGAATAAAGTCTGGACCTTGGTTGAAAGACCTAAGGAAACTTCTGTTATTGGAGTAAAATGGGTCTTCAGAAACAAATGTGATGAAAATGGAGTCATTGTTAGAAATAAAGCTAGACTTGTTGCTAAAGGCTATAATCAGCAAGAAGGAATAGACTATGAAGAAACCTATGCTCCAGTAGCTAGACTTGAATCTATCCGTATTCTACTTGCCTTTGCAGCATTCTTTAATTTCAAACTATTTCAAATGGATGTGAAATGTGCTTTTCTTAACGGTTATGTTCAAGAGGAAGTCTTTGTTGAACAACCTCCTGGCTTTGAAGATACAAAACATCCTGATCATGTTTTTAGACTTACCAAAGCTTTGTATGGCCTTAAACAAGCCCCAAGAGCATGGTATGATAGACTCACTGGATTTTTGCTTCAAAATAACTATGTTAAGGGAAATGCAGATCCAACCTTTTTTATAAAGAAAGATAAGAAAAATGTTTTGATTGTTCAAATTTATGTTGATGACATTATATTTGGTTCAACTCAGCAATCTTTGACTGATTCTTTTGCTAGTCTAATGAAATCTGAGTTTGAAATGAGTATGATGGGTGAGTTAACATTTTTCCTTGGTTTTCAAATTTCTCAAAAACCAGAAGGAACCTACATATCTCAACATAAGTATATTAAAGATCTTCTTAAAAAGTATGGTTATGACAACACGAAGAGTATAAGTACTCCTATTGGTACCTCAAACTCTTTAGATCTTGATGAAGCTGGGAAACCAGTAGATCAAACATCTTTTAGAGGTATGATTGGAAGTCTACTTTACTTAACTGCTAGTCGACCAGACTTAATGTTTTCAGTATGCTTATGTGCAAGATATCAATCCAATCCTAAGGAATCTCACTTAAAGGCAGTTAAAAGAATTTTTCGCTACCTTAAGGGAACCATGGATCTAGGATTATTTTATACTTCTGGAAATGATTTTGTTCTAAAAAGCTTTTCTGATGCTGACTTTGGTGGTTGTAGAATGGATAGAAAAAGTACATCCGGAACTTGTCATTTCTTAGGAGATTCATTAGTTTCTTGGTCATGCAAGAAGCAACATTCTGTTGCACTCTCCACTGCTGAAGCTGAATATGTAGCAGCTGGAAGTTGTTGTGCACAAGTGTTGTGGATGCAACACACACTTACAGACTATGGCTTGAGTTTTACTAAAACTCAAATTTTGTGTGATAACACAAGTGCCATTGCTCTAAGTAAAAACCCTGCACATCACTCCCGTGCAAAACACATAGATATTAGGCATCACTTTCTTAGGGATCACACACTTAAAGGAGATATTATTCTTCAGTTTATCGGAACGCAAGATCAACTTGCTGATATTTTCACAAAATCTTTACCTTCTGATAGATTTGAATATATTAAACAGAAGTTAGGAATGATAACCGTAAGGTAATCTTCCTTAATTAACTTTCTGTTGGAAAAATCTTCTCACAGTAATAAACTCCTTTTCATAGGGGGAGTACATTTTTTTGTTTATTTAACAAAGTTTTTTCAAAATTTGTTTTCAAATTTTTCGGAACGAAATTTTCCGGAATGGAACTTCCGGAACTACAATTTTCCAGAATGGATATTTCCATACAAAATACTTCTGGAATAAAAGTATTCGTATTGAAAATTTCCGGAATGGAAAATTTTCGTACTGGTATTTTCATAATGGAAAAACTTTCGTATTGAATCTTCCATATCAAGTTTTTCGTATCAAGTTTTTCGTATTGAGTTTTTTTTTGTAGTCGTCTTTACATTACCCATTACGAATAACTTTCCTAAGCTAATCCGAAAGGTATGACTTCCTTACTGAAGTTTTCGTAATCATATTTTACTTGCTGGCATTTTCTTATAGTTTGTTTTCGGTTTTTTTTTAATTTCTTGAATTTTGTTTTAATAAAACCTCAAAAAGATCGGATTCAATCTCTCAACCGTCAGATCTGATCTCAGATCTTTCTAAACCGTTAGATCAACCGAGGAAGTTGAACCGTCATCCCAAAGCCTATATAAAGGGGACCCTATTTTCTCGTCCCACATCGATCTCAAGCTCTTGCGTGCTGAAGCTCTGTCTCTCTGATTTAAGGCTGTTCCGAACTACAGTTTTCCAGTTCCGAACTTCAGTCTTCTCAGTTCCGAACTTCTCAGAGACTTCTAATCCGAATGTCTGCAGAGTTAGCTTCTCAAGAGATGTCTTCAACAAAGCCCATTTCACAGTGGTTAGTCTACAGAGAGCGGTTAGTGCATCCGAATTTCTTCAGCAACTATGATTCTATTATATCAAAGAATATCAAGCTCAATGGCTGGGAAGATGTTGCGATATCAAAAACCGGCAACCAAGATGAAGTTTACCCAGACTTGCTTGTTGAGTTTTATGAGTCGGTTGCTTTCTTCGTGGAAGACAATAGAGAAAAATTTTCCTTCAAATCGTATGGCAAGACTTATAAGCTATCTTACACCAAGGCTGCAAGCTTGGTAGGGTTGAATTATGAAGGGGAAGCTGAGTTTATCTCGCATGTTCTGCCAGACTCCTTGGGTAGTTTCAACAAGGAGAAAGCCTTAGAAATTCTCGGACTGGATGATGATAAGGCTTCGAAAATTGCAACCCTATCTACAAACTTCCGGATTCTGGAGTTATGGGTGCAAGGGCTTATTGTACCGAGAAAAGGAGACAAGGACAGCTTGAAGAAGAGTGAGATATACATCTTAGATTTCTTGATAAATCAAAGGAAGTTCAACCTGATGAAGCATATCCTTCTTAATCTTGAGAATTTAAAGAAAGGGAATCTGAGAGCTCAGATAGTAATGTACCCGGCAATATTGTCGAAGCTGATAGTTCGGTGCCTTGAGTCCTTCAAGGTTGCTTGCAGTTCTAAACCGAAAGTTTGCAAGATCATGTTGCTCAGTGATGCAACTCTTAAAAGGATGAATATAGCTTTTGACAAGAAGTCTGGCATGTTTATTGATCTTCCTCCTCAAGAAGAAGTGACTCCGAAAGTGGCTGATCCGGAATCGCCTAAGCCGGTAAGGAAGAGGAAGCTGAAAGAAGTGGTAGGTGAAGCTGAAGAACCTAAGTCTAAGGAAGTCCATTCCGCACCTCCTAAGCCTAAGAAGAAGAAGACATATACTGATGAGGTTGCAGCGAAGTGGAGAGCTGACAAGGAAAAGAGGAAGGAAGGAGATCCGCAGTTCGGATTGGATCCCGCAGAGGCTAAAGCTCTGAAAGAAAAGGCTGCTGATGAGCTCGAGAAGCAAGCTAAGGAAAAGAAGCTGAAGAAGAAGTTGTCAGAAGCTGAGGCTGTGCAAGTCTTGTTGAAGTTTAATGAAATGGTTTCAGCAACCATTCCCGTTCCGAGAACTTTTTCTTTGGACTCTCTACCTGAGACTCCAGGAAGAAATCTCGATGATCCGAAAGAGGCTGCTGCTAAGAATGCTGAGGAAGTAGAGCTAGTGGAAGAAGTGGAAGAAGCTGCTGAAGGAAGTGGTGAGACAGGAGATGTGCTCAAACAAGTAGATGAATACAAGGGAACTCCTTCGGAACACCTGTCGCTCCGAACTTCTGAAGCCGAATCTTCAAAACTAGTTACTCCAGTAATAGAAGGAAAGGAAGGAGAGGAAGAAGTTTCTTATCATGGAGAAGAAGAACATCTTTCACTTGATGCTGCTCAGAAAGAAAATATAGAAGTTGTTGATGAGGAAGATTTGGTTGTTCAAGTTTCTGACAGTGAGAAGAAATCTCCGGAACAGGTTTCTATTCCGAAAAAA
The DNA here is from genome assembly GCA_963277665.1 of Viscum album. NCBI lineage: Eukaryota > Viridiplantae > Streptophyta > Magnoliopsida > Santalales > Viscaceae > Viscum > Viscum album. The sequence continues at coordinate 287,472,951 of OY728127.1, read as the reverse complement.
GATAAGGGGAAACAAGTTATTGCTGATACCCCGAGTTCAGAAAAGAGTATGAGGAAGGAAGCTGGTAGTTCTTCAAAGAGGAAGTTGGAGCTTATTGAAGAAGAAAATTCTCCTAGCAAGATGTCAGATTCGGAATCATCTTCGTTGGGGCACGATTTTGTTGTTCAATCCTTGAAGAAGTTGGTGGGAACCATTCCGACTTTCTCCAGTATTGATTCTCGGTGCCAGATGCTCCAACATACGCTGAATCAGAAAACCGATTCCGTATCCATGGTAATGGATAAGTGTGTTGAGATAGAAGCCCAGTTCAAAAATTTCTTCATTGGTTACGAAGCCCATAAAAGATCTTGCAAAAGGATGACTAGCTGGTCGAAGAAGAATGTGGAAGAGATGAGGTTGCTGGATGAGTTTCAGGAGAATGTTAAGGATGCTTTTCAAACCGAGGATAAGAAGTTTCATGAGATGACTGCATCATTCGATGAGAAATTGGCAGAGGAAAAGAACATTCGGAGTCAGGAAGTAAGAGATCTGAATGGAAAGCTCAACTCTGTTAATCAAAGTTGGAAATTTGAAAGGGATCATCGGATCAATTTTCTAGAAAGGATAAAGTCTCAGGAAGAGAAAATGGAAGCTCAGGAAGAAAAGTTGAAGGCTCAGGAAGAAATCATTCAAGCTCAGTCAGCAAGAATAGTTGCCTTAGAAAAGCAAGCAGAGGAAGATCATAAGGACCTCAAAAAGATCAAGACTATTCTCAAGGGGCTTATGTCAAAGGAGAAAGATCCGAAATAATCAATCCGATCTTTTTGTTGTAATCTGTTTTTGTTGCTGACATTTCAAATTTAATGAGAATCGTGCTTGTTGTTCTGTTTTGTTGTTATTACTAATCTTTCAGGTACTTTGTTATTTTTTTTCCATTCCCTCGAAATTCTTTTTGAAAATCACAAAGGGGGAGAAGGAAAAGATCCTTAAGAAAAAGAGGAAATCTAATAAGTGCTTATCAAAGGGGGAGAAAGAAAAATACCCAATGAGATAGAACTCTAATAAGAGTTTGTTTAAGGGGGAGTTTTTATCTTAAAGAAATATCACTCCGGAAATATGAATACGATCCTTAGAGATTCAAAGCCTAAGGGGGAGTTAGTCGTATTCATCTATATTCTTAAACCAAGGGAGATAAGCTTTATTGTGTTTCTTTCTTCCTAGAAATAGCTTTTTCGTAAGGATGTTTGTGCTTTCCAAAAAGGGGGAGATTGTTGAGTCAATAAGGTTTTCCTTATGACTTTTCCATTCCTTCTTGTTTTGAAAATCACAAACACCTTATCTTTAAGGAAAATCGCTTTTGTAAGGAAAATTGCTTTTATAAGGAAAAATGTTTTCTTAAGGAAAAACGCTTTTATAAGAAAAATTTATCCTTATCATATTTTCATTAATATTTTTCTTAAGTATGAAATTCGGATTCACTTTCTCGGAATCATTAAAACTGATAAAAAGCATTCTGTTTTAGGGTTCGGATTCTGGACAAGAACTATAAGGAAGTTTCACTCCGAATTCCGGTTATGAATTCTGACTAAGTTCTATTCCAGATTCAGGATACGAATTCTGAAGAAGAATTCCCATTACGAATTCTAATGAAGAATTCTCATTACGAATTCTCATTACGAATTCTGAAGAAGAATTCTCATTACGAATTCTAATGAAGAAATCCCATTTCGAATTCTCATTACGAATTCTGAAGAAGAATTCTCATTACGAATTCCAATGAAGAATTCTCATTACGAATTCTAATGAAGAAATCTCATTCCGAATTCTCATTACGAATTCTGATGACGATTTCTCATTACGATTTCTGATGAAGAATTCCTATTCCGAATTCCTATTCCGAATTCTCATTCCGAATTCACTCATTAAACAGAATCTGGATATCATTGTTTTATACACTCTGAATTTGTTCACTCCGAACTTTCACTCCGAAATTTCTATTCCGAACCTTTATGTTAGGTTTTAAAACGATGTCGTACTTTCTGTTACACTTACTTTGTTATAAAACGATGTCGTCCATTTTGTTATAAACTAACCGTTGTCTAAGTGACACGTGTACAGGTCCCTCCGAACTTTAAGGAAAATATGACCGTTGGAGAAGGAGCCGACCTCACCTATAAATAGGAGCTCATTTGAAAAAGCTAAAAACGGATGGATGAACATTTGAACTTTGTGCATACATGCTGTTGAAGTGATTTCTAGAGAGAGAGTCTCTTATTAACTCTCAAAGCTTCGTGCGACTCCGAATGTTGGTGATTACATTCGAGGGCTTCCGGGGATAGGAAGACAGAGGTGCCGACTACCTTAAAGATCGAGGGCTTTCTTGCTGAGAAAGACAGAGGTGCCGACTACCTTAAAGATCGAGGGCTTTCTTGCTGAGAAAGACAGAGGTGCCGACTACCTTAAAGATCGAGGGCTTTCTTGTCGAGAAAGACAGAGGTTTCCAACTACCTTGAAGTTGAGGGCTTGCGGGGATAGCAAGACAGATACACCGATCTTCGTATCGAGGGCTTACCCTGGTGTGGGTAAGACAGACTTGCTTGAAAGTATAAATCAAGGGACCTTTATCCAAGGTTGTTGGATACCCTTCTCTTTGGGTTAAAAGACTATCATCTTGTTACTAGTAGTTCTTCTACTTGTACTTGTTTTATTCCGCTGCATTTTGTATCTTAAGGAAAGTATAATTTTCTTATACTTCCCTACTTACTTTGATTAGTTTAGATTCTATACGCTTTAAGGTAGAATCTCATATTGTAACTTTTGTTAAGTTTCAATTTCCGGAACCATATTTCCGGAACCTTCTTTTGGAATCTCTTTCCAAGTTTAGTCCGGTGTTAGAGGTGTTGTGAATCAACTTAGTTTAACTTTGTTAAACTTAGTTCTTTCCTTTTCTTAAGGAAACTCTAGTTATTCATAACTAACTTTAAAGGTTCCAAAGGAATTTTTAAAGTATACAATTCACCCCCCCTCTTGTATATTGAGCATCTCATATTATATTTCGATCCTACACAGTTGTGAACAGGTCTGTGGAAACGAGGACCAGATAGTGAAAATCGCCAAGCTCGTGGATTTGAGCGTTGGTGGAGTGGACTAGGGGCCTTCTGTTCCCCGAACCACTATACATCCGTGTGTTCATGCTTTTACTTTTTCCGCTGCATATTTAATCATGCTAAAGCATAGTGGACATAATTTGTCTAAATTGAAGAGATTGTAATAATTTTGAAAAGACACAATTCACCCCCCCTCTTGTGTGTAATCCGTAGATTCAGATCCAACAATTGGTATCAGAGGAGGAGCTTCTTATTTTTAAAGTCTTATCAAGCTAGAAGTATTTAAAGATTATACATAGTGTATCATGGCTGATACGAGAGAGGGAATGTCAATGGTCAGAGCACCTTACTTTAATGGAGATAATTATGGCTGCTGGAAATCACGTATGATTATTTATCTGAAAAATCTTGGTTACAAAGTCTATTCAAAGATTCTGACTCCCTATGAAATTCCTGAAAATCCCGATACATGGAGTGCTGGTACAGAGGCTGAGTAAGACATGAATTCAAAAGCTATGAATGCAATCATCTGTGGTCTAGGACCGGATGAATTTAACAGAGTATCTCAATGCCCGACTGCATATGAAATGTGGCAAACAATAGCTGTTGCTTATGAAGGAACAGATAATGTAAGACAGATGAGATATGCAACTGCTAAATTAAAATTCGATACTTTCAGAATGATTGAAGGAGAGAGCATCACTCAGATGAATGGAAGATTGACAGAAATTGTCAATAATATAACAGCTCTAGGAGAACCAATCAAGCAGGCTGATCAAGCGTTAAAGGTACTGAGAGTACTTCCTACTCGATGGAATGGAATCTCTGCAGCAATCAGACAATCAACTTCTGTTAAAGATCTAACTATGAGAGAGCTGATTGGTACATTGATGATGTACAAGGCTGAAATGCAAGATGAGGTAAATGAGCATAAAGTCTACATAAAAAGGGAAAATACTGCTTTGAAAGTGACTTCTCAACAAAAGGATAGAAAGATGAAGAATAGAGAAGTAAGTGCTAAATCAGAAAGCTCTGATTCTTCAAATTCGGATGAAGAACTGGCTCAGCTAGCCAGAAAATTCAGAAAGTTCTACAGTAAGAAGAAAGACATCAAGAAATCCTTCACGAAGGATAGCAAGGAAGTGAGATGTTATGAATGCAAAAAGATGGGACATATCAGACCGGATTGCCCAAAATTGAAAGATGCAAAGAAGAAGAAATTCTTCAAAAGAGATGATTGTGAGCAGAAAGACAAGAAAGCTATGAAAGCTACTTGGAGTGTTTCTGAAGACTCAAGTAATTCTTCTGAATCAAGCTCAAAGAAGGAGGAAGCCAATTTAAAAGAAAATATGTGTTTCATGGCTGAAACTGATGAGGTACACTCATACTACTCCTCTGACTCAAATAATGAATCAAACTCTGAAACAGGTTTCTCAAATAAAAAACTTGCAGCTTACTGCAATATGCTTGAAGAAAGGTATGACTCATTATTTAAAAAATATAAATCTATAAAGAACTTGCATAAAGCTATTTCAGATGAGAGAAATACTTTGCTAAAACAACATAAGGAATTAATTGACAAATACAACTCTACTGACTCAAATAAAATTAATTTTGAATCAAAAATAAAAACTCTACAGGATGAAGTAGAATCTTATAAAAAGGCTGCATTAGTTTTTACAAAAGGAGAAAACGCCTTAAATGAGATACTTGGAAAAACTATAATTAAAAAGGAAAGGTTTGGAATTGTAAGTAAAGGAGAAAAACGTAAGTTATACAAAAATTATTTTGTTCCTAGCACTAAACAGTTTATTTGTAACTTCTGTGGAACAAAAGGTCATATAGCTAAAAACTGTTTTCTAAGACAACCTCAAATATGTGGAATTAAGAAAGCTTATATTTCCAATGATCTATATGATTCAATCAATTTTAAGAAAACAAAGAAAATCTGGATACCCAGATCACTGCTTGCTAACACTCCTGGACCCAACAAAATATGGGTACCAAAGCAATTTGTTTGAATGTCTTTGCAGGTAGCAGGTCACCAAAGAAAGAAAGAAATATGGTATATGGACAGTGGCTGCTCAAGACACATGAGTGGAACTTCAGCTAATTTCTCTTCTCTTACTCGAAAGGAAGGAGGACTTGTCACCTTTGGTGACAATGCCAAAGGAAAGATTATTGGTATTGGAACAGTTGGAGATCCAGAGACAGTCTCAATCAACAAAGTACTTTATGTACAAGGGTTAAAACACAATCTGATAAGTATCTCTCAACTCTATAATGATGGATACACTGTTGATTTTACTAACAATAGTTGTACTGTTTCTAAAGATAAACTGTTTAAGTTTAGAGCACCCAGAACTGATAATGTTTATACTTTGGATTTGTATTCCTTGTGTAAACAACAAGTAAACTGCTTAACTGCTAATATAAGTGAATCCTGGATCTGGCATAGAAGGCTTGGTCATTGCAATATATATGCTTTACATAAATTATCTAAGAAACATCTAGTTTCTGATTTGCCTAATCTCAAATTTGAAAATGACAGATTCTGTGATGCATGTCAGCTTGGCAAGCAACACAAATCATCATTCAAATCTGTTAATAAAGTTGCTACAACTAAACCTCTAGAACTTATCCATATGGATTTGTTTGGACCTTCAAGAGTAGCAAGTTTAGCTGGTAAATTATATGTTTATGTATTAGTTGATGATTATTCTAGATTTACTTGGATTTTCTTTTTGAAATTTAAAAGTGAAGCTTTTAGTTTATTTGAAGGTTTTTGTAAATCTATTCAAAATGAAAAAGGTTTTAATATAATCTCATTGAGAAGTGATCATGGTGGAGAATTTGAGAACCAGGAATTTAATTCCTTTTGCTCAAACATGGGTATTAAACACACCTTCTCTGCTCCAAGAACACCTCAACAGAATGGGATTGTAGAAAGAAGAAATAGAACTATTCAAGAAATGGCTAGAACTATGTTAAATGAATATAGTCTACCTATATATTTCTGGGCAGAAGCTGTTAATACAGCTTGTTATATAATGAATAGAATTTTAATAAGACCTATTTTGAAAAAGACACCCTATGAACTATGGAATAACAGAAAACCTAAAGTAAATTACTTTAAAGTTTTTGGATGCAAGGTTTACATCTTGAATACCAAAGATAATCTTGGTAAATTTGATCCAAAATCTGATAAAGGTATTTTCTTAGGATATTCTGCAACCTCCAAAGCTTATAGAGTCTATAATAAAATGTCAAGGATTATTGAAGAATCAGTTCATGTGAAATTTGATGAATCTGATCCTTTTGAGAAAAGGATAGAACAAATAGATGAACCTGATTCTAATGAAAACATGAGACTTGAGAATTTAAAGAAAGATTTTGAAAATGATATAAAAGAAATTCAGTCCAGTTCAGAAGAACATGACACTGAAGAACCCTTGAATGTAATGCCTAGACAGTCTAGAACCTTAAATAATCACCCTTTAGAATCTGTGAAAGGTGACTTAGAGACTGGTATTCAAACTAGAAGAAACCTTGGAAACATAGTTGAATTCTTTGCTTTCCTATCCCAACAAGAACCTAAGACCATAGAAGAAGCCTTAGATGATGAGAGCTGGGTAATAGCAATGCAGGATGAATTGAACCAGTTCAAGATAAATAAGGTTTGGGAATTAGTTGAAAGACCACATGATTATCCAGTAATAGGAACTAAATGGGTCTTTAGGAATAAACAGGATGATCAAGGGATAATAACTAGAAATAAAGCAAGATTAGTAGCTAAAGGATATAATCAAGAAGAAGGAATAGATTATGATGAGACTTTTGCACCTGTAGCCAGGTTAGAAGCCATTAGAATCCTTTTAGCCTATGCATCTTATATGAATTTTAAATTATTTCAGATGGATGTTAAATCTGCCTTTTTAAATGGTTATTTAATGGAGGAAGTTTATGTTGAGCAACCTCCTGGTTTTGAAAATTCTCAAAAACCAGATTCTGTTTTCAAACTTACTAAAGCTCTTTATGGCCTTAAACAAGCACCTAGAGCTTGGTATGAAAGACTAAGTTCTTTTCTTTTGAAAAATGATTTTACTGTTGGACTGGCAGATCCAACACTCTTTAAGAAAACTGTGAAAAATAATGTTTTGTTGGTACAAATTTATGTTGATGATGTAATTTTTGGATCAACCAATAAAATTCTATGTCATGAATTTTCAGAATTAATGCAAAAAGAATTTGAAATGAGTATGATGGGAGAATTAAATTTCTTTTTGGGTCTTCAAATATTTCAAAAAGATTTTGGAAATGTTTTAAATCAATGCAAATACATTACTGATTTACTTAAGAAATTTGGACTTGAAAACAGCAAGCCATTTACAAATCCTATGTGTACTAATATAAAACTTGATTTGGATGAAACTGGAAAATCAGTGGACAACAAGTTATATAGAGGTATGATTGGTAGTTTGTTATATCTTACTGCTAGTAGACCAGATATAATGTATTCAGTATGTCTTTGTGATCTATTTCAATCAAATCCCAAAGAATCCCATTTAACTGCTGTTAAAAGAATTTTTAGATATTTAAATGGTACTATTTATCAATCTCTGCTTTATCCAAAAACCTCTGATTTTAATTTAATTTCATATTCAGATGCTGACTTTGGAAGCTGTAGATTAGATAGAAAGAGTACTTCAGGAACATGTCACTTTTTAGGGAAGTCTTTAGTATCATGGTCTAGTAAGAAACAACACTCAGTTGCCCTGTCAACAACCTAGGCAGAATATGTGTCTGCAGGTAGTTGCTGTGCACAGGTGTTGTAGATGAAAAACACTCTTATGGACTTTGGATTAAATTTCAATAATACACCTATTTTATGTGATAATACTAGTGCAATTAATATTTCAAAAAATCCTATTAGTCATTCTAGAACTAAGCACATTGATATAAGACATCACTTTTTAAGAGATCATGTGTTTAAAAAGGATATATTTTTAGAATTTGTAAATACAGAAAATCAATTAGCAGATATTTTTACTAAACCACTTCCCACGACAAGGTTTGAATTTATTAAGGGGGAGTTAGGTTTATTTAATTTTAAATAGTTTTTTTTTAAATCTTATTCTGTTTTCGAATTATGCTTAATTTCTGTTTTCCGCTATAAGTAATTTTATTTTGTTTTAAATAAAAGTAATGATTAGTGATTACACGGGAATCAAGGCTGTCAGAACCGTTTCACCTTCTAAACTGCTTCACCTTTTTCGGAAACCCTTTCGAAAACCTAAAACCGCACATCTGCTCCAAAACCCTTTTCTGAATCTTCAAACCCTAAACTTACGAACCTTCAGAAATCGTTGTTGGAATGGCAAAGACTAAGCGTCCAGATGAAGCCGAGAGCAGTGCTGCAAAGAAACCTAAGGTAGTAGGTCGGAAAATACTGCAAGGTAAAGTCATAGATTTAGAGTGGCTGTTTGAAACTAATTTACTGTTGAAGCAAGCATTGTCGTTTCAAAGCCTTGAGCAAGCTTTTAATAGTGCAAATTCTGAGTTTCTATATGAGGCAGAAATGAGACATTTCTTTAGAACTGTTCAGTTTAGCCTTGGAGATACAGAGGATAGTTTATTGGCTCAAATAGAGGATAAGGACTTTTCAATATCATCTGTAGAGATAAGTCAAATTCTTAACTGCCCTCATGAAGGAGTTTTTCATTTCGATTTACGGAATATTGGAGATTCTGTACATAAGTCTGAAGACATTATGTCTTTTCTGTTTGGAACCAGAGTGATAAAGAAGATGTTTATTAAGGATTTAGAGCCCGATCAGAAAATTTTGGTAAAATTTGTTCAGACTGGTTTAGCACCAAGAATGGCTGAGATGGAGAAAATCCTATACCCGGACATGTACATAATGTATCTTCTGATGTGTGATATTAAGTTTAATTTTCCTCGGTTTATGATAAGATATCTGAGTTACTGCTGTCAGAGTGAAGCAAGAATGACCTTTTTCCCTTATGGAAGGTTCATTTCTTTGTTTTTGTTTAAAAGAGGAATGATCAGATTGGTAGATGCTGGGGTGAAATGTCACCACAGTAATGTTTTCAATGCTGGAACTTTAAGGAAGGTAGGATACTTCTGGAGCACAATTAAAGGAAAACTCTTACCTGTTGGAGCTGAGGAAAACTCGGAGAGTGCTCAGGCTCAACCGGCTAAGTCCAAGGAGGGAAAAGCAGAATCAAGAGTTAGTACAGTGGCAAGGAGAATTCGTTTTGAGATGGAGGAAGTTGAGGAAGAGAGAAGTCAAGAAGGACTTCAATCTAGAAGGAAGAGGTCAATTGATGAAGAAGTTATCTCTCCTGCCTTGAAATCCTCTAAACCGGTAATTTCTTATTCATTTGTGAGAGAAGCTGTTGTGGAGCAGACTGCACCGATAGAGGAACCAGCAGATCAAACAGAAACTCAAGAAGAACCTCAATCTACTGCTGTGGCTGTTGAAAAAGTTATTCAACAAGAACAACTTATGGAGGCAGTGCCTGGTGAAGAAGTGGCCGGACCTCAAGATTTACATGAAAATATTGTTCTTGACCAATCAGTAGAAGTCAGAGAGACTACTGTTCGTGATGAACATACTTCTGAAGCTCATACAGAGGTACTTCAGGAAGATTTTTCAGTGGAAGAGTTACAGGCTTCAAAAGATAGTTCAGTGGATCAACCTTGTCAGGACAAGGACAAAGAACAGTCAGATGCAGATTCCTTACCACTTGCCCTTCTTCATCAACCTAATTCTGGACATGAGAATCGAGCACAGGGTGCCCCTGATTCGAGAAAAGAAGAAGTTGTTGAGTTGTACAAGCGTATCTCTCAGTTAGAATCTGAGAATGTTAGTCTCAGAAATTCTCTGAACTTAGAGCAGTTGAAGTTTCAGAAGCTGAAAGAATGTACTGTTTCAAGACAGGAAGTAGATTTGTTTAAGACTGATATGCTGCATGCTGTTGATCAGTTAAAATCAGAGATGGTAAAGAAAGATGATTTGTCTGAGTTGAAGATTTACATGGAGAATAAATTTGAGTCTGTTGCAAACAGTGCTGTGAGTGGATCAGGCTCTTCACCTGATTTGATTCGGAGATTTCAAGCAATTACTGGAGCAATGAGCAATATGAGTGACAGATTACACGATCTTCAGTGTAATAGTGCCCCTTTTTCAGTTTTGCTAGATAATCAGAGATTTTTAGTGGATCAGTTGACATCTGGAGAGCAACCGATTAGGATTCTTTTGAATCAGTTATCAGAAAAACTGGCTCTTTTTGTTGAAAAAGAAGAAATAATGCATGAGTTTTTCAGAGTTAATTTGATTGAAGATATTCATATGACTCAAGAGAACAGAGATCTTATCATCAAGTTAGGAGATGGGATGATGAAGAGGCTCAGAGAACAGTTTACAGAGTTAAAGACCGCGATTCAAAGGAAATAGACACCTTTTTCCCTGTCTTATCTATGAACCTTGATTCCTCTGTATATCACAATCGTTTATATATAACAGCTTGTGAATGAAAATTCTTTTCTTACTTTTTTTTTGTTTTGTTGTTTATTGATTTATGATTGAGTTACCCTGTATAACAAATTCACTTATTCATACACAGTTAACTATAGCATTTACTTATAGTTCAGTGCAATATTGAATGTGTTCAAATCCGTATTTTTTTTCATTCTTTTTGATATCACAAAAAGGGGGAGAATTTGGATAAACACAACATTTAAATTCATTTGTTTCCTATGAAGAAATTTGGATATATGGGAGAATTTGGATATATACGATATTTATCTTTTATCTATTTTTAGCTGAAAATTTATTTTTATGGGGGAGAAATTTTATTATAGTTAAATATTGTTTTAATCCTTTCAAAATTCTAAAATTTTATAAAACTAATTTTTCAATAAAGATTGAAATTAAATTAGTTCTATTATTTTTATGGGTTTTGTGATCATCAAAAAGGGGGATATTGTTGAGCAATATATTGTTTTCAAACAATTCAAAATAATGTTTTTTAAAGGGGGAGATTATTTTAAATAATACTCTGTCTCTTTATGATGATTTTGATGCTCACAAATACCCTTAATTGTTTACTAATTATTTCGTTGAGTATTTTGCAGGAATTTATTTTATTTATTTATTTCATATAACAAGATTTCATACTTCATTTATTCCGAGATCAATTTTAGCGCGTTCTGGAATCACTGTAGCGTGAGATCAATTTTAGCGCGTTCTGGAATCACTGTAGCGCGAGATCAGTTTTAGCGCGTACTGGAATCACTGTTCATACCCTACATTGATGAACGTAACGTATGGATGAAAAGTTTACTTTTTATGTTAAAAGAAACGTATGGTTAAGGAACCTTACGTTATTTTGAAACGTATGGTTAATGAACCTTACGTTGTTGAAAAGTATGGAAGAAGAACATTACGTTTGGAAGGAACCTTACGTTTTTGTTGTTGGACAAGTATGGAAGAGAAACCGTACGTTAGTTTTCAGTGTTGAGTTTGTTTCTCAAAAGTATGGATCATCAACCTTACTTTTATAATCAACCGTACGTTCTTTGGAGAGTTGAAACAAGACAAAGTATGGATGATCAACCCTACGTTTGAATGCTGAAGAGAAAGTTTGTACATTTCTGAACCTTACGTTTGTGAACCTTACGTTTGTAAACCTTACGTTTGTGAACCCTACGTTTGGAGCCACGTCATCAACCCTACGTTTGGCGTCGGGATATTTTTGACAGACGATATTTCCTTTTGCTTTGGTCAAACAGGCGGATTATTAAGCGGATTTCGAGCCGATTCTTAAGTACGACTTTGAATGAATCAAAGACGATTTTCAACGGTTTAATGATTGATTTAAAACGGATCTTTTTATGCCGATTCTTCAGGGGAGTTACAACGGCTCTGTTATTTAATATCGCGAATCTAAAGGAGATTTTCATGGATCTATTTATGCGGAAGATTTTCTCAGATTTGAATATATATGTTCTATCTTGGAAACTTCGGATATATATATATACACAGGAAAGTGTATGAAATACAAAAGATTGATCTTTTAACGAGCAAGAAACAGAGACTGTGTGAAGGCGTTCTTTTCTGGTGATCGAGAAGAAGTGTAAAACCTTTATTACCGAAGGAAGATCTTGATAGCAGATTCACGTGTTCTACATCGACTATCTGTTGTGAATCTACTGCTGCTGAAGTTGTGAAGTTTCTTGTAATATCTATTGCAACTGGATCGACTCAGAACTGTTTTAATTACAGATCTTTATTTTCTGAAGACGACGATCTATCTACTGTCAATTGCATTCTGTTGCAATTGTGAAGAACAACTAGAGAAGTGTTTTCTTTATCGAAACTCTTTTTATTTTTGAGTGATCAGCTTCTCGTTCTAAGCTGTGTGGGTTCGTGTTTGAACCAGGAAGGCTGTGTTTGCCTGAAACTTGTAAAGGTGTCAACTGCCTGTACTCAGTTGTGAACAGGTCTGTGGAAACGAGGACCAGATAGTGAAAATCGCCAAGCTCGTGGATTTGAGCGTTGGTGGAGTGGACTAGGGGCCTTCTGTTCCCCGAACCACTATACATCCGTGTGTTCATGCTTTTACTTTTTCCGCTGCATATTTAATCGTGCTAAAGCATAGTGGAAAGAATTTGTCTAAATTGAAGAGATTGTAATAATTTTGAAAAGACACAATTCACCCCCCCTCTTGTGTGTAATCCGTAGATTCAGATCCAACAAGTATTTCACATACTATAATATTTTTTTGGGAAATTTTCTCCTATTTTTTGAAAATATTCTTGTGTTTATCAATAGCTTTATCAGATAAATCTCATGCAAAGGAATGATCAACCAGTGTTTTATGGTATGGAATGAGACTGTTGTAGAAGGAATCCCTAAGGAATTTTGGTATACACTGGTGGTTGAGATAAAACATAAGTATCCCTTGGAATCTATCCCAATATTTATGGAACAACTCCCATATATCCTATAAAAATATGGTTATTTTTTTTCCAATTCTTATAAATCTTCATTCTCTGGTAAAATTTCTGAAAAATCATTGTACAATTGGTCCCATGAATAATAAATGTCTTCATCCATTTTATAAAACAAAAAATATTAATTTTATTTTAGGAATATGGGGTAGAATCTCAGTCTTAACACTTCCTTACTAAACCCCTAAAGTGTAAATTGTTGTGCTATACTATAGAATTCCTTGATGAAATCTAATGAATATTAATTATGTAATACATGTTTTAATGGAATAATAGAAAAATGAGTTTTATTAATATCATATTTTTGAGACCTAGGGGTTTCCCTAATGAAATATTGGTTTTTTTAAATAATAGGCACTTAAAAATCTCTAATCATGACCATACCTTTTTTTTTCTTATTATCACTTTGTGGAAGGTCAACATTTGTATCTTGTTTGATGTTTTAATTTTGTTGATTATTCAGATATTCTTCAATATTCTTCTTTGTATGATTATTCTTCATTTTTAAAGAAAACAAATGTTTTTTTATTTCAGGTATGATTTCCTCTATGTTTTTAGAGCATGTCTTAGTTTTCATTCACACCATTTTCGAGATTTTTTTGTTGGGATTTTTTATTTTGATTTGATTTTTTACTTAGTGGAATGTTCCCTTCATTGGAAATGGTGCCAAAATTTTACCATGGACCTAGGTCATCATTAGGATAAAATAAAATTAATTATTTATAAACTCACTTTAACTATAGAAAAGTAATGAATAGGGGTTGATAAATAGAGAAGGACTTCTGAAGAGTTGTATTGATTTAAACCACGTAATAATAAAAACAATGTTATATAATAGTGAAAAAGAAACAAACTATGAGATGGTGGGAGTAAAGATGGTGGTGGAGTGAGAACAATTGAGATGTATGGGGTGATCAAATGCACTGAGGGAGAAAAGTGATCAAATGTAAGCAATACAGAAGTCTAGAGATGAAACATGGGAATATGATCATCTAGTTTTTATTTAGTTATATATTTTTATTATTTTTATATCTTCTTTCTTGAATATTTGTTTCTCATATAGTGGAAATAGGTTATTTAGTTCTAAATAATTACTAACCTGTGAATTAATGGACACTCTATTTTTTTAATAGCAAATTCACTAATCCACTTGATATAGAAACCATGGATAGATAAGAAAGAACATCTCATTTATTCCCAACGTGCTACCCTTTAATGGACTATCCTTCTATAAGATATACTTTTAGATGAAAATTAGTAAGAACCCGACATAATTTAGGTAGTTCTAACTTATTTTTGGTAGTTTATGGATATCTACAACATGAGAAATGAGAAATGGGTAGTTATATCCACACATAAAACTTGAATGAAGTAAAATTTCTTATCATCTTTATCTCATTTTGTTATCCTAATTTATTAAAAATCCATAAAAAAATGTATTAATGCTTTTAAAATTTTGACAAAAATATAGAGGAAATAAAGAAAAAAAGATTAAATAATCACTCGATGATAGTTTCTAAACATTCTATAAAACCAGTAGCAATCCCCGTCCTTCCTATTGATTACTCCTTTGTATACTACTCTCTAATTTAGGATCATAATATTCAATATTTTTTATTTTCCTTTCTACAAATATATATATATATATAATAGAATTAATTTATTCATTAAAATATGCTCCATAATCATAATTTAGTCCATTTACAACCAACTCTACAAACCCAATTCACCAATCAAAATCGGAGGACACATTAATTCCTTGGATTTCCACCACCTTTTTAAATCTATGGTATTGATTCTTTTCAGGTTAGATAATATCAAATCATTCTTGGAAATTTATTTTTACTCTGATAATATAGCTGATTCCCTTTGTGGTGGAAATAACCCCTTCATAGTTGTCACGTTCATATGTGCACATTCTAATTGTGGACTGCATTTATTTTTTGGGTTGGGTTTTTACCAAGTTGGCATGTGTTTTTGTTATTAGGTTTCAGGAATTTGGGATTATTTCAAAGGCATAATAAACTCAACAAATTTATTATTTACTCCTGCTGCTAAATTCAATTAGTTGCGTGTTAGAGGTTTTGCAGTACTAAGCTAGGTTTCATCTCAATTTAACTTGATTAACTTATTATCCGGTCTCTCAACATACATGATCAACAAGTTAAACATATCCAGTTTCAATTCACAAGTAGTGTTCAATGACCAATAGATGTGTGACATTGAGGTTTAGTAAAGGGTATTCATCCAGGTTCTAATGTGTTGGATCATCTCATATTTTTATGTGTATGTTCACAAACTTCACATTTCTCAACAGGTGACCTCAGAATTGGTTGGATTAGTTTCTATGAGTGGAATAATATTTTTCTTCTGAGGTTTCTTCTCTGTTCATGAAAATTTTCAAGTGGGTATTCTGAAATCAATAGAGGCAGTGTGAAATTTTTTCTTTTCATCACCAATGGATCCTAAGATGTTGATTTTAGCTACTTGATTTTCTAGAACTAATTAGGTAGCAGATGACGACATAAGTTTTCTTTAACTAGAATTTCATCTCAGGGTCATGATTCAATTTTTGGTGGTTCTTGGGATACTATCAGATAATGGTCAATCATGGTGATTGAATATGAAAAGGGGTGAAAACGCTTCCCTAATCTTTGTAAGGTGGGTTTCTTTTTCCATATTTTCAACACAAATCCTAAAAATCATTGATTTTCAAATTAATTATCATTGAAAATATTGATATAAATTAATTAAAAATATCAAATAGGTCATAGAGGATATGATTTCTTACCCCAAGAACATTGATCAATTGAGAAATGAAAAATATATATTTAGATTGTAGAATTAAATAAACACTAAACTGAACTAGATATGTTCTATATTAGGTGATTTTTCATTATAAGAACAAATTTATGTATAAAAAACATTTATTTCTCCATAATTGATGTGGGAAAGTGTGAAAAATAAATGACACATCAAACTCACCCATGGTTTAGTATTTTCACTTCTGAGTGATTATACTTATTCAATTATTTATTTACAAAGACTCCTTATAATATTTGATGATCCTTACCAGGTTCAACTTCTTATGCTCACATTAAAGGAGAATCATTGAATCATACATTACTATGGATTTCTTGATTCCTAAAAAAATTATACACACTTACCTATTTCAAAACAAGATCATATTCTAGTTTAAAGAGTAGAGATGAGAGAGAACCAAGTAGAATGAAATATATATCAAATGGAAAAAAATATTTCAGTCTATCCTAGGTTCTACAAATCAAATTTATACTTCTCACTTGGATGATAAAAATAAAAATATTTTTTCATATAAATAATATTTCCCCATATTCATTTGGGTTCAATTTTCCCCTCACTTTAATGGTATCATTTTTGACTAAGTCAAATTATTTGAATTTTTACTAGCCAATTTTTTTTGAATAGAACTATACAAGACACTTATTGAATTTAGATTTATTTACTGAAACCCCCCATATTCCTTTTCTCAGAAACTCACTATGTGATACTTATTTCCCATTTCACACCAGATTCAATGGATTTTTGTTACTCCTGATTGAGTTTTCTCTCTGATGAGTTCCATTTCACCTAGGATAAGTAGGTTGGTAAAATTAAAAAATCAAGATTCTCCATGTTATAGTTCCAATTACACCAAATCTAAACTATTAAACATACTTTTCATAGTTTTCATGACTTATTTTTATGATAATAGAAGAAAAAATCACTCATAAACCACTCAATAATTACAACCTGAGATACTTTCAAATCCCTCAAAATAATAATGATATTTTACACTAGAAAAGACACAATCAGTTACTATTTTACTAACATTAAATGATTCCTTTTATAGGAAAAATCACTAACTATATCTATAGACCTCTTGAATTAATTCATTAAATGGAGTTACTTTGAAAAAGTTTGGTAGTTTTTGATGTATACAAAATTAAAGTAAAACTAAGTTATATGGAAAGTCCTCCCACCCCCACACCTAGAACTCAGCATTTTATATAATATGGAATCCTAAGGTGGAATAATTTTTTTGATTTAAATATAATATACATTTCATACGTTGAAATAATATTATGTGGGGTAGATGAAAATTCTTAATATCCCATTTTTTATATTCCCAATCAATTATCAAAATTAAGGTTTGTTTTTTTAGAAATAAATTTTGTTAATATTTGAACGTGGAAAAATGTTTTTTTAATGAAGTTAGAACCATATCATGGTGAAAAATAAAATATTAGTAACACAATATGTTTAAAGGATGCATGCTGGTTTTCAAAGGTTTAATCATACTAAATTTTAACTTAGTAGATTTTAACTTCCTAAGCTCCCAACAAAGAAAAAAGTTTCCAAATTTTGAGTTAATATAACAATGGGTATTACACCACACTTAATTTATAGTAGTATGAAACATAAATTCATAAATAAAAATAGAATAATTTAAAATAGCACTACCCTAAATCAAGAAATTTATCACTAGTGTCTATTCAAATGTATACTCCTATTTTTCCTTGAGAAGAACCCTATCGTTATCACGTTTAGTTCCTATAAAAATGAAATAGAAAGGATAAAAAAATTTAGCAATAAAAGTATTAGAAAGAAATTAACCATAGGTAGAAATCAAAAGATATTTTATCCATTGTCTTTCATTATTTGGAAAAGAATTTATTGAAGATAACATAAAACAAGGAAAGAAAAAAATGAACTATGGGTGACTCCCATGAAGAACTGAGTTTAGACTCTATTGTGAGATTTCAAAAATCGAATAATTTATATGGAAGGAGATGGAATCAAAACCCTTTAGCCTCCCCTCAGTGTAATTATTGATTCTTTTACCATTAAACAATAATGGAATATTATCATGCCTGAATAACTCAATAGACATAATTACCAAACCCTGTGTTTTGAATGGGAAATACCACTTGGATCAGAGTTTACAAGGGACTAAATTAACCCTAGAATTAAATATAATCACTTTATAAAGTAGTTTAAAATTAATGTTTTGAATTATAGAATAATTACAAGATTTTGTTTTTTATTTAAAAATTACGAAATTTTCATGAGACTCTTTCATGATTTTCTCCAATTCACTCAACTCAAAAAAATATTCTCTCTCAAATAACGTAAAAAAATAATTCAGAGAATTAATTCACCAATATTACTTTTATTGTAGTTTTACAGGTAGATGAAATGACTTTGTAAAAAGAATACTATATGAATACTTTCCTATTGGTATTTTCACGGTAGTTATATAAGCCTATAATGCCTCATTATATTTTAGAGTATAATCATTTCTAAAATTCCTCCCAATTTTCCCTAAAATATATATCAATTCCATATTAGATTATTAGTTTTTTCTACTTGACTATGGATGAAATGTTGTTCTAGTTTTTTGAGCACAACCATATTTTTTCATCAAATATTTGAACATAAAATTTTAAAGTGAGTCCCATTTTTAGTAATGAAAGGATTGGGTATAAGAAACATTGAAAAATTATTCATCTTAATGAATTTAGTCACCCTAATATTCTTGTTGGTTGTAATATCCACAATGTCAACCCACAATGATATATAGTCAATAGAAACCAAGATATATTCCTTTCCATATTTATATGGAAACTGATCCATATAGTCTCTCTACAAAACATAAAAACATTATATCTCCCAAATACATTTTTGGGGACGCCCTTTCTTCCCTACCACATTACAATGTCTTTGACATTTTTCACATTTTATAACAAGACATATATAATATTTAAATAGATTATTCCAAAGGAAACTATATTTTAAAACCAATTGAGAAGTTATTTCAATATCATGAAGTCATCCCAAAGAAGGTGAATGAAAAATATTAATAATGGAAAAAATATTTTCCTTAGGAAAACAACTCTTAAAAATTCTATCATAACATATTCTATAAAATAATGGATCATCCTAGAAAAAACATCATCTGAGAAATAAAATTATTCTTCTAGTTCATAGAAAATACCTTATGCATAATTCCAGTTTTGAGAAAGTTAATAAAATCATCAAACCATGGTTTTTTTCTATTTAAAAGAGAAATAATATTTTAATCTAGAAATTAAGAGTTTATCTCCCTTGGGTCTTAATTTTGAGTGTTGGGTCACCTAGATAGTTGATCATCCAAAATATTTTTAGTTACATTCTTATTCTTTTTTCGTTGCTTTTCCTCCTCCTGAATAATAAACATAGATTTATTTAAAATTTAATCCAAAAGTGAATTATAGTAACTTATAAAAATTTTTATCAATTATTATCATTGTATTATATTTATGAATTATATTTTATGAAATTTATAGGTTTTGATATTCTGTTTTTCTTAAATAATTACCGTTTCACTTTGATTTCTCTATTTGCATTCAAAATCAATTATAAAAAATTATAATTAAATACAAAATAATATAATACTTGTTAATACATATTTATATGTTATATATAAATAATACTATCCATACATGAATTTTGTTTTAAAAATTATCTTGGAAATGTCACTATATGTGGTTAAACGACCTTTAACGGGGTGTTGTCGAAAGAGTGAGAAAGGGAATTTTGACATTTATAGTTTTTATAAATATGTTAATTATTTTAGGTTAAAATAATTAATATAATTTTATCTAAAAACATAATTAATTTTCAAGTATATAGTTTTTAAAGGAATTGGGAACAATAATAAATAGAATAAGAAAAGTTGGAAGAGTTAATAGATACTTACTCCCTCCTTGGGGTAGCTTCTCTTGTAGGACACCATAACTCCCTTCGTGATTGGAGTTGGATTTCTCTAAAATGTCCTTAATTATTATAAGGGGATTAAGATTGAGGATTTGGGTAGAGATTTCCATTTTTAATGGATCTAAGGATTGGTTTGTTATGGGAAGGGAGAGAGGTTATTTATACTTGAGGAGAGGTGTATTTTTAGAATAAAATATTGAATAAAATTTAATATTAAAGGTAAAACATGTAATTGTAATATTTTGACAATATAAATCATATATAAATATAATATAATGGTTTTAAGACTTTAAATACCCTTTATAATTATAACTCTCCTATTTATTAAAAAGGAATGTGGAAAAAAGAGAAATTATTATTATAAGGTTTCACTTTTGACTTCTGGTTTTGGAATGTTATTTTATTTTTTGGAAATTAAGTTTATTGAATTTTAATGATTTATTTATGAAATAAAATATGTCATGTCTAAAAATCAAGTTCAATAAATGATTAGGTCATTATTACATGATGAATGGTGTAATTTATGACACATCAATTATGTGAAAAATTGTATTTTAACTATTCACCTGAAAATTGAAGTTTTTGAGAAAATTATGAAAAAACCCTAGGAAAATTTAAATGTGATGATTTTAAAATGATATTATTTTTATAAAAATAAAATTCTATAATAATTAATTTTAATATTTAATATAAAAGAACATGATTTTTACCAAATACTTCAAATTATTGTTTATTAAGAAATGTGCTTATATTTTCTTTGAGGTATTTAATAATGATATTTATTTTTAGGTATTATAATATTTATATTTACTTAAATTAATCACAATAAATATTATTTATATAAATATTTATTATTTTTAGGTAAAAATTCTTTTCCAACGATTAGGTTATGAATCCCAATGGTTTAGTTACTTTCCCCAAGGGTCATGATACTGTTCATAATAATATAGTTACCTTTCCAATGGTCAAAATAATATTAAAATATTCACACTACCTCCTATAAATACCACTAAATTAATTAATTAATAATTCAACTCATTTCCTCTCAAGGTTCTATATTTCTATTTTTTATAATGTTGCTTGGTTACTAATATTTTTTTTCTTTTTCTATAGTGCAGTAGGGGAAATGATTCTAGTGGATTTGGGTGATCCATATTTTCCCATTTTAGGTTTTATATCTTATATATTGTTTTTTAAATGGAAATTTTGGGAAATTTAATTGGTTTTGTTTCTGAAGAATGTAACATTATTCACTAATTATATAATGTTTTTTTGGTTCCTTTATGTGTATAATACTATATAGTATATTATAACACACATTTATTTAAAGAGAAAATTATCATTTATAAACTTTGGGTTTTTACATTATTCACCCTTTAGGAATTTCATCCACAAAATTTCAACTCATATTCGTAGTTGAGAATAGGTGAGGGTAATTCTATTTCATTATTTCCTCTTGTTCCCATGTTATGCTTCCATACTTATGGTTCCTCCAGAATCTTTGGCAAGGTGTGTTTTATTATTGTGTATAAATATATAACTGTGTTCCAAGATCTTCACCAGATGATATTTGTATGAGAGGTCATTATCATATTGTACCACTTATGGATTCAGTATAAGTAAGGGATCAAGTATGTACTTTCTCATGAGTGATATGTGGGACATGTTATGAACTAGAGCCATAATTGGAAGAAGTGAAAGTAGATATGACACTGATCCTATGAAATCAAGGATCTCAATAAGTCCAATATACCTTGGGATATGTTTACCTTTCTTTCCAAATAGCATTAATCTCTTCTATGGTGATATTTGAAGGAATTTTTTTTCTCTAACACAGAACTCCAAGTCCCATTGATGGTTTTCAGCATTACACATTTTTTGATTTTGAGTATATTATACGTGTTTCTGAATGGAATGAACATTATCTATAATTTCCTACATAAGATATGGACCAAGTAGTTTTTGTTCCCGAAATTCGTCCCAAAAATTTTGAGTTCTACATCGCTTCCCAAATAGAGCTTCATATCGATCAATTTGAATAATCAAGTGGAAGCTAATGTTATATGGGAACTCAACCAATGAGATATATTGATCCTATACACCTTTAAATTCCACTGTGTAAGATCTTACCATGTCATTGAGTATATGAATATTCCTTTTAGATTGGACATCAGTTTGGGAGTGATATGCCATGCCGAAATTCAATTCAGTACTCAAAGTATGTTGAAGACTCCTCCAGAATTTTGATGTGAACCTTGGATCATGAGTAGAGTTAATAGAAAGTGGTAACCCATGTAGGCTCACCACTACCTTCACATATATCTTGGAATTTTTCTCAAGTGATAAATCTTCCCGAATAGTGATAAAGTGGGAATTCTTAGTGAGTCAATAAACCACAATCTATATCACATTGTATCCCTTGTATGTCTCATGGAGACGAGTGAAAAAGTCCACGGTGACATTCTATCATTTCTTATAGGTATAGAAAATGGTTGCATAAACCCTTTTGAAAATTTTCACTATGCTTTAACTTGTCGACATACCAAACATCTTGAGATATACTTCTCAATATCATTCTTCATATTGTACCACCAGAAGTTCTTTTGAAGATCACATAATATCTAGGTACTTCTTTTATTGATAAGGAAAGATGATCTATGTGAGTTATGAAAAATCTATTTCTTTATCTCATGTGTTGAAGGAAAACAAAGCCTCGTTACCAACTGAATCACACTATCATCATTTATGTGTAACTCAAAATGATTTCATTCCATTACCACATTCACATTATTTTTTGACTCCTAATCTTCCCTTTATGTCTCCCTGATCTTCTCTTGGATAGATGGTTGGGAAATAATTTTGGAATGGTAGGAAGTATTCCCTTCCATTATGATTTAAAAATCAATCTTTTTTGTATCCCTAAAGATAAGGTCTTTCTTAATTCACATCATAGATATGGCAGTACGTCCTTTTATACTAAGAGCATCAGATACCTTGTTCACCTTTCTAGAAGGGTAGTAAATATAGAAATCGACATCCTTGATTATCTCTAACCATCTGATTAGACACATTCTGAGATCCTTCTATGAGAATATATATGTTATACTCTTGTGATCAAAATATATGTAATAGTTCTCACCATAAAGGTAACATCACAAGATTTTCAAGGAAAATATTTTAGCTGCTAGCTCTAGATCATGTGTCTGGTATTTTTTCTCATGGATCTTCAACTATAGTGAGGCATAGACTATAACATTATCATTTTCAAGTGTTCACAACCTAATAGTTTCTCTGATGCATCAATGTGTATCAAAAAACCTTCCCCACTTATTGGAAGTGGGATTATAGGTACAATGATTAGCCTTTTCTTGGGATCCTTGTAGCTTTCCTCACAATCTTCAATCCATACGTACTTTAACCATTTTTATGTTAACCTAGTTTTAGGGCTACAAAATTTTGAGAAATTACTTAAAAAACTTTAATAGTACCTATTAAATCCAAGATAACTATGGATATCCATTCCACTAGTGGGTCTACTCCATTCCTCAATTCCCGTTGTTTTTTAATGGTCCATAATAATTCCCTCACTTGTGATCACGTGCCCCATGAATGTGTCTTGCTTCATTCAAAAGTCACACTTATTGAAATTAGCGTATATTTTATCATTTCTTAATGCATTCAAATCAATCCTTAGATGATCTTATTGTTCCTCATTGATATTTATGTAAATTATAATATCATTGATAAATACTAGCACAATTTTTTTGTAGTATCATCTAAAGAAATTATTCATCAAATTCATGAAGATTTTATGGGATTTAGTTAGTCCGAAGGGAATCAATAAGAACTCATATTGACCATACATTTTACGGAAAGAGGTCGTTTGAATATCTTTCTTCTTCTACTTTAATTTATAATATCCAAAATAAAGATCCACCTTCGAGAATTACTGAGCTCCTAAAAGTTGATCAAACAGGTCATCAATCCTTGGAAGAGGATAATTAATCATTATAGCGATCTAGTTTAGTTCTTGATAATTGATACACAACCAAATTGATCCATCCATTTTATTTACAAAGAAAACATCCACACCCCAAAGTGATACACTAGGGTGTATAAACACTTTATACATGTTCCCTTATAACTACTTCATTAACTCTTCTAGTTCGGTTGGGGCTATCGTATAGGGGAATTTTGAGATAGAAGTGAATCCAAGTATGAGATGTATTAAGAACTCTACCTCAAAATATTGGGGATGTCTGAGTACCACCACAGGAAATACATCAATGTGTTCCCTAATAATTGTAATTTTCCATAGGTTGATACTTTCCTCTAACTCAACCATTTGGGAAAGGTATTCTTCTCCATAGGACATTAACAACCACACCATTAATAAATCTTCTAAAAGAGACTAAAGATCTTCCTTGAAGTTTTACAAGAGAATTGGATGGTTTAGGATATGAAAAGAGATTTAATTTTCCAAAAATTTTATATGTGCCTTATACAATGAGATCAAATCCATTCCTAGTATCACATCTAATTCCACCAGGATAAGTATATTGAAATTCCCTAGAAGAATCTTCCCAATAACGCTTAAAAGAGAAGAGTCCAAGACTTGGGTTGAAATGGTTTCACTAATAAGTGTTTTTACAGATATCTATACTTATAGGTATTGGGGATTTTATTCAATAGTTTTGGAAAAATTTTATGATATAATGGAATACATAGAACTATAATCAAATAAAAAATTTTCCATTCTTGAGTGAATAGGAAGTGTACCTTATAAGACTTTGTTTTCTGGATCCACTTAAATAGTAGTGATAACATAATGTTTCATATAATCCTTTGGCTTTAGTGGTTTCTTATGTTGATAACCCTCAATGATCCATGCTTTAGTACATTAGTTATCATTTTACCTTTCTCTCTATAGTTAAATCATTTATCCATATGTGGCGCATTAGGAGGTGCCTTCCTATCCTCTCTCATGTTGTCTATCTTCTTCATGTCTCTTGAAAATTGCTGATTTTAGTGGCCATATGTATATTTTGATATTATTTTGGATAAAAACAAGAGAACTATCTTGAAATCCTTGATAATTTTTCATTGTAATCAATGATAAATTAAACTTCCTTTTTCTTCATCTCTACAAATTATTTTTTCATCTTTATTCAAAGATTTTGAGGGAAATACAAGGTAAAAAATAAGTTCTTAAAATATTCCCACTCCATATATTCAATTTCATCCTTCATCTTGGTATAATTTATCAATGTCCACCATTGATCGGACTCTCTATGTCAATGATAAATGGGAAGAGTCACCTTCACCTCAAAATAATATATGACATAAAAATATTATCTATTGAATTAACCCACTATTCTATGACAAGTGGATCAGAAGTTCCACTTAAGGTCAGTGGTCATTGATTCATGAAGGAATCAATGGAAAATTTATCCTTCTTTGGTAAATTTGTAAATTACACATGGTTTAGGTTATTATTTATATCCAGGGACCAATGGGTAAGAATTTCTATGAAGATTTGAACTCCACATCCTGTGGCATTATGGATGTAGTTTGGGAAATCATTGCATTATCCCTCACTTGGGTTGTTGGCCTGATTTCTTCAGGTTCCCAGTATTTTATAAAATATAAAATGTTTTAAAAAATCCTAAGTCAACAAAGTGTGAATAAATAATTTATTCATTTGTGTTATTAACTTTTAAAAAATATCTTATGGGATCCTTATCTTTCTTATTTTTCTAAAATAATGTTTATTTGATGTTTTTATATACTTAGTACTAACCAAATGGTTTTAAATAAAATTATCTAATCCAAAATTCCAAAATTAACTAATCCATTCTCTGATACCTACTATAGTTACCCTATTTTTTATTATTTTACTATTAGATAATTTTAAAAATAAACAACATAATAGCATTACAAATACAGCATCCAACGATTTAGTGTCTTGGGAAAATATGGCTCATAAATAACTTGTAAAAAATAAAAAGTAAAAATTTAGTTAAATAATTATTATTTATCCTTTAAAATCTCACATACCCCTTAGTATATGTAATCACTTGAGGATATTCTTAAATTAAATGTGTAAGCTAATTCACAAGTTAAAGGATGAATAAGGGACGCAAATAAATATGACATGAGTGAGAATAATAATAATCATCAAATAATATGCATAGGATCATCATCTATAACATGAGGGAAACATGTGATAAAGGTATGGAATATTTCAATTTAAAAAAATGAAACATCTCATCATAATGGTCAAATATCACACATAGTTGTGAATAGACTTAGCATTATGTTCACACATAACATATGTGCATAATTAAAAAATCATCATTTTGAAAAAATATAACATCCTATTAACACATAAAACACATCATCTAATGAAATACATTAATTACCCAATTTTTTTGAGGGGTACATAATTCTAATCCCACCTGTGACATCATAGAATTTAAATAATCATGCATACCTTGAGAATCATCTTAGCTTAATTCCCTTTTTATTTTATACCTTTTCCACCTCCACATTAATAAAAAAAGAATTATTAAAACATTGATACAAAAGTGAATTATATACATTTATATAATTAGTTATCAATTATAATCATTTAATTATATTTCTTAATTTTTATTGATGAAATTGAATTATTTTTATATAATGTTTTTCTTAAATAATTTCACATTTTTCATTGATTTCCCTATTTTTTTCAAATTAATTTACAGAAAAGTATAATTAAATAAATAAGATTATAATATATGTAAGTTATTTTTTATATATTTTATATAATTTATAATATCTATCCATGAATTGTTTCATAGTATTTTTTTGACAATGTATCAGTCATTGGTTAACCGACCTTTAAGGGGACATTGTCGAAAGAGTGGGAAAGAGAGTTATTACACTTATATTTTTCTTAAATCTATTTATTAAAGAGTGGTAACAACATTAACATAATTTTAACATAAATATTACTTAATTTTATAGTATATAGTTTTTTAAAGAATTGATAAAAATAAGAATGAAAAGAATAAAAGAGGGAAGAGTTAATAGAGGCTTACTCTCCCCTTGGTGTAGCATCTCTTGTACAAAACTATAACCCCTTTTTTAATTAGAGTTACATTGATCTTGAATGTCCCTAATTATTATAATGGGATTTATAGGGAGGACTTGGGAATATATAGGAATTTTTAATGGATGGGAGGGGTGGTTTTCTAAGGGAAGGGAGAGGGGTTATTTATTCTTGAGGAGAAGGGTATTTTTAGAATAAAATATTAGATAAAATATTATATCAAAACTAAAACATGTAATAGGGAATTTTTGACAATATAAAACATATATAAATATAATATAATGGGTTTAATACATTAAACCACATTTATAATTCGATTTCATTATTTTATTACAAAGGAATCTTCAAAAAAGAAATTATTATTTTAAGGAATCACTTTTGAAATTTGGTTTTGGAAAATTCATTTTAGGTTTGGAGATTAATTTTATTGAAATTTAATTTGTTATTTTGGAAATTAAATATTTCATGGTTGAACCTTATTTTCTATAAGGATTATTTCATCATTACAACATGAATGATGTAATTTATGTTACAACCACTCTATGGAAAATTATATTTTAACTATTCACTTCAAAATTGAAGGATTTCAAAAAATTACCAACAAAAGCCCTCAGAAAAGTTTTACATGATGATTTCTAAAATTATAACCATTTTTTCAAAATATATTTTGATAATAGTTAATTTTAATTTATAATTCAAATATTATATTTTTTACAAAATACTTTAAATTATAGTTTATTAAAAAATGTGCTTATATTTTCTTTTTGTTTTTTAATCATGATATTTATTTTTTTGGTATTATAATATTTATTTTTAATTAAATTAATCATGATAAATATTATTTATATCAATATTTATTATTTTGATTTATAATTACTATTCAACAGTCTTGTTACTATTCCAAATAGTCATGTTACTATTACCAATGGTCATGTTACTATTCCAATGGTCAAATTTATATTCCAAAGAACACATTATCTCCTATAAATACATCTAAATTCCTTCATTAATTATTCAAATCAATTTATCTAATGGTTCTATATTTAAATTTTCTATATTGTTTCTTGGATTACTAAAATTTTGTTTCTATTCTGTAGTGTTTGCTATGGGGGTGATGATTCTAGTAGATTGGGGTGATCCATATTTTCCAATATTAGAATTTATATTTTATATTTTCAGTCCAATTTTAATGTTTGGAATTTAAATTAGATTCTCTACCGATTAATTGAAATTATTTATTAATGAAATATTTTTTTGTTTATTTATTTATATGTATAATACTATATAGTATACTATGACACATAATTATTTCAAGATACAAATATAAATTATAAATTCTATGTGGTTACGAATCCTTTGGTTCCCCTCACCTGTACATGAGTAATAAATATTTTTATTAATTAGAGCATCCAAAGGTGCATGAAAGTGGTTCAAGAGGGAACCATGATGATGCCAACTCAGGGATACATAGGTTTACATGTGGAATTATAAAACTCATGGCAATTATAAAAATTGATGTCATTCCCTTAGGTCATTGGTTATTTAATGGACTCTATTTAAATCATCTTTTAGAACATCTAATGATTTGGTAATCAAATTATATATTAATATTTTCCCATGCGGTTATTTATTTTATAGATAGAAGGCCGTAATCACAAAAATAAATGAATCAATGTTCAAAAATATAAATTAAATAAATTAATTATTTACAAATATTTTATACAACATTGTCAATTAACTAATTAACATCCACTTTACTTTTAAAATACTTGGAAAGTATAAAATAAGATATAATTTATTCATAATAAATTAAAATCCCTTAATTAATATTAAGGCACTCAAGGCCTTCCATTACTTGATTAAGAATGAAAATCAATTGAATTAAGTGTTTGACCAACCCATATTGGGACACATAATTTTATAAGGGGAGTTATTATAAAGGTTTTGGGTTAAATTTACCATTTTACATAAAGTGGAGTATCCCATTCAAGACTTGGTGTAATTTATAGGAAAGTTTTGAGGAAATAAAGGTTAGGATTTTAGGATGGGGAGTCTACTCAATTGATCAAAATGCTGAAATTTAGGGGTTGGAAAATACCTACTTACCTAAATACCATTAGGTAACTCAAAAACCCATTGTTGGGGTTATGTGAAGGGGAAGATTGATCCTTTACTCAAGAATTTTACAAAAACTTGACATTTTGAGTTCAATGGTGAGGGTTATTGGGACTTGATAAAGTAGTTGGGGATTTAGTAATTAATTAAATGATTTATTTTCATAATTCCCAATTAATTTTTAATTATTAAAAGTAAAAATAATATGCTCTTTTAATTTTAGAAAAAAAATGGAAAGATCATTATCGACAATTTCTCTATGATACATACTGGACAAAGATAAGCTCTTAACTTGTAGTAACTTTCATGAATGGTATAAAGGACATTGGGTTATTTTTCACTATGAACAGAAATCATACAAGCTAGAATCACCATTTTAGGATCTACCTTATAATGAGGTGAGTGATGAAGATTTACTAATCTATGAGAAACATATGATTGATGTGGTCAATATTTAATTTTTTATTCTTTAATCTATGTCTAGTGAACTCAAGGAGTCTCACAAAGGCAAAGAATCAAATAACATGCTTGAAAAACTTCATGGTTTTTATCAGTAGTCATATAGATATAAATATTTTGAGATTTCCACAGTTATATTTTATAACAATACTGGAGAGGTTGCCCCTACTAGGCCTCACATAGTCAACCTCATTGGCTACATTGAGAACTTAGAGGTTATAAGGTTTAAACTCCTCAAAGAAATGGGAACTGATCTCATTCTGGAATTACTCCCTCATAGGTTCTCTATAATTATTATAATTTTAAAGATGAACAACATTGATAATTATATTATACATATTCTTAAAATCTTTATCCAAGTAAATAAGGATATGAAGCGTAAAAATCCTCTTTATGAAGAACAAATGGAAATGGAAAAATGAAGAGATTTAAAAACAAATATTCTTCACTCACTTTCTTGAAGATTCTGAACAATGCTCCTGAAATAGAATAAGGTTGTATCTATTTCACATATGGTAATAATGGCCACTGAAGAAAAACTGTACCCCTTTGAATAAGTAAGGGGAACCTTTATGTGCATTTATTATCAAGTGAAATTTATGTGTTTCAAAAAATATTTTATTAGATATAGATTTTGGGTGTCGACTATTTATTCAAATATAGCAACCAAGTAGGTTAAGACATATTGACCTCGGGAAGGTAGATCTATGAGAATCTAATGAATTAAATCTTTCTTAGGTAGCTATCATGGACTACCACCTCATGTTTCTAACCTATATGATCTTGGTTTTAAAAGGTTGTTATTTTGGGTGATCTTTTACCAAAAACTGTATTTATGTATCCAGACTCAATAGTGATGGATTTATTTTCAAAATTGTGAATAAATGTTGATTATTTTATAAGTATATCATTTTTTATGGAAATTAATATTTATATAACGGTATTTTATGTTATACTACAAGATCCAAGTAATGAAAATCAATATCGATGTTACTCCACCTGAATCATAATAGAAAAAAAAATTCATCACTGGTAGATCATGTAAATGAAAATAATTTGACAAAATTAAATCTAGATGCATATTTAGATTCTTATTAACTAAATACACTTGGTGCATCTCTTGCATGTTTACATGGTAGAATGATAAAATAAATATTTAGTGGGAAGCAGAAAGGGCTAAATATATTCTTGAATTAGTTCATACCAATGTATGTAGACCATTTATTATCAAATGAAGGGGTGGGTACTCATACCTCATAACTTTTACTGATGATTTTAGTAGATTTGGATAAGTCTACTTTATGAGATATAATTTGGATTATTCTGATAAATTCAAGGAATACAAAAATGAAATAGGGTACCAGGTTATAAAGAATATTAAGATGCTATACCTAGATCGTGGTAGAGAATATCTTAAATAAGAATTCATTTATTACTTATGGGAGTTTTAGATCCTATCCCAAATCACACCTCCTTACACTTTTAGGTGTAATTGTGTAAATGAAAGGAGTAACCAATCATTTCTTGGACATGGTGTGTTCAATGATGAGTTATGCGCCTCTTCCGTTATCCTTTTGGGGATATTAGTTACCAACAGATGCACACATACTAAACCAAGTAACAAATAAATTTGTAAATGATATTCCATATAAATTTTGGAGTGGAATAAAAACCATGTTATAAAATTTACTTGTCTAGGGAATAAATTAATTTGTTAAGGCCTCTTCTTATAACAAATTTCAACCTGAGGAAAAAAGTGTACGTTTTTTAGATACCCCAAGAAAACAAGGGCATATTACCTATACAAACCCTTAGAAAAATTTTTATAGTAGAGAAACAAACCATATTACTTGAGATAAATCACATCTATAAAATAGATTATATAAGTGATATAGACTTTGATAAAGTAGAGGCTCAAGGAACACAATAGTTGGTATAAGAACAAATTCCATAAAGCCCCATGGAGGTAGATGTGTTACGGATACATAGGTACAATGTTGGAGTAGAAGAGAGGATATAGAAAAAAAAATTATGGTTTTCTAGTCACTAAGGATGGTGAATAATTATTAATTTATAGTAATGATCCTCTAACCTACAAGGAAGTAGTATGTGGCACAAATGTTTCCAACTCACAAGAATACATGAATTCTAAAAAGGCTTCCATGAACCAAAACCAAGTCTAGATTTTGTTATATCCTCCAGTAGATGTAAATTCCATTGGTTTCCAATAAGTATTGAATAATAAACTAGACATGGAAGGACAACTCAATACCTATAATGATCAATTAGTTTCAAAAGGGTTTAAAAAAAATTAAAGAATTGAATCCGATGAAACCTTCTCACCCATTGAAATACTAAAATCCATCATAATTCTACAAGGAAATGTGATCCTGCATGATTATGATATTGAGAAAATTTATTTTAAAATAGCTTTCCATAATGGGAGCCTTTATAAATATGTCTATTTGACAAAACATGAAGGGTTTATGATTTATAAGTATGAAAAAAGATATACAAGTTACAAATATCGACACAGGGATTAAAGAAATCCTCTAGGTCATGGAACACAGATTTGGATGAGGCAATAACAAAATTTTGTTTCAGAAAGAAGGAATATGAATGTTGTGTCTATAAATAGTTTTGTGGGAGTGTGACTATTTTCTTAATAGTATATGTTGATCACATCTTACTCATTAGAAATAAAATACCATTCTTACAGTCTGTTGAAGAATGGTTTATTAAATTATTCAATATTAAGGACTTGGGTGTGGTAGAATTGATATATATATATATATATATGATTAAGATCCATTTTGATTGATCAAATAGTTTTATTGGCCTAATTCAATGTATTGAAAAGATACTTAAGACATTAGGTATGAAAAAACCCAAGAGGGTATTTTTGTTACTGTGACATGGAATTCATCTTGTCAAGAAAATGTTTCCACAAATACATGAGGAAAGAAACAGAATGGAAATTATTCAATATGCACCCATGATTGGGTCAGTCATGTGTGCTATTATATATGTTAGGATTGATTATTCCTATACATTGAGTGGGGTAGGTAGATATTAAGTTGATATGGGTGACCACCACTAGATTGCATTGATTACTCTAGTTAAGTATCTAAGACATACTAAGGATATGTTCTTAGTCTATGGAGGATTTGAGGAACTATTCATAAGAGGATATGAAAATAGTAGTTTACAAAATGAGAAAGATGTCATGAAGTCAAAAAAATGATACATCTTAAATTATGGATAGAATTTAATCATAAAATGAAATAAATAAAAGAATTTTAATAAATTTTGAGACTTATCAGATTATTTTTAACCCTAATTTACACATTTTACCTTTACTATGGTTACAAAAATTTACTATGGTTACTATTCCTAATTATAAATAATTAAAGGGAATTTTTTTATCCAATTTTAAACTATTAAATCTAAATATAGAATCCATTTCTGAAGATTCAATTTTAATAATAGTCAAAAATAAATTTAAGATAAAAACATAAAACGCAATAAAAATAGTTTTATAGGAAAATGTCTTTTTTATGTATAAAAATGTTTTTATACCAAATTGAACAATAAAATTGATTCCGATGAACATAATTGGATTATTGATAATATAATGGAACAAATTTTATATTTAAATCTTATAAAAACAAACTATAACTTTGTGAATTTTTGAAATAAAAATACCATTTTAAATAAAAATCAGTACTTTTCACTATTAACTATACAATCTATCTTTTCAGGAAAATCCAAAAAATTAAACATAATATAATTTTGATATGATGGTTTAAAAAATTTAAATATATTTATCAACTATAATTTTGAAAAGTTCTAAAAATTAATTATAGTATTCTCTCATAAAAAGTAAGGAAAACCATTTTTGAAGAAGACACATTTTTAAAAATAAAATGAATTCACTATAAAATATTGAATATTTATTTCCTAAGAATTTATCAAAACTTTTTTTATTTAAAATGATATATATATATATATATATATATTTTAAAATTCACTTGATTTTATTCATCTCTTCAAATTAAACAACTATGTTATAATGGTTATTGACACCATAAAATGTATTCCACATAATTTATTGTCGAATTCATGATATTATACTCAATTAGGTAGAAAATTTTGATTTCTAGTGAAAATTTGTCTTTAATACAGAAGGATTATATTTTATTTCCATGTATTTTAATAATTATCAAACACCAAGAGATGTATATCTCTTATAAAAATTTCCCAATCCAATGGCATAATGATGGGAACATCCCTTTTCCTAGGCGATCCATTTTCCATGGCATCTCCATCTCACTCTGGCCTATCTGGACTACACAAAGCACCTCTAGCTCCTCACAATCCATGAAAAAGAACCTTTTCTCATTAATGTTGGACCTAAAAGATACTCCTTTTGATCCCTCATATAAGAAACCAATGGTTGAGATCCTCTTCCTTTGGGACCTTTTTTTGAGGGTGACCAAATTGAAACCTTTGTAGAAGCCTATAGATTTGAAAAACCATAGAATGTGGAACCCCATCATGTATCCCATTTGGATATTCATTCTATAAATCAGAGGCATCCCACACTTTCCCTACCTGATGGGTAGGGTTCCATAGGTTTATGTGGATATGATTTCCTTCGGTAACAGGGACCCCAACCCTGGGGCAGAGCAATGAATCTCTTAATATTGGATATGAGGGCTGGGATGATGTCCTTCCCTTATCGCATCTCATACTTTGTGCTTCCAGTTCCAAGAAAGGAGGGTGAGCATCAATATTTATTTTCCAATTTTAAATAGAATGAGATCCTCCTCTCTTACTTGGGAACCAGTTTCGAGGAATCCCTTCTAGAGTAAGACCCTAGTTGTTCTTGTAGGACCTTTAATGCATAATTACTTCATCCTTCTCCATAATGACATATTGTTTCCATATAATTAGTCGGAACATAATATATCAGATAAAATGAAGAGAGGAAAGGGGCCACGTCACATCCCCACCTTCTTCAACCATCTACCTACCCTCTTCACCTAGAGGGAGAAGGATGGTAAGGTTTTATGGATCTTCCGCTTCCTTTTTTCACACATTAAAGCATAAATCATGTGGTATTAGAGGTCATATATTATAATTAAATCTTCATGGTTAGATGTATGATTTGGAAGATAATCTTCTTCTGGCTATTCCTCGTACCTTCGTACGGAGGGCCTCTATTGGCATGGTTCTTTATAGCCGTCTATCCAACTAAGGGAATCCCACCTGGTTTAATACCCTATAATTTCTGGTAGGAGAAAATACTATTTTTCGTTTTCTACCAGGTTCATAGATGGATAGATCATCAGATGTGAATATCATGATTACCAAAACAATAGAGGAGACAAGTACATTAAAATCCCTTTATCTTTCCCTTTGTGCTCCAAAATTCATCAACCACCAGAAAAAGTAGGTAGTGTGATTTATTAGATCTACCACTTCCTGTTTTTTCTCATACTTTTCATGAATCCTATGGGCTTAAATTTTGGTTGTGATCATGATATATACACTATTAAAAACTCACTAGGGCATCCCCCTATACGGTTTAAGCCCCGAATCTAAAATTTGGGACTCCCGTTCTGTTTAATCCAAAACCTTACCCAAACTCACTAGATAATCCTCCTATATTGTGTAAGCCCTAAAACCCAACCTCTTGATAATAATACCAAGAGTTATCCCTAACCAACTCCATACATACTCCTTAGGAATAAGCCGAAACCATACCTCCCAAATCACCTCAGGGAATACTCTTTCGAAGTAAGTCCTAAATCGAACCTCTAAAATAGAAATAATATTATATGAGAAAACCCTATGGAGACCAATATAGTCATTTGTTCTCATAACTTAAATATTTTTGATTTTATTCCCATCCAAATGGGTTATTTGGGAATCCTCCTTGAGGTTCAATCTCAAAATGCTAAATAAACCCTAATTCTCCCTAGGCAAAATTCTTGGTAGGGTGTTATCCAACCCAAGAGACCACATATCATCTAGGTCCCTTAGGAATATATGGCATAACATCTTCAAAAACATTTAACTTGGAACATTTTTCCTCAAGGTCGTTGTTGAATGATGCTAAGCATCATAGTTTAATCCTTATCACTTGACCTTAAAAGGTATCATGTGCGCCGTTAAGTGACATCGAACTACATTGGTTCTGATTCCTTTTAAGAGGATATATAGGAATATAATATCATGGGTCCAATAATGAAATTAAAAGGACTCCTATCTCACTGGATGATGATACACTTTAGAGTACCCCACTATGTGGCTCCAAACCCGCATTATAATAACATTGCAAAATAATCTCTAATTAGTACATAATATGGTACCATTGACAGAGAAACCCAAATATATGTAGATATCCCCATTGATAAAGAAACATAGATACATACATATGATTCTATTTCTATACATGATATCAATTGAATTTTAATTATAGGGTGACCCCCATCATACTTGGGAATTAATAAAGGATTCACAAATGTATCTTAAATCTATAATAGAGTCCCACGAAGGAAACAATTCCCCCCAAAGGGTGTGATGAGCCTGGACTCCCATCCTCTCGACCAATATGAGATGTAAAGTATCATTGTCGAAGTTCCATAACAAGTCCCTACCTTTGGAAATTATTTCCATGAGTCATCATATATGTAAGATCCATTGGGTGTTTCTTACTCCATGGACAATACTTATTGGACACCACTCGAAAATGGTATACTTGATTTAAATTATTTAAAAAAATTCACCCCTAGAATCAATCATTGGGTGACTTATATTCATTTGAAAAAATGATCATAAAATAATAATTGATGGTTCATTTAATCTTGGTGTTGTGTTTTTTATATGCCCTCAATCATAGTGTTATTTTAAAATATTTTGGTGTTACATATACTGGGGTGGTCATACATAATTTTAATAACTATATCCATGATATATTTTAGTTTTCCTATGAATTTAATTTATTTTTTATTTAATCATATTATTTATATTTGGGTAGATTATTTATTTTTTAGTAAACTTATCAGTGTTCTCATGATGTGGCTATGAATAAAGATTTAGTTAACTAAAATAAAATGGAAGTGTATGATGACATAATGGGATTAATTTATAGTGATTGATTATTTTATTTTGATTTTATGAGATGATTATAAAGATTCATTGATATGTATTGAATTAGATAAAATAGTAATGAGATATAATTATAGTAAAATATAAAGTGAAATAATTTAAAGATGATTTTATATGGATTAACATTGTTTTATTTTCCGTGGATATAAAATGAATATAATCATTATGTTTTTTTTGACATGGGACATATTGAGTAATAAATCATAATATATGTTGATAGATAAATGATGTGAGAAATTTTAAATAGATTTTATTTTTTGACTTAGTATTTAATTGATATATTTAAAAATGTATTGAATTATTATGATAATGTTTAAAATAGGAAAATGTATTATAATGTTTGTATTTTTATGAGGATAATAAATAATATATTCATGAATAAATAATGAGTATTTTTTTGATGAAATGTAAATAATTATTTCTAATTATATTTACTTTATTTAACATCATGTTCAATAAGAAATGTTAATATAAATGTCATGTTTAAATGTTTTTGGCCTCATTTGAATGTAAAATATTCTTAAATGATTATGTTTTCTGTGGTGGGTATCCATTGGGTTTTGTGGTGTTATTTTTAAATAAAAAATATTCTACATCAGTTTTAAGACGCTGTTGGTATTATGTGGTTATTTTCATTAAGGTGGTATCTTAATTTTTTATTGTGTTTTTAATCAAATTATTAAATTAAAATATTAATTTTCTTGATATGATTTAAAAAGAATTTAGTAGTGGTTCTTTGCGCTAAACTAAAAGGATTGATGTTGGGATATTATAATGTTTTTTTGGGATGGTTTTGAAATATTATTTTAAATAAAATCATAGGTTATGAAATAGTAAATTTTAGTGACTCTAATTAATTTGGATTATGATTAATTTTTATATTGACAAATTCTTGAATATATTATTGGATCAGTTTGATGTGATTATGATTTATATGACATACTTGAAGCATATTTTGAAATAATTAATTCTAATTATTATTTTAATGTAATCAAGGGTGATGTGAGTTATTTGATATGGTTCAAATCCCCTTGTTTGTGCTGTTATCTTATTACCAAAAAGAACATTTAATTTAGTAGGAATATGGCCATAAAATTCATTGACATGAAAGAAAATGGTATAAAAAATTCAATCAAATTTCACGTCCAAACCTCATTTACCTTTGGAATTTAGATTACATGAATACCCACACAATTATTCTTACTCCTAGATGAAATATCATTAAAATTCTCCTTGGATTGGGAATCTAGTTTTCTAAAAAAATTATACTTCTTTTTCTTTTCACAGATCTAGTATTATTTATAGATAATTCAACTTTTATGGGGTGGTGAGGTTTTTTGTGACCTAAAATTAAGATTTAAATAATATGGATCTTAACTATTTATAAATTGTTATATGTTATATAGATCTTACACCAGTTTTATCATCATAGCTTGAACTACATGAATAGTGATGAAACCGATGGTGTTACGTAACATCATGCTCATGTCCCCATATTATAGAGGATTTCATCTAGTTGTAAAAATCTATGAGTATCATAAGGAGACAAAAATATCATTTCTAGTAAACCATAAATATTAGTGTTAGAAAAATTAATATAGTTACTCTCAAAATTAAAAAATGTGGAAATTACCTATATGGTGAAATATTAATGAAATAACATGCCACATTCCAAATAAAATGTTCTACTATAAAATAAAATGATTCATAAATTAATCAAAAGGATCAACTTTGGAATAATCATGTAAAATACACTATTAGAATTTGTGCAATTTGCAACGGGCTATTTGCGACAGGATCCCTTCGTAAATAAGATTTAGCGATGGGTCCCGTCGCAAAGAGACCATTGTAGAAAACGGGGTAGCAAAACACATTTTTTACGATGGTCCCATTGCAAAAAATATTTTTTTTGCGATGGGGAAGTTTCCCATCACATATAACTCTTCGATTATATACATTATATATAAAGAAACTTTTTGCGACGGGCCCGTCACAAATACTATTTAAAAATAAAATTTTAAACTATTTGTGATGAGATCCCATCACAAACAATAACCAAAAAATATATTTATTTAAATTATAATTAATGAAAAAATAATATTAATATTATTAAAATAATAAAAAAATAAAAAAAATTAAAATTCTCAATATTCTCAAAAAAACCTCATCAAATAATAATAATATTATTTGTAAAATAAGAGAGCATTAAACAATATAATACTAAAAAATATATTTAATAAAATTATTATTAATGAAAAAATAATATTAATATTATTAAAATAATTAAAAATATTAAAATTCTCAATATTCCCCAAAAAATATAAAAAAACTCATCAAAAATATTTACTATTATTTGTAATATAAAAAAACATTAAAAAATATAATTGTAATAATAAATAACAAAATATTAAAAAAATATGCAATAGTCGTAACAATATAAAAGACAAAAACTGAAAATAGTTCATATTACAAAAAATCTTGAATTCAAATATTTTTAACATAAAAAAATCACTTAGGGGGGTCGTCTTCTGGAGCATGTGGAGGAGCTGTAGGGGATTGTGGAGGAAAATCCATCCCTAAACTACAAGAAAAATGACGCATGTACTTCAACTTCTCGTGATGCTACTTCTACCATGGACACATCTCATTATCGTGATGCTGCTCTTGCTGCTAACACATCTCTTCATGCTGTTTTTGCATAATTTTTATAATATTTAGAGTCGGTGAAAGTTGAAAGAAGAAGAGTCATTGAGCAAAATGAGTACCTT
This sequence comes from Viscum album, assembly GCA_963277665.1. NCBI lineage: Eukaryota > Viridiplantae > Streptophyta > Magnoliopsida > Santalales > Viscaceae > Viscum > Viscum album. Next base: position 287,433,439 of record OY728127.1, on the reverse strand, counting down.
CAATCCACTGGAAATTGTGCCAAGTTATTAAAATTTATTACAATTGGTACTATTCCAAATTATTCTCAATTGTTCCTAATTATTACTAATAATTCTTAATTATTACTAATTATTACTAATTATTACTAATTATTACTATTTATTCCTATTTATTCATATTTATTACAGTTTATTACTATTTGTTCCAATTTATTTCTAATTATTCCCAATTATTGCTTTTTATTCCTATTTATATATATTTATTCCTATTTAATGCTAATTATTCCTAATTATTCTTAATTGTTCCTAATTATTGCTAATTATTGATAATTATTACTAATTATTTGTATTTATTATTATTTATTCCTATTTATTCATACTTATTCATTTTTATTGGTAATTGTTCATAATTATTGCTAATTAATCGTAGTTATTGCCAATTATTCGTAATTATTGCTAATTATTTGTAATTATTTGTAATTATTCATAATTATTGCTAATTATTCGTAATTATTTCTATTTATTACTAATTTTTGTTATTCATTGCTAATTATTGCTATTTATTGCTATTTATTGCAATTTATTACTATTTATTTCTATTTATTCCTATTTATTCATATTTCTTGCTAATTATTACTATTTTATTGCGAATTATTACTATTTATTTCTAATTATTACTATCTATTGCTAATTATTACTATTTATTGCTAATTATTACTATTTACTACTAATTATTACTAATTATTTCTATTTATTACTAATTAGTTCTATTTATTACTAATTTTTCCTATTTATTACTAATTATTCCTATTTATTACTAATTATTTCTATTTATTACTAATTATTCCTAATTATTACTATTTATTTCTAATTATTCATATTTATTTCTAATTATTACTATTTCTGTAAAGACCCGTGAAATTCAAGGGAAATTTTTTCTAAATTTTCTTTGAGATTTTACAAGAACGCAGTTTCTAACGGCTCCTGATTCCGAGGCCCGGTGTGCCCAGAATCAATTTCTGAAGTTTAGCTTGGGTACGTTCAGTGAACGAACGAGCGGATTTTTCTATCTTTTGAATTGGTGCTCGGAATTGAAATCCGAGGGCACTGATGAAACCACATCGCCGATAATTGCTTAAGATCACCTTTTCTAGGGTTGCGTTTGCTCGGGAAGAGATGTTAAAAATTGTGGAAAGTAAAAATAAAATTGAGCTACAATTTTATTTCTTTAAAAGTGGTTATATTCTTTGAGTGGAAGTTAGGGAACTACCCATGAGAGGTTAAGAGGGTGGTGGGGCCCACACGAGACCCTAACCCCCCTTGATCTTCCCATAACCCCCTTGACCTCCCATAACTCACCTCCCTCTTTAATTTTGTAACTCCACTTTAACTTAAGTGACTCCTCTCCTCCTCACCTCCCACATTAATTCATGCCACCTAAAAATTAATTAATATGACATCTCAAGATCAATTAATTAAGTGTGTTGGTTTTGAATTTTTTATTTTTGAATGCATGGCATGGGTAAATAAAATAAGGTGGAGCCTTATTTTTATTTTAGTTAGAATTGTTGTGCTAAGAGGAAAGGAAGAGAGCATTTGAGTTTTGAATAAATTCCTCCTCCGAAGAAGAATGCTTCATCTCCTTTGTTGAAGAACGTGAAGAACACCGAAGCTTCGACGAAGAACGTCATCACATCTTGCACCTTCTCTCCCTGTCAAAGGAAGCGAGACACCACATTCTTCATCGGGCGATCACCGACGACGTGACTTCTCCTCTTCTTCCTCCGCGTCAAGGGAGGAGTCACCACCGCAGGGAACGTCGCCATTGACGACGACTCACCCTCCGACATCAACGGAATCAGCACCAATCTTCCATGATGTCCGATCATCGCGACGCTTGCCTCTTCTGCGGCTCGACAACGTGTGACATCTTTGCAAGGCAGGGGTTTGGTTTTTATGTCGTGAATAATTTTAGACGTTCTTCAATATTAACAGCCAACTGTTATCAAAATAACAGAGGAGGTCAGACCGCAAAACACGGCCGAACCTCCTCCCCGTTTTATTTTGATGGTTATCTACGTGGCTTGAAATGGAAGCGACGCAGTGCCGTCGCACCGTGCGGGAATTTAGAGAATCACGACGAAGAAGCGAGGCGCCTTTGCGCCGCGCCTTTGAGGCCGAACGAATCCGCGGTCGGAGTCGGGCCACGGCGAAGGGGCCCGGCGCCGTCGCGCGGCGCCGGAAAACCATGAAGACGACGCGATTTGTTATGTGATGTGCAGATTGACGGGCGATGTCGGAACGGGCCTTAGAGGCGATTTGAAGTCTCCGCAGTGATGTTCGGGTCTCGGGAGGACCGTTGGAGAAGACGGGAGGCGAAACGGACCACCGAAACGAGTCCGGTTGTCCGCGGTAGGCGGCGGTGGGCCAAACGGGAACAACTTAGCCATTTCGGAGGCCGAGCGGCGCGGCTTAAAGCTGCGCCAGATATTTTTACCGCGAGGGTTTGTAACCCCCACACCCACTGGCCACGCGGGCGCCGTGTCCGCGCCAGCGCGGCCGGCCAACCGGCCGGGCCGCGCCCAAACGTGTCGGACCCAGACCCGGTTCGGGCCGACCGAGGGGGTCTCGGGCCGGGTCAGACCGGGCCCGAACCCCCTATTTTCGGATTGTTTCCGTTCGAACGCCCATAACGTGGACTAAGGAACTCCCATAGATACACCATTAGTTGCGATGCAATCATTGGATCGAGTCGGTCGTTTCGGTATATTACACTCAAGATTTCGGAGAACTTTGGGTTCGACCGGGTTGGTTCGGATACGAAACCAACCGGGCCCTCGGAGCGGAAACACTTATATTTTAAGTTCCGGACGTCCGATTGACGTGGTGTCGATTTTGTTGGATTCCTCTAAGAGAGACGGAACTTTTGTCTTACTCCGCTCGAGGTTTGGATGCCGTCGGAGTGCGGTCGGGTTGGTTCCCTCACGAAAAGAACCGGACCCCTGGAACGAAAAAGCCAATAACTCACAGACCGGGCGTCCGATTGACGCGCTGTCTGTCTCGTTGAATTCCTCTTGATGAGACGGAACTTTTGGCATACTTAGCCTGAGTTTTGGATGTAGTTGGAGTACGACTGGGTTGGATTGTACCTGAAATCCAACCGGGCCCCTAGAATGGAAAAGCTGATATCTTTCAGACCAGACGTCCGTTTGACGAACCATCAGCGGCGTTGGTGATCACGTTGAGAAATGTCCCTATGGGTATACCCTATGAGTGTTCGGGGTACAGTTGAGATATGGACGGGTTGGTTCGCACACGAAACCAACCGGGCCCCTAGGACAAAAAGGCTAATAACTCACAGACCGGGCGTCCGATTGACGCACCGTCTATTGCGTTGCGACCACTATGATGAGGTGGTCCTTTGAGATACTTCTTCGTGGGACTTGTTATACTTGGAGTATCGACCTGTAGCTTTTGGAGAAGATTCTCCTGGAGACGAGCATACAATGTACGGAGACCGTGTAGCTGGTTGTGACCGATGACTTCTTGTCCGATTCGATTCGGAGTGACTAGCATAGCCCAATGGGGATCACTACTTTGTGAGGTGGAAGAACCATGGCGGAGGAGCACTACTGTGTGAGGTGGCAGACCCGCGGTACTCGACAGGAGGAGTACCTCTATAGGCTATGAGGGGGAGCACTATTGTGTGAGGTGGCAGACCCATGGAGGAGCACTACTGTGTGAGGTGGCAGAACCGCGGTACTCGACAGGAGGAGTACCTCAGCAGTCTTAGGATAGTGAGAAGTACCTCGGAGTTGTGACAGGATCACTCTACACTCTAGAGACAGACTCATCAGCAATTACAATTTCGATAATGAAAATACTGGTTTGAGCTGAATCTTTAACCTTTGTGTTTACCTCATGATTGAGATGGGTCACTTGATAACTTAGGTATATGTATGAGCATATACCTGGGTATTGGTTATCTGTTGATTTCATAATCTTTTTGTTTCCTCCTGATTGAGATGGGTTACTTGATAACTTAGGTATATGTATGGGCATATACCTAAGTAGAGGTTATCTGTTGATATCTTCTTTGTGGTTATACTTGTTGGATTTAGTGAGACCTTGAGGGTCTCGAGGTCCCTACTGAGTATCATTATACTCACCCCTACACGGGCTATGCCCGCACCTCGTTGTGTTGGTTGCAGACGACGGGTAGTGCTGACGGAGGTCGAGTGTTCGAAGACTGGACGATACCCGGAGGTGAACTTCACGGCGAGATGATACTCGGAGGAGGTTGACGGGAAAGAGAGTTGTGGAGGCCATCTATACCTACCCTTCAGGTAGGATCCGTGGTGGACGAACTAGGAGCTGCGCTATCTGTACCTACCCTTCAGGTAGGATCCGAGGAGGACGACTAAGGAGCTGCTTCCTTTCTTCCAGTTGTCGTCTTTTTTTGTTGTACTTTCATTCAGTTGTAGTTGTACTTTCATTTGGGTTTGTATTCTGGCCCATTTACTTTTCAGCACTTTCTTTTGTACTTAGTGTTTTACTTCCGCTTATACTCTGTGGTGTTTTGTTTACTTTTATAAAGGAAATGTCTTCCCAGTTATCAGGATTTACGCCTTTGGTGCTAGTCACCAACCCCTGGCCTATGGAAGGCGGGCTTGGGGTAGTCACGACACGGGCCTTGAGGACGGGTCATGACAATTTAGGTCTAATTATTTCTAATTATTGCTATTTATTTCTATTTATTGCTATTTATTTCTAATTATTGCAATTTATTCCTAATTGTTGCAAATTATTCCTATTAATAGATAATTATTTCTATTTATTGCTAATTATTTCTAATTATTCCTATTTATTTCTAATTATTCCTATTTATTGCTAATTATTGCTAATTATTCCTATTTATTGCTAATTATTCATATTTATTACAAATTATTCCTATTTATTACTAATTATTGTTATTTATTAACATTTATTACTAATTAGTGCTATTTATAACGAATTATTGCTAATTATTACCAATTATTTCTATTTATTACCAATTATTGTTATTTATTACTAATTATTGCTATTTATTACTAATTATTCCAAAATATTTCTAATAAATGCTATTCATTTCTAATTATTGCTATTTGTTACTAATTATTCCTTATTATTCCTAATTATTCCAATTTATTACTAATTATTCCTAATTATTCCTAATTATTATTAATTATAGATATTTATTTCTAATTATCTTTATTTATTACTAATTATTTCTATTTATTAATAATTATTCTTATTTATTTCTAATTATTCCTATTTATTACCAATTATTCCTATTTATTTCTAATTATTTCTAATTATTACTATTTATTTATATTTATTACTATTTATTTATAAATATTACTATTTGTTGTTGTTTATTACTAATTATTCCTATTCATTACTATTATTTCTATTTATTGCTATTTATTACTAATTATTCCTATTTATTACTAACTATTTCTATTTGTTACTAATTTTTTCTAATTATTACTAATTATTGATATTTATTACTAATTATTTCTTTTTATTACTAATTATTGCTATTTATTACTAATTATTGCTATTTGTTTCTATTTATTACTAATTATTGCTATTTATTTCTAATTATTCCTAATTATTCCTAATTATTCCTATTTATTACTTATTATTCCTATTTATTCCTATTTATTACTAATTATGCCTATTTATTACTATTTATTCCTATTTATTACTAATTATTCTCATTTGTTCCCATTTATTTATAATTATTACTATTTATTGTTATTTATTACTATTTATTGCTATTTATTACTATTTATTCCTAATTATTTCTATTTATTACAATTTATTGCTATCTTTTCATATTTATTTTTAAATATTCATATTTATTACTAATTATTACTATTTATTACAAATTATACCAATTTATTACTAATTATTCCTATTTATTACTAATAATTCTTATTTATTACAAATTATTCCTATTTATTACGAATTATTTCTATTTATTACTAATTATTCCTATTTATTACTAATTATTACTATTTATTAGTAATTATTACAATTTATTACTAATTATTCTTATTTATTACTAATTATTTCTCTTTATTATTAATTATTCCTATTTATTACTAATTATTAAAAACTAGTTCTAATAATTTCAATTTATTAGTACAAATTAATACTGATAACAAAACAATTTAAATCTAATTCAATTACAACTAATCAGAAATAATTGAAATTAACATAAAAAAATGAAATAAATACTAAATTAAAGAAAATATAAATACCTTTAAACATGATCTCATATTGATGTAGATGCCTTCACAAATTTTTTGTGAAAAAAACTAACTTACCCAAATTTTCACTATGAAAATGGAGTTCAGAGAGAGAGAGATTAAGAAATGAGAGGGGGATTTGGAAAAACAGATGGGGGGTATATATAGGTTAGATTAGTTGCGACATGACTATTTGCGATGGACAACCCGTCACAAATAGTATTTCTTGCGATGAGACCCGTCACAAAAACCTTCACCCACATTTATTACAGTCAGCGATTAAAAGGGTATTTGCGACATGAGAATATCCCGTCACAAAAACCTATTTACTGCCACCGGGTATTTGCGACGGGACCCGTCGCAAATAACCTCAGACTGAAGCAGTATTTACGACGGGGGAATACCCCCCATCGCAAATAACCTTCCCGCGGTTTTCCGTGCAGACCATGCCAAACCTTTTGCGACGGGACCCCAAATCCCGTTGCAAATAACTAAGTATTTGCGGCGGGGGATTCTACCCATAAAAAATAATCACCAGGATAGACTATTTGACATGGGATCAATTCCCGTCGTAAATAGCCCGTCACAAAAATCTATTTTTCCCATAGTGATAAATTTCAATGTAAAAAATGGATAAATATAACAATAGAACTATACCTGAGTCCCCACTGAGTCTTGTCATCCAACTGCAACCATCTAAAATTGACTCCTTCACCCATAAATGGGACTTTTACCTTACTCGCATTATGATCACTAATGTTTTTATAATCACTGAAATTCCCATGAAAGGTGTCAGTACAACTTAGTAGGGTACCACCAACGGTGTCCCTAACTAAATCATGATTATATAAGTGTATATTGAAGGGAAATGAAAATATTAATAACATCAATAATATATATTCTTTTTATCCATGAGATCCAACATGAAACTAGGGATTGATCATACCTTCTTTATCTAGTGAAAGTGTTGAGTCTGAACATCTCATATAAAGATTCCTGGTGTTTTCATGACGTTCTTCCATAATACACAACATCCCAAGAATAGTTGGAAATACACCCAACTTTTATCACAAATTTTATTTTTTGTTTTTTAGTAAACTCAACTAGCCTCACAACATAACCCTTTATGGAGGTACACCTAACCCCAACAATAAATAAAGGACTTGATTGGAAATAAACAAAACTATATATGAAAAAAAACCTTGTTTTTCATCATACATAACTAAATATCACATATTTCACACCAAAACCTTTATATTCCTTTATTATTTCTTTTATTTATTTATTTTTTTCTTGTCATTTATTTTTAGGTTAAATTCTAATTATTTTTCAAAATTTGAAGTTATAGTGCTAGGAGCCCAATTGGAAAGTGGTTAACGCTAACTGTATAGCTTACCTATAAAATATATGCATCATATTATAGATGTTATCACATGGTTAGTTTATATTTTTCTTATCTTTGTAGAAAATCCTTGCTATGTTCCTTAGATGTGTCCAATGAAGGGTGTATGGTTGTTACACAGTTTGGTAAATAGTGGATGAATCATACGATCTTCCCAGAAATTTAAAAATTTCAAATTAATTTTCCTTTCTTTTTCGAATTTAGCCCGTAATCCTCTCTTCCGATCTATTTTGGATGAGACACTACTTAGAGGATACTTAGACACTGTCCCATCTACTTCCTTCTTAGATGTGTGGCCTTTTTTTTAGTTTTGGCGATTTATCTGTGTTTTTCTCTCTTCCTCACTTTGTAATGACCTAAAAATTCTTGACTTTTTACATTATGTGTATTGGGTGTTGGATATTCGAAGAAGAGGCTTGGGGAAATGAAAAGTGACAATTATGCCGACATTTCAGTAAAAACCCAAGATTATTGTATAGTTGTAGGCCTTGAGGTGTAGAGTTATTGAGGTTGAATTTTAGAAAAAGGAATAACCTTACACATCTTGCTTGTGGTTTGGTTCATATAGTTGATAAGTAAGGATATAAGGGGTTGGATTTACTACCACTATAATATTAGAGACCCCTACAATATGGGTGTTTGGTTACATTATAGTATTTTTATGAAGATTTTTTTGGGGAATATGTTGGTCTTGTATTGTGGCATAATACTCATTATTTCAGTGTGGTTATTAGAGTGGCTGATCTTAGTGGTCCAATCAATTTGGGAGTCATTACACCATAGAGCTTCAGTTGTGCCATAAAGGGGTTCATTGTCTGAATTTTGTTCCATAAGGATATGCCTTGCACCATGATGATTTACTATGCCCCTAGGATATCACTAGGTTAAAGGAAAATTAATTATTTATAAACCCTATTTAAATCTTGTAAAACCATGAATAGGGGTCGATCTATAGGGATGGACTTCTGAAGAGGTGTGTTGAGTGAGACCAAGTTATATAAAAAAAAGAAACAAAACACTGAAAAAGAAACAAATACTGATATGGTGGGCGTAATGATGATGGGAGAGTGACAAAAATATAGAAGTATGGGGTGATTAACGACACTAGAGTGAGTAAAGTGATCACAAGTAATCAAGGGGGAGGACCAGAGATATAACGTGAGAATTTAATCAACCTGTTTTCATTTAATCACATATTGTGTTTGTTTTTTATATCATATTTCATTTATAGGTATTTCTTGTATAATGAAAAGAGGCTATTCAGTTCTCTGAAATGGTCAACTTCTAAATAAATAATCTCTCTAATTCCTCAAATGAAAAATACACTAATCTCATCGACACAGAAATAGAAGACATATAAGAAACAAAAAATTAGTTACTATAGATAAAATACACCTGCATGGGATATCTTACTCTCATATGGGATTACAGATGAAAAGTAGATAGAAACTAACAAAATCAAGTCAATTATCTTTGATTTTTTTCCGCTAAAGGATATCCACAACTTGAGATATGAGAAAAGCTTAGTTCTAGAAACATCTTACACATGAATGAATTTAAAGTTCCTAATATCATTCCCTAATATTAATTAGCAAACAATCATAAAAAATTGTAGCATTGTATTTTAGACAGTTTATGAAATATAGAGATATTAAATAAACAAAAGATTAATGTTGATCTTGATGAGAGCTTCCAAACTTCCTCCAAAATTAGCAGAAATCATTTTCCTTCCTACATTTTCACCTTTATGAGCTTCCCTCCACATGAGGATATACTTATTATCTCTTTTTTATTTTTTATTTCTTATAATATATAGATAAAATATAGATCTTTTATCATTTAAAAACTTCTCCCTGACAGGAATGCAGTCCTTTTCCAACCAACCCTGCGTCCCTGATTCTCCCCTCAAAATAAAAGTTGACTTTCACTCCTTAGGTTACCTACATATGTTTAAATTGATGTTTTAGAATATTTTGATGTAAGATAACATAAAATATTCCTTGGAAGGTTAATTTTTCTCCTGTGATCAAGCTCCTTCCCTATGTGATTGTTATAATCCCTTCACAATAATCACATGAGGCATTTTACATTCTTGGTGTGGACTCATATTAGTTTATAGACCTAAGTTTTTATTGAGTGGGAATGGGTTCTGGTTATTATGATTCAGTAATTCACGTCTTATTTGAAGGAATTAGAAACTCAAAATATTTCCCAAATTATCCTACCACAAAATTCAAAGCATCTTGTGTTAGAGGAGTTGTAACAAATGCACCCTGCTGATAGTATAGACACCCTCTTTAACATGGTTATTGGGTCCTAGCCTACTAGGTACCACAGGTTTCCCCACAGACACATTGTTCTCTCCCTAGGGCCTATTATTGTGCTCGAACATGTCATCAAAATAATGACCTGTCCCTATAGTCTAACACATGTTATTTCTGGTGTTCTTTTTCTTCAATTGAACACACCCAAAGAAACATCCAAGACAGTCACACATCCGTATCACTACTTCACTCCAAACACACTTAACTATGGAGTTCTAATCAAGTATGCTCCCAAGAAGAAAATTTGAACCCTTTTTACATGAGTTATATCATTTAGTTATTTAACTCTTTATTATTTTTTGGTGTTATATTCGCCCCTTATTTATAAAAAAATATCCCCATTGTGAACCTTACATATCATCCCAGTTAGTGCCACCACACTTAAGGCTTGGTTCCTGTTCTAATACAAAATGTCACAACTGGGCCCCGTTAACACGGAAACCCCGCCTTAACATGGCCGTCAGGTCCTGGTCTACTAGGTACCATCGGTTTCCCTTCCGAGATGCGGCCACCTCCCTAGGGTCGACCCCCATTCTGGAATGGGTAATCAAACTAATGACTTGTCCCCAAAGGCCAACAATTGTTCTTTTTAGTGTGTGTTTTCTAACCTCACACACACCCTTGAAATTTCCCATAAGGTCACCCATCATGATCCCTACTTCAGGACGAATTTTTTTTACAATGGAGTTCTAAATAGGTAGGATCCTGAAAAGAAATGTGCACCTTGTTGACATGATTCATATCATTTAGTCATTTTTCCCATTATCATTCTGGGTTGTTACATGCACCGTAGGACAGGGGAAGTTGCATTCTCGATTGACCTTTCTTAGTTTAGGTTTGGGTATCACAACCTATATGAATAACTATTTAAACCTCATTAGTTTTTGATTAAAAATGGTGTTCATTGATCATAGGAGGTGTGACATCAAGCTTTATCAAAGGGTGTTGATGCAGGGTCTTATGTAGCAGCTCAACTTGGATTTCAATGCGTTTTTACACAGACTTTGTATTTCTCAATAGAAGGCATTATATTAGATCAGTTTAAATGTTGGCATAATCGTCATATTCATCTTCCTAGGGTTATGATCAGTGTGAGACCATATTAAATTGGGGAGCCTAACTTCAATAGAGGTGACTTCATATTTATTCGTTTCATCACCGATGAATTACGCCCAATCAAGATTGACTGCTATTATTTCTAGAACTGGTTTGGTAGATGATTAAAACATCATCTATCCTAAATTAAAATCTATTCTTGGGTTTTATATTAAGTTTCTAGACGTTCACAAGCAATCACCAGAGAATGGTGGGTCATAGTAATTGTCCTTGTAGAGGGGTGAAAATTCCTTCCCTATTGTTTTTACAGTGTGTTAGTTTTTTCATATTTTCAACATAGATCCTAAAGAACCGATATTTCCAAATTAATTTTTGATGAAAATATCAATTGGGATTCATTAAAAAAATCTAAATGTCTATATATGATATAAATATGTACACAGATATCTTTAATAAACTAAGCATCCACAAACTTACATTTTTATTGCAAAATTCAATGAACATCAAATTCAACCATATATGTTCTAGATTCAAACAATCTCCATTATAAGATCAATTTTACATTTAAAAAATATTTATTTCATCAAAATATATGTGGAAGAGTTAAAAAAATAAATTTCATATCAATTTCATCCACACTTAGTCGATTTCACCCCTTAGAAATTAAACGTATTCAATTATTTATTTTCAAATAATCTTACTAAAATTTGATTATCCTACTACGGTTCAACTACATATTCTTGCATTAAATTAATGTCATTTAATCATACATTTATTTGAATTTAAATTCTCCTATGTGAATTCTTCACACATCCATATTTTAACACTAACTCAAATTTGAGTTCTACGTATAGGGATGAGAGAGACCCAAGTGGAATGAAATTTTTAAGAAGCGCGACAAAATATTTCAACCTATCATAGGTTCCTCTAACTAAATTTTCACTTCCCAATTGTTTTATACAATGGAAAATATTTTTCTATATTTCAATTGTCCCATTTTTATTTTGGGTTTAATATTTCCATCACCATAATTAGGTTATTTTTGACTCAACAAAATTATTTTAATTTTTCCCAGTGAGTAATTTATTCATAAAACTAGGAAAGGAACTTATTGAATTTGAATTTATTTACAGAAAAACTCCCTATTCCCTTATCTAAAACAATCACTATGGGATCCAAATTTCACATTTTATAAAATATTAAAATGATTTATATTACTCTTGATTGAGTAGGCTCCCTAAGTTGTTCCGTTTCACCAAGTCTAAGTCATTAGGTTCAAGTTCCAACTCAAGATTCATCAAGTTATAGATCTAATTACACTAGAATCTAACTTATCAAGAGTCATTTTCCAAGATAAAAAATATTATTTTCATAATAATAGTGAACAATATCACTCAAAAATCACTCAGTCCTCACAAATTCATACTTTATGAAACCCCTCAAAACAAGATTGACATTTTCCCCTATACAGGACACAATGATTTACTATTTTTATAACCTACAAAACTTCCATTTAAAGATAAAATATTTTTTTTATTGAAATGATGTATTAATTCAAAAAAGGGAAGCACTTTGAATTTTTTGGGAGTTTTTGATGTGTATAAATTAAATCACAACTTGTGAAATTACTCTATCACTCACACTTAAAACTGAAAGTTTTCCACAAGGTAAAATCCTAAAGTGAGATAATATTTTTGATTAAAAGGTAATATACAGTTTAGCTGTTGAAATAATATTATAAGGGTACTTGAAAAATAAAAATAGTAAAATTTCTATATATCCAACCAGTTTTCCAAATTAAATATTGTTATTTTGAAAGTTGATGGTATTTTTTGTTGCATAAAAAATATTTTTTAATGTTGTTAAAATAGTAGCATGATAAATAGGAAAATAGTGGTAAAAATACAATTTTAAAGGGTGTATAAGGGTTTTCAAATAGTGACTCAAACTAATTTTTAACTCACTATATTTCAATAGGATAAAAACCTATATAACTAAATAGATTCATAATTTTGAGTCAAAATAAAAAGGGGTATACCAACTAATAAATTACTAGAATTATGAAACATGAACACATAAATAAAAGTTTTATGATTCAAAATATTACTCCTCTATATATAGATATTGATCAATAGTGTTCATTAAAAATTACTCTCATACTTTCCTTTAAGAGTAACCCACTGGTTAACATGCATAACTCCCAAAAAAATGAAATAGGAAGGATATTAACAAGAAACAATAAAATTTTTAGAAATAAATTAAATAAAGGGGGATGTTAGGGAATTTTTTATATAGGTACCTAATCTACTAGGGATAAAGTTATTCCATAAAATAGAGAAAAATAACTGAACAATGAACTATGGTTTGACTACCATGAAGTATTATTTTTAGAGTCTATAGTTATATTTCAAAAATGGATTAATTTACATGTAAGGAGATGGAAACTATGCCCTTAAGATACCAATAAAAGTAATTATTGACTCTTTTCCCATTAACCCAGAATGAAATATAATATCTTTGACCAAATAAATATCCCAATTTATCAGAAATATCTGAATTGTGAATGGGCAAGACCACATTGATCAGAGTTTTCCAGTAAAAAATTTTATCCTAAAATAAAAATTAAGCACTTTATAACCCACATTGAGATACATATTTCCAAATTATAGAATCTTGAAATTATTATTTTATTTGTTTATAAATTCAGGAATTATCATAATTCTCTCTCCTGATTTCATTCAAATCACCAAACTATAGAAATTTTCTCTCTCAAATAGACTTAAAATAAAAATTTAGGTCCTTAATTTACCAAAAGGACTTGTGTTGTAGTTCTATAGACATATAGAAGGACTTTAAGAAAATAATAATATATAGAAACATGATTATTGGGAGTTTAAAATAAGTTATATAATCCCATAATTTATTGTCCAAAAATAGAGACCAAAGCTTTGTAGATCTACTCACATTATTCTATAAAATCCGTTTCAATTCCTTATTAGAGACTTTTTACCATCCACATGAATTTGGGTGATAGGATGTTCTTATTTTATGAATACAACCATATTGTTTAATAAAATATTCGAACCACATTTTTTTAAATTGAGTTATATTTTTGGTAAGGCAAGCATTGGGAACAAAAAATATTAAAAAATATTCCTCTTGATAAATTTAATGAAACCAGTGGCCTAGTAGGTTAGCAGTGACACTGAATCAGTCGAATTTGATGAAATATAAATGAAAAACAAGGTATATTCATTCCCACAAAAAAAATTATCCAGAAATTCCTCACCCCAAACATACATAATTTTTATATCAAGAATTCCCTTTTAAGGAAGATATTACCTCCAACCAACAGTACTGATTATTTGAAATTAATCACATCCTACAACAAAAAATAATGCATATTTAAAGAAATTATACCAACAGAAACAAGATTATAAAAACATTTGAGTGATTTTATTACTAAAATGATGTCCTGACTGAGAATATGAATGGAAAATATCATGAATAGGTAACATCTATTCCTTAGGAACACATCTCTCCAAAATTAAATCATAATGTATCATAAATAATAAAGGATAATCTAAAAAAATTCAACTCTAAAATAAAATCCTTCTTCTGGTTTATAGAAAATTCCTTTGGAATAATTCTAATAGTGGGGATATTAACAAAATAAACAAACCATAGAGATTTTCTAGTGATAACAGAAAAAATATCTCCATCTGGTAATGAAGAGTTTATCTCCCCTGCGTCTTGAGTTTATCTCCCTAGCATAGTTCACTAAATACAACTTTACATCCCTGTTCTGGATTAAAAAAAACTCTTACTATGATATCACTGGCATCAAAGATAACCTCCAAAAAAATTTATCTTGAGTTAGTTATAATGAGTGAAGGAGTGAGATTTTACTTAATCAAATTAAAGGATTCTAAACATTTTTAACTAAAATGATGGTGTGTACTTAATAATAAGATAATATAGTGGCTTAGTTATTTTCAGAAAAATACATGATGAATATCCTACGAAATCCTGAATGTCTTAAAAGGTTCACAATTCCCTTGAAATTGTTAGTATGTGGTAGCTTTTAGATTACCCCAATTTTTGAATTTTTTACCTATGATACATTACTAGAAACCTTATCACCTAAAAAATTACTTAAGTAACCATTAATTGAAATATTTCCCAATTCATGATTTTTTTCTTTACACTTTTCTAACAAAGCTTCTAGATTTTTCAAATATCCAATAAAATAAGAACCTACAATAGAAAATTTATCCATGGATACTTATAAAAATATCCCATTCATTTGAAATACTAGACCTCATATACCTTCTAAAGGTGGAAGGAGAACCAGAAAAACCCAAGGTAATTCTTCTGTAGGATAATGTACTATACGGACAGTTGATGGTGGTATGTTATTGGTCTTCTAGGTCTATGTGAATCTAATTTAAAAAAAACAACATCAAGAAATTAGAAAAATTGGGTCTCATACAACCTCCCATGAATTTGGTTTAAAAATAGAATTTGAAAATAATATTTTGGAGTATTAGAGTCAAACTTTCTATAATCAATGTAGACTCTCCACTTTGTTTATTTCCTAACTTGAATTTGTTTGTTTTTCTCAATAGTCTAAATTTTGACACTTCCTTTTGTATGGAAAAATATTTTTGGATTATCCCTTGAACTATAAAAAAAGGGATAAATTATTCCATTATCATGTAGATTAATGGATTCCTCTATAAATGAATCCTTCATCATTAGGTCAACCCTTATTTGTTCTTCTAATAGTGGTTGTCACTCATATTTTATGTGTATTTTAGGCATGTAATATGATGGAGTCACTCCATTAATATCCATAATAGACCAGCTAATGAAAGACTTAAACTTACTCAAAATAGAAAGTTGGTTATCCTCTTGAATTATTTCTAATTTTAATGAGATAATGAATAGTAATGTTGGACACTAAACTAAAGTTTAATATTTCAAATGATATGGTAGGGTATTGAGCTCTAAATCAGGTGGTGTTTTCCTTGAGGAAAGACAGTTGGTTATGGGGATTCCACGGTCTTAATGTTTCTTCTTAATTAAGGATGTTTATAGAGATTTAGGATTATAACTACTTCTTTAAAAAGTTTTTCTCATATCCATATTCCTTGAGTGGTGTTAAAATGCATTCTATATCAAATTTATCTAGGTGTTATGGTAATTACTCCTCAAATTCTTCGAAAGGTTACTTGTCCTTGGTAGAGATTATTACCTTGTAGGTATTAGTAGGAACTCACATGTACCATTGATTTATTATAGAATCCTAAAAACTCCTCTTCATCCTCATAAATACATTCTTAAACTTAATACATCACATATCTTGGAAATATTTGGTTTGGGGTGGGATCTATAATTTTTTAAAAAACATTGAATTCTTCTCTCTATTCTCCCAGATTCAAAATTATCTTTCCCTTTAAAAAAAAAATTACATATCCCTATAATAGGAAAGGGACTACCAAGAATTATTTGTTCCTCACTGTCCCTTTCAAAATCCAAAATAATAAAATCATCAGAAAAAAGACCATTCCCACTCTAACTAACTAGTCATATACCTAACTTATAGGGTGAGTAATGGATTGATCTATAGGTTGTAAAGTAACATCAATGGGTTGTAGAACACCTAATATCATGTTATAGAATATGGATAATGTTTTCAAATTAATTCATTCTCCAAGATTATAAATACAATTAAACTTACCAACTCTATTGCCAAATTTGAAAGGGATTATACATCTTCTTTGATATTGATGTTTCGAGGGGGGGGGGTATCCTATCTTGAAAGATAAAACTATATTTATCTATTTGATTCTATGTATCAAATTCTTCAATTTTTTGAATAGATTTTCAAAAGTGACTTAAAATAAGAAGGTATTTTAATTAAAACCTTAAGGAAGGGACTATAGATGTTTAGTTTCTTTATAACATTTAGAAATTTGAACACTTCAGAATCATGATTTAATGACTTCAAAATCATGATTTAAATTTTATTTACTCTTTAAAAAGTGAATTATTAGGTAAAAGTTACTCACAATAGTCGGAATACCTAATTATTCCTCATAAATATTTTTATTTCCTTTATTAGTCTTTATTTTTTTGTACTTTACTTGTGGGTTTTATCTTCTAAAATATATTTAAGCAGACGATCAGGGTTTTAATTCAGATTTCTAGATTCATCAGCATCTAGGTTTTTGTTCTTAGTTTCATCTATATTTTTATTAGTGGATAGGTTGAGAAATTTCCCAGATTCTCATTGAGTTCAGAGAGAACTCTTAGTTATTATTATGATAGAATTATCCTTAGGATTTATCTTGGTGGTTCTTGATAGTTTACCTTTACCTCTACCTCTTATATTTCTAACTAACTACACCACTTGTAACCCTAATATTTTAAACCTAGATTCATGATGTTCCTTATCAAAATATTTTTTTCATCAAACCTAAAAAATAGTTTTGGAACATACCCTTTACTTCATCTTGATAACTATTATTCTATGCCCTTGGTTGGGGTTGGAATTATTGCATAGGAGGTCATTTGAAACTTGGATAAGAAGTTGGTATTAATACTCCCTATATTGTTTAAGGATGGTTGGAGTTGTTATGGTAGCCTTGGATGTAATTATTCAATAAGGATAATCACTTGTTTTCATTCTGGGACTATATTGAACAAAATTGGAATTATAAAGAACTTTAGTTGGTATATAAAAATTTGGACCAAAGAATACGAATGGATAAACATGAAATCATGTTTTAGGGTCTCCCTAAGTGAGTTCTAAGTGTTTTCAGGGTAAAACCATGTAGCTTAAACTTCAGTTTGGGGATTGGATATGGGTTATTTCCTATAAGTATTTTTCATTCTATAATATTTTTTTTGGAAATTGTCTCCGATTTTTTGAAAATATTGTTGAGATCATAAATAGCTTAATCAGATAAATCTCATCCATAGGACTGATCAACCATTGTTTTATGGTATGGAATGGGAATTTTGTAGAAGGAAACCCTAAGGAATTGGGGTATACACTAATGGTTGAGACAAAACATAAGTATCAATTGGAATCTTTCCCAATATTTATGGAATAAATCCTATATATCCTATAAAAATATGGTGATTTTTTTACAATTCTTAGTAATCTTCATTCTCTGGTAAAATTTCCATAAAAATCATTTTACAATTGGTCTCATGAATAATAAATTTCTTCATCCATTTTCTAGAACAAAAAATATTCATTTTATTTTATGTATATGATGTAGAATCTCAGTCTTAACACTTCCTCACTAAACCCCAAAAGTTGAAATTGTTGTGCTATACTATAGAAGTCCTTAATGAAATCCAATTAATCTTAATTAGGTAATACACGTTTTAATGGAATAATAGAAAAATGAGTTTTATTAATATCATATTTTTGAGACATAGGGGTTTCCCAAATGAAATATTGGTTTTTTTACATTATAGGAACTTGTAACGCTCTAATCATGACCATACATTTTTTCTTATTACCACATTGTGGAAGGTAAACATTTGTAACTTGGTTGATGTTTTATTTTTTTTGATTATTTGGATCTTCTTCAAGATTTTTCTTTGTATGATTATTCGTCATTTTTAACGAACACTAATGTTTTTTTATTTCAGGTATGATTTCCTCTATGTTTTAGATTATGTCCTAGTTTTAATTCACACCCTTTTCAAAATTTTTTGTTGAGTTTTTTATTTTGATTTTATTTTTTACTTAGTATCACGTTCCCTTCTTCAGAAATGGTGCCAAAATTTTACCATAGACCAAGATCATCATTAGGATAAAATAAAATTAATTATTTTTAAACTAACTTTAACTATATAAAAGTAATAAAATGGGGTTGATCAATAGATAAGGACTTATGAAGAGTTGTATTGAGTTACTCCAAGTAATAATAAAAAAAATGAAATATAATAGTTAAAAAGAAACAAATAGTTAGATGGTGGGAGTAATGATGGTGGTGGAGTGAGAATAATTGAGAAGTAGGGGGATGATCAAATGCACTGAGTGAGAAAAGTAATGAAAAGAAAGCAATAGTGAAGTCTAGAGATGAAACATGGGAATTTGATCACCTAGTTTTCATTTAGCTATATATTTTTATTCTTTTTATATCTTCATTCATGAATAGGTGTTTCTCATATAGTGGAAATATGTTGGTTAGTTCTAAATAATGACTAACTTGTGAATTAATGGACCCTCTATTTTTTTAATTGGAAATTTACTAATCCACTTGATGTTGAAACCATGGATATATCAGAAAGAACGTATCATTTATTCCTAACATGCTACCATTTCATGGACTATCCTCCTACCAGATATACTTCGAGATTAAAATTTGAAATAACCCAACATAATTGAGATATTTCTAACTTATTTTTGGTAGTTTATGTATATCTACAACATGAGAAATGAGAAAAGGGTTGTTCCATAAACACATAACACTTGAATGAAGTAAAAGTTCTTATCATATTAACCTAATTTCATTATACTAATTTATTAAAGAGCCATAAAAAAATTTATTAATGTTTTTAAATTTTTTACAAAAATAGAAAAGAAATAAAGAAAAACAAGCATAAATAATCACTCGATGAGAGTTTCTAGTCTTTCTAAAAAGAAAATAACAATATCCCTCCTTGCTATTTATTACTCCTTCATATACTACTCTCCAAATTATGATCATAACATTCTATATTTTTTCTTTTCCATTAAACAAATATATAGATAAAATAGATATCATTTAATAATTAAAATATGCTCCCTAATAGGTTTTAATTCCACTTACAGCTAACCCTACATACCCAATTCACCAATCAAAATCAAAGGACACTTTAATTCCTTAGATTTCCACAACCTTTTTAAAGACATGGAATATATTCTTTTTGGGTAAGATAACATCAAATCATCCATGGAAATTAATTTTTACTCAGACAATCGATCTCATTCCCTTTGTGGTGGAAATAATCCCTTCATAGTTGTCATGTTCATATTTTCACATTCCAATTAAGGAGTCTATCTATTTTTTGGGCTTGGGTTTTTACCGAGTGGGCATGTGTTTTTTATTAGGTTTCAAGAATTTGGGATTATTTCAAAGGAATTATAAACTCAACATATTTATAACTTCATCCTACTGCTAAATTCAATGGAGACCTCAGAATTGGACGATTTAGTTTCTGTGAGTGGAATAATATTTTTCTTCCAAGGTTTCATCTCAGTTCATGATAATTTTGAAGTGGGTATTATAAAATCTATATAGGAAGTGTGAAATTTATTCTTTTCATCGCCAATGGATCCTATGATGTCGATTTTAGCTACTTGAGTTTCTAGAACAAATTAGGTAGAGGATGATGACATAAGTTATCTTCAACTAGAATCTCATCTTAGGGTCAAGCTTCAATTTTTGGTGGTTCTTGGAATACTATCAGATAATGGTCAATCAGGGTGATTGGATATGAAAAGGGGTGAAAATGCTTCCCTAATCTTTGTAAGTGGGTTTCTTTTTTCATATTATCAACACAAACCCTAAAAAACATTGATTTTCAAATTAATTATCATTGAAAATATTGATTTAAATTCATTAAAAACATCAAATATTTCATAGAGGATATAATTTCTTACCCTAAGAACATTGATCAATTGAGAAATGAAAAATATATATTTTGATTTTAGAATTAAATAAACACTAAATTGAACTAGATATGTTCTATATTAGGTTATTTTCCATTGTAATATCAGATTTATGTATAAAAAACATTAATTTCTCCATAATTGATGTGGAAAAGTGTGAAAAATAAATGCCACATGAAACTATACTATGGTTTAATAATTTCACTTTAGAGTGATTATACTTATTCAATTATTTATTTATGAAGACTCATTATAATATTTGACGATCCTTACCGGGTTCAACGGCAAATGACCACATTAAAGGAGATTTGTTCAATCATACATCACTATGGATTTCTTGATTCCTATGAAAATTATACACACTTACCTATTTCAACACAAGCTCATATTCTAGTTTAAAGAGTAGAGATGAGAGAGACCCAAGTGGAATAAAATATATATAAAATGGAAGAAAAATATTTTAGTCTCTCCTAGGTTGTACAAATCAAATTTATACTTCTCACATGGATGATAAAAATAAAAATATTTTTTATATAAATAAAATTTCCCCTTTTTCTTTTGGGTTCAATATGCCCGTCACCTTAACGGTATCGATTTTGAATCAGTCACATTACTTGAAATTTTACTAGTAAAAAATTTGTGCATAGCACTATGCAAGAAACTTATTGAATTTAGATTTATTTACTAAAACACCCCATATTACGTTTCTCAGAAACTCACTATGTGATACTTATTTCCCATTTAACACTAGATTCATAGGATTTTTCATACTCGTGATTGATTTTTCTCTCTAATGAGTTCCATTTCACCTAGGATAAGTAGGTTCATTCAATTAAAAATCAAGATTTCCCATGTTATAGTTCAAATAATACCAAATATAAACTATCAAACATCCTTTTCCAAGTTTTCATGATTTATTTTCATGATAATAGATGAAAAAATCACTCATAAACCACTCAATTATTACAACCTCAGATACTTTTAAATCCCTCAAAATAATTATGATATTTTCCACTAGGAAAGACACAATGAGTTACTATTTTACTAACTTGAAAAGATTACTTTTATAGGAAAAATCACTAACTATATCTATAGACCTATTGAATTAATTCACTAAATAGAGTTACTTTGAAAAAGTTTGGTAGTTTTTGGTGTATACGAAATTGAAGTAAAACTAAGTTATAGAGAAATTACTCCCACCCCACACCTAGAACTCAATATTTTACATAATATAGAATCCTAAGGTGGAATAAAAATTTTAATTCAAAAATTATATACATTTCATACGTTTAAATAATATTATTTAGGGTACATGAAAATTATAAATATCCCAATTTTTATATTTCCAATCAATTATCAAAATTAATATTTATTTTTTTGGAAACAATTTTTTTATTTTTGAACATAGAAAAATGATTTTTGAATGAAGTTAGAACCATATCATAGTGAAAAATAAAATAGTATCAACACAATATGTTTAATGTATGCATGATGGTTTTCATAGGTTTAATCAAACTAAATCTTAATTTAGTAGATTTTAACTTGATAAGTTCCCAACAAAGAAAAAAGTTTCCAAATGTTGAGTTAAAATAAAAATGTGTATTACCCCACACTTAATTTATAGTAGTATAAAACATAAATTCCAAAATAAAAATAGAATAGTTTAAAATAGTACTACCCTGAATCAAGAAATTTATCACTAGTTTCCATTCAAAAGTACACTCCAATTTTCCTTGAGAAGAACCCAATGGTTATCATGATTAGTTCCGATAAAAATGAAATAGAAAGGATATTAAAATTTAGCAATAAAAGTATTAGAAATAAATTAACCATAGCTAAAAATCAAATGATATTTTATCCAGTGTCTTTCATTATTTGGAAAATAATTTATTGAATACAACATAAAATAATGAAAGAAAAAAATAAACTACAGGTTGACTTCTTTGAAGAATTGAGTTTAGAGTCTATTGTCAGATTTCAAAAATGGAATAATTTCTATGGAAGGAGATGGGATCCAAACCCTTTAGCCTCCCCTCAGTGTATTTATTTACTCTTCCCCCATTAAGCAATAATGGAATATTATCATGCCTAACTAACTCAACAGATAGATTTACCAAAACCTGAGTTTTGAATGAGAAAGACCACTTGGATCAGAGTTTACCGGAGACTAAATTAACCCTAGAATTAAATATAATCACTCTCTAAAGTAATTTGAAATGAATGTTTTGAATTATAGAATAATTAAAATATTTTGTTTTTTATTTAAAAATTCAGGAATTTTCATGAGACTCTTTCATGATTTTATCCAATTCACTAAACTCAATATAATATTTTCTCTCAAATAATGTTAAATAATAATTCAGGGAATTAATTCACCAATAGAACTAGTATTGTAGTGTTATAGGTAGATTAAATGACTTTGAAAAAAGAATAATATATGAATACTTGCCTATTGGTTTTTTTACGGTAGTTATATAAGCCCATAATTCCTCATTACACTTTAGAGAATAATCATTTCTATAATTCCTCACAATTTTCTCTAAAATATATATCAATTATATATTAGAGTATTCATCTTGTCCACTTGACTATGGATGAAATATTTTTCTAGTTTTTTGAACACGACCATATTTTTTCATCAAATATTCGAACATAAAATTTTAAAGTGAGTCCCATTTTTAGTAATGAAAGGATTGGGTATAAGAAACATTGATAAATTTTTCATCATGATGAATATAGTGACCCAAATATCCTTGTTGGTTAAAGATCCATTGTGTCAACCCACAATGATATATAGTCAATAGAAACCAAGATATATTCATTTCCATATTTATATGGAAACTGATCCATATAGTCTCTCTACAAAACATAAAAAATTTATATCTCCCAGATACATTTTTGGGGACACCCTTTCTTCCCAGCCACATTACAATGTCTTTGACATTTTTCACATTCTATAACAAAACATCTAGTATAATTAAACAGATTATTCTAGTGGAACCTATATTTTATTACCAATTGAGTATTTATCTCAATGTCATGAAGTCATCCTAAGGAAGATGAATGAAAACTCTCAATAATGGGAAACATTTTTTCCTTAGGAAAATACCTCCTCAAAATTCTATCGTAACATATTCTATAAAATAATGGATCATCCCTGAAAAAACATCATCTCAGAAATAAAATTCTTCTTCTAGTTCAAAGAAAATTCCATATGCATAATTCTAGTTTTGAGAAAGTTAATAAAATCATCAAACCATGGTTATTTTCTATTTAAAAGAGCAAGAATATTTTAATCTAGAAATTAAGAGTTTATCTCCCTTGGGTACTTATTTTGAGTATTCGGACTCCTAGATAGTTGATCATCCAAAATATTTTTAGGAACATTCTTATCCTTGAAGACCATGTCAAATTTTGATATTAACAAAATCCACCTTGTGACATCCCAACTCGGGTGCCACTCAAAGGTTCCCCAAATCCGATTGGCCATATTGTCTCAAGCACAAGTTCCCATTAACTAGAGACTTATGATTTGAATCAAGGGACTAGGGTGTGTCCATATAAAGACTACTCACTCATATCGGAGTGGATCATAGTAGATAAGTAATGAATAGATAAATATCATAAGCATATGTAAATATATGGAATAATTGAAACACACACTATAATAATGGGACCAATAACCTCCCATATTTAAATCTTGTTTTATGCATGTAAACAATAGATAATAATCAAAATTTGTAAACTGAATCTTATACAAAAGATGATGATAATGTATTTCATGTGTCTATTAAATTGAAAAAATAGGATCACATGGTAATAAGCAATATATGGGAAAAAAAGAATAAAAAAGAAGCCAAAAATTTCTAAGAACCCCAAGAATTAGCCCATTCATATTAAACCAAGCTCTAACTTAAGAAAGAAATCAAGATCAGGTATCCAAAGTGGCACACTTCCCTTTATCAAGACCTGTAAACATGTTATATTCCCAGGTACCAATGGAGGTTTTTATAGGGTGTGAGATAAATATCCATAGGCCACCAAAAAATAAATCTATACCAACTAGTTTGTGAAAATAAAATGAATTTTTTTATGTATATAAGTGTAATATAGTTTTATAATGTAAATTCCTAGATATCTACTTCAGCCTCTGCTAGAAATGTCTCTGAACATGTGATCATTTAATTAATTAATTTTTGTTTAGTTTATATATATATATATATATTAGTTGAGGTATAAAAGAATTGGAAATTTATCTTGATAGTAATGATAATAAAGGACCCAAGGTGTAGAAAGGAATCCTATAATGATAATAATAATAAAGAGGATCCAAGGTAACAATGAAGGAATCATTGACCTCAGGTGTCGAGCCAACTCAGTTACAACCTTTATTCTTGATATAAGGAGTATGAGTGTAATCAAAGGGGAATATCCCAAGGAATTATCTTTTAAATAATTATAACTTAGTCCAAGGATCTCGTCCAAGGTAAAACATGGTAAGCATGTTTGGGTCCAATGTGGTGGATTCGTGGCACCATGTGTCTGATGAAATCACTCGGAATCCAAAGATTATATCCAAGGCATCCTAATATCTGATAGATACTAAATGAATCCAATTATGTCATGCTAAAAATACACTAGTAGACCATTACCATTTTTCCAAGGTGGGTATCTCCCTTGGAAACTAGATCCTAGAATTAGAATGGTGTCCTATGAGTGATCAAGGAATTCGTTCAAAAATGCAAGGCTAGATCAAGTTGTACCACTCCTCTAAGTGTAAAAAGGTCTATATACAATAGGCACCTTTTACATAATTAATTATTTAGAAAATGTCATATAATAATCATGACTTTTATTAATTTAAAAGGATTATTCCACTTTCTTTCATACTATGTGACAAGGCTAAAAATAAATTAAACCATTTATTAATTTAAATTCCATATTTATTTATGAGGTTCATTCCTTTACCTTTAATAATCATTAAAAGGTGGTCTAAATGCAAGAAACAATCTGTAATTCAATTATAATATCCATGCCAAGTTATATATATAAATATACACCATTTAATGGTTTAAAGTTTGATAAATTAATTGGAACACTTATCTTAGAGGGTTTAAGTGATACTATACTTGTAATAAAAATTAATAATTCATTCATTTAATTAAATACTTAACTTTAGTAAGGTCAAGTCAAATCACACCCAAATGGTGGAATAGATGGTCATAATAATCCACTAAAGGCATAGCATAAGGAAAACACCCTACATGGGGTGGTTGGTGTTGATGAAATAACTTCCAATGATGATGAACATATATTAAAGGTGATATAAAAAATGAGAATTATATTTATAAGCATGGAATATGAATCAAATATTCAATTGATGATAAAATCGGTATTCACATAATGACAATAGTTTATAAAATAGAGAGACACAAGGGATGAGTCATAGACCACCTACTTAGAGCTTATAAAACTCTCCTCATTGGATATCAACCTTTAGTTTGGACTGAATTGTAAGAAATCTGAATACTGGATAAACACACTAAAAATTGGTTATAATAACAACGACCAAGATTACTCTATCTAGGAGAATGGAATTGATGTAAAGTGCAAGATGAATTGAGATCTTACTAGCATGTACCCAACGAAAAGCATTAGTCTAGGCTCAAAAGGGGTCTCCCATGTGAGGAGAAAGAAATATGTGGGTGTTTTTGTCCAAATATAGAGGCCCTACAATTTATTTAGAAAACTATAGTCGGTCATTTATATGAAATTTAAATTCTTTACACATCATGTAAATCTTAGGGTATTCCTCCATGGTAAAAATCCATTACCCAATGTGTAGAGTTCTTGAAAGTCCATTACAAATTGTGTAATTGATACTTCTCATGTATTATAATTAGAAACTATGTAATTGGCCTAAATCAAACCTATATCCCTCCCACCCTTTCCTTTACAAAACTACCAAAATGGTCCAGAACTGACTTTAGGGTCAGTTCCACAAAGATTACAATTAAAAATCTAAACAAGGAGGTTAAAATGATATATACCTCATATAAAAACCCAACTCTTATTTTCTCCCCACCCTTATAGTAACTCTTCCCCAAGTTCACCTAAAAATGGGGGAGAAATGCTATCTGAGAACAGATCTGGACATTGATCATGTACGTTGGCCTCCCACTCCCTTGTCTCATCCTGTACACAGCTGTACTGCCATCAAACTCATAAAAAAGGTAAAAAATGTCATTGGATATCCATAAGTCTCTAATAAATGTTATGTATTAGATAAGCCTAAAAAAATACATCAACTTCTAACTCAACCTACTCAAGATCAAAAGTTTGAGATGAGTCAGCATTATAATACTGAATATGTGAAACATAGAAGATGTCATGCAAGATAATATACCTATGAGGTGGTAGTAATTGATAGGACACTAGGACAAATATATTTAGAATCTCAAATTTCCCAAAAAATAGTGGTTAAAGCTTCTATTGACTATATATACATTTATTCCCATTCCTTGGTGATACCTGTAAGAAAAAAAAATCCCCGAACATGAACTACAGTGGTCATCAACAATAATCAGTATAAGTTTTCTACCACATCTAAGTAGTATACATATGCTTAATGATTATATAAACCTACACTGAAGACTCATGCACCATATGAGGACCTAGAATGGCTTACTCTCCAACCACTAACTAGCATCGGGGGAATGACATGACCTACCATACATGGACTCATAAGGATCCATTTGAATATTCTCATGAAATTTATTGTTATAGGTGAACTTGATAAAAGGGATATGCTTATCCCAAGAACTAATGAAATCAAGGACGCATGCTCAGATAATTTCCTCTAACACATTCATCATCTTCTTCAACTAGACATCAATTTGAGGGTGAAAATATGTGCTCAGAAGCACCTGTGTACCCAAAGCCTTCTACAACCACTTCCAAAACATCGATGTAAAACGAGAATCCCTATCTGAAATTTTAATATGAGGGAACCCATGTAGTCATATGATCTCATGAACATAAAGTATTCCTAGATCACCAACTAAGAGTATAACCTAGATAAGAATAAAGTGTTGTAATTTCATTAGTCTGTCAATGAATACCAAAAATGCATCGCTACCTCGAGGAAAGCTTTGTAAGATGACTAGAAAATCTATAGAAACATCTTCCCATTTCCAATCTAGGACCACTAACTGTGGTAAAAATCCTTTAAGTCATTAGTGGTATGCCTTCACTTTCTGAAATGTGGAACACCTATTGATATAAACAGTTATCTTACTTTCATCCCAGGACACCAATACTGGCATCACATATCTCGACATATATTTGAGATACCTAAATGAACTGCACACTAAGAAGCCTAGAAATATCACATTTGTTCCTCTATCATATTTTTAGGAAGCCAAACATGTCCATCAATACCTAGGATGTATTCTCTATCAACTGGACAATTCAAAGGTGGGTCCTCTCGTAAAATACTCTCTTGGAGAACCAAGGCTTTAAGATCTAAGAATCTCATACTCTTCACCATATCAGGGAAGGATGAAATAATTGTCAATCCTAAGAGATAATACTGCTCTTGACTCTCATGAAACTCTAGATGCCTCTTAAAAAATAGGTCCATCAATGTCCACTTATCACTATCTTCTGGTACAACTTATACTTGATTTTTTGACTAATATCTTCCTATATATCAATTCCATTTCTAGGTTTATAAAAAAGATAAAAATTTAAGGGATCGAGGTATTCAACCCATTTTTATTTTTTGAGATTCAATTTACACTGTGAAAATGTATATTTGAGGGTCTTTTTTTTACCCTCTAAAAAGTGATGAATGATTTTTTAGTGTCTCCAATTTCCTATGACATGAACAACTACTAGAAGGTTGAGGTCATGTCTCAAGTAATTTCACTCATGAGGCCTCAAATTCAAAGCTCTGTATGAAAAAAATTTGTCCTATTTCATCTGTTATACACTTAGTCTGATGTCTGATGTATCACATAACACTGTATAACATTTTCAAAGCTTAGATAAAATCATAATAGGAGAAAAAGTAAGCCTTTCTTTCTTCTCCTGAAATGGTTTTTTTACACGCTTCTAACCAAAGGAACTTGACACTATTTTTTATAAAAACATTAAGAGATGTCAAATGAAATGAATTATTTCATATGAAATTCCTATAATATCCATCCATCCCCCTAAAAATTTGTATATCAATAAATTTGTTATGCTTCTCCCAGGAAACGATGACATTCACCTTCTCTGGGTCAACTGATAGTCCTAATACTGAGATAATATGACGCAAGAAGTGAATTTTTTGATCCATAATGGTACTTAGGAAAGATTTTATTATAGTTTATTATCTCTTAGTAAATTCAAAATGATCTTAAGGTGTTTATCTTGGTCACTATGAGTACAATAATACAACAAGATGTCATCCACAAAGACCACAAAAAAGAATCTAGATAGGGGTGAAAAACCATTTTCATGAAAGATTTGAAATTTATAGGTACATTTATAAGACTAAATGACACAATGAAATGCTTATATAGACCAAAAATAAAATAAAAATATTAATGAGGTCTGTTTGAAGTTTGGAATCACTACTGATTATAGCCTGATCACATGTCAATCATTGAGAAAACCCTATCTCCTTGGAGCTGGTCAAATAGATCATCTATTTGAGGTAGTGTATACTTGTTAATAACCACAAACTAGTTAAAACATTGGTAATCCAAGCATAATTTTTTTTTCCAATTCACCGTTTTGGAGAATTGAATGGGTTAAACTCAAGAAGAAGTACAGGTCCGGAGAAAACCTTGGGCCTCTAAACCCTCTAACTATCGCTTGCAATCATGGATATCAATAGGTTCTATCCTATAATAAAAAATGGACACTGGAACTACTCATAGAACAAGATAAATCGTAAATTATATGTCTCTATGAGGAGGTAATCCAAAAAAAATCATTGAGAAATACTTCCTTGAAATTATCTTCCATGAAATAAAATCTTCCCAAGGAAATCCCTCATCTACTGTAAATATACAAGAAATATGGGAAGTCACTCCAAAAATCCCATGATGATCTGGTCTAGCTCTACTAGCCTAGACATCCCACCCATGCTTTAGGAGATAGGTGCTACCCTCTAGTGATGTAAAATACACCATGTGATGATAGCTATTCACAAAGATATAGTACGAAACGAACCAATCCATACAGAGAACAACATCAAAGGTTCTCATCTCAAGGAAAAAGAGTTACCATAAGAAGGGGTAATTTGATACCTTAAGGGGGAAATCCATGAAATGGTTTATTCCCTCATAACATACACCCAACAGTGTATCCAGTGTCATCACACCACAAAAATACTAAATTTCCAACCCATGACTTTCCATAATTTAAAATAAGATAATACAATGATAATACCTTGTATTGAAAAAAGTAGATACAATAGTGGAGGGTAATATATTAATACCCCAAACTATAGAATTTATAACACTCTGATCCTTAGGTATTATCCATAAAGAATAAAATTGACCTGATCCATGGCCATGTGATATAGATGGACAACCTTGAGCTGGTCCACTATGATGGCATTGAAAATTTGAAGTTTGGATACCACGACCACAACCTCATCCTTGGCCAGTCCTTCTGGTACTACTCCAAATTACCACAAGACATGACCAAAAAGATCATACCCCGAAAAGGGGAGATATTCTTGATCCTCTTACACTAGTATCAAATGGAAATGTCTGATATAATCTATGAAGATTACCCATATGGACTCAAGCACTACACTCTATTGGGTCCCTATCCCATCAAGGCTTCAGAAGCCCCTACCTTCCATACTTATGGTATATAATAGAGATATAGTGTGTATACTATGAACTCTACTATTATGATGAGAAACATCAAGGCTATGCTTCATGCTACTCGAAGAACTACTACCTTTCCTTGGCATTGAACCTATATGTCCATAACTATCCCCATCCATCAGGTTTCTCTTAGTGATAATATCCATATTGAGGATCTCAAAAAACATAGGTATGTGGATGAAATTGTCCTGAGTATGGATGTCATATCTAATACCATCATCAAATCATCTAACTTGAAATATCTCATCACCATCTAGAAGTAGTGAAAATTACTATAACTTAGTAAAGCATAATAAATAGTCCATAAATGACATATAACCCAACTCGAGGTGAATGGACACTCTCGCATGGTCAAATAACAACATTTGAGTAAAAAAGTTCTCATATAATAGAGTCTATAAGTCATCCCAAACCATTCTTAGATAATTACCATCTCAGGTAATCACATCCCACTAGTGATTGGAAGAATCATGAGGTATGTAGGTGGCGATCTTGAACCAACACTCTGGAGGCATCTTCAGATGCTTAAAGAAAGATTGAGTGGCCTCCCTCCAAGGCTCAGTAGCATATGGAATTCCATCCCCTAATATGTGAGAGGATTTTTCTATAGGAAATCATTAGTTAGATCATCCATTATAGGTTCAGGTTGGGGAGTACCCTACATGGACTACATTGTACATGGAAAACACTCTTGTAATAGAGAATCAGTGCCCAGATTGGGTATAAAAGGTGACACCTCTAGTGTCACTATAGGAGGTATCACTAGTGGATCAGGTCCCCCCCACCTCTAGAGTAAGATCATCACCACCCTCTTGGCGTATTTCATGATGACGTTGTGGTGGGATATCTCTAAAAATTGTAGGCACACATCTTATAACAACATTTGAAGTATATTGAAAGAAATATAATAAGATGATCATAAGGAAATGACTCACTACACAAGGCATACCCCAACTAACCACTTTTAAGAATAGGGAATTGGTAAGTGTTAAAATTTAATTTTCATGGGTTCTAGTATTTGAAAGGTTAATAAAACATTGCCTATGAATTTACAAGAAACCATATCATTTATAAGTCATGTTTACATTTTATGTTTGAATTTTATTATTTACATATATCAAGGTTTAATTAAAATGGATTACCATTCCCAGCGAGTAAGGCATCATAAAACTTATCTTTCAAATTGACAACCATTCAAATTATATTAAACCCCATCTATATTAAGTCTCTGAATGTAATGAGAAACATATGATTGATTGACTTGGTTAATTTCCACTCCTAATTAACAAGGGCCCATGAAACTCATTAATTGAAGATATAAATCACTCAATCACAGCCAAATATTAGTTCATGTAACCATAGGTTCATAAATGATATGTGTAGAAACAAGCTATTTATGATTCCTACAAAACACTATATAGGAAAACACTAATTAGATTGACGGTGATACTTTAAATTACCACCTCCCTAGCCTAAATAGGTTTTTAGAAGAACATGTATATGTGAAAATCATAGATCACTCTACAATCATTGAAGAAAAAGAAATCCAAGAAATGAAATTCACTAATATGTCATGAAATATGCATGTCATGTGATTTCTTGGTTCCTATAATAATGTATGTAACAAATCTCCTTGGACTCATCTCTTTGAGCCAGGTATAAAATAAAATCACCAATAACAATAATAATAATAGCCAATACATAGAATTCAGATCAACCAATGGAGAAATGATATCAACTATAATAAAAAAATAAAGAACAATATTTCTAATTTTTGGGAACTTGAAATTTACCTCGAACTTGTGTTAGCTGAAATCAAGGAAGAATTATAACAGAGTTCCAAAACATTCATAATGTCCTATATATTTTACCAAAATATTAAATCAAGAATATAACTACTATGATACCACTTTGTGACTTCCTAACCAAGGTTCCACTCAAAGGTTCCATGAAGTCGGTTCACCACATGGCCTCAATGTCAACTCTCCATATGCTAGAGGATGCCGAATATAATTGAGGTCTTAGGTTGTATCCATGGGGGAATATTCCCTCAATTCAGAGTTGATCCTAGAGGATAATTAATAAATAGATATATAGTGTAAGTATATATAAAAAGATGGAATAGTTGAAATAAACACTATAACAATAGGACTAATAACCCATCATAGTGGAAGCATGATATAAGCATCGAAAATTCAGATAATTATCAATATATAGAAATTAAATTATATATAAAACTTTATGATACTGTATTAAATGTCTATAAAAAACCAAAAAATTATTTACACATGTATGTAAAAAATATAGGGAAGAAAATAATTTAAAAGAAGCCAAAAAATATCCGGAAACCTGAGAAATGGCCCAATAATCTACTACCATGCTTCATCCTAAGAAAGAAACTATGATTAGGTGTCCAAAGTGGGGTGGTTCCCCTTATCAACATCTGTATACATTTAATCGACCAAGGTACCAATGGAGGCCTAAAAAGGATGTGCGATAAATGTTAGTTGGATATCACCAATGGGGTTTATTACATCCAGTATATGAATATAAACTGAAGTAGTGTGTATGTATATATGTGTAAGGTAGTAAAATAATTTAAATACCAAAATACATGCTTCAAATTCATTTGCAAATTTCTCTCAACATGTGATCATTTAATTAATTGAATTGATTTTAATTTACACGAACATGCCACATGCAGTATAACAACACTGACAATGTATAATGATAGTAATTATAATAAAGGATAGAAGGTGAAACAAGTAATCCTATAATGTTGATAATAATGAAGAGTAGCAAGGGTAACAACTAATTAATCCTTTACCTTAGGGATACAGACAACTTAGTAACAAACTGCATCCAAGCTATAAGGGGTTTGAGTGGAATTCAAGGGGAATCATCCAAGGCATTCCATTATAAATAATTCCAACTGAGTCTAAGGATATTGTTCAAACTAAAATGGGGTAATCATGACTAATACCAATGGGCGGAATCCATGGCACCATATGTCTGAAGACATAACAATGGATACAAGGAGTGTATCCATGGCATCCTAATATCTAAAATAT
This sequence comes from Viscum album, assembly GCA_963277665.1. Lineage (NCBI taxonomy): Eukaryota > Viridiplantae > Streptophyta > Magnoliopsida > Santalales > Viscaceae > Viscum > Viscum album. The sequence continues at coordinate 287,399,739 of OY728127.1, read as the reverse complement.
AGTGAATGGATCCAATTACATCCTACCAAAAATATTATAGTAGACAAGGACCATGTTCCAAGGTTGGTATCTCCCATAGAAATCGATTCCTTGAATTATACTCACATAATCAGAGTGCTCAAGGAATTACCTTGGGAATCCAAAGATAGATCAAGTCTAACCACTTATATAAAAGTGAAAAGGTCTATAAGAAATAAGCACCTTATATATTTTAGTTTCTTAAGTGTATAATTATATTAAACACACACACACCATACACAAGCCATGTAATACTCATGGCTTTTAATAATATAAAAGGTTCATTTCACTGCCTTTCATACTAAGAGAAAAGGCTAGAAGGAAATACACCAATTTATTACTTTAAATTCCATATTCATTTATTAGGATCATTCCATTACCTTTAGTAATCATGAAAAGGATGTCTATGGAAATTTAACAATATGAAATTAAATAATAATACCTAGGCTAAGTTATATATATATATATATATAATTTTCATTTAATCTCATAAAGATTCATTAATTAATTATAACACTTACCTTATAAGGTTCTAGTGATATTATATATGTAATAACCATTAAAAATTAATTCAATTAATAAAAAACTTACCTTTACTAAGGAAAAATCAAAGCTCACCTGAATCGTGGCATATATAGTCATAAAAAACCAATGAAGGCATAACATAAAGAAAACACCCTACGTGGGGCAGTCGACATTGAGGACATAACCTGTAATAATGATTAAAATATATAAATGAATCTCTCGAATATAATATTAATGTTTATAAGCAAGTGATATGAATTTAATAGGCATTGCCAGATGAAATCAGTATGCACACAATGAATGTAGTTTTTAGAATGGAAATACTTGATGGATGAGTCATATACAACCTACCTCGAGCCTATAACACTATCCTCATCAAATTCAACATTTAGTTTGTTTAGGATCATGATAAATATGAATAATAGATCAAAGACCTTAAAATAGTGAATAAGAGCCTACACCAAGACAAATCCCTCGATGATAAGAGAAACGATGAAAGGTATAAGATGAATATGAATCTTACTAGGACACATCTAACAAGAAAAATAAATTTGGAATCAGATTTCGGATCAAGAATAAGAAAAAAATCCTAGTTTTAGTCTCAAAAGGGGGCAGCTATATGAGAGGAAGGAAGGAGGTGATGGTTTTTATATAAAATTAAAGGCCCTAAATCATATTTTAAAAATCGAAGTCTAGAATTTACATGATGAATAAATACTAGACATGTCATGTAAAGACTAAGGTCTTCCTCCCTTGAAAACAACCATTACATGACATGGAAGGTTCTCACCTGACCATTACACATCATGTAATTGATACACATCATGTATTATGATTACACTTCATGAAATTGTCCTGTATCCATCCTATAACCCTCCCACCCGTTCCCTTATAAAACTACACAACCAACCCTCATTCTGACTCTAGGGTCCAAGTAAAAAAGAGATATTTGGAAAATATTAATTTTGAAATTAAAAGGATACATACCTCATAGAAAAACTAGGTTCTTACACACCTCATAAGTTTTGGTTTGTATTATTTCTTGGAAAATAGATACTTAAGAGCATAATGGGTTTTAAAGATAAATAATTTTTACCCTATAAAATATTTCTCGAACTATTATAAAGACAAAATTAGTACCAAAAGTAATTTCTCAGTTGTGGTGTAATTTAATTGAGCCTTATAAAGTAGTTTGATGGAGTAATACATTACATAGAACTTATTAACTTTCTTATGGCCTTAAAAAATCTTATTACATAGCCACTGATATCACACATTACCTGAAAATAATGTTTCTTGTTTGGGGAAATGATAATGCATGAAGAAGTAAGCTTTTACTTTTTTTATATTAAAGGATTCTAAACAATTATCATAAGAAATAATATATACTTAATAATAGGTGAACAGAATGGAATTGTCACTTTAGAAAAATACTCGATAAACCTCTTATAAAATACATCATCTCTTAAAAACCTCTTAATTCCCAAGAAATTTTCAGGTGAGGGAAACTTTTGGATAAATTTAATTTTAGAATTGTCCAGAATTATATCATTTCTAAAAAACTTGTTAACAACACAATTACATCAATAAACATGACATGGAAATTTTACCAATTAAATAAATGGTATGTCTCTTATAACATTTGTAAATGTGCTTCATGTTTTTTTAAATATACCTCAAAATCAGAACATACTATGGAAAATTAATCTATGAATACCTCGACAAATCCCTCTGTCATATAAAACAAATCAGCATCATTCTCCTTTTAAAGAGGGAAGGAGAACTCAAAAAGCAAAGTGGAATTCATAGATAGTAAAATTTCCAAAATTGATAGGTTATGTTTGTTTTTTTCCTAGTCTTCTAAGGTTATGTTAATTTTATTGTAACCAGAAAATCAATCTAAAAAGAATAAAAATTGATTCCCATCAAACCCCTCACGATCAATAAATTTAATTGGAAAATGGTCCTTTCTAGTGAATGAGTTAAAATATATATAACCAATGTGAAATATCCTCTTGGTATCTTTCACAATGTTAATTTTTTCATTTTTCAAATCGGTCATAATTACATTACCTATCTTCTTGGGGGAAAAATATACTGATATAACTCATGGAATTTAGAAAATGGGATAAATTATTTTATAAATAATGAGTTTAATGATGTCCTCTCTAAATAAATTCTTTTTTTGTATGTTAATCCTTATTTTGGATTTTATTAGAGTTTTTTTACTAATATTCTATGGGGATTTATGCATATAGTGTTATGGAATCAATCCCTTAATATCAGAAATAGAATAGCTAATGACATGCCTAAACTTTTTCAAAATAATGAGTAGGTTATCCTTGATTTTTTTTCTGATTTGGATGAGATAATTACATGTAGTGAAAAAAACCTCTTAAAAATAATATTTTACTTTTCATTGAAGGGGATTGAGATCTGAATTGGGTGGATATTAGCTTGAGGGAAAATAGTTAGGTAAGGGATGTCCAAGATCCCAATGTTTCTTATTAATGATATATTTGTATAAATCCTTTTGATTATCACTATTTTTTATTGAGAAGTGCTCCTAAAATCCAAATTCCTTGAGTGGGGGTTAAAATATTTTCGATATAAAATTTATTTGTGTTTTCCATGAATTCCCCCTAAAATTATTCTAAAGGTTATTTTTCCTTAGAAGAACTAAGTATCATGCTGGTCTTAGTAAGGAACTATGGTGTACCATTGATTTCTTATAGAATCATTAGAAACTACTATTCCTCCTCATCAATATATTATTCAACCTCTAATAGATCAACTTTTAGAAGACTTTATCATGGTTGGTTTCTTTAATTTTTATGAAAACATTGAATTCATCTCTCTATTTGACTAGATTAAAATTAAATTTTCATTTGACACATCAATTATATCTCTATATAGAAATAAATGGCCTACCATATAATTATAGTCACCACCCATTCAATTTCTATATCCCAAATGAGATAAGAAGGAAACAATAACTTTTATACTCCCACTAACAAGTTATCAAACCTACCAAATGGGAGAGTAATTGATCAATCTACAAGTTGTAAAGAAATTGTATTTTTTTTGGAACGTAAAATATCATGTTCTAGAAAAAGGATAATGTAATCAGATTAATAATTTATCTAAGATAACAAAGATAATTAAATTGGACAACTGTATCACCAAATGATTAATGTATTACAAAGATTCTTATATCTTTAAGTGGGGTGGGGGGGGGGGGTTGGTGTATTCTATTTTGAAAGAAAACACTACAATATTATCTAAGATTTTATGGAGGAAAGTTTTCTGAGTTTTTTGTGAAACTATTTTCATGAGTTATTTTAGATAAGAAGGGATTTAAATTAAAATATCAAGAAATTTACTATAAATGTTTAGTTCCACTACAAATTTTATAAATTTTAAGAGTTTATAATCTTGATTTACCCTTTTAGTTCTTTGGTGGAAATGGAATGATTAAAGAAAAGTTACTCATTATTATAGGTTTCACTAAATTTTCTTAAATGATATTTTTAATTCCTTTATCATCCTTGGTTTTATGTCTTTTTCATGTGGGTTTTCAATAAGAAAAATAGACTTATATAGAATTTCAGTACGGTTGTTTAGATTTCAAGATTCAATAGATTCTAGAGTTTAGTTTTCATTTTTATCTATATTTTTAATGGAGGAAGATTTGAAATATTTTTAAGATTCCTATTGATTATGAAGACAACTTCTAGTCATGATTACCAGGGAATTATCCCAAGGTTTTGGCTCAGGGATTTATGATATTTTATTTTTTTCTTAACCTCTTTTATTTCTTACAAAATCTCCAAATTATAAATGCAAAATTTTAAAAATAGTTTCTTTTTGTGACTTTTAAAAATAATTTTTTTTATAGTTTATCAAACCCACCATTCAGTTTTTGGAACATACCATTGAATTTATCTTAAGAACTAGAATTCTCATAATTGGTTGGGTTTGGAATTGATGACTATGTGGTTTCTGAAAACTTGGGGGAGTGGCAGTACATTACCCCACATACTCTATCCAAGAATGGTTGGGGTGGTTACAATATACTTGGTTGTAATTATTAGAGAATGAATCATTTTTTTTTGAATTTTGGGTTTATACCTAGTAAAATTATAATTCTTAGGAACTTGGGAATATTTTTTGTTATTTGGATAGTAAGACTGTGAATGGTTGAACATTCCACAATGGTTACATTTATCTCTATGGGTGGGTTGAGCGTTTTTAGTATAAAACCCATCATTTTAAACTTTAGTTTGAGGAGTGGTTGTTTTTTCTTTCCTATTAATAGTTAGAATTCAAGAATATTTATATTGGGAATTTTTTTCTAGGTTATTGAATATATGACTGAGCTCATCAGTAGTTTTTTAGATAAATATAATCTAGAGGACAGATCAACTAGTGTTTAATTATGTGGCGTGAGACTATTGTAAAATGTATCTATGGGAAATTTTAGTGTGCACTAGTGTTTGTGACACTACCTAAGAATAACTTTGAATCTATCCCAAGCTTTATGGAACAACTCTCCATCATCTTGCAAAATTCTTAAGATTTTGGTTCTAATCTAAAAAATCAAATTTCATAGGTAAAATTTAATGACAAAATTATTTTATAGTAGGTCCAAAGAATAAAAACGTTTTTCATACATTTATTGGATTTTTTTCATTTTAGTTTAGGAAAATGGGAAGACTCTACTTTAGTCAACCACTAAAGTGGAAATTGTTGTATTGTATCATATAATTCCCTAATGAAGTCTAGTGAGTCTTCAAAAGGTAGTCCATATTATGATGATAGAATAGAAACATGGGGTTTTCTAATCACATAGTATCCAGGACTAGGGGTTTTCCTAATGAAATATGGGTTGTTTGATATTTTATTCACCTAAAAATCCATAAGAACAACTCTCTATATCAGCTCATTACCAGGTTATTTTAGGTCAAAATTTATATCCTGGTTGATGTTTTACATTTTTTTATTATAGGATATTACTCAAGATATTCCATTGCATGATTATTCTGAATTTTCAAAGCACATGTTTTTTTATTTTAGGTACGAATCATTCATGGTTTTTTGATGATGACCACGTTTTAATTCATACCATTTCAATTGATTTTTTTTAATTTTGATTTTAATTTTTTACTTAGTTGAATGTAACCATCCCTAAAAACAAGACCAAAATTTTATTGAGTATCTAGGTCACCATTAGGTTTGATGAAAATTTATTATTCATAAATAAAAATTAACTCTATTAAAGTAGTGAATATGGGTTTATCCACAATGAAGGACTTGAAAAGAGGTGTGTTGAGTGGGAGAAAATAATAATTAGAAAAATCAACAAAACAATGACAAAGAAAAAAAGAGTAAAATGGTGGGAATAATGACGGTGGTGTAGTGATAATAATTGATAACCAGGGGATGATAAACAACACATGATTGAGAAAATAGTGAACAACCATGTAAGGGATAAGTCTAGAGATGAAACAACAGAATTCAATTAGATGATTTTTTAGTTATATATTTTTGTTCTTTTTTCTATCTTAATTCACGAATATGTGTTGAATGTCTGGTGAAAAGATATTAGTCAATTCTCTCAAATGGATAAACTAGTAATGGATGGATGTTCCAGTTTTATAACTGCAAAATACAATAATCATCATGACTTTGAAACCAGAGATAGATCAGAAAAAACATCTCAGTTATTAATCAAGTGCTACCCTTGCATGGGATTTTCTCTTCCGAAATGGACTTCAAGATGAAAAGTAGATTGAAACCAACAAGAAAATACAATTCTTACTATTTTTTGGTAGTTTAAGGATATATTTAGATTTAGTAATGATATATGGGTAGTCCTATCCAAAATTAAAAATTGAATGAATTAAAAGTTCCTAAAAACTCAATGTTTTCCCCTATATTAATATATCTAGAATCCATAAAATTTTTTATCTACATATATAAAAAATTTAATAAAATATAGAATAAATGATGAAAAAAGGTGTAGAAAAAATCTTTTGATATCTTCTACACTTCCTCCAAAATCAACACCAATAATCATCCTTCCATATTTGTGCTCCTTCCTATGCTTCCCTTCATAAGAGGATCCAATTATTATCTATTTTTTTATTTTTATTTATTATAATATGTAGATAAAATTTTAATATTTTTACCTTTAAAACCAAATACCTTATAAGAATTCATTCATTTCCAACCAATCCTGTGTACTTGATTCAAAACTTAAAATTAGAGCTCACATTCATTCCTTAGATTACCACCACATGCATGACTCAAAAATCTGGATTCTTTTGGGGTCATAAAATGTAAATTCTTACTTGGAAATAATTTTGTTCTTCTATAATCGAGTTACTTACCTTGGTGGAGGAAACAATACCTACGTAGTTACCACATGTGGTGTTGCTTGTTCCATGTACAAAGTTGAATTATTTCTTAAGGAATGTTTTTAACTAAGTGGTCCTTGGTTTTGATTTTTTGGATTTATGAATATGGTCCATATTTGAGGGTTTTATAAACTCAAAATATTTCTAAGCACATCCTACCAATTAATTTAATGCTTAATGTGTTAGAGGTTCCTTAGGATTGAGTAGGATGTATTCTTGAGTGAGATTTATGAGCTCAGGTTGTGGTATCACACCATACATGATTGACTATTTAAACAACACCTGTTGCGGTTAAAAAAAGGAGTGAAAAAATAAAGGGATTAAAAACATTGATCTTCAGTAGAGGGTGTTGATTATGGTTCTTATATAGTGTCTCTTATATGATTTTGTTGCATTTGTGGGTAGCCTTTGGGGATTTCATGGTAGAATCTGCAAAAATAACTTCAGATGATGGTATAAACATTAGAGTTTTCTTTCTAGGGTTCTTATATATTCATTACCATCTTCAAGTGGTACGTCTAACTTTGAATTATTTGGTGTCATCATTATTACTTTTAGTGTTTATGGATCCTTCTTAGTTGAGGTCAACTACTATAATTTCTAGAATTGATTGGGTGGAGGATGATGAAATCAGTTTTCTTTAACTACAATCACAACTCTGGATCAAGCTTCTATTTCAATATGTTCTTGGTCCATCATTGGATAAAATTTTATTCAGATGAGTAACCATGAATAGAGGTGTGGACACTTCCCCATTTTTTTACAGTGTGTCTCGTTTTCCATATTTTAAAACAGGATGCTAAAAATAGGGATTTTTAATTAATTTTAATTAAAACCCTTCACTAAAATTCATTAAAAATATAAAATATTTCATTGATGATATAAAGAATTATAAAAATAAATTTAGATAACAGATCACCCACAAGTAGAAATTTGATTATAAATTTTAATAAACACCAAATTTAACAAAATATGTTCCAGATTAGAATATTCTCTATTATAATCTCAAATTTACATATAAAAAACATTTATTTCACCAAAATAATTGTGTAAAAGTGAAACAGATAAATTTCACATAAATACACACCAATATTTATTAAATTTTAGGTAGTTATGGTGGGTAAATTTTAAAATATATATAACTAATAAGAATTGCAGCATGATTTATTCTCCTTTCTCCAGGATCATCTAATTTTCTACCCTGAGTATAAATTTAGAGGCTTCTCCAAATCCTATTAATTGACCTTTAATTTCATCGACTCTTGGGAAATTTGGGTATAAATTTGGGATTCCTTTTGGAACCTCTATATTGAATTCAGACATTAGATTTGAGATATCATGTATTGGTGATCTAGGGTGAAACTTTCCTCTTTTCTTCAAGGGTTTCTCTTTGTTCATCATCCAGATAAGGTTTTGGATCTAGGGTATTGTAATATTTTCAAATGATGGATAATGTGGTTGATGATTAATTTTGTGGTTTAGGTTTCTGAATCTTCCTCAGTGTGATTTTGATCTCGGGATCATTTATTTATCATCTTATTCTTTCTCATTATAATGTGAATCTCTTATTGAGGTACGAGATTTGAGAAATATTTTTTATTTTGTGTAATTTTTTTGATTAACATGATCTTTTTAATTGGGAGAGTATTATTTATTTTTATAATAAATATAATGAATTTTACTATGGAAAATTTAAGGTAATATAGTGATTCTCATGCATTTTCATAATTTTCCGATGTTTCTCATTCACTTTCTAATTCTTTGTTACAATTTTTGTAAATCATTAGTGTTGTTGATACATGTGTTTGGATTCCACCTTTTTTATTTTGAAAGAAGCCTTCATATAATACTAAACAATGAATTATGGTAATTAACTAGTTGCATGGATGAATGGAATTGATACAAAATCGTGTTTGAATGTCGAATAATGTTATAGTATTAATACTAAAATTGTTATTGTGTATTGAAATAAATATTTTTTTTGGATATGTTTCTATGATTTTTATGTGGTTGTTCATGAGTTTTTTTATATTAGGTACATTTGAAAATTCCATAGGTGGAATAGTAGGATACAACAGAGGTTTTGGATTATACAATTATGTTAAAACTATGTTTGAATGATTTTCAAAAGGTAATTTGTATTTTTTCATGGAAATATAGAATTAATGGTTTTTGTGGTTCTATTTTTAGTTTCAGAGTAGTAGTAAAGTATAGTTGGAAATTATTAACATAAAATAGAGTTTTCTAGAATCGAATATTCACATGGATAAAAGTGATATAATAATTTGTAATGGTAAATCTAGAAATGGAAGAATGATATTATTTAATTTTCATTTATCGATATTTGTGGTAGATATTTTCTACAAGAATTAGGTTTTTTTAGTTTTTATAGTTTTTAGTGGTGGAGGTGTGTGGCGATGATAGTATGAAGATGTTTAGGAGTTGAGGTAGTGATGTTTGGTGAAACATTCCATTGGCAGTACATAGGGGTCACTTCCATATTCACTACAGGCCAAAGAGTGGTTCCCAATGGGGTAAGGATATTATAGAGTTGTGTCAAAGGTTTTGGATGAAATGTGGTATGGATATTGGAGTTATGAATAATGAGGATTATATTGGTTGATTGGGAAATCTTAGCAGCTAAACATGGTTATTGACCAATATAAGAGAGAACATCTGAGTAAAAGTATTTTTAGTCCCCAGATGATCCAATGAATGGAATTTAGGTCTATCCAATGATAATTTGAAATGGTTCTTATTAGAGTGTAGATACCCTGGAAAGGTATATGCATTATTCTTGTTTTCACTTACGTATGAATTGGGGAAAATTTTATAAATTAAATGAATTTAATGAAATAAATTCCATGACACCACTCTTAGGAGTTTGGTTAATTATTTATAGTGATTTAGTATTTTGATTGTATTCCCATGATTTAGGACGAGGGTTTAACAGGATGACTCGGTAGACCAAAGGATGGATGGCCTAATTGAAGAGAACGGACTTTGGATGAAGACACTGTGTGAGTTTCTATTTCTATGTATATATAAGTATGAGGAAAGTGTCTTCAATATATATATGGAGAAATGGATGGATAATGTTGATATCAATTTTATTTTGACCTAATATAGTTCTAAATATTAAGTTCCACTTGCTGTTAGTAATATTTGGGGAGTAACACAATAGCGGGGGATCATGCATCTAGGTGAGAAAAGGGAATCAGACGTTTCATGGGAGGATTTTAAGTGTCATTTTCATGATGAGTTTATTTTTATGATGATGAGTGTGGAGAATAGGTTTGATATTCTCTCCCTTAAATAGTGTATCCTTCTTATGTTGGAGATTGGGATAAGGTTTAAGGTCCCTCTTCACATCACCGCTGATATGTTTCCTGACGAGGAGTCTAATGATAGACGTATGGAGGTGGCAATGCACTTAGTGATCTGATATGTGGTCACTCCATTTATGTTTCCCACATACTTGGATGTAAATAACATGGTTTATGTTCTTGATAAGATTCATTAACAACCATGATCATCTCGACAGGGGATCCATTAGGGTTTTAGTGGGATTAGAGTTGTTGGTGGTGGATCACATGTGTTGGGGAAGTAAATGTTTCAGTTTGATGGAAATCAACATTATCAATTTTCTGCCAGATATTTCTCTTGTAAAAATTATTCCTATACACATACCAAGGGATATGGGATAGTGTGATTTTCTTATGGGAGGTACGATTATCAATGTTTTTAGTTCCCAAACATGTAACGCCCCGACCCCAGTTACCTAGAGTCGGTGCGTTATTACATAACATTGGCATGATCACAAGAAAGATCAAATCTCGAAAGACCGATTGGTTTAGTAGCCTTGGAAACACTAGATATATTCATAAAGTTTTACATTACATCATAAAGTGAAAAACTACTACAACAACATATTGTCTCCATAGTCCACACTATTATCCCCTTATGATATCCCTGCAGGTCATTCATAATTTACTTCTTGACATCCTAGGAAAACTAAAACATAGAAAAGGGGTGAGCTCAAATGCCCAGTAAGGATAACAATATAGAGGAAACTTTCATAAATAAGAATAAACATTTAAGGAAATGTATAACTAAAACAAAAGCCTTTTAAACTTGAACTTCAACATAGTATGACAAAAATAAAATGAAATAATGCCATTTACTTATTCACATGGATATTATACTAATCGAATAATCACATGCATTATCAATAACCACTTTCATAATGATGGAATGCATAATGCCAGACTATCATAACCACATAGACAAGGCCTCAAGACAAGACTACAAATAAGATTTTTCCAAGGCCTTGTGCCAACACACTAGTTTGTCTAATGAGACCTACTGATGCATCGAGGAGCTATAGCTGGCTCCACCCGTCACATATTAAGTCCAATGCATTCCCATATGAAAAGGTTTAAACATAACATAAACATTCGTATTAAAACTAGCATACAAAATGTTAATAATTTCACCATAAACTATGAACGGTATAAAAATTGCACATCCACAGTCAAACATATCATAAAACCTTCAATACAATATAGAAGTTTTGTATCATAATAAAACAACTTCAAATAAGCGTAAAATCCATCAAAGGATGTTGACATAGATGAAATCAAAACTCTTTTTAGAGAAAGACCTATTTCTATTTTGAAATCATTTAAGAGTCATATATTTATGAAATAAAACATTTTCTTTGAAAATATTCTTAAAATATTTTAAGTGAAGCTTCGACGATTTTATAACGGCGGAAAATAACTGCACCCACCGTATAAGTTAAAAAACATTCTTACCTTAATTCTGTCAAAAAGGCTAAAAAGCACCTTGTTTGGAAAATGACGGAATGATTCCTTTATAAAACTCTTATAAAAAGTCAAACAAGGGTATAAATGACTTTAATACATATTCTTTTAAATAGTAAAAATGTTTTGAAATACATTTTTAAGAAACATGGATGTGGATGATAAAGAGATCCCAGTATATTATTACGTATAAACAACCTCAGATAATGAAGAGATTGCGAAATAAACCCTTACCTTGTACTCTTCCTTGGTTGGGGTAGGTTAAACTCCTGTATAATGGTGAAATAATTGTTATTAAATTATATAAGAATCATATATATTAATATGATATCATATATGATCTTTTAACATTGCTTTATTAATAATATCTTAGTATTATCTTCGTTTCGGGTGTTAACTTACTCGTTTTCTATTATATGTTTTGTTACGTAAGCCATGTTTTTCATTGATAGGTTTTATATTATTAATATCCAGAATTATATCAAGTCTTTAAAAATTATTTTTAAATCATCAAATGATAATTATACTTTAATGGATACGATGGAGAATGAATCTCATCGCGTTCGTGGTGACGGTAGTCCGTACGTACGCACGAGCGACAATATCATTCTTTTGATATTAAAATAATATATAATTGGATATTATATCATTTATACAGAATCATTATCATGTTATATTTATTATTTACATGAGCTACACATCATTATTATACCCATCCAAATAATAATATATTGAATAACAATTACACCACGACGTGGAGACGGTAAGCCGTACATACGCACGTATGGTGACATGTTATTCAAAGGGTGGATAGAATACTGAATATGGTTAAACCATATTTATAATAACATCACAGTATATATAAGATCCTGTAGTTATTATTTTATAATGGTAATAACAAAGAAAGAAAAGTGGAAGAAGAAATGAATTTGAAAAAGGGTGGTGAAAACATTACCTCTTCTTCGGGTTCATCCTTTTGATTTGATCAAAAGGGCTCCTTAGGTTGGCTTTCTGATCAAACTAAGGCCTCTAGGTTGTAGTGATGGAATTTGGGAGAGTATTTGGGCAGAGTTTGGCTAACATCACAGTATATATAAGATACTGGAGTTATTATTTTAGAATGGTAATAACAAAGAAAGAAGAAGTGGAAGAAGAAATGAATTTGAAAAAGGGTGGTGAAAACATAACTCTTCTTCAGGTTCTTCCTTTTGATTTGGTCAAAAGGGCTCCTTAGGTTGGATTTATGATCAAAATAAGGCCTCTAAGTTGTAGTGAGGGAAGTTCGTAGAGTATTTTGGCAGAGTTTGGCTGAACCAAAAGGCTTTGAAGGTGTGAAGTAAGGAGAAGGGGAGTGCCTTTTTATAAGAGGGGTTAGGGGCACCTTTGGAAAAGCTAGAAATATTAACTTATAATAAATCCATATTCGGTTTCTAATGGATCCAAAGTTTATTATTTAAAGGTTAAGGTGGGTATTGGTCTAAAAACATTCAACCAATAGAATTTAGAGAGGTTTGGGTTACTATATTAACCTTATCCATTAGTTTTAACTCTTAGTTAATTAGTTTGACATTTACCATGTCACTTTGTATTTTTATATTATATAGTTAATAAACTTAATATATACATCCAAGAGACCCCAAGTGGTCCATTAATGATACAACTAACATGATATAAGTCTCTTGGATGAACCTTATATTTTTATGAATTTAGTATCAATTTATAATATAATATTTGTTTTAAAAACTCTTTTATGTCAATTTTGACACTATTCAATAGTTGATTTTTGTGAAACTTATAAAAGAATTATTACTTCGAAAAAAGTAAATTAATTCAATACTAACATGTCATATTAACCTAGAAAATTATTTTAACTCATAAAAAGTCTCAAATTATATTTATTTGGGTATTTATAATATCAATCATTTTAATTTTTCACTATTATGGTAATTACTGCATCACCATTGTGTCATATATAAATTAAATTATTTAATGTCTAAAAATTATAAATAAAATACCATTATGTATTAAATGATTTTATCTTTCTAATGAATATTTATAGTCTAAAATTCAACATATATAACCATATATAATTTTTTTTTCTAAAAGATATATGCTTGTGTCATTTTTGTATTCATTTTAACTTAATTAAAATAAAGTGTCCCTATCACTTACAAGTGGCTCCATGTGGTCCCAAAATAGACCCAAAGATGCTCATGGTTGGACATGTATCCACCAATAATGTTAGGACACGTTTTAGGGTAATTTAGTATTATTATAATAATATTCTTTAACCCTTATTTACCGGATTTACCCTTAACCATGGTAAATAAAATATTTACCGCAGTAATTATTCAAAATGTCTAAAAATAAAAGTTACCTATTTACACAATTTGAACATCCTGATTAAAAATATGGAATCCATTTTTCCAAATTCAAAACACAGAAGTGGCAGAAATTAATTTAAAATTAATTCCCGCTGTCAAAACGAAAAGCTTGTTTTTAAGATATAATAACAATCGAAAGATTATACTTGTTTCTGTTCGGTTAAATTGTGAAATTATGTCCAATTTCCAACATTTTATTAAATGGTAAAACTATATTCTAAATATACTTAAAAACCACTCAATAATATAATTTATCACTATAAATTATTTTGATTAAAAAAGTTGTTTTTACGTATTTTTCACTATTCATAAAAATTTGAAGTTCTCAGACAAATACCAAAAATTCATCTTAGGATAATTTTGATATTCCGAAACCAAAAATGAAGTCCATTTTGAAATATAAAATATATATAATTTCAAAAAGTAGGTATTACTATTCATAACGTCTAGTTTTATTGGTTGTGGTGTATTAGAACTCGATGTTGCGTTCAACACACGCTATCACATTATTCAAAGAGAAGCGTACCGTAGAAGATTGGGGTGTTACATTCTCCCCTCCTTCAAATAATTTCATCCTCGAAATTTCCAGAATACTACCGCATGAAAAGACTCGGGTGGTTCTTCATCATAATCTCCTTGGGTTCCCACGTTGCCTCTTCCATCTTATGGTTTCTCCACAAAACTTTTACCAGACACGTCGTCCGGTTTCTCAGTACTTGTTCTCTCGTATCAGGAATCCTGATGGGATTTTCGCAATAAGACAGACCAGGTTCCAGTTCTAATTCCTCATAGGTGAGTACATGCATTGGGTCATGCATGTATTTCCTCAACAGAGATATGTGGAACACATCGTGAACTTTGGAGAGACCTGGCGACATTGCCAATCGGTAAGCTACAACCCCAATTCATTCTAGAATTTTGAAAGGTCCGATGTACCTGGGACTCAATTTACCTTTCTTACCAAAACATATGACTACCTTCCATGGAGATACCTTCAGGAAAACATGATCACCAACTTGAAATTTCAAATCCTTCCTTTGATTATCGGCATATCTCTTTTTTCTACTTTGAGATTCTTTGATGTGATTTTGGATTACCTTCACCTTTTCCATCGTTTCCTCCACCAGTTCTTGACCGACAAGTTTTCTTTCACCATTGTCATCCCAACAGGTTGGTGTGCGACATCTCTTTCTATATAACGCTTCATATGATATCATCTGAATACTGGAATGGAAGCTATTGTTATAGGAAAATTCTACCAAAGGTAAATATTGATCCCACATACCCTGAAAGTCAAGTGAGAAAGATCTCAACTTTTATTCTAAGGTTTGAATAGTTCGTTCTGATTGTCCATCTGTCTGAGGGTGATAAGCAGTGCTCAAATGAAGCTCGGTATCCAGGTATTTATGAAGACTTTTCCAGAATCTTGAAGTAAAATGGGGATACAATCTGAAACAATCGATAGGGGTACTCCATGAAGTCTCACAACTTCATTAATATATAGTCTTGCTAGACATTCCAGTGGTAGATCTTCTCTTATAGCAAGAAAATGTGATGACTTGGTAAGACGATCAATAATAACCCATATTGCATCGTTCCTTCTAGGAGTCTTTGGTAGCCCCATGACAAAGTCCATCGTAATATTGTCCTATTTCCACTCCGGTATGGGAAGAGGTTGCACGACTCCTCTAGGCTGTTGCCTCCCAGCTTTCACTTGTTGACAAACCATACATCTTGACACAAAATCAGAAATCTCCCTCTTCATATTGTCCCACCAAAAATGTTTCTTCAAATCGCTATACATTTTGGTTCTCCCAGGGTGTATAGAGAAATTGGAACTATGAGCATCATCCAGCAATTCCCTTTTTAGATCAGGTATATCGGGAACACAAAGTCTCTTCCCGAATTTCAAAATTCCATCTTCATACACAATGTCTCTCAATCTCCCATCATTCACAGCTTTAATATTCTTTTGAAATTATTCATCATCGGTCTGAGAACTCTTAATTCATTCTAGTAAAGATGGTTTGGAAACCATTTGAAAAATCATTGATGTTTCACCTTCCCTGGTTATTCCCATGTCCATCTTTACTAGATCTATGAAAATTGGATCCCTTTCAATTCTCATCACATTCAAAACTCCATGGTCTTTTCTGCTCAAAGCATCTGCCACCTTGTTTTCTTTCCCCGGGTGGTAGTGTATCGTACAATCATAATCCTTGTGTAATTGAAGCCATCTCCTTTGACTCATGTTGAGTTCTTTTTGTGAGAAAATATACTTCAAACTCTTGTAATCAGTATAAATCTCACATTTTTCACCATAGAGGTAGTGCCTCCATATCTCCAAAGAAAATATTACATCTGCTAACTCAAGATCATGAGTATGATAGTTTTGTTCATGAATTTTCAACTATCGTGATGCATATGCAATAACCCTATCATTCTGCATAAGGACACAACCAAGTCCTTTCTTCGATTTATCACTATAAATACCGATCATATCATTCCACGATGGTAGAGTCAATACAGGATCATTGACTAATCTTCTCTTCAGTTCTTCAAAACATTTTTCACACTATTTTGTCCAAACAAATTTAACCCCTTGACGTGTGAGCTTCGTTAATGGTTAGCCAATCAGGAAAAATTCTGGACAAAACGTCGATAATAACCTGCTAAACCAACAAAACTACGTACCTCAGTTATATTCGTAAGTGCTGGTCATTCTTGGATTGCCTTGGTCTTAGAAGGATCAACAAAGATTCCATATTTAGAGACAATATGGCCAAGAAAAGAAATCTCCTGAAGCCAAAATTCACACTTGCTAAACTTCCCATATAATTCCTGTCTTCTCAGAGTCTTCAGGATAACGCGCAATTGATTTTCATGATCTTCGTAGCTTTTGGAGTATACCAAGATATCATTAATAAATACCACCAAAAATTCAACGAGATACTCCTTTAAAACTCTATTCATTAGATCCATGAATACAGAGGGTGCACTAGTCAATCCAAAGGGCATTACAGAAAACTCATAATGCCCGTACCTGGTTCGAAATGCTGTCTTCGGAATGTCTTCCTTCTTCACACACAAATGATGGTATCCAGATCAAATGTCAATCTTTGAAAAGTATTTAGCTCCATGCAGTTGGTCAAATAAATCATCAATGCGAGGTAGGGGATACTTGTTCTTTATTCTTATAGCATTGATATCTCTGTAGTTGATACATAACCTCATGGATCCATCTTTCTTTTTAACAAAAAGAACAGGGGCTCCCCATGGAGAAACACTAGGGAGAATAAATCCTTTATTACACAATTCATCTAGTTGTTTCTTTAGTTAGACTAATTCTACAGTGGCCATTCTATAAGGGGTCTTCGATATAGGCCTTGATCCAGGAATTAAATCAATGGAAAACTCAACTTCTCGTTCTATAGGATGTCCAGGTAAATTGTCCGGAAACACATCTACATATTCTTTAACAAAGGGTACATCCTCTCTTTGAACATTAATTTCCTCACCCATAGTCATTTCATTTTCTTCCTCCCAAATAATTGAATTTAGTTGAGCTACAGGGGGTGGATCTAGATAATAATTAGGTGGTGACGATTCTGCTCTAAAGATAAGGTGTTCCTTATCATCATCATCAAGAATTGTAACCTCTTTATTCTTACAATAAATCTTCACATCATAGTCTGAACGCCAGTCCATAACGAGGGTTATATCAAACTCAATCATAGGAATAACGATGAGATCAGCAGATAAATAACATTTATGTGCTCTAATGGGGACTGATTCACAAAACTTTGTTGCAATGATACTTCCCTTAGGAGTTTTAACCAACAACTCCCTTGTTAAATAAATTGGAAATATCTAATTTTCTTAGAAAACTAGGAAGATATGAAACAATGCGATGATCCAGAATCAAATAATGCATTTTCTAAACTTGAGGAAACCACTAAATTACCTTCCACCACGTCTTTTGGAGCTTCTACCTCAGTAGTAGTGATAGCATAAGCTTGGTCTTGATCCCTTGGCCTTTTCTAAGGTAAGTTCTCCTGACGCTTAGGACATTCATTTGAATAATGCCCCATCTCCCTGCAATTGTAGCACTAAACATTGGTAGCTTCCTTCTTCCCCTTGCAATCACGAGCTTGGTGGCCTTTTTCACCACACTTGTAACAGACCCCCGTTCCCTTCAAGAAAGTTCTGGGGAGTTTCTTCCCACATTTACCACAGGATGGATATTCAACATTTCCCTTATTTCGCTTATTTCCATTCCCAGATTGATTAGAAGATCTCTTCTTCTATTGATTTTCTTTAAAGTCATAAGACTTAGAAAATTCCTTTTCGGTCTTGATAGCACATGAGACAATGTCTTCGTACAAAGAGAAGGATTGTGATACTAATGATCGACGGAGAAATGGTTTTAACCCATCAAAGAAATGATCAATCTTACTTCTTGGGTGACATATATAATCTCCAGCATACCTTGCTAACCTTGTAAATTTAGCCTCATACTTTGTGAAATTCTCATCCTCCTTTTGTCTCAGACTTAGAAGCTACCTTTCCATATTTGCTCGATGGTCGCGAGGAAAGTATTTTTCTAAAAATAGATCTTTGAACTCCCTCCATTCGATATTTTATACTTCATCATCTTCCTTTGTATTTTGAATCAATGACCACCATTGATCAACTTATCCAGTGAGGCGGTAAACTTCCATGATAACTTTTTCCCTTTCACTACTCCCCAAAGCCTTAAATATTTTCTCTAGGGAAAATATCCATTGCTCAGCTACTAAGGGACTTGTACTCCCATTGAACATTGGTGGTTGTTTCCTCATGAAGCGATCTAACATTGATCCTCCACGATGTGGATCAGGGTGCTCCATACGGGTAAGGTTATTATTCATAACCTGAGTAAGTTTTCCCTGTATGGTGATTAGTTGATCGGCACCAGTTGCATCACCATCTCCACTATAATTATCTTGAGTAGGAGGGAAATCCCTACATGGAATGCATGCATTGATACAGTTTCCATTTCTTCCACTAGGAACCATTTCTAAACAATGGAATAAACTAGATCAGTTTTTGAATCAAAATACATAATCCCATACTTATAAAACACTTAACATAAATTGAACTATTTATGGATATAATCCATAATCATTAAAATGTTTTCTTTGAGGAGGTATATACTCATAAACCCTTCATAATGATTTGTAAAGAAAATGAGAGTTATCCTAAGCATATCCCCCGGGAGTGTTGTAACCAAGAGTGCAGCAAGGCCTGTTCTCGTGCACCAGTTCAAGTTCGAGTCTAGCTCAAAGCGGTGTTTTCGGGTTTTACCCCTAGGTACATCTGTGCCAGAGACGCTTCTACCTGCTCGTATCCAGACATGGATTTATTGCTCGGAAAACTCACAAAATCTCTACAATACCAAAATTCTAGGAAGTTCTTCTATACTAATCCTCAAAGTTCATCTTAGGTCTACGTGCTCTAATCAGATTTTCTCTAAATCTAGCTTCCAAGGTTTGTAATAAACTTCCTCTGATACCAACTGTAACGCCCGACCCCAGTTACCTAGAGTCGGTGCATTATTACATAACATTGTCATAATCATAAGAAATATCAAATCTCGAAAGACCGATTGGTTTAGTAGCCTTGGAAACACTTGATATATTCATAAAGTTTTACATTACATCGCATAATGAAAAAATAATACAACAACATATTGTCTCCATAGTCCACACTATTATCCCCTCATAATATCCCTTCAGGTCATTCATAATTTACTTCTTCACATCCTGGGAAAAATAAAACATAGAAAAGGGGTGAGCTCAAATGCCCAGTAAGGGTAACAATATAGCAGAAACTTTCATAAATAAGAATAAACATTTAAGGCAATGTATAACTAAAACAAAAGCCTTTTAAACTTGAACTTGAACATAGTATGGCAAAAATAAAATGAAATAATGCCATTTAATTATTCACATGGATATTCTACTAATCTAATAATCACATGCAATATCAATAACCACTTTCATAATGATGGAATGCATAATGCCAGACTATCATAACCACATATCCAAGGCCTCGTGCCAAGACTACAAATAATATTTTGCCAAGGCCTTGTTCCAAGAAACTAGTTTGTCTCATGAGACCTACCGATACATCGAGGAGCTATAGAGGGCTCCACCCATCACATTTTAAGTCCAATGCATTCCCATATGAAAAGGTTTAAACATAACATAAACATTTGTATTAAAACTAGCATACGAAATGTCAATACTTTCACCATAAACTATGAACGGTATAAAAATATCACATCCATAGTCAAACATATCACAAAACCTTCAATACAATATAGAAGTTTTGTATCATAATAAATCAACTTCAAATAAGCGTAAAATCCTTCAAAGGATGTTGACATAGATGAAATCAAATCTCTTTTTAGAGAAATATCTCTTTCTATTTTGAAATCATTTAAGAGTCATATATTTATGAAATAAAACATTTTCTTTGAAAATATTCTTATAAGCTTGTAAGGGAAGCTTTGACGATTTTATAACAGCGGAAAATAACCACACCTGCCGTATAAGTTAAAAAAACATTCTTACCTTAATTCTGTCGAAAAGGTTAAAAAACACCTTGTTTGGAAAACGACGGAATGATTCCATTATAAAACTCTTTTAAAAAGTCAAAAAATGGTATAAATGACATTAAACCATATTCTTTTAAATAGTTAAAATGTTTTGAAATACATTTTTAAGAAACATGGATGTGGATGATAAAGAGATCCCAGTAGATTATTACGTCTAAACAACCTCAGATAATGAAGAGATTGCGAAATAAACCCTTACCTTGTACTCTTCCTTGGTTGGGGTAGGTTAAACTCCTGTATAATGGTGAAATAATTGTTATTAAATTATACAAGAATCATATATATTAATATTATATCATATATGATCTTTTAACATTGCTTTGTTAATAATATCTTAGTATTATCGTCGTTTTAGGGGTTAACTTACTCATTTTATTTTATATATTTTGTTACATAAGCCATTTTTGTCATGGATAGGTTGTATATTATTCATATCCAGAATTATATCATGTCCTTAAACATTATTTTTAAATCATAAAATGATCATTATACTTTAATGGATACGATGGAGAATGAATCTCATCGCGTTCGTGGAGACGGTAGTCCTTACGTACGCACGAGCGACAATATCATTCTTTTGATATTAAAATAATATATAATTGGATAGTATATCATATATACAGAATTATTATAATGTTATATTTATTATTTAAATGAGTTAAAAATCATTATTAGACCCATCCAAATAATAATATATTGAATAACTATTACACCACGACGTGGAGATGGTAAGCCCTACAAACGCACGTATGGTGACATGTTATTCAAAGGGTGGATAGAATACTGAATATGGTTGTAACATATTTATAATAACATCACAGTATATATAAGATACTGGAGTTATTATTTTATAATGGTAATAACAAAGAAATAAGAAGTGGAAGAAGAAATGAATTTGAAAAATGGTGGTGAAAACATTACCTCTTCTTCAGGTTCTTCCTTTTGATTTGATCAAAAGGGCTTCTTAGGTTGGCTTTATGATAAAACTATGGCCTCTAGGTTGTATTGAGGGAAGTTGGGAGAGTATTTGGGCATAGTTTGGACGAACCAAACGGCTTTGAAGGTGTGAAGTAAAGAGAAGGGGGAGTGCCTTTTTATAAGAGGGGTGAGAGGCACCTTTCGAAAACCTAGAAATATTAATTTATAATAAATTTATATTCGGTTTCTAATGGTTCCAAAGTTTATTATTCAAAGTTTAAGGTGGGTATAGGTCTAAAACCATTCAACCAATATAATTTATACAGGTTTGGGTTACTATATTAACCTTATGTTTTAGTTTTAACTCTTTGTTAATTAGTTTGACATTTACCATTTCACTTTGTATTTTTATATTATATAGTAAATAAACTTACTGTATACATCCAAGAGACCCCCAAGTGGCCCATTAATGATAAAAATATCATGATATAAGTCTCTTGGCCGAATCTTGGATTTTTAGAAATTTAATATCAATTAATAATATAATATTTGTTTTAAAAACTCTTTTATGTCAATTTTGACACTATTCAATAGTTGATTTTTGTGATACTTATAACAGAATGACTACTTCGAACAAAGTTAATTAAGTCAATATTAACATGTCATATTGACCTAGAAAATTAGTTTAATTCATAAAAAGTCTCAAATTATATTTATTTGGGTATTTATAATATCAATCATTTTAATTTTTCACTATTATGGTAATTACTGCATCACCATTGTGTCATATATAAATTAAATTATTTAATGTATAAAAATTATCAATAAAATACCATTATGTAGGAAATAATTTTACATTTATAATTAATATTTATATTCGAAAATCCAACATATATAACCATATATAAAAATTGTTTTTCCAAAAGATATATGCTTGTGTCATTTTTGTATTCATTTTAACTTAATTAAAATAAATTGTCCCTATCACTTACCAGTGGCTCCATGGGGTCCCAAAATCGACAAAAAGATGCCCATGGTCGGAAATATATCCACCAATAAGTTTAGGACACGTTTTAGGGTAATTATTATTATTATAATATTATTTTTTAACCTTTATTTACCGGATTTACCCTTAACCATGGTAAATAAAATATTTACCGCAGTAATTATTCAAAATGTCTAAAAATAAAAGTTACTTATTTACACAATTTAAACATCCTTATTAAAAATACAGAATCCATTTTTCCAAATTCAAAACATAGAAGTGGCAGAAATTAATTTAAAATTAATTCTGGCTGTCAAAACAAAAAGCGTGTTTTTAATATATAATAACAATCAAAAGATTGATACTTGTTTATGTTCGATTTAATTGTGAAATTATGTCCAATGAACAAAATTGTATTAAATGGTAAAAATATATTCTAAATATACATTAAAACCACTCAATAATATAATTTATCACTATAAATTATTTTGATTAAGAAAGTTGTTTTTAAGTATTTTTCACTATTCATAAAAATTGGAAGTTCTCAGAAAAATACCAAAAATTCATCTTAGGATAATTTCGATATTCCGAAACCAAAAATGAAGTCCATTTTGAAATATAAAATATATATAATTTCAAAAAGTAGGTATTACTATTCATAATGGCTAGTTTGATTGGTTGTGGTTTGTTAGAACTCGATGTTGCGTACAACACACGCTATCGCATTATTCAAAGAGAAGCGTACCGTAGAATCTTGGGGTGTTACAAAAAATCATCAATGATCATCTCAGTGTGACCATTGAGGTTCCTTGTCACCCCCAATAATATATACATCTACTTCAAAGGCCATTTCAGTTGCATGTGGAGAATGCTTATATCACACAAAAAGTAGAATGATCTGGTACATGAAAACCCCATGATCTTCCCCACCCCTAGGGAAATATTTATAAGAATTATCATAAAAATTGTCATCAACATAGAGGTATGAGAGAAATACATGGATGGGTTCCTGATGTGGATATGTTGATGTATGAATGGTGATATATTATAAAATTAACCATTTTATATATATATAAATTGGTTTATTTATTTTTTTATTATAGGGAGACACTCTCATTTGTTTCAATTTTTTTATCTATTCCTTTGGTCTCAAGGTGGAGAGGCTTCTAGTGTACCCAGTATTGACTATTCCGGTTGGATTTCATATGAATATTATTGATATTTTCTACGTTTTTGAGCTAATGATGAGGTAATAAAAATAATCCATGT
Organism: Viscum album; assembly: GCA_963277665.1. NCBI lineage: Eukaryota > Viridiplantae > Streptophyta > Magnoliopsida > Santalales > Viscaceae > Viscum > Viscum album. The sequence continues at coordinate 287,375,734 of OY728127.1, read as the reverse complement.
ATTTATTTGTTCTTCAGATATGACTATAAAATTTAATTCTTCACATTGGATAGTATTATTCTATACGTATGTTAATTGAGTTATTTAAGAGGATATTTTTGTAAAATTATGATTAAGGTCAACGTAGGGTGTTCTTTTGTGGATGGTAAAATCCAATAGGGCATAGATGTCTCAATAAATTATTTTCATAGTTATCATATTTTTCATTAGGTTCAATTGAGGAACAAGAATTTAGATTCCCAAGTGACCTTGAAGAGTTTCTTGATTTTTTTTTTCGAGGAGGGTACAAATATACCCCGATAGGGTTATATTGAGTATGGGAACATGTTATGACCCAATGACTCTCTAATTGAAATAGAAACTTTTCATATGCACCCTTATGATCTATAAGATTTGGGGATTCGGTTTTTAGACCTTATTTAGAATATATTTATCCAAATCATGGAGTCATAATTGGGTACTCCTGTGTAATTTTCCAAGCATGTGAATAATGGTCAATAATTGTGTATAGAATATTTGGCGTTGAACAAGGAGATGGTTGTGAACCACTTCCCTCTTCCAAGTAATGATGTAAGGAACTGACCCGATTTTCCTGAAGCCGGTGCCTTATTTGATTACATTGTATTACATACAAGGAATACGAATCCCGAAGGACAAAGTAGTTTAGTAGATTTTGGAAACAAGATACATAAATAATTTTAAAATTACATCATGAAGAGAAATACAACACTAATTTATTCCACTAGCAACATCGTGTCTCCTATATTATGCTGGAAAGTCATTCATAATTTACTTCTTCATGTCCTGGGAAAAATGAAACAAAAGAAATAGGTGAGGTCAAATGCTCAGTAAGAGTAATTAATATAGCGTAAGATAGCATAAACATAATACATTCTGCATAATTGAAAAAACATTCCTTTAATAATAAACTTGCACACATTATGGCATGAATATGAGATGAGTAAATAATACCATAATGAAACATAATTAGGGGTATTCTACTAGTCGAATAACCACATGAACATTCAATTATTATCTTTATAATGAGGGAAGTGAAAATTCTGGACATTCTAAAACATTTTTTAAAGGCCTCGCCCAAGACATCTAATGATTAATGCCTCAAACAAAATCCATATAAAACATTGGGAAAGGCCTCGACCAATTCCACGTCTATTTGTCTCATGAGACCTACTGATGAATTGAGGGGATATAGCAGGCCCCACCCATCATATCATAAGTCCAATACATTCCCCATATGAGTGGGGATAAACATAAACAACATATACATTCATATTGAAACTATCATATGAAATGTAACTGTCTTTCCCCAATCATTAAACATAAAACACTAACCATTCTGTGTAATATGGTGAATGGTTTTTGGATAGATCATACAAAATAGAGTTAGTCATAATCTATTAAATCAAATATATTATATGAATTTAGAAATTATTAAACCCAATAATATATAATAAAAAACAAGAGTGTTGGATCAAACAAAAATACTCTTATAAAATCATTAAGCAATCTTGAGACAAATTCTCTTGTATTTGGAAACGAAGAGTTATTTGGAAAATATTTTAATAAAACCAGAAGTGAAGTAAGATAGTATTTTATTAATAAAATTGGTGTTTTTATAAAGTTAATGGTTTCCAAAAAAAAAACAGATTATAGAGTGCCCTTGAAAATAGATATGAATTTGAGAAATTCCCTTGAATTGGGCTTGTATTTTGGAAACAGTTTTGAAAGTTTCTTTCAAAATATATAATAATCCATAAAATAAAGAAGGATTTTGGTTGGTGTACATATATAGAATACTCACACAGAATTTATGAGGAGTAAATAACAATATATAAGAATTTCATTAAGGTAATTTTACAATTAAAGTAACTCAAATGAAAATGGATGCTCAGGTGGAAAACCCTTACCATAACTCCGTACGTGTTCCGCTCTTGTTCATAAGCTCTTAGAATATAAAATTATAGATATTAATAAATTTTTTTATAACCTATTATACATTTATTTATTTTATCATAATTCTGTTTAGTTCATTTATGTATTTATTGATAAGTTATTGCATTGAATTTCATCCATCTGGAGTGTTTGTTTTCCTTATTTTTCATAATTGGTTCACTTGTTCTTAAGTAATGAAGTGGTATGGATGTAAATATCCATAATTGAAATTAAATATTATTTATGAACATCCATAATTGTTAATGGCCATTTCTATCATTTGGTTACATGGAACGGGGATGAATCATTAGATGACAATCACTTCGATTATTTGGTGGCATTTGGATTATTATGAACTAGTTTTGTCACATAAATTAATAATATGTACATATACTAGTTACTGAATAATAATTAGGTTTTAATAAATATATTATTATCTGTTTCAACCATAAATATGGTTTCATGACCATTAATTAATGGATGATTGAAGAACGAAACATCGTCATCCATGAAGGTTATAAATTGGAACCCCATGGATGTTGATTTTGTTTATAAAAATAAAAGAGAGGGAGTAAGAATATTGATGATGGTTCATCCATTCACATAATATAAATACAATATATAGATGATTCTGGATTTATCATGGTCATTTGGATAGAGGAGGTGAGGAGAGGATAACAAAAGAAGAAAAATTCAAATGAAACTAAAAGAAAAATAAAGGTGTTTTACCTCTTGAAATAACTTCCCCGAGAACCTCCGTAAGGGAAATGATTTAGGTCTTTTGGAAATACCAAGAGCATCCTGGTCATTGGGAGTGACTAGGGAAGGGTATCTCGGTAGAAATTTGAGGATCTTCTTGGCTTAGAGGAGTGAAGATAAGTGGGAGTGGTGAGGGAGTATTATAGTGGAGGAGAGGGGTAAATTTTGAATATTTAGTTCATTATTATATTATTTCCCTCAAGAAACCAATATTTTTCTTTCATGTGACCCCTAATAGTAATAAGTGCGTTTTTGTTTGGACCAAGTGGCCTTACATCACTTATGATGTCATAAATAGTGTATTTAACTGATAATTTCTATATACGGTATTTTATCGTATTTCACTATTCATAAAAATTTCTAGAATTTCAGAAAAATCCCAAAAATTTACCCCTATCATTTTTCGACATGTAGAATTCAAAAATGAACTGCATTTTTCAAAATTAATTTTCTAGATATTATTAATTTAACTTTTAAATTAAATCATAGTTAGTTCGAAAAAAACTGCTTTAAAGGTGAAATTAGATTTATATCACATTAAAAAATTAATTAAGACCTCATTATCTTATTTCCATAATAAAATAAAATAATAACATTATTTACTATTCATAAGGGTCATATTACTATTCATAAAGGTATATTACTATTCACCAAAAAAATCTAGTTTCTCCGATCAGACTCCAAATGACTTACTAATCACAACTCTAGATGACCGTTTTATGAAATTAAAAACATAGAAGATGCAAAGTTGAGTTTAACATATAGATTATAAAATGCACTGCAAATTTATTTTCAAAACCATGGGGTGTTATATCCCCCCCCTTCAGAAATTTTTCCCTCAAAATTACATTTTACAATATAGGCCAAAAATTGGTGGTGGTACTTTTCCTTCATTGATTTCTCTGGTTCCCATGTTGCCTCCTCATACTTATGGTTTCAACAAATTACCTTGACCAGATGAGTAGTCTTATTACATTGAACTTTTTATCTACAATCCAATATTTTCACTTGATCATCCTCATAGGAAAGATCATTCTCCAACTATACCACCTCTGAAGAGAGTACATGTGAAGGGTCTGGTATGTACTTCCTTAAGAGGGATACATAAAAGACACCATGTACTTTCGACATAGTTGGTGGAAGTGCCAGTTGATAGGCCACAATTCCAACTCGATCAAGGATCTTGATGGGGCCGATATACCTGGGACTTAGCTTTTATTTCTTCCTAAACTTCATGAACTTCTTCCAAGGAGTTATGCATAGAAATTCTAGGTCTCCTACTTTGAACTAAAGGTCTCATCGACAGTTATCCGCAAAACTCTTTTGTTGACTTTGGGCTGCCTTGATATGCTGCTGAATGGTTTTCACCTTCTCCACCATTTCATCAACCAATTCATGTCCTAGTAGATTTTGGTCACAAACTTCATCCAAAGAAACCAATGTTCTAAACCTTTTCCCATAAAGGACTTAATATGGTGACATTTAGATACTTGAGTGGAAACTGTTGTTGTAGGAGAATTCAACCAGTGGAAGATGTTGGTCACATCCTCTATTTAATTTCATAGAAAATTCCCTCAACATATATTCTAGCGTCTGAATAGTCCACTCTGATTTACCATTAGTTTGAGGATGATAGGACATAATGAAGTTCATTTTAGTGCTTAGAGCGTGCTGGATACTTTTCTAGAACTTCAAGGTGAATCTACGATCATAGTCGGATATAATAGAGAGTGGTACTCCATGCAGCCTTAACACTTCTTTGATATAAATCTGTGCAAGTTAATCCAATGAGAAGTCCTCTCAAATCATGATAATGTGAGCTGTATTTGTAAGATGATCCACAAAAACCCATATAGAATTTTTTCCTTTTTATTTCCATATAACTCTAGTGACAAAGTCCATGGTAATTTTCTCCCACTTCCATTAGACGTTTTCCTCTCATCCTTCACATTTTGACATACAAGTTACTTTGATGTACATTCCGAAATCTCCCTTTTCATATTGTCCCACTAAAAGGTTTCTCGGAGATCTCGATACATATTTGTGCTACCAGGGTGTAGAGAGAAATTAGAGCTATGAGAATCATCAAATAGTTCCTTATTTTGATTAGGAATAGCGGGAACATAAAGCATCTTACCGAATTTCAAAACACAACCATCATATGTGAAGTCAGTCAACTTCCCATCATTTATAGCATTAATTTTCTTTCAAAACTCCTCCTCATCAGCCAAAGAACATTTCATCCTCTCCAGTAAAGAAGGCTGGGTAATGATTTGAAAAAGTTCTGATGTTTTACCTTCCTTGATAATTACCATATCCATCTTTACTAGATCCAAGAACATATGATCCCTTTCAACTCTCATCTGGTTCAGAATTCCATGGTCCTTCCTACTCAAAGCATCTTATACCTTATTTTATTTCACTAGGTGGTAGTGTATTGTGAAATCATAGTCTCTGAGTAGCTTAATCCATCTCCTTTATCTCATGTTGAGTTCTTTATGTGAGAATATATATTTAAAAATCTTATTATATGTATATATCTCACATCTTTCTCCATATATGTCATGTCTCCAAATCTTCAAAGAAATTATTACCACTGCTAACTCATGATCATGAGTTGGATAGTATTTTCATGAATTTTTAGCTGCCTAGATGCATAGGTAATCACTCGATCATTTTGCTTAAGGACACAACCAAGTCCTTTATTTGGTGCATCACTATAGAGAACAAACCCATCATTCCCTGAATGTAGGGTTAGGATCGGAGAATTCAGTAATATCCTCTTCAATTCATCAAAACATTCTTCACATTCCTTTTTACATGCGAAATTAACCAGTTTTCATGTGAGCATGGTCATTGGGTTGGATAAGCGAGTGAAGTTTTGAATGAAATGTTGTTAATAACCTTCTAAACCAATAAAACTATGTACCTAAGTTAGGTTTTTTGGAGCAGGACCTTCTTGAAAAGCCTTTGTATTTATAGGATCTACAAATATTCCATCCTTAGAGAAAATGTGGCCTAGAAATGAAACTGATTGGATCCAGAAATAAAACATTCTACACTTCCCATATAATTAATTTCATCTCAGAGTCTTCAGAATATTGTGAAATTGATTTTCATGTTTTTTCATAGATTTAAGAGTACACAAGGATATCATCAAAAAACACCACCACAATGTCATCAAGATATTCCTTGAAAAATCTATTCATCAAATCCAAGAAGACATATGGTGCATTTGTTAGTCCATAAGTCACTACTGTAAACTCGTAATGCTCGTACCTGGTTCAAAATGATGCTTTTGGAATGTCTTCTTTCCTCACAAGTAACTGATGATATCCAAATCAAAGATCAATCTTTGAAAAATATTGGGCTCCATGAATTTGATCGAATAAATCATCAATTCTTGTTAGAGTATACATATTATTTATTGTAACATCATTGATTTCCCTCTAATCAATGCACAACCTCATATAACCATCTTTCTTCTTAACAAAAAGAACAAGGGATCCCCATGGAGAAATTCTAGGGTAAATAAATCCTTTATCACTTAATTCCTCATGTTGTTTCTTTTTCTCCACTAACTTTACAATGGCCATTTTATAAAGGGTCTTCGATATGGGCCTTGAACCAGGAATTACGTCAATGGAAAACTCAATTTCCCACTCTGGAGATGTCCAGGTAAATCCTCTGGAAATAAATCAATATATTCTTTCACAATAGGTATATCTTCTATTTGAACTTTATTTTCATCACCCATAGTTAGTTCATTCTATTCCTCTACCATAATTGAATTTAGTTGAACTACTGGGGGTGGAACTAGATAAGAATCAGGTGGTGGAATTTATTCTCTAAAGATAAGGTAATCTTTATCATCATCAAAAATTGTAACCTTATTATTCTTATAATAAATTTTCATATCATGGTCCAAAAGACAACCCATACCGAGGATTATATCAAATTAAATCATGGGTATGTCAATGAGATCAGCAGATAAAGAACATTTATGTGGCCTAATGGGAACTGATTCACAAAACTTTGCTATAATGATACTTCCATTATGAGTTTTGACTGACAAATACCTTGTAAAATCAAATAGAAAATATCTAATTTTCTTAGAAATCTGGGAAGATATAAAACAATGTAATGATCCAGAATCAAATAAAGAATTGGATAATTTTGATGAAACGATCATGGTAACTGCCACCACATCATTCAGAACTTTAACCTCTGCAGTTGTGATTGCATAAGATTGTCCCAGATCCCTTGGTTTTACTGTTTCATATTTCCTTGACGCTTTGGGTAATCATTAGAATAGTGTCCCATATCCCGAAAATTATATCATTGAACATTAGTGGCATCTTTCATCCCCTTGGAATCGACATCAAGATGGCCTTTCTGACCACATTTGTAGCATACTCCTTTAATCTTTAAGCACGCACCAGGGATTTTCCTTCTACAATTATCACAGGGTGGAAATTCAACTCTTCCCTTCTTCCCAATTTCCTTATTTATTTTCCTTTAGTTCTCAGCATCACTCTTCTTTTATTGCATTCCCTTAATGTCATAAGACGTATAGAATTATTTTTCTATCTTGATATCACATGAAACTATATCCTCATATGATGAAAAAGTTGGGATACCAGTACTCTCTGGAGGAATGGATTTATTCCATCATTGAATCGATCAATTTTGCTCCATGGATTTATTATGTAGTCCAAAACATGTCTTGATAACCTTGTGAAGTTATCTTCATACTTTGTAACATTATCATATTCCTTCTGCCTCAGATTCAAGAATTGTCTCTCCATATCCACTATCTGTTCTTGAGGAAATTATTTCTCTAGAAATATTACTTTAAAATCTCTCTATTCCATCTCTTCTATTTCTTCATCCTTATGTGTGTTTTTGGATTAATAACCACCACTGATCTACATCTCCCAATAGCTGATAAACTGCCTTGATGACCTTGCCTCTTTCATTACATCCCAAAGAAAGAAATATCTTCTTGAGGGAACTTATCCACTGCTTAGCTACAAATGGGTTTTTAGTCCCATTGAATGATAGAGGTTGTTGTCGCATAAAGAGATCTTGCATAGTTTCCCCACATTGTGGATCCGGATGCCCTATACAGGTAAGGTTATTATTCATAACCTGAGTAAGTTGTCCAAGTATAGTTATGAGTTTCAAAGAACCATAACCAACATATTTATCTTGCATCAGAGGAAAATCATTACAAGGGACACATGCATTCGTGCAGTTTCCATTCCTTTCACTAGGAACCATTTCTAAATAATGGAATACACAACATTAGGGTATGAATTATAATTTATAATCTCAATGTAGAAAAATACTAAGCATAAATTGAACTTCTACGCATAGCATATATCTTAATCATAAAAATGGTATCTTTAAGAAAGAAATTTCATTTAAATCCTTTATAATGTCTTGTAAAGAAAATGTGAATTAACCTAAGCAAATCCCCTGGGAGTTTCATAAACAAGAGTGCAGCAAGGCCCGTTGTCGTATACTAGGATACCGGGTCAAGCCCAAGACTCATTGTCGGAGCTTTCACTCCTCGGTATATCTGTGCCAGAGCCACCTGTTCCTGCTCGTATCCAGATAGGGGTGTATTTCTTGAATGATCCACATAATCTATTCCTTACCAAAATAACATGACATTCTTGTATGTTTATCCTGAATGACTCACTTAGGGATTCTTCCCTAATCTACGTTTCCAAGTTTTCTACTAAACTTCCTCTGATAAAAACTGTAAGGACCTGGCCCCAGTTTCTTGGAGCCGATGCCTTTTTTGATTACATTGGCATACATTCGAGGAATATCAATCCTAAAGGAACCAGTAGTTTAGTACATTTCGGAAGAAATATACATAAATAAGTTTAATATTTCATCATGAAGAGAAATACAACACTAATTTATTCCACAAGCAACATCATGTCTCCTAGATTTTTCTTGCAAGTCATTCATAATTTACTTCATCATGTCCTATGAAAAATGAAACATAAGAAAATGGTAAGATCAAAGGATCATTAAGAGTAAGAAATATAGATAAATACATAGTAAACATGAGACATGTTGCATAATTGAAAACACATGCCTTTAATAACAAACTTACACACATTATGGAAGGAATATGAGCTGAGTAAATGATGCCATAATGAAACATAATCATGGGTATTATAGTAGTCGAAAAACCACATGAAATTTCAATTACTAGCTTCATAATGAGGGAAGTGCATATTCCAGACATTCTGAAGAATTTTTTCATGGCCTCATCCAATACATCTAATTATTAAGGCCTCGGCCAAAATCCATATAACACATTCAGAAAGGCCTCGACCAAATCCACATCTATTTGTGTCATGAGACCTACCGATGCATCGAGGGGCTATATCAAGCCCCAACCATCACATTATAAGTCCAATTCATTCCTCATATGAGTAGGGATAAACATAAACAACATATAGATTTATATTGAAAGAATCATATGAAATGTAACTATCTTTCCCCAATCATTAAACATAAAACACTAACCATTCCGAGTAATATGGTGAATGGTTTTAGGATAGCTCATCCAAAATTGTGTTATTAATAAACCATTAAATAAAATATGGTAGATTAATTTATAAATGAATCAACCAAATAATACATAAGAAACAAAAAGAGTGTTGAATCAAACGAAAATTCTCTTATAAAACCATTAAGCAATCTTGAGATATATACACTTCTATTTTGAATAGAAGAGTTCTTTTGGAAAATATTTTTATAAAACTATAAGTGAATTGATATTTTATTTTCATAATAAAATGAGTGTTTTTAGAACGATAATGGTTTCCAAAAAAACATATTATATATTTCCCATGAAAAAAGATATGAATTTGAGAAATTCCCTTGAATCAGGCTTTCATTTTGGAAACATTTTTGATAGTTTCTTTTAAAACATGTAAAAATACATAAAATAAAGAAGGATTATGGTTGGTGTACATATATAGAATTCCAACACATAATTTATGAGGATTGCGTAATAATATATAATAATTTCATTGAGGTAATTAGACAATGAAAGTAACTCGAATGAAAATGGATGTTCGGGTGTAAAGCCCTCACGTTAACTCCAAGTGTGTTACGATATTGTACTTAAGCCCCTAGAATATGAAATTATACTTATTAATAACTTATTTCATAACCTATTATACATGTATTTAGTTTATCATAACTCTGATTAGTTCATTTATGTCTTTATTGATAAGTTATTGAATTGAATTTTGTCATTCTGGAGTGTTGGTTTTCCTTATTTTTCATAGTCTGTTCACTTGTTCTTAAGTAATGAAGTGGTATGGATGTAAATATCCAGAATTGAAAATAAATATTATTTATGAACATAAATAATTTTTAATGGCCATTTATATCATTTGGTTACATGGAATGAAGATGAATCATTAGATGACAATCACTTCGCTTATTTGGCGGTATTTGTATTATTATGACCTTGTATTGTCACATAAATTAATAATATGTTCATACACTGGTTAATAAATATTAATTAGGTTGTAATAAATATATTATATATTTTTTAACCATAAATATGGTTTCATGACTAGTAATGAAGGAAATATTGAAGAACGAAACTTCGTCTTCAACGAAGGTTATAAATTGGAACCTCATGGACGTTGATATCGTTTATAAAAATAAAAGGGAGGGATTAAGAATATTGAGGATGGTTCTTCCATTAACATGATATAAATCCAGTATATAGATGATACTGGAGTTATAATGGTCATTTGGATAGAGTAAGTGAGGAGTTGATAACAAAATAAGATAAATTCAAATGAAACTATAAGAAAAAGAAAGGTGCTTTACCTCTTGAAATAATTTCCTCAGGAACCTCCTTAAGGGAACAGATTTTGGTCTTTTGGGAAGACCAAGAGCTTCCAGATCGTGGGTAGTGACTAGGGAAGGGTATTTGGGCAGAAATTTGAGGAGATTCAAGGCTTATAGGAGTGAAGAGAAGAGGGAGTTGTGAGGTGTTTTTATAGTGGAGGAGAGGGGCAAATGTTGAACATTTAATTTATCATTTTATTATTTCCCTCAAGACAACCAATAGTGTTGTTTCATGTGACCCATAATAGTAATACGAGCATTTGAGTTCAGACCAAGTGGCTTTTCCTTACTTATGACGTCATAAATAGTGTATTTAACTGATAATTTGTATATACGGTATTTTATTATAGATCAGTATTCATAAAAAATTCTAGAATTTCAAAAAAATCCCCAAACTTTACCCCTAACATTTTTCAACGTGTTGAATTCAAAAATGAATTCATTTTTCAAAATTAATTTTCTAGATATTATGAATTTAAATTTTAAATAAAGTAATAGTTAATTCGAAAAAGACAATTTTTAAGGTGCAATTAGTTTTATATAACATTGAGAAATTAATTAATATCTCATTATCTTTTTTCCTTAAGAAAATAAAATAATAATATTATTTAATGTTCATAAGGGTCATATTACTATTCATAAGGTTCTGTTACTATTTAACAAAAAAATCAAGTTTGTTCTATTAGACTCCAAATGACTTACTGATCACAACTCTTGATGACCATTTTTTGAAATTCAAAACATAGAAGAGGCAAAGTTGAGTTTAACTTCTAGGTTATAAAATGCACTCAAATTTTATTTTCAAAACCTTGGGGTGCTACAATTGATGATATATTCAACATGTTTATGGGATCCATTAGATTTTATAAGGCCTATCCAAATTTTAAATATCAATAGATGAGAGTTAGGGAGTAGAATATATCAATGAAAACTTTTAGGTGTCATTATGAGAACTTTTAGTCAGTGTTCATATTGTTCAATGTCATGAATACATTGAAAATGCTCATAGGAGTTGTTAACAACATGTTTTGTGTGATACCTAGACATTTTTTTATTCTATTCATCAATAACACACTCATATAATCGAGTTTATTTTTAGATAATTCTGATCAACTTAGGGAGGTTCTATAGGTCCTTCAAAACTATCAGATTTATGGGAAGAGGTACAAGAGTAATTTTTGGATGTGATATGTGAAAATTATTAGGCATGTGTTATATAAGAAGGTATTTTTAGTGGATCCATAAAATATTGAGGAGGTTTTTTCTTGGGAAACACCATATAATGTTACATAGGTATGTAGTTTCTTAGGTTCATGGGCTATTATCAGAGTTTTGTGTTCGACTTATCCGAGGTCACAACAACATTGACATCCTTGACCAAGGAATGAAATTCATTATTATATACTGATTAGTGGATGGAATAATTTAAGTATTTAAAGGAGAGGTTTATTAGTTCTCCCATTATCTTTCTTTGAGAGGATGGAGTGATGTTTTCAGTGTTCTATGAAACTTCCCAAATCAATTTGGGTTTCTTGTTTATGTAATAGACAAATGTGGCATCATATTGGTCTATTAAATTAGTTACACATGATTTTAACTATTTCACCATGATCTTGATTAGGTGGAAGTGGGTTTTAATATAAATATGTTTCGACATGAACTCATAAAATACCTATTTGTGGTCTTCAATGTTCATGAATAAATGAGGTATTTCTTACCATAGTGGGATATAAATGAGTTAAAATGGAGGTGGATGGAGTTTCTATATCATTAGGAATTATATATTTCATACAATCCAAATAAGTTGAGTGTATTTGTAGCTACACTATGTATTATTTCATAGGGTGATTCTATTTGGAAGTATAGAGATTCTTAGAGGGTGATGAAGGAGTTTTTATTGATGCATCTTGATATAAAGAAAGATGGTTATGTAGGTTTCCTATTCTGGATGATAGTGATGACCTCATTTATAATGTTTGTGGAAGCGTCTCAGTGGGGAGACTGGGAAGAAGAGTTAATGTGGGACTATTTCATCCATGAGGATGCTGTAGTGGAGTTTTTGAAGGATAATCCAAATCACATGACCTTATTTAGGCTTATGTTTGTTCAGTTAGAGGTGAAATTGGGGGTTATTTATGATTTCCATATTTTAATAGTGTTAATTCATCTTGGTGGGGCGTAGATGTATCATTCCTTGAGGGGTTATATTTGGTTTCCCAAGATGAAGAGATCTATAGTAGTTGATACCCATACAGCTAGATCCTACTTTTGAAGCCTAATATTTATATACAATTTTTGATATCATATAAAGTGATGTAATTTTTATCATCCATAATTACAATTTAAATGAAGTGATTGAGCCAGTTACTTACTCTTTAAATTTTGAGGCTTATATCTTTATATAATTATAATAATTATTACTTATGAAAACAATTTTCTTTATCCTCAAATGAATTTTCCTGCTATAATCATATTTTATTATTCGATAATAAGTATTGAACATCTACCACAAAATTGTCCACTAATAATAATATTCTAGAAGTATCATTCATAATATTCTTCTTCTTTACCTATGGAATTTGAACACAATAAAGGGTGATCTCAAATGATTAGTAAGGGAAATCATACATTGGAAGCTATCATGAATACATAAGACATAACTAATATGGAATAGATAAATAATATTCTAATATTCCATATAACTAATCAATATGAAAGTGGAATAAATACATTGATGAAATAAATTCATAATTGATCACATAGATAAAACCTAATTCCATAAGGTTATAATGCATTATTTAATACATCATAATCTTTCCTCTAAGGAATCATGTCATGAAAGAAAACATAAATAATAATGGGATACAAAAAATACCCAAGATAGTTTTTTTATATTAGACTTACTGATTCACTGATGGGCTATCTAATGTTAGGACCTACCAAAAAGTTATTCTGTTTAATGCATTCATCATATGAAATAAATTATTAAAAATTCTATATGTAATCAATATACCTTAATAATAATCATTAATATTGTAAAACTACAACACAAAATGTTAATATTCTCCCCAGTACATATTCATCCTACCTTATAAGTCAATAAAAATTCACATAGAACAAATAGACGTATATATTATCAGTTTTATCTAATTAAAAAACATCATATATTTCTTGGTAAACACCACCAATATGATTTATATTAAATGAAGTGTTTACACCATATATAGTAATGGGTATATTGATAAGTGAACATTTTAAATGTTATATAATATATACTTTATAATAAAGAACATGTTCACAAAGTGGAGTTTTAATTCTTCATATATTATAGAGTTCTAGTAAAAAATTCCCATGGTAAATCGAGAGAAAAATCGACGCAAATTTTTTAAAATAACTTCTCTTTAATATTTTTACAAAAAAAAGTTATAATTGACTTCCAAAACTTTTTTTTGTGAATTTTCAATAAAAACTTTAATAAATTATTTTTTAAAAAATTTACAACAATATAATATAGAAAATAGACTATACTTAAGTTAAAAAGATGTAAACTAGTAGAAAACAATATACATAAGTGGAGTGTAAATGCTTTTAAAATATAATAACCTAATCCTTTGAAAATTCATAAAATTGTTGGAATAGATATTAATTTATAAAACCCTAAAAAATTATATAAGAATATAAATCAAGAATATTATTTATGACTGAGGGAAAATCTATTTATGTTAAATATGATTAAAAATATATTGTTTTCCCACTATTTTAAAGAATGTAAAAATTGACTTATTTAAATAACATTAAAAATATTCAATTAAATTTTTTAATAAAATGTTACACTAAGGAACTTGACATTTGAAAATCATTTAAAGATATAAAAGGACTTTATTAAAATAAACTAGAGAATATAGATATGAAAGAAAAAGGTCCCAAAACCAAAAAATATATTTAAGATTGGATTTTATTATAAAAAATTATTTAGTAGATTTGAGTACCAAAGAGGAATAAATGAATTAAATATTTATAAGACCCATAAATAAATTTATTAGAAGAAAATATTTGAGGTTTAAGATGTTAATATCTTATATTTATTTGAATAGAAATTTAATCACGAGGAATCCCGATTTAAAGTGATATTGATACATAAAAACTTATATATTTGTAAAATTTCCAATAAAAGGCCACTGAACATTATTAAATTATATGGTTATGAAAATATCACGAATTAAAAAAATATTATATCAATATATATAAATGGTACTATTATTACATTTTATAAATGAAAAAAAAGTGCAGAATATGAAGCGTATATTATAGAAGGAAATTAGATATGAAAAAATTTAAATCAAAAGAAAAAGGTTTAAATACAACATAAAATAATTATAGGTCATTACACACATAATCTTGGAAACACATAGTCAATGAAGAAGTAATTTAACCCAATGTAAACAAATTGAGTTAACAAACCCTAACCCAGATTCCCAACATTCCTTCTACATCATACACCATCCAAAATAAAAAATTATTGTAATTATATACTTTAGTTATAACATATTCCATTTTTATTCCCTTGTTATTATCCCTTGTTAGGATTTTTTTCTTTTAATAATTTAGTCTAGTTCACAGTGTTTGTTTTGGGATTTTTGGTTTATAATATCTAAACATGTTTGGTATATTTATAATGGTTAATTTTGATATTAAAATTTCATAATAAAATATATAATATTATAGGTATAGGTTCTATACCATTCCATAATGGAGTGTTTTTCGATAGTGTTAAAAAGTTGGGATACTTAGTAAATAATTTAGTTTTAAAAAATAAAATAGATAATGTATAGAAAAGTTATTTATGATAATTTTTTGAGTTATTACTTTAATTATTGAATATATAAGTGGATAATTGATATGAAAACCCATCTTGGAGAAACCCACATTTGGACATATTAATGGAATATGGGGGAGAGTTGGTTGATAGGTAACTAGTTTGAGTCCATCATTAATTGATCAAATATATTAAAATACCATATAAATGCAATAATTATATAAAAATATGTGATGGTTTAATATGGTTTCATGATAGTGAATCAAAATTTTTAAAATTGAAAAAACAAAATTTTCAATTAATATTAATGCCTTTATAGAAGTGTGATTTTATTAATCCAGGGGATTGGGTTGTGTTATTTATTTTTTGGAGAGGTATTTGGGTATATTATTGAGAGAAAACAAAACTTCTTTGTGTCTTTGAAAAGGTAAGATCAAGTTCCCATTTATAGTTAAAAATAAACAAATTTTTAATAAATACTTAGTATTTAATGGTCATAAGAATAATTAAAAAATTAAAAGGTGTAAAAAATTGGAAAATACTTGGTTGTGTATAACATTTTATTATAAACCTAAATTGTGATATGATGTTTAATTCATTTTATAAGATATTATGTTACATTGAATATTGTTAAATTCTTTTTCATAACTATTTATATAATTTGAATTTAAGGACACCAAGATAACAAAAAACTTCAAATTTGAATATATAAAAAGTTTATTAAATTTAATTTTGATAAAAAAATCATTTAGGTCTATAAATTATAAGAATCCTCACGTTAAATTCTTTTAAAATTGTTTAAATTGATTTTTCACCACCTTTCACAAGTACTACATTGTTGATGTATAAGTTTTCTAGCTGATCATATTATGACCATTTTTTTTAAAATTACTATAATAAATCAAATTAAAAATATTAAATTTTTTCATATATATTCATGCATATAGTATTTTTTACAACATCCCATTTCTATATTTCATGTATAAACCTTTTTTTTGATTTTTCCTCTCTTGGTATTGATATAGATCAAGAGTTGTTTCTATCATTTTGTGGTTATAAATATTAAATATTATATTTTTCCCATTATTTAAGTTTTTAGATGGTTTTGTAGTGTGTTTGATCATAGTTTCATATTTTTAGAGGTGGAAGGTTTTTTTATCTCGGGAGTGGGCTTCCTCTTATAGATGGAAAATCTACAAGAGGCCCACAAACTAGTTAGTAGTAGGATAGTAGTGGTGGGTTCCTATAGGAATCCCTTAAAATAGATAGTAAAATACCATATAATACTTAGTAAATTACTATATACTAGTTGGTGGGAATTCCAGTAGTCATGCCATTTTCTATATGCCACTGGATAGGTAGTGATTCCAAATGGGTGAAGATTTGGTAGTGGAGTATCATAAATTTTTCTTTAGGTTATTCTCTATTTCACACTAAATCCTTTCCATCATTGTTAATTCTAAACTAATCTCCTAGGAGGATCTCTATAGAGGATTTTGGATCTTAAAACCTTATTTATTCATCATTTGAAGTTTCAGTTTATGCGATTGATCTCCTATGATTGGTGTAATATCAAATTAATTCAAGATTCTCTTTTAATTACCTCTATAACACAATGAGATAAGTGAATAATCATATAATTTATGTATCTAGATATTGGATTAATGAAATGTGATTCTTGTATTCTCTCTTGACTATTATTTCAATCTATTTTATATTGGTGGATCCCACATGGGTTTTTCTGATCTTGATTCAGGTAAGTGGTTTGGTAATGAAATATCTATAAATTGAATCCTTTGTGGATTGTTTAATTTAAACTGGTTTTCCAATTTATTTCTAAATATTGAATTGAGTATCTTCATAAATGATTTGAAATGATATGTTGTAAGTTATGAAATCCCATAACTATCTTTTTTAAAATTATAGATTGGTTTCTATAATATGATATTGAATTGATGAAAATAGTTTGAAGCATTATTTTGATGAGATAAAAATGAATGAAATGTTTTTTGATTTTAAATAGGAATCTTTGGAATGAAATTATATATTTTTATTTAATCCCATTGATTTTGGTTTTTTAAATAAAATGAAATTTTTTAAACATTAACTTGGGGACAATTTGGAAGGATTTATTGAATTATTTGAAATTGAAAGAAATGTTTGAGTTCCCCATTGTATGATAGATTTATTTATTGAATCACATGGGATACTGCGTACCTTGTTGAGAATAACACACTATTTTAATATATTATCTCTACTTGGTAACATATTTATAATAACAATTATAACTAAACTATAAGTTGGGCATTGAGTACATTATTTGGGGTGTTCTCCTACTATCCATAGGCATATGGATTTAGGGTAGTGTGTATAAAACTAGAGTCATATTTCACTAAGATGTGTGAAAATAATATACTAACCCAACCTCAAGACTCTAATATATGTTTCAATTATTGAATTAAAATTTACACATGCCTGTGTATAATTAAAATATTTATCTATGCCTATTTTGGTTGAAATTATTTTTACTTTATATTTTAATAAATGTACTTATAGATACCCAATTTGATGGAAGTGCAGTTTGAAACCAATTTTTGGGCCATATGAGTTTTTTTTCAAGAAATTTATTGATGTAATCTAATAAAATATTTAAATTCCATGTTTTCTTAAAATTAGAAATGTTGTTTTATTTGTTATATATTACTTCTAAAATGATTGGTAAGACCCTAATGGGATTTATTGCTAACACCCTTTTTTTCCTTTGAGAATTTGAATATTTTCTTATTCCAGGTCATGAAGAGGGGAAATAACCACATGGAGGTAGTGTGAGTTATTTTTTGCGGGACATGGGTGTTAGTGGTGACTAGTGGAGCATGTAATCCACTAATTCCCTAGAGAATCTAGAGATGATATCTTGATGGTTTTATCTGATGAATATGGTTGATGTATCATTTTGAGACATGTATCTGTATACTCATAGTAATTTATTTATCTTTAGGAGTGTATGACATACCAATTATTTAATATTATATATATATATATATATTATGTGGCTTGATGAGTTACTATTTTGGGGAAATCATTTTTTTTAATTATATTGATGCACATGAACTTGTCACCAACCCATGGAGTTCAAGAATACCCATTAGTACATATTAGAACTAACTAGAGTTCAGTTTAGGTGCTTTATCTTAGTAGATTAATGAAAAATTGGTATTAATATTGTTCACATCCATTATTGATTTCGATATACAGGTTGGG
Source organism: Viscum album (assembly GCA_963277665.1). Taxonomy (NCBI): domain Eukaryota; kingdom Viridiplantae; phylum Streptophyta; class Magnoliopsida; order Santalales; family Viscaceae; genus Viscum; species Viscum album. The sequence continues at coordinate 287,357,046 of OY728127.1, read as the reverse complement.
ATATCTTGGTTGACTAGAGAAATGATTGTTGGGATTTAATGGGTATAATCTAGAAATTTATTTACCATCTTCCATTATAACAAGCCTTAAGTTACCATGGGATATCCGGGAATAATGTCTTTGTGGAGTTGTTGGATTTAATTATATACATTTTCAAAATCATTAATATAAGCCTTTTATTTTCTAGTTTAATTATTATCGACAGAGTTGATGATATCATATCACTAGACTAATATTTTCCTTGTAATCTAATGATTTTGAATAGTCTCAAGCCCCCAAGGAGGAATTTTAATAGAACATTAGAGGGCGGTACTAATAAAAAATGAAAATTAAACCTTCCATTCGATCAAAACCATACATCGGATATTGTGAATGTGGTCTAGGCTCTGGTTTAGGCATCTTCACTTATTCCCATTTATGCTTTAAAGGTTTTTAAAGAAACACATTATTTTCATACTTAAATAATACATATTAATAGATGAATATTCATTACAAAACATTTCAATACTTGAAATTTTTTTAAGTTAAAATATCTTTGGGAATATTTAAAAATAAAAAACTATTTTATGAAATATATACATCATCTCTCACGTATTTATTTATTACTAGCACCATTCTTACACATATCATACTTAATACCTTTCTTTATAACATGGAGAAGGAAACCTGAGAAAAAGGTGATCCCAGATACCCAGTAAGGGTAAACAACATAGATATAAATTATTACATAAGTGTAATATGATAAAAAGTGTATAAGAACATGATCATAATATTTTTAAATCATATCCTTCATATCGAAGAACATAATCTAAATTCAGGGTATTAACAGTTCAAAAAACATTAATCGTAATAAAATTAAGGAACATGAACCATGGAAGCTTAAAAAAACCACAATACATTAATTTTTTATATAAAAAACATAAAAATAATTTAATTAATAGTCATTAATAACTTCAAAGGATATCATAGTGGAATAAGTTTTGTCCCCATACAATTTTAGTAGTTATGTTTCACTCCCAAGACTATCATTGGGGACATATTCCCTTAGTAAACTAGGTTCAATCCCTATTATATTCTTATTTATATCATGAGATACCATTATTTAACTAATTAATTGAAGGGAGATATAGGTTAAACCCATCACAAGATGAAAACGACATATATTTGTTCCAATTGTTTTTAAAAAATTCAGCATATCAGAACACATGAAAAGAAATGGGTTTCATAATTATTTCATCATTTCTTAACCCATGGAAAAGTAATGGGTTTCATAAACATTTCATCCTTTCATCATAAACATAAACCATGAAAATATAGAATAAATATGGTGTCCTTGAATCACATCCCCATTAATGTCTCAGTGATAAGAAATGATCTCATCTTAAATGAAAAATTATTTTGAAAGATCACTTGGAAAAATTATTTAGGAAAATAACGTTTCCATTTTGAAATCAATTTATTTTTTTAAAAATTGGGAAATTTTAAATGACGAATTTTTCATTTAAAATAAACATGATAAAATGTAAAGTAATATTAAAAGAAAATAAATTTCATTTTGTAGGAAAAATTACTTCATGCTTGATAATTTATAAAAATTCCTTTGATACTTTTTTCATATTAGTCACAATGTGCCTTGTCTTTAAAAAAAAATTCCCTTTAAACTATTTTGTAAAAATTAAAACATGAGTTAAAATTAATTTAAAAAATCTGAGGAAAATAATAAAAACCTTATTTAAAACCTTTTTATTTAACATGGATTTGGAGGAAAGATATTCCTAAGTGGATAATTAAACATAAACAATATAAAATATTGATGAGATTATAAAATAAAACCCTTACCTCGAGTTATCCTTAACTTAAAATGACTCTTCCTCCTAAATAATATACATTAAAATTTATTATTAATATATTAAATAGTCATATTCATACTTATAATATCATATTTGATCCCTTTATAACATTTCAACCCCCTTTTATTAATAAATAATATTTTTATTTCCAGGTGATAACTATTTAGTTTATCATGAGTATATTTGTTTAGTAGTTCAGGTAATTAAAAATATATCATGGTTCCATAATTTATAGTGTAACACCCCAAGATTCTATGGTATTCTTCTCTTTGAATAATATAGTAGCGTGTGTTGTATGTAACTTCGAGTTCTAACACACCCCACAACCAATCAAACAAGCCGTTATGAATAGTAATACCCACTTTTTGAAATTTTATAAATTTTATCTTTCAAAATGGACTTCATTTTTGGATTCGTAATATTGAAATTAGCTTAGGGTGAATTTTTGGTACTTTTCTGATAACATTCATATTTTGATGAATAGTGAAAATTACTAAATTTTAATCAAAAAAACCTTTTTTAATCGAAATAATTAATAGTGATAAATTATTAACTAGAGTGGATTTAAATTATATTTAGAATATATTTTTACCATTTAATCTAATATTGGTCATTGGACATAATTTCACATTTAAACTGGACATAAACAGGTGTCAATCTTTTGGTAGTTATTGTTTCTTTAAAACACGCTTTTTGTTTTGACAACGAGAATTAGTTTTAAATTAATAAATAAAATTTATATGTTTTGAATTTTTTAAAATAGACTTTATTATTGAATTCGGAATATCAAAATTATCTTAGGATAAATTTTTGGTATTTTTCTGAAAACTTTTAATTTTTGATGAATAGTTAAAAACACCGAGGTATATTTTGAAACAGAATTTTTATTTAAATAATTATTTTTTTATTTAAATTATTTTATGTAAAAATAGATACATAATACCTATATATGTTCAATGTAATTCATTGGAGTTGGTTTATAACAATTTTAGTTATAAAAAAGTTTATTGAACATTTCACCGTCTTTTACCCACCTCCTAGGATAATTTGCAAATTCACATAAAACTTAATTTTACAGCTTCTTTGAGTGTAATTTTTCAAAAATATGAGAGACATGGTTAATATCAAGGAGTAAAATGTTGTTCAATAAGATAAAAATAATTTTTTATGAATAGTAACTTTTTTACTTTTATTTACCACGGTAAAAAGTAAATAGGGCAATTAAGGGTAAAAATGATATTATTATTACCATAACACATGTCATAATTCTATTGGATAAGTATAATTCGAAAAAAAAACTTAGGAATAAAATATGAACCTCTTTGTTCCACTTGGATTACATTAGGACATTTATTATTATTTAATTCAAAGAAGAGTTTAAAGAGTTAAAATCAAAGTTTAATAACTAAATCATTTGTAATATGGGGTTACACATAAGATAAATTCGATTATAAATATTAATTATAAATCTAAAAAGAATTCATAAATAATGGTATTTTATTTATAATTTTTAGACATTAAATAATTTAATTTATTTATGACACAATGGTGATGCAGTAATTACCTAAGTAGTGAAATATTAAAATAATTGATATTATAAATACTCAAATAAATGTAATTTGAGACTTTTTATGAATTACAATAAATTTATAGGTTAATATGACATATTATTATTGGTTATATTAATTTTATTCAAAGTAATATTGCTGTTATGAATTTATCAAAAACACAATACCCAATAGTGTCAAAATTAACATAAAATAGTTTTTAAAATAAATATTATATTATTAATTGATATTATATTCCTAAAAAAATAAGGTTCTTCCAAAGGACTCATATAATGATTTTTTTATCATTAATGGACCACTTGGGGGTCTCTTGGAAGTTTATAGTAATTTTATTAACTATATAATATAAAAATACAAAGAGACATGGTAAATTTCAAACTATTTAACTAAGAGTTAAATCTACATGATAAGGTTACTATAGTGACCCAAACCTATCTAAAATCTATTTGTTGAGTGGTTTTCAACCCATAAACACCTTATACTTTTAATAATCCACTTTTTTGCCATTATAAACCGAATATGAATTTATTATAAATTAATACTTTATGTTTTTCCTAAAGATCCCCTCCTCCCCCTTATAAAAGGACACCACTTCTAACCAGTTCCTCACACCTCTCAAGCCTTTTGGCTCATCCAAACTCTCCCCAATTAAGACTCATACATCCCTATACTCCTCCTAGAATATTTACCTTAGGCATAAGTCACTTCAAGAGTCCTTTTTGGTCCAAACCAAAGGGAGTTACCCAAATTAAAGGTAACAATTTCTCTTAGCTTCTTTTCTTTTATTTTACTTCTCTAACCCATAAACTCTACTTATTTTCTTCTTTTAAAAAAAAACAGTATCATAAATATACTAGGATATTTTTATAAGTATTAGAACTATACTTACACACACCTCTATCTAATAGGTGAAGAACATAATGTTTCTGTGGATGGAAACCAAACGCCTCACGAAATGATGATTGTTCAATCATATCCTACAACCTATCATGGTGGACATTATGATGGAACTATAATTAAATATGATATTAATGATATTTATTATGTAAATAATCTTCTGTAATTCCATTTTATATCATACCATTATTCGTTTCATGTTGCATATATATACGATAATTTCATTTGAGGAAGTGCGGACTACCGCCCCCTCAAAGTGATATGACTCGTTCATACCGTACATGGAACGTATAATGGATGGTGTTAATGAAAATAAGTAACATATATAATATATTATATTATAATGGATTTATAATATACCTATGTATCATTATGTTTTAAGTCTATTAAAATAAGAAATAGAAATGAATGTAGCATTCATGCGTACGTACGACTTACTGTCTCCATGAACGGTACACTTCATTCTTACCCCAAAATGATATGTACTATTATAAATACATGTACATATATATATATGATATATATGATATATACATCACGAATATCATTCTGGTTATAATTATCTTTTGACCATGTGAACAACTTGTAACTATAAGGTGTTCATTTTTTACTCAAGTGCCAAATATCGAAAAAACGAACGTTATTAACTCAAATGATTAAATAATGTTTATAACAAGGTAATAAGTAGTATAAAATGAATAATAAACTTAAAAAATTTTCTTAATAAAGTATAACTTAACTTTAATTTATTATTCAGGATGTTAAAGAACAAACGGGTCATGTCGGACACGAGGTAAGGGGTTTTCATCTCACTCCTTATTTTCGTGAGATTCATGCCATATTGCCACTATTACCTTTTATGTGGTGTATGTACTGCCCATAATTGTATTCTTTGTGTAATACAATTTAATTTATGTGTATTTACTTATTATTTTTATGATAACTCTTTCATGGGGTGTATGTTTCGTAAGTTACCAAATTGGGAAGGGTTAATTTCACAGTCTCTTTATTATCCGAAGTTGTTTTTATGTAAGTATCTACTGGGACATATTTATTATCAATGTCCATGTTTTATGAAATAGTTTTCAAAGGGATTATTTTAAGGGACTTTTTTTTACTAAAAAATAATTTCAAATGTTTTATATATTTATTCTTCTAAATCTTTTTCATTAAGGTCCATGTCATCAAAATGGGTTTTAAGGATTTATTTATATGGACATAAATGTTTTTAAAATGTTATTTCCTTTCAAAAGTTTCAAAGTGTTATGAGACACTTTGATTCAAAAATATATTTAAATTTCTTCTTTTCTAAATTGTGCGACTTTTAAATGTTTTCATGAAAAATGGATATTTCTCCCAAAGAGTTTTACAAATCATTTTCATCTATGTAAACATCCTTTGATGGATTTTAAACTTGTTTTGAAGTTTATTTATCATGATACAAATCTTTCGTGTTGAGTTGAATGTTTTGTGATATGTTTGACTGTGGATGTGTTATTTTTATACCATTTATGGTTTATGGAGAAAGTATTTACATTTTGTATGCTAGTTTTAATATGAATGTTTATGTTATGTTTAGAACTTTTCATATGAGGAATGAATTGGACATGATATGTGATGGGTGGAGCCCACTATAGCTCCTCGATGCATTGGTAAGTCTGATGAGACAAACTAGTGTCTTCGAACGAGGCCTTGGAAAAATCTTATTTGTAGTCTTGGCACGAGGCCTTGGCTACGTGGTTATGATAGTGTGTCATTATGCATTCCATCATTATGAAAGTGGTAATTGATATTGCATGTGATTATCCGACTAGTAGAATATCCATGTGATTATATAAATGACATTATTTAAATTTATTTCTGCCATATTATGCTGAAGTTCCTGTTTAAAAGGATTTTTTAGTTATACATTGAATTAAATGTTTATGATTATTTATGAATGTTTCTACTGTATTGTTATCCTTACCGAGTGTCTGATCTCACCCCTTTCTATGTTTTATTTTTCCCAGGATTCAAAGAAGTGTATTTTGATTGATATGAAGGGTTAAGACAAGGAAAATAATGGCGTTCATAAAGGATTATTTATGTTTTTTTGTATGTTATGAAGTGTAATGTAACATTCATGCATGTAATCTATTTTCCAAGACTGCTAAACCGACCGGTCCTTCGGGACTTGATTCCTTGTAATCATGCCAATGTATTAAAATAATGCACCAACTCTGGGTAACTGGGGTCGGGGAGTTAGAATTGGTATCATAGGAAGTTTAGAAATAACCTTGGAAGCTATATTTAGATAAAATATGATTAGAGCACATAGCCCTAAGATAGACTTTGAGGATTAGTATAGAAGAACTTCCTAGAATTTTGGCATTGTAGTGATTTTATGTGTTTTCCACGAAATAAAACCCTCTCTAGATATGAGCAGGTAGAGGCGGCTCTGGCAATGATGTACCTAGGGGTAAAACCTGAAAACACCGCTTCGAGCTAGACTCGAACAAGAACTGGTGCAGGGCAACGGGCCTTGCTGCACTCTTGGTTACGAAACTCCCTGGGGATATGCTTAGGATAGTTCTCATTTTCATTAAAAACCATTATGAAGGGTTTATGGGTATATGCTTCCTCAAAGAAGAAATTTTTATGATTATGGATTATATCCATAATCGGTTTAATTTATGTTAAGTGTTTTAAAGGTTTGGGATTAGGTATTTCTATTCATAAACTAATCTAGTGTCTGATATTGTTTTGAAATGGCGCCCAGTAGGAGGAATGAGAACTCCAGAAATATGCATGATCCAAAGAGTAAGAAGGATCATATCATTCATGGTCTTAAGCCAAAATTTTGAAGGGAAATATTCTCCCACGTATTATCATCATATGAAGAAATAGTATCATGTGTTGATAAGATAAGTAAAGAATTCATGGAGTCCTATGGCTTTGAAGGGAAGCCATAGAAGGAAAGGATGGTAGAGAGAAGGACAGATAAAGGGAATAAGGTAAAGAAGAATTTTCGCATATGTGATAACTGTGAAAATAATTACCTAGGAAAATTCTTGAAGGGAATGAGAGTATGTTATAAGTGTGGAGAAAAAGGACACCAAGTACCTGACTGCAAGGGTAAGAAAAAGGTTTCAAATGTACAATGCTTCATCTGAAAAGAGTTTGGACACTACGCGAACCAATGTACCAGTCATTAGACTATGCTGCAAATGATGCTATTGGATAATAATAAAGTTATGATACTACCATAGATGAAGAGAAATGACTAGTGTTCTTATGTTGTTATTTTATAATTATTTCATTGAAGTGTTGTATCAATGATGTACTGGAAATAAATAAGGATTGTATTGTAGTACTATTTCGTTGAGGATTTGAGATTTTATGGTACTAAGGAAAGTGACTCTACAGTGAGTTAATATTTTTGGAAATTACATGGTTGAAGGAAAGATAAACCTTAATATGTTTTCAATAATGTGGTACTGATTTTGGAATAAGATATGGTTGATTTGGGTAAATTATATAGGATATTCTTGATTCCCTTGAAACTGATTAATGGTTTGTATATTCCATAATTGTTGGAGTTTACAAAATTTTTGGATGGATGATGTATATCCAGTATTCTATAAGGAATAAGCGATCATGAATGTAATCAATAAGGTTTTATAGTAATTCAGGATGTTTCAGTGTTTTAAAAGAATACATGATGAAGGTATTCACATGCTATTACGGGGTAAAAAGAATCTAATTATTTTTTCCTTTCATATAAATTTTTGGTTGAGAGTTTACAGAAGTATTTTGGATAAGTATAAAGGTTGAAAGGTATTATGTTTGAAAGGTTATTTTGGGATTTTTATAAAATGACAACACACAGACTGTCTGACGACCCGTCGCGTCGGACAAAGCTGTTGGAATCGAACCCATAACCATAGTGAAATTGGGATTTATCGCCTACCACTGGACTACATGAAGTTCCTGGATGGTATAATGTAGTTTCTTTTTTTAAAGGGTCTGATATGTGAATTATAAATTCATTATATTTGGAACCCTATACGATTAGGATAAATAGAGTATTTTTGAGTTGTATTATGTTTTTGGGTGAAAGATGAGTTTGTCGTAGAAATTTATTAATGAATAAAACTCTAATTATAAAGTAAGTATATTTCCTTATGATCTTAGCCGATATCATAAATAAATTCCTCAACATTAAGAAAAGGAACTTAGAACAAAAATTTTGTCCTATATAGTAACTTAGATCATCACAAATTTATGGCTTTGGGATTGTTGGCCTTTTCATAGCCATGTTCTCTACAACTCTCCATCAGATATTGATGGTTAGATTTATCTTCCATATCTATATTTTTCTACATTTAACCCTAGTATGTGTTATTTTCGGCAACCTTTATACTTACCACTCTTTATTTTAAATAGAGGCCTCATTAATACATTTTTTGATGTGGGATTTCAACTAAGATATTTTGAAATGTCAACCCCAAGTTTCCAATACCATGCATAAATTGCGAGGACAGAATTTATTGAGGGAGGGGAGAATGTAACACCCCAAGCTTCCACGGTATTCTTCTCTTTGAATAATACAGTAACGTGTGTTGTATGAAATTTTGAGTTCTAACACACACCACAACAAATCAAACTAGCCATTATGAATAGTAACACCCACTTTTTAAAATTTTATACATTTTATCATTCAAAATTGACTTCATTTTTGGATTCATAATAACAAAATTAGCTTAGGGAAATTTTTGGTACTTTTCTGATAACTTTCATATTTTGATGAATAGTGAAAATTACTAAATTTTAATTAAAAACAACTTTTTTAATCGAAATAATTAGTAGTGATAAATTATTAATTTGAGTGGTTTTAAATAATATTTAGAATATATTTTTAACATTTAATCCAATGTTGGTCATTGGACATAATTTCACATTTAAACTGGACATAAATAAGTGTCAATCTTTTGATAGTTATTGTTTCTTAAAGACACGCTTTTTGTTTTGACAGCGAGAATTAATTTTAAATTAATAAATGAAACGTCTATGTTTTTAATTTGGTAAAATATACTTCACTATTTAATTTGGAATATCAAAATTAGTTTAGGGTAAAGTTTTGGTATTTTTTTGGAAACTTTTAATTTTTGATTAATAGTGAAAAACACTGAGTTATAGTTTAAAAACGAATTTTTATGTAAATAATTATTTATTTTATTTAAATTATTTTATGTCAAAATAGATACATAATACCTATATAAGTTCAATGTAATTCATTGGAGTCGGTTTATAATAATTATATATATATAAAAATTTTATTGAACTTTTCACCGTCTTTTACCAACCTCCTAAGAGAATTTGCAAATTCACATAAAACTTAATTTTACCGCTTCTGTGAGTGGAATTTCGAAAATATGAGAGACACATATTTTTAATTTCTCAAGAGATTATATTATATTAAATAAATTATAAATTTAAATGGTTCCACCTAAAATTTAAAAGGAAAATGGATGACATTTTAAAACATATATCATCCCATATTCCCTATTTTAAAATTTTTATGTAATTTAATAAAATATTATTCCCATAAATCCTCATTATTATCTATTTAGTCACAATTCACTTAATTTGAATTCAAAGACATAAATACAAAGTTTAAATTAGAATATAACCCCCTAAAAAACACAAATATTTCATTTTAAATAATAAAATTAATTGAACACATTAAATATCTCAACTTATATTTATTTTATTAATTTTAATATATTTTATTATGTTTTTATTAATTTATGAAATAATGCATACCATTATATAATAAGTTTTGTTAATTAAAAAAATTATAAATTTTTAAATAATTTTTCCTATGAAAATAATTTTATTAATTTAAAAATAGATAGATATATTCATTTATAACTAACTTCATCCAATAATAATTATGAGGAATAATTTTGGCCTTATCAAATATTTTTAACGTAGATTAACCCGATTTACCCTCTATCAAGGCAATAAATTGTACCATAGTTACAATTCATATTGACCAAAAATTAAAGGGGCCTGTTTACCAAAATTGAACCCCCTGATTATAAATATTTAATTCATTTTATATATTTAAATACCAATAAATTTAATAATTTAATATTTAAATAAATTTCACTATTTTTAATAATATGAACTATTTTGAAAAATTACATTTTAACCATAAAACATGATTTTTTCTTATCCTATGCTTATAAAAATATTTTTCCAATGTTTAAAATAATTGATAGTTGAAATAATATATAGATTTAGTTAAAATCATTCATTTATATGAATTTATTTAATTTATTAATATAAATTAAATTTCTTTCATAAAAAAAGTTTTTTATAAAAAATATCACTTTGATTTTCAAATACTTTTTTATTTTTAATTATATTAATTTTTAAAAAATGAATTAATTTTATAAATGTGTAGAAAATATATTTTTCCTAATTTATTTATTATTATTCATACATGACAAACTAATATCTTGGTGATAATGGATGCCTAATATTTTAATAATGTTATGCGGTTCATGTAGATTAGTTGTTGTTTATAGCACAAGCTATCCAAGAAATAAAATTATTTAGAGAGAAATATTTCATAAAATTATCATGGTTCCATATTTAACATCCGTTAAAATTAACCCCCTATAAAATTTTCACTATAATATAAATAGATTAGGTTACTTATACCTCATCACATGCTTTGTTTCCCACATAGTTTCCTACAATTGGTGGTTTCACCCCAAAACATTGACCATGTGAGTAGTCTTGTCCCATAGAACCTTATATCTATGATCCAAAATCTCTAAAAGTTATTCCTAATAGGAATTATATTCTTCTAGTGGTAAAACCTCTATGTTAAGTACATGTGAAATATCAGGTACATACTTCCTCAGGATAGATACATGGAACACTTCATGAACTTGAGGGAGATTTGATTAAAGCACCAATCGATAAGATACCATTCCGACATGATAAATAATTTCAAAAGGACTCATATACCTAGGGATTATCTTTCTATTATTTTTAAATCTCATCACCCTCATCCTAGGAGATATTATTAATAATATATTATCACCAAAATCAATCTACAGATTTTTCGAAAGATTATCAGCACAACTTTATTGTTGACTCAAGGATGCTCTTATGAATTGTTGAATATCTGTAACATTATATATAATATCCTTACCTATATCTATTCCTAATATATTTTATACTCTATATTAATTCTAGTATGTTGGATTTTCACACATCACACTATTGTGGGATTTATAATAAGCCATATTAATATTGAAGTGGAATATAATGTTGTAAGAAAACTTCACTTAAGGAATGTCTTGATCCCAACCAGTTTTTAGCTACATAGGGAATTATTTCAGAATTTATTCTAAAGTTTTAATGTTTCTCTTAGACATACTATCTCTCTAATCATGATAAGAATTTTTGAAACTTAACTCTATATCCAAATCTGGCAGAAGACTTCTCTAAAACTACAAGGAAAACCTTAAATCCCAATTGGATACAATTAATAGTGGTACCCCATGATATCTCAACACTTCCTAAATGTATAAATGAGTATGTTGATCTAGATATAAATATTACCGAATGGAAATAAAGTGTGATGAATGGGTAAGGTGATTTACTACAACCCATATATCCTTATTCACTTTAGATGTCTTGGGAAGTTTGAAAAAAAATCCATGGTAATGTTTTCCCATTTCCATTATGGTAGGGGTAGTGTTTCTAATAAACCCATAGAAATTGGTCTCTAAGCCTTTACTTGATGACATACCAAGAACTGATAAATATATTCTACAATACCCTTATTTTTTACCTCCCACCATAAATACTCTTTCAAATATCTATACATTTTAATACTTTAGGATTAATAGATAATGAATAACTCTGAGATCCATCCATTAGATCCTTCTATAAATATAGTACTTAGTGGACACATACACCATTCTTGAACCTTATATTTCTATCTCCATATTTTTTAAACTCATGAATATTTCTTACATTCGTTTTCAGCTCTATATATTTCTTTTGGGATTCATTAATCTTAACTTGGATAGATAGTTAGACATTAATTTGAGCTAGATAATATTTCCCCTTATGTTATGATTTCCAGGTCTATCCATTGAAAATCAATATATATTGGATATTTTATGATATCACCATAGATAAGTTAGCATGATCCATCTGACTAAAAGGATCAACCACCTTGTTCTCTTTCCATGGATGGTAATGTATTGAATAGTTATAATCTTTAATTAGCTCCAACAAACTTCTTTTGAGCATGTTAAGATATATTTTAGATAAATTATACTTTATACCTTTATGATTATTATATATTTAACACCTTTATACCTAAAGATAATTACTCCATGTCTTTAATTCAAAAATTACCGTAGCTAACTCCAATTCATGATTTGTATAATTTTTATCATGGATCTTAAATTGTTGTGTAATATATGCTATAACCATATCATTTTAAGTGAGAAAACATCACAACACCTTATTTAATGAATCAATATAGATTATAATCCCTTCACTACTTCAGGGAAGTGAAATCATAGGTGCACTGACTAACGTTATCTTTAGTGCCCTAAAATATTCCTCACATTCATCCATCCAAATAAAATTTTATCCATTCCAACTTTACTTGAAGAGTGGATTCAATAGGAATGAAAAATTCTCAACAATGAATTTATAAAATCTATACAATCTATGAAAACTATGAATCTCAGTCATAGTGGTTGGTATAGGCCAAATTTCAATAACCTTTATCATTGAAGGGCCTACTAATATACCCTCAATTGAGATTATATGACAAATGAATTAAAATTTTCCAAATACAATATTCACACTTGGTAAATTTTTCATAATTGTATCTTTAATTAGGGTCTTAAACAATATTATCAAATGATCATCATTAAATTATTTACTCATTAAATAAAAAATAATATCATCTATAAAGAGTACCATAAACTGATCAAGGTAACATCTAAAGACTCTATTCTTTAAATCCATAAAAATAGTGGCAGGATTAGTAAGATTGAAACGAATTAATATAAATTCATAGAGTTAATACCTTGTAAAAAATTACATATTGGGAATATCATCCTTCTTAACTCATAATTGATGATATCTATAATGTAGTTCAATCTTCTAAAAGTATTGAGCTCTACGTATTTGATCAAACAAGTCATCAATACAAAGTAGAGGATTCTTATTTTTAATAGTTCCCGGTTTATGTTCTCCATAATCAATTTAGTGTCTTATTGATCTATATTTATTTTTAAAATATATAATAGGCTCACTGTATGGTGATTCACTTGGCTAGATTAACCCCTTATCAAGATTATCTTAGAGTTACTTATTCGATGTTTTGTTTCTTCCAAACAATATGAGATAATTTCCCATTTTGAATAACAACCATGACCCATAAAATTGATTTACTTTCCATAGAAAGTTAATTTTTGTCATATCAACAATATGAATTCATAGGTAAGGAAAGAAATTCCATTCCCAAAGTGACATCAAATTTGACTGGAGGAAAAATGTCAAGATTTACAAGGAACACATTCCCAAAAACATAAATTAGAAAATAGTCATAGCCTTGAGATACAATTATAATACTACGGGGGGGGGGGGGGTTACTACTAATTAAATATCTAATTTTTCATCTGGTACTATGATAAATTTATAGAATTATTCAGATAAAAAATATTAGTTAGATCCAGAATGAAATAGGACATTATTAGTTCTAGAGTGGATAGTTAGTGTAATTTTCCCTGAATATTTATCATATCCCTCATTAAATATTGTGGTTGCATGATATTACCCTTTTTATATGGCATTAAGAGGCCATTGAAATTGTTCATCATCATTATTCTTCATATTTGGGAACTATTTATCATAATTCCCATACACCGTTCAATTAAATCACTAGAGTGTGTCTGGTGCATTTTGTAGAGCTTTCTATTTATTCACATCATTAACTAAAGTCTTCACATAAATTCAACATTCGATTTCATGATGAACCACCTTTAAAATATTGAAAAATCTACTAGTTCCCTTAATACAAATTCCCACATGTTTTCATCCATACATCGTTCATATGGGTAGGACCATCCTATTTTCTCTATGAATTTTATATTTTCATTTTAATCATATTTTGCTATAATTATCAAAACCATGAGATTTTTGGGTAACTAAAATATCTATCTCCATCTTGAGAGAAGATAAAACAATTTCTTAGTAGCTATATGATTCCATTATGGATATCACCTTTTAGAGACATGATTTTAAGCAACTGAATAATTAATCAACCTTAATTTCAGGTTGTTTGATTAAAGATAAAAGTGTAACTCCCAAGTCTAGGGAAATTTTACATATCAATATAGAAAAATTGTACATCCTTTTAATTTTTCTCAAGGAATTCCTTCCCTATTTTTTATATGAAGAATATAAGAATAGATATTATTGAGAAATAAGATCAGAATTTTATCCCACCATGTGGATTCAATTTTATTATGTTCCCCTGTGTTCTTGTTAATATTTAACCATTGATATGATTCTAATTATAAATGATAATAATCCATAATTACTTTCTCATGATCCAAACATTTATGAATGAAAAAATATTTTCAAATGTACTAATAGATTTCTCAGTGACTAGTGGATCAGTGGACCCACTAAAAAATAGTAGACTTTGCCGAATGAAGGACTTAACAAAACATTATTCTATCATCCTCTCATATGTTAGATTATCAAGATTCATATCTTGAGATAGTTTTGTGATTATGAAAAAAATATTTTTCATTCCATCTCCCATAACATTAATTTCTCAGCAGTACAATAACTTCATTTTCCATCACATTTAACATTAAAACAATTAGTTTAGGTTCCTACCATTTAATAAAACTAAAAATCATAGTATGAGAAATAAAAATCACTGTGAGAAACCACATAATCATGAAAAATATTGTATATGATGTCTAAATTGTGACACCTTCTTCTATGAAATTTCATGTTAACCTTGTTAATTCCTGGTCCTTTTGAAATCTTTATGTTTTTATCGTATACATAGAAAAGTCCTTAGACACATCCCTTAGGATCTAAGTAATGATTTATCATATTATTTTACAAATGTTAACTAATTCTTCCTATGGTACCAACTATATAAACCCATAATTTTCATACATAGATATTAAATCTCAATAGTTTAATATCCATTACATAACATTTTGATCAATACCATAATTTTTTAGGTCTCATTTAAATGGAAACTTGGAAACATAAAAAACTAGTTCATAAAATATCTATATAATATTCCACTAATTTCTTCAGAAATATCACCCTTAATAAAAATATCATACATATAACATTATTTATAACCCTGGGAAAGGGAAAATAATAATAGTATGATCTTAAGAGCTTAGTAAATGTAAAAAAGGGAGATATCAATGATAACATAAGAATAACATGAGCATAAGGGTATAAGAAAAAGATGATGATATATAAATAGTAACCTACCTATACAAGATCATAATTTTATGTCTTTTTATAAATATTATTAGTTCATAAAATATGAATCATAAGAGAATGACAGAACATGAACCATGAAAGACTAAAATTGGCTTAATATATTGAATTGTGGCATAAAAATAAACATATAAAATCATTTATGTAGTTTTCAAGAATAATTTTTATTTATATTATAGTAGAATTAGTTTACTACCCAAACCATTTTAGTAGTTATGGTTCACTCTGAAAACTATCATAGTGTACATTGTCTCTTACTAAATAGGGTTTAGTCCTCATTGCAATCCTATTTAACTCATGAGATATCAATATTTTCCCAATGTATTGAAGGGGGATATTTGTCTCATCCATCACATAATGAAAATCATAAAACAAATAATTTCATCTTATAGGAAAAATTATTTTAAAATATCACCAATAATATTTCTTTAGAGATTTTTTTTTCATTTTTAAATCATTTTATTTTTTAAAAAACTATGCATTTATAAATAAAAATATTTTATATGAAAATAAAAATCAGAACATGTAAATTTAGATTCAGAGAAAAAAATATCAATGATGGTGGAAAAATCTGTTCATGCGGTATAAGTTTAAAAAACATTCATTTAATACTTTTTAAGAAAGTTCACAAAGTACCTAGTTTATAAAAATACAAAAAGAATAATTTAAATACATTTTGTTAAAAGTCAAAAATTGTTAAAAATGGATTTAAAAAATCATAGGAAATTGTAAAAAAATTATTTTTTATTGAACATATATTTGGATGAAAAATATTTCCCAATGGAGACTTAAACATAAAAAATCCAAAAAACTGATAATATTGTGAAATGAAACCGTTACCTCAAGTTCACCGTGCTTCGAAAGCACTTTGAACTCCTATATAATAGAAATTTAAAACTATTATAATTATATATAAGAGTCATTTTCATACTAATAATATCATATATGATCCCTTTATAACAATTAAACTCCACATTTTATCAATAATTAAAATAGTTATTTTTTGGTTTTAACTACTTCGTTTATCATGAGTATATTACTTTAGTAGTTCCAATACTTGTGAATTTATCATATTTACATCATTTACATCATATTTATCATGATATAAATATAATATATATTCATTATATATAATTTTTTAGTTATCTATAACATTTTTAAATAGGAAAATAAAGTACAATATTCATGGAGAAGATAGGCCATACATATGCATGAATGATATTTTTATTTTTCGATGGATGGAATGATAGAAAGGTAAATAATAATTTACATTTACAAAATTATTATCCCTATATATATATATCATATCTATTCATTAAATCTATCCTTATTTCCATTTAACTAAAATAGGAATGGAAAATGAATCACATCACGTCCTGGAGGTGGTATTCTACAGGTGTGTAGGAATGATGTTATCATTTTTCAATGGTTTTGATGGTAAGAAGAAAGATGTTATATTATAATTAATAAAGTGTAATTTTTTCATAATTATTATATATAAACATTAAACCCACCATAATACCCATCCATAAATGATAGTGATGAGAAATTATTTGTATCACCACATTGAGAAGGTAAGCTGTACAAATGCATGAGCATTACGTTTACATCACATTTGGTGGAAATGAGGGTGTATAATCATGTTTTCATAATAATTAAAATTAAATTTTAAAATATTTTGGACACTGAATATATTATTATAGGATGAATAGTACATTTTTAGAGGATTTAAAGTAGAGTATAAAAGAAATTGATTGGTCAAAGCTATCACCACTTATTTCAAATGGCTCATTTAGATCTCTTCAAAAGGGATCTAGGATTGGTATTTTGGGAAGGAAAAATTATCTATGATGTGTATATAGAATTTGATAAGAGAATGATATATAATTGGTTGAGCTAGATGGCTCAATGCATTGTAAATAACTAAGGGAGGAGGCGACCCTTTTAAAATTGAGGTGAGGGGGACTTTTGGAATTTCACAAAAGATAAAATTATAAAAAATTGATACTAAATTAAAATGGTTAGAAAATACCTATAAATAGAAATGGGATGATATTCTAGATCATATATTATCCCCGTTTTCATATATATAAATTTATTTTTAAGTAAATCAATAAAATACTATTTTCCAAAAATATCATTATTTTCAATATAGCCACAATTTACTAAATTTGAATTAAAATAAAAAAATAAAATGTTCAAATTAAATTGTACTCATTTAAAGTAATAAAAATACATCATATTAACCCATAAAATTTACAAAACACATTAAATCATTCAAATTATATTTCTTTTAATAATTTTAAAATCTTTTGTTAAGTTTTTTATCAATTGAATAAATAATGAATCAGTGTTGTATAATCATTTATGAAAAAAATAATTACCAAAAATAAGAAATAAATTTTTATCATGAAATTAGTTTTATTATTCTTAAAATAGATACTTATATTCATTCATAAATAAATTTTATCTCTATTTGTACACAAAAAATATATTAAAAACAAAGAGAGTGACATTTTGTAACATTATTCGATTTGAATAATATATAATTTATTTTCATGGACATGTTTCTGTTAAAATATTAAAATTAGAGCTTAAGTTGATAAGTATAAAATCAAATTCATCCAATAATAATTAATGTGAATAATTATGGCCTTATAAATTTTTTAATCCTAGATTAACTTGATTTACCCTTTATTGAGGTAATAAATTTTACCTCGATTACTATTCATATTGAAAAAAATAAAAGGGACATATTTAACGAATTTGAAATTACTGATTATAAATATGTAATTAATTTTATCTAATTAAATATTTAAAATATATATAAATTAATTTCTAAATAGGTGTTTAAAATACAACAAAAACGGTTTTAGAAAAAATTTATTTTAAGAATAAAACATAATTTATTATTATCCAATTCAATTAAAAATATTTATTTCATGTTTAAAATGGTTTATCAAGTAAATAATAGATATTTTTTTTGTAAATTATTAGAAAATGGGGATTAATTTAATTTATTTACATAAAATATTTTTTTCCCATTAAAATAAATTTTCATAAAAAACAACACTTATTTTAAAATAATTTTTTAATTACAATCATTTTATAATGAATGAATTGATTTTATGAAATTTTAGACCATATATTGTTCATAATTTAGTTATTAATATTTATATAATATAATATAATATCTATGTGATAACATACACATAATATTTCAATTTTGTTACGTAGTTCATCTAAACTCATTATCGTGTGTAAAAAAATCTAAGAAAGAAATAAAATTATTTAAATAGAAATTTTTCTTAAAAATATCATGGTATTATTATTTTATTAATTTGGAACGAAAAAAGATATCATGCCTTAGAGTTTTTTCATATGAAGCCACCATATTTTCAGGGTAAAAATGATCCAATGGAGGAAGACAGTTGGTTGTTGAATTTGGAGTTACTCTTCTAGTTTTTAGAGACATCAGATTCATTTAAGGAAAACTGTGTCGACTTTAATCTTAAATACCCTAGAAAATGGTGGTTGAATTTGATTATTATGGATCGGAATAATGTGGGATAGGTTTTTAAAGGATTCATGTCTCTTTTTATGAATTAATTAAATCCAGAATTAATGGTGTTGAATAAGTCTATAGAGTTCTTAAAACTTCCACAAGATGATCTAATAATTACCAAGCATGAAAAACATTTTGTTGATCTTGTTATTTTCTAACTTGTGGTTATATATTATGAGGATCTAAATGATCTATTGTTTTATATTTTTCTTTGAGAATATATATGATATGATGTTTTCTTGCTAATCTCACCCCATATATAGATGTTCTGGAGAGATCTTTGATGGTGGAACTTAACTTGTATGGGTTTTCGGGGTTGATAAGAGTCCCCCTACTCCTAGTGACTGTTTTGGAGGTTTCTTTAAAGGAAAAATGAATTAGGATGAGTCTCATAGTATAAACCATAGGTATAGATCTTAGTAGACTAAATCTACTAGATCTTCTATAGTATCTATTAAATGACCACTTACTTGTTTCCAATGTGGAAAAGTTGGGAACTCAAAGTGTACTTTCATGGAGGAAAAAAAGATATCTAGATCTAAATAATTCTTGGGTCACCTAGAGAGGGTTTTCCATGTTTTTATTACAACATATAGAGGCAAGATATAGATAGTATTGTGAGGATCTAGTATATGATCAAATGCATTATGAACAAAGGGGTTCTAGCCATAGGAATGAGGAAAGAATATATTTCATGCATTGGATGAGTCATTAGTGGAAGATGATGCCGGTACTGTGATAGTGATTGGTACTATTACTATTACTATGTCTCCAATGAATAATTTTTATGGGGAGAATGCCATATGTAATGAATGATTCTATGCCTTTCTTGATGAAGAGAGAGTTAGTTATCTGATTATCCCGTTTCACTTTCTCTTTATTTGAAATCAAGATTTATGGGGATCTTTTGGTTTGGGATATAAATCCTCTAGATTTCAATATGAGGATGGATTGGATTATTTCTTAAAAATCCCATACCAACTGTTATATTTTAGGGATTTCTTTTACTGGCCTAGATCGAGTGTGTTATATTTTCCCGAGAGAATGAGACCTGAGGTCTAGTAATTCTATACCTCATCTTATAGTGTTGGGTAAGATTATGTACATGTTTTATTAAATTAGAGTAGGAATATTCTAGTGTAAATATTTCTCCAGAATCCATTGATTTTACCAATGTGTTTCCATATAACATTTCTAGTTTTCTATCGATGAGGGAGTTAGTGTTTTCCATCTACTTGTTACTGGGTAAATAGACTCTTTCCATCCCCCTTACCATATGACACGAACCAAACTATAGGATTTAATGTCCTAGTTAAATAAATTTTTTCCCATGTACTTCATTTAACCTATTTTTTCCCTTAGTCCCCGATTATGATTTTTTATAATAACATCGATGAAAAGCATAACCATTGTGTTGATGATTAAAAGATAAACCCTGTTACGATCAAGAAAAAGTATCTATTTCACTGAATTAATTATTTTTTGATTGGATGATGGGGTTAATTTGGTTCTCAAGTATTGAACATTGGTCAGGTTACCCCATATTAATTTCAAGGAGTCAGATATTCATAAGACCACTTTCATGTGATTTAATTAAAACTATGAGTACCTTGTAATTCCTTTTGTGTAGATCAATAATCCTACCATGTTAATGATGTTTATAATTTTTTTTCTATCATTACCTTAATGAATTCATTGTGGTATTTATGTATGAAATATTGGTTTAATTTAAAACCAAATAAGACAATGTGTATAATTTTATATAATTTATAGACATCTTTATAAATAAAAAAATTTATTCCAAGCATTCCAAAAACAACTTATATATTTAGAATATAAAGTTATCAGGACATATGGTTTTTGAGTGGGGAATTTCAGTTGATATTAAGATTATGAAAGCTATCATGTCATGTGAGGAATCAAAAAACATATTTGAGATTTAGAGATTTTTGGGATGGCATGGTATTAACATAGGTTTTTAAGGATTTCTCAAAGTTGGATTCTCTATTGATTTCTGTTTCTCAAAAGGGAGTAAATTTATTATGGGATTCAAAATGTTATGGTTAATTTGATGATTTGAAGTTCCTTTTGACTTCAGAACCTATGTTGACTCTTCTAGATGCTAGTCTGGGCTATGTGGTATTCTATCTTGTATCTGGTATAGTTTTGGGATGCATTCTCATGTAGGGAGATCACATGGTGTCTTATAGTTCCCACCAGTTTTGACATCTAGATATGAAATATCCCACACATTTTATTCAACTTTCAACTATGATTCAAACCCCAATGAGTTAGTGGAATTTTATTTTTGTATAATTTTTTTACTATTTACTATAATTATAAAATATTGAGTTATATATACCTACCAAAATATTTGAATATTCATAATAGGTAGTGGGAGTAGTACCTGTAATATTTTTATATTGACATTTCCTATACCGACGATGAGGGTAGTGACATTTCTAATACTTTGTGATAGAAAAATCCATTCAAGGTTATGGAAGTATCTTCTAAGGAATGGAATTTGATGTCTCTATTTTCTCATGTTCAATTTGGAGTCTAAGTGATTGAGACAGAAGTTATTTTAATGAGTGGTCATTTGAATTCAAAAAATCTCAAGATTATTACCTAGGAATTAAAAAACAATGAATAGTTTCAAGGAATTACAGTTTTTATATGGTCAGGATATCCTTGACACACAATCTATATCTTTAGAGGGAATCATTTTCTAGGTATGGAATGAGATATTTTAGATTTTATTTATCATTTTTAAAATTTTCATTATATTAAAGCAGAGTATCATAATCCTTTAGGTATGCTTTAACCATTTCCTATTCTGACATGGAAGTTGGAAAATTTATCGAGGGACACTATTATCAGGTTTCTGCATACACCTCAAGGAAAGAATGCGATTTGGTTGCTTATTGACTAATTCAAAAAATCAACTCACATTATTCCCATTTGTGATACCATAAAATTGGGGAAATTGGGAAATATATATGTATATGAGATTATTAGATTTCATAAAGGTCTATCAATCATAGTTCTTGGAAGGAATTCATAGTTCACTTCTCATTTTTGGATGGGCCTCTAAGAGGTGATGGGATGCATGAAAATGTTGGGCACGTTTCACCATCCTCAGATAGATGGTCAGATGGAATTTGAAATATATAATTTGGAGGATATGATCCATGCTTGCATTCATTATTTAATAGGATCTTGGGAATTCCATTTAGGTGTCGTCATATTTTCTTATAATAATATCTAACAATCTTCCATCATGTTGGTACAATTTTAGGCCTTATAAACGTCCACTCTATTGGTCAGATATTAGTGAATCTTTCCTAACTAGACCAAGTTTGGTCCAATAGATGATGATAAATATTTAAAGGATTCATCCAACAATGGAAACCACACAATGATTCTATAAATCATATATTAATCTTCATAAATTCCCATCAGAGTTCTCTATTGGTGAACTCATGTTTTTTAGATTTTCAATTCGATTGGGTTACTAAAGGATACTAAAATAGGGAATGTTAGAATTGAGATATGCGGGACCATTGTATATTATTTGGTATATTGGTAAGGTGGACCACTATATGAATTTTTCACCATAGATGTCATCTATCCATAATCTTATCCTTTGTTATAGCTCAAAAAGTATCTACATGACCCATACAATGTCTTGAGCATATATGACATTGGTGTGGAGCACAATTTTATATGACTAAGTAACTGGTTTAGTTTTTTTATTATCATATAAAGGTCCTCCATGGAAAATTTATTTCCTTTGTTTAGGATCTTTGAAAACATGGTTGAGATTCGAATGAACAATAGCTGGGTGATCCAGATAATTGGGATGATCAGTGGAGGAGGGAATTGAATGCTTTTTAGTCTCTGGATTATGGGAAGTATAAGGGGGATGCTTCATATGTAGAGAAAAAAAGCTGGCTGGAGGAGATCGAGATAAATTACATTTTGATGTACGCTCTAATGGGAAACTGGGTCCCTTTGGAAGTAAGTCAGATGATTAGAAAAACACCTCAGTTTGGGATGATATATTTGGGAGAGTTGGAGGAGGAATATATTTTTTGGTTTGATATCCTGAAGGTGTTTTATGTGGACTTCCTTTCATCGACCATGACATCTATGAAGTGGTGGCAGATTATTTCTCTTCACGAGGGGAATATGTTGGTGTTGGAGTGTAGAATAATGTTTAATAACATTATGAATTTTCCCAGATCTTTTTGTACATTAGGATTCTTGTATGAGATACATTCAGGAGGTGCACTATTTTTCTATCTTGTATTATATTATTCCATTTTATTTTTTTTACATTTTTGGAGGTTTATATGAAGGTATAGGTGATCAAGTAGATGTCGTCATGATGAGTTTTACCATGTGAGGGGAATAAGTTGGGTTCCCCAAGGAGTAGAGTTTTCAGTGTCAGATCTTAGGAACCAAGACCTCTTGAGGGTTCAACCATTAAGGATTATACCTATGCAGCTTCCCTTCTAGAATTTTGTGGCCAGTGGTTTCTGTTCATTCATAGGTGATTTTTTCTAGTGTGTTAGGGTTGTGGGGTTCATGGAAATCACCAAAAAAGTTCTTAGTAGTTCCTTGATCTTAGTTTATTGGAGGTGGATTGGTTTAGTGGCCGCCTCAATAGTAATTTCACATGTGACCATTTCAACAATAGGGGAAGAAATCTTATACTCCCCTAATGGAAGAGAGAGATGGTGAAGGATGACTATGGGATGTTCCTCATGTTCTGGACATTGTTTTATGTGTGTTCATGGAGGTGGTCATTAGTAAATAAGTAGAGGATATGGGAGTGGTCAATTTAATTCAGTATAGGAAATAGTTCTAAATGTAAATAGATCATTCGAGGTATAATCAGTTTTTTAGTACCCTTATTTGTATCTTTTTTATTTAGGATCATAACACCCATTAGTTTGACCCTATTTAGTCTATACTCTTGGGATAGATCTATAGGGTCTTCACATGAGCCTCAAGATGACTATTCCATTCCTAGGACACACCATCTTGTTTGATTTGTGACGTGGATGTAGGTTAATGATAGGGACACATAAGTCATTCATGTACCTTTTATTACTATAGATGGAGCCACACAACATCATCCTTAATTTCTTCTAATTTTATTCCATACATTATATTATCAATTTCATCCAGATTATATTTTCGTTAAGTTATGGGGATAACCAGTTTGTAGTTTTTGGTGGTGAGTTGGGTTTTCAGGTGGGCAGTGGCCATGTTAAAACTCTTCTTTCTTTTATGGACGAGTTTTTGATCTAATATATCGACTCAAGGATAGTGGAGGTCTACAGGGTCATTTTGGAGTTTCTTGGATTTCTTTCTTGAGGATTTTGTAAAGCTACCCCCTCAACGTGATGATGAGTTCTCCATACACTTATAACCTGGTGCTTCTCCAGTTTCGATGGATCCTTATAAAATAGAAAATTCTGAGTTGCGGGAGTTGGGGATATAGATAGATGATATAATGTATAAGGGTATTATCCATACTATGGTGTTTTCATGATGTGTTATAGAGTTATTTTCAATGAAGGTGAATGGATGTCTGTGGTTGTGTATAGACTAGCAGAGGTTGAATCATGTAATGATCAAGAAACATTACACTCTATTAATGATAGAAAATATTTTAAACTAGCTTAGAAGGGACATTAGGGTTTCAATGATATAAATTAGATATTGATATTAAAAATTTAGGATGAAGGAGGGTGATATCCCAAAGTCTTCCTTGAAATGCATGTTTGGGAACATCAATTGTTTTGTCATGTCGTTTTGTGTTATGAACGCACCAATTGTGTTCATGGGGATTATGAAATCCATGTTCTATGAATTCATAGAGTAGTAAATAATTTTTTTAGATTATATATTAATTTACTCTAATTTAGATGAGGAGAATACCAAGAATATCATATCCATTTTCGGGTTCTTTAATGCCACCGGCTTTATGTAAATTTATCCATGTGTAAGTTCTAGACATGATAGGTGCATTTCCTCAGGAATGTGGTGTCTTAGAAAGGTGTGTTAGTGGCCCCATTTTAGGTCAATGGAGTTTTTTATTCGAAAACATCTAGTAAAATGGTATAGGTTCTTAGTTTTCTTGGTTTTTAAAGCTATTATCATAGATTTTACATGATTTTTATCATGTTTCTTCCCAATTTACAGTGTTGACTAAGAAGGACCATAATTTTGGGTGGACTGATTAGTTCCAAGTAAAGATCAGTTACATAATGTGAATCTGTTTAGTACTCTAGTGATTCAATTTCATAAGGATGGGGTGATATTTTTGTAGTTTTGTGATGCTTCCCATATAGTCTAGGGATATATGCAGATGTATAAAATAGAAGTGAGATCCTTTTGGTTGAGGTGGTTACATTCCAAGGAGTGTATCTATTCCTCTAATTTTTGGGAGCTGACTGTGGTGGTTTTTTGGCTGTAGCTATGGTGGAGTTACATCATTGGGGAGCACATTGTGGTTTTAAATAATCACAAGATCTTGCAGTATATATTTTCTCCATTTGATGTTATATTACAACAATGGATGTGGAAGAAGTTTATTTAGTATTATGATTTTGTGTTGTCTTAAACCTCATGAAAATTGAATGTTGTAGAAGAGGTTCTGAGTAAGATGTTGTTAAAGGATGTTGTATCACAATCTAGAGGTACTTAGGGATCAATGGAGGAGTTTTTAACCTTACACTTATAATAATGGGTGGTTGGTGGTACAAGTTTTTTTAGATTATAGTGAGTCCTTCATTGATGCAGTTAGTGGAGGATTATTAGTTGGTTGAATCCGAGGACGATGTGATAAGCGTTCACATTGGCCATGTTGTTTCTCCAGAGGGATGGACAGATAATGGTTGGAGTTGGATGTTGTTACATGGTAGGTTGTTTTTATAATGATGTGTTGGTGAGTCTTGATTGAGTTTCACATTTCACTTTTCGTAGTACACCCTGGAGTATCTATAAATTACTTTGGTTTGAGGATACAATTTTTTTGTCTTGATATGAAATGGGTGATGGTAGAGTATTTGGTGAAGTGCACGATTTTAAAGAAGGTAAAGGACAAGAATCTTGTTCCTTTAATTTTTTGCAGCCTTTAGATGTTTCTGAGTGGAAATGGGATGTCATGTTGATGGATTTCATCACAGGGATTCCCTGTGATCAAGGTGGCTGTGATGCTAATTTTTTGATTTTTGATAAATTAACAAAGTCGGACCACTTCTTAGCAATCAAGGATTCAGTCACAGTGAATTCTTTACATATCAGTTTTGTGGAAGAGGTTTTGCAGTTTCATGGATTTAAAATGTCTATTGTCTTGGATTGGGATAAAAGTTTTACCTCACAAGTATGGTTGAGATTATGGGTTTATTTTGGCACTCAGTTACATATCATCATTGCTTTCAACCCTCACACGAATGAGATGATATAGTAGACTATCTAGACACTAGATGATATGTTGTGGAAGTGTGTCTTGGAATTTTGTGGATTATGGGTACAACACCAGCCTTTGGTTGATTTTTCATACAAAAATATCTCTCTCTCTCTTATATTTCCATTTCTATATTTTAGGCATTTTATGGGAGATCATTTCATTCTCCTTTTTGTCGGATGGAGGTTGGGGATGCCATAGTTCTTGGACACGATGTGGTGTAAATAAAAATAACGAATGTTCTTTTTGTTAATAATAGAATTAAATTAGTTTAGGATAGGTGGATGACTTATAATGATCACAAGATGATGACTTAGAGTTCAAAGATGGATACCATGTGTTATTGTAGGTTTCCACTTATTGTGGGTATCAAAGGTGTGTAAAAGGGAGTAATATTTATCATATTTTTGTTGGGCCCTTTGAGGTGTTGGGGAGAGTTGGAGAGTGGGAATATCAGTTGGGGTTTCCAATTATGATAAAGATCATCCATGAAATCTTCCAGGTCGTTCTCCATCATCAGTATCATCAATATGAATCCCATGTAATTTACTAGGGAGAAATGGATATTGAGGATTGTGCAAAATTTTTGTAGTATCTATTAGAGATCTAGGATCTATAAGAGAAGGAACTATGTAGATATACCATCCATTTGGATCATGTATTGTGGAGGCATGATGTCTTGGTGGATATTACATGGGAGTAGATGATGTGGATTCGTTCCTAGCACCCAAAGTTGTTTTGAGTCTTTTGTTACACATTTTGGCTTTGGGATGTGATTTTTGGATCCGTTTTATAGGATATGAGCAATTTTCACTAATTTATGATGTTTAATATGTCATTAATTCCTGACATGTGAGAAGGAGAGGACCTAATTCATAAGAGATATGCATTAAATGTGATGCAATTATACCCATACGGGCGAGTCAGTGTCCCCTAGTGTGGTAAGTATCTTGAAATGGAGGATGAAATTCCCTTATTCATGTGTTTAGGGAAGTGTGGTTCTTTGGTTATAGTGGATGATGGTATGGCCTGTGCCGAGGTTGATATTGTTGTGTGGTGGTTGTGAGGATAGATGGTTGGGGAGATGTGGTTTTGTGAGGATGATTTTATATGACATTTTAAGTTTCCATTTCGATGTGGTGTGTTGGTTTGGTGGTAGTATTTTTAGTATGATGGGATCATTGAGTGATATAACATGTGGTGGTTGTTCATACCTTTTTAATTATCAAAATGGATTTTGATTTATGAGGATGAGAATCATTTGATAGGGATTTAATGTAAGGGACCATGGCTTCCCATACCATTATGTTTCCAGTTTTAGTGTTTGGAGTTGTTCAGTGGAGGTTCTAGAGTGTTCGGTTGAGTCTAGAGGTATTGCGGAGTTGCTGTAATAAATACACACTGTGTAAATGTTTTACACGACATGTAATTATAGTTCACATAATGTGTATATGGGTTGTTCCCAGCTCATACATGGCTAAGTGGAATCCCATGAAATGTGTACACCCCATGTAAGTGGGATTCATGATGTTTAATAAATTCTGGTGTCAAATACTTAAAGGTGACATATTTTTCATTAAAAGTTTGAATTTTTGGAAACCCATGGATTACATGACATTTAGTGGTTACATGATGTAAAAACAACCATATCTAGGGTTATAATTTACTTTCAGGACGAATTTTCATTCATTCAGCAATACCATATTCATCTCTCGTTCTGATTGAACCCTAGACACCCTGAGGAGTTCATTAATCCCTCTTCCTCACCCTTTGATACATTGGTTCTGGTAGATCATAATTATAAATACATGGTAGGTTATCCTCCCATTTTGACTAGTTTACTTAGGTTCCCATCTCGATGATTCATTGTGAATATATTTTTTTGGTTGGGTGTGTGTTCTAGGCTACATTTTCATGATCCTATGATATAGTATAGGTTAATCTATAGTGTCTTGTTGTGCGGTTGGGGTTTATGGGTGAATCATCTTTGACCTCAGGTGTGAAACGAGTTTGAAAGATTATTTGTTGTAGATAATCCCTCTTTTCTATTTATTGTGTACCATGTGGGAGGGGTTTACTTTTGGTTATCTATGTGATATGGTTGTGCTAGATCAACCAATAATAAATAATTGGATAAATTTAAATTGAAGGGTAGAGGGGTTCAATTTTTTTTTGGATTTTTTATTATCGAGAAATGACAGATTGTACATGTTTTTGACCCATTGAAAATTTTGTTCATTAGGGGCTTTTATTAGACTAGACAATGTGTATTTTTACTGATTCATTTATTCTGGCTCTTATGATATCACCATAATATGGAAATTGGAAAATAAATTATATTTCGATAATAAAAAGATATCCCCAAGATTTATGGATTGTGTGATAACATAGATAAAATAAAATGAAATCTAAAAAATCCATTTTTAAATCTGTATAATTATCCTCGATGTGATGTGATGTGTTCTTTTTCTCATGGGGGGGGGGGGGTTATGTTTTTTTGATATGGGGTGTTTGGAATTATATGGTTGTTTGGTTGTGCTTTTTGGGAAGATATTTGGATGTTTTTTGATATGATTTTGGCGTGTGGGATGATATATTATTATTTTTACATGCATTTGGGGTGGCGAAGTGGTTTTTTTGTCATACTTTTGGGACTACAGGGTGTTTGTTTGTTAGCTATGTATTTGGGGTGTCGATGTGGTTGTTCATTTTCGATTATTTTGAGTCCGCGAGGATGTTTTTATTGGATGTGACTTTGGGGTGGTGGAGTAATTGTAATATGGGAATTATGATATTCTTGAGATGTGTTGTTTTGTGGAGTTACATTTCAAGAAAGTAATGGAATAAATGATTAATAAAGATTGAAATAGATATATTTTGTTTTATTTATGAGGATGAAAATGGGAAATTAATAAATAAATAATGTGTTGGGTGGTTCAATGTGGTTGATTCTAAATAATGAAATGAATAGGCTGGATAATGGGAATTGTTTGGAAGTGTTAAAGGTGGTTTGTAGCTTTTGAGGTGTTATGAATTTAGAGGTTTTGGAAAAAGTTTTCATGTTGTGAGTTGGTTAGTGTTTGGTTGTAAACACATATGTTGGTATTTCATGTGGGTATCTATGTATATACTTTTATTTTCTTTGTGATTTAAATATGCACCCACCCACATCAAGAAGTATGTACTGACACCCACATAGTCATGTAGGGGCTGTTTTTCCTGACATTTTGTGTAAAGGAAGTATGGATGGGTACCCACTCTTTCAAGTTCTATATTATTGGAGAGGTAGTTATTCCATTGGCTGTTATGGACCATGATTCTTCAAGAAAGATGATATGTGGACATGCTTGTGGGGAAGTGACCCAAGTGTCTGCAATCATGATGTGATGTCACTATACTTGTGGGTTAGTGTTGTATATCTATGAGATGGGGGATCCAAGATGTACAACATTGGATTGTGAGAGTGTCTTACCAGTGACAAAATAGTGCGGATTAACCTTGTCGATATTATCCTTCTAATATTCTATTACTTAAATTGCATTATTTGATGTGGGTGTCGTGGGGAGGCTGGGTTTGGTTAGAATACTTGTGTTGGTGATGTTTTGTTCTTATATTATCACATGGATTAATTAGTATTAATCTTTAACATGTGCATAAGAGACTTTGGTTTTTTTATTGAGTATATATTTATACCCACCCAACATATATAAACACTGTTCAACATTCCTGGTGGATTACGTGGACTGTTCTAGACAATACACTCTCAAACCATTGATAACTACTATGTCATTGCTTTAGTTTTCTTGTTGGTTTTTACATTTGGAGACATTTATCTTTATCTCTTTTATTTATACTATTTTTTAGGGATGGTTTTAGTTTATTTTTATATTATTCATTAGTGTTTTTTTTTGATTTTTAATCTTATCTGTTAATCCTGCATTATTATATAGGCAATGCTTCCCATTTTTTGATATTTTTATACCCTTTGTGATAGTTTCCCACTTGGGGCCAACTGGAGGCAGGAATCAGGGGCCATTATCGCTCTCCCCTAATTGTGTTGTCTTTGGAGAGAGTTAGTATTGAAATTTTAGGTTTATTATTATTCTATATCATATTATCGTTGACAATAATAAAACAATTGACCAATATCAATGTGAAATTTTTTTACTCAGTTTACAATTTATAATGACCAAAATAAGAGTGAACTATTTACAAAATAATGGCATCCTGATTCCAAATATGGAATTAATTTTCCAATATTCGATTAATATAATTGGGGGAGTAGTATTCCAATATAAATTCCTAAAACAGAGTGAAATAATGTTTTCAAAAAAGTCATTTAATCTAGAAAATGAACATATACCAAAATCCACTAAAAATATGATTCAAATATAATTAATTAAGTCTTATGTTTTGTTAATAAAAAATTGAAACCATATTTGTACATTTTATTTCAATGAAATTATAATTTTATAAAAAATAATATTTTTTACAATTCACTAAAAAATCAGTATTTTGTAAAAAATTCAAAAATTTCACCCAAAGTAATTCTTATATAGTGATTTAAAAAATGATATCATTTTTATCAAAAAAATTTCTAGATTTTACAGATTTAAAATAAAATATTCTCTAATGAAAAGAAAATAAATATCATCATTGAAGAAAAAAAATTGTTGCATAATTGTCATTTTTAAATTTTGAGTGATTATTTATATTGGATTTTTCATGAAATTTGAAAATTTAAGATCCTTATATATATAAATATAACAATATTTTTAATATTACTGATACATATCAATAAAATAGTTTTGATGTTACTATCATATTTAAATTATAATATTTCTTGTTTTTTAGGATCGACGTTGTATATCTTTTATGCCAACAAACATAGTATTATTTTAAAATATTGGTATATTAAATTCTCCCAATATAATAAATTATTTCATTTCAATTTTAACTTTATCTCAGTAATAAATTTCTGGAATCCCACAATGTAAATAGGTATCATAATACTTCCTCTTGAAAAGTGGTAAATGGAAAAATTGTTGTCATTTGGAATAACACAAAACTAGGTTTATGAATAGAAGAATATTAGTAGAAAGTGAAAGAGAGACATGGTGGAAAAATTAATGTCCAATTAATTAATAATATTGATTGTGAAAATTTATCACAAGAGTGTGAATGATCATCATAATGTTTATTAACATAAAACAATAAGTCAATGTTGTTTGAAAAACACCTTCAAATTTTCAAAAATGAAGCTAATATGATGTTTTTTTTCAAGTTCGTTTTCATTGAGCTGTGTAATTATTTTACCATAAATACTAATGACATAAAGAAATATATGTACTTAACAAGAATAATTTAATCACTTAATCAATTTCCAGCACAATCACATATTCTGCTTTAAAATATGAGTATTGAAGATGTGTTTTTTATATCTGAAGCACTAAAATTGACTTTCAGTGGATCAAATAATCCATAAAATGATAATAAAATTCATTACATATTTAAAAAAACCAAAATTTCTGGAAGAATTTATGATAATACCCAAAATGACTTAAACTTATAAGAAGATATAATATATTTAACTCCAAAATTTCCCAAATAACATAAAAGGTTCAACTTAGATCATTCAAAAAATAAAAAACCCTATATCCTAATTAACATAAAAACATTAGAATTAAATAAATTTTAAACCCTAATATTTTCCTCATACCTTTTATCTTACATAAAAAAATTAATAGTAATCTTTTGAAATAATAATTCATGTTAAACCTAAGGTTTATATATACAATATCTTAACTGAATGTCTCCCATCATATCATGAAAGAACATAAAATCACATCACCTAAAACCTAAAAATGTGTTTTAATCCATCAAACATATTATCATCCTTAAAAAAATAAAACCATTATTTAATCTATAACTATTATTCTACCTCGCATGGAAACATAATAGTCCCCAATTGTTTCTAAAAACTTCTCTAATACCAACTATAATAACCATGAATGCACATTCCTGGGACAAGTTAAAAAACAAAACCTTTACATTTCTTGTTTTGATATCAATAAACATGACCTCATTTCAACTATCTATAGCGTACAACATGAAAAGTAAATATTGGATGATTTACATACCCAATTAAGATTTAGGATTAGTGTTTTAGATAATTTATACAATATCTTACATAACCTTTTGGAAACATTGACAATCGGTTTGTAGAAATAAACATAATCTCTGATTAAGTTCTTTACATTTAGAATCCTTATTGGGAATAACATATGTCAAAAATTTCTCACAACTAGGGGAAAATGAAATATAAGAAGGGTGAGATAAAATTATCATTATGGATAAACATAATAATTAACAATTCAACATCATCAGTGAACATAAGATGAGAGTAAGGGTATGATGACACAATCAAAGTGTATAAGCATAACAAAGACGAATTTATACCCAACAAAAAATGGATCATAAATAAGAGACATAGAAAAAATAATTAACGTAAGACAATAATCATAGGTGAATTAATAATCCTGAACCAAGTGATATCAATTGTGATCAAAGGAACCTACTTATTGGAATCTTGGAACATAAAAATATTATTATAGAATTAACATACCTGATAATTCCCATATCTTATATAATTAAACAAAACTGATAAATGTTGTTGTTTTATAGGAGTAACACAACTATGTGATCTATTTGGAGTTACTTCCATCTAGTTAACTATATATTATCACCCCATTCATTGGAGGGACATTACATTCTCACCAATCAACAGTTGAAAATATAAAAACAAATCATTTCTTTATATCAGAACCACCATCCTTGGTTTATAAGTGAACCACTCATCCATGGATTATAGTGGAATCACCCATCCTTAGTTTATAATGTAAAAATACACTGTTGGATTACAATGGAACCAACCATCTTTGGTTTATAAAAAAATCCATTTTGGTTTATCATAGAACCACATACCAATCATCCATACATATGTACAAGTACAATAAGTTGAGAAAATAAAATTATAACCCTAGACTTTTCAATATAAAAATTTACAATGTTCGTTCCTGGATTTATTTACCATGAAAAAGTAATGGGTTTCAGGAAAATGTATTTGATAAAATAACAATCCATGAAGATAAAGAATATATATTCTTTGATTAAAACTTATCCCACATTGGAACATAAGTAACACCAATGTTTCTCGTCAATGATGAATAAAAATAAGTAAAAAATAAAAATAAAATTATTCATGAGTAAAATACATATTCTAATTTAAAAATAAAATTTTAAAATATAAAGTTCAAAAAATATTATAAAAATCAATTTCTTTGATAAAATCATGGAAACACTATGAAGGAATCTTCAATGAAAATAATGACTATGAAAGTGGGAAAATCGGTTAATGAGATAAATGATAGAAATAAAATTTTATTTCAAACCTTATTGAAAATAGATTAAAAAGTGGCCCATGAAGAAGATATAAAGAGATTTCTTTTTAATTTTTTTAAAAGAAGGTAACATTTCAAGTAAAATAAAATTATAAAATAAATAGGTTTATAATGGACCATTCTAATTTTTTTAGAAAACATCTATACGGAATAGAAAGATTCCAAATATAAAATATGTTACATTATCTGTATCTCGTAATGAAATATTTATTTATGTTTGTTCATTAAAAAAGGGAGGAAATGGAAACTAATAATTTAAACAAAAATATTAAATATATTATAAGAAAATATTTTTCTTTAAAAAAAAATACGGGTGAATGATTTATTCTAAAGTAACCTTGAACACTAACAATATGAGAAGAAAGAAGATTATATCAAAATTCATTTATCTATTTTGTTACATTAAAATAAAAATTAATTGGAAGAAAGAATATGACACAGATCTATAAATCCCATGAATTATATGATTTATTTTTACAAAATTCTTTCATGAGTTAGTAAGTACATCATACATGAAAATCATGGTGCAGAACATGAAAGAGGTCGCTAGAAAATCAGATTAATAAAATGAAAACTCATCCAAATATCATAATGTTTTGATATGATAACTAACCCTTTAAGTGATTATATTCACATATGTGAATCCACATAAACCAATTGGAAATATATAATAAAACAAAATACACATAAATCCACAAAAAACCTCGGCATAACAACATCAATGAAGTAAAAGTATAACCAAATGAATTTAAATTGTGTTAAGAAACCTATTACCACATGGTAAATTTCTATTCATATCCCCATGGGTGAAATAGTTTGAATTGGAATGAAAATATTACGAATTTTGAATTATTTATGATATAAAATTTAAAAGGACAATATATATATAACATAAATGAAATTTGGTGCATAATATTAAAATACGCCTAAATGAAATGAAATTGTGATGAAATCCTTTACCTTGAGTCCTGATTTACCAAGAATTCATTTTAACCCATGCATAATGAACATATATAAATTATTTTACTCCTAAATATCAATTTATATGATTAATATATTATAATTAAAATATTTATTTCATTAATGTTATTGACATATTTAATGACTTGATCTTTTATATCCATATAGGATGTTTCAAGGATGTTTGGTTCATAACTTCAAAAATAATTTGGTATATTATTAGTGTTAGATATGGTATTTTTTTCATAATATCTGGAATAATATTCCTAATATAAGTATAATTTTTATACATTAATGATACTTTTAAAACTGACGATGAATGATGGTTATGAAATACAAACCACATCATCATTTTAGAGATGATATACCATACATACGCATGAATAACACTTTATTTTTTCAAAGGTCATAATGGAGATAAGGTATGTATTATTTTTTATTTAAATAATTAAAATAATTTCATTAATATAATATTATATCTTTAAATAAACTTATATATATCATCTATATGATGTGGTGATGAAAAACGTATCAGAATGCTTCATGGAGGGGGTAGTACACAAGTAAGAAATTTGTTGATTTATTATATTTTATAAATGATAAATATGTAATTAATAACAATTATAAACATTAAATAACTAATGAAAACTAGATGTGATAGGTGGTTATGGAAACAAAATTACCTCTTTTTGTGTGGTCGTAGTCTGTTACACACAAAAACAATAATTTAGTTTCCCATTTGAATAAAGTGGAGATGGATATAGGTAGTGAAATTAATTCAATGACATCTAATAAAATATATTATACTGGTGTTATTATCTAATCATATTTTAATAATATTTTAATGGTTTATAAGAAGAAACAGAACTGAAATATTTTGATAAAAGATACCCATCATCTTTTGAAAACCTAATTTTCATTTCACATTTATCCCTATAAGGATAGTATTCATTTAAAATAATTCCACTATAATGTTGGGTGAAATTTTTTTCAGTAATTTGGGTATGTATTTGTGGTTATAAAATAACACTATAACTGTTTAGATAATATGAGAGTGGTAATCATTTACAATTAGGGAAGGGGTATTCCTGGAATATCATAATGTATTAAATTAATATAAATTTATTTTCACGTGATAACAGATTAAAAATGAAGAAATTATAATATAAAATTATGCTGAGTATAAACTATATCATTAAATAAAATTTGAAAAATTTTAGTCTATTTTTAACCATTTTTAATTTTAAACAACCACAAAACCTTTTTATAATTATCATAATATCAATGTTTCATACTATTTAATGGAAAATAAATTAATCATAAAAGATAAAATGACCCATTAATGGGACATGATAGACATGTTAAACCAATTATAAATCAATTTTATGAATATAGGTTATTTATGAATTTCATATCATTTAATAAGATATTAGTTATTATAAAATACCATTAATTTTATTTTTGAAATTCATGAAATATTATGAAACAATATGCTTATAATTCATGAAAAATTGTATAAAAATTAAATTTATTATGTTATATATAAGATATGGTCTTAATATATTCCCCTTGTAAAATTTTAAATGGTTTAATATCATTTCAGACATTACCTTTGGGATAATCCATCGGTTAAACAATTTTATCCTTAACTACGGTAATGCTTTTTTCAAAATTATTGGGTTATAATATTTCCTATAAATAAGAAATTGGATAAAAAATTTCCAAGGGATGAAATTTATGATAACTTTTAATCCTATTTGTCACTAATAAATAATTTTTTTTATTTTTAAATAATTTAGTAAAATAATATTTGAATAAAAATATCATTATTGTCATTTTGACACTATTAGTTAAATTTGAATTTGATTACAATATGAGAAAAAAATTAGAATATAAACCTTTTAAATATCTATAATATGTTTTATTTATATTCAAAATTAATTTAACACTTTAACTAATCCAATAAAAATTACTTTTACTATTTTTTAAATCATTTAATTTTTTTATACTCTTTGCACAAGCACTATGTATGAATTCTTAGGAATTTATGCTAATTATTTAATTAATAAAAATTGAAAATGAATTAGTAAAATAAAACAACTCAAAATTATTTAGAAACACATTTAACTGAACATAATTTATTTTTATCCCACGCACGATGTTTTATAGATATTAAATACCCGAGATTGTCGTTTTTTGATTTATATTTACTTCAAAAAATATGTATGTAAATTTAAAAGTAAAATGGAACTATGTTTCTATAAATTAAAATAATAGTT
Organism: Viscum album; assembly: GCA_963277665.1. NCBI lineage: Eukaryota > Viridiplantae > Streptophyta > Magnoliopsida > Santalales > Viscaceae > Viscum > Viscum album. Next base: position 287,319,413 of record OY728127.1, on the reverse strand, counting down.
AAGTATGGGTGGAACCCACACATCCAATAGATGAAACTCATGATTTACAGTTATTTTTAGTCCTTATAATTTTATTTTTAACATCAATTACTTGATTTTCCAATATTGAGGTGACAAATACTTTCAAATTTTACTATTCATAGTGACATAAAATTAAAGGGGACCTATCCACCAATTTTTTAACACATTATTTTATTAAATGGATACAATTTTCAAAATCCAATTATTATAATAATTAGAAATCAATTTTAATATAAATGCACGAAACATAATGAAAAATTATTTTTTTTATAAAAATCAGTTTTAAGATAAGAAATAAACTTATAAAAAAATAAATTATAATAAATATTATAATTTAATTTAGTAGAATTTATCTAATTAAAGAATAATTATGTTAATTTTTGAAAAAATTCCATTCATAATGTGTATTTTTAAATAAATGAAATGACAGTTTTATAAAAATGTATATTTTTATCTATTCACTGAGAAGTCATTATTTTCATAAAAATCCTCTTCCTTCAACAAAAGATAATATTGATATAATGAATTCCAAAATCATATCCTTTTTTAAAATAAAATTTCTACAATTTAAATAAATAAATGATAATATTTTCTCATGAAAAAGTAAATAAAAATCATTTGTAAGAAAATGAATTTTTTATGCACAAATTGACATTTTAAAAATTTGACTGAATATTTATTAAGAATTTTTCTATATGTTTTTATTTAGAAGGTAATTTTTATTTACATAATAATATGGTAAATAATAATAATAAACACCAATTAAAATTCTAGGTTAATGGTTATATTTATATAATAATATTTCTTGTTCTGTTTAAGGTTGTTGTTGTGTATTTGGGATATTGTTGAACATAACATTATTTTAAAATATAAGGATATTACACTCCTGGTAGAGTATATTCCATAAAATTATAAGGATAATAAAAATCATTATACAAACCTAGAATTAAATCATCATCACTAAACTCGTCAATGATAAGAGGTTACTATTAAGATGACTCATGGTGGGGGAAACACTGAGAGGGTTGGGTGTGAATCTAGATCTATATCCATATTCCAAATACATATTTATATCCTTATTATTTATCATATATCTCTCAATGTCACAATGATTCCAAAATAAAAAATATTGTATAATGTTTATTATATATTTTTCCCTCAATTATAGATGACTACATCCATGGTGATTGGTGATTTTTATCCCACCCACATGCCATATATTTATTATCCAAAGATAGCCCTGAAAAATTTATAACCCTAAACATAAAATACAATTGGTTTCATGATAAATTTCTCCCTAAAAGAAATTATATATATCATATTAACAAAAATTTTATGAAAAATTAGTAGTTAATTCCCTTATTATAAAGACAATGATGAAATTTTCTTCTTTCTTATCAAGTTCACAAAATATCCATTTTTATCTTCTAACTTATTGTTCTATAAAATTTTCTTAAATCTCAAATATAGTGTCAAATCACTTTTACAATTTATTTATCTCTTTTTTCCTCACATATTTATTTCACAAATCATGTGAATATATATTCATAATTGAATGTGGGAATCTTTCTCGAATATAATAATCACGATCTTTTCTCATTTAAAATTTTCCAACAATAATTATAATTTTTTTCTTGACTAAAATATACTTCAAACTAAACCGTAGAACTTTAAATTTGATCATCCTTGTGATATTTTCAAAAATCATAACTCTATTATATAAAATCAATATTATTTTTAATTATGATTGATATATGCATGAAATCATGTAGGGGCTCATATTGTGACACATCATTCTCCTGTAACACCCCTCTCATCATGCCAAATTGTGGGAAATTCCAATCTATATGCAACTTGTTGATTTCTCATAGAAAAATATATAACGTTTTACTTATATCTTATTGAACCAAAAAAATTCTAGTGACATTTTAATCATGAATAAATAAATTAGTAATTATCTGATTCCATTTGAACTAGAATATTTATTCTATAAATTCTAGATATTTTATTCCCTAATTTTTTCTACTAACAACTGGAGTCTAATTTCTCCCTACTAATATTTTTTATAACTCTAAATTTTTCATTCTAAATCCAAATTCAGGTTAATAAAATATCTTACTCTTAGAAAAAATACATACAAAAACATAAAATACATAAAATATCTAAGGAATGTATGAGAAAATATTAAAAGATATTTAATTGTTTCCATTTGTCTTCTGAAAATTCAATGTATTATAAATCTTCTAAAGTCATATTAAATGCACCCAATATCTTCAAAACTGTTAGATGGTCTTTCAATCTATAGAAAAATCTTATTAAATCTTAAGGAAATATCAATTTTCATCTTTTTCACTAAACATTTTATGTGATTTCCTTAAGTGATGAGAATACATTACATGTATCGTGGTATAAAACCAAATCGTGGAAAATATGATTAGCTTTTCAATTTTTCATATTTATCACAAATATTCATGATTTATTTCTGAAATAAATGAAATTATTAGATTGATTTCATATTTTCTAAAACAATTCAAAAAAAATATTCAATACCAGAAATAATGAATCATTTTGTATTTATATCAAATAAAACATCATCATAAAGTGTGTCCAAAGATCCCAATAGATTTGTTTTAAATACCATTTCTATGAATTTCATACTTCAATATTTTTTTTGTAAAATATTTTTCCCCCTAAAAACATTATATAAATAAAACACACCAAATATATTTGTATCCTTTATTCTTCTTATTGTCTTTAAGGCCAAAGATAATGTGGAGATGATATAGAATAATCATTTTTCTAAAAAATGTACCATTAACCAATGAACTACATATCTACTGGAGATTATTTGGTGAAGAAATTAATATTAATTATAATAGAAAAGAAATATTTACCATAAAAAACACATCATGAGATACATACTCAGAATATTGATTCAAGGAATGATATTTTTCAATACATTACTAAACTCACACAAGAACCACTTTGGAATTGGTAAAAAAATACTTTCCATACTCTCCCAAAGTAGGTGTATTATCCTCAATACATAATGCTTTGAAATATAATAAAATAGAGTGGTAAATTCAATAAATACATTTACCTAGTCTGGAAAAGTGGTCAATACACCAATTATCATTCTCTAGTTCTCAAAAGGCTAAAATGTCAATATCTTAAGGAATATATAATCTATTTTTCAATAGCTAGAAAAAACTATAATTTCAGATTTCATTTTACTACATTTTCCTTTATATTATGTTAATTAATATAATAATTTTTGGATCTAGAAAACTTCACAAAGTTTCTATATAGATTAAGGTAATTTTTTTATAACAAATTATAACTATAATATAATTAGTAAATACATACACAGATTTGAGATGTGTTTTCATTCAAATAATCTGTGAAGAAACTTATGATTAAGTGAAATAATTAGCTTCCACAGTGCACATCTAAATAGATGTTTCCTTAATTATATTCCATTTAAAAAATATGTCAATTATAAAAAACATTCCATTTGATGGGGACTTTATATATTCAACTCTTGTTCCTTAGACTACATCAATAATCCCCTTCATATCTAGCTCATCATTCTTATCATACAATTTTCCATAGTTAAATGTATTTTAAATATATCTATAATGTATTCTTTTTACTAGAATATGTTTTTTATTTGGTATTCAATTGATAGGTAATAAATATTAACTATGTAGAAAATTTCAGGATGTCATGTAGTGAAATATAATAATCTTATTATTGTCTTTTAGAATAATATTTCATTTATGTATTTACCTTCCTCATTATGGGGTCATTATTTTCCAATCATTATTGTCACGAACCAACCCAGGTCGACCCTGAACCGGACACCTAGGTCACCTGAGCCGGCCCGCGACATGGCCTCAAGCGCGTCTCCCCTTACGCCAGAGGTTGCCGACTAGCGGCGAGGGTGTAAGGTAAGTCAGGGGGGGAGACTATACCCTCTTATCAAAGTGGAACAAAGGGACCAAAAATACAGCAACGGAAGTAGTGTAAATAATAATAAGAAAACAGCGGAAAACATTTTTCATTTATAAGGTTTGAATAAATTTGGCGAACGGTAGTTTATATAAGAGATGCATGCATGACATGCTAATGATACAATGAAAGCATTAAATCACGCGACATACTTACACATCAATGCAGTAATAAATGAACAAAAGTCTCAAGCCCCGAGGGCGATCTCCATGAGCATCCCGAGCCCCAACTCGGTCCTTTGCTCCTAACTCCAAGAACAAGAAACAGTAACAACAAGGTCCTGCAACCAAATGGAATCTACTCGGGTACCCCAGTGCAATGGCGGCCCGAGTAGGGTGTGAGATATATATCTCAGTAGGCCGGAACCACCGGGGTCTAGCCCACTCTAGACCATGAAATATAATTAAACAAAGTGCTGGTATTTTCGAACAATAACGACACAATGCAAACAATAAACGCCCGTCCAGATTCCAGAAAGGACACCTGGCGACACTACCTGCTTCGGCCCATAGCCGGGATGAAAACCTGTTTAAAACAACACAAGTAAATTTGGTTCAAGCATATAAACACTTTTTATCATTTTGCTCACATACTCTATTTATTCACTTATCATTTCAACTCAGACTGGAAATCCACTCATTCTTACCTTTCTTTATTTGATCACAATTCACTCGGGTTTTACCCACATCTCTCATTCTTTTCATAAATCATCATTATCATTCATTCGGTGTAGATCGTCAGGTCTAACACCCCGTATCACATTTGGTGTAGATCGCCATGTCTAACACCTCAATAATCGTTCGGCGTAGATCGTCATGTCTAACACCCCGTGTCACATTTGGTGTAGATCGCCATGTCTAACACCTTATATCACAAGCTTGGATAAGTATTGGGAAGGAACGCCATGTCCAAACCCAGATTTTAAGTCGATCTAGAACGCCATGTCTAGGACCCAAAATCTCATTCAGTGTAGATCGTCATGTCTAACACCCTATATCACAAGCTTGGATAACCATTGGGGAGGAACGCCATGTCCAAACCCAGATTTTAAGTCGATCTAGAACGCCATGTCTAGGACCCAAAATCTCATTCATTTATCACTTAATTAATCAATCGACACCATTCTCATTTCATGATTAAACCTTCACGTTCAGTTATCCAAATCAAATATCAACTTTTTATAATCAATTCTCATAATTAACTATCCTTGTTCAACATTCTGGAACTTGCACGACTAATAGAAGGTAAACAAAAGCACATGGCACCAACATTCCTCTATGTTAGGTGATTAATGACATTAGATGGTACAAGTACAAGCACGCCGTTGATAAAGTATAATGTCAAGCATAAAGTGTCATAAGACTTTTAAGAAAGCAATCACAAAAAAGGAAATCTACTACTACACGTTTATTTTTGAAGGCAGCTCACCTCCATTGGAGGAGTTTTATTAGAAAACATGCCATTACTTTATCAAACAATTCATTTAGTGATATTTAGCATTTTCTTTAAAACTCATTCAACAATTAACAAAGTTAAGAAGCCAAACAGTAGGAAAGGCAATCATAAAATTCTATTGCTACATTTTTGGATTGAAGGCAGCGCACCTCGAAAGAGGGGTTTTATTATTAAATCGTTAGTTTAGTGACCAAACAGCCTATTTTATCTTATTCCTGCAGTTCACACGATTTGCACAGAAGCATTTAATCGGAACTAAACTTGCATAATTAAAATACTAAGTGCCATATTAAACTCACTATTACTTTACTTAAATTTTAAAAGGGCAAGGAGAGGGACCCTACCTCAAGGTGGATCCATCCGTCCACTCCGGCTCTTTGCGCTTTCTAACTAAAGCTATCACAGCTGCTCCCCCACGAGGCATATGTGATTTCACATACGTATAAGGACACCTAGCCTCTATGCACACGCTCCGCATGGCCATGAGCGTGCGCAAGAGGATCCTTACACATATGCTTATACACATAAGCCTGTCTCCACTCACCTGCACAGGCACTTTTTATATATGTAATGGGGACAACTAGCCCCGTACGTGTGTATATTCGCTGCCATGGACAAATATACGCACGCCGAGGGAACCCACGTACATATAAATACGTACCTATGCCTGCGCAGGTGAGTCGCCTAAACTCCGGCAACCCGAAAACATACCGAAACCTCCAGCGCACTCGGGTGTTGGCGACAAACCAAAACGAAGGCGAACCCACACCGCAAGCTCAACGCACTCGGAAACCAACCGGTGGACCGAAATCACCGCAAACCGCCTCGCCTTCGGCGGCGGACACCAAACGCGCACCCACGATGTCCCGAGAGACCTTCCGCATAACCCATGGTGATTCGGCGAGTGAAATCGCCAAAAACCGGGATAAAACAGGGGAAGGAGGCGGCGTCGTGGAGGGGGGGTCGCGCGCGGCTCGCCGGGGAAGGAGGGAGGGGGGTGTCGCGGGGTTCTGCCGAGCGGGGGGTGAGGGAGAGATAGGTTTTAGGTTTTTTTTTTTTAATTTATTTTATTTCCATTTATTTTAATTTTAAACAAAAACTAAAACGCACCCACCCGAACGGTTTTACCCGCACCGCCTGAAACACCGCATGCAGCCCGCGCGCCTGCTACCGGATGCCCGGGGTACCCCGCACGGCTAACCCGCACGGTTAAACCTACCGCGCGTGGTCTGATATCGCCGCTTAAAATGGCTCCAGAATTCGGGACCTCGTTCCGAAGCTCGGTTTTAAAACCGACCCACTGAGGAAAAAAAAAAGTTCAAGAACCTTCGCATTTTATCCGCTCTAAAAAAAACGGTTCGTTACAAACTACCCACCAAAAAAAAACTTCTCGTCCCCGAGAAGCCTTCGGAAAACAACGAAAACATCACCCGACCTACAAGGGTCGTGAAGTTGCATTCAACCGGTCGCATTGCGTTTCCAACGCCCAATGCACCTTTAAGCACTTTCTAAGAAAACTGCACTTAAGCCTTTACAACTCGAGCCAACGCTCACGTTACAACTGAAACATCAAAGCAGGGCTTACATCCGAGGCCATTATAGAGACCTCAACCCAAGAAAACGGTTGAATCACGATCGACCAACTAAAATTGGTCACACAAGATTTCCTCGAAAGACATCGCCGACCCGAGATTCACACTCGCCCTTAAACCGACGGCATACTTTTAAAACTGTTCTGTTATCAACTACGCGTACACCGAAGTCCTTACACGACCTTTGGCGACATTCGCAAGTCAAGCCATCACAAGACTATTATAAAACAATCGTGCCTCAGCACGAAGCGTAACTCCGAGAAACCATGCTTCTCACACACAACCAGATGGAGATTACGAAACAAACCAACAACTTTTAAACATTAGCGCGGCGTATAACCGACACTATCTTAGTGTATCCAAGACGACGTCAAGATGGGGGACATGCTCGTCTCGTCCAGCAGAGTACACTAAGATTAAACCAAGGTCGCTGAGAAGATCAATCGGACCAAACTCTGATGCCTATACCACCCGAGGCATTCGTATTCGTCCAAGCTTTACCACTGAAACTCTTCCCGCACTAACGGAGTTTCTAAAGTGTTGTGCATACAACCAACCTTATCACAGTCGTGCTGCCAAGCAAGCACCGACATGAAAACAGAAACTCATGCGACACTACCCACCTTAGGAGTTTCCATGTCGTCGTAAGAACTAGCCGCTCACCGGCGCGCTATTCTTGAAACACTTTAACGCACAGGTGGCGTTCCTCGAACTACGATCACCACAACATAAGCTCACACCAAAAACAAGGCAACTCAAGCTCTAAGGGTACTACCTAGCACGGGCTAGTCCCTTACGAAGCACACACGTCGACCCTAACTGTTGGTCACGCAAAACAAGGATTACTAGGCTCAAAAACCCCTTTCCGTTTTATCCACTTCATTACTTCTTTTCAACCTTTAAAACATTTAAAGAATTTTAATCAACCCACAATTACTATTTCAAAACAAATTACTTGGTTTTCAGACAACGCCCCATGGCAAAACAGACAAGCTATAACCAACTTCCTCTTTAAAAATTTAACACATAATGTTATCCAAGCATAAACAGGTAATTTAGCATCTAAATTCCTTTTTAACAAAGAGGCGACCCCGAGGGTCCCATTTATTCAATTTGGGTTCTTCAAAGGCAACCACATATCAGTTCATTCCATAAGGACGTGCCCCAACTGACCTCCTCGGGTCTAGTTGAGCATGTTTAAAGCACACCAAACTATCTCAATCAAAACGCAATAGTTTTACATTAATAATCATTTTCAAACACACTATGGTCTAACAAGGTTCAGTCACATGGGTGGCCACCTACCAATCGATAAGGCGCCCATACACCTTACCGTTGGCATTTGGCTCCCATTTATCAAATCAATTTTTGTTTTTCATTTAACATTTTAACTTAGCAGCCCTCTTTTAAAGGTTTGAAACCACAGTTTACCCTTTTTCCCAATTATAAAGCACCCATACACCTTACAATGGAAAACTGGCTCCGTCGTAATCGCAACCAACAAATTCAGACAAAGCAACCAAGCTTTTACTAGCAAGCTAACAAGCCACTACAAACAGCTAACACAAGGCAACAAGCTAACAAGCTGAAATCACTAAAACATGCTATAACACAGAGCATGACACACAAGCAAGATAGAAAACATGACATGTTATCACCCAAACATGTTAGTTATTACCGAAACATGCTTTCTAAAGAGACGTGATAAATAAATCCAGACATGACATATTTCCAAGGCACACAATCAAAATCAGTAGGCATCCTACTAATGCAACTACATGGCATGGCACATATGCATGACATGTAAATCTATAAGTGTCTAATATGATGCATGCAAATGCAATTTTCTGGCCATATCGGGCCAAGAAAAATTTTCAAAACCTCTTCATAAACAAATAAGCAGTGGAAAGTACAACATTCACCCAAGGTGAAATCACATCAACTGTAACAGCAAACAACATGAACATCAATTCCCAGCCCTGGCCACTTGGTCATTTCCCGTACATGGGGTGATCAGTCCCAAGCACGGCTATTAACCCAAGCGCCGACACATTCCTAGTCTCCTGTCTACCAATCCCAAAACAGTAAGACAATGAAAAGAAAGAAACCACCTCTGATACCATTTTGTCACGAACCAACCCAGGTCGACCCTGAACCGGACACCTAGGTCACCTGAGCCGGCCCGCGACATGGCCTCAAGCGCGTCTCCCCTTACGCCAGAGGTTGCCGACTAGCGGCGAGGGTGTAAGGTAAGTCAGGGGGGGAGACTATACCCTCTTATCAAAGTGGAACAAAGGGACCAAAAATACAGCAACGGAAGTAGTGTAAATAATAATAAGAAAACAGCGGAAAACATTTTTCATTTATAAGGTTTGAATAAATTTGGCGAACGGTAGTTTATATAAGAGATGCATGCATGACATGCTAATGATACAATGAAAGCATTAAATCACGCGACATACTTACACATCAATGCAGTAATAAATGAACAAAAGTCTCAAGCCCCGAGGGCGATCTCCATGAGCATCCCGAGCCCCAACTCGGTCCTTTGCTCCTAACTCCAAGAACAAGAAACAGTAACAACAAGGTCCTGCAACCAAATGGAATCTACTCGGGTACCCCAGTGCAATGGCGGCCCGAGTAGGGTGTGAGATATATATCTCAGTAGGCCGGAACCACCGGGGTCTAGCCCACTCTAGACCATGAAATATAATTAAACAAAGTGCTGGTATTTTCGAACAATAACGACACAATGCAAACAATAAACGCCCGTCCAGATTCCAGAAAGGACACCTGGCGACACTACCTGCTTCGGCCCATAGCCGGGATGAAAACCTGTTTAAAACAACACAAGTAAATTTGGTTCAAGCATATAAACACTTTTTATCATTTTGCTCACATACTCTATTTATTCACTTATCATTTCAACTCAGACTGGAAATCCACTCATTCTTACCTTTCTTTATTTGATCACAATTCACTCGGGTTTTACCCACATCTCTCATTCTTTTCATAAATCATCATTATCATTCATTCGGTGTAGATCGTCAGGTCTAACACCCCGTATCACATTTGGTGTAGATCGCCATGTCTAACACCTCAATAATCGTTCGGCGTAGATCGTCATGTCTAACACCCCGTGTCACATTTGGTGTAGATCGCCATGTCTAACACCTTATATCACAAGCTTGGATAAGTATTGGGAAGGAACGCCATGTCCAAACCCAGATTTTAAGTCGATCTAGAACGCCATGTCTTGGACCCAAAATCTCATTCAGTGTAGATCGTCATGTCTAACACCCTATATCACAAGCTTGGATAACCATTGGGGAGGAACGCCATGTCCAAACCCAGATTTTAAGTCGATCTAGAACGCCATGTCTAGGACCCAAAATCTCATTCATTTATCACTTAATTAATCAATCGACACCATTCTCATTTCATGATTAAACCTTCACGTTCAGTTATCCAAATCAAATATCAACTTTTTATAATCAATTCTCATAATTAACTATCCTTGTTCAACATTCTGGAACTTGCACGACTAATAGAAGGTAAACAAAAGCACATGGCACCAACATTCCTCTATGTTAGGTGATTAATGACATTAGATGGTACAAGTACAAGCACGCCGTTGATAAAGTATAATGTCAAGCATAAAGTGTCATAAGACTTTTAAGAAAGCAATCACAAAAAAGGAAATCTACTACTACACGTTTATTTTTGAAGGCAGCTCACCTCCATTGGAGGAGTTTTATTAGAAAACATGCCATTACTTTATCAAACAATTCATTTAGTGATATTTAGCATTTTCTTTAAAACTCATTCAACAATTAACAAAGTTAAGAAGCCAAACAGTAGGAAAGGCAATCATAAAATTCTATTGCTACATTTTTGGATTGAAGGCAGCGCACCTCGAAAGAGGGGTTTTATTATTAAATCGTTAGTTTAGTGACCAAACAGCCTATTTTATCTTATTCCTGCAGTTCACACGATTTGCACAGAAGCATTTAATCGGAACTAAACTTGCATAATTAAAATACTAAGTGCCATATTAAACTCACTATTACTTTACTTAAATTTTAAAAGGGCAAGGAGAGGGACCCTACCTCAAGGTGGATCCATCCGTCCACTCCGGCTCTTTGCGCTTTCTAACTAAAGCTATCACAGCTGCTCCCCCACGAGGCATATGTGATTTCACATACGTATAAGGACACCTAGCCTCTATGCACACGCTCCGCATGGCCATGAGCGTGCGCAAGAGGATCCTTACACATATGCTTATACACATAAGCCTGTCTCCACTCACCTGCACAGGCACTTTTTATATATGTAATGGGGACAACTAGCCCCGTACGTGTGTATATTCGCTGCCATGGACAAATATACGCACGCCGAGGGAACCCACGTACATATAAATACGTACCTATGCCTGCGCAGGTGAGTCGCCTAAACTCCGGCAACCCGAAAACATACCGAAACCTCCAGCGCACTCGGGTGTTGGCGACAAACCAAAACGAAGGCGAACCCACACCGCAAGCTCAATGCACTCGGAAACCAACCGGTGGACCGAAATCACCGCAAACCGCCTCGCCTTCGGAGGCGGACACCAAACGCGCACCCACGATGTCCCGAGAGACCTTCCGCATAACCCATGGTGATTCGGCGAGTGAAATCGCCAAAAACCGGGATAAAACAGGGGAAGGAGGCGGCGTCGTGGAGGGGGGGTCGCGCGCGGCTCGCCGGGGAAGGAGGGAGGGGGGTGTCGCGGGGTTCTGCCGAGCGGGGGGTGAGGGAGAGATAGGTTTTAGGTTTTTTTTTTTTAATTTATTTTATTTCCATTTATTTTAATTTTAAACAAAAACTAAAACGCACCCACCCGAACGGTTTTACCCGCACCGCCTGAAACACCGCATGCAGCCCGCGCGCCTGCTACCGGATGCCCGGGGTACCCCGCACGGCTAACCCGCACGGTTAAACCTACCGCGCGTGGTTTGATATCGCCGCTTAAAACGGCTCCAGAATTCGGGACCTCGTTCCGAAGCTCGGTTTTAAAACCGACCCACTGAGGAAAAAAAAAGTTCAAGAACCTTCGCATTTTATCCGCTCTAAAAAAAACGGTTCGTTACAATTATTATTATAAAAACTCATGTAGACTCTTAAAAAATTCTTTTCAATAGAAACCAACCATATTTTTATTGTGATATGTAAATATGATAATTAATTTAGTTTATCGATTAAGTTTAAATTGAATTTTATTTCTCATTGAACATAAATTTAAAACTTGTTTTTAATCTAGTAAAAAATTTCATCTTAAAATTTCTCTTCATTTTTAGAAAATATATTATCATCAACACATATAATCCAAAAGATAGATTTGGTATTGGTCCTCTTTATATTTAAATTATCATACACTATCCCCTTCCTAAATTTCACGATCTTCAGATATTCATCAATAATTATTTACTAATCACATAGATCTTATGTCAATCACTAAGAATATTTTTTTAAAATTAAAGACCATTATTTCATATGTATCCAACATAATAACTTCTCGTTTCTCCATATATAATTATTCATATGTCTCAATATTTAAAAATATATATTTAACATTAATATGAATTTATTTTTTTAGAATAAATTGAAATATATATTATGATAATCTCAAGTGAGTAAAATGTAGAAAATTTATCATCAAAATCAATTCCCTAAATCTATTAATACCCCTCACACACATGCCTATATTTTTTTTTCATTAAACTGCCCATTTATCAAAACTATATTAATAAAAAACCCATTTAGCACTAATAAAATGTGACTTTGTGTTTTCATAAATAATTACCCATATTTCAATATTTCATATTATATCTCTATCCTTATTCATAGTCTAAATCAATTCTTTATTTTCAAAATATTTATCAATATTTTTCAGTTCAATAACTAATAGAAGGAAAGTCTGAATAGTAGATATGTTTTTTTATTCTCCTTTGGACAACTTAATTTTTATCTTATATAATTTTAACATCCTCTACCTGACTATTTAATTATTAATTTATTCTAATTAATATCATGTCATCACCATCAAACCTACAATTAGATGATTTTTTATATTATACCAACATCTATATTATTTCAATTGTGTATTCAATTGGACAATAACTAAAACAATTAACCCCATGATATACCATGAGAGAGTTATTGATTCTTGATAAACTTTCAAATAGTATAACAATATAAAAATATGCACTTTTCTCAGTTTTTTAGTTTTATCATTAAGAAGTTCCATTTTTTGGGTAACCCCAAAATATTCCATCTTCGATATTTTCATCAAACAGTCCACCACTACCACCACATTTCCTTTTAATAAAGAATATTATCTCAAAAACCATGATGTGTTTTACAATAGTATTCCTCTTGAATAAAATCCCATATGGAGTCATGTCTGAATTGTACCTCAAAATAGATTTTTCACTTGTAATTAAAGATGTGGAATTTTCTAATAAGCAATAAAATCCTATGTTTTCCTACTACAAAAGATTTTTTTGTCCATGTAATCCAGGATTATATATTTTCATTCAGACAAAACATTTAATTATATTATATATTCAACATTTATATCATGATTAATTTTTATCTTGTTTATATATTAGGGGAAATATTTATTTTCCTATTTAAAACTACAATCTAATCTCAACCACTTCAAAGGAAAGCTTGATTTTTTTAGAAATCATTCTAATGATTTTTAATTCACCCATGTCATTGAACTTGTGAGACTTGAATACAATAAAAATAAATCTAGTGAATTCATAAATGAATTAAATTATATATTTTTCGAAATTTATTTCCCTAACTATAAAATATCCAAATACATCATATTGGAACAACTCCAAAGGTTTTTTGTTAGAATGTATCATACCTCATGACTTCAGTTCACTAGTTGTCCTTTATGACATGTTTTATAAATAGTATCAATGTATCCATTAATATATTTATTATTTAATACATAATACTATGTAGTCAATCCCCAAATATTTTTCTCCTAGATAAAAATTCCTTTCATAGAATAAAATATTATTTTCTTATAATACTAGGTAATTATATATCATAGATTTAATAATATTAATAATATTATAAAATTATTTGAAACTTTTTTTGCCACTCTATTTATTTTTATCTACACCAATTGACTATTTTTTTAAATATTAAATCTTTGGAATCATTATAATGTTGTGATATTATCAAAAGATTATTTTTTGGACCTTCAAAAACTATATAATTCTTAGTACCTTTATTACTTTTATAAATATTTACCATTCAATATAATTTAAATTAAAAGATATATCTTTAAAAAAATTAATAGATAGACCTTCATACATTTTATGACTCCTAAATATAGTCAAATCACAATTATTGTGATATAACCACTATTTATAATCCATGGTTTTAAAATATTTAAGAATTAAATGAACCTTCATTCATATTATCCATTTGATGGATCTATATCTTTTATTTATTATACTTATTTATCTAGAAAGTATTTAGAAATGTTGGTATAAGTGTGAAATATTAATATGATTTTTGGCCCTCTTGGTAAATCCTTTGACTGATATCTATGAAAATACTAAAATTGTTTTTCACCTCAATCATATTTCGAGAAAAATTTATATTTTGATAATTATCACAAACTGTTCTCTTATCCCTATTTAATTATGAGTCTTTATTAGAACTGGAATGAAAATTTTATCACCATCATGTAAATTTTTATTAAAGAAAAAGGAAAATGATACTACACGACACTGCATGCCCAGGGGTGTAAATTTTATTGAAATTGATTTATTCACTAGGATCAAAACCCCAAAAAATAAAAGTATCCTTGAAATAATATCATATGATAAGAAAATATAATATTGAATATTTTAAGATCTAAACAAATTATTTATATTATAGTGTGTTGATTTAACCTTATCCCGTTGTGGGAATCCTCCTTGAAATTTTGGTAATATTATTATAAACCCTTTTCAATTATGTTTCTTTCTATATATGAGTACACTAGACTAACATAGTAGATGTTTTTCAATACATAATCCATATTGAAAATATATTCATATTTAAGATTTGTTTTCTTTTTGATATTGATATTCATTCAAATTTCCCTTTTCTTATATTACATATTATACACTGGGGATACTTGGGAAAGTTGTGTTCAAAATTTATATTATATTTGCAGATCCTATCATAAATTTGTAACTATGTTTTTCATTTTTTATTACCAAATTCAAAAATAATCATCTATAGTATTTAAATTCACTTATCTTTGGGAATTTTATTTGATGTAATATACATAATGATTTTACTTTTCATAGAAATACTAGGAATCAAGTTTGACATATAAAAATAACTCAATTTTTAGCATGTATTTAGTTATTCTTATTTATGTCTGCTTTAAGGTGAGAATTTTCATGTGAATTTCTTTATATTTATCTAAATATAAATTTTATTTCCAATGTCATAGTATTATTTTTATCATACTATCTATCCTCAGTCAAAAAATCACTATTTACATAGGAGTCACCATTTCGTGAATCAATTAAATATTTTTATTAAACCTAGAGAACCATTTATGAAGCATCCCCTTGAGTTTTTCATAATCCCCACTATAATAACTTTTATTTATACCAATATCAACTAACATAAAATTTTATTTAAATAAACCGGATAATGTTTTATTTTTTTGATTTGATTTTCATACAAGAACTACCATTATTTTTTGCTATCCTGGTTTCTTCTTATTCGATCTTTAATGTGATTTTCAAGGGAAAATGGTATAAAAAATCTAATAATTTTATAAATTATTAAATTATAAATGAATTTTTTCTTTATTATTACATTTGTAACGTTTGAAGCATAATGATATTAGTTAATGTGTTTCGAAAAAGTATTATTTATTTTTCACTTTGTCAATGTTAGTGTGGTTTTTTTCAACAATAAAAAATTTTAATGTATTAAATGTAATATATTTTCATTATTACCCTTTCTCCTAAGAGTTTTGTCATGAACCACATTCAAGAAGATGCAGAGAGGGATAACTAACTGCCATACCCTTCCTTCTTCAAATTGAATGAGAGATAATGACCCCAACTCCTATCTTCAATAGGCCGTAGAGTGGAAACTAGCACCAAAGGTATTGAATCTCACATAATGTTGGAAGGAATTACCTTTTTTATTTAATAATATCAGATGATAAGATGGTGAAAACCCAAAAAACTCAAAAACTGAATGTAAATGTAAATGAAAAACCCGTTCACATTTACATGTTCAAAGATAAACTGACACAAGGTACAAGAAAACTATGGAGGAAAGTAGAAAAAGAAAAGAAAAAAGAAATAGAAATTGTCCCAATGTCTGTGCTAATACGGTCCCACATGGTTCTCAATTTCCTCCTAAAAACTTGAAAGTAGTTTTATATATGGAGGGTGAGTTTACAGGTATACTTAGTAGGGAAAACCAAAATCTCTCGTGCATAATTGGGGAGGAATTCTAATGCCTTGTGAGAAGGTAGAGGTAACCAAAACACCAAACTAGGAAAAATATCCACCTAGCCTCACCAAGGAACACTCACCAAATAATGAAATTCAAGTAAAATAATAGTAATAGCACATTGATATTTGGGTACCCTTCACCACCTTCCCACTAGTTATCAAAGACATCCTATGCGTCAGACTTCCCCTCGCCATTTTCACTACAGTCCCAATACTCCCCCAACAACAACTTTATGAGCCACCACAACCACACATCCTGCCTACAGACAACTGGGCCACTACAACCATGTATCCCACCTGGAGAAAACAGGGCCACCACAACCATACATAACCACACCAGCAGGCACCTGGGCCAGAACAACTACCGCAAAGCCCGGAAAACACCAGGGCCTCATCTTGATGACACTTGGGAAACAAACCTACCCACACATACTCAGGCCAACCAGCACAACCAACCCTTCCCAACGTGTCTTGGGATATAATGGACCTCAGGCCATTATAGCCTACCCGAAGAGTCCTAGTATACCTGGGTGAGGGAGCATAAAGAATCTAATAACCAGCCACTCAAAGGAATGTTGGAAAAAACAGCCTCCCCCATGAAATGGGGGTGTTCGGCATGGAGAACTCAAAATGGGTGGGGTATATATAAGAATAAATTAAACTAATCATTTTACATATAGGTAAACAAACAATCATCCCAACATAAGGGTTTAGAAGAACAACCACCGTCCTTACTATTCCTACATGCACACACACAAAACAACCACAACATATTTCTAGAAAACAAATCCCCCATTTTACCCATTTTACTTATCATGTTCGAGTAATTCCATTTAATTATACATTCACTACCAGAAAACTAACAGATGTAGCCACAATCCAAAATGACAACATAATGGAAAACAGCCAAAGAGTAATTTAAGCATTGACACCCAATTCTATTATAAGATCTTAAAAATAAAAGGGATCCGTAAGATCCCTAGAAGTACTCAAACAAAACCAATACCCAACATAAGTACCCAAGCGGCCTCTGGTCCACCAAAAAAAAATGAATAAAAGGATGTCCCATCCCTATCCATGTCACCCCACAAGCTTAAAACAGAACAACCGTTCTTATTGAAAAAATAGAGCAAGGGAGTTTTTCAGATTTAACCACACCATTTATGATGTTCCTTCCTACAGTTTGGTTAACCTGGGTGATCACATAATGATTCTTTTTCATTAGGCGTCCATTTTATCAACCAAATTTAAGTGATTAACAAGTTCTGGTGTTACATCCATTCAATCACAATTTTATAAGGAGAAATAGAGGTTCATTAGTTTGAATTAAAAGACCCACAACAACCACTATTTTCATTGGTCAGAAGCCCATAAAATTCACAACATATAAGAGAACATAAAATAGTAAGTCATTATCACCATCAATGACTCCCCTTCATTCTTTAAAGTCTATTTATTTTCTCTTCGTTATGTTTTGGTTTCATCCATGTCCCAAGGAAGACATCTTCTTACTCTCCTTGCATGATACCTAGTAAAGAGAGATGAAGGAAAACCCAACCTAGATGATCAATGATGGATGTTTTCTCCTCGCACCAAAAACTGGGGATGCACCACTTGTAGGGAAAGGACTCAAAGGGATCCAAGTCTGGGTGGGAAGGTCTCTGATATGGGTGCACGATTCATTTCCTGAGTAAGTCTCTATGGAATACTTTTTTGGAAGGAAAGTAATTACGAAGAGAGGATCTCGACTTAAGAAAATAAGAGATCCTAAAATTAGGGAGATGATTTCTAAGTAGTTGAATTTGGTTCCTGACTTAACTATGTGGTCGGGCGGTATCACACATCAAGACCAATTTTTATTTAATAATTCTCCTCAGAGATGACATCTATAATGGATTTGAGATAATAGATATATTTCTAAATAGAGTGAAACTATATAACAAGGGAGAAAATAAAAAGCATGGGGAATGGTGTGACACCGAGTAAAAAGGTCACACATTTTGGTAAGAAAGAGTCGGACGATTCATGGGGATTAAAAAATCTTTTACTGGTCTTAAATGGCTTCGAAACAGGAATTTAAACATTTTTACATCAAATGATACATTACAAGGGAAGAACCAGAAAAACATAGAAAAATGGAAAAGGGAAAAGGGTGGGAGACACCGTAATGGTGCCACAGTAATGGTACCATCGTAATGGTGCCACTGGTTTGGCGAGACACCGTAAGAGGTGCCACCAGTTTGGTGTGCGACCGTGATAGTGTGACTATCATGGTACCACTGTCACAGTGCCACCATCATGACGCCACCATGACTGGTGCCACTGTCATGCTACCATCGTGACCGGTGGAACTTTTTCATGGAACCGTGTTTTGGAAAACTTTTGGGGAAGAATCACCCTAAAGAACTCTATAAACACAAGATTGACACAAAGTAAGGGCCCCAAAAAAAGGGTTATTACATCAGATTCCCTTCAAACTATTCTCATATTCAAGAATTCAAGTGTAAACCTGAAGAAAAGAAAGGGGTTTGAACAACTAACTCACAAGATACCTCTCAGGAAAAAACATCCCAAGAGTTGTTTGAAAGCCAGAAAAAGGCTCGATACCTAAGAACACCTCTCCCTCATACTGATCAACTATAGAAGGACTAATGCCCCTCTCCCCCCAGCATCCACACGAACATATAAAGGTCACCACATCCAGAATCTCAGATTAGATAGTTTCTTTTCCCATGTCAAGATACTATCCTCTTTTGGTGGCACTGACTCACCCTCATAGGTTTAATTGCACCCACCTTAATGCATCTTGATTAGGGATCATTTCCTCCCCTCCCAACAACCCGATAATTCACACACATTTAAAGAATAAGGAAAGCAACCCATCTCATGGTTAATAAGGGCAAGCATTACATCATAGCAAAGAACAAGGAAAAAAACCAAAACTCAAAATAGATCTGGGTACTGGGAACACATTTGAACCTCCCATTCCCAGGTAGTCTCCTAGAGTCCATCATTCCTACCCAACCCATGAACCAAGGGAATGGTTTGTCCTTGAAGTACCTTATTCCTATGATCCTTGATCCTGATTGGTCTCTCCACAAACATTGCATCATTCTCGATATCAAACTCTCCCCAGTCAAGGAGGTGTGAATCATCATGAGGATATTGAAATTATTGAGACACATGGAAGACATCATGGACCTTCAGTAGCGGTGGAGGTAGCGCCAGCTTGTATGACACATCGCAGACCCATCACAACACCTCAAAGGGTCTAACGATCCTGGGAGAAAGCTTACTCACCCAGTGGAACATCCATTTCCCACTCCAAGGGGAGACCATTAATAACACATGGTCCCTAACCTCAAACTCTAAGGGACTCCCCCAATGTCTAGAATACAAATTCTACTGGTCCTATGCCACCTTCATTCTCTCATGAAAAATCTTGACCTTCTCTGTCATGCTCTGCACCACCTTCGGGCCAAGAACACTTACCTCCCCAACCTCTGTACAACACACAGGTGAATGACATGGTATTCCATACTAGGTTTATAATGGAGAAATTCCAATGATAGAGTGATAGATATTTTTTTTCTGAAAGCTATACTAGTAGAATGTGTCTCACCCATGATCCTCCAAAGACCAGAACAAATTCCCATAGCATGTCCTCTATTGTCTGGATGGTCCTCTCGGTCTTCCCATCTATCTGGGGGTGGAAAAAAGTGATATGGCATAGTTGGGTGCCAAAATAATGTTGTAATCCCTTCTAGAATCATGAGGTAAATCATGTATCCCGATCCAATATTATGGTTCTAGGAACTTTGTGTAGCTGTACAACTTCACCCATGTACTTATGTGCCAAGGAATCCACTGTGATCGACGCCTTAATTTCTAGGAAGTGAGCTTATTTCGTCAGCTGGTATACCACCACCCAGATAGCATCACAACCTCCTTGAACCCTGGGTAATCCCATGGTGAAATCCGTTGAGATGTCATCCCACTTCCCCTCTGGGACATATGAATACTATAACAGACCACCTAGGATACGGTGCCCAACCTTTACTTGCTGGTACCTGAGGAAGTTTTCCACAATCTCTACCACTTCCCATTTCACCCCGGGCTTCCAAAACTAACCTCTCAAGTCTCGGTACATCTTGGAAACTCTTGAGTGCACTACTATGGGTGAGTTATGGAACTCACCATGTACTCTCTCGCACATAGACTCTAGAAAAAACAACTTCCCACAAAAAAGCATCTGATTTCAACCATCTTCCGACCATATTTCTGGAGAATTTCCCTGGATAACGTGATCATGCATTACTTCAACCTCTATGTCCCCCCAATGAGACTCCTCCACTCACTGTACCATGGACTAAACCTTAATCTTAAACATGCATCCCCTACCATCCACCACACACGAATCTAGGTGCAAGGTAGCCAACTCCTCCATTGCTTCCCAATTATACACTAACTCTCGAACCAACATCCATCTGCGACTTCCTACTCAAGGCATCAACCACCATCTTCCCCTTCCCTGAGGTGCAAGAGATCTCAAAGTTGTAGACCTAAATAAATTCAATCCACCTATATTTTCAGAAGTTTAGGTCTCACTAGAAGAAGACATACCTCAAGATCTTGTGATCTCTGAAGAACATGAAGCGTTCTCCAATGTGGTAATGCCGCCACAAATTCAGAAAAAACACAATCGCCAAATGCTCTAGGTCATAGGTGTCATCATTACATTTGTGAGGATGTAACTACCTAGACCCATAAGATATCACTCCATGATGATGCACCAGCACACACCCCAAGACTAGGCTGGAAACATCCTAGAATAATTCAAACATTACCCCTTCCTTGGAAATCTCAACACTGGGGAACTAAACATCTTCCCCTTTAGATGATTGAAGGATTCCTGAAACTATTCAATCCAAATTAAATCTTGGTCTTTCCTGGTCAGGGATATCAACAGTGCTACAACTCGAGATAAGTCGGGCACAAAACTCAGGTAGTAACCTACTAGTCCCGGGAAACTATGAACAGCTGCCATGTTCTTGGGTGAGTCCCAAGAAACAATCGATTCAACCTTTAATGGATCCACTACAAGTCTAGTTTGGGACAACAAGTGTTTAAAGAAGGGCAATTCTTGCATCTAGAACATTCACTTGGAAAATTTCTTGTAGAGATTGTGGGGTTGGAGGACTTCCAACACTATCCTAAGATGCTCGATGTGATCCTACTTTGATCATGAGTTGATCTGGATGTCGTTAGTAAACACGACAACGAAATGCTCCAGATACTCATGGAAGATAGGGTTCATGAGCACCATTAACATAGATAGTGCGTTATTAAGGTAGAAAGACCTTAAAAAAACTCAAAGTTCACATATCTACACCTGAAGGTGGCATTCGAGATGTCACCCTCCTTTACCCTCAACTAGTAATAGACCGATCACAGGTCAATCTTAGAGAACCATATTTCCCCTTCATCTGAACAAATACTTTTTCAATCTTCAGAAGGGAGTAATAGTTCTTGAACGTCACATGATTTAGTTTCCTGTATTCTATAAATAACCTAAGACCAATCTAAACCTTCTATTCGAACAAGACTAGAGCACCCCATGGAGATGATCTTGGTCAAATAATACCATTCTTCATCAATTCATCAACATGAATCCATAACTCCCACAACTCAGGAGTCACCGACCAATAGGGAGACATTGTAATCAGATGGGCATCGAATTGTAAGTTTAATCCGAACTCAACATCATGTCGAGGGGGTAGAGTCACAACCTCTTCAAGGAAGAAATCCTGGAATTCACTGACAATACCTAGAACTTACACCATCTCTGAGTCTACTGACTCCACTGAAAACATAGGTAATAGGGAAAGGAGGGGATCCACATTCCATTAGCCCTCCTGGGAACCCCTTTCACCAACAAAAGTTACATGTTGGTCGCCCATATCTAAGAACATGACCCTTCTCCAGAAGCAGTCAATAACGGTGTGCATATAAAACATCCAATCGATACCTAGGATGAAATTTTTTGGCTGCATTTGTAGTAGAACGAGGTCCCCAATAGACTGATGGGGCCCAACATCAGTTTTCATCCTCTACAACCATCAAACAGGCTAGTCTAACCTCTAACTAGCATACACAACACGAGGGGCATGAAAAGTCTATTTATGTATAGACCCAAGGAATGGGCTAGACCATGTGAGAAAAAGATGTGCGAAGCTCTTGAAGAAAACAAGGAACATGAAAAAGAGAAAAAGAAACTGATCGTAACTCAAATGACCTCAGGATCTACTAGAACTGCTGCCTCTATGGAGTGAAACTGCCAACACACAACTCTTATACCTCTCAGACGTTGACCACCTCCCCGACCATGCCCTGGTCGGGGTCCTTGAGGAGTAACCTAAGGTTGTCCTCCTCTTGAAATGTCTACTCTCGGAGGAGTGGGAGCTCTCTATCCCTACCACTGCAGAAATGGCCTAGCTGAAAACTTATACTCCTGAGGTGGGAGCTATGTTTTTCCAACTACACTATACTACAATCAGTATGGGGATTGATTCTGAAGGATACCACGACTTCAAAATATAAAGAGCCTCAGTCTAGGGCCCATAAAGAACGGGCGAGGGCTGGGAGATGGAAACTGGAATTGTTCAGGCGTACTTCCCACCGGCCAAAACCTGGATGGCCTTGATAACATAGGCCTCCTGCTAATAGCCTTCCCCTTTGATGAACCCAACTGGATCCCCTCTCATGGAACACCTCCTAGGATGAGAATTCCCTCCACCAATTCAACCTTATTTTTGACCTCTATGTATGTCGGTAGATTTAAGGGAGTAAATGCATACTGAAGGGAGGGTCAGAGCTCCTCCTGTAAGAGTCTTTCCCACAACTCCTCATCCAAGAAGAGGTTTGGAGAAAAATGAAGGTGATCCTTGAACTTGATCCCCAACTCCCTGACCATCATACTACCTACTGGAGGGAGAAAAAATCTTGTCTCATTTTTAGATTTCATCGTGGAATAAAGGAATTTTTCCCAGAACTCCATCTCGAAGTTAGTCCCCAAAACCTCAGATTCCCTCTTCTACCTGAGGTAGAGCGTCCACCACTGATGCACCGCTCCCCACATCTGGCTCACAGCTAGAGAAACCTAGTACTCAGGAGAATCTCTGATCAAAATGAAATCTATCACCAGCTCCTCAATCCACTCTCCACCTCAATGTCTGAGATGCTTCCCTTGTAAATCATGAGGTATTTCCATTGAAAGTCCCGAATCATCTTCTTCCACTAGTCATCTTCCTCCTCTCAATCAGCCCTCTGTTGATCAACCAGGTTATCCTCTAGGGCCTCGATCACCTTCACTACTCATGGATGTCGTCTGGGTGCCATAGTTTCAAGGTAAATAATGAATTCCTAAGACTGAGTAGTGTAGAAGATTTATTTTAATTTTTTCTTAAAAATTTTATTCATTTTAAATTCTAAAAACACCTAGATAACACAAGAAAAAAAGTAATTATGATGCTTTTACCTTTCCTAGGGTCTCTACCCTACAACCATTGTATCCTCACTTGGTCGTTTGGTAGTTCCAGAGACCTTGAATCAGATCATGGGAGGTCCCTAAAATCCCATGTTCTTACCGGTCTTCCCTAGCCTATTTCACAAACCAAGATTTACTTACACTATTTACCTACCATCCCATAAAATCCTCCCTATTCCCAACCCTAAACTCCTTCTTATCTATCAACCATCACCTCTAATACCATTCTGTCATGACCCACCTTCACCAAGATGAGGAAATGGACAAATAACTGCCATACCCTTCCTTCTTTAAGTTGAAGGAGAGATAATGGCCCCCAAGTAACGCCTACAATAGGCCCTCGAATGGTGGCTATCACCAAGGGTACAAAATATCACATAAATATGGAAGTAATTGCGAATTTTATTTTGTAAGATTAGGAGATAAAATGGTAAAAGAACAAACAACTCCAAAAATAAAGGTAAATGTAAATCCAAAACCCATTCCCATATAAATGTTCAAAGATAAAGTTTCACAAGGTACAAGAAAAATCAAGAGGAAAGTACCAGAAAAAAGTAAAAAAAACAGAAAATGTCCCAACGTCTGAGAAAACACGATCCCACATAGTACTCGAAGTCCTTCTAGAAACATGGAAGCAGTTTTATATACATAGGGTGAGTATACGTGTATACTCAGTAGGGAAAACCAAAAGCTCCTGTGAACAAGTGGGGAGGTATTCTAATGCTCTCTGAGAAGGTAGTGGTATCCAAAACACCTATCAAGGAAAACTATCCACCCATACTCACTATAGAATACTTCCAAAATAACAAAAGTCTGGTAAAATAATAGTAATAGCACATTGTTGTTTGGGTACCCCGTACCGCCTTCCCACTAGATATTAAATACTTTCTACATGTCAAACCCACCCTCCATTTTCACTACAGTCCCACCACTGCCCCAAAAACAACCTTACGAGCCACCACAACCATGAATCCCACCCGAGGACACCTAGGCCATGACAACCACGCATCCTGCCCACAGAAAACTGTGCTACCACAACCATACATAACCACACTCATATAAACTAGGGCCAGAACAACCACCACCACACCCGAAGACACCTGGGACTCATATTGAAGACAATTGGGAAACAAACATACCTTCACATCCCTAGGACAACCACCACAACATAACCTTCCCGAAGAGTCTTGGGCTATAATGGACCTCATCCTATCATAGCCTGCTCGAAGGGACCTGGACTACCCAAGAGAAAGAGCAGAAAAGAGCGAATATCAAGCCACTCATAGAAATGTTTGGAAAAAACACCCTCCCCCATGAAATTGGGGGGTTTGTCATGAAGTGATCAACATGGGTGTGGTGCGTATTTGAAACAAAAGAGAAAAAACATTTAGAAATAGGCAAAAAACACTCATCCCATCCTAAGGGTTCAGATGCAAAACTACCCTCGTTACTATTCCTACATGTACACAAACACAACAGCCACAACTTATTTCTGAAAAAAATCCCCCATTTACCCTTTTTCCTTGTTACGTTTGAGTGATTCCATTTAAGTATACCTTCACTACTGAGAAGCTAACAGGAATATCCAAATGCCAGAAATGAAAATTGAATGGAAAAAAACCAAAAAATAATTTAAGAATTCACACCTGGTTCTCTTGTAAGGTCACAAAAACAAAAGGAATCTGTGAGAGCCCTCAATTTACTGTAACCAAACCCAGACCAAACATATGGACACACGCAACCTTAGGTCCACCATGAAACAACAGAACAACATGGGATCCGATCTCCATCCACATCACCCCACAAACATCTACTAGAACCGCCATTCTTATTGGTAGAACATAGCAATGGTGTTTTTAGATTTAACCACAAAATTTATCACGATCCTTCCTACAGTTTGGTTAACCAGGGTTATCACAATGGATTATTATTCATTAGGAATCCATTTTATCAATGAACTTTACATGGTTAACTAGTTTCAATGTTATAACCATTCAATGACAAGTTTACAGAGAGAAAAAAAAGGTTCATTAGTTCACAATAAAAGACCACCAGTGGCCCCTATCTTTAGTGGACATAATCCCATAAAATTCACAACATATAAAAGAAGATAAAAGAGAACAACAATATCAACATAAATGACACCCATTTATTTTTTAAATACCATTTATTATCTTTGTTAAGGTTTAGTTTCATCCACATCCTATGGAAAAAAATGTCTTACCTGCACTGCATGATACATAGTAAAGAGATGTGATGGATAACCCTACCTAGATGATCAATGATCAATGTTTTTGCATTATGCCAAGAATTGGGGATACACGACATGTAGGGAAAGGACTGAAAGGGCTCCAAGGCTAGGAAGAAAGGGATCCAACACTAGCACATGATTAATCTGCTTCGTAAGTCTCTCGGGTATACATTAAAGAAATGAAAGTAGTGACAATGAGTAAAGAGGCCACATGTTTTGATAAGGAAGAGTCACCCAAATATTGGTGGTTTAAAACATCTTTTGCTGGCCTTAAATGGCTTCCAAAAGGGTATTTAATTTTTTTAAGTCAAATGATACATTACAGGGGCCTAACCAAAAAAACTCAAAATCCTAGAAAAGGGGAAAGGGGGGATACACCATAACAGTGCCACTTTAATTGTGACATTGTTTTGGAGAGACATCGTAAGTGTTCCCACGGTCACAGTGCCAATGGTTTGGGGAGACAGTATAAGCAGTGCCATTATTAGAATGTCACTGTGACTGGTGGAACAATGTTTTTGGAAAACTCCCACGCAAGAAGAACCCCTAAAAACACTACCAACGCTAGATTTTCACAAAATAAGGGATTGAAAAAATTGGGTCATTACAATTTTATACTCTTAAAAACTCATAATTCATGAGTGTTCAGTGATTATCATCAATTATTAAATCATTTTTATCTATGTCTTCAAGGGTTGAGATTTTGGAATCAAACATGAGAGGAATAATTCTACTATGTTTCTTCAAAATAGTATATTTATAAATCATTTCAATAAAATAACTGATGATAATGAAAATAATAGTAACTTTAGTAAAGAATCAATTAATTAAATTACCATTTTTATTATAAAATCATAAAAATATTTTCTTTAAATAAGTAGATCAACTTCCTTCACCTTTTTGATTCGTTTATAATTATATTATTATTTTTTAAATAGGAGGTGTAGTTTCGCTGCCGATGTCTATTTTGAGTTATTTTGAATATATAATAGAAAATAAAAAATTTCTTTTATTTTAATCAATTTCAACATTCTTATTCATAGTTAGAGACAACAGTGAAGTCTCTCATGGATTTGAGAACCCTAGTAGGACCAATCAAGATCATCATGATCTTGAGATAGAAGGTAGGGTAACATTTCTTTCTAACTATGGAAAAAATTGTGATTAAATGTTGCTATTCTATTACTATTAAAAAATAGTTTTGATCGTTTAAATCATTAAGAGAGATTATTATGTGAAATAAATTGAAATGAAACCAATTTATAAGATAATTATAGATGAGACAAATACTTAGATGGGTGTAGGTTGAATCCATCTTTGTAATCATCTTCTAAATTAAATTGCCTTTCCAATTTATTCAGAAGATATCCTTAATTCTAAAAATAATGGAGAAATACAAGTAAAAGACATGTTTGTAAAATATTTTTGCCTCAATAATGGATGGTTATGTCTCTAATGAGTAAAAGTTTTTATCACCCCTATAAATAGTTCTTTATCTATTATGAATATTGAACTAAAGTAATGGATTAAACTATAGCCTATTAAATTACCTGTTGCAACCATTAATTGAAATAAATTACATGCTTTATATAATGATCCAAATTAGGTATCTTTTAAAGAAATAACCGAATTGTTCTTCTTGACAAAAAAAGTGTGTCTCTTTGTTCATCTTCCATTATGAATTCACTTAAATCATCCACTATCTCTTCCTACTTCATGTAATTGTAGAAAGAGATGATTCTGTATCTGGGTTTGAAATCTAGTTATTTAGAATTCGATTTCGAAAGTAATGTGAGAACCCAATAACATTTTTTCTCGATAAAAATGACATTAAATGGCCTTTGGGATTACATTTAAAATCGGTTTTATAGAAAACTAATGTTATTCGTAGTAATAAAAACCTTATAATTACCTCTTTATAGAAAATAAATGTTATAAGTGTTTAAAATTAAAAATAGGTTTCCAAAAAGTTTTTTTGACTAGATATTTTTGAAACTGTCATTAACATGGCCATAAATAGAACTCAAGCCTACTAGATCATAATATTTAATCAATTTTAATAATCTGTTGAAATTTTTCTCACAAATATTCAATCATTCATCCTTATTCCACAACCCTTGAAATTATTTAATAGACAGAAACCCTAATCCCCTCAACCCACAATGTTCTTGAATGTTTTTGTTCATTATTTTTTGTAATTTTTTTTTCACATGTTCATATTAAATATTTTAGTGTTCACCCTCTATCAACATCCATTGGGTGATTTCATCAAAATTCGGTATCAACATTCCAATATCAACCATCTAATTTTGTAAGTTAATTTTTATTGATCTTTTCGAATTAATTACCTCTTAGTTATAAATTTCAATAAACCATAAATTTGTTTGATTATATTTTAGAATAAATTCAATTTTTTTTTCAATTGTTTTGTTAATCATATAAATTTATAATGATTATAATTTGTGTGTGGCTGTAATTTGTTTTTTGTTATAACTAGTTTTATTTCAAATTTTTTATATTTAGAAATTTATTAGTGTTATAATTTATTCTTTGGTTGGAATCATATTTTTTTTCAATTTTGTTCATTTATAACTTCTTTTTTTATTATAATTATGTTTGATTTTTTTTTTCTATAACCAGTTTTTAATTTTTTATTATATATATATATATTATTTCTTATTAATTTATTCAAGTTTTATTTTTTTATATATTGTTATATTTTTTAATATTATATTATTATATATTTGTTCAATTTTATATATTTATTAATATATTCCTCTATTATATATCTTTTTAGGTAATTAATGGACCCAAATTGGTTTAATTAACAATGAACTATAGATGAATATAAGGAAGGGGTTGAAAATTTCATGGAATTTTTTAGATGAAATTTTGAAATAAACGATGTGATTTTCTATCCACACATTAATTGTTTGAATATGATTAAATGAGGGTATAGATAAATAAATGTTCATCTAATTATACATTGATTTTCTATTATTTATATACACTGGATCCTATATGATGAAATAATGAACAATTAATGATCACATGATAATGAATACGTTTCTGGTCATACATAAGATTATCATTTTTACTGAACCAACATTCTAATACCTAAATATTACACATTTTTTTGATAAATTTTCAATACACTACAAAAAAATGCATTAAAGCCATATAATATTAGTGTATTTAGAGAATAAATACACAATCAACTACCTCATTGAAGAACTTTCAATCTCCCATAAATATATTCCCCAATATACTCTTCATAAACATATCCTACATAAATCCTTTATTCACAACTTTTGTAAATGATATATAAGAAAGGGTGATCTTAGATGCTGAGTAAGGGTAAAAAATGGTGAAAAATAAGTATTAGATGATTATATGGATATCAAAACATAACCATAATATTTGAAAACCATACATTATATATCACAGATCCTACTAATGTTTCATGGAATAAATATTGTATGTTCACAAGAAATGAATTATAAGGAAATCAATGAACACAAACAATACATGAATAAAATTTTTATAAGACATATAATTGTGTAATAAACATAAGCTTGGAAAATCTTATGCACAAATATCAGCTAATATATTTATAACTTGTTAGTCTTGGGATAATCACCTCTGTACCTACTTTAGGATTGGGATGACCTCTCTTGTACCCTATTGTATTGGGAATGGGATATCATTCTGTGTTCCCTCTTTTTATGAATGGGATTACCACTTGTGTAACATTTGAGATTATCTTTCATGAATCACTACCAAATTAATTGGAGGGAGATATTGTACCCACTCATCCATAAATGTTTTCCACAAGATCATCGAACATTACTCATATCAATACCTATGAAAATAAATGGGGTTTATAAAATATTTCATTATAGCAGTACATGTAGAAAACATCGGGGCTTCATAATCATTTCGTAAATTTATCATAAAATAAATCATAGAAAAGATATGGGTTTCATAAAAGTATTATCATAATGAACACAAACCATTTAGGGAAATAATAATAATGGTGTCCTTTTATAATATCCCTAGTAACATTAAAGAAATAAAAAATAATTTTATCTTTGATGGAAAAATATTTTAAATGAAAAATAATATGTAATGTTTCTTAAGGAAAATAACCTTTAAACATTGAAAAACAATTTTTAAAACATATTTTTTCTAAATTAATTTCCTTGAAATTAACCATGACATATTATTAATGAATATTCAGTGAAAATAGTGTTCATGAAAATTGGGAGTTTTTGTCATTCCATATAAGTTAAAATAATGTATCCCTTCACATATTCAGTAAAATCCAAATGATATTTGTTTGAAAAAAGAAATGAATATTAATTTTAGGAAATATTTTAAAAATTAAAACTTGGATAAAAATATAGTTTTTAAATACTTTTAATAATTATAAAAAAAATTTATAACATTTTTTGAAAGCATAGTTTTAAATGAAAATTTGTTCTCGACTGACCAGGGAAATAAAGACGATGTTTTAGAAAAAAATTATTTGGAACTATCTAGTACATAATATAATGCCCCAGCCTTAAACCTTACTTAAAATTGAATTAAATGAATAATTCACATTGAGGATCTTTTCAGGTTTAGAGTTTTAGAGAATTAGAACATAACTATTACATCTCAAAAGATTACAAAGTAGTATCTTCTACTAAATTTCCATAAAATAAAAACTCTTAAAAAGATACATGTCCAGTTTCATGTTTTAGGTAGCATGACTTTCCCTTGATCCCATCCT
The DNA here is from genome assembly GCA_963277665.1 of Viscum album. Lineage (NCBI taxonomy): Eukaryota > Viridiplantae > Streptophyta > Magnoliopsida > Santalales > Viscaceae > Viscum > Viscum album. Next base: position 287,288,224 of record OY728127.1, on the reverse strand, counting down.
TGACCCTATTCCACGCTATGTCCTGTGAAAAACATTTCAAAAACTTGGGATGAGCATAAAAACTCAGTAAGGGATACACAAAGAATAAAAACTGTTAGTTTATCAAAACAAAAAGTAAACCATGTATACTTTATCAATGTAATACTTTTCACCATTATGAAGTTGTAAAAACTCTTCACTGAATAAAATATCATTACTTACCTTTTTGTAACCAAAGGATTACCATAAACCCCTTATAAAGAACACATAACATATATAAAGGTAACTTGGGACATAAACATACTTAAGTGGAATAACCATACGGTCGAATCCCACACATATCAATTAATGGAATAGCCATACGACCAATTTCCATACATACTTAATGGAATAGCCATACGGCCGACTTCCACACCCAATGCATTGGAGGTTATAACGTAACCACCCGTCCTGGTATTCACGGCACCACCCGTCATATGGTTTATAACGTAACCACCCGTTAAAATGTCCAAGTACCAATATAAAATCATAAAACATAAAACCAATATAAAGGAATGATAACATTTCCACATCACAATATACTATAATAGAATCCTTTATCAAAACCATTTTCAAAACGATTTAAAACATTTAATAAAGAGATTTTTGAATCAAAGTGTCCCATACCACCTTGAAGCTTAAAATTTTAAACCATTAATATCCATATAAAAAAATCCTTAAAACCATTTTGAAAACATGGATATTAATAAAAACAAATAATTAAAAACATTTAAAATGATATTTTGGTTAAAGGGGTTTTACCAAAATTAGAGACACTTGAATACAATAATTGAGGAATAAAATTTAGTCAGAACATTATAATATCATGAGAATAAATGGATTCATGATATAATACTCCAAAGGACAGTATATACACCATATAAGAGTAAATTGGTGCATAACAACAATGAACCCTCAATAGAAATGTCAAATGGGATGAAATCCCTTATAAAGAAGGTATCCTTAAATTAAGGACAAATCAATCTCAAAAATATGTGTGGAAAATATAAATACACCCAATATAAGTGGATATTAAGTATAAAACAATCAAAGCTTATTCACACATATTCAAAGGATGACATATTCAATAACTACGTGTTGAACCCAAAGAAATTGAAATTGGGTTAAAAAGTTCCCTTGACAGCCTAACGACATCACATCAAAATGAGTTGATGAGAGATAAAAAGTGTATCTCATCACTTGGACATAAAATTTACATCAATAAGGATATATGAGAACATATCCCAACATAACAATATGTAAATTAAAAGACCGAACAAAAGAAGTATTTTAAAAAAGAGGTGGGTGAAAGGTTCCCTTACCGACTTGGGTATCTTTCAAAACATACACCCCATGAAAGAAGGACAATAGATCATTGATGTAAATACTCATAAATGAAAGTATATTACACAAAGAGTAGAATAATGGGCAGTACATACACCACTCAATGGAATTTGTGGCAAATGTATCATAAATCTCACGGGAATAAAAGTGAGATGAAAAATCCCTTACGAAAACTCGGCAGCCTAACGGCGCCACATAAAACTTCCGAATATGGATTGATGAGATCAAATAGGGTATCTCATCACATTAAAATATAATGTACAGAAAGAGAAATATAAAAGAACATCCCCCAACATTACAAAGAGGAGCTTAATAGAAGTGACATAAAGGAGAGTACTTAAAAAGAAAGAGAGGGGTTAGATCTCTTACGAAAGTTCGGCTGCCTAACGGCGCCACTCAAAACCTCCAAAATGGATTGATGAGAGAGAATAGGGTCTCTCATAACATGAACATAAAAATTACAGTAAGTTTAATATAAAAGATCATCCCAATAACAAAAAAGATGAGCTTTAAAAGGAATGACATAAAAGTTTGTACTTAAAAAGAAAGAGAGGAGTAGGATCCCTTACCTCGGGTCCGACTTGACTCGATCGTTCTTTAATCTCCGGAATAATAAACTTGAGTTAATTTATATTTCCTTAAAAAACTTTTTAAAGTTCATTATTCCTTTTATACCACTTATTACCATGTTATAAACATTATTTAATCATTTAAGTTAATCATGTTTGTTTTGTCGATATTTGGTTCTTAAGTCGAAAGTGGACTTCTTACAATTACATGTTGTTCATGTGGCCAAATGTTTATTATATACAGAATTGTGTTCATGATTTAGATATCATATATGTCATATATATCCAGTACATGCATGAATTTATAACATTACATAATCATTTAGAGGAAAGAAATGAAATGCACCATTCATGGAGACGGTAAGCCGTACGTAGTCATGAACGCTACTTTCATTTCTATTTCGTATTTTATAGAATGGAATAATACTGATATAAAGGTATATTATAATTCCAGTATAATATCATATATAATATCAAAGTTCCATGATTTATACGTCCCACATATGGTATATAACGAATCAAATCACTTTGAGGGGGCGGTAGTCCGCACTTCCTTAAAATGAAGATATCACGTATACCCATAATGGAAGCCATCAAGGTAAGACACAAATCAAAAATAAAGAAGCATAAGTAAAACATAAACATATTATATATCATATATAAAAATAGTGACATCATAATGGCCACCTTTGAAGGTGTTAAATGAGTATTGAACAATCATCGTTTCTGGAGGCATAATTTCGCCATCCACGGAAACTGTATGTTCATTAACCATTTGATGTAGTTGTGTGAGAGTGTAGATCGAATAAATATTATAACAACATCCTAGTATATTGAAGATACTGGTGTTGTTACAAAAGAAATAAATAAAAAGAGTTTAGGGGGTTGGAGAAGCAAAATAAAACAAATGAACATGAGAGAATGAATTACCTTTAAAAGTGTAACTCCTTTTGATTTGAGGCTAAAGGCTTCCTTTGAAAGGATTATGACCAAAGGGAATCCTCTAGGATGAGGAGAGGGATGTGGAGAGAGTAAATGGGAAGGGGTTGGCCGAGCCAAAGGCTTGAGGAGTGTGTGAAATGAGGTAGAGGTGGGGGCCTTTTATAAGAGGAGAGGAGGGGCACTTTTGGAAAGTAAAGAAATATTACTTTATTTGAAAATGTGTTTCGGTTTTAAAAGGTCCCACATTGATATAATTCGTGGATTAGGTGATAAGGGTTCTAAATACACTCATCCAATTGGTTTTGGACATGTGTAGTTTATAGATGTTACGTTATCTTTCCATTTTATTTAAATCGTCAAATAATGATGTCATCGCTGCATCATTATTATGTCATAAATAATATAATTTATTTAATGTCTAAAAATTATAAAACAAATACTATGATGTAGAAAATCGTTTTAGATTTCCAATGACTATTTATAATCAAAACTATGACTTGTATAACCCCACTTAAAAATTGTTTTAGTAAAACATATCATGTTTGTGTCATTTTTACTTTTACATTAAATAAAAAGTTATTTATGTCATTTCCCAACCAAAGTGTCTCCATGGGGTCCCCAAGTTGGCCCATGGCTTGTATTGGTCGGACATGACTCACCCAATAGGTGTAGGACAAGTTTCATGGTGTTTTCACATTCTTATAATATCATTTTTACCTTAAATTACACTAATTACCTCTAATCGCGATTAAGAACTTAATAAGTTACTATTCACCAAAAAATTATTATAATCTCATTGAACCACATTTTACTTCTTAATGACAACCATGTATGTCGGATTTTTGAAATTCAAAACACAATTATGGAAAAATTTCATTTAAACGGAAAATCAGTCTTTATAAGTACCACTTAGTGGTTTCACTATTCATCAAAAATTGATGTTTTTCAGAAAATTACCAAAAATTCACCCTAAGCTATATTTGATATTACGAATTCAAAAATGAAGTCCGTTTTACAAAATTCAAAACATATAAGTCACATTAATTAATTTAATAATTAATTCCCGCTGTCATGACAAATAGCGTGTTTTTATGAAATAATAAGTATCAAAAGATTGACACTAGTTTAAATCAGATTTCAAAGTGAAATTAATTCCAACGACCACTATTGGATTTAATGGTAAAAATATTTTCTAATTTCAATTTAAAACCAATTAAAAATATTATCTAATCATATAAATAAATTAGATTAAAAAGAGGTTTTGAATTAAAACACAACATTTTACACTATTCATTAAAAAATGAACTTTATCGGAAAAAAACCAAAAAATTACACAAAGTAAAATTTGATGTCCCGATTCTTAATAATGGTTTTATTTGGTCCAAAATAATTTATAAGAGTGATCAAAACTATATTTAATGACGGTTCGCCATCAAAAGGCGACAACTGAACCTTTAGGGAAAACTAGGGCATATACACCTAAAATTGAATTCTTTCCGTATTTTAAGCTTTTTATTTTATTTTATAAATGTAAAAAAAATTAAAAACATATATAATCATATTTTAGTTATTTCTATCCATTCCCGCCATTACAACGGATACATGTGAACTACCATTTAAAATAATATTATTTTATCATTAGAGTGCAACATAAGATTCCCAAGAAACTCGTTGTTGCGTGTTGGGTACGCCATCGAGCATAGAGTCCCCTTTAAAGTCATATCAATATTTTATTCACAAATATGGATAAATATAAAAATGTCATATTCTTTATTTACCTGGGGTGTTACATCCTTCCCCCCTATTGGGAATTGCGTCCTCGTAATTCTAAAATTGCGCTTGGAAACATCCTTGAAAGTCCCACATCGGAACAAGAGTCGGTAAAAAAACCACTTTAAAAAATAAAGGAAGATAAGTACAAAGGTCACCCGAGTTAACCCATACTAGGACTCCATGTAGGAAAACATGGACATGGAGGAGAAAACATAGGGTCATGTTCTGATGGAGAGTGATAGAAAACATGTTTAGGAGAAAGTTAACAATGAGAAAATCACAAACTTGTGATGGGTTAAACAGTGTTGGGTTCCCCAGTAGGAAAAGTTAATAGACAACATTTTTGTTTTAAGTTACTTTTTATTGAGGAATTTATTCATCAGGAAACATAATCACTTATCATGTTGACTTTCAACTTTTACTAGATTCCTTAATCAAACTCATATTTTTTCCAAAAGACGAGTATTTAGGGAGACTTGTTCGCATTAAGAGTACTATAATCAACTTCTAGAGAATCACCTAATCCACAAAAGAGAACTATATACTTCCCATGTCTTTAGACTTCAACCAAAACCAAAACCAAAAAGGCTAGTACAAGATCAGATAATCTAGAAAAGGATAACTCTTTATAAAAAGAAAATCTATTCTTAATCTCCAAAATTTGTCCAACAAAACCCAAAGTTCAACGAGGACCATTCTATAATCAATTTGTCCATAAAATTCTTCAAAGTAAACCAGTATAAGATTGAAACCCAAATATTTGAAGGATTTAGTCGCATAGTCTTCCAAGTTAAATCGTAACATTTATCTCCAAACAACATCAGTTGCTCCTAAAGTCTCATATTAAAAAGTAATTAACCTCATCACATATTCTCTATGATAGGTTATTCATTTTCATAAATAACCCAAAATCAACATACTCTTAATTCATAAAATCATATAACTAGAATGAATCAGTCAAACTAACCAGGGACATCATGTAGTCCAGTGGTAGGCGATAAATACCAGTCGCACATTGGTTGTGGGTTCGATTCCCGCAGCTTTGTCCGACGCGACGGGATGTCACACGGTCTACGTGTTTTCCTTTTTCCAAAACTATATAATTCTTAAAACATTCCCCAAAATGAGAAAAAATATTTAAGAATAATCATAACATATTTTAACCTCAAGTTTATCTCATTCCTTTCATTTTCCATCATATCATAGAGTAACCCATAATTACCTAAAAATTAAGTATCATATAAACCCTAATGGTTACCTTAATAATTATTACCTGAATTTCCACATCGAGTTGGCCATCTCGTACATGATGCACTAGAGAACTCACCAAGGTTCAAGTGGTTGATCATGACTCCTTGATATTTGGTTTAGAACAACCACGAGTTTCCTCATTGAATCCTCCATTTTATCTAGTATCTTAATCAGAGAACCACCACAGTTTCCTTCAAACCTGTTGTCTCTTTGGTGCCTGTAAGATCAATCCATTCACTAAAAATAGAAATGTCAGTGTGAGTATATCAACAAAACCATCATGTACAAATGATGAAGGTAAACACTAAGATACACTTACTCATTCACTTTATCTAAAACTAGGACTCTTTCTGAAATCCTAACCATTATGGTAATGTCACTTGTGCTTAGAGAATACCCTAACCTCTAAAGTTAACTAAACCGACCTTTGATACCAACTATAAGGCCCCAGCCTTAAACCTTACTTAAAATTGTATTAAATGAATAATTCACATTGAGGATCTTTTCAGGTTTAGAGTTTTAGAGAATTAGGACATAACTATTACATCTCAAAAGATTACAATGTAGTCTCTTCTACTAAATTTCCATAAAATAAAAACTCTTAAAAAGAAACATGTCTTGTTTCATGTTTTAGGTAGCACGACTTTCCCTTGATCCCATCCTTGACCCTATTCCACGCTAAGTCCTGTGAAAAACATTTCAAAAACTTGGGATGATCATAAAAACTCAGTAAGGGATACACAACGAATAAAAACTGTTAGTTTATCAAAACAAAAAGTAAACGATGTATACTTTATCAAAGTAATACTTTTCACCTTTATGAAGTAGTAAAAAATCTTCACTGAATAAAATATCATTACTTACCTTTTTGTAACCAAAGGATTACCATAAAACCCTTATAAAGAACACATAACATATATAAAGGTAACTTGGGACATAAACATACTTAAGTGGAAAAACCATACGGTCGACTCCCACACATATCACTTAATGGAATATCCATACGGCCAATTTCAATACATACTTAATGGAATAGCCATATGGCTGACTTCCATACCCAATGCATTAGAGGTTATAACGTAACCACCCGTCCTGGTATTCACGGCACCACCCGTCATATGGTTTATAACATAACCACCCATTAAAATGTCCAAGTACCAATATAAAATCATAAAACATAAAACCAATATAAAGTAATGATAACATTTCCACATCACAATATATCATAATATAATCCTTTATCAAAACCATTTTCAAAACCATTTAAAACATTTAATAAAGAGATTTTTGAATCAAAGTGTCCCATACCACCTTGAAGCTTAAAATTTTAAACCATTAATATCCAAATAAATAAATCCTTAAAACCATTTTGAAAACATGGATATTAATAAAAACAAATAATTAAAAACATTTAAAACAATATTTTGGTTGAAGGGGTTTTACCAAAATTAGAGACACTTGAATACAATAATTGAGGAATAAAATTTAGTCAGAACTTTATAATATCATGAGAATAAATGGATTCATGATATAATACTCCAAAGGACATTATATACACCATATAAGAGTAAATTGGTGCATAACAACAATAAACCCTCAATAGAAATGTCAAATGGGATGAAATCACTTATAAAGAAGGTATCCTTAAATTAAGGACAAATCAATCTCAAAAATATGTGTCAAAAATATAAATACACCCAATATAAGTGGATATTAAGTGTAAAACAATCAAATATTATTCACACATATTCAAAGGATGACATATTCAATAACTACGTGTTGAACCCAAAGAAATTGAAATTGGGTTAAAAAGTTCCCTTGACAGCCTAACGGCATCACATCAAAATGAGTTGATGAGAGATAAAAAGTGTATCTCATCACTTGGACATAAAATTTACATCAATAAGTATATATGAGAACATATCCCAACATAACAATATGTAAATTAAAAGGCCGAACAAAATAAGTCTTTTAAAAAAGAGGAGGGTGAAAGGTTCCCTTACCGACTTGGGTATCGTTCAAAACATACACCCCATGAAAGAAGGACAATAGATCATTGATGTAAATACTCATAAACGAAAGTATATTACACAAAGAGTAGAATAATGGGCAGTATATACACCACTCAATGGAATTTGTGGCAAATGTAGCATAAATCTCACGGGAATAAAAGTGAGATGAAAAATCCCTTACAAAAACTCGGCAGCCTAACGACGCCATATAAAACTTCCGAATATGGATTGATGAGATCAAATAGGGTATCTCATAACATTACAATAAAATTTACAGAAAGAGAAATATAAAAGAACATCCCCCAACATTACAAATAGGAGCTTAAAAGAAGTGACAAAAAGGAGAGTACTTAAAAAGAAAGAGAGGGGTTAGATCTCTTACGAAAGTTCGGCAGCCTAACGGCGCCACTCAAAACCTCCAAAATGGATTGATGAGAGATAATAGGGTCTCTCATAACAGGAACATAAAAATTACAGTATGTTTAATATAAAATATCATCCCAATAACAAAAAATATGAGCTTTAAAAGGAATGACATAAAAGTTTGTACTTAAAAAGAAAGAGAGGAGTAGGATCCCTTACCTCGGGTCCGACTTGACTCGATCGTTCTTTAATCTCCTGAATAATAAACTTGAGTTAATTTATACTTCCTTAAGAACCTTTTTAAAGTTCATTAATCCTTTTATATCACTTATTACCATGTTATAAACATTATTTAATCATTTATGTTAATCATGTTTGTTTTGTCGATATTTGGTTCTTAAGTCGAAAGTGGACTTCTTACAATTACATGTTGTTCATGTGGCCAAATGTTTATTATATACAGAATTGTATTCATGATGTAGATATCATATATGTCATATATATCCAGTACATGCATGCATTTATAACATTACATAATCATTTAGAGGTAAGAAATGAAATGCACCGTTCATGGAGACGGTAAGCCGTACGTACGCATGAACGCTACTTTCATTTCTATTTCATATTTTATAGAATGGAATAATACTGATATAAAGGTATATTATAATTCCAGTATAATATCATATATAATATCATAGTTCTATCCTTTATACGTCCCACATATGGTATATAACGAATCAAATCACTTTGAGGGGGCGGTAGTCCACACTTCCTTAAAATGAAGATATCGCGTATACCCATAATGGAAGCAATCAAGGTAAGAAACAAATGAAAAATAAAGAAGCATAAGTAAAACATAAACATATTATATATCATATATAAAAATAGTGACATCATAATGGTCATCTTTGAAGGTGTTAAATGAGTATTGAACAATCATCGTTTCTGGAGGTATAATTTCGCCATCCACGGAAACCGTATGTTCATTAACCATTTGATGTAGTTGTGTGAGAGTGTAGCTCGAATAAATATTATAACAACATCCTAGTATATTGAAGATACTGGTGTTGTTACAAAAGAAATAAATAAAAAGAGTTTAGGGGGTTGGAGAAGCAAAATAAAACAAATGAACATGAGAGAATGAATTACCTTTAAAAGTGTAACTCCATTTGATTTGAGACTAAAGGATTCCTTTGAAAGGATTCTGCCCAAAGGGAATCCTCTAGGATGAGGAGAGGGATGTGGAGAGAGTAAATGGGCAGGGGTTGGCCGAGACAAAGTCTTGAGGAGTGTGTGAAATGAGGTAGAGGTGGGGCCCTTTTATAAGAGGAGAGGAGGGGCACTTTTGGAAAGTAAAGAAATATTACTTTATTTGAAAATGTGTTTCGGTTTTAAAAGGTCCCACATTGATATAATTCGTGGATAAGGTGATAAGGGTTCAAAATCCACTCATCCAATTGGTTTTGGACATGTGTAGTTTATAGATTTTACATTATCTTTCCATTTTATTTAAATCGTCAAATAATGATGTCATCACTGCATCATTATTATGTCATAAATAATTTAATTTATTTAATGTCTAAAAATTATAAAACAAATACTATTATGTATGAAATATTTTTATATTTCCAATGACTATTTATAATAAAAAATATGACTTGTATAACCCCACTTAAAAATTGTTTTAGTAAAACATATCATGTTTGTGTCATTTTTACTTTTACATTAAATAAAAAGTTATTTATGTCATTTCCCAACCAAAGTGTCTCCATGGGGTCCCCAAGTTGGCCCATGGATTTTCTTGGTCGGCCATGACTCACCCAATAGGTGTAGGACAAGTGTCATGGTGTTTTCACATTCTTATAATATCATTTTTACCTTAAATTACACTAATTACCTCTAATCGCGATTAAGAACTCAATAAGTTACTATTCACCAAAAAATTATTATAATCTCATTGAACCACATTTTACTTCTTAATGACAACCATGTATGTCGGATTTTTGAATTTCAAAACACAATGATGGCAAAATTTCATTTAAACGGAAAATCGGTCTTTATAAGTACCACTTAGTGGTTTCACTATTCATCAAAAATTGAAGTTTTTCAGAAAATTACCAAAAATTCACCCTAATCTATATTTGATATTACAAATTCAAAAATGAAGTCCGTTTTACAAAATTCAAAACATATAAGTCACATTAATTAATTTAATAATTAATTCCCGCTGTCACGACAAATAGCGTGTTTTTATGGAACAATAAGTATCAAAATATTGACACTAGTTTAAGTCCGATTTCAAAGTGAAATTAATTCCAACGACCACTATTGGATTTAATGGTAAAAATATTTTCTAATTTCACTTTAAAACCAATTCAAAATATTATCTAATCATATAAATAAATTAGATTAAAAAGAGGTTTTGAATTAAAACACAACATTTTACATTATTCATTAAAAAATGAACTTTATCGGAAAAAACCAAAAAATTACACAAAGTAAAATTTGATGTCCCGATTCTTAATAAGAGTTTTATTTGGTCCAAAATAATGTATAAGAGTGATCAAAACTATATTTAATGACGGTTCGCCATCAAAAGGCGACAAGTGAACCTTTAGGGAAAACTAGGGCATATACGCCTAAAATTGAATTCTTTCCGTATTTTAAGCCTTTATCTTTTATTGTATAAATGTAAAAACATTTAAAAACATATATAATCATATTTTAGTTATTTCTATCCATTCCCGCCATTAAAACGGCTACATGTTAACTACCATTTAAAATAATATTATTTTATCATTAGAGTGCAACATAAGATTCCCAAGAAACTCGTTGTTGCGTGTTGGGTACGCCATCGACCATAGAGTCCCCTTTAAAGTCATATCAATATTTTATTCAAAAATATGGATAAATATGAAAATGTCATATTCTTTATTTACCTGGGGTGTTACACATAATGTGAGGAAAATGAAACAAAATCACATAATATAATGAAATAATTGTTAGAGAATATTTTTATTGGGTTTTTTGGATATATATCATAATATTTTTTTCATTTGAAGTGTAATTATAGACAATCCCCATTAATGATGAGATTGTAACATATAATTATTATCACTTCTGTAACTTTGAGTCATAAACCCAGGAACTAATAAAAATAATTTAAACATATAATATCATTAAAATAAATAGATTAATTTTATATCAAGTCAAATGGTAGTTATATACACTACATAAAATAAACATGTGGTGAATTTGCATTTACCTCCAAGAAAGAAAAGAGAGACAACAAATACCTTTCCTTAAATCTCAACATCCTTTATACACATTAAAAACTATTGTATAATAAATATATTTTTATTATAAATATATTATATAACCATAATTATAAATATTTTACCATATATTATTTAGTTATGACTGTTTATTACATTTTTATTTACAATTCCACTTTAACATCACGTTTTGGTAAATAACTCATTATTTCTTCATGGGTGTTTTATTTTTTATTTTCCTAACTTATTAAGTTGATCACGGTTCCATAATATAGGATGATAACCATTATATAAATATATTATATATTCAGAATATATATATATATTTATATATATTTAGTGTATTCCACTTTAACATCACTTTATGTCAGGCGTATGTAAGAACATTCTTTCCATTTTCACTATCTAATGAATGAATGAAAACTAAATAATATATCAACATTATATAATAATTTTATTTTAATTATATTATGTATTTTTATTAAAATCATCCTAATTACCTTCCATGTATTGCTTGAATGCTACATAATGTTTCACGAGATAATTGTTCGTTTTACGCTCGATCGATCTTATCTAACTAGTAAAAAATAGAATGTGATATATTTTATGTGATATAACAACAAAAAGTATAATAATATCATATATAAATAGTTAATATATCATATATCCATATTTGAGAGTCTGTAATATAAAAACTAATGACATCGGTTCACGAACTTGTAGTCTGCCGTACCCACGAATGATGATTTTGTAACCCATTGGATGAAAGTGGATTTGGTTTTAGATGATTAACTTAACATACAAAATAATTATGTGGATGATAATTATTTTTATTATATCATCATATTTTGATAATAATTCTATGAGGAGGAGAAATAAAATAAAAAAACTCATTTAAAGACCTTACCTATTCTTCTGGTAATTTTCATAGGTTTAGAGCACAATCCTTCCTAGGATTTATTTATAAAAAAAATAAGGATAATAGTATGAAATTATGGAATAAATTAAGTAATTTTTATATTAATTGGATAAAATAATGGGTTTGGTATGTGTAAATAAGAGAGGAGAAGTGGTTTCCATTTTTAGGTGATGTTAGTGGAACACTTGTGTGTTTTGAAAAGAAAATGGTGTACCCATGTTTTGTTCATAAAAAAGGCATCGAAATGGTCCATTATAAAACATAGAGATATATGGTCACAATATTTCTATTCAATTAATGTTGTAATTTTTTGTCATTTTTCCCTTATCATTTTAGTTCAATCCCTGACAAACCCGTTTTTTCCTAAATCAAAATAATTAATTTTTATATGTTTTTATTATTAATAATGCCCAAAAATTAAGATAAATTTATTATATAATATAAATTATTATTATTAAAAATATGGTATCCATTTTTCAAAATAATGTTCATTGAATTGAACAATTTTAATTTAAAATAAATCCCGGAGACATGACAAGAAAGTTTGCTATCATAGAGAAAGTGTTAATTTTTGTTCAACATTATATTCTAAAAAATCAAGATCAAATTAATTATAATGAAACAAATTATATTAGTATATATATAATTTTTAAAAAATAATTTTTAATCAATCATAATTTTTTATTTGTATTGAGGATTTAAAATAAATGATAATTCTTAACAAAAATATTAATGTTTTAGTATTCTTTAAAAAATTTACCTCTAAAGAAAAATTATAAAAAATTAACCATTAGATAAATTTTTCATTTTGATATAAAAATTTTAATTTACTTTTTTAACATTAATTTTTTTATGTGTCAATGATATTTTTTTACAAAAGTATTCTAAAGTAGAAAAAACTATATATTTTTTGAAAAAATAGTTTTAAGCATAAAATTTGATTTATTCTTATCTATTTTTTATAAAACTCGTAAGATTAATGTATACATTTGATTGAATATATAATATATAATATTTTATTAAATAAATTCATCATACTTGATTTTGTTAATTTATTTTTGTAAATCTCATTTGTGTTAATACAAATGGTTTCCTGAAAGTTGTTTCCTTTATTTTAATAACGGTTTTTTGAATTGCATTCATTTTTAATTAATTGGTAACTAAATAATTAAATATATATTAATGTTTAAACCATATTTTCATAATTTATTTATTACTATTTATACCAACTATTCAAGTGTTTAGGTATTTTCTAATATACTAAATAATACTATTTAAATATTATTTTAGGTTTTTTCTTAAAATCGGTGTTACATGTAACGTAGTGTACACTCTATGTTTTATTTAACTAATGATAAAATCATTGTTTCTTGTAATTAATTATAAACTCAGTGTTACGTTAACTTCACGTTAAGCTCAATTTTTTGTATAATGAAGAATATCAATGGGTTTAAATTTATTTGAAAAGTAATCAATTCACAAAATATCAAGCTGTTACATTCTACCACCCATAAAATGAATTCCACCATAAATGTTCATTAAATTAGTACGAATAAATAGAGATACATTCATTTAATTACATATGTAAAATCCTTATTCTAGTGGTTTTACAAAAAACATTGACTAGGTGAGTTGTCTTATTTCATAGCATATTATTTGTTCAATCTAGAATCTAAAATTATTGTTCCATATAAGAAAGATCATGGTCCATAAGTATGACCTATGAGTTCAGTTCCTGAGATGGATCATGTTTGTACTCTATTAAAAGAAGTACTTATAAGACATCATAAACCTGATATAGGTTTAATGGATGTTCCAGGAAATTAGCTATTATCCCGATTTGATCCAGTATTTCAAAGGGATGGATATACATATAGATAATTTTTTTGTTCTTTATTACATGTTTAAATTCATAGAAACATGGTCTCACCAAATTAAAATTTAATATCATGTATTCAATTATCATCAAAAAATTTCTATCATCTAATTTAATCCCTTATGTGTTTCTTAATGGCTCAGGAATCATCTTCCATTTCATTATCTAGCTCACATCCCAATATATTTATTTATTCAATATCATTCAAGTATGTTGGAGTTATAAATTTATTTCCATAAAGCCATTCATAAGGATACAACTGAATAATTTAGTGAAAGATATTATTATATGAAAGATAATTTAGAGGAAGGTTTTGATCCCCACCACCACTAAAAACCATTTAACAAGATCATAGCATATCCTCTAGGGTTTGTATTATTCTCTCAAAAAAACTATAAGTCTAAGGATGAAACCCAGTTCCAAAACACAACTATGTATCATGATATTGCTAAAATCATCTCCAAAACATTGAAGTAAACTCAAGATTCTAATCAAATATAATTTAATTTTCTTACTCCTTACAAAGATACCACTTCCTTATTTTATATTATGGAAATTAAATCAAATGAGAAAACTTATCTAATTACAGTGAATTGTGCTAATTTCAAAAGGCGATCAACTAAAACCCATAATTATCTCAACATTAAAGATGATATATACCCTAACTATTATTATTACCTTTAATCATATGTATAAAATTTCTAAATACATTCCTCAAATAAATTTTTCACTATATATAAATCTAAGGGTTTTATTTTCATAAATGATTCATAAAATATAATTAATCTTGATGAACTATGATAACATAGAATATCAAAAATGGGGTCAATGAATTTGAACTTTATGACCAACCATAAACTAATTAAACCTTGATGGGATCCATAAAATATAAGTTAATATTATATAGGTATATAAACAATTAAAATTGTTAATCCACCCTTTATTAGTTATATAATCACATATCTTATAGATACATTTTCATGTGATTCTTGGGATTATCCTTTAACTGATTGAATATCAAATTTGATTTCATTCTTCCCAAATATATGTAAAGGGAGATAACCAAATGAAATTTCACTAAATAATGACTTGTAAAATTTTCAGTTGGATCATTCATAAAAAATCAAACATGAAATTTAAAACTAGGTATAGGAGGATAAGTTTTCCCTAATTATAATAATTTATTTCATCTAATGTGACTATATAATATTTCCCTTTAAAATTTGACTTCATAGGATGTTGTGGCATATATTCCATATTCTTCCTTAGATTTGGGAATTGATTGGAATAATCCCAAAACTCCTTGAACATAAAACATAAGAGTGTGGGTGTTTCATTTTTTTAATCCTTATATATTAAATTAATTTAAATGCCTCTTCAAATCAATTATATTTTAATTTTCTCAATGGTCAAGAATAACACCCATATAACGCCCTCTTGTTCCATTCCAGAATTCACCAAAGTGGTTATTCCCACATTACTGTCATGAAGTGATAAAAATTTCATTAAACCATGCGATTTATTGGATTTCTCTAGATAATTGTTCATCCTTTTATAATAAATAACAATGGGAACGACAAAATGTAAAATTTACATTTAAACTGTCAGTTAACTTTTAATGATATCTTTTTAGTTATTATAGTTTCTTATAGTCAATAAATTTTGAAGATGATGTCTTAATCCACTAAAGAATTCATCAGTTTTTCTTTATGGGATGCAGATTAAATGAGAAGCATACCATGAAAGACTTATAAAATTATATTTTTAACATACCAAAATATTCACCATCCACTATTTGATATTAAGAAATTCCTTTTCCATCCTTATTAAGAGAAAACGAGGGAAGTATATACTAAAAAATATCCTCTTAAACTCAACCCATTCTTGGGAGTCAATTTCCTCCTCTTGAATAAAATTCAAATATGGTTCCACCATTGATTTTTTAACCATTCTAAATATATTCATCCAAAATGAATTTTTTATCTTGCAATTAATAGAGAACTTAAAATTATATTTTAGTGGTAACGATCCATTGCTCAGTGACTAGTGGACCAGTGGAACCACTAAAATATAGTAGACCTTTCTTTGTTAAGGGATAATTACAAAATTTTCATCCTTTTCTCATTTGGAATTTACGAATGATTTGTATAATCAGAATGTTTAGTGAACATATCAACGATGTTTGGAATTCCAAATCCCATAACATTTAGTTGATGATGGGGAAAATCATTGAATTATCAATTCTATTCATTATGAACATGATTCTTTCAAGTTGCATCTGTTGACTAAAACTAGAAGTCATAGTGTGAGAAAAACATATATTACTGTAAAACCACATAATCCAGAAAAATAATTTACAGGATGACTAAATAATTACACATTCTTTTAAATATAATAGACCTTAGGATTATCCTAGTTTATTCATTGACATTTTCAATTTTTTCATCATGGTTCATTAAACGTTTTTCAATTCCCAAATCATATCCACTAGGAGTGTAAAACCAAATGTGTATCATGGTATGTTTTTTTCATGAGGTGGCGATCGATTTCATCATAATGTTCCCTTATGGAGTTATTTATCCAAGGTACCTCTATTCTAGATTCACATCCACGTTTAGTATCTTTCGATGACTTTTATTTTTTAGAAACCATAAAATATAACGTTTTACACAATTACATTACAGATTCCTATAGTTTTACTCATCCATACTCTTATCGTTAGACACATTCCAAGAAATATACTTAGAAATATCTGAAGGAATTTCACTAAATTTCTCTTATCCTAGTTTCCAAAGGTTATCTAAGAATTTCATTTGATACTATATATAGAAACCCATGATTCTAATTCATAAATATTAAATATTTCTTATGAATATTTCCCAAATTTCATAAATAAACACTTGTTGAACATATTGGATTAGTATATTTGGATATTAGGTACATGATATTATAATTGGGTTAATGGTCTTCAACTAGTCATTTAAATGTCTTACTCTTCAGTACTCTTCATTAATATACCCTACTGAAAACTATTCTTCATAACCTGTTACATGGAAACATAAGAAAGGTAGAGTTGTGATGCTCAATAATGGTCAAAAAGTGAGATATATTATCATAACATGTGATTAAGGGTATTAAAACATGGGGAAAACATTTGAAAATCAAACCCTATATATCAACGATTATAATCCTAAGTCATGGCACAAATATTGGCAGTTCACAAGAAATGAATCATACAAAAATGAAATAACATGATACATGATAGAATAAAATTGTTATATGGAATAGAATTATGGTTTACAAATAAAAAAAATTATTATATCAAGTCTATATACAAAGTCATTAATAAAATTTGAGTCTTAGTCTAATCATTAGTGTAAATACTTTGGGCATATGATTACCTCTCATGCACCCTATTGTTTTGGTCTTGGGATAAACTCTTGTGTACCCTATTTTTTAGTAATTGGATAAAATCCCATGTACCAACTTGTTTTGGTATTTTGAAAGCCTCTCATGCACCCACGTTTCTCATGATTGGGGTAACCTTCCATTTACCATCTTGTTTCATCCATGGGATGATATCTCATGTAGCCTTTGAGATCATATAATATTATTCATTGCCTAATGAATTATAGGGTGATTTACATCCCAACAATCAAATAATCCATTCATTTTGGTTAAACATGATCATAGAACATTCAACATATAAAAATCCATGTAGAGAAATGGGTTTCATAAATCATTTAATCATAGAATAACACATATAAAAGAAATTAAATTTATAATCATTTAATAATTTCATCATAACATAACCCATAGAATATATATAGTTTTCATAAACATATCTTCATCGTTAACATAACCATTCAAGGAATTAATAAGAATGAAATAATTGGACCATACCCGCAATAAATCATACTTAATATCCAAGGATGTCATCTTAGATGTAAAATTATTTTGAAGGGAAAATTACATGGAATGTTTCTTGAGGAAAATATCAAATCGAATTTGAAAAAAACATTGAAAAAAATTATTTATTTTCAAAATAATTCTATTATAAATTAACCACAAAAATGGTTAAGATTATTTTAAACGAAAATAATGGTCATGATAATATGAAATTTAATTTATTCTATACCTATTAAAACAATGATTCCTTTAACATTTTTTGAAAAATCTAAACTTGTATTTTCTAGAAACTCGCATGATTCCTACTCTAAGAAAACATATAGAAATTAAAAAATCATTAAAATTTTATTTATTAAAATATTTTAATAATTTTAAAAAAAAATTGAATTTTTTTAGATAACCCGGATTTTGAAGAAAAAGGGGTTTTGACCGAAGAGAGAATTAATGATGATTTTTGATAAAAAAATTATTTCGAACACTTAATAAAATAATGAGAGAAGATTAAGAATAAAAATATATTCCCATTAAATAACCATAGGATATTAATATTCAGGAGTTTTTTTATTAATAGTTTATAAGATTGAATCATTGGATGCATACTAATATACAATTTTGATAAATGCTGAGATTTAAACTTGTAAATGAAGCCACTTTGGAAACATTTAATCAAATCCCCTTGAAATAATAACATTAAAAAAATATAATGTCATGAAAATAATAATATTCATGATATAACATGTCAAAGGGGTTGTATATACACTACATAAAATAAATGAGTGGTGAGTTTTCATATGTGTCCTTGAAAGAATAAAGAGAATAAAAATCCCTTACATTAAATATCGACTAACTTCATACATATTAAAACCACATATAGAATAAATATATAAATATATTACACATTAATTATATACAAATAATTAAACATATAATATAATATATGATTTACTTATCAGCCTTTGTTACCCGTTTATAAACTGTTCATTGTTAAAGATATTATTCAGACCATTACTAATTTGTTTTTCATATATGTTTTAATTAGTTATTTTTTGGTCCTCTTATATTGATCATTGATCCATAAACTCGATATTTTTAACCATGATATAAATATCATATATATATTCAGTATATAATAATTTAGAGTAGTCTTTAAAAGTCAAATATTAAAAATGAAATACAATTTCCATGGAGACAGTAGGTCGTACGTACGAAAGAATAATATATCCATTTTCTAGATGGATTAAAAGAGATAAATATATATAATTTAACACAATTTAATAGTAATTTTTTCATAAATATCTCATATTATTACTAATCTTTTCATTGTTACCATCCATGTAAAGTGTTAATGAATCACATCACTTCGTGAGGCGGTAGTCCTCCAAACACTAGAGCGATGATATCTTATTCCCACAGATTGTTATGTAAGAATATATAGGAGTTAAAATAATTATTTAATTATAATAATATTATATGTATCATATATAGTCATTTTTTAATCATTATATCAAATCGTGAGATTTGGAAGTGGAAAACTTAATGAAATCGGTTCATAAGGTGGTAGTCCGCCATACACAAAAATGATGATTTTATAATCTATTTGAAAGAAGAATAGATGGTTGTAGGTCATTAAAATTAAAAAAATTTATTATTATATGAATTAAAAACAAATTATTATATAATAATGGTTCAATAATAAATTTAGGAGGTTTAGGAGGAAATAGAATAAAAATGCTTGGGGATGAATGTTATTCTTTTGGTAACATCCATAGGATTTCCCAAAAAACCATCCAAAGTTAGAAGTATAAAAAAAATAATGCTTTTAGGATTATATGGGGGAATTATGGAAGGTACTTAGGTAGGTATTTTCTGAACCAATTGGATTTCAATGTGTTAATATGTGAGAATAATTGGTAGACATTTATAAGTGAGGTGAGTTGAACAATATCAATTTAAGAAATGAAAAAGATATACCCACAATTGTCTCAGTCCAAAAGGATAAAAAATCGTCCATTACAAATCCAATAATGTTTTAATTCACAATATATCCATCAAAAAGTTTGGGACATGTTTTGGGTCATTTTTAACCCTTATCGTTTTTGTTTATACCCCCCAAACCAATTTTTACTTTATCTATGGTAATTAATTTTTATAATTTTTAATATAAATTATGATTAAAAAATAATTAAAAGTTATTATATAAAAGATTATTCTTATTAGAAATATGGACTAAATTTTTACAAATTAATTTCATATAATTTCGAAAATTTAAATTTGAAATTAACCCCATAGATGCGATTAGAAAGCGAGTTTTTATAGAGAAAATGTCAAAAGATTACAAATCCTTTATATAAAAAATAAATATAAAATTTATTCCAGTAACCTAAATTAAATTAGTATAAATATAATTTAAATATTCTTACTTTTCAAAACATCATAAAATATAATTTTTCTCATTAATTAGCAGAAATTTAAATTATTAATACAAATAATTATTTTTCACAATTCACATTGAGATTTATCATTTTAGAACATTCTAAAATAACAATATTATAATTTTGAAATGATGAATTAGAAGATGAGTTTTTTTTAAATATTTTTTTTAAATGTTTCAAAAATTAGGTTTAAAAGAAGTGTGCAAAAATAGACAAAATTGATTTTAATAATGATATAGTTTTAAGTGTAAAATTGTTTTTATTATTATATTTGGTCTTTAAATAACATTAAATAAAAATTAAACATTTGATAGAACAAAAAATATATCAATTTTTTAAATTAATTCATAAAATATAATTTTTTTGATTAATTTATGTAAACAAAATTTGTGTGGAAAAAATTGTTTTTTAGAAAAAGTTTTTATGTATTTTCAAAAAGGTTATTTTATTATTTTCATTTCTAACCAATTGGTAACCAAATAATACATTATGTATATATATATATGCACACACACACTCACACTCACACACACATATATATTTATGTATAAACCATATTTTTAGAATTTTATTAATTATATTTATACCCTCCATTCCAATATATAGGTGACAAATATTATTTTAAATTATTTAATTTCTATAGTATGTTATGTTTCATTTAAAATTAATCTTTCCTATAATGCAAGATACTCCTAGTGTAGTTTCTAATTCATGTTTGAATCATTATTTCTTTTAACTCTAGATAAAATCTATGTCTCTTGTAACACTATATAAACTTAGTGTTTTGTATAATGAAAATTATTGAAGAGATTAAATTTATTAGAGAAAATAAATTTGAAAAAATCTCTGGGTGGTAAAGTCTTTAAAAATTAATTAATGATATCAGTGATGAAAAAATTGAAATCAAATGTGTTTAAAACTATATATAGATACTAAGAAACCACCATTCTCATGTTGAACTAAATTTATAGTGTTATTAGCTGTGTTGATATTAGTATACTTGAAATAAGGATACAATTTCATTGAAAAAAGTTTAATTTAATTTCTTTATCACTTAAAATAGATTATTACAGAAAGAAAACTTATTCTAGATTACAATTATGAGACAAAAAATATTATTTATAATGTTATTGGGGTATAAAAATATACATGTTTTCCCTTTGAAATATGTTCTTTAGAGAAAAAATATTAATTTCTTTGAGAATATCTTAAATATGGGGCATAATGACATAAAATTGATGAAAAAAACAACCATGATTCGTTGTTAATAATGTTTAGAAAAATTACCACCAATAAAATATATTATCTTCCAATAATTAATCCTTTAAAGAATTTATTGTCATATTTAGATGTTGAAATTAGAAAAAATGGAATACAGATGAGAATATCGTTGATGAAAACCAACTCTATCCAATAAAATATCCATAATAGAATAAATAAGTTCATATTTTTTTGGAAATGAATTTAGAAATATATTAATATGTCTTTGTATAGATTTAATTAATATATATTTGAGTTTTAGTTGAAAATACAGTTCATGACTTATTTTGTTAGTTTCCTAAATATTTTCCCAACCCATATATATGAAGAACAACAATGTGATAACGATCTATATTATTTATGGACTGAAAAACCTGGAAATAAAATTTATATTTATATATCACCATTGATTAATGATTATAAATTTCTATTGAAGATAGGTGTTACAATATATTTTACATACAAGATATATAATTTTATTTTTGATGATATGATAATGTTAACTATACAAAACTCTCCTTTAACGAGAAACATATATAGATATAGTGTAGAAGGACATAAATATTTTCCAATATGTGTAGAGGGGGCTTCATAATATTAATAGTAGAATGGAAGAAAAATAGTGAATATGGGAAATCAATGATATTTTGTGAATGGATAATCTTTATCCAATATTTAAAAATTAATTTAATAGTTTACAAGAGCATGATTCTACCTCACAACCATTGTTAACTTAAGAATACTATAATAAGGTGAAAAACCTCAATTCCTCATTTATAAAGAACGGAAGTTATGATCATTAACCCAAATCATTAATGAAATGATCCATTTTATTTAAGTTAACTTATTAAAAAAATTGACCCTAAAAATAAATATTTATGAAGCAATTTTCAAAAAAAATATTTGTTAATCTCTAGTAGGATAATTTTTAAACATAAATGGAAAAAATATGGATTTCAAGAAAGTTTGTAATTAATAACCATGGTAATACCTTAAGATTTTTCTCCTAGAGAAAAATAAAACAAAAACATATTTTCCTCTATAATTTCACACATTAAAAAATATTGAGAAGGTAAATAATTATCAATTCCTTCTTGGTATTAAAGTACCAAGTGGGTTTTCAATTTTTTTTAAAATGATGCCATTGAAGGATTTAAAGTTAATCATTATAAAATATCATAAATATCAAGTATTTTGGAATTAGTTACATCCATTTTCATAATGTAGAATATTTTGGATACATTTTAGAATTTTTATTATGTGTTTATATTATTTTTTAATTCAATTTTTAAGAAAATTGATAGATCTAGATTTGTTGTATGTATTAAAAAATGAATATTTTCTAATACATAGTCATCTAGAAATGTATTTTTCACTATTAGTTTTCTATATAATGTTTTATTTAATTATTCATTTAGTGTGTGCAATTTGAATATATTGGAATATTATTTATTATATACGTATCATTATAAACTATATTTATTTATTTTAAAGGGAAATGTATAGAATAAGAATCTACTGGAGCCTTCAATTTTTGAAAAATATATATTAGATGGTTTGATTTAGTTCTTTACTGATTAACTGTCTGAAGTTGAGGATGATGGTCTCCAAATTATAGAATTAAATTGTTGATGAAAAATTTAGTGAATTAAGTGACATGCCTTGTAGTTGATCCAATAATGTTACACATGTCCCTCCATCTCCACCCCATGTTATAAAAAATAGAAAAGGTTGGGAATAAAAAAGGGGAAGTATATTATTGATGTAATAAAGTAAGTAATTACTAATATTGTATGTAATTAATTTTTACTTTTTATCAATACGAATATTTAGTAAATTTATATCACTAATATTACATTTATAAATATTACTTATAGACTTTCTTCAGGAGAAAATGAAATTGTTTACCTTTATCCATCAGCGAATGGTGGATATTCAGTCCATCAATTTTGGAAGTATATAAAATCTAGGACACATTAAAGTGTATATGAACGGTATTTATTTCTAGGATGTTTTTTTTTCACACATGTTGTAGAATAAATGGGGGAATAATATAAAGAATCAATAGATTCATTGAAATATAACATGTGAAACATGAAAAGGTAGAAAAAGGATAGAATTGACTCACATGTATAAGCTATGCTTAAATAAATGTGGAGAACGATGTAGCCGACATGACCTATGAAACCTACCATCCATGATCATCCACTTCATCATTTAGACCTGACCATATATAATGAGTTTAATGTTAGGTATCTCCATGTACGTATTACAACATATTGAATTATAAATCCTATAGGGAAATATTCACATCATCAGTTTGTGTAGGCTGGTCCGGTATGAGTAGCAGTACATGATATTATTGATCAAAATACTCCAATGACACAAACTAATGAGGAGGTGTCCATAGTTTTAAATATTGTTCATTATTTTTACTTTTTCTATATAATATTTTTCATGAGATGACATTTGAGGAATGATTTGTTTCTAATTTTTATATCCTTAAATTTAGAATTACTTATAATATTTTTTTACGCCTAACTTATATATGGGTATTTAAAATTAAATGAATCAATATAACAGAAAAGAAAATTTAATGTTTTTGAACCTTCATACACACTTAATCAACTTGATTGTGTAATAAAATTTTTACATTATTTTTTCAGTATTATTTGTTTTAATTTTCTAATGGATGGTTATATATGTGGAATTGATTATTGGATTAATATTTTTGAAAAAAACTTCATCTATGTTGTAATTTTTGATTAGTTTAGAATAAAAATGTCACAGTTATTCTCCATAACAATAAATTTCAATTTTAAATATATTTTCATTAAGTAACGATATTTCCTAATAATACAATTACTTATATTTTTCTAAAGTTTCTCTATGCATATTACATCTAATATGATTTATTTATCTATTTATGGTTTTAAAAAATATAATATATTACAATGTAGGTGAATGACTTGAACCAAGTATATAGAATTGATTATGTATTTTGAACGATTAAAAAACACATATATTACACATTGTTTTTTCCATTCCCTAATTAGTAAAAAAAATATAATTATGATCCATTATTCATTATACTATTATTAGTTTAAAAATTATTATATTTTAGTTTACATTTTATGTTATATATATTTTTCTTAAAAGAAGGTAAATAATATTCATTATTCCCTTATTTGTGTAGTGTTCCAAGATATTTTTTTGAAAATGTTAAAAATGAATGTTTTCTTATATTATTTTAGTTCTTTAATCATAAAATTTTCATTTTATAATTTTTTTATAAATAAAAATAGAAACTAAATTATGTTATGGAAAAGGATCATTGGGGATCTCTCGTTAATATTGGAACTAGAAAATATTGAATATAAAAATGTTCAAAAATACAAATATAATATAAGGGAATACTTATTTTTTCATATATATATATATATTGTGTTTTTATTTTTGAAATATTAGTTGCAAAAATAATTTTCATTTTCAACACGGTAATCATTAATGTGGATATTATATTTTAATATTCATTTATGAGATAATAAAAAAACAAAAAAAAACCTATTTTGAAAAGGATATTTTAATTATGAAAATAATAATTTAAAAAAATATGTTAATTATTATTTTCATTCCAATATTTTATAGGGTTTTGATTTTATTAATTAATATACATAAAATTTCTAGAAATAACTTCAAAATTTATACGTGGAAAATTTTCTTTATTTTAATTATTTCAAATTTTAGTTTTATTTTGTTGTTTATTTGTAATTTTTTTTGAAAAAGTTCTTAACAGGTTTCACTACCATTGTTACAATTTCTGAACACTTTTTGTTCTATTTTTTGAGTTTGTAGGCATTAATTCAAGTTATATTGAAATATTATTTTATAATAATTTTAACATAAGATATTGTTATTTTATTAAAATGATGTTAAAATATACCATGACTAGATTTTAACATTGGTTTTTTCTAAAAATTGATTTTGAGCACCTTCCCTGAGTACTTTCAATATGAGTTTTTTCTAAAACATACATGGAGATCATAGTATGAATGATTTCAATTTTTGTTTTTGGTAAATGATACATTAAAAAAACATCTATATTTCTTTTTTTAGAAGTTATTTCTTTGTTGGTTTATAAAAATTGATATGGGAATTTCCACATTCATTTCCTCCCATTTTAATGTCATTTTATAACCGATGTTGAAAGGAAAAAAGACAATGATAATGTTTATTTTTCAACTAGTGTTTTTTGATACCCCTCTCTTAATTTTGGAATAAATTATCATATATATTCTATAACAAGATATTATATCATTCAAATATGGAAAGGAATATTAATAATTTTTCCTATAATTAAAATCCTATTCAAAATCATCAACTTCACTTTGGATTTAATACTCATTTTTCCATTGAAAAATATCAAAAATCTCTTCCAAAAAATCCATATTCTAGTTAATTATATTTCATTTTTTCATGATATCATGTATTGTATCTTGTTACAATACATAAATATCTTATGATAAACTTATCATAATGTATATTGGTATGAATTATTCACCACTCATAGAATAAGAATTGACATATACTACAATTCTGATTGAACCTCAATATTTTTTCAAAAGTTTTACTTAAAATAGTAATATATCATATTCCATTTGGTTTCATTTTACATTGAATATTTGTTCTATAAATATCAAATATTTTATTCACTATAAATATTTACTATTTTTTGTGACTAAATTTTTAATGATTTTTTTGTTAAATAATTTAATTTTAAAGATTTTTTGAAAATTCAGCTAATTGAAAATTCTTATTCTTAGAAGAAAATACACATACCATCTCAATATACTTATGAAATATCGATGATATCCTAAAAAATATTCATTTTTTCCATATCTTAAAATATTTTCACAAAAAATAAATGACTTAAAAAATAATCTGAATCTATACTTGTAACTTCCTAAGATTTTAAAAGAACGCCGTGTTCAATTGAATATACAACACACAACTTCAATGTTTAATGATCCAAGAAATTTTTTGATATGACCCTCATAACATAACCGTTGAATTGGTTAGTAGGATTATGATAAAATTCATTATGATATATATATAAGACCTAAATATTAAAAATTTATTGATTAATTAATAATAAATATATACTAAATGTTTTAGTAAAAACATTTAATTCTTCAAAATATGTTTTTTTAAAAAATGATTTTTATTAATTTTTTTTAAGAAATTAATATAATATTTTTTTCCAATTTTATAAAACTTATTTAGAAGTGTAATAATCTTTCCTAAAAACAAAATATCATAATAATCTTATAGTGAAATTTTATTATTTTTTCGTAAATGTTTTATTTTTTAATGAATATTGAAAATATATATTTTTCACATACTACAATTTCTTTACACTAAATTATGTAATTTAAAATTATCTTTATATTTTATATTTTTTGAAGTGAAATATGATCCTATTTATTTATAATAATTAGATATAATGTTTTGATAATATTTATATAACTATATTCTCTTATATAAAAATTATTTTTTACTAAAAAAATATTTCCATTGTGTTTTATGAATTTATATTAAATTTGATTTATAACACTTATAAAAAGTAAAACAAGAAAAAATGAAAAATTATTTTTTGAATCTGACTATAAAGAATTGAAAATTTCTCCTTTTATAGTTAGGAATTATGAGTAGTAATATTGGAAAAATTTATCATGTCGATAAAGGGTAAATATGGTAAATATGGTTAAAAATAATATGGTAATATTTCCAAAATCATCCCAAAACATGAATTATTTTTATTATAGGGTATGAAATTATCCATATCCACCATAAATTTGAACATATGACATTTCGGTTCCATTTTAACTTGGTAATAACATTTAAAAATTTTATTTAATCATTTAACTGACAAACCAGACTCAACTATACAAGACTCCCAAGATGGTCCATCACATTGAGTCATAAAAACATCAATGGATGCAATTATTGAGTATCATTGAAACAATAAATAAAAATAAAGTACAATTAGATGACAAAGTAAATCCCTCAAAAACACTAAAATCCAATCCAAACTCGTAAAACTATAAAATATGAAAGGACAAGATTGATGAGTCTCCCTATGACCCAATATTACCTCAAGATCATTTTGAACAAGAGGAAGAAATTTCTAGAGAATAGAACATACTATAAGATTCTCCTCCCTTAACCTAGATCATGTAATACATTGTATATGACCTTCCAATGAAAAATTAGGGTGTGAGGAAAAATCTCAGTTGGATACCCCCATAGAGTCTATAAAAGGTCAAATATAAATAATATTAGAGTCATAATTTCTACGAAACCTATTTTACAAATAATTTTAATAAATACAATCCATTTGTAAATAAATTTCATTTTTGTTTTTAGGAAATCCATTAATATTCACAAAAAAAGAAATATCAAATGTTTAGGTGATAGAAAAGTAATTCTAATCCAAACATAAATTGGTAAGAAAGTAAATATATATACCTGAAATATATTAACATGGGATGCTATGTGAGAGAACCTCGTAGAAAACATGTGAGAAACAATCCAAGTTAAATACCATCATGAAAAAAAAATTATATAAATGATAAAAAATACTATCATATGTTCTATATATTCTAGGAAAATATAAACTAGAAATTAATGGATAATTATTCCATTCCCAAAATTTGACCAACCGATAGTAAGTCATTCCACAGTCTATTATTATTAGTAAAACAACACATTGTGGTGGCACACATACTAAGGTTTCCTATATATATTTCCTGATGTACACAATGTTACCAAGGTTCCACCTCTACCAAAAAAATTTAATAACCATACTAACCATTTATAATTTTCTTTCAAATCCAATATAAATGTATTCAGTGTTTAAAAACCTCATTTCCGAATAAAAAAAAAATCCATTTTTAGTTAAATTCCATTTTAAAACATTAATCATTTCAATAAATCCATTAAAACAAAAAATCAATTCAATTCTATGAGAAACCCAAAATAATTTTTCTATAAATATAATAAAATCATTGAGATAACCCATTGTATATAAACACACACCACAAGATAATATAAATGTATCCACCTTCCAGAATGGGGATTGGAAACCGAGATACCAGTATGTGAAAGGAAATTAATGTCAATAAACTAAAAAGGATCAATTTAAAACACTATAGGATCATGAATCCAAATCATAAATATATCTTACACATTTTCCATTACCGAAGGAATAAAGATCCATAAGGAACAGTTACCCAATGAGGTGTCCCACAACTACCCTAATGAATGAACATTGAACGAGCAATCCAAAACAAGTAGAGATCATAAAATAACATGGGGATGGATATGGATCAAGTGTGGGAGGCTACATGATCTAATAATACACTAACCACTCGTACATCCCCATATAACCACAACTTATGAGAATTACATGTGTTGTAATAAAATTACATTATGTGAATGCACAATGGATAAAAATGATGAAAAAACATTGTATTTTTCTTAAAAAACGAATTTTTCCATTATATGACATGAATTCTTCTCATAGAATGTAAACCATTCACTCTTTGAACTAGATTCAGGGCATCAACCTTGTGACCATTACATGTTGTGCAATCCCATTACATGGTTTGAAATTTTCCAAAAGTCAACAAACATCTCCGTTCCTAATAAAAACAATCCAAAACTAACCATATGTTTCTCTACTCCCATGGAACACTATCTAAATCCATTTAAAAATTTATACATAGAGTCCATTTATTCAAAAAAACACACATTCCCAAAAATAAAGCCATTTTTTAGAAAATGCCTATCCAACTCTGAGAAAATTTTAAACATACCCATAAAAGGATGATGTAATAAAACATCAAAAAAGAAGTATTTGATAAAATTAATAGAATGTTACAATATTCTCATAATAAAGATTTTTTTCTGAAGAAATAATTCAAGATATGATATCCAAAAAAGAGAAGTACATTGAGACTTTATGAATGATTCACACTCCCACGTCTCGTATCAATCTCGTCTATACTGCCATAGTACCTAGACAATTGGAATCATTTTACCATGTAGTAACTTATCCTAATGATCCATAAATATGAACATTCTTCTCAAACACAGTGGTGTTAAACTCAAGATTATCACCCTACCATTAAGTCACATGGAAATGATCTAGTATATATATCCTTAATTGGGGAACACCAAACACATCATGGATACTAGTTGAAAGATATGGTACATCTGACCAATAGGCCCCTTTCCCCAAACATCCAACCATCTTAGAGAGTCCCACACCGATCAGGGCCAACATAACTTTATTTCCAAACTAAAAATTTCCCAATCAAGGTGAAGTTATTTGAATGACCATATCCTCAACCTCAAACTCTAGTAGCTGATGAAAATGGTATGTATACTATTTTTGAAAAATCTGTTCCATGATCAATCTTTTCTTGATCAACTGATATAACTCTGTTGTATCCTAAATAAAACTCTGACCAACCAAATACCACTCTACTAACTCTTCATAGAACAAGGGATATCTACACGGATTCCCATAAAAAGCCTCAAATGTTGTCATATTTATGGAATATGTATAACTATTTTTAGAGGAAAATTAAACAAGAAGAAAAATATTTTCCCATGATTCACCAAAATAAAGTATGCAATCTTAAAAAATATCCTCAATAATATGGAATTATCTCCCTATCATTACATTCATGTATGAATGATAATTTGTGGTCAATATAATTTGGGAGCCCATTTCCTCCTGAAAAACAACCCAAGACCTAGACATGAACCTCAGGTCCCTGTCAGAAACAACTATAATGAGAAACTAATGAATTCTTACAATATCATTGACATAGAAGTACAAAATACATTATACACTCATCCTCACCTTGATTGGTAGTAAAGGAAATTATTTCATAAGTTGAGCAGTGTTGATTGAAATTTATTCCTCTTCAGATGGAGTTTGTGAAAAAATGAAACCAATGGAATTGAAAACTTTTTTCTATACTGAAATTGTTAATGGATACAAAAAAACCCGCATGTGTCTAGTGTTCCACTTTGATTATATAATAATTATGAAAAAAATACATAATCACCATCCTCATCCCTGAACAACCATACCGATGTCTCAAATCATGTTTCATCTTGGTAGCCCTTGGGTGTATGGGCCAACAAATAAAGATTGCTCGATACATTAACTCCTAACTCAAGGAAAACAAAACAACATAGATACTATAGAAATAAACAAATCCAACTCAGAGAATGAGGTCACTCACCCTTGGTCACCCAAAATTACATGGATTTCCCAAATCATTGTCCCTTGGTGTATATCACATACTCGAGTCGAACTCTCTCATCAAAATAAATATTAAATTTCAACAAAGGAATGGACTCCTTTTAACCAACCACATCAACTCCCAACCTCTTATATTCATGTAAACTCATCAGATACCACTCTTCAACTAATTCATTCATAGATCTAGTCAATAATTTTCTACTCAATTTTTATAAAACCTCATTTCTCTTACTAGGGGTGTACTTAATATCCATATCAAAAGAATGGAGGTACTCCACCAAGTTTCTCCATCTCATGTTCATATCCCTCTGGGTAAAAATGTATTGTAGTATCTTGTGATCATAATATATTATAAATAGCTCTCAAATGATATAGTGACACCTTGTTTTTAGTGCATGAAAAAATGCATCTAACTCAAGATCATGTGAGGGGTAGTTCTTCCTAGTTCACCATAACTAGAATGATCCATGTCCCACCACTTATTATTCCAGAATTAAGACATAGCCCAAAACCTATATCAGAAGCATCTTTGAAAACATAATAACCGTAAAACAATTAAAAAATTATCAAAATTAGTGTTGATGTAAACCAAAACATTAGTACCTCAACAGATCTCTATAAATTGTCATTAAATTCAATCTTTTCACAATTTTGTGTTAAATAATTCATCGATGATTCGATCTTGGAGAAATCCTAAATAAACCATTTATAGTATCCATCCAAATCCTAGAATCTTTAGATATCAAGAAAATATCTTGTATTTTTCATGTATGTAATATCATGTACCTTTTCAAGATCCAATAAAACTGTCATTTCAGATATCACATGCACTAGAAATTTGACTTATTATATCTAAGAAAACCTTTGGAAAGAATACAATGTAGAATATTTTCTTTATAGGTTCATATAATGATTTCCAAGTGTTCTATGTGCTCCTCTTATTACATAGAGTACAGAAAAATATCAACCATGCACACAAAAATAATATATTCTTATAACCAATGAAATATTTGGTTCATCAAATCCATTAACACTACAAGATCATTAGTATGTCTGAATGTCATAACCATACACTTTCAATTACCATACCTTCTTCTAAATTTCAACTTAGGTATATACTCAAATTGGACTCTAAACTAGTGGTACCTTGACCAAAGAACAATATTTGAAAACTGACATCCGCCTCAAAGCTATTTTAAAAGTTCATAAATCCTTAGAAAAGAATATTCGTTTATAATGGTCACAAGATTTATCTTCCAATATTCAATAGAATATCCAAGCCTCCCATATAAATTCTTAGAAAAGATGATAGGTGAATCCCATAATCAAATTCAATGATGAATAAATCCTTTAGACTCTAGGTAGTCAAACTAGACCTTAAAATCCACCAATTAAACAGGTTTTATTAGATAAGATGGCATTAAAATGTGAATGAAACTAGAGAGAAGGTCTATAGTAAACAAGACTTATCTATGGGATGGTAACCATGGAAAATTATCAGGAAAGACCACATGGTATGCACACATTACCATAAGATGTAGACCACCCAAAATAAGGCCAACTATATCAAAAAAAATCTCCAAAAACTATAATGAGATTACCCCAACACAAGGAACAACATAACCTACCCTTCTCGATATAGATTCCCACTCACCATGAGAAACATGAGTGACCACATTGGAAGATAAAAATTTAAATCAACAACTATAACAATCTCTATATATATTAACACTAATAATCCAATCCATGGTGATAATCAAGTCAAAAATAGAATGATTAATAACTAAGAAGTCCCACTCCACCCCAATGTCTTATTTTATAACCACACACATGCGACACTTGAAACATTATTTAGTCCACTTTACCAAGGAGTGGATAGATACAAAAAGTGAAAAAAATTTATGAACATATTCCTAACACATAAAATAACATTTATGATATAAAATAATTAGTATAACAAGTATCAAAAAAATCTTGAACCATAGAAGGTAAAATAAACATTATACCTCTAACTCTCAGTAGACCTACTTTATATTCCTCTTACATATACTTTTACACATGAATTCATACCTTTTTAGAAACAAAAACATATTACTTAGATTAATGATTAGAAAAACCATCCTTTTAAGAATTGGTATAAGCCAATGATACCCTAGTAAAATTTAATCCATAATTAATGGCATGTGATATCTTATCACAAAAACATTTTAGATGGATAGATCATCCACAACGATGAGATGTCTTAGGAACCTCCACATATTTAGGCATGCAATGACCACACATCCCACTATAATAGTAAATGACAATATTATTTCTTGAATAATATACTGAAACTAGTCCTTAATATAACTAAACACCCTTGCATTTTATCTTCTGGATAGAAGATACCACTAGTGTCACAACATTACCAACTGAAATTCAAAAAAAAACATTCTATATATGTTTTCCTCTCCCAAATATAATTTATCAACTACATTCACATATTATAGAAAGAGAATTATAATAAACAAAAACTATAAATCTGACATCATTCCCAACTCAATCCTCTGATTCTTTATGTACTAATGAATGAAAAGCTCCAATTCTAGATGAGCTAGCTTAGAAAATATGTATAATATTATATATTGGTATGCTCCCCATGATCTAATGTAAATAACTCCAAGGTATTTGAAAAAATAAACATATCAGAACAAAAATTATGGTTATATTTTTTTAAGGAATCCCAAGTATGATACTTATGCAACATAGCCTGGAAAATTGAGTTCCACCATCTCCTTCCTGGTCCCTTGAGAACATTCATGGAAAAAGCCACCATAGAGTCTTCATGATTCTTAATGAAGTTAAGGATACTCTCAATATTTTCAAGCCTCTACTCAGATTCCTAGGGTATCTTGTCACTATAGTATATGGGAAAATGTTTCTTATTAAATTTAGAGTAATGATCCACCACACATCCTATGTTTTCAACACCCACTTGAATCAAAGTCTGATTGATGCTGATTATTGCTTCGACCAAAGAAGAGTCAACTTGAGAATTAACATGTGAATATAATCTCACATATTAATCTATCATATTTGGAAAATATCTTCTCAGAGGAATTTTCTAATAAAACCAAGGAAATAACTAGTTAAATCATGCGAGTACTCCAAAATCCTAAGAACAGCATAAACATTTAAATAAATCCGGTAAACCAACAAGATTTTAATGAAATTATGTTCTATAACAATGAAAGATTGTTCCTAAAATGGAATATGTAAATTTATATAAAATTACCATACAATCCATTAAAATGACCTCAAACTCCAAGTCTCTGACTTGGTAAAAGTCCCTGACCACCAAGGGTAACCGGGGTTCAGTCATGGAAGTGAGTTAGCCAGACCCCTTTTCAACACTTTCTATCATAATTAAAAAATTATTATATTATGTATACCCAATACATAGAGAGAAAATCATGTAGTTTTAACCAACTTCAAGATGAGAATTTACTCCGATACAAATTGAAACAAACTAACCCGTGTTAACTAGATAGGACACCCGAGCCTTCCCATTAAGGTAAGGTATAAGAATATTAATAGAAACAAGTATTATATATAAATAAAAAAGACATTAAACTGGAGTAAAACAATGAAAAATTATAGATCCTATGAAAAAAATAAATTCCAATAAAAACTTGATAAACTATAAATTAGGAAATTACAAGACCAATGAGTCTCCATTTGACCAATATTCCCCTTCAAACCAACCTAAATAGAAAGCTGTAACAACTCGAAAATCCAAAATGCTATAATATTCCCTTCCCTAAACCTAGATCCCAAAATTAAACATCTAAAACCCCCAAAATAATACTTAGAATTTGAGAAAATTTCCAAGTAGGATAACATCAAAATTTCTATAAAATGTATATTATCTAGAATACAAAAACACTTGATTTTAAAACAAAATTCATTTTAAAAATAATTTCCATCAGTATAATCCAATCCATTTATAAATCCCTTTACATTGGGTTCCATAAAATCATTTAAAATTCTAAAAAACATAAATTTTATATGTTTAAGTTATAAAAAAATTATTCCCAATCCATACATCAAGAGGTAAGAATTCAAACAAATAACCATGAAATAACTTATCGTGTGATGAAATGTGTTACAAGATTAAATGAATGGTGTGAGAAACTACCCAGGTTAAAACCATCGTACAATAATATTCTATAATTGACGAATCAAACTATCATATAGACTCTATGTTATGTTAAAATACATACTAGACATAAAAATAGGCCTAAAACCATCTAGCCATTAGATCAATTCGATAAAAAAAACCAATAGTGGTGAAAAAGACACGAAGGTTTCCCATTTCTATTTCTCAGCACACACAAGGTTACAAAAGATCCAATTTTTAAAAATTAATTTCAAAAACTTTCTCACCATTAAGATATTTTTTTTTAAATCTATGGAAAACCACATCAACATTTCAAAATACTATTTATGAAACCAAACACATTAGTTCATAACAGAAATCCATTTAAAGAAATATATAATTATATGAAATCCCTTGAAACCAAAAATAAGTTATTCTCAATAAAAAACCCAAAATAATTGATCCAGAATAATTATAAATTCATCAAATTAAACCATTAAATATAAACACCTATAAATTATATAAACCTAATC
The DNA here is from genome assembly GCA_963277665.1 of Viscum album. Lineage (NCBI taxonomy): Eukaryota > Viridiplantae > Streptophyta > Magnoliopsida > Santalales > Viscaceae > Viscum > Viscum album. The sequence continues at coordinate 287,252,270 of OY728127.1, read as the reverse complement.
CCCTTCAACAATGGTGATTGGAAACCAAGAGATCGGCCTTAGAAAGATATGGAATGTCAAAAAACATTAAAGTATCAATAAAAAACACTATATAATCATGAATAAAAACCATAAACTTATTCAACAAAGTTTCAATGACTGATGGATGAATAACCAAAAGGAACACATAACTAGGGAGGCACACCACAACAACCTTGATGACTGATCACCAAATGAGTGATCTAGAAAGATACAAGATCACCAAAATCACATGAGGATGAATCTAGATCAATGGATGGAGGTTTTATGGTATAATTAAACATTAATCATTTATAAAGAATGCTAAAACCTTAAATTTTGAAAATTACATGTCATGAAATCCCATTACACGATGTGAATTCCAAAAACGATAAAAACAGCAAAAAATAAATTTTCATTTTAATTTAAACCATATTTTTTCCATTACACACAATGAATTAGATTCATGACATGTAAAAATATCATGCCATAATCTCGATTCATGATATCTATTCAGAATCCATTATAGGATTTGTAATCCCATTACACAGAGAGAAATTTATTTGCATATATAGAACTACACAGTTCCCCGTAGAAAGCCTTTGAACCTTAAATTATGGTTCTATAGTCCCAAATAATACCTTGTAAAAGCATTTTCACCTTTATACATATACTCCATTAATTCAAAAAATCATACATCTGAAAAATTTGCGTCATTTTCCCTGAATAGTCTCTCCATCCCTGACAAGCCTGCAGACACACCCATACCAGGATTATATGATTACTTAAAATAAGTAGTGGAATGATACAATTAAAAATTCCCAAATTCCACTCTCTTTATTTTAGTTTCTTTTAAATGTTCACATAAGGATTATAATATTTTATTAATGAATATAAAACATTACTTTAATGATAATTAATTTTTTTATCATGGAAATTAATTATTAATTTTGAATGATTAAATAATTATCCTTGAATTCACTGTAATTTATTTATAATTTTTATTGATGGAATAATTAGATTAAACTCTTATGAAACAGAAATATTTTATTCATTTAAATAATAGAAAAATAAAACAATTTAATTTAAAAATCATAAAATTAATTAAATTTGGATGAATTATAGTGTACCATGAATTTTATAGACAATTATAATATATTAAGGTTGTGTTAATGTTTTATATTTTAGTTTCATAAATTTTCATATTATTTCCACACTCAAATTATATGAATAGATTAGAAAATTACATTAATTATATTATTAATAAATTATATTTTATTAAATGATTTAAAATTCATAAAAAATTTATATTTATTCGTGTTAATGTTATAGGGATAATAATATTAATAGTGTTCTATTTCTTTGTCAATTTTTATTTAAGGGTAACATTCTTAACCCTTAATAAGGAGAAAAATTTTATTTTCTATTAATTTTTAAAATGGTTAATAGGCGATTAAAACAAGGGATAACGGTGAAAAGATAACCCCAAATTTTACAATGTTTACTAGATGAGATGATTTATATTCTTAATTGTAATATCTTTCAAATATATAAATTTATATACATTTTCCATAAAAATTAATTTATATTAATTTTATATTTCATGGAATTCGAAGAGTTTTTATCCCCTCAAATATAAAAGGACATTCTTTCTCTATTTTCATTTCACCATATTGAGATTCTTAGAACTACGAAACCCTACCATTTTATCTTATCAAAATTGTTTTCAATGTTCTAGTGGGTATAGTATTTACAAAATACCAACCCTAGTACCTTCATAGGAAATCAAAAGGATGATTGTTAGAGAAGTGGTAATCATCTTTACCGACTCTTTCAAATTTCTTTATTCTCCAACATCCAATAAATACATTAAATCCAATAGTAATTAATGAATCCAATATCCTAAATACACCAAGGTTTTATTATGATTATGGGAAAACTATTTTTCAAATATTTTCCATCTTATGGAAAGTGAATACATCGCTCATGTTTAGGTACTACTTACCGTCTCTGATTTGGCTGTATAATTAAATTTTCATCAACATTTTACCTGTATGGTTATAAAGATATAAAAAACGATAATAAAATATTTTTGTGTCATATATATTCTTATATAATTATAATTTCATATCTAACTTCTAACATTCAAATTATTTGGAAAATGATAATATCTCTCATTCGTATGTGTGGACGACCACCTCCGTGAAGCAATGTGATCTGATTTTCATTTTCGCATTACATGGATGATAATAAGAATAAATGAATTATATATATATATATATAATTTCCCTATAAATGTGAGTTATTATTTTCATTTATTTATTTACTATCCGTCAAAATGTGAAACTAGTTTTGAGGCATACGTATGACCTACCATTTCTTTGAATGGTGTAATTTATTTTTTACCAATATATTTACTAGATGACTCTATATATAAATATATAGACTATATATGATATTTATATCATTAGAAAATTATTATTATGATGGAACCATAAGAAATACACAATGTCGGAGGCTACTAAATGAAGACAAACTTGAAAATCAAAGAAGTAAGCACAGAAAATAATCATAATAATAAATAATTGTTAAATAGGTAATAAAATGTTATAAATTGATCATATATGATATCATATATATTTATATTATTATATTATATAATCATAATACATATTAATTTATTATATATAAATTTAAAATAACTTAAGAGGAAATTCAAACTTAGGTAATGGTTTTGATAACTCAATTTCCATTAAATGAGTTACTCTTCCACTTCAATGACAATGTGATTTCATGAACTCTGATTTTATTATATTTTATTTACTTTTGTTTTTTTAGATTTATTTTTTTTACACATAATCAATTATTTGACTAATTATTAGTTTAATGATACAATCCTTTTAATGAATTTATCCTCAATTTTCACTTTATTGAGATATATTTGGTATTATACAACAATTTTCTTTTATTTTTTGCATATTATTTCCATTTAATGAATTTCACTTGTATATATAGTTATTAATGACTAATTTTTCAATTCATGTTTATACTTTCAATGGGTTTCAATTTAAATTTCACCATTGAAAATCCTGTATTTTTTTATCTGATGGATACTAAAAAAGTTTATAAGTTTTATTCTAACTTTCTTTTATTTGGAACATGAATCCAAAAAGTTAATGTTTAATATTAATGCTGGTATTTTTTTTATTGGATTGATATCTCTTCCATGTCATATTTTTCAAAAAATAAAGTTTTAAAAAGTTATGTTATTTTGTTTAATTATTTATTAAGGTTATTTTTTTTGTTATTGTTAAATTTTTTAATGGTTTGATAAGAATATTTTTCATTATTTATGAAAGGTTTTATTTATATTTTCTTTATAAAATTTAAAAAGAAAAATTGTATAATGTATATGGGGTTAATAAATCTTCCCATCACCAAAAATATTTTATGCACTTTTTTCTTCTAAAAAAATATGTTAATTTTTTCTACAATTACAACTATTTAATGAATGATTTGGGTAATTGTTTTTCTTTAGTATCCCTATATTCTCGAAATCACATTATTGTTTTATAAAACCTATATTTATGATGATTTAATAGTCATATTTTATCTATATTTAATTTTTTGGTTGTTATCTTTCTCTTGAAACATAACTTTATTGTGATCATTGTAAATTTCATTTATCATAAATAACAATATTCATTATATAAAAGAAACAAAAATTATCTAAACCATATTACATTTCTACATTTGATGATGTAATTTAATATATATCTAGTTCAGGGAAAAAATATAGAAATATTATATTACATACTCAATATGGAAAATTATTGATATTGAATATTGTTTTTCAATTAACTTGATTATTAAATTTTTTAAGAATGAACTGGAAATATAACAATGGCTGAGGCCAAGAATTATATAGTCCCTCGATGAATTGAAATGCCTCAAGAGATTATCCAGTTTGCGAGCCTTGTTAAATTTGTTTTTGCTGTTTTCCTATGCAAAGTATAATTTTTCATAAAACATGGCCTTTGTAGAAAATACATAATTATGGTAGAGATCATGACATATATCATTATATATTCCCTTATTTGAAAATATATTTAATATCATCCCTAAGATTATTATACATGTTTTTATCGATGGATATATTCCCTTCTAATGTTATTGATTTAATTTAACGTCTTTTATATTATTTACCATTCCATATTAGATATATTTTTTTTAACTTGTAATAGATCCAATCGTACTTATCCTTAGTGAGTATTTTAGCTTACCCTTATCCTGTTTCCTTTCCATAGGATATGAAGAATAAAAAATTGAATGAGTTTATAGGATACCAAAAATTTTCATTTGTTCTATTTAATAATTTATTTCCAATGATGGGAATCATTTATATATATAGTTATTCATGTTTACTACAATTATCAAACCTTTAGTATGAAATCCCTTGTATCTTATTCAAATGTAATTGATAATGGATCTATTTTACTAGATTTAGGGTCTTTGTAGTTTGTATCATTAGTAGTTTAATAGAAAATTTTTAAACTATATTTTGGTATATATTAATCATGGAACATAACCCTATAATAAAATTGAGGATATGAATAATTTTATGATAATTTAATAATGTTTATATAATGAATATATTATCTTATTTTCCTAGAAACACATCTATTTCTTAATATTATATGTGGATTTATTTTTACCACAAATTTATTTTGGGATAATACATTTAGTTACTTTCTTACACATAATTCTTGGCCCATAATTTCACTATTCATTGGGGGGGGGGGGTCTTTCTTTGGGGTCACTTCCAGAGTTTTTTAAGAAAATTGGAAGCTAATGGTTTTATGAACGATTGGCACATCATTAGGTAAAATCGTAAATATTGGAACCTGAAATCATCCATCTAGGAATGATCTACTATAATGGGGTGTAAGATTTTTCAAAACTGTGCTACCCAAATAGTATCTATTTATATGAAATGCAGTTAAGGTTTATGGTTAATCTTAATCAAGTGGTCTCTATAAGAAACTAGGAACAAATGTTTTTGATACTCAATTTTTTTAATTAAAAATACCTTGGACCCGAGTTTAACCTTTAATTACCCATATCCTTATATTAGATTGAACTAATCCTTCCTAAATGGTGAAAATATTTTTATATTGGGTTTCTAGGTAGTTTTATAACATTCTTGGTAGATCAACTCAAGGTATTTTGCATTTGTTACCAGGTTTTTCCTTTTCTCTTAAGATCCATATTGGATATCTCATTATCTCATCATGTGGAATCCAAATGGAAAGAGTAGTATATATATTAGTGGATTTTTATTGTGGATTTATTTTTGTATTATGGATATAATATCAAGAGTACCCGATCTACACTTCCCTAGTCACCGTCGTCAAAGGAGAATAACTCCACTTCAGTTACCATGGTTGGTGATTCTATAAAAAAGGTTAACTCTATGAATTTAATTTTGTAATAGTAAAATTACTTAGGGTTATTAATTTTATTAAATTGATTACTGGTTTCAATTAATTTCTTGGAATGATTCACGTTTTAAAGGGGTTTTTTATTTTTAATAAGGGTTTTCACAACATGTGTTTCATTAAATTGATGAATTGTGTTCTTGATTATGATATGGGGTTTAAAAAACTTAAGAATATTTTTATTGGTAGTATTTTTTTATATATTATGAGAATTTTTTGGAAATGGATTTTGGTAAATATAACACATTAGGAACCTTTGGTGCATCTAGAGCAGACATTCCACTCATAGTGTTTTTAATTCAACTACGGAATTTCTGATATCAGTGGACATTTGAAGGACTCAATATTGATTATTACTAATATATGGATCATTTAGAATTATTTTATGTAAAATATAAATTCCAATAGGCTAGAGCCTACTATGGTGTGATTTTTTCATTTTTTATCACATGAGGGATTTGTGATGCACAGTTGCTTACATGGTTTTAAATGAGGTTATATCAAATGGATTCACATGATTCTCATTTCAAGGATATGTGTTTACTTTTTTAAATTAATTTATGTGGATATCATTACCTATTCCATTATTTATATAATACATTTTCATGTATTTTTTAACATAAATGGGTTTTTTTAAACCAAAGGAATATAATTTAAAAATCGGTTTAGATTTATGAAAATCCATTGTAAAATTGTTTTTTACTTAGAATTGGTAAATTATTGATACTAGACCTTTTATAGACTTTGTGGTTGTATCCTAGTTGGATTTTTTTCACACAATAATTTATCCTTTTAAATTTTTTATATTTTATTTTGAAGGATCTAGGTAAAGGGAAGGGAACCTTGTTGAATTTTGGATTCTATTACTATAGTAGCCATCAGTTTGGGATGGTTTAATGTTGATTATTGGTATAATGGACGATTTTTGGGTTCATCTGGTTATTATATTTGGATTAGTATCTTTGGATTTGGTTTTTCTTGTATTTTTATATCCATTTATTCCATATTGTACTCTTATTGTATATATTTTTTTGGTTATATTCATGAATTGTTTTTTTATCTTTATTATACCTCACTATGTGATGGATGGATCTAGTGAATGTTTTAAATTACCTGATATGGTTAGTTACAATTTTCTATCAAAGGGGTGTACGACCCCAGAGCACCCTGAGAGGGGAATGGTGAATCAAGGTGTCAACTATTTCTTCTAAAGTGATGGATCTTTTTCCCATGATGGCAATAACTTTTTAAACATGTATGATGGATTTGATAAAAAATCAAACATTGACATGCAGAATGGAAACATAACACTTTTACCTGGTTCACCACTAAGGGATAGTCTAAGTAGCGTACACCGAAAGTGTGTCAGTCATACATAAATCCAGAAATATTTACTAGTTGTGGGGTAAATAAGTTTATCCAAAGTCACTTTTTTCTTGGCACAAAACCTCTACAAGGTTTTAGGGATATCTCACACCAACCCATATAACACTTCTGTCAATTTCCCTTCAATTTACTGCTTTGAGAGAAGTCTAACTCTATTTATTGAGTTGAATGTCATTTTAGTGGTTTGGAATTATTGTATTTGTCCCTGACTTAGCTAGAGACTCTAATTGCACTGTGTACAAGAGTTTCTGTAATATAAAAGCCCTATTCACTTAAAATATTATATTCAATACTGAATTTCATGAAGCTCCCTCATGAAGACGAATGCATTTTCAAAACTCCCTACATTCGTGGAACAAACTACCTTCACAAATATCTCCTAATTTCTCATAAAAAATAATTTTGCGAAGGACCCATGCCTTCTCAGAACAAACACCTTTGTGTAGCTTACTGAGTTAATGAAATATACCCCAACATCATGAAGTCCTCATCGACCAAAAGAATTGGAATTAGTTAAGATTCAACATGTATTTTTGGGATGCTTAAGATCACATAGAATGTCAGTTTGTTGGAGCTCCCCTGACCTCAAGAAATCAATGCGATTCAATATTTTCCTTGTAATAATTCATTCCAAATGAAGAGGGGTATCCTCATCTTTATCAGATAGGCAGTTCATGAAGCTCCATTCCCTCTTTGAACATTTTCTAAATCATTCAAAAACTCCTTCTTGGATCTCCTCCCTTTGTGATCCACCTGTGAAATTATCTTTTCACAATGCTCCTCGTAATCATGGTTCATTCCTTCAAAACCTTGAGGTGTTGGGATTCTCTAATTCTCATAATCATTGAGATCCCAATCACTTTTCACGATGCACTAATTATTTTTTCATTCATGATGCTAGTTGCTGTCACATAGAACACAATCATGATTCATTAATCCTTCTCCGAACACAATACCTGATGCCCATCTTCACAAAAAACATTATTTTTCCATATTTATGAATAATTGACTCTAGAAAAAACGTTTTGGGATTCCACCATCAATACCATTGTTAGGTTCAAATATTAGATCTCTTCTCTTATGATCATTCATTTTCTACCTGATCTTTTATGATAAGGATTGACAATAAAGAATGAACCGTACTATATTTCGAGTAAAGAATAGACTTGGTTCTAATTAAGGGATTCTCGTCCTGATGTGTGTTAGTACTATTTAATTTTTTTTCTATGTCATGGGTATAAAATATTTAGGCCATTCATAATTCGAGTTTTATGGTTTGTACAGTGTCTATCCTGCTCTTTTTTGTACTAGAACTTGACTTACCTGGGGTGGTTGGGTAATTTCTAATAAGTGTGAGTCTTAGTGTTTCAAGTCATTTAAATGAACTGAGTGGGAAATTTATTTAAATGAGTATTTTAATTTTTAATGAATTGTTTTCATTCGTATAATTCATAATCACATTAAATCCTTGATGTTTGAGATCATAGATGTTAACTTTTTTATTGTCCTACAATTTTGGAATATGATCTAAAAATGATTCATCATTATCTCTTCATTAGTAGAAAATTCCTCTAATTATAGATCTTCAAAATTAGATAGAGTTATCTATAAGACATGATAAATAGTTGAATCCTCTAGTATACCCTTATTTGGTTTAAGTTGTAATATGTAAAATTAAGAATCTAGGTCAAGTGGGTGTTGGGGACCTAATACACATGGCGGATCATGGATCTAACTATATAATTGAAAATCCACCTATATTATATGGTGACAAAAGATCCTAGGAATCAAAGAAGTGTCTTGAAAGAGTTTTAAAGATATTGAAATTATTGAAGACTCCTGAAAAGCCTAAGGTGGGTATCACCACATATATCTAGGTGGGTTTTGGAAGAAGATGGTGGGAAAATATTTGAAAATTCATGTTATAGAAGGATCTTATATTGAATTATTTAAAGAATTTATTCAATCAGTAGTTTTACCATAAGACCTTACATACCGTGAAGACCCAAGAGTTTCTGAACATGGAGCATGGTTAGTGTGTTGTTTTGGAGTATTCCACCCATTATATTGAGTTGGTTCACCTGACAGTGGAGCTTATGCCTAGTTAGAACATAAAGGATAAAATTCTTGTGTTGTGAATAAGATACGATATTTTTTCAATGATTATTCTCATATGTATTTCGTCCATTATAGAGGTAGATGATAGTGAATCATTAGCTGAGGTAGGCATAGCTGGAAAGGAAGGATTGGGTGGGGCTTTAGTTGGTTGTTTCGTTTTCTTGGGTGAATTTTGTGGAAAGAAAAGAAAGCACAAGGGTGGTCAGATTACTTTATTTATCCTTTATAGTGATTCATCAAGGAATTATAAAGTTGTCTACTACCAGTGTGGAAGGAGTGGTCATACTAAGCATAATAGTTCCTTGTATCCTATATCTTTTAATAATTCTTTACAACATGGTCACCTAAAGATTTTCTATGAAAGGATATCCTAGGGAAATATTGAAGGATCTATTTTAACCAAGGGGTTACAGGATCCTACTAATTATGTTTATGGTGGTGGATCTAATACCCAGTTCAAGTGTAATTGTCATGTGGATTATACCAGACGACAATATGTAATTGAGTATACAATATAGGAATTTGAAGCAGGTCCTGAAACTATTAGAGGAACAATGATAATTTTTCCTTCTACGGTGCTTAATTTGTTTGATTGTGGTGTTAGTAATTATTTTATACCATAAAAGCTTTGTTCAATGTTTTTATTACATTCAAAACTCATGTTTTGCTTTTTGGATATTTCCATGCCTTTTGGAATGTGGTACGAACAAGGTTTAAAGTGTCCCACGTGCAGGGTGGTGGTAGAAGATTACGAGGGAGCATGGTACTATTTAATTTCTCATATTATCATATTCAATATGATAATTGGGATGGATTGGATGATTAGTGTTAAGGAATATATAAACTATTGACATTATCGGGTTTCTATTTTTTTCTTTCGATGGGGTATCTCATTTTTTATGGTGAGTGGGACTCATGGTCAAGAAGGGAAGTTAAAGTCATTTCTTATTCTAGGTAAATATCATGACAATTTTTAGATATGTTTACCAATATCGTTGAACATTGTTTTGGAAGGAAACATCATATTATGGGGTGTTCTGAGCCCAAATTTTTTCCGGTTTATTTTTTTGGTTTACCACAATGGAGAATAGTTGAATTTACTATTGAACTTCTTCCTTATGTGATACCCATTTCTAAGACAATGTATCGAGTTACACCTACTGATTTTGTGGAACATAAATTCAATTTTTTGATCCTAGACTCAAATAAATTTATTAATCCTACAGTGACACCTTGGGTTTCTCATATCCAATTTTCTTAGAATATATACATGATAATAATACTTGGTTTGGATTATCAAATGTTAAATACTGTGACTCTTAAGAATAAATATTCTTTTCCCTGGATTGATATTCTCTATGACTATCTTAGCGGGGAATACTGGTTTTCAAAGATTTAACTTCTTCTAGGGTACCTTCAGTTGAGCATCCAGGAAGAGGATATATATAAGCTAGTATTTAGGATCCGGTATGGGAATTTCATGTTTTTGATTGTTCCATTTATTCTCACAAATACTCCTACAATATTTATGGATTTTATGAATGATGTGGCCCTAATTCCATGCATTTTGACACAATGTTTTTAACATTATTAAGCATATTTACTAATTATATATGTATTTAATTGGTTAATCTAATTATCTTGGTTAATTTTTTTAACTGTTAAATAATTGATATTTTTGTTAAATTTTTAAAACTAATGCGTAGATAATCAATTTCTAGAAATAATTATTTTTTGTTTCACAATTTAATATTTTGCAATTAATTAATTTCATTTTATGTAATTACTTTTGTTTAAATTTAAATTTCTATTGTTTTTGTTTTATTTTAAATTTTTTAATGGTTATTTGTCATTATTAATTATTAATTATTTATTTTTTTACATTGTTATTTTTATTTTTTATCTAACAACCTGATCAACATAAAGGAAAATTATCAATGTTTCTTTTTATTTTATAAAATAGAATCATCTACATAATATAATTTATGCCAACTCTTTGGAAAACCATTTTAATATTTTTATTTTATATTCCCCTATGTAATATAATAATTATCATAGATGATATTCGGTTATGGGGTAGGGAAAAATATAATTCTTATTCTATAATATAAATTACTGAGTATAATCATTTTGGGTCAATGTTTATGGTAATTTTAAATGAGATAATTTTTTCCCAACACGATTTGTGACCCATAGTTGAACGAAAAATTATTATAGGAGGTAGTGGGCCATCACTGAAGTCTTTAACCAATGAAATAAAATTAATTGGAACTTGATCCCAACTGAGATTGTGAATATGTGGAGATTAATATATCCATAATAATGAATTTTGCTGAGGATCATTATGAGCTCAGCATGGTTAATGTTGAATGCCAAAAATCAAAGGGTTACAACCAGGGATCACTGAAGATTGTATTGTATCCACCATTTTCGATGAATGTCTTGAGCCATTGTCTCATCAGAAAATCTATGAGCTACCACTAAGATCTAAATTTCCATCTTAAAGAAGACAAGCCATGAACATAGAATTAGACAACATGGAGAAGAAGACTGGGGCTACCGAATAGATATGGTGGTGTGTTGTTGACTTTATCTCTTTAGAATAAATCTAAGATGAATATATTTCAACATATCACACTATCAATGATAATGAATATTTTTTCAAGCCTTCATCAATAAAACACCAATCCTCCACCAATAATCGAATCTGCAACACCGGTGTTGAATGATATTTGTCCATGCCCTAAAAAATATTGATGATGGTCATGAAAATTTATAAAAAAAGCAGGAATTGAATATGATTTTATCTAATCATGATGAAGAACATCAATATTATTAGAAGATTAATATTTATATGCACAATGTTTGGGAATTCTGGGATTCCATAGTGAAGGAGATGAAGCCAAATGTGCACCTTTTGCTGTTGATATGTTGTAAATAATTTTTTAGATCTGAGTGGATGAGAAGAATGGTTGTAGATCGATGTATCATTCACCTAAGAGGATTTTATTGATGAAGACAAAGATGGTATTTTGAAGACCTTGAATTCCATAGTTTGGAGTTTGAGTTTTTCATAAATGAGATACTTGACTAAATTATTGTAATAACATCGTGATTAATGAGATTCCAATATTGAAGTCACTGAATTTGAGGTTTGTTGAATAATTATTCACATCTTTGAATTGATTGAGGGAAAACAGTCTATATAATTAGTAATTGTTTGAGGAATAATTGGTAATTTGGGAATAATCATACAATGTACTGGAATAGACGTCTGAAGTGTCGATGAATCAATTATCTGGAGTTTGTTATAGAGGGGTTTTTATCATCACATGGACAATGGTAGGAGGGAAAAAATTTTTTTATTGAAAAATTTCCCATAATGGAGGTATTTTTTGCGTCTACGAATTTTGGAGGCCAATAAAAAAGGAGGCTCTATGACTATTTTTTGATATGCATTCTTGGGCTTTTAGAGTACAACAAAGGTAGGAGTTACAAGAAGAAATGATCCCAATATGGATCGATTGATCGAGTGAGGATTTCTTTTCTTCTTATTCATTCATTGTTCTTGGCATTTAGCATTAAATGTATTTATTTCATAACAACAGTGGGAAAAAATTGGATTGGTGAATAAAGTATCATGGTTATTTATTCAACTTATTCACATAACCATTTTAGATACACTATAATGTTATGGTGACTATGATTCTGGATGAAAAATTATAAACACGTTTTCCAATTGTTCTTTAAAAGTAATAATTTTTTTGTGAGATTGTTTTGATTGAAATTTCAGAAATCTATTCACATTTGTGTGTTTATTGTTTTTAAGGAGATATAAGAATTATCCATATATTGGTTAGTCTCTTGGAGAAGGATATTTACCTAATAATATTTATTAAAGTACACATAGTTAATTTTCTATAAATGATGAAATATATTTTAACCCATGAAATTGAAATTTTTGTTCAATTTTTTTCCTTTTGTTTTTTATAATATTTCTTGGACATTACATTCAATCTTCCTTCCTTGAGGAGTCTATAAATTTCTTACTACAATCTTGTAGTTTATAGGTTTAAAATTTGAGGTCATCAATGAATTATCCATCTAATGTTTGGATCCATTACTAGGGTAGGATTTTCACATCCAAAAATAAATATTAAAATAACAAGAAAAATGAAGAAGAGATAACTAAAAAATAATAGTAAAAAAATCATTAATTTTTTTGGTAAAAAACTATTTCTGTTGTGTATTTTTGAAACTATTGTTATGCATGTACACATGTTATGATTCTAAAAATTTAAAACCAATATATTATAAAATTAAAATACATTTTAAATATTTTTTTAAAATGAGAACAAAATTTTAATGGTATGTATACAAGAAATAAATAAAGATAAAAATGATCAAAATCATGAAGATTTAATTAAGAAATATTACATTTAATGGTGTTGGATGAGGGTTTTTCAACTCCATCAGCTGTATAGTAATTCAAATTTAGTCATATTGACACACAATTAGATGTTATTTTTTCTCATTATGGTATTTTATTTCATGATAGATACAATCCATTTTACCATAAATATTACTCTAGATATAGAAATCATCCAACCATTTTTTTGAAAGAAAAAGAAATTATAAGAGAATAACCACATGGTTATTCTCAACATCACAAACCAAAACTTCAAAACCAACAAATATATAATTTTTTTGATTTAAAATTGTGTATTTTGAAAAAACATATTTCTAAAATGGATCAAATGATGAGTAGGATGGACTCTCATAACGATAGAAATAAAAAAAATAAAAAATAATCAAAATTATTTAAATTAGATGGAAAAAGAGTTAGGTGGTAAGGAAAAAGGGTAATTTAAAAGTAAAACTAAAGTAAATCAAAGGGAAGATATCATGTATATCACCACTTGGAGTATCCTTCAGGAACAAAAATAATACCTTAGGGATCATAAACAATATGAAAATAAAATTCTAGAAGAAAACGATAAACCAAATAGTAAAACATCTATAATTCGAAATCCATATATTTTCATTGAAAATTATGTACTTATCCACTTTATAAGTAGGATGATAAAAATATAAGAGTCATGGAAAAAAGGTAATGAAAAAATTTAAAATAGAGAAGAATCGATGCAATTAGTTTTGAATAATTTGACTCCAGATATTCCATTCCTAGATAGAATTAATAAGAATTGACCAAAGACCAAAAAGTTTATAATTTATAGAGTTTTTTAAAAATACACACATAAATATCCAGTTTCTAAAATATTTAATTCAGGTTCAATCATATATGAATATGATTAATTTTTTTCTCAAATAAGAAAAAACAATAGGAGTTTTCCTCTTATAGTTTGACTGAGTATTATTGTGTTGTTGTTAAAAATAATATACCTTATAAAACTAAATATCTATGCAGTTTTTCTATTCAATGTAGCTTTGAAAACGGAGGATAGTTCAGTTAAATTTTAACCATGTATCTAGTATCAATCTTATTCTCTAATCACATTTTATATTATTGAAATTCATAGATCTTTTTTCCCACCACTATGTTCTGGAATTTGGAAAACCACTCCATTAATTTCCCTATAAGAAGATGAAATGAACTTATTGTTGGGGTTGGGAAATTATTTTTACCCACTCATTTTCTTATACTTGATATGGAGTATGATAAAGAACTCTATATCATTGTTTGAATCCCTACATTGTAAATATAGGAGATGTAACAAATTTGGATAATGGGGAGTTGATTTTCAATCACATAGAGCATAATGAAGAGTTCAATGTATTTTGGAAAATAGAAAGATTCCCTATAATATGGAAATTATTCAACTGAAAATATACGTGATTTAGATTAATTTTTTGAATAATAAGAAAACTTATTTTTAGACATGATTGATTAATTTATTAATTACAAAAAATAAGTGGAAATTTTAATGGACATTTTTTCTAGTGATGATTTTGATCTGAGGGATAATTATTTGGCGGAATTTTAAAGGAAACTATGATAAATTTTCAATATAAAAAATTTTAAAACAAAAAAAAGAGATTTATTTTATGGATTTATCAATTCTATATAAAAGGACTATATTTTTAATTAGATAATGATTACCTTTCCAGGAAAACTAAAAACTACATTATTTGGACCACTTTATGTTACTAGTGTGTTGGAGGATATAGATTTTTAAATCCTTGGAGAAGAAAATAAACCAATGTTGGTAAATGGTAAAAGAATACAACAATATTAGGTGTTGAATACAAGGGTATGAGATTCCATAATTATCCTTGAAAAGTGATATTCAATAAATTATATTTGAATAATTTAATTTCATTTCTTTCTAGGAGAAAAACCATGGTATTTCTGTGTTTTTATATTTTATACTTTCATTGTAATAAAATGTTGTAATTAATTATGTTAATATTTTTAATTTTGTATAAACTGAAGAATAAAAAGACAGATTATTTCACTCAATTCTAAAATGATTGAATTAATTATGGATTGACCATAAATAGAACACTCTTTTAATTAGAATAATTATTTTCTAAAGTTTATTCTCTTCTATTCTGGTCTAATTTACAGTTGGCATGATATGACTAAAAATTATTATCTACTCATTTTCAAGGTGTTCATATTGTTATATAATGTTTGTGTATTGGGTTGTGGAAGTTTTTATTTGAAATTTATTTAGTTAGTATTCACATAAATGATTGGTTTTATCATGTTATAGTTTAATTTCTTGGAAATTAATTTGAATTAATATCTTAAAATCTTGTTGGAACTTTTAAAGATATATTGGGCTCTATTTTTTTCTTCAACAAAAATGAATAATTATTGGGATACATTTTTAGCATAATTTTAAAAATTTATCTACTATAATTTCATATCATGTGTATCTTTTAATTGTTTTTGGGCATATGTTGGATGTTTGTTGAAAAAGTATCATTGAAAAATAGTGTAACTATTAAAACATTTCATTTTACTAATTATATTAAAAACTTTTTGGAATTGAAATTCATATTTTTTTTTCACATTGAAATTTATTGTTGTGTAAATAGTTGGGTTTTTAGTGTGGGGAGAGGGTCTTATTTAATGAACTAAACTTTTATTTAATGTAAAACGAATCCCATCAAAACGATTTTAAATTATTATAATTTCCAATTTTTATAATTTTACCTTCAACATAATTTTTCAAAATTTTCGTTAATTTTGGAGATTTTAATGACAATTTTAGGTGGTTTATTTCGAATACTCAATTGATTTTTTTGATCACTTCCTTTGAATTTCTATTATAAATTAATTTTTTGATCAAATATGTTTGGAGTTTTTAAAACTGTAATTGGATTTAAACTTTTCCTATTGAATTAAACTCATAATATATTCATCCAAATAGAATACAAAATGAAAATACTAAATTGAATTTAGTCAATAATGCTTCATTTTTTCATTATTTAATTAATTAAGAGAGTGTATGGGTTATTTATCATTCTTATAATTATTAAACCATCCCATCCAAGTGGTGTGTCAAATTATTAATCTTTTTAATTATGTGAGTCTGTTTACCTTGAGGTAATAAAAATTTTGGACATCCATTTTGAATAAAATTTAATTTTTTTAGTTCTATTCAAAATATTCAATTTCAATCAATTATATAAAACAAGAATCAAATTTTCACTGATTTATTTTTTGTCTAAGTGGGTAATCAGTTTTTCAAGTTGAAATAGTCATTGGGGTAAAAATAATTTGATGGTAAACTATTTATGGATTTCAATTTTTAAATTATAAGATTTTTTATTTTTCACTAAGATTGATTAGTAATTTCTTGGGGACATGAAATTCTAAAGTGTGGGGAAATATTAGTTGGGATTAATTTAATATATCTTTCCACAACATTTTTTTCATTTTTGTTGTATATTTACAGATTAAAGAGGTATTTAATTGGTTAATCTATGTATCATGGTTATTTTTTTATTAATTAGAAGATATCTTATTTTTTGGTTAAATTTTTTAAATTAAAATTAAAATAATATTTTTTTAAAATAATATTTTTAGGTTTCAAAATTTATTATTTTGTGCTTTATTAATTTTGTTTAAGCTATTTAATTTTGTTTAAATTTAAATTTACTTTTTTTAGTTTTAATTAAGTTAATTATTTAATTATTAATTATTTATTTTATACAATGTTATCTTTATTTTTTATTCCAACAACACAGTCCGCATAAAATAAATGGTTCAATATTTCTATGAATTTTATCGAAAACTATCTTCTCTGTAAGTTGATTTACAACCATTATATAGAAATGAATTTTGTAATTTTAATTTTATTCTATATTCATTAATATAATTAGTACCCCGTAACATATTTAGTAAAGTGGTAAGGCAAAAGATAATTCCATTATGATAATATAAATTACTAATTCCAATCACATTGGGTTAGTATGCAGGATAATTTAATATAATATAAGTTATATACTAGTAAATTTAAGACCCATTGTTGAACCGATCATATGAAAAGGAAATTATGGGGCATTAAAGATGGTTTATACTAGTGAAATTGAAAGTATTAGATCATGAATCCAATATATATTGTGAATATGAAGATATGAATAAATTTATAATAGCGATTCACTACCAATGATTCTTTCAAGGTTGCAACTGTTATTTTTGAATGCTAAATATAAAAGGGTTAAAACCAAGGATTGCTGATAAAGATATCATATTTTTTGATACTGATGAAGTCTTATGACCCACCTTCTCATTAGAAAATCTCAGACCCCCCACTGATATATAGATTTTCATCACGAATAAAGCAAGGATGAAACTGAGAATCTGATGAAGTATTGAAGAATAATGAAGTTTCTAAACAGATCTAATGGAATTCCATAAAACTTTTCACTTCTTATTCTGTCCAAAATGAAGTCATCTGAACCTCGTACAACATCGAGGTTAATTAAGTTTTCACTAAGACATCACGAAAGAAAATTTATTACCTTTCGCCCATTGGAATGGCTACACCAATGCTGAATGAGATTTGACCTTGCCCAATAGAAATGGTAAATATTTTCGAGACTACATTGTTGAAGATTAAGGGGGAATCTAATCTGTGTTCATTCATTCAAGATAAGAAACTTCAATGTTTCTTGAAGCAGAAACCTTCAAGGCCTAGAGGTTGTGCATGATGAGACTCCGCAGTGATTGTGATAATATCAAATGCACCTCCTTCAATTGATGATGAATTGTTAATGATTTATTGGTTATATGTGGATGAATTGAATGGTTATGCATAACTGGTTCTTTAATCACAAATGATTAATTTAATGAAGAAAAAATAAGGGATTTTGAGGCTCATTAATGAATCATTTTGGTGTTCGATGGTTGGTGTGACTGAGATACTCGAATAAATTACTATAATAACCGCGCGACTGAGGAGGTTCTTATATTGAAGACACCAAATCTAATGTTGGTTGAGTACTTATTCATATATGGGACCTGATTGAGGGGAAAATCAGCCTAATAATAATTTTTTTGATGTGTAATTGGTCTTTTTCGATTACTCTTACAATGTACATGTATAGAGGTCCAATGAGTCGATAATAACAATTGTCCGATGTATAATGGATAGGTTTGTCAATGTCAGATAGATAATGAAAAAGGTAAAAAATGAGTTTTTTTGGTGGATAATAACAAAAAAGGATTTGTTTTTCGATGATGTTACATTTTAATACCAATAAAAAGTGAGTCCATTATAATATGGGGGACATACATTTTTATAATTCTATACTAGAGTAATGGAAGGAGCTATATGTAGACTTGAGCTCAATCTGGAGCAAGGGATCGACTGAAGATTCCTTCCCTTTTTATTATTTCTTTATTCATTATGTTTAACTTTCAATTACTTTATTTCATAATGGTTTTTGAAAAAAAGAATCTTGTGGAATCATATTTCATGGTTACTTTTTATTCTTCTTTTTCATAACCATTTTTTATACACACAGATCTTACGGTGATTTTGATTATTGTCATAAATTGTTTTTCTCATTTTAAAATTTTTATTACAAGGTCAAAATTTATAATGAGATTGTTTTTGTTTTGAATTCTTCAAAATTTTCAATGTTTTACATTTCTTGGAAGTGTGGTGCAATAAGAATTTTCCATCTACTAGTTAATTTCTTGGTGAAGGAAAATTACATAAATTTATTGAAGAATCACCCACAATTAATTTTCTATGAAATTTGAAATAAAATTTATCCCACATAGTTAAAATTTTCTTTTCAATTCAAACATTTTTATTTTATTCATTTCTAATATAGTTCATCTTTTTCAATTGATAAATCTCAAATAATAAGTTTCTTGTATTTTTTTCTCAAAAACATTCAACCTTTTTGAATCCCATTATGTTTTTTCATTAGTTGTTGACAATATTTTGGATTGGACATTAAATCTACCATTCCTAAGAAATTTATACCATTCTTAATAATATATAGTATATTATATGATTGAAATTTATGGTAATAAATTAATTATCTATCAATGAACTGAATCATTAATTAGTTAACGGGCTCTTATGATGTTGTGTTTATGTATGATATTTATCTGTACTCTTTGTTAGAGGAAGAGCATATGATTTTTTTTGATATCAATCTTCGAACTATAAAAGAATATCTTTTTAATGGTATGATTTTTAAATGTGTGTTTTGGATCCAAGAAGTGAAATTTATAAGACAAATCATATTCGAGAGGGGTGCCTCAGTAGATCCTAAAATGATACATAAGTTTTTATATTTGGAGAATCCCATAAATGTTTTTGATATAATGAAATTTATAGGTTTGACTGGTTATTATATGATTTTTATTCAATATTTATCGACGATTGTGTATTCGATGATATACTTAAACTATAAGGGTATAAATTTGAATGGAGGAAAAGATATCAGATATCGTTTGGAGCAATAATGGTGAGGTTGACATCATCACATGTTTTTGTTCTTCTATAACTAATTTTGGTTTATGATTTGTTTTGAAATGATTTTAGTGTGTGTTTGGGATCTGTTTTGATATTTGGGAAATATATGGTGGTGTATGGATCTCAATGATTATTCCCTCATGAAAAGAAATTCCATACCCATAATATTTAGTTATAGGTTTTTATAATAAAACATCAAAATGTTTAGTCAATATATCTTTTCGGAGAGGTTTTGTAAAGACCAAAGATTGACATACAATGAAATTCCATTACTTATGTTGAGTATATAGATACCCAAAGCATGATGTACATGGACATTATATTACTTTTTCGGAATACTTAATACATAACAAAAACAAACACACAAGGACTGTAATAGTTTAGTGTCTTTAGAAACTCGGATCATAATCTTCTAATCGTGGTGAAATATCTTCAACATCTCCCATAAAGATCTTCCCCTTCTTTTCTAACCTAAATCCTTTCTTTATATCCTGAGGAAAAGAAAACATATAAAGGGTGAACTCAAATTCTCAGTAAGGGTTAACATAGAGAACATATAACAATCCATAAACATTCGAATGCAAAAACTTGAACATAAAATCTAAACAACCAAATCTTGAGAATAGACATAAATCTTGGAAGTATGTGAGGCATATATCTTAAAGGAACATAAATCATGATAAAATATCATGGGAAAAAAACATATAATTGTGGAAAACCATTAAGCCATGATATTATTTCGTTAGTATCCAAGGCATTCTTGCCAAGACCATCTTAGTGGACAAAGTCCCTTTCTGAATCTAGTTCACTCCTCTTCTAGTCCTATATCACTGAACCAGATTAACATACCATTCCAGCTATGTCAATCTCAGGAGATATAAATCGTACCCAATGCATTGGAGGGAGATATCAGTCCCACCCATCTCATAATGAAATCATTCTTACTTGTGCCACAACATAAACATAAATCATTCTTCATTACCCAAAGTATAAAATGGGATTCATAAACATCATCCCATCATAACACAATCCATACAAAAAAATGGATATCATTTCATCATAAGAAAAGTGAAACCATGTAAATCTTAGAGAAATTATACTTGAAACATACACATATGAAATAATTCTATCTTATATGGAAAATGGTTTTGATAAAACACTTTAAACGAATTCTTGAGGAAAACATCCTTTATTCTTCAAAATCATTTTCTTTTCACATAATCCCATGCAATTTATAAAGAGTTTTTTTGAAAATAGTCATTAAATCATATATATTAAGCTTCATGAAAATAAGGCGTTATGAAACCGTAAAAATTCATTCACGCCGTATAAGTTAAAAATAACATTCTTCTTATACTTTTGTCGGAAATGTCAAAAAAGTTCCCTGTGTTGTAAAAAAAAGTAAGATTCCTTTCATAACTTGTGGTAAGTTAAAAAAAAGGTTAAAAAGGACTTTAAAAGCACATGAAAACATTTTTAGATAACATGGACATAGATGATAACAATAACGCCAGTAAATACTTACGAATAACAATCTTGGATAAGAACGAGATTGGATTAGTTATCCCTTACCTTAGGTCCGATATGCTTCATACGTATCCAAAACTCCTGTATAATGATAAAAATAACGTCATTGACTTATTATAGAATCATATTCATTGTTATGATATCATATATGGTTCACTTATGACTTTATATTATCCGTTCTTTTGTAAATTCCATGCTAAAGCAGCGTTTTGGTTAAAATTGTTTCATTTATCATACATGTTTCGACTTGTTGTTCTTGATATTATTAATTATATTACAATTTAAATAATTCTAGAATGTAAAATATGATTTATATATATAATATATATTCATAATATACATATATATATGATATATTGATAAATGGAATGAAATACACCGTTCATGGAGACGGTAGGCCGTACGTACGCATGAATGCTGTTTTCGTTTCCTTATTGAATGGAATGGAATTAAGTAGATGACATAAATACATATATATATAAATAAATCTAGTATCAATATTTTTTCATATATTTTATTAATATTCATTATATATACTTTATAATCATTCATGAATGGTTAACATGGAGAATGAATCTCATCGCGTCGTGGAGACGGTAGTCCATACATTTTCAAGAGTGATGATATCATTCCCATGATCATGGAATTGTATTCAAGTGTACGTATAATATTTCAGAATCAATATCAAATTAAAATAATAATATATAGTTATTTATTTACACCATTATACCCATCCAAGTAAGGTGGTGGTCGAAAACAGATTACACCACGGCGTGGAGACGGTATTCCGTACGTACACACACGCGGTGATTTCATTTTCCGTATCATGGTTAGAAGGTGAAATAGGGTTGTTTAATATTTATAATAACATATAAGTATAAAATTAATACTGATATTATTACTTTATAATGAAAAAACTAAAGAAGAGGAAGTAGAAGAAGAAATAAACTTGAAAGAGTCGGTAGAAGAGATTACCTCTTCCTCGACGCACCTCCTTTAAACATCTCCTTAGGGCACTAGAGTTGGTATTTTGAGAAGACCAAAACCTCTATGATGTAAATAGATAGGTTTAGAAGAGGAATTTTCAGGGTTTTTCTGAGCTTCAAGTCTCAAAAGGGTGTTAAGAGTAGAGGGAAGGGGTGCCTTTTTTATAAGGGAGGAGAGGGGAACCTTTGAAAAAACTTAAAATATTATTTTATAATAAAGTCATATTCGGTTTATAAAAGCTTCTAATTGATTTATTTTTAAGCTAAAGTTGGTATGGGACTAAATCCTTTCAAACAATATGTTTTATACTAATTTAGGTTAATATTTTATCATTATCTTTCAGATTTAGCTCTAAGTTAAATAATTAAATTTTACCGTGCCTTCTTGTTTTCTTAATATATATGGTTAATAAACCTACTATAACAAGCCAAAAGAACCCCAGGTGGTTCATTATTAATATATATAACCATATGTAAGTCATTTGGACGAAACTTATATTTTTAGGAATATTATAACAATTAAAAATATAATAAATTTTAAAAAACAATTTTATGTCAGTTTTGACACTATTTGGTAATTATTTTTTGTGAAAATCATACCAGCATGATTAGTTCGAAAAAAGTTAATTAAATCAATACGAACATGTCATATTAACCTATAAAATTAGTTTACTTCCTTTAAAGAATAAAATTACATTTATTTGGGTATTTATAATATCAATTATTTTAATATTTCATTATTTAGGCAATTACTGCATCACCATTGTGTCATAAATAAATTAAATTATTTAATGTCAAAAAATTATAAATATAATACAATTAGGTATGAAATATTTTTATATTTCTAATGAATATTTATAGTCGAATTTATCTTATGTATAACCCTATATTAAAAATGTTTTATTTATTAAACTTTGATTTTAACTATTTTATCTCTTTTTTAAATAAAATAATAATAAATGTCCTAATCAAATCCAAGTGGACCTAAATGATAATATTAAATTCCTAAGTTTGTTTTTGGTCGAATTATATCAATAAAATAGAATTAGGAGATTTTTTAGGGTAATAATAATATCATTTTTACCCTTAATTACCCTATTTACTTTTAACTATGGTAAATAAAAGTAAACAGCTACTATTCACCAAAAATTATTTTTATCTTATTGAACCACATGTTAATACTTGATATTAACTGTGTCTCTCGGATTTTCAAAATTCCACTCACATAAGTGGTAAAATTAAGTTTTATGTAAATTTTCAAATTCTCCTAGGAGGTGGGTAAAAGACGGTGAAACGTTCAATAAATTTTTTATATATCTAAAATTATTATAAAATGACTCCAATGAATTAAATTGAACCTATATAGGTATTATATATCAATTTGACCTAAAATATATTTAAATAAAATAAATAATTATTTAAATAAAAATTCGGTTTTAAACTATAACTCGGTGTTTTTCACTATTCATCAAAAATTGAAAGTTTTCTGAAAAATACCAAAAATTCACCCTAGGACAATTTTGATATTTCGAATCTAAAAATGAATTCCATTTTTAAAGATAAAATTTATAAAATTTCAAAAAGTAGGTATTACTATTCATAATGGTTAGTTTATATAACATATTGTTGTTTATTGATACTCGGTATTGCATACAACACATGCTATCGTGAAAGGTCACAATTTTGTGTAATGTAAGCCAAGTTAGGGTTGCGTGTAGTGAAATACTCCTTTTTTGTTGCGTATAACAGAATCCAACCATATTTCATTTATACATTGAATATATATACACACACACACACACTCAATGTTGCGTAGAATAACTACTATAAAAAAAACATGAAATTGTGTGTAACACGATCCGAGAATAGTGTTGCGTATACTGCATGCTAATACAGTCTTGTGTATAGAGCAAGATAACATTGGTGTAGCATACAACAAAAGATATTGAAGAAATTAAAAAGAATAAATATCATAAAATCTCGGGGTGTAACATTCTACCGCACTTAAAATGAATTTCTCCCTCGAAATTCGTCATGGTTATAAATAGATTATTACATGAGAGTTTCTTTCATAGAAACCCACATCTTAAAAAGGAATACCAAAACTTATCTTTGAAATCTAAAGTATGAACCGTATGATTTACCCAAATTAACTAATCACTGGGTTTCCACATAAGATAACATAGGTGAAAATATGGTCATGGAAGAGAAATATAACCATCAAGTTCTGATGGAGAGTGGATGAGGACATGGCTATGATAAAGCCAACAGTCACAATGCCATAAATTTGTGATGATCTAAGGTATCATCTGATTCATCAGATATGAGGGCACTAGGAATTTTTTTTTGGGTTTTCGAGATGATTTCCCTAATTTTGAAAATATTTTTGAATTAAAAGAAATACTTACTTGATTTTGGTACAATCTCACTGTTTTTTGTTCCTTGAACAATTTTGACTTCATCTCTTAAATAAATGAAGTTGAATTTGTCTTTCGTGAAGTGTTAATAGATCATGCGATAGAATGATAGGTCATTCCATCCGTCTCAAAAATAATGTTAGCAAAAGTTATGAAATATACATAAGTCCATATATAGTGATATTAATCGTATATGGTTCCTAAAATGTACATATACTTCATATACCATACCGCTTAATATAATAAAACTAGTTTCTACTAATCGGGGACTTCCTGTAGGCCAGAGGTATGTGATAAAGGCCTGTCGCACTCCAGTTGTGGGTTCGATTCCCACAACCTTGTCCGATGCGATGGGTTGTCCCTCATCCTATGGGTTGTCCTTTTTATAAAACAATACTATTATGACATTCCAAATATAATATCGAAAAACAAGTTCTATCCTTAAACAATACTATCTAATGTATAACATAATCCATTACAATCTTTAGGCTTATCCAAAATAGATCTGTTTAATCTCACAGTATAAAGAAAAAAATTACTGAAAAGGTCACATAACAAGAACATGGATACTATCGTTTATCCTGCATATATCATAAGATATATCTTGTTGATCTCATTCCAAACATGTGAATACCTTAATCATGTATTCTCTTGAAACATAAATTACCATTGAACCTTCGTGAAAACATGAATTCTGTCGAAAGGTAACTCTTTCCACATACCAAAATCCCAAAAATTCTATATAATAAAACCATGATATCACTTTGTCCTTAGATTATTCATGAGCTTATTAATACTATCAAACAATTCATTATCTCCTTATCCCTTATTAATGCACATATTAGGTGCATTCCAAAAATATCTGAATAACCTTTCATGGTTACTCGTACCATTCAACATATACTTTCAAAAACATAAGGGAAAACAATAATGTAACAATACTTAGATGTTTCTTTATTCCGTAGTATCATTAAATTACCTATACAACATAACCCTTGATAAACATACAATCATTCCACTACCTTCTTAAACCATTGACCAAGCTACAACACTTCTTTCATCTTATTTATCATTTTTAGTTTCCTCATCATCATCATCCACATAAATACTACCCATATGACCATGCTGATTCTCTCCATGAGAGTTTCCCTTAGGAAATTGGTTTGCATAATTCCCATACATTCCGCATTTAAAACATCTAATCATTGTTGATTTTGTAGCAATACCATTATCCTTCTTCATGGTGTTAACTGAACCTTTTCCTTTGCACTTACTAGATTCGTGTACTTCTTTTCCACACCCAAAGTAACTTCCAGTTCCTTTTAAACATTCTCCTTGATGTCTCTTCCCACATGATTTATATGAGAGAAATTGAACTTTCTTTCCTCTATGATCATCATGAAACACCATCTTTCTCTTATTAGCTGATTCAGGAAACTTACCAAAGTTGAGATTATTGATCATATTATGAGATTTCTTATTACGAATCATAACGATTTTTGGACTTTCAAATCCCGTATCATTTGGTTTCTCGTGAAGAATATCATTCCATTGTCCATCATATCATCCATTATCGTGAATCTTCATGTTTCCAGCCATTTTCTAAAACCCAAAAAGAATGGTGTGAGAGGAAAAAATCATGCTAGAGAAAACAACATAATAAAGGGGGAGTACCATCAATATATTACATCTGGGGTTAAATTTTAAGATCGGTACCATAATTTTAGGACTATATCTTATACATATACTTATCCTTAGGGACATCTCAAGACATACCTTAGAAATACCTCTAGGGGTTTCACTAAAGTTTTTACATCCTAGTTTATAATGGTTAACTAAACCTTTCCTCTGATACCAACTATAGAGACCCAAAGCATGACATACATGGACATTACATTACTTTTTCATAATACTTAATAAATAACAAAAACAAACACATAAGGACCATAATAGTTTAGTATCTTTGGAAACTCGGATCATAATCTTCTAATCGTGGTGAAAGATCTTCAACATCTCCCATAAAGATCTTCCCCTTATGTTTTCTTACCTAAAACCTTTCTTTAAATCCCGGGGAAAAGAAAACATATAAAGGGTGATCTCAAATGCTCAGTAAGGGTAAACATAGAGAAAATAAAACAATCAATAAACATTTGAATGAAAAAACTTGAACATAAAATCTATACATCAATATTTTGAGAAAAGACATAAATCTTGGATGTACATGAGGAATATATCATAAAGGAACAACAATCATGATAAAATATCATGGGAACAAAACATGTAATTGTGGAAAACCATTAGGCACATGATATGATTTCCATAGTAGCCAAGGCATTACAAACAAGACTGTCTTAGTGGACAAAGTCCCTTTCTGAATTGAGTTCACTCCTCGTTCCAGTCCTGTATCACTAAACCAGATTAACTTACCGATCCAGCCATGTCTATATCATGAGATATAAATCTTTACCCAATGAATTGGATGGAGATATAGGTCCCACCCATCTCATAATTAAATTATTCTTACTTATGCCACAACATAAACATAAATCTTTCATTATTACCCAAAGTATAAAATGGGTTTCATAAACATCATCTTTTCATAACATAATCCATAAAAAAATGGATATTATTTCATCCTAAGAAAAGTGAAACCTTTTAAAGCATAGAGAAATTATACTTGAAACATACACATATGAAATAATTCCATCTTATATGGAAAATGGTTTTGATAAAACACTTGAAATTAATTCTTGAGGAAAATATACTTTCTTCTTCAAAATAATTTTCTTTTCACAAAATGTCATGCAATTTTAAAAGAAAAGGATTTTTTTTGAAAATAGTCATCAAATCTTGTATAGTATGCTTCATGAAAATAAGGCATTATGAAACTGTAAAAAATTTTTCACTCCGTATAAGTTAAAAATAACATTCTTCTCATACTTTGGTTTGGAAATGTCAAAAAGGTCCCCGTGTGGTAAACAAAAGTAATATTCCTTTCATAACATGTGGTAAATTTCAAAAAATGGGTAAAAAGGAATTTAAAAATAAATGAAATCATTTTTAGAAAACATGGGCAGGGATGATAACAATAACCCTAGTAAATACTTACGAATAACAATCTCGGATAAGAACGAGATTGGAATAGTTATCTCTTACCTTAGGTATGATATGCTTAATACGTATCTGAACCTCCTGTATAATGATTTAAATAATTTAATTTACTTATTAAAGAATCATATTATTTGTTATGGTATCATATATGGTTCACTTATGACTTTATATTACCCGTTCTTTTGTAAATTCCATGCTAAAGAAACGTTTTGGGTAAAATCGTTTCATTTATCATACGTGTTTAGACTTGTTGT
Source organism: Viscum album (assembly GCA_963277665.1). Taxonomy (NCBI): domain Eukaryota; kingdom Viridiplantae; phylum Streptophyta; class Magnoliopsida; order Santalales; family Viscaceae; genus Viscum; species Viscum album. The sequence continues at coordinate 287,224,006 of OY728127.1, read as the reverse complement.
TCTTGATATTATTAATTATATCCTGATTTATTTAATTAAATAATGTGAAACATGATTTATATATATATTTTATATTCATCATATACATATATATTTGATAGATTGATAAATGGAATGAAATAAACCGTTCATGGAGATGGTACGCCGTACGTACACATGAATGCTATTTTCTTTTCCTTATTGAATTGAATGGAATTAAGTAGATGACATACATATATATATAAATAAATCCTGTATCATTATTATGTAACATAATTCATTATTATTCACTATATATACTTTATAATCATTCATGAATGGTTAACATGGAGAGTGAATCTCATCGCGTCACGGAGACGGTAGTCCGTACGTACGCACGAGTGATGATATCATTCCCATGATCATGGAATTGTATTTAAGTGTATGTATAATATTTCAGAATCAATACCAATTTAAAATAACGATATATAGTAATTTATTTACAGCATTATATCCATCCATGTATGGTGGCGGTCAAAAACATATTACACCACGGCGTGAAGATGTTATTCCGTACGTACGCACACGCGATGATTTCGTTTTCCATAGGATGGATAGAAGGTGAAATAAGGTTGTTTAATATTTATAATAATATATTAGTATCTAATTAATACTTATGTTATTACTTTATAATGAAACAACTAAAGAAGAGGAAGTAAAAGAAGAAAGAAACTTGAAAGAGTCGGTTGAAGAGATTACCTCTTCCTCGACACACCTCCTTTAAACAACTTCTTAGGGAACTAGAGTTGGTCTTTTGAGAAGACCATAACTTCTATTATGTAACTATAGAGGTTTAGAAGAGGAATTTTCAAGGGTTGGACAAGATTAAAGTCTCAAAAGGGTGTGAAGAGAAGAGGGAAGGGGTGCCCTTTTTATAAGGGAGGAGAGGGGAACCTTTGAAAAAACATAAAATATTATTTTATAATAATGTCATATTCAGTTTATAATAGTTACAAATTGATTTATTTTGAAGATAAAGTGGAGATGGGTCGAAATATTCTCAACCAATAGGTTTTAGGCAAGTTTAGGTTACTATTTTAACATTATCTTTTAGATTTAACTCTATGTTAAAGAATTTAACTTTTACCGTGTCTTCTTGTTTTCATAAAATATATGGTTAATAAATTTACTATAACAAGGAAAATGAAACCCAAGTGGTTAATTATTAATATATATACCCTTATCTAAGTCATTTTTCCGAACCATAGATTTTTAGGAATATTATAACAATTAATAACATAATATATTTTTTAAAAACTATTTTATGACAATTTTGACACTATTTGGTTATTGATTTGTGTGAAAATCATAACAACATGATTAGTTTGAAAAAATTTAATTAAATAAATAATTACATGTCATATTAACCTATGAAATTAGTTTAATTCAGAAATAGTCTCAAATTACAATTATTTTGGTATTTATAATATCAATTATTTTAATATTTCATTATTTAGGTAATTACTAAATCACCATTGTGTCATAAATAAATTAAATTATTTACTTTATACAAATTATATATATAATACCATTAGGTAGGAAATATTTTTATATTTCTAATGAATAATTATAGTCTAATTTATCTTATCTATAACCCTATATTAAAAATGTTTTAGTAATTAAACATTGAATTTAACTATTTTAGCTCTTTTTTAAATAAAATAATAATAAATGTCATAATCTTATCCAAGTGGACCTAAATGAAAATATTATATTAATAAAGTTGTTTTCTGTCTAATTATACTTATTCAATAGAATTAATACACGTTTTAGGGTAATAATAATATCATTTTTACCCTTAATAACCCTATTTACATTTGACTATGGTAAATTAAAGTCGAAAGGTACTATTCACGAAATTGTTTTTATCTTATTGAACCAAATTTTACTCCTTGATATTAACTGTGTCTCTCAGATTTTCGAAATTCCACTCACATAAGTGGTAAAATTAAATTTTATGTAAATTTTCGAATTCTCCAAGGAGGAGGGTAAAAGACGGTGAAAAGTTCAATAAAATTTTTATATATCTAAAATTATTATAAAATGACTCCAATGACTTACATTGAACTTATATAGGTATTATATATCAATTTTGACAAAAAATAAATTTAAATAAAATCAATAATTATTTAAATAAAAATTCTATTTTAAACTATAACTCGGTGTTTTTCAATATTCATCAAAAATTGAATGTTTTCAGAAAAATACCAAAAATTCACCCTAGGCTAATTTCTATATTCCGAATCTAAAAATGAAGTCCATTTTTAAAGATAAAATATAAAAATTTTAAAATGTGGGTGTTAATATTCATAATGGCTAGTTTATATAACATATCGTTGTTTAGTGAAACTCGGTATTGCGTACAACACATGCTATCATGAAAGGTCGTGATTTCATGTAATGTAATCCATGTCAGGGTTGTGTGTAGTGAAATACTCATTTTTTGTTGCGTATAAAAGAATACAACCATATTTAATTTTTACATTGAATATATATATATATATACTCAATGTTGTGTAGAATAACTACTATCAAACGAACTTCAAATTGTGTGTAACACGATCCAAGAAGAGTGTTGTGTATACAAGAAGATAATACGGTCTTTTATAGAGAGTAAGATAATCATGGTGTAGCATAAAACATAATATATTAAAGAAATTAAAAAGAATAAATTTTATAAAATATCGGGGTGTTACAGAGTACATAATACATGACACAAATAGATGGAAAAAGACTATATTAATTCAGTTCATTTGGAAACTAGAAAACACAAACAACTTGTTCATAAAACACCTACATCATCTCCTTCTTTGTCCTTCAAAAATAGAACCCCATTTTGACACATCATACACAAAAACCTTATTCAAATCCTGGGGAAAAGAAAATGAAAAGGGGTGAGATGAAATGCATGGTAAGGGTAAGCATGGGAAACATCTTACAAAACATATACATAAGAATGTAAAAACATGAACATAACATTTGAAAAAAAAACATACCACATTTAACATATACCAAAAGCATGGGTTATGAAATAAATCTTGGTTATTCATAAGGAAAACAATATAATGGAATCATGAAGCAAGAAAAAATAGAATTTATATAAAACATAGAATTGTGGAACACAAATAAGCACATAAGAGGATTTTAGTAGTAGACAAGGAATTTCTTCAAAGACCATCATAGTGGAAAATGTATATTACTAAATTGGGTTTACGTACTGTTTGAGCCATGTATTACTAAACCAGATTTAATTTCAATTCCAGCATGGTATTACAGAATAAGATGTACTTTCTGTTCCCTCCCTGTATTACTGAACCAGATTTACATTTTATTTCAGTAAAGTCTATATCAAGAGATATAAATCATTTCCCAATGAATTGGAGGGAGATATAGATCTTACCCATCTCCTAATGACATCATTCTTACATGTCCCATGAAAACATTAATCATTCATCATAGCATAACCCATGAATAAAAACGAGTTTCCTAAAAATAATTCCATGACAATCAATATAAGATAAATGGATTTTTTAGAAATAATTCTATAACAAACATAGTCAAATAAAAGTAATAATAGGGATAAAAAAATAACCCTATGTCATCTTAGATGGAAAATAATTTTGATAAAATGATTGAACTTAATTCCTAAGGAAAATATCATTTCTTAAAAAATGATTTTATTTTTTTTAAAATGCCAAGAAATTTTAAAATAAAATAATTTTGTTGAAAATAAACTTTATATAGTGTATATGAAGCTTCATTCAATTAAGGTTTTATTAAACCATAAAAATCCATTCATTCTATATACATTATGAAAACATTCTCCTCGTACTTTAGCTGGAAAAGTCAAAAAGTACCTCAAATTGAATACAAACAAAAGATTCCTTTCATACTGTTTAATAAAAATTAACCAAAGGGTAAAATTAAAATTAAAGAATTGTATAGGTATATAAATAATATTACGTACTTTGTAAACAATTATGGGGAAGATAATTATACCCCAGTAAATACTTACATATAAAGAATCTCAGATAAAAATGAAATTGCAAAATTATCCTTTCTCATAGGTACGATTTATTCCATGTGTGTCTGAAACTCATGTATATTGGGTTTAAACATATTATTAACTTTTAAATTTCCATAATAATATTTATTATGTCATATATGATTCACTATTGATGTTATCTCGTTTATTTCTCAATTCCATGTTAATACAACATTTTGGGTAATAATTGTTTTATTTGTCATTCATGTTTTGAATTGTTATTATTGATCTTATTACTTAGATAATGATTTAATTTCATAAATAAAGTGAGAAATGATTTATATATCATAAATATTAAGTATATGTATGTAATATATAGACAAATGAAATAGAATACATAGTTCATGGAGACGGTAGGCCGTACGTACGAATACAACGCTGTTTCCATTTCCTTATTGAATTGAATGGAATAAAGTAAATGAAAAACATACACAGATATATATATATATTTCCAGTAGCATTATTATGTCTTATATTTCATGATTATTTATTATATATACATTTTAATAATTCTTGAATGATTTATGTGGATAAGGAATATTATCACCTTGTGGAGACGGTAAGCCATACATATGTATAAGCGAAGATATCATTCCATCGATGATTAAATGGTATAAAATGTATGGTATAAATTTTTTAAATAAATTATATCATGTTATATTTTTTATTTAATACATTTATATTAATCATTATAAAAATATAAATAAATATTATCTGAAAACAGTTTACCCCACGGCGTAGAGACGGTAAGTCGTACATACGCACATATGGTGATATTGTTTTCCTAGGATGGGTAAAAGGAGGAATATGATAGTCCCATAATCATAAAAACATATAATAATATATTATATTCTGGATTTATTAATTTAGTATGGTAACTACTTAGGAATATGAAGTATAAGAAGAAAAGAACTTTGAAAGAAGGGATAGAACAATTACCACTTCTTTGGGTGTCTCCATTTGATTTTCACAAACAGACTCCTTAAGTTGGTTTTATACACAAAATTTTTACTCTATGATTATCTTAGGGAAGTTGGGAGGATATTTGGGTCGGTTTTTGCTGAGAAAAATGTCTTTGGAGTTGTGAATAAAAGAGAAGGAGGAGTTCCCTTTTTTTAAAGAGGTGATGGGCATTTTAGGAAAGTATTTAAATATTAATTTATTATAAATTTATTTTATATTTATAATGTTCCAAAACTAATTTATTTCAAATATAAGATTATTATGGGTTGAAATACTCTGAAAAAATGGAGTTTATTCTAGTTTTGGTCACACAATAAACCTTATCTTTTAGCTTCAACCATTTGTTAAAAACACTAACTCTTACTATGTCTTCTTGCATTTTCCTAATATATGGTTACTATAGTTACTATTAAATCCCATATGAACCACAAGTGGATCATTAATGAAAATTTTAACATTATATAAGACAGTTACTTGAATATTATATTTTAATACTATTATATCACTTAATAAAATTGTATTTTTTTGTTAACTCATTTATGTCAATTTTTCCACTATTTAGTAATTGATTTTTGTTAAAGTCATAGAAACATGATTACTTATAAAAAAGGATTTAATTAATCCCTAACATGTAAATTTACTAAAATATTCATGGATGGAATCAAAATTTTCAAATTATATTTTTTTTTCTATTTATAATATCATTTATTTGAAAATTTCATTAATAATGTTATCACAACATCATTATTATGTCAAAAATAAATTTATTTATTTAGTGTCTAAAAAGTATAAATAAAATAACATGATGTATGATTTTTTTATATTTATATTGAATATTTATTATCAAATATATCAATTATAGAACCCTACCTTAAAATTGTTTTTGTAAAAAGATACATTTTTATGTCATATTCCCTTTAAACTTATTATTATGACATGTCATTTTCACACCCAAGTGGTTCTCAATTGTCAAAAACTATTCATAAGTGTTTTTTGGTCACATATGAATCATATAATTTGATTATTAAACATGTTAGGGTAGTTTTATGTTATTATAAAATTATTTGTAACCTTTATTTACTTGAGTTACCATATAACCATTGTAAGTAAAAATAATTACTAAAGTTACTATTCATCAAGTCAAAAAATAAAATGCACCTATTTACACAATTTGGAACATATGATTCTAAATATATAATCCAATTTTATAAATTCTAAACATATAATTTGTAGAAATTAGTTTAAAATTAATTCTCATTGTCCAAACAAGGAAGCAGGTTTTTAAGAAGTAAAAACCATTAAAAGATTGACATGTGTTTATGACCAATGTAATTGTAAAATTTCTTCCAATGAAAAAATTGGGTTTAATTATAAAAAAACAAACCAATTGAAATTTAAAACCATTTAGAAATTTAATATAACTATATAAATAAATTATATTAAGCGGCAGTTTAGAATTAAAATGCAGTATTTGTAACTAATAATTAAAATATTAATTTTACTAGAAAAATAAAAAAAATTAATCCAAAGTAAATTTTTATGTTCCATTTCCAAATAATCTATTTATTTTTTCAAATAGAGTATATAAAAGTGTTAAAAGCTAGATATAAAATGGGTTCACGATCAAAAGGTTGTAAAACTACATTTTTTTGAAAAATACTTCTTTTATCCAAAATATTGAATTTGTTCTTATATAATGTGTAGAAAATACATACGTTGAATGTAAATGTTATATAAAATTAAATTTTTTATTACTATTCATAATGGAAATTTTATATCCTACTTAAGTAATAAATATCTTTATTTAGTGAAACTTGGTATTACATACAACACAAGCTATCGAGGAAGGTCTCTCTTGCATGTAATGAAAGACAAGTCATTATTGTGTATAATTAAATATTATTTTAGTGTTACATATAACATAATAGAATCATAGTTCATTTATACATCAAACAAAATTTATAAATTATTTTGCATGTATCGTATGCCAACACGGTGTTGCGTCTAACATACGACAAGTTGGTTCAGTGTGAAAGAAATGTTTGAGATTGTGAGTTGCAATGTATAAATGAAAAGTTTAATTTATTTGAAAAAATGGTCTATAAAAACTATGGGTGAAACATTATACCACCATTAAAATTAAATTTTCACTCTAAATTATTTGGGTTTATAAAATTTTTACTACTTTAAATTTTCTTTCATAGAAACCCACATCCTGAAAAGGAATACTAAAACATTATTTTAAAAAGGAAAGTTAGAAACATAATGGTTACCCATTTTAACCCATCACTAGGTTTCCATATAGGAGAATATAGGTGGTAACTGATAAAATTGATATGGAATAAAGATATAAATTTTAAATTATGATGGGTAGTGGTAAAGAACAATGTTTGGAGAATGATAACAACCAAAAATCCATAAATCTGTGATGTTTTGAGTAAACATCTGATTCATAAGATAAGATGTTTGTAAGATAAAATATTTTGAGGAAACTCTTTCCACACACCAATAATACCAAAAAATATATATACTCAAACCATGACATCACTTTGACCTTATATCAATAATGTGGTCACTAATATTATCACACCTCTCATTATCTTCTTATCCCTTGATTATGTGCATATTATGTGCTTTACAAAAATATTTCAATCACTTATCCTGGTTAATATTACATATATTAATTTAAAACCATAATGGACCAATACAAATACATTCCAATATTCCATAATACCATAACAAATATTCTACAACACTATTTTGGAATCCCATTACATAAAAACATAACCATTCCACCACTTCATTTTCATACTCAACACTTCCAATAGAGATCGCATGTGATTTTCCATTGACTTTAGACTTAAGAGGTTATTGAAATTGATAATCATGAATGACCATTGTATTATGTAATTTCATAGCATCATTCCCCATTTCCTTGCAATTGCAGCATTAAAGTGTGGGTGATACTTTCTCTATAGTATTTTCTCTATTCACATAATTAGAATAATTTTTACCATTACTTCTTCACTAAAATGGTCAATGGACATCTTTTACACACATAAAAAATTTTCTATTTCCTTTAAGAAAATCTCCACCATACTTATTTCCACACATTTATTATATGGAAACATTCCTATTATTTTCACCATTGTTTTGAGGTTTTCCCTTGAAATATATATTTCATTTGTTTTCAAAACCATTTGAAGGATATGTAACAGACACTTCCATTTCTACCTTCATAGCGAAATGAATGATCTCTTAATTTCTACAAAAGTCTCTTATAGATAATGACCTTAGAATACTTGGTTTTAATCCACTGAAGAGTCGTTTAACTTTACCTTTAGGTTGGATGATAAAACCAAAATCATACCTTGAAAGTCTTGTAAAATTATCCTCATATGTACTAACAGTCTTATCATACTTTTTATTAAGATCAAGGAACTCCTTTAAAATAATAGTTCTAATAATATGAGGAAATTAGTTATTGAAAAATAAGTTCTTAAACTCTTCCCACTCCATGGATTCCATTTTATCTTTCTACCTTGTATTCTTGATTAGAGTCCACCATTGGTCTGCTTCACCTTCTAAACGATAAATAGTCAAAATTACGTTTTCATGGTAAGAACAGTGAAGGATGGAAAATATCTTTTCAATGGTACTAATCCGTTGTTTAGTAACAATTATATGAGAAGACCCACTGAAATAAGTTATACTTAGCATCATGTAGGACTCAATACAATGATGTTCCTCTCTCTCCTCATTTGGAAGTCCAGAATGATTCAATGTTTGTGTTATTATAGAAATAAGATTTTTCATTCCATTTTTCATAAAATTTGGTTTTTCATAGGGAAAATCATATAATTTCCTAGTGTATTGATCATTAACATATTTCCTTCAGGTTCAATCCATTATCTGAAACCCAAAAAAAATATTGTGAGAGGAAAAAATTATACTAGGAAAACAACATAATCAAGGGGGAGAACTTTCAATATCTAACATTTTATGTTTAATCCAAGGTTATTCATGATTGTTTCCATAATTATTGGACTATAACCTATCATTATACATACCCTAAGGGACATCCCTAGACATACCTTAGAAATATCAAAGGGTATCTCACTAATGTTTTTGCATCTAAGTTTCCAATGATTGAAAAAATATTCAATATAATACCGACTATAAGGACCCAATATTGACGTACTTGGAAATTTTTTTACTTCCATGGAATACATAATAAATGACACAAATAGACTCTTAAAGACCATATTAGTTTGGTGCCACTAGAAACTGAAAAACATAAACTGGTTCATAAAACACTTACACCATATTCTACTTTATCCTTCATAACTAAAACACCCTTCTGACACATCTTACATAACACCCTTCTTAAAACACTAGGGGAAAAGGAACATGAAATGGGTGTGATCAAATTTTATGTAAGGCTAAGCATGTAAAAAATCATACAAAACATGAAAATAACAATGTAAAAACATGAACATAACTTTTGAAAAAAAAACATACCACATTTAACATATTCCAAAATCAAGAGTCATGAAATAAATCTTGGTTGTTCATAATGCATAAATTATAATGGAATTATGAACGTGATAAAATTGCATTAGCATAAAACATGGAATTGTGGAAAACAAATCCATACAAAATATGATTTACATAGGATCCAATGCATTGATTACAAGACCATCATAGTGGACAAATTCATCACTGAACTGGGTTTACTTGCCATTTCTACTATGTATTACTGAATCTGATTTGCTGTTTGTTCCAACCCTGTATTACTGAACAAGATTTACTTTCCGTTCCAGCCCTATATTACTAAAACAAACTTACTTTTCATTTCAGTCATGTATACCTTACGAGATAATAATATTTACCCATTTCATTGGAGGGAGATATAGATCCCACCAATTTCATATTAAAATCATTCTTACATGCCCCACAAAAACATAAATCATTAATCATATCGTTACCGATGAAATAAAATGGGTTTCTTAAACATCATTCCATCATAATATATATAAAATAAATAGTTTTCATAAAAAAAATTCTATCAAAAACATAATAAAAAAAATTAAAAATATGGATAGAAACATAACCTTATGTCATCTTAGATGGAAAATATTTCTGATAAAACAATTTCACTTAATTTTTGAGGAAAATATCCTTTGTTTTTAAAAAATGTTTTCTTTTCTCAAAATGACACAAAATTTTAAAAGATAATAATTTATTTTAAAATAAACATAAAATAGTTTATAGAAATATTCATGGAAATAAGGTTTAATGAAACTGTAAAAATCCATTCAGGTCATATAAGTCAAAAAACATTCTCCTCGTACTTTTCCCAAAAAAATAAAAAAGTACTTGAAATCGAATAACAACAAAAAAATTATTTCATACCTTTTAATAAATTTTAAAAACGGTAAAATTAACTTTAAATAATTTATGAAGTATATAAAAAATATCACATAATTAAGAAACTTGGGTGTGGATGATAAGTATACCCTAGTAAATACTTATGTATAAACAATATCAAATAAAAATGAGATTGAAAAATTATCCCTTACCTTAAATATGATTTCTTCAATGTGTGTCCAAAACTATTTTAAAGAGGGTTTAAACCTATTAATAACTCGTAAAAGAATCCGAATAATATTTATTATATTATATATGATTCACTTATGACTTTACATTACCCGTTTACTTATTAATTCCATGTTTGTGCATCTTTTTTGGGTAATAATTGTTTTATTTATCGCACGTGTTTTGGTATGTTATTCTTAATCTTATTACTTAGATCCTGATTTAATTAATTCCATATTCTAAAACATTATTTATATATCATAAATATTCAGTATAGAAATATATATATAATTTATAGATAAATGAAATGGAATACACCCTTTATGGAGACTATAGGTCATATGTATGCAAGAACGTTTTTCCATTTCCTTGTTCAATTGAATGGAAGAAAGAAAATGACACACCAACAAATATATATATATATATATACACATAAATAATGTATAATTATTATGTAATATATTTCATTATTATTTATTATATTTACTTTAAAATCATATTGACTGATTAACGTGGAGAATGAATCTTATCACGTCGTGGAGACATTAAGCCGTACGTACACACAAGTGACAATATTATTCTCTTGATGATTAAATGGTTTTGAATTGGATGGTATATGAATTTTAATGAAATAATATCTTGTAATATTTTTTATTTATTTCAATTATATTCATCATTATATCTATTGAAATAAATTATATGTGAAAAACAGTTTACACCACAGTGTGGAGATGGTATGCCTTACTCACACACGCACAATGATATTGTTTTTCATAGGATGGGTAAACGGAGAAATGTGGATGTCTGATTACCATAAAAACATATCAGAATATATTATATTATGGAGTTATTATTTTTGTATGGTAACCACATAGGAAGATGAATTAAATGATGAAAAGTACATTGAAATTAGGGATAAAATGATTGCCTCTTCTTCGGATGTCTCCTTTTGATTTGCACAAAATGTCTCCTTAAGTTGGTTTTTTGAACAAAAGGTTCCATCTAGGATGAAGTTAGGGAAGTTGGGAGGATATTTGGGGGGGTTTTCTGTCATCCAAAGTTCATTGGATGTGTGAATAAAAGAAAAGGAAGTGTACCCTTTTATAGGAGAGGTGAGGGGAACTTTAGGAATGTCTTTAAATATTAATTTATTATGAATTTATTTTCAGTTTTTAATGGTCCCAAACTCAATTATTTTAAAAATAAGATGAGGATGGGTCTAAATATTTTCAACAAATAGGTTTTTGACAAGTTTATGTCACATAATTAAACTTATAATTAATCATTAACCCTTAGTTAAAAACATTAACTCTTACCATGTCTTCTTGCATTTCCATAATATATAGTTAATGTAGTTACTATAAAATGCCAAGATAACAAGAAGTGGATAATTAATGACATTTTTAACTTTATATAAGTTATTTTTCTGAATAATATATTTTTAATACAATTAAATCATTTAATAAAATATTATTTTTTTCAAAACTCATTTATGTCAATTTTGACGCTATTTAGTAATAGGTTTTTTAATGTCAGAAAACATGATTCCTTGTAATGAAAGGAATTAATTTATCCTTGACATGTAAATTTAATCCAAATAATTCATTTATAGAATAAATTTTTTTAAATTATAATTATTTTATTATTTATAATATAATTTTTTAGAATATTTAATTAATTTGGCAATCACTTCATCATCATTGTGTCATAAATAAATTTATTTATTTAGTTTATAAAAATTATAAATAAAATAACTTGTTGTAGTAAATATTTTTATCTGTATAATTATTATTTATATCCAAATATATCAATTCTTTAACCCCACCTTAATTTTTTGTTAGTTAAAATATGCATGTGTCTATTATATTTCCCATTATTTTAAATTCATTTTTAAGACAAGTTCTTTTCACACCCAAGTGCTTCTCAAATTCCAAAAATTCAGCCTAATAGTTGTGTTGGTCTCTTATTAGTCATCCAATAAAATTAGGACACTTTTAAGGGTAGTTTTATATTATTTTAATATTAATTATTACCATTATTTACCTTATTTATAGTTTAACCCTGGTAAATAAAAATAATAACTGAAGTTACTATTCATTATGTCCAAAAATAAAAAATATCTATTTAAAAAATTTGGAACATATGATTCCAAATACAGAATCCATTTTTCTAAATTCAAAAAACATAATTTCCACAAAAGAACATAAAATTAATTCCCATTTTCAAAAAAAGAAAGCAAATTTTTAAGAAGTAAAAACTATCCAATGATTGATTTGTGTTTTTGTCCAATTTAAATGTAAAATTACGTCCAATGACCAAAATTGGATTCAATGATAAAAAAATAATCTAATTACACTTTAAAAACATTTAAAAATATAATTTTACAATATAAATAATTTATAATAAAAGGCAGTTATGAATTAAAATGCAGTATTTCTCAAAATTCATAAAAATATAAATTATATCAAAAAAATAACAAAAAATTGACCAAAGTAAATTTTTATGTCACTATTCAAAATAAGATATTTATTTTTTCAAATAAAAAATATAAAAGTGTAAAAATCTATATTTGAAAAGGGTACACTATCAAAAGGGGACAAAACTATTTTTTTTGAAAAATAGTTTTTTAATCTAAAAAATTGAATTTATTCTTATATCATGTCTAGAAAATAAATAATATGTATTTTAATGTTAAATAAAATTCAATATATGGTTAATTATAATCATAATGGCTAGTTTATATCCCATTTTTTTAATATATCGTAGTTTAGTGAAACTCAGTATTGTATATAAAGTAAGCTATCGAGGAAGGTCACCCTTTCATGTTACACAAGCCCAATCATTGTTACATGTCATGAAATATTCCTATGGTATTACGTTTTACATCACCCCAACTTAGTTCTTTTATAAATTTAACAACATATATATTTAGTGTTGTGTGTATTTTACGCTAACTCAGTGTTGCGTGTCACATACGATAAGTTGGTTTAGTATGAGTGAAATACATGACTTTGTGCGTTTCAAGATATAAATGACAATTTTAATTCATTAAAAAAAATGGTCCATAAAAACTCATTGTGTTTTTGGTTTCCAATGTACTATGTTCATGAGAGCCAGGAATATTTTTTTACTCTGAGGGATATGAAATTGAGCTAGAGACACTGGGAGGAGTATCATTAGACATTTTATTATCATATTTATACACTCTTAGAAATGGGAATATGGTTGATGATGTAATGAGACAGAAGATACCAAAAAAAGTTGTGAAGGAATTAGTTGAGGGTGGGTGTTATTTGATTTTATTTAATAATATAGGTTTGGGAGTGGAAGATTTTGGTGGAAATAGTTTCTTAAATTTGATAAAAGATAAATAGTGTTTTGATGACTTACTTTGGATCAATTAGGTGATGAAAACTAATTAGAAACATTTTTTTGAAATCATTTATGTTGGGGAGACCTTTAATTAGTGGTATAAATATCCCAACCGAGCTATATGATTCTATAATAGGTTGGATGGTAATAGTTCATAATTATTGGACACATGACTTCTTGGTCCATGCAACTTGAGGCTATGAAGATGTACCACAACTAGAAATATCAGAATCAATAGAAGGGGATGAGGTAGTCGATTGGAGATTTTTTTATTTTGTCACACTTGAAAGAAAATTAATGTGGAATTCCTTATAAATGTTGGTTTATTTGAATATTTACACATTCTTACATGGAAGTAGGATGATATTTAAATAAAATTCTCAAATGGTCTTCCAAGGACACATAGTGAGATGAATTCGATTTGGGTGATCATTGACATAGTTAAAAAATCGTCCCATTTATAACCTATTAAGAAATTGATAATTGATAAACCACTTTAAGTATTGTACACCCAAAATATTTGGATTCTTCATGGGGTTCCTTTTGTGATTGTATCTGATAGGGTCTGTAGGTTTAAAATCAAGGAATAGAATTTTTTTCATGAGGAAAGGATTTTCGAGTTGAAATTGAGAATGAATTATCATCTAATATTGGATGAAAAAACATAAAGATCCATTTAGGTTATTGAGGATATGTTTGGGGGTTGTGTACTTGATTTTAGAGGATCCTGGGAAATGAATTTGAATCTAGTTGAATTTTCAAATAAAAAAAGTTATCAATGATTGATAAAGATGAATCCCATTGATGTGGTTTATGAGAGGCAATAAATGTATCCCTTTTAATGGACATAGTTGGTAGAGTGGACCTTGTTTATACCAAATCTCATTTAGGAGATGATTTAATTGGTGTTTTTGATAAAAAATAAGATGAACACAACATAGACTAATTAGAAATGATATATTGAACACAGTATTCAACCTCTATATTTTGAGTTTTGGATTGGGTTTTTGTCAAAGTTTGTCTTCATTTGGGACATTGTCAATTAGGTAAACATTGTAAGTTTACACTATGGTTTATTGGACCATTTGAGATTGGTGAACAACATAGAAAGATGGAATGTAAGTTTGACTTATCATATCACTAGTTTTTCATTCATTATATAAAATATGTTTCATAGTTGAGGTAGTTTCACCCATATCCTTAAAATTATATTGAATGGAAGAATGTTTTTTAGAAGCATGATACCAATATTTTTTAGAAACATGTTTATATTTTGGATCACCATGATACAGTGTTTCACTAAAAATTGATCCCTACTATCTGAGTACTAAATCATTGTGGGCTGGATAATCATGAGATGTGGGAGTGGGAATCATTGATAAGCTATTAATGTCCGTTTATTTTGGTAGTTCACAATATTGAGTAGTTTCTCCGGATCGAAATCCTTTATGGTGGAGATATTGTGATCATTTATCTGTTTATTATAGGTACTTATTACCCATTATTTTAACAATGATATTGTTGGGTCTTGATTTGAGGTTTTTTTAGATGATTTTTGAAAAATTTGGAAGCCCAAAGGGCTATACATAATTACATCATTGTTAGGGAAAACTGTTTAGTTTTCTCTTGGAAATTGTATAAACAAGTATAGTCTTTTGGTAGGGGTGAACAATTTACCAAACCCTAAAGTCTCCCCTCCAAAATATTCTTCCATAAGTTGAAGAGTTACATAGAATTGGAACATAATTAATGAAACCATGTGGAAATCCCACAGACCCTAAACAGAAGAGCTGTATAGGGTGAACGGTTAAGGGGAATGATAGCTCCTAACTATGAAGCCTCTCTAGAAAACTATGTACATTTGTTTTTAATTATACTATTTTTTATTTCAAAATAAATATGATTTCTGACCTATAATAACACCATAACCACATATCGGATCAACCTTAACCTTACTATGTTGTATAGAGGCTTATCTCTTCTTATTGTAGAAAATTTTCCTTCATTCTTGGTTGATCAAGTCAATGTCTACTACGCTTTTATCTAGATTTTCCTTTTCCACTTAGATCCTTGTTTGATCTCTATTCCCCTCATACTAAGTATAAAAAGGGGTCCATGTATTCATTATCTAATGGGTTTTTAAATAGGATTGATGTGTTTATTGAGGATTTAAGATTGTGAGGACCTGATCTACTCTTCCCCACACACCGTTGTCGATGTTGAATAACTATACCTCTATTATTGAGTTAGGTATTTATGTAGAAATAATTAGTTCTATTAATTTCATAATTTCCATGTTAAAATCATTTTTTAATCATTAAATTTATTTTTTTGGGTTTCAAATCCATTCAGGTTGTTATTTATGTTTTTAAATGTGTTTTACTTAAAAATGTTGATTTTCACACCTAGTGATTGATTAAATGATTAAGTGGTTGTTTTGATCTGGAAATGGGGTTTCAAACACCACATTGGTCTTTTCATGGAATTTAAAATGTTTTATAAATTTGGATAAAATTTTTAAATATATTTTCACAAACTATGAACACTAGAAAACTTTGGGCCGTTGGGAATAGACATGTTTCTCGTAGAGTGTGTAATGCCACTGTGGTGTTGTGGATTTTATGGACTATTGAAGGGATATATATTGGTTAGTACTAATATATTATTGGTTTAGGATAATTTTTTAAAACTACATATTCCCATGGTCTATATCCCAATATTTTGTGATTTTTCATTTATGATTTATTTATCACATAATGGATTTGTCAGGGATTTGAGCACACATGTTTCCAAAAGAGGTTGAATCACATGGTTTCATAAGATAAATTATTTCATGGATATGTAGTTATTTTATTATCTCATGGTGGGTAGATATTATAAACTTTTTTAAGACTTATAAATTTCATATTATTAGATTTTTGAGTATGAAAACATTTTCTGAAATCCATAAGAAAAGGATTTAAAAATGGGGTGAGATTTATCAATTTTATTTGTAAAATTATATTGGTTTTAAAATCTACAACTAATATATTATGATATTAGGAAATATATAGAATCTTAGGAGATATCCTACTAGGAATTATGCTTACAACTAATTTTTAATTTTTTTGGTTGTAGAAGTTGTATTGTAGGATACAAGAAAAGGGAAGGTCAACTTATAACATGATGGATTCTCTTGTTGATAAAACCTTTGGTTTGGGATGGGTTGGTGTTAAATATTTTTCATATAGAGACTTCTGGTTTTTTTGTTATTCATTTATAGTTTATACTTTTTGACTTGGGTTATATGTATATTTTTTTCATAGATTTATTCTATGTTTTACTATGGTTGTATGTGTTGTTTGGGTTATATTCAAGACTTGTTTCAGTTATCTTTATTAAACCTGTCTCGGTGAAAATGTATTGGGTGACTAGTTTTGTTAACAAGAGATTTCCTGTTAAAATTTCCTTGAAAATTATTTGTTTAATATCTATAAGGTGTCATTCTAGTGCATAGTTTCAATTCCCTTACGGTGCACCTAGATCAAAACTCCTGGGGAAAGGTCTTCTCTTAATTCACAGTTTCTTTATGAAACTATATGAAGGATTTAAATAAATTGTGACAATAAATAATTTACAATTAACCTAAGGTGTGTAATATTGAAAATATATTTTCATAATTTACACATTACACTTATTATTTTCAT
The DNA here is from genome assembly GCA_963277665.1 of Viscum album. Taxonomy (NCBI): domain Eukaryota; kingdom Viridiplantae; phylum Streptophyta; class Magnoliopsida; order Santalales; family Viscaceae; genus Viscum; species Viscum album. Next base: position 287,206,324 of record OY728127.1, on the reverse strand, counting down.
GATTCTGTGGTTTCACACTATGATTATTATTTATCATATTATTACTTTTGGTTTTTGTCAGTGGTTGGGACAAAGATGAATAATATTAACACTTAATTTTATGGGAAATAAATTGATTATGGGAAATAAAATTGGACGAGGACTATATTTTAAGATATTATAAGTGTTCATAATCATTTATCGTGATATATGATTAATATCCTACACAATTAATAACTCTCAGACTCACCAAAGAAGATAATGATATTTATTTCTTAAAGATCAGGTGGTATAGACCATAGAATATAGAATTAAAAATTTAAATCATGTTACAAATATGGGAAAAAACTGAGAGAATGACTCAATGAAGTATGAAAATATTTTATGTGACAAAAATAAAAAAGATAAATGAATTTTTTATGAAAAAATTAGTTGGATTGATAGATATGATGTCCATAAAATGGTTCAGTTTATAGTTTAATGACTTATGGGTGGGGTATATGGGAATTATCAAATACAATTCCATAATATGAGGATTAACTCTACGAAAAATGAATGATATAATATACGATATCATTGAACTACAAGGATTTAACTGTTTAAGTATTTGGATTTTATAATTATATTTTAGTTGTGTTATAGTAATGTTATTCATGAATCATGATATATATAAAAATTTTCTTACAATTTATTTTAGGTATTGATTTTAAAACATATGTTGAAAGGTAATGATAAGAATGAAAATTAATTTAGTTTTAATATAAAAATTTCTAGTGGGGATAAAGATATGATAGAAATGAGATAGTATTTGTGACATTAAAATTGGATTATTTTTGAAAATTTTTTTAGTTCATCATAGTTAATGTTTATTTCATATTTGTATTTATAAAAAATAAATTTAATTTTATTTGATAAATATGTATTGTGTTATTTTTTAGAAGCATACATGTATTCATGTGAGGATAACATAAGATAAATATATGCCGTCATGGTTTTATAAATTTAAGGTTAGTCATAAGATCAAAATCATAGATTTCGTTTTTAAGGTTTTAAGTTATTGTGTTTTATGGTTATTTAAATATATTATTAGATATTAGGAATAAAAATCTTTAAAGGTTTAAATAACCCTTTTGATTATTATATTATTTAATGATATATTAATATTGGTTTAATGGATAATGAGAATAATGATGGAAAACAATATATTGATTTATATGGTGAATATTTTGGAAATATTTATCTTATATATAAGGATGAACTTCATGTTAATATTTAAATTTGATTTATGATATTTTTATATGAATTTTAGTACATTAAAATATTATATAATTATTTTTGAGGGTGATTAATAATATCTTTTATGTTTCTTAAATTGGTTGATGTATATGTAACTGATAGGTTTTGCACGAAATATTATTTGAGAATAATGAAATTAAATATTTGTGGATGTAAGTTAAAATGTCAGAGGTCACATTTTAGGTGAAAACTTTTTTAATGTAGAGTTTATTGAGGAAAACTATGATATAGGGTTTTTTATTTGAGGAATAATATATGGTGAACCATTGGTGTTATTGTGGAAATATTGATGTAAAATGTATTATTTCTTTAAAATAAAGGTTTATAATTGTTTGATATTATCTTAACCTATGTTAACCATTTCAGTTTTGGTTAATATTTATAGATATGAGTTATATCTTGTTATACATTTGTGGATTATGTGATCATTTATAACTTGATTTTAGTGTTTTTGACATGAAAATTTAATATTGAATACACATTATTTTTGAAAAACAGATGATACATGGGTTAAATTGATTGGAGGATGAAGTTATACTTTTAATAAATAATATTTTAGTAAGATTTTACTCTGGATAGTTAAGGAAATCCACAACAGTTGGAAAAGTATATTAAAATAAAAGTTCCATCCATTTAGCTTCATTTCTTATGAATTGATTTCCTTGTATACCCTCACTGATTTATGTTTTTTGTTTTTGTAAATATTCTCCTAACCATGTTATCTTTAATTCTATTTTATCCCTTGTCAATTATTCTTTATTTCAATTTCAATATTTTAACATTCGTCTAATGTTCTAATATACGAACACAACAACTTTATATTCAATGTAACCATAAGGATTACCATTTTCCCTTTTCAAAAGAAGATTTATTATCCATATGTATGATATAAATTTTCATCAATGTTTGATCATTTGATGAGTGAGAGAAAATTGTGAGGGAATTACGTTTTTAAAGGGTTCAAAATTTAATACCATGGGATTTTAAAAGAATACTATATTCGGTATCATATACAACACAAACAATTGAGCTTAAAAAATTCAGAAATTATTTAAATACGACCATTATAACATGGTAATTGAATTGGTGGGTATTATTATGATTATCCAAATTTAGAAATTTATATATATATATAACATACTAAATAAAAATGTTTTTAATTTTTTAATAACTAACCAACCAATTTTTTAGAAATGTGATTTTATTCATTAAAATACATTCTATTTAAAAATTATTTTTACTAATGTTTGTGACCAGATAATATATTTTTTTATTAAATTTTATAAAATAAATTTTAAAGTGTAATCTTAATTTTTTAAATTTTCATATCAAAATTAACTTTTGGTGAGTGTTTTTTATATTTCTGAAATGGTAGATATTTTTTTGTAGATAAAAAAATAAATATTTTTTATATACTATAATTACTATTCATTAAATTAATTTATTTAAAAGAACAGATATATTATTAAATTTTTAGAAAAATTTAATATGATCCTTTTTATTTAGAATAATAAAATAAACAATTTTAATAATTATAATGTACAATAATTGTAATCGATAAAAACAAATTTTTCTGAAAAATAGATTTTCATTATGTTTTATAAATATATATTATGTAAAATAATTCATGATAAACAGATGCCAAATTTTTTAATTGGTGTGGGAAATTTGGTAAATAGAGCCTTTTTTAAATAATTGTGAATAAGAACTTTGTTAAAATATATTATATCATTTAATGTTAAATATAGTAATAAATGTTAAAAATAATGTGATAAGGTATTACAAATAAAAAAATTGTTTTCCTTTTTTTCAATTATTTTATGGTAATTAATGCAAATCTATGCCAAATTTTAATATATGCAAAATTGTATGAATTTTACCTTATTAATAACATTTATGTTATCTTTATAAAAGGAAATTATAAAAATTCACCCTCTTGCTTAAAATTTCATTTATATGTCAATATAGGGATAATAATATGTTATAATTGAATTTAAAAGTTTATTTTAAAGAAAAATTATTTTCATCATGGTAATTTTTTTTCATTATTTTTATTTATTATTTAGCTTAAATATTTGCACAACACTGGAAAAAAGTTTATTCGATTACTAGGAAAATAAAATAAATGATATTAAATATATTAAAAGTAAAAAAATTTGGGTGAATTATACTATAACATCACGTTTTTATATATCTATATCTTATTATAGATGTGTTAAAGTTTAATACTTGAATTCCCTTTTTACATGTTTTTATGTTAAATTGAATGAATAGTTTCAAAAAAGACCCTAATAATGTTTTAGAATAAATAATATTTTATTAAATGATATAAAATTATTAAAAAATGTATCTTTAGAGAAGTTAATGCAATATGGTGAAATTTTTAATCCATGGTAAATTTATTGTTCTTTTTTCTTTTTATTTTAACAATATGGAACCTTAAATGGTAGAATAATTTTATATTGTATTTGTTGTCTAAATGGTTAATAGGGGTTAAAACTAAGACATTAGGTAAAAACATGTCCAAAATTTATGTTAATTTTACCTTATTGTAATATTTAGACTCTTATCTATCATGTCATCTAATTTTATCAATTTATAGGAATTTAACCTTTAAAAATAACTTTTATTAGTTTAATACCTCCCGGAATTCCAATAGTTCCCCTCCATACACTTATAAAAGGACACAAATCATTTATTTTCATTACACCACATTGTGAAACCTTTCACCACAAAAACCTATTCATTCTAATTCTTAAAATACTTATATGTTCTATATAGGTTTTTTTTATTATCAAAATATCTACCCAATTCCTCTTAATAGTATATCTAATGATGTCTAAAGAATAATATATAATCAACGTTATAAAATTTTTCAATTTTTTTATTCTACCGCAACCAATAAATATATTTTAAAATATTTAAAATAATAAATCCAATATCATAACTATATTTATCTATTATTATGATCATGCTATAATTTTTTTACATATTTTACATCCTATGGGAAAAAACATCGCTCGTGGGTATGTACAACATACCATCCCCACATAGCGGGGTAATTTATTTATCATCTATATTTTACATATAAGATTATAAATACTCAACTAATTTTTATTTATTATTTTGTGAAATAATCATGCCTCAATAAATATAATGTTACATATAACATCATACCTTCTAATTCATTGGAAAAAATGACATCGCTCATTCATACGCAAGGACTAGCAACTCCCTTAAGTGATGTGATCCTATTTTTTTTAAACATTACATTTATGGTATTAATGATATATTTTATGAATATAATATATGTAATATAATAATTTTTAATGTAAGGTGAATTATTTTTTACCATTGTTTCATTCCATCCATCCTAAAGTGAAACAAACGTCATCTGTACGTACGACCTACAGTCTCAATGAAGGGTGTAATTAATTTTTTTCACCTATATCTTTTATGGATGATAATAAAAATATATATTGAATATATTTCACATATATATCTTTATAATAATTCTATGGATAAGTGAACCATATTAAATATGAAATTTTTGTGGCTACTCAATCAAAAAATAAATGAAAAACACAGTAGTTAACACCCAAAATACTGGAAATAATAAATTATTATCAAGAAATAACTGATAAAATATTGTAAATGGATAATATATGATATTATATAAATCAATATTTTATGTAATATATTTATAATTAATATAAATCTATTGTATATAAATTTAATATAACTAAAAATGAATATGAAACTTGAGGTATGTAATTTCAAAAGTCAATTTCCAATCATTAGGTTTTACTTATACATTATTTTCTTTGTTATGACATGAACTATTATTTTACTATGATTTATTTAAATTTTCATTGTGCGTATTTATAGTTTTTATACATAATAACTTCATTGATTAATTCTCACTACAATGATATGACCTTTTTAAGGGATATCATGTCAATTTCTACCCCATTAAGACATATTTGTCATTAGGAACCAATTTACTTTAATATGACATATATTCTACCATAATTATATATTTTAAATGAATAAATATTTATTAATGATGATTAATTTTTCAATTAATGTTGAAACCCCCATGGTTTTTAAATTTATATATTAGTATTGAGGTAAGGGTTTATTTTAAAATATCAATTATTTGAATTCCTTTTTCTTTATTTATGTAAATATATAATATATCCTTCATAAAAAATTCTCTTTAATTATACTTCTTATATTTTTTGATTTTATATGTTTTTTTCACAACTTTTCATCTATTTTCACTATAATTATGAAATAAAATAAAAAAGAATAAAGTAGATATTATATCTATTTGGATCTATTATATTTTTATTCAATGAATATATTTTTCAAAATTATTATAAAAGTATCCATTTTATTTATTCAAATAATTTATGAAGGGTATTTTTTAATACTTTCATATTTTTTTATAGGAATACTTCTCATATTTTTTGATTGGTTCACCTTGAAATTTATTTACAAAAAAGTCAAAGGGAATGGTACTTAACCTTGATGGTTCAAAAAAATATTCACATTTACAAAACTGTTTTGTTCCCTATTTTTAATATATTACAAGATTTGAATGGTTTCATAAATAAAAAACATTAAGTAAATATTATTTCAATGTTTTACTTGTACATTCTTTTAGTCGAAAATGAACATTATTTTATTACAAAACCTATATAATATAATTAAAATAACTTATCTTTTAATAATTTTGTTTGTATTAAATTTATCTTTAAACATTAAATTTCATGTAGACAATGGTAAATAAATTTTCCTTAAATAGACATATTCATTTAACTATGGATATATTAAGTTTCTAAAATCTATACCATTTCTACATTAGGTTTTTTAATTTGAAGTTTATTTGAATGATATGGGAAATATTTAAATTATATATTCCTTATTCAATATGGAATTTTGACAATAAAGAGTAATATTAAGGTATTAAATCAATCATTCAATATGAGAGGAATGAAATGTATAAGTATTTATGGGAGTTTCCCTTAATTATATAACCTCTGGATACCTAGACATGTCTCACGTGACAAAAAAGTTTTGTATCATTATTAAATGTGTCTTTTATATATTCATAACCATGTTTTAATCATTCTTAGAACAAGGAGTTGGTGGAAAATACTTCACAAAACATGAAATTATGATGTCTAAAATTATTCATTTCATTCACTAATAATTTAGTTACAACTCTCCAAGATATTATTTCAGATGATATTATGTTTGGATGAATCTGGTGATAAAGTAATTCATTAAATATAAGAGGTTTTTAGTTATTTATCTTATATATTTATTATTCCTTATATAATAATAATACATATCATTGTACAAAACCCTTTCTGAGCATTTGATCTCACGTGTATATTATTTCCTTTCCCAATGATATGAAGAAGAAATCATTAAATGAGTTTCAAGGATGCCAAATATTTTATTTTGTTTTGTTTTAAATTTTATTTATAATGTATAATGAGAGTCTTGTATTAGCAGGTTCTTTATGAGTACTAAACTGATCAGTCGTTTAGGATGAGATCCCATGTATCTTATTAGAATTTAATATAGTCGACACTAGATCTCGGTTACCAGAGCTGGGGTCCTTAAAATACGAATTATGTATGATGTCAATTGAAACAATAACATTTACTATGAAATCTAGAAAGGTATGAAAAAATATACAAGATACAACAATTATTATATTATTCAATTTAGTTATAATTTGATATCCATAATTAATATGAAGAGTGAAAGTGTCTTATGAAATTGCACATGTCTTATGAAATCTTTAAGGATTTTCTTTTGTTCACTTTTTTAGAGAATATCCCAATTTCTTAATAAAAAGATAAAACATATTAAATTATTGTTATTCAATACAAAAAAATCCCAAACAATAACCAAATACTAAATTACAAAATTAATATATAATTATAACAAATACAACTTTATTCTCAAGTGGGTTCAACAACTACAACTCTGGTATGAGATCATCATAACCATATGTCTGAATAATTATTTGCTATAGTCTTTTTGATCCTTATTCAAAAAATACTTATTATTGATTATAATATTAATATGAGATAGAAAATACATAAAACACTATATATATCTCATTACCTGATGAATATTCCATCCTATTTGTTCACAAAAATTTATACCTTTGAGTTATGGTTTGACTAAAGCGTGATTAGGGTCTTGCTGGAAGGATACATCGTCTACCTCTAAATATTCTAGGTTCAATAGTATAATTACCAAACATTTATTAACCTAAAATAATTTCCCTGTATATCCTAAATAAACACCTTAGTATTTAAAACTATAAATAATTTCCCAATGTAATATCAACTTTGATATGACTCGTACACAAATTGACCTACTATGCACTACCTCAACTCATAGTTAGGTCAAACAGACCACCCTAACCCACCCATCATATACCTAAAGATTATATTTATAATAAAAATGTGAATTACAAATTATATTCCATAACCTAATGATTAAATATAATAAATTAAAATATCCAGTATTTAAACAATCTAGAAAAACATATAATATTGTAGCCATACAACAAAACAATATTCAAGCATTGGGAGATTTATATTTGAGAATATAAAAAATTTATAGACACAAGGATGATGAAATCAATAAATATGGGTAAATTTTTAAGGGGGTTAGGAAAATGGGATAACTCCTTAATGATATAAAAGAACCCAATAAGATATCTAACAATAGTCGTCACTATAAATCACCATAAAGCATGAGCTTTAACAACTAATCTTTTTTGACATCAACAAAAGTCAAATAAAAACTACACCGTGTATGCATAGATCAAACCATGTATGTGTAAATCTTATAAATGCGTGGGAGTAAAAATACACATTATGAAACCCCAAAAACAGACATGAATGATATAATAACAAGGTATGTCATTCCAAAGAATAGATAAAGAACAAATGGGGGACCCATTAGAGATTTGTGGATTGGGATAAACAATTCTATTTCCATGTAAACAATTATAGCCCAACTCTAGAATGGTCAAATCATAGAGTTGATTAATAATACCCAACAAAACCATAATATCTTAAATAACTTAACTATCCAGAATTATAACTTTCATGACAGAATTTTCAATTAATATTTTGGACTTGTACCTCGTCTAGAAATCTGTGTCTATCAATTTAGTACATATGCTACTGGAAGACCCTCACCACACTATTTGAAATAAAAAAATATATAGAGTATAGAATCTATATATGGAGGTCTAATGCCTAATATCAAGGAGGGATTCCTAAATTAAATGGTAACATTATAAAATCATGAATTATTGGGAACTAGGTTGCAACGACACCTATCCTGAAATTGGTGAGTCATTACCTTAGTCTGTTGGGGATTATTAACTCTATAATTCTAGTGAGTAACTCCCATACTATTAGTATAATGATTTTTGGGGGTACCAAAAGTTGTCTACTTGGAAAACTAGTGTCTCCCCTAAGGGTCAATAATAATTAAACTACTTTGAATACATCATGGATAACCTATGATGATGAAAAAAACTAAACCTTCATAGTGTCCATGTAAATACCCTATAAATAGATTATATCTTTTTTCAATTTCTGTTATCCAAGTGTGATGATACTAGAATACAATTAATTGGATTTCACATAGCCTTTATTTTAATGGACAAGAAATTTAGCCCCAGAATATTTCTAGGAATGGACAACCATTTTCATGTCATTTCATTTTAACATGTATAGTGTTTCAACTAAGTAACATAGATTTTGGTTCATGACTTATCTTCGTGTGTACACTAAATATCCTGAGTTATTTCAAATAATGACATTGAATTTTCCCTATTCATTCCGTATTACATGGATATGGGGAGGCATATGTGTGTATTCCTATATTTTTCGGTTATTATGTCCTTTAGAATACTCTGGTTTGTAATAATAAAAAACATGATATGTGATATTTAAATATTATTTATAAAACCTATCCACCAATCATTTCTAAAAAATGTTTTCTCTAATGTATTTTATTCATTTTATAAAAATCACATTTTGTGAATCCTAACCCATAATTGTTTTGACCAATTCTATGTCGATTGGACCACATACGAAAATCATTACAATAAAGAACTTATTGTTTTCACTGTGTGATTATGGAGCACCACTAGACACCACCTATGAATTGATGAAACAACTTGATCCCTTCTCTATCCAATATTAGATACATTTCATTATACTATGTATAATATATATTTCATGGGATAAGATTTTGTTTTCCTTTCCATACTATCATTTGTACACTCTACATGGAATCCTCCATTGATAAAATTACCATTACAAAGGCCAATACTAGTCATTTTCACAAGGATAAGTAAGGGAGAAAAAATATATAATATAGGTGGGGAAACACCAATGAATGGGGCTACCCTGACATATAACCACCCAAAGATATGACCCATAGGCTAGACCATCTGGAACATACCCTCGTTACAATTCATTGTTTGGTTTATGTAATATATGGGTGGTGATTAGAAAATTTCCAACCACATTTTATTAAACTTATATAGATTTCCATTCTTATGATATTTAAAAAAAAAATTAGAATAGTTAAAATTATAGAGAATAAGTAGCTTTATTAATGATAATTGATTTTAAAATAATACAAATTGGTAATATAAATTAATTTGGTATAAGTAAAACAATATAATTTTATAAAATTTTCCAAACTAGGATAGTGTGTTTTCGATGAATTGATAATGTTCTCTCAATATATGGTTTCATTGGAATCGAAATTAATGAGTATCAAACTATAATAGCTTGGGGTTTTATTAAATTTATGAATAATTCACTAAATGTATATTTTCTTGTGAATTTATAGTGGAAGGATTATATTTGAGGTAGGATAAAGAGAGAAAATATTAACGACAAAAAATATCTTATTATAGGGACTAAAATCGATCATGAGAAACACTATTTCTGGGTAAAATCCGGTGTAAAATCCATAACCATATCTTTTTTATTTCTAATAAAAGATTAATTTTTTTTAAAATTTAATTCTTCAAAACATTTTTTAACCATCATACTAGGAAAATTATTTTTAATAATATGAATTATTTTCAAAATTATTAATAGTTGATCATGTGATTGAGTCTCATTATTATTTCAATTATATATATTAATATGATGGACACTTTTTCCACATCGAAATTGTTGGAAGTTATTAGATTTAGATTGATATTTTATTTTTTCTTTCCATGACTCTGATGAGTTTTGTAGACCTTATTTTAATTACAAATATAGTGTAAATTTTTAAACAAGATTCAAGATGCATTTATAGCCCATACTATTTATTGAGAATTTATATAGATGGTGAATTAATTTTATTATTATGTTTCCTATTACATTTTAACTTTTATACATTGATAATGGTTTTAATAATTTTATAAAAGTTATGGTGGCCATGGTTTTTTATAATGATGGAAATCATGTTGCAGTTAATTTTACTTATGATGGAAATTTTTATAGTTATTCTATTGAAAAGTGTTCATCACTGAAAAATGATCTCAATTTGTGAAGTAAAATATATTTTCCATCAATTATAATTATTTAGTGAACTAAAACATCACATGAATTCCTCTCTTATATAAATTAGTTTTAATATATATCTAATGGGGATATGAAATAAATATTGTAGAAATCCATGAAACCTAATTTAAAGGATTGAAATAAATTTTGGGTTGATGATAAAATGTAATATAATAAAAAGGTACTAAACTTTTAATTTACTAACATTATTTAAAATTTTTGAAGTATATTTACCATTCAATAATTGTATAACATCAAGCATAACTGAGTTGACCTAAACCCACACTCACAGATCCAACGTTAAAATACAATATTCAGACCTATGATTGGATACAAAGTGAGATGATAGAAGCATAAGATTCATTCATATAACGTCATTTTCATGAATATTTTTTATATCTCGAAATAAATCAAAATATCTTAGAACCCCAATGAACACGGAATTGGGAAACTGGTGAGATAAATTCCTTATTTCAAATTATTTTATTCATAACACTTACACATATTTTTTCTCAAATTATTTTCTTTAGAAAAGAACATTCTTAATACCCTACATTATTACCACAAGAATGGAATCATAGAATGTGGTGAGCTTGACCACTAACTAAGGGGAAAACAAATCAGCGAGTGATAAATTTTTAGATAATAAGAATTTGAGAAAAAATTATGATGTTAGAAATATCAAATTTAATGAACATGGAATACTAGTATTTTCCATAAGGCATGAAAAAGGATATATTACCCCAGCAGATCATTCATATTCTATAGAGTAATAATGTCGAGCCCGGGTATGATAATCATGAACCATAGAGAGAATCATAGACATGTTAATTAATATTGAAATATTAAACATGAATAAACATAGAAAACTATAAACATGGAATATAGCTTAAAAAATCTTATCTACACACAATCTTGTCAAAAAAGATACACATAATAATTTCCATTTATAATATTTTGATTAAGGCTACACAAAATCTTTCCCAAGATTTTTTTCACAAATATGCCACCATTAATGTCTACAAACAAACATGTGAAAAATGATACCCACTATAATGTCAACAAAAACACTTGTAAAAAATATACCCATAATAATTTCCACTTTCATACAAGTTCATAAGGATTATCTAAATCATTTATACATCTAAATATTCAAAAAATACCATCAATCATTCCCACACACAAACAAGTGGACATAAATTCCTATAATCATGCCCATAAACAAAAGTATTCACAAATATAACTATATTAATTGCCATGAATATATATTTTAATAAAGGTACCTAAAATATTTTCTCCACACATAAATTTGAAAAAAGATACACAGAGTCATCTCCACATAATAATACGAAAATAAAGCTACAAAAAATCAAGTCTATGCAGAAACTTATAAATAGTGAAAATTATAATAATTTTGATACACAATATTCTGAATAAATCTATCCTCAATAATATCCCTGAACAATATTATTATATCACGATATATAAAACATTACATTATATATTGGATGAATGTAATAGTCCCACCCATCATATAAGGAAAAACCACACACACACACACACATATATATATATATGTGCGTGTGTGTGTCCCATGAATTTGAAAATATTGTTTAACTCATCACAGATTAATTAAACCAAGATAAATAATTGAGTTTCATGAAAAAATCTCGACGATAATATCATATAAAATCTATAGAAACAGGATGGATGGTATCAAAATATATTATCCTTGGTGATGCAAAAAAATGAATGTATGTTGAGAAATATGGAAAACACTTTTATATTATCAATTGAAAGAACCATGAATAACTATGAAGAAATATCCATTACTTTTAAAAAAATTCATTTTAAATGAAACTATATTTTAAAATAATGTTAATAGAAATAATTTTCGAAGAAAATGAAAACCTAGAGAGTAAGTATCCTAAATAAAATTAATAATGATGGTTATAAGATTTTTTTTGTGGATGATGATGAAAAAATAAAATTTATTAGATTTTAAAATAAAGTTATGTAAATGGAAAATTATATCTTCACATAACATTTAAATATTTTTTTTCAAACCCCATTAATAAATAATTTTTTTTTAAAATGAAGACTATAAATAAAAGGATATTATATAAGGGAATCCAAAACATAATATTTTTATTATTTATATAGTTAATAAATATTTAAGGTTAAAAAGTTGAGATATTGTTAGTCCCATTTATGATAATTAATTAGGATAAATTTTAGACATTTAGGAGGGAAAAAATAAGACTTGTAAACCCTATAAATGATTATAATTGATGAATATGGATGGGGATTAAGATAAAATGATTAAAAGTTTCCATGTATTGGGGTTTATATCAATTAAATCAATATTTGAAAGTGTTCTTGAAAAATAATCCCCTTCTTTTCTACCAAACTTCCTCATATTTGATTTAAACTATTATTTAATAAAAAACCATATTAATAAATTATTTTAGAACCATATCCAAATATATTACATTTAATAATCATAATTTATAATCATTATGACCAAATATATTAGTTAGATATTTTTTTCATCATCATATATTTTTAGTTTTGTTTTTTTTCGAACATTTTTATTGATGGCGATGTTGATCCTCATTATTTTGTACCGAGTTCATCATTAACATGTTATTAAATTTTACGTAAGCTTTTATGTTCCAAATACATATTTAGAACCATTATAAATGTTTTTATGGTATGGGTATAGTTTGTGAGAAAGGAATTAATGAAAATAATGTTTTAGGTAATTTTTATACAACAAAAAGTTACATTATAATGGCCATAAATTTTAGTGTGTTACAGTTATTAAAAAATATTCATAACATGAAATAATTATTTATATTATTTATTAATATAATTAATTTCTTGATGCTAATTCATGTAGGATACTTTCATGACAGTCTCCCTCTAGAGATACCCCTCTTGGGCTAGCAATAAAGAATATGAGATTACGACCTAGAGTCCCTCTACCAATAGGCCCCGGGTTGGAGAGAATCATGAACGGTATACAAATCTCACAATATGGGAGGTATTAAAATTTATAAGGAAACATTATCGGCTAATAAGATATATCAACCAAAACAAATCTGATAGACATTATAGAATAAAGTCACAAAATTTTACATTGCATGTATTAATAAAAAATGATACATATTAAAGTCTCCAAAGGAAATCCCAAAGGAATAAAATATAAGGCAATGACATAGTAATAGCTCTAAAGTACCAAACATGAATGTTTAGCATGGACCAAAAAGTCCTCCTAGATAACTGAAAATATTTTATATATAATTTAGGGTGATCATACATGTATACCTAGTTTGAAAAACTAAAATCTCTCATGCACATAGGAAAAGTGAATACTAATGCACCATTGAGAAAATAGAAGAACCAACTTGCACCCATAAAATAATACGAAGCATTAAAACCTCACCAATGCACGCTAACCAAATTACACAAACCAAGTAACATAATATAAAAAAATTACATCGTCAATAGGGTACTCCACACTAATTTCCCATTAGTTATCCCTCTCTTTCCCAACATTAAACATCCGTGTTCTCCCGTCCCTTCCTTATACCATAACACATCCCGCCCACACACACCTGAGCCACAAACCACATCACAACCTACTAACACACACTGGGGCCTCACAACACATCCTACCCTTACACACATGGGATATAAACCACATCAAAACCTACCCACACACACCTTGGCATCACAACATATCACAACTCATCCGGAAGACACATGGGAGAGAACATCACATCACACCCCAAAGACACATAGGAAAGAACAAACCACCTTGACCACACACACTTGAGTTATCAAATCTTTCCTAAAGACACCTGGTCTATCATAACCATTATGTAAGAAAACTAGTAGACCTACGACTGTCACAGCTTGTGCCATACCTACTTTACTAGGAAGGAAGAGAGGAAAAGAGTGAGTACCCACCCCTCCTTACTCCCCACTAGATGTTGGGAAAGTCACCCTCCCCTTTGAATATGGGGGTGTTCGATACATAGTGATCAACTATGGTTGCTGTGTATACAAATCACAATGAAAATATGGAATATATGAAAATAATATTGAAACAAAAAGACTCATCCAATGGTTTTACAAACAAAGAAAAGGCCAACTCACAAGGATCAATACCACAATAGACCAAAATATATATAGGACACTATACAAGAAGAACTCAAGACACAATCTACATTATAATTTTATTTGACATTTGTCTTCTCGACGGATTTCACATATAAGGAATAATACCAAATTAACAACACATTGGTTCATTAAATTGCCTATTTTTTTAGTCATTCATTATCTATTCACTACCCAATTTACATTTAAATAATAAACATTTACAGATTCTTTACAAGAAACTATATTCCATTTCAGTTCCATAAATCCCAGGAAACTATAACTAATTCACACTATACTATAACCAACACATATAATGTAGAACCAAAAAAACCATTAATATCTTACCAAAAATCCCACATCATCACCAATTTACAACTGCATCCCATTTTTTCAACCTTTCTGCATATAAACAACAAAACCATCATTAGAACCTCGTTGTACCACTGTACCATCACAAAACTCACAACCTCACATCATAACCATATCTCATTAACTTCCCCTACAAACATCACAACACAGTCATATTCCATCCAACATATCCCCAGATCCAACCCACAATACACAATCATGTGCACAAACACGTTACAAAACAAAACATACAAAAAATACTTTCAGATTTAGTAGCACATACTTATTCAATTTCACTTAATTTTTGGTGTTATCATAGAAACCATATAATCCTGGGGCATCCATATATTTTAAATGAATTTACGTTGTAAAAAAATTATATAATTATCGACGTCAAAAATAAAAATAACATGATCAAATTGAATAACCCATAAACTAAGGCACAAACAATGACCCCCAATGACTACAATTTTCAGTGGGTTTTTTGTCTTTAGAATTCAAAAAATTTATCAAAATATAAATAAAATAGCACAATCACATGTCACAATCCCCATCCCCGTTGAATTGTTTTTAAACCAATTTCAATATCTATATTAATTCAGATGAAACTATGTTCATAAGAGGTGATAAAAATAAACCCATATTGCATGTAACACATAAAGAGTAATGAAGGGAAATCCTACTTGGAAGGAAGAATATTTTTTTCATAGAATTTCTGCACCAAAAGGGGGTGCACAAAAGATTGAACATCTTTAACTGGGGGCTCAAAAAAACCACAAAAACTTATTCCATTAATTTTACAGGAAGAAGGATCTGGTATGTTTGTTATCAAGAGAAGGAAAGACCTAAAAAGAGTAGGAAGGATCCTACCATTAGCATGACAAGATTTTGATCATTCAGGATTAGATATAGTATAGAATTTCCATTAATGGAAGATCTCATCAAACCATTATGTTTTATCATTTATAAGTTTATATACACGATAGAAATGTAATATGTCATGGATATCATTTTAATCATCTTTCAAACATATTCAATAAGGAATTAAACCAATTTCCTTTGATTGAAGTCATAAAATGTGAAAAACTGGAAAAATCTGGAAACACTGTTCACTACCACTATTGGGAATTCATTTATTTTGAAGAACTATCAAGGAACAACTACTAGAGAGCCAATGAAATGGAGTCATAGCCCGAGAGACACCACAAGGGAGCCACTGCCATGGAGTCACTTCCAGTGAGTCCCTACCATATAAGGCACCGCCAACGATTCACCGCTAGATGAGTCACCGCTAGAGAGACACCATTAGGATGAGCTCTTGCCAAAATGAGATACCATTTCAAAGGTAGCAATGTTTGAATATATCAACTTTGGATTGTCTCTCTTTGAAAATTTCTCACCATTTCTATTTCTCACCATTAGAATATAGCACTATTGGAATCTCTCACCATTGGAAAACTAAAAATATCGATAACTCTTGAAATTAATCGCTATTTGAATGACTCATATGTCCCAAAAAAACCTCATACTACCATAAGAACCCAAAAAAATATATTTCTCACAATGTATTAGAATGGAATGTCTGATCTGTTATATAAGATACCACTAAAAATATTTTCTCCCTCTAGAATTCAAAACTAACCGGGAGGAAAAGTGGGGAATGGTCTGGACAACCATCACTTGAGATACCTCTTAAGTTTATTGATATACATAAAAAAAAATATCCACTCAGGGAATTATTTCAAATATATATAATACATTAAAAAAATATCCTAGGGGAGAACCTTTCAAATAAGAATACAATCACATGGATAGGTATAACAAGTTTAGTATGAAATACATATCAACTGAAGAAAAATAATAACTCTGTGGATGGTAACATATTCAAAAAAAATTTGTTCACATTATTTTAAATAGAAGTAATTGTTTTATATTGGATAAACCATTATTATTCCATAAACATTAATTAATTCACTTAGACATTCTGTTGTAAGAAAATCCATACACGCCTTACACTCATTTTTTAATCAATAAAATTTAAATTCAAAACATTTAAAACATATCATTATTAACATATCATGAAGAAACATGTTACCATTTACAACTAAGAATTCATTAATAACATAGAAAATATATTTACAACATATTATTGAATCATATCAGTGAAAGAGTTTAAAAACTAAAAAAGATTATTCTAATTATTTATTACTTTCCGGACATGTATCTCATTTTTTGGAACTTGTTATGTCTGGAAAACATGCATATTAAAACATTCCCATAAAATAACATGTTTTAAAATAACTTCAATCAGTGAATTTTTTTAGTTGAAACCTATCTTTTGAAATCCATTTTATAACATGGTATTCATTAAAATAATATTTGTGAAAACTATATCAACCAATATTTTAAATATACTTTTCTTTAGCAAGTTTCCCAAGACCACATACCTAAATTGAATGGTTTCATACTTTCACAAAATTTATTTTGTTCTACTAACATAAATCTATAATTCTATTTACTAGGTTCATATTAATACAACTTAACATCAAATTTACAAAACATGAATTATCAATTGGAATGTATCACAAAGATGACTTGTGATTTAAAAGTACCTGATTATGAAAGATTAATTTTTTTTCTAGGTTTGTTTTAAAAAAACTGATTTCTAGGAACATACTAATGTAGAAACATCAAGGGGTTCAACATTTCAAATTTATTTTTTTCATTGTTTCAAGTAATTACTTATAATCATTTCAAATATCATTCATCTACCAATAAAAAACTAATATTAATTTAGACAGATCTAACACAATCCCAGAAATCAAAGGAACTCATCCACCATACTAAGATATTGTCCGCTTCGGGAGGAATTGACTCACCCACATGGTTTTAAAAGATGTATTAATGTAACATGAATGGATGAGGTGGAATATATTCTCGCTATTCATATGTTTGAGGTCATATCACATGTAATCAACTTAAAAAAATCACAAAAAAAAAACAATAAAAAATAAAATAGTCAAAGAGTCCCATCACTTCCTTTAGAAAACAGTTTTACACGTGGGAGGAAAACCAATCTTCATTAATTTATTTATTTCCAAAACAATCATTTTATTATATTACAGACTCTAAGCGAAAAATAATTTTTATGAGATTTGAGGGATTACATCAATATAATAATAACACATCAGAAAAATCTATCTCAAGATAACAAAAAAATGTATCATTCACTACACATCACCACCATTTCACAACACAAACATTGGCTAGACTAAAAAATCATTCAAAAAGTTCAGTAAAAACCCCAACAACCACATCACCACACCCCTTTAACATCCACATGAAACTACACTTTTCACATAAATACATAATCTATATCATCCTCCAAACATACCCAGCCAAATATCACAATAATCATCACACACAAATACCTAAACACATAAATTTTGGAATCCCATTTCCCATATCGAGATATTATTTTCATTGTGTGGCACTGAATCACCTGCATAGTTTTAATTACGTCATAGTTTAAAGCATTGTGATTAAATATCAGGTTTAATCCAGTTTGTATGCTTGGAGTTTTAAATCAAATGTCACATAAGGAATAAAAGCAATAACAACTACATATATAAGTAACACATTTTTTTTCTATAATTATTCATGGTCAAACATTATTTTACCATATCAGTTATCATTGGTATTGTCACACAAATTTCAAATTTTCCATTGAAAATTGGTTCATTAAACATATATAAGTGATTATTCTCTTAAATAATTATGAGTAGAATCCGAAATTCATGTCTTGGGTATCATGATCTACAATAATCACAACACAAAGAAGGTTTCCAATAACTACAATTTTCAGCAAATCATTACAACACATTAATGCAATCATAATAGTGCAACCTGAAACTAATTTAATAATTTTTAGGACATTTGTATTTAAAAATCAGGTGTTTAATTTAAATTTCTCTAACATGAATCCAAGTTAAAGAAAAAATGGCACACATGTTATATCACACACAATGTTTAATATGATTAAACATGATATTTTAGGTTCATATTATTATCATGGAAATACACATTCAAATTCACTTTAAACATTTTAAATGATATGTTATTGTGTTCACTTAAAATAATATATTACATAAACAATATTCTATCATAATAATTAAGGTAAAACATGATTTTTGACAATAAATTAAATCAACACATGTTGCATTACTTGTTTTATGATTTATAACTCTCAGAGTAAACATTCATAATCCGTTCATGGATCAAGAAAACATTCCCTATAAACAAAATTAGAACTACACATGTTGAATTACTATATTTCATGATTTATGATTCTCAAATACTATATTAAATACAAAAAATTCTTATAGAATCATCAAGGTAAAACATGTTTTCTTATCATGAAATTTAAAACTGCACAAGTTGTATTACTGTGTTTTATGATTTATCATTACCAGGATATTATTTAACTATTTCATAGTTCATGAAAACATGATTATATACTGAAATAAAGAAAACATAATTCAAATTAAATAATTAAATGTATTGTATTAAACATGTTATATATGTAAGTCTCTCATAATAGAATTTCCCTAGTAACCACGTCAATGATTCCAACTTTAGGGATGATTCCTGTAAAAAATACTCATGAATTAACATGTGAGGTAAGGTTATTTCAGTAGTCAAAAATTATTATCAGAAATAAAATACCAAGTTTAATCACATATACAGTTCTATGTCTCAAAAGTTACAACAAATCATACTTATCATTTTCCAATTTTTCAAAATAAATGTGACAAGAATTTCTACCATAACACATGCTACAATATATTTTTATATCAAAAATATATAACTAAAAATGAGGAAAATATAAAGAAAATTAATCTTATCAATGTCTCCAAATAAAAATAATTATCAATAATTAAGCTGGAAATTGTTTTGAAATTTCATAATTTTAATGTCTAAATAAACATTTTACAAAAATGAAACAACACATGCTTATGAAAAAATACATATAGAATGTAACAAAATACATTTTTTCTCAAATTGAAAAAATAATTATTCTATGTATGGTTTAAAATAATTGATTTCCTCATGTCATTGTCAAATCCACTCTGAGGTTGCATTCCGCATAAGGTTTTTTAAAATTAAATAACATATCTTTACAAAATACACTGAGGAAATATCTAACAATTTAAAACATTCAGAAAAATAGATGGAATGATATAAATTTCTAACAATGGTATAAAAATTTCAATTTATTATGAAACATTATATAAAAAACAAATTCAAACCTCAAGAAGGCTTCAAATAAACTATTTTTCTAGTTAACTATCATATTACATTCTCTTTTTGGTTATATAAATAATTCAGAAAACAATTAATAAATTTTATTAGAAATAAAATAATGAAAAAATTAGTAGAGACACACATAAAATTTCATGATTCATTTAATTCATTTTAACTACACAAAAATAACTAATTGAAATAAGAACACAAGTTTTTGAGATGCATGTAACTCTCTGAGGCTTATACCCAGCAAGATGTGCTTCCTCACCAGGTCATTTGGTAGGCTCAAAGTCGATGAAATGGATCATGGGAGGCCATAAAATCACATTACCTATCTATTCTCTATGGCATATGTAACACACCAAGTCTAAGTAACACTATTTTCATAGCAACCCATGTAATCCTCACTGTTCATAACTCCAAACTCCACCCAATTACTCAACCATTAGCCTCTGATATTAATCTTTCATGACTCGATCCCTCCATAGATACACCTTTTGAGCTAGAAATAATGAAATGGAGAAAATGAACCCCCCTTGTCTCACCCCCAATAGGGCTCTGGTCAGCTACTAGAACAAAGGGTATAAAAATCTCACAATATGAGAGGTATTACGAATTATAAAGATATATTGTCAGAAGATAGGTTGTATCATCCAAAAGAACTCTAAGACATAACATAAAATAAATCCAAACCACCCCACAAATCATGTATAATTCAAAACTGATATATACAAAATAATCCCAATGAAATCCCAAATGATTAAAAACCAAGGAAATCACACAGTAACCTCTCCAAAGTCTTAAACTCAAGTGTATATCAAGGTCCACAACATCCTATAAAAATCCAATTTTTTTTATATACGTAGGCTGGGAATATAGGTATACTCAGTAGGAAAAACCAAAGTCTCTCATACACATGTGAAAAGAGAACAATAATGAAACTGTGAGAAAACAATCGAACTAACTGGCACCTGTAAATCTATAAAAACCATCCCAACATCCTGAAGGCACAACTCACCTAATAATGCAAACCAAGTAATATAATGTAATTTAATGCATATAGATGATAGGTCACCCAACACCACATTTCCACTAGTAATTATGATTTTTCCCAACGTCAAACATTTTTCTTTCCCATCCCTTATATATATCAAATAATATCCCACCCTCACAAACATGGTACAAAAACCACATCAAAACCTGCCCTTACACACCTGGGTCTCCCAACACATCTCGCCTGCACACACCTAGGCCAAAAACCACGTCACAACCTACCCAAACACAATTGGGCCTTACAACAAATCCCAACTCACCATAAAGAAATCTAGAAAAGCATATCACATCTCATCCTGAAGACTCTGGGGATAGAACGAAACACCTTTATTGTTTCCCCCATGGATTAGGGAGATCGTCCTAAATAATTTGCGAATTGTCCAGATTTTAAGAGGTAAAATGTTTCTTTCATAACACTTTCACGTTTCACTCTTTTTACACTAATTAAGTCCCCAATTTACCTACTACAACTCCTTAGATCATCCCTACTAGTTTTAGTTACTTAATGATTCAAATATTGGTGGATTTGTGCCAATGTATTCAATATTTCTTCAATTAAGTGTTTCTCTCTTCATTTCCTTCATTCTACTTACGGTTTTGTCCCACCTTCACTAAGTTCTAAAATATCCAAAATCTAGGATTAGTAAATAGGGTTCGATTTGGTGTTTTTCTGGTCAAATACATGGGTTTTAGGTTGGATTTATCTTTCGTGTGGTGCAATGGTGGTGCAGTTAATATTTCACACCATGTTTTGAGGGTTTCAACATAAAAAGGTAGGTTGTTCCATGTTTAAGGAATTATTGATGAGATATATTTCTTTATTTAATGATTTTCATGTTCTTCATATGATTTATGTGGTGTAAAAATAGTTTTTTTATGGATTTGGTTAAGCATTTAATTTTATAGTTTTATTTTAGCCTGAAATAGGGTGTTTTTCATGTGAAACTCGTGGGGTAGCATTCTTGTGTATTTTATAAAATATGAAAGTTTTTTAATAAATGTTTTTTGGTACGAAACATATTCTTTGGTAGGGTCTTGAGGTGCCTTTGGGATCAAAAAATAGTTTTTGAATGGGTTATATGTGTAAAACTATGTTATGCCTCTTGAAAGTATTTTATGAAAATGTTTTTCATGTGCATCATTTGTAGTACTATTATAGGTGATTTTATAATACTTTAGAGCAATTTAATAAATATTTTTAGGGATGAAAAATTCGTTTTGTATTGGTATTTCTGTGATATTGTCTTTGAAAAAGGGTTTTGAAATGGATATTGGGTGAAAAACAATGTTATAACCCTTGGGTTTGTTTTATCAAAATTGTAAATGTTTTATTGGATTAAAGAAAGTGGGAAAATGATATATATGTACTATTTTGGTGAGTGTGTTCACCTAAAATGAGTTTTTTAAATATAATGTTTCCAATTGTTATGAAAAAATATTTTGTAATTTTTTATAATTTGTCGAGGTGATTTATAAAATTGTGATGTGTGGTAGAAACATGTTTGTGGGCAGTTTTTGTGAGAGTGATGTAAATAGCCCAATTGAAAACTATTTTTATTTAAAGTTTCATCTTATAGAATTTGTTACTAGAATTCCATGTTTTGAAAACAGTCATGATTTTTTCATTTGAATGCTTATCACATGGACTCTCTTAGTGGTGGTATCCTATTGGGATTTGGATCACAAACTACATACACATTTATGTGAAAGTAGACTTGGTTGATTTTGGAGTAGATTTGGGTACATCTTTTATGCAAATGGTTCGGGGTTTTAGCGGTCCATCGCGATACGGTGTTGTGGAGATGGTTTGAGGGCACTGCCTCTTGCCATGTGGGGGTTATTGGGCCATCCTTTTTTGTTTTATTCATTTGTTATAGTCTTTGGGAGTTGTTTAAAACCATGTAATTTTGTTCTGAAATTTAGTAAAAGATTGTTTTTTTTGAAAAATCCCGATTGGTTTTATTGGACTTCTTTGTCGTAGTATGTTTATAAACTTGGGTAAATTGTTCAAAAGTTTTGTTTCATGATACCCAGGAACTTGTGCTAACCTATGTTGACTAGTAACACCATTCGGGCCATGTCACAGGCGGAATTTGGTGCCTGTTTTGATGGCAACCTGATTCATTTCGTGAAAAAATAGCATCAAATGAGGTTTAGGTTAACTATTTGGGTCATGTTATTTGGGGATGAGTCAGGATAGTCTGGAGCTAGGATTTTCGGGACTTAACATTCTATTTGTGGGTAATGTTCTTGATCAGATCACCTCATGATGGGATTCAAGTTGCCTTTGGATGTTGGTATTTATCAGAGTCCTTCGGTTTTCTTGGTTTGATGATGGTTAGGGGAAATTAATAGAAAGTTGGGTTAATGGTCTCAGTGATCTCGTAGGGCCTGGAAAGGAATGCAGAGCCTTGAATATTTCCCTAGAACACTCTCTATGATGGTGAAGTGATAGGAATATGAACGACAACTGTATTTCCCGGTCAACCACTAAAACTAGTTTCCTCTCGTATAGTCTTGTGTCCTTTAGTTTTGGAATCTTAGAAGTTTGGTTTTAAAGAAAAAATGACTTGGTTTTAAGAAGCGTAATGTTTTTGTGAAATGATTTTCTAATAAAGAGAGAATGATTTTATTTTTGAAATGGTGGAACTAAATTTTCATAGATGTATTGAAATTGAAGTAAATTAATTGAAATTAAGTTCTTATCTAAATGTTTGGGCCTTTCTGAATATTTTTTTAAGCTATAAAATGGGATTTTGGATTTTGTGGTTAGTGGTCTTTAGAAAAAGGATGTATTGGTTGACTGTTTTGGTTCTGAAAAGTGGAAATAATTTTTGTTTTAACCATTGGTATTTCTGTGATTGACCACATGTAGGGGTTATTTGGCATGATGAATGGTTGATATCATGGCTGGATGAGTGCCGGGATATATATAATGAAGGTGTCCAGCGTGGCATAGAAAACATGAATATGTGAGGCCCATGGGTTACCATTAGTGGACATGCAAACCACTGAACTGTTTTTTTCAAAGAGATATTTTTAAAGGAAAACGTGAGATCTTGATGACTAGTTTGGGATAGTGTGTCTTATGTGTTTTTGAAAATGATGATGTTGTGGTATGTTTTGAGCCCATGAACCCCTCCTGTTTGAATCACGTTTTGGGTTTCTGTTTGGTCGATAAGGTTGTTTGAAGGGCTTGTTAATGGGATATTTTGAGAAAATTTTGGGAAGCCTGTATAGTGTTTCCCATCATGAGTTCAGTTCTAATTACATGTTTTGAACAATGAAATATCTTGGTCTGGTCCTTGGGTTCTATAGTTGGATATGTTACACCCCCTTTAAGGATTAGTGCACAGCTGATGGGCATTCCAGATTGTTTCGTTGTTGGAAGACCCTCCAGTTTATCAATATAAGGAATATTTTTTTTCGAGATTTAAAGATTTAGTCTAGATCACATATTTTTTGGTTTTAAGGATCCACTTGTAGTGAGAGTGTTCCCGTGGAAGGTTGAAACAGACCTTAGTTTCTTTAGTTACCTGATTCATCAACGATGGAAATAGTCTTGGTTTGTTAGTGTGGTTGAGTATCTAGATGGTTTCTAAGAGGGGCTATGTGTCCATCATAGTCTCTTTGAAGTAGGAGTTCACGCTAAACACCCAGTGCGATAAATTGGGTCCTAAAAGGCAATTATGAACACTTTCAAGAATTGTGTGTTGTTTGGGGACTTGGCATAAGGTCCCTTTCAATGTATTTTTCTATCAGTCTCAATGGTCATGTTCAGTTATGCCTTGTGATTTCATTTTTTTATTTGACTTTAAAGGTAATATTTTAAACTATTTTTTGAGTCTTTGTGTTGATATAAGAGTGTACCATTTTGGGAAATCTCAATGACTTTTGATTAGATGAAGGTGTTTATATATATATATATATATCATTTTCTACAACTATTTTTCATCAGAATAAAAAAAGGGGTGCTATGTGCACATCTTCTAAGAACTTGTTTTAGATAAATATATGTTCTGTTTGGGGGTTTACAAAGCCTAAATGTGAGGACGAATATGATTCAATAATTTTATCTCCAACCATCTATTTCAGAGTGATGCTGACACGTAGTCATGGGAAATCCCCGGGTCATTCAAACCCTCATAAATATTTCCACCCTTAGTACTAATGATTGGAATAGTTTAAATATATGGTGTTATCATCATTATTTTTTTGTTCCCATTTGATGGAAATAGGTAGGAGGACCTCGGGTCCTTGTTATCTCCCAATGTAATTACTTCCCACTTTGGTCTCCAGTGAGTTTTTGGACAAAGGATTGAAATTTAGCTAGAAAGGTTGAGCGCACGATTAGTAGTAACCATACCCCAGAAAACAATATAGATAGAAGGATCCCCATGATTAGAGTACGATTTTCCAAACCATGTAGACTAACCTTGTGGTTGTCCCAACTCTTTAAATTTTGGGTTTTCTGTGCTGGACCATGCTGGTCAGTTGAGTTGGTTGGTTCTTATGGTGGGGATACCATTTGTGTCTCAGCATACTAGTAACTCAGATTTGTCCTTGGTTTTGGCTTGGTAGTTGGAATTATCGTTTGGAGATATCTAAATACCAATATCTTCCTTGGGTGAACGTTTGGATTAGAGAGTGCCCACTATTTTAATTAAAGCAAGGTAAGGGTAACATTGTTCGTTGTTGTTCGTTTGGGTAAATTGGATGAGTCTTGTTCGGAGAGTGCTTAAGGAGTTTTCTTTTATGATTTAGTTTGAATATATTTTATCATTTCAGGATGTGGTGTATGTTTTGATTGGAGAGAGTATTCTTTCCATGATTGATCAATTAGATGTTTTTTTGCCTTTTAAGGTTGAGTGAAACTTGGAAAAGGAGTCCATCTTGGTATTTCAGTTGGGTTTGGTTTTTTCCTTGGGCCTTACTGTAGCTTTATGAAGGAAGAAAGTATTGTAGTGGGGAGAATTGTCACATACATGACTTCTTTTAATGTTATTTTTCATTTATTTTTCATTAATTATTTTTTGGGGGTTTTCCATTCATTTCAGTGGAAAAGGTGTGTTTTCAAAATTTGGGACAAACCGTGAGCCCATTTCTAGATTTGAAAATATTTTTCTATTTTATAACTCCTTAATTTTTCAATATTTTACACTCATTCTACTTAAAAATTGGCATAACATGGTATATTAAAACCACCATATCAATTTGTACCCCATAAGAATCTATAATAATGATGGATTTGGGTTTTTTATTAAGGTGTTGGGCCTGCTCAAACGACCATTTCCTACATTAAAATAATTTTTAATTATTTAATAAGTCATTAATTTTTTAGGGTTTTTCGATGATTCTAACTCTCACTCGAGCCCAATTTACCAAGTATATCTCCCCTTCTCTCTTACCCCTTTTGGAGCTCATCTACCCAATGGATTAGGGAGGTTTTTTATAGTGATTCATCATGGAATAATAAATTTGTCTACTGCGAGTGTTGATGCAGCAGTCAAACTAAGCATAATAGTTCCTTGGATCCTATGTCTTTTCATAATTCTTTACAATATAGTCATCTAAAGATATTCAATTAAAGGATATCCTAGGGATATATTAAAGGATCTATTTTCTTTAAGGGGTTTTAGGATCCAATGAATTATGTTAATAGTGGTGGATCTAATACGTAGTTCAAGGGTGATTTTCATGTGGATTAGACCAGATAACAATATGTAATTGAGTATAAAATATAGTAATTTGAAGCAGGAACTGAAAATATTATAGGTACAATGATAATTTCACATTCTATGGTGCTTCATTTTTTTTGATAGAGGTGTTAGTTATTATTTTTTACCATAAAATATATTTTCAATGTTTTTATTACATTCAAAACTCATGTTTTTATTTTTGGATATTTCCATGCCTTTTGGAATGTGGTTCGAACAATGTTTCATGTGTCCCATGCACTATGTGGTGGTAGAAGATTATGAGGGAGCATGGTACTATTTAATTCCTCATATTATCATTTTCAACATGATAATTTTGATGGATTGGATGATTAGTGTTAATGAATAGATTAACTATTGACATTATCAGGTTTCTTTTTTATCTTTTGATGGGGTCTCTAATATTTTATGGTGAGTGGGACTCATGGTCGAGAAGGGAAGTTAATGTTATTCCTTATTCTAGGGTAATATCATGCCAATTTGTAGAGATGTTTACCAATACTGTTGAACATTATTTTGGAAGGAAACATCATATTATGGTTGGTTCTGAGCCCAAATTGTTTCATGTTTATTTTTTTTGGTTTACCACTATGGAGAATAGTTGAATTTACTATTGAGCTTCTCCCTTATGTGATACCCATTTCTATGACAATGTATCGAGTGAAACCTACTGATTTTGTGGAACATACATTAAATTTGTTGGACCTAGACTCTAATAAATTTATTAATCCTACAATGACACCTTGGGTTTCCCATATCTAATTTCCTAAGAATATATACATGATTTTAATAATTCATTTGGATTATAAAATGTTAAATACTATGAATCCTAACAAAAAAATATTATTTTCCCTGGATTGATGTTCTCAATGACCATCTTAGAGGGGAATATTGGTTTTTAATGATTTACCTTCATCTAGGGTACCTTCAGTTGAGAGTAGAAGAAGAGGATATACATGAGATAGTATTTAGGATCCGGTATGGGCATTTCATGTTTTTTATTGTTCCATTTATTCTCACAAATAATACTATAATATTGATTGATTTTATGAATGATGTGGCCCTAATTCCATACATTTTGACACATTGTTTTTAACATTATTATGCATATTCACTATTAAAATATTTATTTAATTGGATAATCTTATTATCTTGGTTAATTTTATTAACTGGAAAGTCATTGATATTTCTATTAAATTGTTTAAACTAATGTGCAGAAAATCAACTTTTAAAAATAATTATTTTTTGTTTCATAATTTAATATTTTACAATTAATTAATTTCATTTTATGTGATTGCTTTTGTTTAAATTTAAATTTCCATTGATTTTGTTTTATTTTAATTTTTTTAATGGTTACTATTTTTATTATTATTTATTAATTATTAAATTTTTTTACATTTTGTTTTTTATTTTTTTTCTAACAACATGATCGACATAAAGGAAAATTTTCCAAGTTTGTTTTTATTTTATATTATAGAATCATCTACATAATATAATTTATGCCAACTTTTTGGAAAACAGTTTTCATATCTTTATTTTATATTACCCTATATAATATAATAAGTACCTTAGAAGATATTTGGTTAAGGGTTAGGGAAAACAATAATCCTCATTCTATAATATAAATTACTGACTCTAATCATGTTGGGTTAATGTTTATGGTAATTTTAAATGAGATAATTTTTTCACTATACGATTAGAGACCCATAGTTGAAAAAAACATTCTTATAGGAGGATATGGGACATCAATGAAGTCTCTAACCAATGACAGTAGATGAATTTCAAATTAAATCCAACTGAGATTGTGAATATTAGGATATTAACAAATCCATTATAGTGAATCTTTGCTGAGGATCATTATGAGTTCACAACGGTTAATGTTGAATGAAAAAATTAAATGGTTACAACCAGGGATCACTGATGAGGGTATTGTATCCACCAATGTCAATGAAGTGTTCTGAGCCATTGCCACATCAGAAAATCTATGAGCTACCACTAAGATCTAAATTTTCATCTTAAAGAAGACAAGCCATGAACATAGAATTAGACAACTTGTAGAATAAGATTGGGGCTACTGAATAGATCTTGTGGTGTGTTGTAGAAGATATATCTTTAGAATAAATCTAAGCTGAATATAGGTGAACATCTCACACTGTAAATGATAATGAATATTTTTTCGAGCCTTCGTAAGAAAAAAACACTAATCCTCCACCAATAATCGAAACTGCAACACTGGTGCTAAATGAGATTTGGCCATGCCTTAAAAAAATATTGATGATGGTCAAGAAAATTTGTAAAAAAAGAAGGAATTGAATCTGATTTTATCCAATCATGATGAAGAACATGAATATTATTAGAAGTTGAATATTTAGATGCACAGTGGTTGGGAATGTTGGGAACCCATAGTGAAGGAGATGAATCCAAATGTGCACCTTTTGTTGTTGATATGTTTTCAATGGATTGTTAGATCTTAGTGGATGAGCGTAATGGTTATATATCAATGAATCATTCACTTAAGAGGATTTTATTGACGAAGACAAAAGTGGGTATTTTTAAGACCTTGAATTCCATAGTTTGGTGTTTGAGTTTTGCATGAATGAGATACTTGAATAAATTGTTGTAATAACATCATGACTGATGTGATTCCAATATTGAAGACAGTGAATCTGTTTTTTGTTGAATAATTATTCACATCTATGAATTGATTGAGGGAAAACAATCAGTATAATTATTAATTGTTTGAGGACTAATTGGTCATTTGGAAATAATCGTACAATGTACAGGAATAGACGTCTGAAGTGTCGATGAAAAACCTACCTGGAGTTTGTTAGAGAGGGGTTTTTATCATCACATGGAAAATGATAGTAGAGAAAAATAGTTTTTATTGAAAAATTTCCCATAATGGAGGTTTTTTTGAGTCTCTAAATTTTGGAGACCAATAATAAAGGAGGCTCTATGATTATTTTTTGATATGAATTCTTGTACTTTTGAGTAGAGCAATGGTAGGAGTTACAAGTAGACATGATCCCAATATGGATCGATTTTTCGAGTGAGGATTTCTTTTCATCCTATTTATTCATTGTTCTTGACATTTGACATTAAATTTTTTTATTTCATAATGGAAGTGGCAAAAAATTGGATTGGTGAATAAAATATCATGGTTATTTATTCAACTTCTTCCCATAACCATTTGGATACACTAGAATGCTATGGTGACTATGATTCTGGTTGAAAAATTATAAACACTTTTTCCAATTGTTCTTTAAAAGTCATAATTTTTCTGTGAGATTGTTTTGATTGGAATTTCATTAATCTTTTCACAATTTTGTGTTTATTGTTTTTGAGGAGCTATAAGAATTATCTATATATTGGTTAGTCTCTTGGAGAAGGATATATACCAAATCATCTTCATTAAAGTACACATAGTTAATTTTCTATAAATGATGAAATACATTTTAACTCAATAAATTGAAATTCTTATTCATTTTTGATTTCCTTTAGTTTTTTATAATATTTGATGGAAATTACATTCAATCTTCCTTCCCTGAGAGGTCTATACATTCCTTACAACAATCTTGTACTTTATAGGATTAAAATTTGATGTAATAAAAGAATGATAAATCTAATTTTGGATCCATTACTGGGGGAGGATTTTCAAATCCAAAAATAAATTTTAAAACAACAAAAAAAATGAAAAATATATAAATATAAAATTAGTGGTAAAAAAATCATTAATGTTTTTGGTAAAAAACTATTTCTGTTGTGTGTTGTTGAAACTATTTTTTTACACGTACACATGTTATGATTCTAAAAATTTAAAACCAATATATTATAAAATTAAAATACATTATATATATTTTTTAAAATGAAAACAAAATTTGAATGGAAAGTATACAGGAAATAAATAACGATAAAAATGATCAAAATCATGAAGATGTAATCCTACAATATTACTTTTAATGGTGTTGGATGTGGGTTTTTCAACTCCATCAGGTGTATAGTAATTAAAATTTAGTTATATTGACACACATGGCCTGAAATTTCAATCTTAAATAGTCATATATGTCAATGATTCCTACATTTAATTTTTTATCTAATAAAGACTTATTAGCCTTCATTAAGGACTTTTATAGCACTTTAAATCAGTTTCCTCGATAATGAAATAATAAGGATGAGATTAGGATGTGGATGTTTCCCTATTTTATTAAGGGAAATGAAAATAATTGGTTATTATGTTTTTATGAAAGTATTTTTGAAAACTTGGAGCATGTCTATAACTGATCTGTTACGAAATTATATCCATAAAAACATAAGGATGTTATTAAAAGAAAAATAAAAATATGTTATCAAGAATATTGTGATGCTTTTCAATAGTATATGGATCAATTTATGGATATTCTTAGGTAGTTTTCCCACCACCAGATCTCATATCATATATTTATAGATACATTTTATAAAGGGGTTTCCTACTTAGTAAAAATGTTGGTTGAAAAATATTCTTGGGGGAATTATAATGACAATATTGATGACGAGATGATATGAATATTCATCAATGTTGCATTAAATTCTCAACATAAAAATTGTATAATGAAATCTGTGAATAGAGTAGGAATAAAAAATGCTTATGGTAAGGAAATAAACTCTCAACTAGCTAAAATTATGGAACAAATTTAATGTATAATAAAATAAAATGAAAAAAGGGTAAATCAAGTTGGCTGTCAAAAATCAAAATAAACCACTTAGAGATATGTGTAATCGATTGGGGATTTTTTTCAAACTAATAACTTCTATATAAACATAAAAATTCCAATAAAAACACAATTAAATGTTAATTTTTCTCATTATAGTCTTTTATTTACTGATAGATACAATCCTTTTTACAATAAATATAACTCTAGATACAGAATTCATCCAACAATTTTTTGGAATGAAAAAGAAATGATTAGATAATAACCACATAGTTATTCTCAACATCCCAAACCAAAATTTCAAAACCAACAAATATATATATATATTTTGATTTAAAATAGTGTTTTTTTGAAAAAAATTATTTCTAAAATAGATCAAATGATGAGTAGGATGGATTCTCATGAAGATAAAAATAAAAAAAATTACAAATGCTCAAAATTATTTAAATTAAATGGAAAAGGAGTTATAGTGGCAGGGAAAAGGGAAATTTACAAGTAAAACTAAAGTAAATCATATGGAATATATAATGGATATCACCACTTAGAGTATCCTTCAGGCACAAAAAGAATCCCTTAGGGATAATAAACCATATAAAAATAAAATTCTAGAAGAAAATGATAAACCAAATAGTCAAACATCTATAATTATAAATCCATATATTTTCATTGAAAATTATGTACTACTACACTTAATAAAAATGATGATAAAAATATGAGAGTCATAGAAAAAAGGTAAGGAAAAGATTGAAAATAGAGAAGAATCGATGCAGATAGTTTTGAATAATTTGTTTCTAGATATTCCATTCCTCGATAGAATTAATAAGAATTGAAAAAATAACCAAATTTTATAATTTATAGAGTTTTTTAAAAATACACACATAAATATCCAGTTTATAAAATATTTAATTCAGGTTCCATCATATATGAATATGAATAACATTTTTTCTAAAATAAGAAAAAAAATTAGGAGTTTTCCTCTTATAGTTTGACTGAGTATTGTTCTGTTGTTGTTAAAAATAAGATACCTTATAAAACTAAATATCCTTGCAGTTTTTCTATTCAATGTAGCTTCAAAAATAGAGGATATTTAAATTACATTTTTAACCATGTATCTAGTATAAACCTTATTATCTAATCACTGTTTATATTATTGAAATCCAGAGATCTTTTTTCCCACCACTATTGTCTTGACTTTGGAAGACCGCTCCATCACCTCCCCTAAAAGAAGTGTAAATGAACAAATTGTTGGGGTTGGGAATGTATTTTTACCTATTCATTTTCTTATACTTGAAATGGAGTGTGATAAAGAACTATATATCATTTTTTGATGTCCCTACCTTGGAAATAGGGGAGATGTAACAAATTTGGATAATGGGGAGTTGATTTTTAATGCCAGAGAGTATAATGAAGAGTTCATTTTTTTTGGAAAATGGAAAGATTCCTTATAATATAGGAATTATTCAAGTGAAAATATACTTGATTCAGAATATTTTTTTGAGGAAGAAGAAAATTTATTTTTAGATATGATTGAGTAATTTATTAATTACAAAAAATAAGTGGAAATTTTAATGGAAATTTTTTTCAAGTGATGATGTTGATCTAAGAGATAATTATTTGGTGTAATTTTAAAGGAAACTAGGATAAAGGTTCTATTAAAACATTTGAAAACCAAAAATAGAGATTGATTTTGTGGATTTATCAATTCTATACAAATGGCCTATCTTTTTAATTCTATAATTATTCTCTTTCTAATAAAACTAAATACTATATTGTTTGGTCCACTTTCAATTATTAGAGTGTTGGAGGATGGAGAGTTTTAAATCCTTGGATATGAAAACAGACCAATACTGGAAAATAGTAAAAGAATAAAACTTTATTAGAAATTGAATCCAAGGGAATGGGATTCCGTAATTTTCCTTGAAAAGTGATATTCCATAAATTCTAATTGAATAATTCAATTTCATTTCTTTCTAGGAGAAAAACCATGGAATTTATGTTTTTTTATTTTTTTTACTTTCATTGTACTAAAATTCTATAATTAATTTAGTTAGTATTTTAAATATAGTATAAACTGAAGAATAAAAAACTAGATTATTTCACTCAACTCCAAAATGATTGAATTCATTCTAGATTGACAATAAATAGAACCCTCTTTTAATCAGTGCAATTATTTTCTAAAGTTTATTCTCTTCTATTCTGGTCTAATTTACTGTTGTCATGATATTACTACAAATTATAATCTACTCATTTTCAATGTTTTCATATTGTTAAATTAAGTGTGTGTAGGGGGTTGTGGGTGTTTTTTTTGGGAATTTATTTAGTCTGTATTCTCATTAACGATGGGTTTTATCCTGTTATATTTTACTTTCTTGAAACTAAATTTGAATTAATATCTTAAAATCTTGTTGGAATCCTTAAACATATATTAGAATATATTTTTTTGTTCAATATAAATGAATAATTATTCTGATACATTTGTTGCTTAATTTTAATAATTTATCTATTGTAATTTCGAATCATGTTTATATTTGAATTCTTTTTGGGAATATGTTGGAAGTTTGTTGAAAACATATTGTTGAACAATAGTGTATCCCTTAAAACATGTCATTTTTCTACTTATTTTAAAATCATTTTGGAATTGAAATTCATAATTTTTTTTTCACATGGAAATTTATCATTGAGTAAATAGTTGGGTTTTTAGTGTGGGGAGAGGGTCTTATTTAAGGAAGTAAACATTTTTAATGTAAATTGAATCCCATAAAACCCCTTTAAATTATTATAATTCCTAGTTTTTATGATTTTACCTTAAACATAATTTTTGAAATTTTTTCTCTATTTTGGGGATTTTAATGACAATTTTAGGTGGTTTATTTCTAATATTCAATTGATTTTTTTGATCACATCATTTTAATTTCTATTATAAATTAATTTTTTGATCAAATTTTTTTGGAAGGTTTTAAAAATGTCATTGGATTTAAAATTTTCCTATTGAATTAAACTCGTAATATATTCATTCAAATGGAATACGAAATGAAAATCCTAAATTGAATTTAGCCAATAATTTTTCATTTGTCCATTATTTAATTTATTAATACAGTGTATGGGTTATTTCTCCTTCTTGTAAATATTAAACCATCCCATCCAAGTGGTGTGTCAAATTATTAATCCTTTTAATTATGCGAGTCGGCTCACCTTGAGGCAATTAAAACTTTGGACATCCATTTGAAAAAAATAATAATTTTTTTTAGTTGTCTTCAAAATAATCAATTTCAATCAATTATATAAAACAAGAATGCAATTTTCACTGATTCTTTTTTTCATTTAAGTGGTTAATCATTTTTTCAGGTTGAAATAGTAAATGGGGTAAAAATAATTTAATGGTAAACTATTTATGGATTTCTTTTTTTTTTAATTTTAAGATTTTTTATTTTCCACTAAGATTGATTAGTAATTTCTTGGGGATATGAAATTCTTATGTGTGGGGAAATATGACCTGGCCTTAATTTAATATATCTTTCCACAAAATTTTGGTCATTTTTTCTGTATATTTACAGATTAAAGAGGTATTTAATTGGTTGATCTATGTATCATTGTTATTTTTTATTAATTATAAAATATCTTCTTTTTTGGGTAAATTTTTTAAATTAAATTTAAAATAATATTTTTTTCAAAATATTATTTTTATGTTTCTAAATTTATTATTTTGTTTATGCTATATCATTTTGTTTAAATTTAAATTTAATTTGTTTTAGTTTTAACTTAATTAATTATTTAATTATTACTAATAATATTAATTTTTATTTATTTTATACAATGTTAACTTTATTTTTTAATCCAACAACACAGTCAACGTAAAATAAATTGTTCAGTATTTCTACGAATTTTATCAAAAACTATATTCTCTATAAGGTGATTTACAACCATTATATAGAAATGAATTTTCAAATTTTCATTTTATCTTGTATTTTTTAATATAATTAGTACCCCGTAAGATATTTAGTAAAGGGGTAAGGCATAATAGAATTCCCATCCAATAATATAAAGTACTAATTCCAATCATGTTGGGTCAGTGTATAGGAAAATTTAACGTAATATAAATTCTATACTATTGAATTTAAGACCCATAGTTGAATAGAGCTTATGGAAAGGAAATTATGGGGCCTCAAAGATGGTTGATACTAGTGAAATTTAGAGTATTGGATAATGAATCAAATAAATATTGTGAATATGAAGAGATTATTAAATCCATAATAGTGATTCACTACCACTGATTCTTTCAAGGTTGGAACTGTTATTTTAGAATGCTAAAGATCAAAGGGTTAAAACCAAGGACTACTGATAAAGATGTCATATTTTGTGATGCCGATGATGTCATTTTTCCAACCTTCTCATGAGAAAATTCAAAATCCCCCACTGAGATCCAGATTTTCATCACGAATAAGGCATGGCAGAAACTGAGAATCTGATGAAGTATTGAAGAAGAAAGAAGTTTCCAAATAGATCTGATGGCATTTTATCAAACTTTTCTCATCTGATTCCTCCATAATGAAGTCATCTGAACCTCACACAACATCTAGGATACATAAGTTTTCATTAAGAAATCAGTGAATAAAATTGATCACTTTTTCCCCATTGTAACGACTACACCAATTCTGAATGAGATTCAACCATGAACAATGAAAATAATAAATATTTTTGAGACTACGTTGTTTAAGATTAAGGGGGAAACTAATCTATGTTCATTCTGTCAAGATGAGAAACTTAAATGTTTCCTGAAGCTGAATCCTTCGAGGCCTACAGGTTGTACATGATGAGAATCCATAGTGAATTTGATAATGCCAAATGCACCTCCTTCAATGGCTAATGCGCCGTTAATAATTTTTTGGTTATAAGTGTATGTATAGAATGGTTGTACATAACTGGTTATTTAATCATACCTGATTCATTTAATGATGAAAAGGAAGGGATTTTGAGGCTCATGAATGAATAATTTTGGTGTTTTAAGGTAGGTGTGAATAATTTACTCGAATAAATTTCAATAATAACCTGACGACTGAGGAGGTTCCTATATTGATGACACCAAATTTAAATTTCAATTCAAACTTTTTTATTTTCTTCATTTTTAATATGGTTCATCTGTTTTAATTGATAAATCTCAAATAATAAGTTTCTTGTATTTTTTTCTCAAAACCATTCATCCTTTTTGAATCCAAGTATGTTTCTTTGTTAGTTGTTGAAAATGTTTTGGATTGGATATTAAATCTACCATTCCTAATAAATTTAACCTTTCATGCTGATATATAGTAAATTATATGATTTAAATTTATGGTAATGAACTAATTATCCATCAATGAACTGAATCCTTAATTAGTTAATGGACTCTTATGATATTGTGTTTATGTATGATATTCATGTGTACTCTTAGTTAGAGAAAGAGCATATTAAAAAATTTGATATCATTCTGTGAACTATGAAAGAACATATTCTCAATGGTAATATTTTCAAATGTGTGTTTTGGATCCAAGAAATGAAATTTATGGGACATATCATATTTGAGAGGGGTTCCTTAGTGGATCCTGAAAAGATACATAAATTTTTATATTATGAGAATCCCATAAATGTTTTTGATATATTGAAATTTATTGGTTTGACTGGTTATTATATGATTTTTATTCGAGATTTATCCATGATTTTATATTCGATGATAGACTTACCCTATAATGGTATAAATTTGAATGGAAGAAAAAATATCAGATATAGTTTAAAGAAATAATGGTGAGGTTGACATCATCACATGTTTTTCTTCTTCCAGAACTAATTATGGTTTATGATTTTTTTTGAAATGATTTTAGTGCCTGTTTGGGATCTGTTTTGATATATGGGAAATAGGTGGTGGTGTATGGATCTCTTCAATTTTTCCCTCATGAAAAGAAATTCCATACCCATAATATTCAGTTAGAAGTTTTTATAATAAAACATCAAAATGTGGAATCACTTTCTATTTTCGGAGAGGTTTGGTAAAGACCAAAGATTGACGTACATGGAAATTCCATTACTTATGTTGAGTACCTAATAAATGACACAAATAGATGGACAAAGACTATATAAATTCAGTTTCTTTGGAAACTAGAAAACATAAACAACAGGTTCAAAAAACATCTACATTATCTCTTTCTTTATCCTTTATAAATAGAACCCAATTTTGACACATCGTACATAATAAACTTCTTCAAATCCTGGGGAAAAGAAACTTGAAAAGGGGTGAGATGAAATGAAAGTTAAGGGTAAGCATGGGAAACATCATTTAAAACATAAACATAAGAATGTAAAAACATGAACATAACTTTTGAAAAAAAACATACCACATTTAACATATACCAATATCATGGGTTATGAAATAAATCTTGGTTTTTTATAAATCAAACATTATATTAGAATCATGAATCATGAAAATAGATAATTAACATAAAACACACAATTATGGAAAACAAGTAGGCACATAATACAATTTTAGTAGTAGCCAAGGAATTGTTGTAAAGACCATTACAATAGACAATTTCTATTACTAAACTCGGTTTACGTACTATTTGTGACATGTATTACTAAACCATATTTAATTTCCATTCCAGCCAATAATTACGGAAGAAGATGTACTTTATATTCCCTCCCTGTATCACTGAACCAGATTTACATTTCATTACATTCATGTCTATCTCAGGAGATATAAATTATTATCCAATTAATTGGAGGGAGATATAGGTCTTACCCATCTCATAATTAAATTAGTCTTACATGTTCAATGAAAACATTAATCATTCATCATAGCACAACCCATTAAGTAAACCTAGTTTCTTAAAAATAATTCCATGAAAATACATATAAGATAAATAAATTTCAAAGAAATAATTGTATCACAAACATAATAAAATAAAAGTAATAATAGGGATAGAAAAATAACCCTATGTCATCTTATATGGAAAATAATTTTGATAAAATGATTGAACTTAATTCCTAAGGAAAATATCCTCGCTTAAAAAAATATTTTTTTTTAAAATGCCAAGAAATTTTAAAAGAAGGTAGATATTTCCTCATGTAGGACTCAATAAAATGTTTTTCCCTTCTATTCTCATTTGGAAGTCCAGAATGATTCAATGTTTGTGTATGTATAGAAATAATATTTTTCATTCCATTTTTCATAACATTTGGATGGTCATAGGGAAAATAATTTCATTTCCCAGTGCATTGATCATTAACATATTTCCTTTGGGTTCCATCAATTGTCTGAAACCCAAAAATAATAGTGTGAGTGGAAAAAATTATACTAGGAAAACAACATAATCAAGGGGGAGTACTTTCAATATCTAACATTTTAGGTTTAATCCAAGGTTTTTCATGATTGTTTCTATAATTATTAGACTGTAACATATATTTTTACATACCATAAAGGATATCCCCAGACATACCTTAGAATTATCTAAGGGGATCTCACTAATGTTTTTTCATCATAGTTTCCAAAGGTTGAAAGAAACTTCACTCTAGTACCAACTATAAGGACCCAATATTAATGTACATGAAAATTTCATTACTTCTATGGAATACATAATACATGAAACAAATAGACTCTTAATGACCATATTATTTTGGTGCTTTTGGAAACTGAAAAACATAAACTAGTTCATAATACATCTACACCATCTTCTACTTTATCCTTCACAACTAAAACACCCTTTTGACACATCTTACTTAATAACCTTCTTAAAAAATTTGGGGAAGAGGAACATGAAATGGGGTGTGATCAAATTCTTTGTAAGGATAAGAATGGAAAAAATCATACAAAACATAAACATAACAATGTCCAAACATGAACATAAATTTTGAAAAAAACATACCACATTTAACATATTCCAAAATCAAGAGTCATGAAATAAATCTTGGTTGTTCATAATGCATAAATTATAATGGAATTATGAACATGATAAAATAGCATTCGAATAAAACCTGGAATTATGGAAAACAAATCACTACATAATATGATTTCCATAGAATCCAAGGCATTGATTCTAAGACCATCATAGTGGACAAATCCATCACTGAACCGGGTTTACTGGCCATTGCTACGATGTATTACTGAATCAGATTTACTTTTCATTCCAACCCTGTATTACTGAACCAGATATACATTCTGTTCTGGCACTATATTACTGAAACAAATTTATTGGCCATTTCAGTCATGTATACCGCATGAGATAATAATCTTTACCCAATACATTGGAGGGAGATATAGATCCCACCCATTTCATAATAAAATCATTCTTACATGCACCACAAAACATAAATCATTCATCATAGCATAACCGATGAAATAAAATGCGTTTCTTAAACATCCTTCCATCATAATACATATAAAATAAATGGATTTAATAAAAATAATTCCATCAAAAACATAATAAAAATAATTTAAAAATACTGATAGAAACATAACCTTATTTCATATTAGATGGAAAATATTTGTTCTAAAACACTTAAACCTAATTTTTGAGGAAAATATCCTTTCTTTTTAAAAAATGGTTTCTTTTCTCAAAATGCTACACAATTTTAAAAGAAAATACTTTAGTTTAAAATAAACATAAAATAGTGTATAAAATTCTTCATGTAAATAAGGTTTCATGAAACCATAAAAATCCATTCAGGTCATATACGTTAAAATAAATTCTCCTTTTACTTTTCCTATAAAAATCAAAAAGTACTACAAATCAAATAATGACAAAAAAATTATTTCATACATTTTAATAAATATTTAAAAAAGGGTAAAATTTAATTTAACCAATTTTAGAAGTATATAAACAATATCACATACTTAGGAAACATGGGTGTGGATGATAAATATACCATATTAAATACTTTTGTATAAACAATATCAAATAAAAATGAGATTGAAAAATTATCCCTTACCTTAAATATGATTTCTTCAATGTGTGTCCAAAACTCTTGTAAAGTGGGTTTAAACCTATTATTAACTTTTAAAAGAACCAGAATAATATTTATTATATTATATATGATTCACTTATGACTTTATATTACTCGTTTATTTATCAATTCCATGTTAATGCAACTTTTTTGTGTAATATTTGTTTTATTTATCGTACGTGTTTTTGCATTTTATTCTTAATCTTATTACGTAGATCATGATTTAATTAATTAAATACTTTAAAACATGATTTATATATCATTAGTATTCCATATAGAAATATATATATAATTTATAGATAAATGAAATGGAATACACCCTCTATGGAGACCGTAGGTCGTACGTACGCAAGAACGCTGTTTCCCTTACCTTATTGAATTGAATGGAAGAATGAAAATGACACACCAACACAAATATATATATATATATATACATAAATATAGTATAATTATTATGTAATATATTTCATTATTATTTATTATATATACTTCAAAACCATATTGACCGATTAACGTGGAGAATGAATATTATCACGCCGTGGAGACAGTAATCCGTACGTACGCATAAGTGACGATATTATTCTCTTGATGATTAAATAATATTGAAATGGATGGTTTATTCATTCGCAAGAAATAATATCTTGTAATATTTTTTATTTATGTCAATTATATTCATCATTATATCTGTTGAAATAAAGTATAGGAAAAAAAACAGTTTAAACCACAGTGTGGAGATGGTAAGCCTTACGACCGCATACACATTGATATTGTTTTTCATATGATGAGTAAACGGTGAAATGTGGATTTCTGATTACCATAAAAACAAATCATAATATAATATATTATTTATTTATTATTATTTTTGGTAACCACTTAGGAAGACGAATTAGAAGTGGAAAAGTACTTTGAAAGAAGGGATAAAATGATTACCTCTTTTTCGGGTGTCTCCTTTTAATTTTCACAAAATGTCTCCTTAAGTTGGATTTTTGACCAAAAGGATACATCTAGGATGAAGTTAGGGAATTTGGGAGGATATTTGGGTGTGTTTTATTTGATCCAAAGAGCATTGGATGTGTGAATAAAAGAGAAGGATGCGTAGCCTTTTATAGGAGAGGCGAGGGGATCTTTAGGAATTTCTTTAAATATTAATTTATTATGAATTTATTTTTGGTTTATAATGGTCCCAAAATAAATTATATAGAAAATAAGTTGAGGATGGGTCTAAATATTTTCAACCAATTGGTTTTTGACATGTTTATGTCACCTAATTAACCTTATCATTAATCTTTAACCATTAGTTAAAAACATTAACTCTTACCATGTCTTCTTGAATTTCCATAATATATGGTTATTATAGTTTCTATAAAATTACAAGATAACCAAAAGAAAATAATTAAGGACATTTATATATTTATATAAGTTATTTTTCTGAATAATATATTTTTAGTACTATTAAATCATTTAATAAAATAGTATTTGTTTTCAAAACTCATTTATGCCAACTTTCACGCTATTTAATAATAGGTTTTTTAATGTCAAAAAACATGATTCCTTGGAATGAAATGAATTAATTAATCCATTACATGTAAATTTAATCCAAAAAATTCATTGGTGGAATCAAAATTTTCACATTATAATTATTTTATTATTTATAATATAATTTATTTAAATATTTAATGAATTAGGTAATCACTGCATCATCATTGTGTAATAAATAAATTTATTTCATTAGTTTATAAAAATTATAAAT
Organism: Viscum album; assembly: GCA_963277665.1. NCBI lineage: Eukaryota > Viridiplantae > Streptophyta > Magnoliopsida > Santalales > Viscaceae > Viscum > Viscum album. The sequence goes on along the minus strand of OY728127.1, from coordinate 287,163,435 downwards.
AAAATAACTTTATTTAGTAAATATTTTTATCTTTATAATTATTCTTTATTTCCAAGTATATCAATTAAATAACCCCACCTTAAATTTTTGTTAGTTTAAAGATGCATTTTTCTGTTATATTTCCCTTTATTTTAAATTCATTTTTATGACAAGTTATTTTCACACCCATGTGCTTCCCAAATTCCAAAAATTAAGCTTAATAGTTGTGTTGGTATATTAATAGTCATCCAATAAAATTAGGACACTTTTTACGGTAGTTTTATATTATTTTAATATTAATTGTTACTATTATTTACTATATTTATAGTTTAACCATGGTAAATAAAAATAATTACTGAAGTTGCTATTCATTATGTTAAAAAATAAAATATATCTATTTACAAAATTTGGAACATATGATTCCAAATACAGAATCCATTTTTCAAAATTCAAAAAGCATAATTTCCAGAAAATAACTTAAAATTAATTCTCGTTGTCAAAACAAGAAAGTATGTTTTTAAAAAGTAAGAACTATCCAAAGATTGACCAGTCTTTTTGTCTAATTTAATTTTAAAATTACTTCCAATGACCAAAATTTGATTAAATGATAAAAAAATAATCTAATTACACATTAGAAACATTTTAAAATATAATGTTACTATATAAATAAATTATAATAAAAGGCATTTTTGAATTAAAAGGCAATATTTTTCACAATTTATTAAAATATGAATTTTATTAGAAAAATACAAAAAAATAAACCAAAATAAGTTTTTATGTCACAATTAAAAATAATATGTTTATTTTTTAAAATAAAAAATAAAAAAGTGTAAAAATATATATTTGAAATGGGTGTACTATCAAAAGGGGAAAAAATGTTTTTTTTAAATACCTTTTTTTATCTGAAAAATTGAATTTATTCTTATATCATATCTATAAGATAACTAAGATGAATTTTAATGTTATATAAAATTCAAAATTTGGTTAATAATATTCATAATGGAAAATTTATATCCCATTTTATTAATATAACATTGTTTAGTGAAACTCGGTATTGCATATAACATAAGCTATCAAGGAAGGTAACTCTTGCTTGTTACACAGGCCCAGTCATTGTTACATGTTGTGAAATATTCCTATGGTGTTACGTATAACATCACTCCCACATAGTTCTTTTATAAATTTAACAAAATCTATATTTAGTGTATTGTGTAATGTACACTAACTCTGTGTTTTGTGTCATATACGATAACATGGTTTAGTGTGAATGAAATACTTGACTTCATGTGTTGCAAGATATAAATGAAAATTTTAATTTATTAAAAAAATGGTCCATAAAAGATCAAGGTGTTATATGGTTTCAATGAACTATATCCATAAGAACCAAGAATATTTTTTTAATCTGAGGGATAAGAAATTGAGATAGAGACAATGGGTGGAGTATCATTAGAAATTTTATTATCATATTTATACACTCTTAAAAATTGGAATATGGTTGATGATGTAATGAGACAGAAGATACCAAACAAAGTTGTGATAGAATTAGTTGAAAGTTGGTGTTAGTTGATTTTATTTAATGATATGGGTTTGTGAGTGGAAGAGTTTGGTGGAAATGTTTTCTTAAATTTGATAAAAGATAAATAGTCTTTTGATGAGTGACTTTGGATCAATTAGGTGATAAAAACTGATTAGAAACAATTTTTTTAAATCATTTATATTGGGGAGACCTTCGATTAGTGGTATCAATATCCCAACAGATCTCTAATATTCTATAACTGGTTGGATAGTAATAGTATATAATTATTGGATAGATGACTTCATGGTCCATGCAACTTGAGGCTATAAAGATGTACCGCAATTAGAAATTTCAGAATCGGTGGAAGGGGATGAGGTTGTCGATTGGTGATTTATTTTCACCATGTCTTAATTGAAAGAAAATTAATGTGGAATTCTATATACATGTAGGTTTATTTCAATATTTACACATTCTTATATGGAAGTGGGGTAATATTTAAATAAAATTCTCCAATGGTATTTAAAGGCTCCTAGTGAGATGAATTCGATTTGGGTGATCATTAAACTACTTAATAAATCGTTACATTTATAACCTATTAAGGATATGATAATTGATGAACCACTTTAAGACTTGTATACCCTAAATATTTTTATACTTCAGGGGGTTCCATAAGTGATTGTATTTGATAGGTTATAGAGGTTCAAATTCATGTTATATAATTGTTTTCATGAGGCAATGAGTTCCTAGTTGAAATTGAGAAATACTTATGATCTAATGTTGGATGAAAAAACCTAAAGAGCCATTTAGTTTCTTGAGGATATGCTTGCGGTTTGTGAACTTTATTTTGGAGGATCGTGAAAAATGAATTTGAATGTGGTTGAATTTTCAAATAACAATATTTATCAAGAATTTATAAAGATGAATCCCATTGATGTGGTTTATGGGTGGCAATGAAGTTATCCCTTTTAATGGACATAGTTTTGAGAGTGGACATTATTTATACAAAGTCTCATTTAGGAGATTATTGAATTAGTGTATTTGATAAAAAATAAGATGAAATCATAAATGATATATTGAAAAAATTATTCAACCTCTAGATTTTCAGTTTGGGATTGGGTTTTTGTCAAAGATTATCTTCCTTTAGGACATTGTCAACTTGGTAAACTGTGTATGTTTGTACTATAGTTTGTTGGACCATTTTAGATTGGGGAACAACATAGAAAGATGGAATGTTAGTTGGAATAATCAAATATCTTTTATTTCATTCATGATATAATTTATGATTCATAGTTGAGGTGGTATCACCCATATCTTTACCATGATATTTAATGGAAGAATGTTTTTTAGAACCTTGATACCAATATTTTTGAGAAACAAGTTCATATTTTGGATCACCATGATAATGAGTTTCACTGAAAAATGATCCCTACTATCTGATTACTACATCAGTGTGGGATGGATAACCATGATACGTGGGAGTGGGAATCAATGATAAGCTATTATTGTCCTTTTAATTTTGTAGTTCAGAATATTTAGTAGTTTCTCAGGATTTAAATCCTTTATGGTTTGGAGATTGTGATGTTTTGTCTGTTTATTATAGGTAATTATTACCCCTTATTTTAACAATGATTATGTTGGGTCTTGATTTGAGGTCGTTTTAGATGATTTTTGAAAAATTTGGATGGCCAAAGCGCTACACACAATTACATCATTGTTAGGGAAAACTATTTAGTTTTCCTCAGGAAATCATATAAAAAAGTATAGTCTTTTGGTAGGGGTGCACAATTTACCAAACCTTATAGTCACCCATCCAAAATATTAATCCATAAGTTGAATAGTTACATATAATTAGAACATAATTAAAGCAACCATGTGGAAATCCCACATACCCTAAACAAAAGAGCTGTATAGGGTGAACAGTTAAGGGGAATGATTACACCTAACTATGAAGCCTCGCTAGAAAACTATATACATTGGCTTTTAATTACACTATTTTTTATTTTAAAATACATATGACCTTTTTTTGACCTATAATAATAACATAACCACATATCAGATCAACCTTATCCTTACCCTGTGGTCTAGAGGCTTAACTCTTCTTATTGTAGAATATTTTCCTTCATTCTTGGTTGATCAAGTCTATGTCTACTACGCTTTTATCCAGCTTTTCCTTTTCCACTTGGATCCTTGTTAGAACTATATTATGCTCATCCTATGTATGAAAAGGGGGCCATTTATTCTGTATCTAATGGGGGTTTAAATATGATTTATGTGTTTATTGAGGATTTATGATTGTGAGGACCCGATCTACTCTCCCCCACCCACCGTTGTCGATGGTGAATAACTATACCCCCATTATTGAAGAAGGTGTTTATATAGAAAGGGTTATTTCGATTAATTTCATAGTTTCCTCGTAAAAATCATTTGTTTCAATCATTAAATTGTTTTTTTGGGTTTCAAATCCATTCAAGTACTTATTTACGTTTCTAAAGGTGTTTTACTTTAAAAATGTGGATTTTCACACAAAGTGTTTGATTAAATGATTTAGTGGTTGTTTTCACTTGGAAATGGGGTTTCAAACACCACATATGACTTTTTTGGGAATTTAAAATATTTTATAAATTTTGATAATGTTTTTAAATATATTTTCACAAATAATAAACACTATAAAAATGTGTGCCGTCGAGAATAAACATGTTTCTCGTAGTGTGTGTAATACCACTTGAGGTGTTAGGAATTTGATGGACTATAGAAGGGATATATATTGGATAGTACGAATATATTATTGGTTTAGGATTATTTTTTTAGAACTAAATATTCCCATAGTCTATATCCAAATATTTCATAATTTTTCATTTATGATTTGTTTATCGCATAATGGATTTGTCAGGGATTGGAGCACACATGTTTCCAAATGAGGTTGTATCACATGGTTTCACATGATAAATTATTTCATGGATATTTAATTATATTATTATCTCATGTTGTGTGGATATTATAAACTATTTGAAGACTTATACATTTCATATTCTTGGATTTGTGAATATGAAAACATTTTATAAAAGCTATAGGAAAAGGATTTAAAAATGGGTTGGGATTTATCAATTTTATCTATAAAATTATATTGATTTTAAAATATAAAATTAATATATTCATGATATTATTAAATATATACACTCTTAGGTGGTATCCTACTAGGATTTATGATTACACCAAATTTTTAATTTTTGTGGTTGTAGATGTTGTATTGTAGGATACAAGAAAACGAAAGGTCAAATTATAACATGATGGATTCTCTTATCGATGAAACCTTTATTTTGGTATGGTTTGGTGGTAAATATTTTTCAAACAGAGACTATTGGTTTTTTCTTGTTATTATTTTTTAGTTTATCCTTTTTGAGTTGGTTTATATGTATATTTTTTCAAACATTTCTTCTATGTTTTATTATGGTTGTATGTGTTGTTTGGGTTATATTCAAGAATAGTTTCTATTATCTTTATTATAACTATCTAGGTGAAAATGTATTGGGTGAGTAGTATAGTTAACATGAGATTGCCTATTTAAATTTACTTGAATATTATTTGTTTAATATCTATCATGCGTCATTCTAGTGTATAGTTTCAATGCCCTTACGGTGCACCAAGATCAATACTCATGGGGAACGTTCTTCGGTTAATTCATAATTTCTTTTTGAAACTCTTTGAAGGATTTAAATAAATTATGACCATTAATAATGTACAATTAACCTAAAGATTTTAATAATGAAAATATGTTTTCATAATTTACACATTACACTTATTATTTTCATGATTATATGGTTTCACACTATGATTATTGTTTCTAATACTATTACTTTTGGTTTTTATCAGTGGTTGGAACAAGGATGAACAATATTAACACTTAATTTTATGGGAAATGAGGTGATTATGATAAATAATATTGGATGAGGACAATATTGTAAGATATAATATGTGTTCATAATCATTTATCGTGATATATGATTAATATCATATACAATTAATAACTCTTGGACTCACCAAAGAAGATAAAGATATTGTTTTCTTAGAGCTCAGGTGGTAGAGACCATAGAAGATGGAATTAACAATTTAAATCATGTTACAAATATGTGAAAAAACCTCGAGAATGACTCAACGAAGTTTGAAAATGTTTTATGTGTTGAAAATAAGGAAGATAAATGAATTTTTATAGAAAGAATGAGTTTGATAGAGAGATATGATGTTCAAAAAACGGTACAGTTTATAGTTTAATGACTTATATTTGGGGAATATGGGAATTATCAAATCCAATTCCACAATATGAGGATTAACTCCATGAAAAATGAATGATATATACTATGATATATTTGAACTAAAAGTATTTAACTGTTTATGTATTTGGATTTTATAATTATATTTTAGTTGATTTATAGTAATGATATTCCTGAATCATGATATATATATTAATTTTCCTACAATTTATTTTAGGTAATGATTTTAAATCATATGTTCAAAAGTAAGGATAATAATGAAAATTAATTTCGTTTTAATGTGAAAATTTCTAGTAGGGATAAAGATATGATAGAAATGAGACAGTATTTGTAATATTAAAATTGGATTATTTTTGAAAAATTTATTTAGGTCATCATAGGTGATGTTTATTTCATATTTGGATTTATAAAAATAAATGTAATTTTATTTTATAAATATATAATGTGTTATTTTTTAGAAGCATACATGTATTCATTTGAGGATAACATAAGATAAATATATTCCGTCATAGGTTTATATGTTTAAGGTTGGTCATAAGATCAAAATCATGGATGACCTTTTTCAGGTTTTAAGTGATTGTGTTTTATGGTTATATAAGGCTATTATTATATATTAGGAATAAAAATATTTAAATTTTTAAATAACCCTTTAGATTGTTATATTATTTAATGTTATATTAATGTTGGTTTAATGGATAATGGGAATAATGATGGTTAACAATAGATTAATTTACATGTGTAATATTTTGGAAATATTTATTTTATATATAAGGACTAACTTCATGTTAATATTTAAATTTTATTTCTGATATTTTTCTATGAATTTTAGTATATTAAAAGATTATATAATTATTTTTGAGGGTGATTAATAATATTTTTTGAGATTATTAAATTGGTTGATGTATATGTAACCAATAGGTTTTTCAAGAAATATTATTTCTGAATAATGAAATTAATTTTTTTGGATGTAAGTTAAAAGGTCTGAGGTTACATTTTCGGTGAAAATGTTTTTAATGTAGATTTTATTAAGGGAAATTCTGATGTAGGGTTTTTTATTTGGGGTATAATATATGTTGAACCATTGGTGTTATTATGGAAATATTGATGTAAAATATATTATTTCTTAAAAATAAAGGTTTATAATTGTTTGATATTATCATAACCTATGTTAACCATTTCAGTTTTGGTTAATATTTATAGATAGGTGTTATATCTTGTTATACATTTGTGGATTATGTGATCATTTAGAATTTTATTTTAGTGTTTTAGACATGAAAATGTAATCTCGAATACACATAATTTTTAAAAAAGGATGATACTGGGGATAAAATTGATTAGAGGATGCAATTATACTTTTTAATAAATAATATTTCATTAATATTTTAGTCTGTATGGTTAAGGAAATCCTGATCATTAAGAAAAGTATGTTAAAATAAAAGTTCCATCCATTTTGCTTCATTTCTTATGAATGGATGTACTTATATACCCTCTCTGATTTATGTTTTTTGTTGTTGTTAACATTCTCCTGACCATGTTATCTTTAATTCAATATTATCCCTTGTCAATTATTCTTTATTTCAATATCAATATTTTAACATCCGTCTATTGTTCTAATCTATGAACACAAATATTTTATATTCAATGTAACCATAAGAATTCCCATTTTCACTTTTCAAATGAAGATTTTTTATCCACATGTATGATATATATTTTCATCAATATTTGATCATCTTAATGAGTGAGGAAACATTGTGAGGGATTTACTTTTTTAAAGGGGTCAGAATTTAATACCATGTGATTTTAAAAGAATACTATATTCGATATCAGATACAACACAAAAAATTGAGCTTAAAAAATCATAAATTATTTAAATATGACCATTATAACATGGTAATTTAATTGGTGTGTATTATTAGGATTATCCAAATTTTTAAATTCTTATATATATGGCATACTAAATAAAAATGTTTTTATTTTTTTAATAACTACCCATTCAATTTTTTAGTAATGTGAATTTATTCATTAAAAAACATTTTATTTAAAAATTTATGCTCCAAGGAATACCTATGTGATTCTAAAATTATTAATTTCATTCCCTAATAATTTAGTTACAATTATCCAAGATATTATTTCACTTGATATTATGTTTGGATGAATCTAGTGATAAATTAATTCATTAAATAGAAGAGGTTTTTAGTCATTTATCTTATATATTGATCATTCCTTATCTAATAATAATACATATCATTGTAAAAAACCCTTTCTGAGAATTTTATCTCATGCGTATATTATTTTGTTTCCCGATTATATTAAGAAGTAATCATTGAATGAGTTTTAATGATGCCAAACATATTTTTGTTTTATATTTTATTTACAATGTATAATGGGAGTCATGTATGAGAATGTTCTTTATATGTACTAAATTGATCAGTAATTTAGGATGATATCACATGTATCTTATTTGATTGTAATATAGTAGAAACTAGATCTTGGTTACAAGTGTTGGGGTCCTTAAAATACGAAGTATATATGATGTCTAGTGAAACCCAAACATTTATTATGAAATCTCGAAAGGTATGAAAAAACATACTAGATATAACTGTTATTATATGATACAATTATGTTATAATTTTATATCCATAATTAATATGAAGACTGAAAGAGTCTTATCAAATAGCCACATGTCTTATGAAAACTTAATGGATTTTCCTTTGTTCACAATTTTAGAGAATATCCCTATTTCTTAAAAAAATGATAAAATATCTTAAATTCTTGTTAGTCAATACAAAAAAATTCCAAAGAATACCCAAATCCTAATTAACACAAAAATATATATTTAGGACAAATACAACTTTATTCTCAAGTGGGTTCAACTACTACAACTCTGGCATGAGATTATCATGACCATATATCTGAATAATTATTTGCTATTATTTTTTCTATCCTTCTTTCAAAAATACTTATTATTTATTATAATATTAATGTGAGATAGAAAATACATATAAAACTATATATATCTCATTACCTGATGTATATTATATCCTATTTGTTCACAAAAAATTATACCTTTGAGTCTTGGTTTGACTAAAGGATGATTAGGGTCTTTCTGGAAGGATACATCGTATACCTCTAAATATTTTGGGTTCCATAGTATAATTACCAAACTTTTATTAACATAAAATAATTTCCCTGTATATCCTAAATAAACACCTTAGTATTTAAAAATATAAATAATTTCCCACTGTAATATCAACTTCAATATGACTTGTAGATGAACTGACCTACTATGCACTACCTCAACTAATAGTAAGGTTAAACAGACCACCCCTCCCCACCCATGAAATACCTAAAGATTATATTTTTAATAAAAAGGTGAATCAAAAATTATATTCCATAACATAGTGGTTAAATATAAAAAATTAAAATGTCTAATATAAAAACTATCAAGAAAAACATATAATAGTATAACCATACAACAAAATAATATTCAAGCATTGGGAGATTTATATTTGAGAATATAAAACCATGGTAGACACAAGAATGATGAAATGAATAAATATGGGTAAAATTTTAAGGGAGGTTGGAAATTGGGATAACACCTTTATGATATAAAAGAACCCGATAATACATCTAGAAATAGTTGTCACTATAAATCACCCTAAAGCAAGAGCTTTATCAACTAATATTTTTTGACATCCACTAATGTCAAATACAAACTAGACCTTTTATGAATAGAACAACCCATGTATGTGTAAATATCATAAATGTTTGGGAGTAAAAATACACATTATGACACCCCAAAAATAGAGATGAATGAAATAATAACAAGTCATATCATTCCTAGGAATAGATAAAGGCCAAATGGGGGACCCATATGAGATTTATAGATTGGGATAAAAAATTCTATTTCCATGTAAAAAATTATATCGCAACTCTATCATTGTCAAATCATAGAGTTGATTAATAATACCCAACTAGACAATAAGATCTTAAATAACTTATCAATCCAGAATTATAACTTCCATGACATAATTTTCAATGAATATTTGGGACTTGTACCTCGTCTATAAATATGTGTCTATCAATTGAGTACCTATGCTAATGGAAGACCCTCACCACTCTATTTGAAATAAACAAATTTATAGAGTATAGACTCTATATATGGAAAACTAAAGCATCATATCAAGGAGGGATTCCTAAATTGAATAGTAATATTTTATTATCTTGAATTATTGGGAACATGGGTGCATAGACACCTATCCTGAAATTGGTGAGTCATTAACTAAGTTTTTTGGGGATTATTAACTCTATAATTCTAGTGAGTAACTCCCATACTATTAGTATAATGATTTTTGGGGGTAACAAAAGTTTTCTACATGGAAAATTAGGGTCTCCCCTAAGGGTCTATAATAATTAAACTACTTTGAACACATCATGGATAACCTAGGATAATGAATATAACTAAACCTTCATAGTGTCCATTTAAAAACCCTCCAAATAGATTTTATCTTTTTTAAATTTCAGTTAACCAAGTGTGATGATACTAGAATATAATGAAATGGATTTCACAGAGCCTTTATTTTAATGGAAATGAAATTTAACCCCAGAATGTTTCTATGAATGGATAACCATTTTCATGTCATGTCTTTTTAACATGAATAGTGTTTCAACTATGTGTCATAGATTGTGGTTCATGTATTATCTTGGTGTTTATAATAGATATCCAGAGTTATGTCAAATAATGACATTGAATTTCCCCTATTCATACCATATTAAATGGATATTGGGATTCATATGTGTGTATTCCTATATTTGTCGATTATTATGTCCTTTATAATACTCTGGTTTGTAATAATAAAAAACATGATATGTGATATTTAAATATTATTTATAAAACCTATCCACCATTCATTACTAAAAAAATGATTTATCTAGAGGATATTCTTCATGTTATAAAAATCACTTTTTGTGAAGCCTAACCCAAAATTGTTTTTGACCAATTCTTTGTCGATTGGACGACATACGAAAATACATACAATAAAGAACATATGGTTTTAATTGTGTGATTATGGAGCACCACTAGACACCACCTCTTTAATGTTCATGTGAATTAATGAAACCACTTGATCCCTTCTCTCTCCAATATTAGATTCATTACATTATATTATATATAATATCTATTTCTTGGGATGAGATTTCGTTTTCCTTTCCATACTATCATTTTCACACTCTACATGGTATCCTCCATCAGAAAAATTACCATTACAAAGGCCAATAATAGTCATTTTTCACAAGGATATGTAAGGGAGAAAAATTGATAATAGAGGGGGGAAACACGAATGAATGTGGCTACCCTGACATATAACCAACCAAAGATGTGACCCTGGGGACAGACCATCAGGAACATACCCTCGTTACATTTGATGATTTGGCTTATGGAATATATGGGTCATTTTCAGAAAATATCCAACCACTTTTTGTTAAACTTATATGGATTTCCATTCTTATGATTTTTTTCAATAAAATGAGAATAGTTAAAATGATAGAGAATAAGTAGCTTTATTCCTGATAATTTATTTTAAAATAATAAAAAATGGTAATACAAATTAATTTGGTATAAGTAAAACAATAAAATGTAAATTTTTTTCCAAACCATGAGGGTGTGTTTTTTATGAATTGATAATGTTCTATAAATATATGGTTTTGTTGGCATCAAAATTAATGAGTAGAAAACTGTAATAGTTTGGGGTTTTATTAAATTTATGATTAATCCACTAAATTTATATTTTCTTATGAATTTATTGTGTAAGGATTAGATTTGAGGTATAATAAAGAGAGAAAATATTAAAGACCAAAAATATCTTATTACAGGTACTAAAACTAATCATGATAGAAACTATTTATAGGTAAAATCTGACATAAAATCAATCACCATATCTTTTGTATTTCTACTAAAAGATTAATTTTGTTATATTTAATTCTTCTAATTTTTTTAACAATCATAATAGAAAAATTATATTTAATAATATTAATTATTTTCTAAATTCATAATAGTTGATCATGTGATTGAGTCTCATTATTATTTCAATTTTATATATTAATATGATGGAAACTTTATCCACATCCTTATTGTTGGAAGTTATTAGATTTTGGATAATATTTTATTTTTTCTTTCCATGATTCTGATGAGTTTTGTAGACCTTATTTTAATTACCAATAGAGTGTAAATTTTTTTACATGATTCAAGATGTATCTATTTCCTATACTATTTATTGAGAATTTATGTAGATCGTGAATTAATTTTATTATTATGTTTCCTATTAAATTTTTTCTTTTATACATTGATGATGGGTTTAATAATGTTATAAAAGTTGTCGAGGCCATGGTTTTTTATAATTATGGAACTCATGTTGCAGTTAATTTTATATATGATGGAAATTTTTATAGTTATTCTATTGAAAAGTGTTCATCACTCACCAATGATCTCAATTTTTGAAGCAAAATATATTTTCCATCAATTCTAATTATTTAGTGACCTAAAAACTCACCTGAATACCTCTCTTATATAAATTAGATTTAATATATATCTAATGGAGTTATGGAATAAATTTTGTAGAAATCCATGAAAACTAATATAAAGGATTGAAATAAATTTTTGGTTGATGATAAAATGTTATATAAGAAAAATGTACCAAAATTTTAATTTACTAGCATTATTTAACATTTTTGAAGTCTGTTTACCATTCAAGAAATGTATAACATCAAGCATAATTGAGTTGACATAAACCGGCAATCACAGATCCAACATTAAAAAATAATATTCAACAATATGATTGGATACAAATTGAGATGATAGAATCATAAGATTCATTCATATTATGTCATTTTATGGAATATTTATTATATCTCCAACTGCATCAAAATAACTTAGAACCCCAATGAACATGGAATTGGGAAACTGGTTAAATAAATAAATTATTTCACATTATTTTATTCATACCTCTAACACATATTTTTTCTCATATTATTTTCTTTTGAAAAGAAAATTCTTAATAACCTACATTATTACCTAAAGAATGGAATCATAGAATGTGGTCATCTTGACCAATAACTAAGGGGAAAACAAATCACTGAGTCATAAATTTTTAGATAATAAGAATTTGAGAAAAAATTATGGTGTTAGAAACATCTAATTTAATTAACATGGGATACTAGTATTTTCCAAATAGGTATGAAAAACAGACATATTACCCCAGCAGATCATTCATATTCTATAGAGTAATAATGTCGAGCCCTAGTACATTAATCATGATCCATAGAGAGAATCATATTCATATTAAATAATATTGAAATATTAAATATTAATAAACATAGAAAACTATAAAACATGGAATATAGCTGAAAAAATCCTATCTATACACAATCTTGTCAAAAAAGATACCAATAATAATTTCCACAGACAATATTTGGATTAAGGGTACACAAAATCTTGACCAAGATTTTTTTTCACAAATATTCCACCATTAATGTCCACAAACAAACATGTGAAAAATGATACCCACCATCATGTCCACAAAATATCATGTGAACAAATCTACCCATAATAATTTCCACTTTCATACAAGTTAATAACGATTATCAAAATAATTTATACATCCAAATATTCAAAAAAACACGATAAATCATTCCCACTCACAATCAAGTGGACATAAATGCCAATAATCATTCCCATAAACAAAATTATTCACAAATATAACTATAATAATTTCCATGAATATATATTTTAATAATTCTACCTAAAATATTTTCCCCACACATAAATGTGAAAAAAGATACATAGAATCATCTCCACACAATACTATGAAAATAAAGCTAACAAAAATCAAGTCTATGCACAAACATATAAATAGTGAAAATTATAATAATTTTGACACAAAATATTCTGAATAAATATACCCTCAATAATATCCCGGAACAATATTATTATATCATGATATATAAAACATTACATTATATATTGGATGAATGTAAAAGTCCCAACCAACATATAAGGATAAACCACACACACTCACAGACACACACTAACACACACACACACACACACACACACAGATATATATATATATATTTGTGTGTGTGTGTGTGTGTGTCACAAGAATGTGAAAATATTGTTAAACGCATCACAAATTAATTAAACCAAGATAAATAAACGAGTTTCATGAAAACATCCCTACGATAATATCATAAGAAATCTATAGAAACAGGATGGATGGTATCATTATATATTATCCTTGGTGATGAAAAATAAAAATGAATCTATGTTGAGAAATACAGAAAATAGTTTTATATTATCAATAAAACTGACCAGGAAAAACTATGATTAAATATCTAATACTTTTTAGAAAATTCATTTTAAATGAATCTATTTTTTAAAACAATGTTAATTGAAATATTTTTTGAAAATAAAAATTAAAAAATAGAGAGTAAGTATCCAAAAAAAAATTAATGGTTATGGTTGTAATATGTTTGTTTTTGGATGATGATAATAAAATATAATTTATTAAATATTAAAATAAATTCAAGTAATTGGAAAATTATATCTTCACATAACATTTAAAGATTTTTTTTCAAACCCTAGTAATAAATAAAACATTTTATAAAAAATGAGGACTATAAAGAAATGAATATTATATAAGGAAATATAAAAAATAATATTTTTAATATTTTCATAGATGAAAAATATTTAGTGTTAAAAAGTAGAGATATGGTCAGTCCCATTTATGATAATTAATTAGCATAAATTTTAAACATTTAGGATGGAAAAAATAAGACTTGTAAACCCTATAAATGATTATAATTGATGAATATGGATGGGGTTTTAGATTTAATGAATAAAATATTTCCATGTATTGGGGTTTATATCAACTAATTCAATATTTGAAAGTTTTCTTGAAAAAGAATCAAATTCCTTTCCACCCAACTTCCTCATATGTGATTTAAACTGTTATTTAATTAGAAAAAACCATATTAATAAATTATTTTAGAACCTTATCCAAATATATTACATTTAATAATCATAATTTATAATCATTATGAACAAATATATTAGTTAGATATTTTTTTCATCATCATATGTTTTTAGTTTTGATTTTTTCGAACATTTTTATTGATGGCGATGTTGATCCTCATTATTTGGTACCAAGATCATCATTACCAAGTTATTCAATTTTATGTATGATGTTTTGTTCCAAATACATATTTAAGACCATTATAAATGTTTTGAAGGTATGGGTATTGTTTGTGAGAAATGAATCAATGAAAAAAATGTTTTAGGAAATTTTTATACAACAAAAAGTTACATTATAATGGCCATAATTTTTAATGTGTAATAGTTATTAAAAAATAGTCATAACATGAAATAATTTTTTATATTACTTATTAATATAATTCACATCTTGATACTAATTCATGTTGGATACTCTCATGATATCCTCCCTCTAGAGATACCCCTCTTGTGTTAGCAATGAATAAATGGAGATAACGACCCAGAGTCCCTCTCCCAATAGGCCTCACGTTGGAGAGAAGCATGAACGATATACAAATATCACAATATGGGAGGTATTAAAATTTATACGGAAACAAGATCTGCCAATAGGATGTATCAACCAAAAAAAATCTGATATACATTATAGAATAAAGTCACAGAATTCTGTTGGGTCGGAAGGAACACCGAGGACGGGGAATGATGGCAAGAGGGGGGTGAATTGCCTTTAAAAAAAAAGATAAACAAATTAAAAATCAAAGTAAAGTGCAGCGGAAAATAAAGAGGCAAGACACACAAAATTGATAACGGAGTTCGGCCAAAACCCGGCCTACGTCTCCGCTCCCAACTCAACCGTTGAGAGATTCCTACCGCTTGCTTTTCAATGGTTTTAGCAAGAAACCCACTAGGCTTTGAGGTAGCACTAGGACCTATTACAGCTTTCTTTTATTGGTTAAGCAAGAACCCACTTGCTTTTTATGGTTTAGCAAGAACCCACTAGCCTTTTTAACGGGTGAAGGCTAGCTCACCGAAACACAAGCCTTTTAAAAGGAAAGGCTTGAAGAAACCTCTTCACACCTTAATGGTGGTGTGAAACCCAAAAGAAAGGGGGATGAGAAAAGGTTTTGGGGTTTGTAGGCACAAACCCAATTTGAAGCTAAAAAAAAGATAAAGCAATGAAAAACCGTAATTGGGAAGACTTGGGCGCCAATTGGATGATGGAGTTGATGTAGTTTGCTCTCCCAAGCTTCTTGAGTGGTGCTCTTGGATGTGGAAATGGATGGAGCCCTTGGGGTTCTCTTGGAACAATCCGCCGGAGCTTCGCCAAAATGATCAACAATGTGTCCGGTGGCTTGGGTGATGTTCCGGGGCTTCCTAGGACTTTATTTATAGGCTAGAAACCTTCAAGTATCCGTTGGAGGGCTTTGGAGCCGTTGGAAAAGGCCTCGGAGCCGTTGGGAGGCTTTTGGAGTTGACTGGTCAAAGCCAACGGCTAGTTTGACTGGCTCCACCGGCTGGCCGGTACAGGGCCACCGGCTGGCCGGTGCCTTGGAAAGTGGAGAGAGTTTCTGCCCAGGTGCCACCGGCTGACCGGTGGAGGAGCCACCGGCTGGCCGGTGGCAAGACAGTAGCAAACACTGTTTGAGCAGGGTGCCACCGGCTGGCCGGTGCTGAGGCCACCGGTTGGCCGGTGGAGAAGCAGTGAGTGGCTCTTCTGCTCAGAGCCCACCGGCTGGCCGGTGGTGAAGCCACCGGTTGGCCGGTGGACTGAATTTCAGTCCAGTTCTCCAGCTTTCTTGGGCCAATCTGTTGGAAGTCAATTGCCTATAAAACAAAAACACTTAAAAGCAATGTTAGAAAAATAATAAGGTGATTGTGATCATGAAAATCAAACAACGAGGGGAACGAGATGTACAACAATCTCCCCCTATTTTGATGATCACAATCACCAAAACAATCAAAGTAAAATACTGAAATTAAAGACATTCTTAAAGGATAATTTGAAAATAAGTCAAAGCATGATAGAAAAGATTCTCCCCCAATCAATCAAGAAATTTCTCCCCCTTTGTGATTATCAAAATAGCGTGGGGCATGAAAATTTGATTGAGGGAAAAATTGAAAATCAAGATTTTAAACCAATTGAAAATAATACCAATTGTTGGAAATTTTGAAATGAAAATTGAATAACAGTTTGAATTGAAAGTTTTGAATCAAAAGCCAATTGAAAATTTAAATTGAATATTTTGAAATGAAAATTTTGAAACCAAGTGTTGAAATAGGAAGTTGGAATCGAAAATTTGGAATTGAAATCAAAAGGGCTTATTTTAAAATTGAAGTTTGAATTGAAACAAAAAGCTGAAACAAACCTAACTCCCCCTAAATAAAAACAATGAATCACCGGGGAGAGGAAATAAATTTTGGCCCGGAGAGACTCGCAAGAAGGGATTTTTCAATCCATACTTGTCTCATGGCGGGTCTTCTCCTATAGAATTCATCCAAATAAAAAATAGACATTGGTTGGCCGTACCGGGCATTTTTGCAATTGCATTCATAAATTAGGTGCCCAGACTTCTTACAATAATTACAAAATTTAAAGCTAGAGCTCCCCCTAACAAAAACAGTGGGTGCATGGGAGGAGGAGACTTGCTTGGAATAGCCAAGCCCTTGGGAGGTTCTAGATATTCGTTGGGAACCTAGGAGATTGTTCAAATTTTGTTCCCCTTGGGTGAACTTAGCTAGGGTCTCCCTTAGGTCTTTGATGGTTGATTCCAAAGAATCAACATTTGGAAAATTTTGGATTTTGAGGGACATCTCCTCCTTCTCTTTGAGAAGTTGTTCTTTTTCGGAGGAGAGTTTTTTGAAAGACTTTTTCAAAGCAACAAATTTTGAAGATAAAGCATGAAAACCATTTTCAAGTTGGTCTCTAGCGTGTGAGAGTTCTTCATAAGAAAGATGATTTAAGGAATTTGAATTTGAAGAGCAAGAGGATGAGGAGTCGGAAGATGTTACCTCATGGAATGCCATTAGGCATTTCGTACCGTCGTCGCTCGAGGAGGAGGAGGAGGAGGATGAAGAGGAGGTGTCACTCCATGTGGCCTTGAGGACCTTTTTCTTTCCTTTTTCCTTGGCCCGTTTTTTGTTGAGTGGGAAATCGGGCTTGTAATGCCCCTTTTCGCCGCACCCGTAGCATTTCACCTTGGGCTCGGATTTTGCGGTGGGTTCTTGCTTTCGCGCCTTGCGAGATTTATTCTTCTTCTTGTGCTTTTTCATGAACTTGTGCATTTGGCGGGCGAGATTCTCCATTTCCGAGTCACCGCTTGATGATGAAGTAGATGAGGAAGATGAGGATGAGGAAGAAGATGAGGAGGAGCTTACTTCCTTTTGTACCTTGAGGGCAATGTTCTTTGGGGTCTTGATTGGTGTGCCCTCCTTTTGTGCTTGCCTCCTCATCGTGATCTCGTAGGTCATGAGAGATCCGATGAGCTCCTCTACCGGCATGTTTTTGACGTCCTTAGCTTCTTGGATCGCCGTCACCTTTGGTGCCCATGAGCTCGGAAGTACCCATAGGATCTTCTTCACCATAGCTTCAGCTGAAACATCATCACCAAGGGACTTTCTCCCATTGCACACGTCAGTAAATCGTGTAAACATATCGGAAATAGACTCATTTGGATGCATTGAAAATGACTCAAAATCTTGCCTATACATATCCAATCTAGTGTCTTTAACTTTGTTAGTGCCCTCATGAGTTACTTCTAAAAGCTTCCAAATTTCATGTGAGGAGGTGCAAGTAGACACTCGATTGAATTCATTTCGGTCTAGGCCGCAATGAAGAGCGTTCATGGCTTTGCCATCAAGCTCAAAATTTTTTATATCGGCGGGGGTCCATTTGGATTCATCGGGAGAGGAGAGGGTGTAACCTTGCATGACAATTTTATATATAGGATATCCTATACTTCTAAGAAAGGTGGTCATGCGGGTTTTCCAATAATTATAGTCGGTCCCATCAAAAAATGGAGCCCGACCCAATGAGTAACCCTCGGGGGTGAAAGAGGTAGATGCCATCAAAAAATAGGATCTTTAATTTGAAACCGTTTAGGGAATTATTCAAATACTCCCTTTGATACCAATTGTTGGATCGGAAGGAACACCGAGGACGGGGAATGATGGCAAGAGGGGGGGTGAATTGCCTTTTAAAAAAAAAGATAAACAAATTAAAAATCAAAGTAAAGTGCAGCGGAAAATAAAGAGGCAAGACACACAAAATTGATAACGGAGTTCGGCCAAAACCCGGCCTACGTCTCCGCTCCCAACTCAACCGTTGAGAGATTCCTACCGCTTGCTTTTCAATGGTTTTAGCAAGAAACCCACTAGGCTTTGAGGTAGCACTAGGACCTATTACAGCTTGCTTTTATTGGTTAAGCAAGAACCCACTTGCTTTTGATGGTTTAGCAAGAACCCACTAGCCTTTTTAACGGGTGAAGGCTAGCTCACCGAAACACAAGCCTTTTAAAAGGAAAGGCTTGAAGAAACCTCTTCACACCTTAATGGTGGTGTGAAACCCAAAAGAAAGGGGGATGAGAAAAGGTTTTGGGGTTTGTAGGCACAAACCCAATTTTAAGCTCAAAAAAAGATAAAGCAATGAAAAACCGTAATTGGGAAGACTTGGGCGCCAATTGGATGATGGAGTTGATGTAGTGTGCTCTCCCAAGCTTCTTGAGTGGTGCTCTTGGATGTGGAAATGGATGGAGCCCTTGGGGTTCTCTTGGAACAATCCGCCGGAGCTTCGCCAAAATGATCAACAATGTGTCCGGTGGCTTGGGTGATGTTCCGGGGCTTCCTAGGCCTTTATTTATAGGCTAGGAACCTTCAAGTATCCGTTGGAGGGCTTTGGAGCCGTTGGAAAAGGCCTCGGAGCCGTTGGGAGGCTTTTGGGGTTGACTGGTCAAAGCCAACGGCTAGTTTGACTGGCTCCACCGGCTGGCCGGTACAGGGCCACCGGCTGGCCGGTGCCTTGGAAAGTGGAGAGAGTTTCTGCCCAGGTGCCACCGGCTGACCGGTGGAGGAGCCACCGGCTGGCCGGTGGCAAGACAGTAGCAAACACTGTTTGAGCAGGGTGCCACCGGCTGGCCGGTGCTGAGGCCACCGGTTGGCCGGTGGAGAAGCAGTGAGTGGCTCTTCTGCTCATAGCCCACCGGCTGGCCGGTGGTGAAGCCACCGGTTGGCCGGTGGACTGAATTTCAGTCCAGTTCTCCAGCTTTCTTGGGCCAATCTGTTGGAAGTCAATTGCCTATAAAACAAAAACACTTAAAAGCAATGTTAGAAAAATAATAAGGTGATTGTGATCATGAAAATCAAACAACGAGGGGAACGAGATGTACAACAAATTCCACATTGCATGTATAAATAAAAAAGGACACTTATAAAAGTCTTCAAAGGAATGCCCAAAATAATAAAATCTTAGGCAATGACATAGTAATAGCTCCAAAGTACCGAACTAAAATGTTCATGATAGACCAAAAAGTCATCCTAGATAACTAAAAATATTTTATATATACTTCAGGGTGATCATACATGTATATTGAGTTGTAAAAACCAATGTCTCTCATGCACATGTGAAAAGTGAATTCTTATGCACCAGTGAGAATATAGAAGAACCAACTAGCACCCATAAAACACTACCAAGCATTACAACATCACCAATGCATGCTAAAAAAATTAAACAAACCAAGTAATATAGTGTAATATAAAGTACATCATCATTAGGGTACGCCACACTACTTTCCCACTAGTTATCCCTCTCTTTCCCAATGTCAAACATCCAGGGTTTTCCCATCCCTTCCTTATACCATCACACATCCCGCCTTCACACTCCTATGCCACAGACCACATCACAACCTACCAACACACACTTTGGCCTCAGAACACATCCTACCCTCACGCACTTGGGACATAAACCACATCACAACCTACCCACACACACCTTGGACTCACAACATATCATAACTCATCTAGAAGACACATGGGATAGAATATCACATCACACCCCAAAGACACATAGGAAAGAACAAACCACCTTGACCACAAACACTTGGGTAATCACATCTTTCCCAAAGAAACCTGGTCTATCATAATCATTATGTACGAAAACTAATAGACTTTTGACTATCATAGCCTGTGCCATACCTACTTCACTAGGAAGGAAGAGAGGAATATAGTGAATACCTAACCCTCCGTACTCCCCACCAAATGTTGGTAAGGACACCCTCCCCTTTGATTATGGGGGTGTTTGACACATAGTGATCAACTATGGTGGGTGTGTATACAAACCACAAGGAAAATACAGAATATATGCAAATAGTATTGAATCAAAAAGACTCATACAATGGTTTTACAAACAATGAAAATCCCAACTCACAAGGATCAATACCACCGTAGCCAAAAATATATATAGTACACTATACAAGCAGAAATCAAGACACAATCTACATTATACTTTTAATGGACATTTTTCTTCTCAACGGATTTCACATATATGGAATAATACCGTATTAAAAACACATTGATTAATTAAATAGCATATTTTTTTATTCATCCATTATCTGTTCACTAACCAATTTACATTTAAATAATCCTCATTTATAGATTCTTAACAAGAAACGATATTCTATTTTAGTTCCATAAATCCCTAGAAACTAGAATTAATTCACACTATACTATAACCAACACATAGAAATTAGAACCAAAAAAAAGTTAATATCTTTCCAATAATCCCACATCATTACCAATTTACAACTACATCCCCCTTTTTCAACCTTTCTACATATAAACAACAAAACAATCATTAGAACCCAGTTATACCACTATACCGTTGCAAAAATAACAACCTCACTTCATAATCATATCTCATCAAATTCCCCAACAAACATCACAACGAAGTCATATTCAATCCATCATATCACCAGAGCCAACCCACAATACACAATCATGCCCACAAACTCGTTACAAAAGAAATTTTTTTTTTCTGATTTAGTAGCACATACTTATTAATTTCACATAATCTTTAGGTTTATCAAAGAAGCCATTTAATCCTCGGGAATCCATATATTTTAACTGCATGTACGTGGTGAACCAATTATATAATAAGTGAATTCAACAAGGAAATAACATAATCGAATTAAGTATCCCATAAACTAAGGCACCAATAGTGACCCCCCAATTACTACAATTTTCAGTGGGTTTTTAGCGTTTAGAATTCACAACATTTATCAAAATATAAATAAAATAGTAGGATCACATGTCATATTCCCCAGCCCCATCGAATTGTTTTTAAAGCAATTTGAATATCTATATTAATTTAGATGAAACTATGTTCATAAGAGGTGACAAAAATAAAACCATATTTCATTTTAAAAATAAATAGCCATGGAGGGAAATTTTACTTGGAAGGAAGAATACTTTTTCCTAGACTTTCTGTACCAAAAGGGGGTGCATGGAAGATAAAACATCTTTAAAGGGGGGATCAAAACAACCACAACAGCTTATTCCAGGAATTCTATAGGAATAAGGATCTAGTACATCTGATATCAAGAGAAGGAAAGACCTAAAAAGAGTAGAAAGGATCCTACTTTTAGCATGACTAGATTCTAATCATTCATGATTAGATATAGTTTAAAATATCCATTAACAGAATATCTCAACAAACCATGATGTTTTAACATTTATAAGTATATATCCACTATATAATGGTAATATGTGATTGATATCATTTTAATCATCTTTCAAACATCTTAAATAAGGAATTAAACCAATTTACTTTGATAAAAGTCATCAAAAGTGAAAAAATGGAAAAATATGGAAACATTGTTCACTACCACAATTGGGGATTCATTTATTTTGAGGCACTGTCAAGGAAAAACTACTAGGGGGAAAATTAAATGAATTCACAGCCCGAGAGCCACCACAAGAGAGCCACCACCAAGGAGTAACAACCAGCTAGTCCCTGCCTCATAAGGCTCCACTAATGAGTCACTCCCAGATGAGTCACCGCTAGAGAGACACCATTAGGATGCGCTCTTTCCAAGATGAGATACCATTTCACCGGTATCAATGTTTTAATATATCACATTTGGATTGTCTCTCCTTTTTAAATTTCTCACCATTTCCTTGTCTCACCATTGGAATGTAGCACCATTTGAAGTTCTCACCATTTTTAGACTGAAAATTTGGATAACTCTTGAAATGAATCACTATTGGAATAACTCATATGTCCCAGAAAACCTCATACTACCTTCACACCCCTCATACAATATATTTCTCACAATTTAATTAAATGGAAAGTCTGGTCCACTATATAAAATACCTCTAAAAATATTTTCTCCCTCAAGAATTCGAAAACATCCATGAAGTAAAGTGGGGAGGGGTCTGAAAAACCATCACTTGAGATACCTCTTAAGTTTATTGATATACATAAAACACAATATCCACTCATGTAATTAGATCACATTTATATAATATATTAAAAAATATACTAGGGGAGAACCTATAAAATAATAATACTATCACTTGGATAGGAATAAAAAGTATAGTATGAAATAAATATCAATCGATGAAAAATAATAACTCAGTGGATGGAAACATATTAAAAAACAATTGTTCACATTATTTTGAATAGAAGGAATAGTTTTTAGATTGGATAAGCCATTATTATTCCATTTAGATTAATTAATTCACTTAGACATTCTGTTGTAAGAATACCCATACATGCCTTATCCTCATTTTTTAATCCATAAAATTTTAATTCAAAAAATTTAAAACATATCATGCTTAACATATCATGAAGAAACATGTTATCATTTACCACTATACATTCATTAATAACATAGAAAATATATTTAAAACATATTATTGAAACATATTGGTGAAAGAGTTTAAAATATAAAAATGATTATTCAAATGATTTATTACTTTCCGGACATGTATCTCAATTTTTTTGGAACCTGTATTGACTGGAAAACATGCATATTAAAACATTCCCAAAAAATAACATGTTCTAAAATAATTTCAATTAGTTAATG
Source organism: Viscum album (assembly GCA_963277665.1). Lineage (NCBI taxonomy): Eukaryota > Viridiplantae > Streptophyta > Magnoliopsida > Santalales > Viscaceae > Viscum > Viscum album. The sequence continues at coordinate 287,139,552 of OY728127.1, read as the reverse complement.
TTTTTAGTTGAAACCTATATTTTGAAATAAATTTTATAACATGGTATTCATTAAAATAATATTTGTGAAGACTCTATCAACAAATATTTTAAATACACTTTTCTTCAACATGTTTTCCAAGAGAACATAAATAAATTGAAAGGTTTCATACTTTCATAAAATTTATTTTGTTCTACTAACATAACTCTATAATTTTATTTACCAAGTTAATATGAATACATCTTAAAATAAAATTTAAAAAACATGAATTATCATATGGAATGTATCACAAAAATTACATATGATTTAAAAGTACCTGATTATGAAAGAATAATTTTTTTTCTGGGTTTGTCTTCAAAAAACGGATGTCTAGGAACAAACTAATGATGAATCATCAAGGGGTCCAACACTTAATTTTTTTTCATTGTTGTAAGTAATTAATTATAATCATTTAAAATATCATTCATCTACTAATAAAAAACTATTATTAATTTAGAAAGATCTAACACAATCCTAGAATTCAAAGGAACTCATCCACCATACCAAGTTATTGTCCGCATTGGGAGGAATTGACTCACCCACATGGTTTTAAAAAAAGTATTAATATAACATGTATGGATGCAGTGAAATATATTCCCTCTATTAAAATATTTGAGGTCATATCACATGTAATCAACATAAAAAATCAGAAAAAACCCAATCAACAACAATATATTCAAATAGACCCATCACTTCCTTTAGAAAATGGTTTTACACATGGGAGGAAAACCCAACTTCATTAATTTATTTATTTCCAAAACAATAATTTTATTTTATTACTGACATCATGTGACTAATAATTATTATGATAGGTGTGGGATTATATCAATATAATAAGAACACATCAAAAATATATATCTCAAGATAACAACAAAATTTATCATTCACTACACATCAACACCACTTCACAACAAAAAAATTAGCTAGACTAAAAAATCATTGAAAAAGTTCAGTAAAAATACAAACAACCACATCACCACACCCCTATACCATCCAGATGAAACTACACTTTTTACATAACCACCTAATCTATATGATCCTCCAAACATACCAAGACAAATATCACAATAATCATCACACACAAATACCTAAACACAAAAATTTTGGAATCCCATTTCCCATCTCAAGATATTATTATCATTGGGTGGAACTGACTCGCCTAAATAGTTTTAGTAATGTCAAAGTGAAAAGTGTTGTGATTAAATATCTGGTTTAATCCTCTTTGTATGCTTGTAGTTTTAAATAAATTTCATATAAGGAATCAAAGCAATAACAAATACATATAAAAGAAACACATTTTTTGTTCTATAATTATTCATGGTCTACCATTATTTTACCATAACATTTATCATTGGCATTGTCACACAAATTTCAAATTTTCCATTGAGAATTGGTTCATTAAACATATATAAGTGATTATTCTCTTAAATAATTATGATTTGAATTGAGAAGTCATGTCTAGGGTATCATGATCTATAACAATAACAACCCAAAGAAGGTTTCCAACAACAACTATTTTCATCTAGGCATAACAACACATTAATGAAATCATAATAGTGTAACAAGAAACTAAGGTAATAATTTTTAGGATATTTGTAGTTAAACAACATGTATTTCATTTAAATGTCTCTAAAATGTATCCAAGTTAATGAAAAAATGGAACACATGTTATATCACACGAAATGATTAATATGATTAAAGATGATATTCTAGGTTCATATTATTATCATGGAAATACACTTTCATCTTCACATTAAAATTTTTACATGCTATGTTATTGTCTTCAATTCAAATACTACATTAAATAAACAATATTATATTATAATAATGAAGGTAAAACAAGCCTTTTGACAATAAAATCAAAACTACACATGTTACATTACTTATTTTATGATTTATCATTCTCGTACTAAACATTCATTAATCTATTCATGGATCCGAAAAACATTCCCTATAAAAAAAAATAGAACTACACATGTTGTATTACTATATTTCAAGATTTATGATTCTCAAATACTATATTAAATACAAAAAATTCTTATAGAATCATCAAGGTAAAACATGCTTTCTTATCATGAAATTTAAAACTGCACTAGTTGTATTACTGTGTTTTATAATTTATCATTCCTAGAATATGATTTCACTATTTCATATTTTATCAAAACATGATTACATACTAAAATAACGAAAAAATAATTCAACATACATAATTAAATGTAATGTATTAAACATGATATATATGCTGGTCTCTTATACTAGAATTTCCCTAGTTACCACGTCAATGATTCCAATTGTAGGGATGATTCCCATAAAAAATAATCATTAATTAACATGTGAGGTAAGGTTATTTCAGAAATCAAAAATTCTTATTAGAAATAAAATACCAAGTTTAATAACATATACAGTTCTATGTCTCATAGTTTACAAAAAAATCATACTTATCATTTTCCAAAATTTCAAAATAAATGTGACAAGAATTTCTATCTTAATGCATGATTGAAAGATATGTTTATATCAATAATATATAACTAAAAATGAGGAAAAATAAGAAGAAAATTATTATTATCATGGTTTCAAAATAAAAATAATTAACAATAGTTAAGCTCGAATTTTTTTTTGAAATTTCATAATTTTAATGTCTAAATAAACATTTTTCAAAAAGGCAACAACACATGCTTATGAAAAAATACATATAGAATGTAACAAAATAAATTTTATCTGACATGGAAAAAATAATTATTCTATGTGTGGTTGAAAATAATTGATTTCATTTTGTCATTGTGAAATCCACTATGAGTTTTCATTCTGCATAAGGGTTTTTAAAATTAAATAGCATATCTTTACAAAATACACTAGGGACATTTCTCTAACAATTTCAAAAAATATGAAAAATATTTGGAATGTTATATATTTCTAAAAAAGGAATTAAATATTCAATTTATTATGAAAAATTCTATAAAAAACAAATTCAAACCTAAATAAGGCTTTAAATAAACTAATTTTCTAGTTAACTATCATATTACGATCTCTTTTTGGTTATATAAATAATTCAGAAAATAATTAAAAAAATTTATTAGAAATAAAAGAATGAAAAAATTAGTAGTGAAACACATAAAAGTTCATGATTCATTTAATTCATTTTAACTTCACATAAAAAACTAATTGAAATAAAAACACAAGTCTTCGAGATGTATATACCTCTCTGAGGATTACACCCAGCAAGAAGTGCTTCCTCACTAGGTCATTTGATAGGATCAGAGTCGATGCAACAGATCCTGGGGGGACATAAAATCACTTTCTCTATCTATTCTCTATGGCATATGTCACACACCAAGTCCAACTAACGATGTTTCCATAGAAACCCATGTATTCCTCACTGTTCATAACTCCAAACTCTAATCAATTTCTCAACCATCAACCTATGATACTAATATTTCATGAATTAATCCCTCCAAAGATACCCCTTTAGAGCTAGAAATAATGAAAGGGAGAAAATGAACCCCATGAGTCTCACCCCCAACAGGGCTCTGGTTTGTGACTAGAACCAAGGTTACAAAAATCTCACAATATGAGAGGTCTTACCAATTGTAAAGTTAAATTGTTAGAAGATAGGATGTATCATCCAAAACAACTCAATGTCATAATTCAAAATAAATCCAAACCACCCCACAAATCATGTATAATTCAAAACTAATATATACAAAATACTCCCAATGAAATCCCAAATGAATAAAAACCAAAGAAATCACAGAGTAACCTCTCCAAAGGCTTAAACTCGAGTTTACAACAAGTTCTACAAAGTCCCCCCAAAATCCTATTTTCTTATATACGTAGTATGGGAATATAGGTATACTCTGTAGGAAAGACCAAAGTCTCTCATGCACATGTTAAAAGAGCACACTAATGCACCCCTGAGAGAAAAATATAACCAACTGGCACCTGTAAAGCTATAATAACCATCCCAACCTCCCGAAGGCACAACTCACCAAATAATGAAAACCAAGTAATATAATGTAATTTAACGAACATTGATGATAGGTCACCCAACACCACATTTCAACTAGTAATTATGCCTTTTCCCAACATAGAATTTTTTTTCTGTACCAACCCTTATGTATATCAAATCATATCCCACATGCAGAAACATGGTCCAGAAACCACATCACAGCATGCCCTTACATGGGTCTCCAAACACATCTCACCCATACACACCTAGGACAAAAACCACATCAAAACCTACCCAAACAGATTTGGTCCTCACAAAAAATCCAAAATCACCGTAAAGAAATCTGGGAAAGCATATCACATCTCATCCTGAAGACTATGGGGATAGAACGAAACACCTTTCCCAAAAATTCTTGGGCTATGATATCTCACCATAAGAAATATGGGACATCAAAACCATCATCTAAGAAAACTAACAGGCCTCAATCATGATAGTGTATGACATAACTACCTCACTGGGAAGAAAGAACAAAAAATAGTGGGTACCCGACCATTCATGCTACCCACCAGATGTTAGGAAAGACAACCTCCCCCATGACGATGGGGGTGTTATGCACATAGTTCTTATCTTGGGTGGGGTGCATATAGAAACCAAAAGGAAAAAAAAAATATTTACCAATAGAATTTAAACACAAAGTCTCATCCTATGGGATTAGAAACATACACCTACCCAAATAAAAAATTCCAATACCTCCCCTACCAAAAATATATACAGGACACCATAAAAGCAGAACACAAGCTACAAGTCACATCATACTTTTTATCCACATTTAGTTACTCAAAAGATTCCAAAAATATTGAATAATACTAGATTAAAAACACATTGGTTCATTGAATTCCATCCAATTATTATTCATTCATTTACTATTCACATTCCATATTCCATTTAAACAAACCATTTTCTAGATTTTTCCTAAGAATGGATATTCCAATTTAGTTTCATACATCCCCAAAAACATGAATTAATTAAGAAAATACAATAACCAACGTATATAACGTATCACCACACAGTAACACATTACCCACTTACCAATTATACAACATCATCACCCATTTATAGACACATCCAATTTTTTAGCCTTGCTGAACAGCCAAACCATAACAATCATTATAGCCTCATTATACCACTGCACCATCACAAAAATCACATCCCCTCTTCACAACCACATCTCATCCACTGCCCACACACACATCACAACATAGTTATATTCAATCAATCATATGACCATATCCAACCAACCGAACAAAATTGTTTCCAAAAACATGTTATAGATCATAATAGAGAAAAACATACATTGAAATTTAGTAGCACAACTCTTATTCAATTTCACTTATTTTAGGGTGTTATCACAAAAACTATATAATCCTTTGGCATCCATTTATTTTCACCGATTGAACTTTGTTTACCAATTATATAATAGGTGACATAAATAACCACATAACTTGATTTTATTACTCAACCAATAAACAAGTTCACAAATAAGGACCCATAATGGCCTTGATTTTTAGTGCGTATTTAGCCCATAAAATTCCCAACATTGTTCAAAATAAAAATAAAATAGAAGGATCACATGTCAAATTCCCCCAAACCCTTATATTGTTTAAAAAAATAAATTATCTATATTATTTAGGATGAAATAATGGTCAAAATAGGTGATAATAATAAACCTGTCCTACATGATACATATAAAGAGAAATGGAGGGAAAACCTACCTGGAAGAAGAAACCTTTTTCCGAGACTTACTGCACCAAAACAGTTGGTGAGTACAAGAGAGAATGAATTAAGTGGGGAGGGGGGAGGTCAAACCAAACACATTATATCATTATACAACTCCTAAAGTTATAAGGATTTAGTAAATCCTTTATCAAGAGATGGAAAGAAAAAATAGAGTAGGAAGGATCATTACATTAGAAAGAATAGATCCTCAACGTTCTTTATTAGATATTGTTTAGAATATCAATAATGTAGATTCTATTTCAAGAATATGGTTGACCATTTAAAAGTCTCAATACATTGGATAAATTTAAGATACAATTTATACCCTTTGTATTGTCATTCAATCATTTTAAATTTGGAAGTAAACCTATTTCAAATAAAAAATTCATAAAAGGGGGAACTAAAAAATATGGAAACACTATTAACTACCATCGCCAGGGAGTCCCTACCAGGGAGAAAAATTTCACATCCCTGACTTATTTTAATGGTATTTTTCATTTAGTTTCCATTTTTTTTGGGGGGGTTTCCCATTCATTTTGGCGGAAACGGTGGGTTTTCAAAATTTGTGTCCAACATTGAGCCCATTTCCAGATTTAAAAATAAATTTTGTTTCATTTATAACTCCTTAATTTTTCAACAATTTACACTCATTAAACATCCCAATTGGCGTACCATAGCATATTCTAACTACCATATCAATTTGGACCCCCTAGGAATCCAAAATAATTATGGATTTTGCTTTTTTATTAAGGTGTTGGGCCAACCAAAAGCCCATTTCCCATTTTAAAATATTTTTTAATTATTTAAAATCTCATTCAATTTTTATGGTTTTTTGGTGATTCCTACTCTCAACCGATAAAACTTAACCATGGAGAGATTCGATGCTCTCCTCCCCTTACATTGAGCTTATATCCCTCACAAATTAGGGCGATCTTTCTTAATAATTTGTTAATCATCCAGATTTGAAGTGGTAAAATGTTTCCTTCATAACTCTTTCAAGTTTCACTCTTTTTCCACTAATTATGTCCCAAATTTACCTAATATGACTCGTTATATCATCCTTACTAGTTTTGGTTACTTAATGATTCAAATATTGGTGGATTTAGGCCGATGTATTAAATATTTATTTAATTAAGTATTTCTATCTTCATTTCCTTCATTCTATTACGATTTTGTCCCACATTCATTATGTTATAAAATATAAAAAAGCTAATATTAGTACCTAGGATTTTATTTGGGTTTTTTTGGTCAAATAAAAGGGTTTTAGGTTGGATTTAGCTTCCTTGTGGCGCAACGGTGGTGCATTTAATATTTCACACCACATTTTGTGGGTTTCGACACAAAAGGTAGGTGGTTCTAGGTGTAAGAAATTATTGATGAGATAGATTTCTTCATTTACTGATTTTCATGTTCCTCATATGATTTATGTTTTTTGAAAATAGTATTTTATGGATTTGGTTAAGTGTTTAATTTTATAGTTTCATTTTAGCTTGAAATTGGGTGTTTTTTATGTGAAACTCTTGGGGTAGTATTCTTGTGTATTTTATAAAATATGAAAATAGTTTAATAAATGTTTTTTGTATGAAACTTCTTCTTTGGTGTGGTCTTGATGTGACTTTGGGTTCAAAAAATATTTTTTAATGGGTTTTATTGGTAAAACTATGTTATGCCTCTTGAAAGTGTTTTATGAAAATGTTTGTTTTTCATGTGCATATTTTGCAGTAATATTCGAGGTGATTTTATAATACTTGATTGAAATTTAATAAATATTTTTAGGTATGAAAATTTTGTTTTGTGTGGGTATTTTTGTGATATTGTCTTTGAAAAAGGGTTTTGAAATGGATTTTGGGTGAAAAGAAATGTTATACCCCTTGGGTTTGTTTTATCCAAATTGTAAATGTTTTATTGGATTAAAGAAAGTGGAAAAATGATATATATGTACTATTTTGTTGAGTGTGTTTACCTAAAATTTGTTTTTTAAATATAATGTTTCCAGTTTTGATGTCAAAAGAATTTGTAATGTTTTTTAATTTGTCGAGGTGATATATAAAATTGTGATGTGGGGTAGAAACATGTTTGTGTGCAGTTTTTGTGAGAGTGATGTAAATAAATGGATTTAGATTATGGAAGGAGTATTATTTAATATTTGAGTGGGATTTTATGTGAATTTTAGCATCTTGGGAAAGATTTTATAAAATTTTTAATGGATTTTTTGAATTCCGAAAGATATGAAAAATGTGTTGTGCGCTTTTTTGGTGTGAATTTGATTTCAAAATAAATTTAAATGAAAAGGGGGATGTTGTGAATTGTGTGATGTAAATGTGGTATTTTTGGTGAATGTGTGATGTAAAAGTGGTATTTATATGTGAAAATTATATTTCATGTCCTGTTGAACTTGTTTGAGCAGAATAGGGAAACTCAGGTATTAAGGTGGGTGGACGTGTACTGGTATACTAGTGATACCGTGGGGTTTGTCCTCAGTTTCACATAGGAAGTTTGACACTTAGAACAATAACTATACTACGATGATGATGATTTGGAACCACTAGATTATGGGTATGTTCCCTACTAGTGGCTCGTGCTTGAGAACCAATATTGTGATGGTTTCACGGGGATACAAGGTACCTAGGACCCACAACAAGCTAGTGCCCTGGGGTTATTTCCTATTTCCACTAATTATGTCCCAAAAAATAATTTGTTCTTAAAAATAGGTTGATTGATCTCATTGAATAACCCCATATCACATTCAACAAAATAAAATGCATCATACCATAGGGTAATATACAAGGGACCACCAACCTCAAAAAAAGATGTTATCCCCTATCATGAAGCTTGACCGACATTACTAAATTACTTACATAGTTTCATCAAAATACTAAGAACCTATATAAAGGGAAATTATTGAATAATTAATTATAAATTAAGTAAAAAAAATAATTGAGCATATTTTAACGAATTATTATTAAAATAATAATTTAATTTTAAAAAGAATATTTAAATATCTAGCTAGAGAACGAAAATCATTCACCCAAATCCTTATTCCTGTGGGAGGTCCAATCTCACCACACACTTGAACATATAAAATATTATCGCATTCAATAAATTATGGTAATTAATAATTATTTATATATATTAAATATAATTATCCAAATTAATATAAATAAGAATAATTTCCTAAAATCTCCCAAAAAACTCTCATTGCACCAGAAACCCAACTAGACTCTTTAGGACGACCAAAAATCCCTCCTTACATCATCTCAGGCCGAATCCCTTACACAATGAATTAGTTAAATGTATAATTTTACTTAATTTAATTAATAAAATGATTTAAAATTAAAATATGTGACTCACCTCATACAAAACACCGATCGACGTCATGTTTCAATCATATCAAAATAACTACTTACTAATAAATATGAAATCCCAATCCTAATAATTCAAATCCACCAAGATCTGGTGTTATGGACCATGAAAACATATGTTTAGGAATCCAAGATCATGGGGTAAGAAAATAAATGGAGTAATGGAATGTATTAGGAGGGTAAAGATACAAAATTACAGGATAAATTTGTTATCTATTTCCCAAATGCAATGATATTTATAAGGTTTAATGGGGTTGTGAACCTCTCTAGTTTAGTCATGCATGAGGGAGAAGAGATGACATGGATAAGTAAAACCATACAAAGGAAAAATATTAAAATCCACCCATTAATGAATTATAGTAGACTGCCCAGTTCTTCCAAAAGGTCATAAAAAACATGATCCATGACTGACCCACTGTGTGGATAAATCTATCCTGAAAAATCACATTTGTATGATTTTTCTGAACTGCTTACAAAATTTAATTCTGACTATAAAAAATTTCTCCATTACAAAATTATAATTTTCTTTAAAATGTTAAAAGTCATGATCCATTAAAAAGTTAGAAACCATGTCACATATTTTCCTTAAGTATCTTCATTAAAAACCTTTGATCACATGTTAATCATGTCAGAAAATGAAACACTTTAGAAAATGAACTAGAAATATCCTCTTGCACATAGTGCTATATAGTTTCTCATAATATGTGCATACTCAACTATCCACCCTAGGTATAATTAACTATAACATCCTAAAAACTACTCTAAATAGATTAAGACTAGTTCAAACATATTAGACAATTCTCTATCCATATACTACATCAAAAAATATCATCTTGGGAGGATCAAATCAGAAATTATTAATGTAAATCCAAAATCTCAAAATGAACTACCCAGCGATACCAAAATTCAAATTACATTGGGATTTCAATCACTAAAGTGTTATGGGGGTTTATAACTTCCCCACCTCAATACTTCATATCCCTAATAATTCTCTTCAATTATTGAACCATCTACCCCAACCTACTTGGGGCTTTATTTCTAGATTATCTCACCATGTTTTATCCCAAAAAATGAAATGACCTTATGCCCCACCACTCCTAAAATGAGGCCCACAATCCATGAAAACACGATACATATCTAATATACATCTTAAAAATATTGATAAAATATTTTTTCCATTCGATCCAATCCAGATGAACATAGTGCCATCAAACTATGTATCATCTAGCTCATGGTTCTCCCCAAAAGAGTCCTTAACTCACAAGTGTAAATTCCAATCCATTTTTTCCCAAAATTATAATTTCCAATAAAATAAATTTCAATGGTAAAATAAAATACATTAAATGGTTTCAATCTCTTCGAACACAATTATACTTGAAAACAATAATGAAATCTTTTATGGATGGCCATTTTAAAAATACTATGCTATAATGACCAACACACTATCTCATCACCTTATCATAATGCCTAAGTCCCCATAGGAATACAGAGATCCTCCTATACATACTCCAAAGTATGAAAATGTCACCTATTTTATTTAATAGGTTATTTAATCAACCAAATAAAAATAAATATAATTCTATCACCCTAATAATTAATTCATTGTCGATCAGAATCACAATAATATAATTTAAAAAACCTATTGAATTGGTTCCAAATCTTTGATTAAATCTAATCATCTAATACAAATCCCATTTACCATATTATATATTGATATGATTATAATCATATATAACTACTCACAATCATCCAGTACTCATGTCAATTATCAAACAACCAGTCTCATTACACCAAAAACACTTCAAAAATGTGTTTAGTTCCACCAAGTAAGAACAAAAATTCCTCTAACCCCTATATCCCATCACATAAGTTTGAACACTTCCCATTTCTTAATCCTTGGAATTTATTTCCAAAAAATCCAATGAATCTCTAATACAAATGAGTGTAACACCTCCCAAGGAACTGGGGTGAAATCCCAACAATATGACTTCACTCATACCTCTCTCGAGTGAAACAATAAACATATATATTCCTCACAAATGTTTTTATCCTTCCTATAAAAGACTTTCCACTAAAAACCTATGAAAAAAATCATCATCGATGATATACATCGAGAATATAACTCTTTTCAACCGTCTCACTAAACATGATTAAATACCAGTTTCCCTTATCACTAGATATGAACATTTTAAATATAATCAGTGATTTTGGAGACATTTCTCACCAATATCCACAACTCCAATCATACGTTATCCCCTAAAAACTGATCAATAATTTATAATTCTATATAACTTTACATAAATATATCACGTGGACACATTATTTTCTAGACACAATAAGTTTCCACTCCCATACCACCCAATTGGATCAACTAACTCTTACTCTCTTAAGTCACACCACATCATACCAAGGATTATGGTCCTACACAATTGATCATGAACCAATTCATGGAAATATTATCTTTATGGAGTCACCATATGAATTCATTACTTGAATTGGAAATCACTATTATTACATTTTCTGTTACATTAACACCACCTAGACAGAATCATTTCCAAATTAATAGTGTTTCCTCATGTTATAACTATGCTCTAGAAATCACATCAAATGTCAACAGGGTTAGGCACTACACTGGTCCCACCCTAAAATTATTTTTTGATAAAAAATCACCATGTATTATTTTCATTAGAAACATACAAGGAACCTTCTCAATATACTATATACTAGATGACACCTGACGTGTATCAATATTATAAGCTGAAGCACGTACTAATGCTTCCTACCTATAAGGGACTCAAAATCATAGATTAACGATCAATTAGGTTGTCCTTATATATGATAGATAATATCATTAATATCACATGACTGAATTATTTAGAGTTGTGTCTCGAATCACCTCAATGTCCCACCTAATCTAGAAATTGTACTACAGTTTTTCATATCTCGTGGGAAGACCTCTATATTATCATGTTGAATATCAAAAAATAACTGACTCATGAAAAGATCACTCTAGGGTCTCACATATCATATACACTTCAAGAATATTATTACATGTGTTCATCCTTCATGGGTACTAAATATCTCTGGGAATCTATATATAATCCCTCTATATAAGGGAGTCACCCCTTAAAGATCACATACTCAACTGTTACTATATATGTATAAGAACGTCAACCAACCCTGATCAAAGTCAATTTTTCTAGAGTTATATGGTTCACTTATTGATAATTATACCAATAATATTTATTGGAAATCACTAAATATATTTTTATATTACACTTTTAATAAGCAAATTGATTCCCTTTCTCAAATACTATAACCAGTATCACCCGTGATGGGTCAATCACTAAGGAATCAAATTCACATAGTATTTTACTATGGCCTCTATACATCCCATATACTATGAGGTTACGTAATAATAATCATTATAAAAAGTAATTCCATATATCCACATGATGTGTCTTTAGAATAAAATATAATTGATTCATACTGATTAGAACTCAAACTCAAATTTATGTGGGAAACAATATCTAATTTTTTACGAAAACATTAAATAGATATGATCACCTCATTAGTGACGTCAATCACACTGAAGAATATGTATATCATATGAATCCCATATACCTGATATGTTGTATGTATAGTGTCCTTTGAAAAAAAATTGATAAGGAAGACAATAATATACCGAATATCATTGAATCTAAACCACATATACATAATTGTATATGGAAATAATCCATCTAAAAAAGTTGAAGAAAAAATATAAATTTCATATAGTTAGTAGCCTCAAATTCATATGGATGAATGTGTTCTAAATTCACAACACTAATAAACACCACAAACTCAGGCACCCGCCTATGTCACATGTCTACATGGTCTCCAAATAGAAAGATAAAATATAACACTAATATAATCTATTTAACCTGTTAAATAAATTCTTTAATACCACTTCCAAAAATTATTCCCATATTCTAAAACAACTAGTAGGTTCTTAAATCTAAGGGTTCTCCATTGGGACATTAGACGTCCCTACCCTTATGTTAGGTGTCTCCAAAAACTAGAATGGGCCTATGAAAGTTCCATGGGGAGAATATAAACCAATATAAGAGTGCACAATAATGGATTACAATAATCCAAAAATCCCCACTAAAATAAAATTTATTGGTAATATCCAATAAACATATCAATTAAAAAATAATCAAAGATAGAAAAACCATAAAATCATATAGACTCACTATACCCAATTAGGCTAACCATATATCTAAATAAAATAATAAAAAATACATTAAGGATATTATATTTCTTCGATCCTAACATTATCCTAATTTTTTGTTTAATACAAGCTATCCTATTAAATTATTTTATATCAGGCCTCCGCCCTGCATATGCCATCAAACTGTGAGGTATTCTTAGGTACCAATGTTCCATTCCTACCTCAAAAGGGAGTGAGGACGACTCAGTAAGGGACTACAATTATAGTCCTACACATATTTGGTAATTTATGTGTATATATGTGATATAATAAGAATATAATTAAAACACACTTAGTGAGTGTAAATAAAAAATCATTTTCGATCCCTGAGTTTGTCCGTAATAAAAAAAATCTATCCATTCCATCTTTGGCTAGTGTCAGAGTGTCTATAAGAAATATGCATAATCATTCCAACTAATATCATTCCAATTGAAGTTTCTTAAGATTAATTTAAAGGAAATACAAATCAACCATCACCTAAATATATTAATTCAATCCACAGAATTCCACTAAAAATACCCCAGTATTGAACAAAAGGTGTGTGTTCATGGAATTACATACCCAATAACCAATATAATAAATATAAGGAGTGTGTTTTACTGAATATATGTATCATGTACAAGGAAATTTATCTCACATAACCTTTATCTCGATGGACAATGAATTACACTATACAGATGCAAGATGTGTGTCTCAGGAATCCCAACCCTAGTGTCTGTATAGTTCTCAATAAATTTATCCTGTGACTATTTATTAGGTATCTGATATGTTTTATTATATCTTGTTGGGTAACATTTCCCACCCATAGTATATCATGAATGATATATTCATGTGGCCGACCTCCTACACAAACTTATCCTAAAACCAGAGGCCATCAATATTGGTGTATATAATATTCTCTTGAAATCCATAATAGGATCAATACATTTATTTGAATTTTAGGTGAAAACATTATTCATAAACCCACATAATCTCTTATAGACCCTCTTTGGGGTCTAAATACCACTTGTGTCTCCCACTATGCCACCCTAAGTATCATTATAACTATGAAGAAATTATGGTCCCTCTTATTTCAAATGTTTATCTTGGGTGAACACCCATCACTTGTATGGAATTTCTTCCAATGACATAATCAATGTATAATCAAGGAAATACTGACCAAGTAAGTTTTATCATATCGGTGTTACAAAAGGTAGGTAATTCCATTCCCATTCCCATGGCATATTATCTTAAGTTGGTCTTCACTCTAAATCTTCCCAAAAATATTCATCAGGGTCTACTGACCATTGTGATCTCATCTTAGTGGGTGGAGTTACACTCACCCCTAGATGTCTCATGTGCCCAAATTCTCTAAGGTACCACTATAATATCACATGGACAATGCCTCAGCTATACATCTCATCTCATTAGTTCCCTATGGTTAAATGTCATTAGGGAATATATACAAATTGAAATTATATTATCTTTTTCAGTCCAAACCCCTCTAGGTTAAACATTTATCAATGAATACAGTTAAAATTAATCACTCAACCATCATTAGGTGAGGCATGAAGCAAGCACCCTATGTACCTATTGGCCTTGGAATATTCTTTATTTCATTCAAGTTCATCCAATTTAAAAATTCATTCAAAAAAAGAGTTAATTTCCATTATAGAAAGACTACATCTGACATGAAATAACATACAATCCACCTTACCATATGGACTTGTATAGAGGAAAACCTACAAGAACTATGATGTTATCCACTTTAAAGAAGCTCAACTATCCTGGTCGATGCTCTTCCAGGGTCTTGTTGACATTCCAATCACCTATCCGAAGGCATAATTTAAATTAATAAATTATAAACAAATTATAATTAATTATTCAAATAATTTTAAAAGTTTATCATTACTAATGGAATTTAATTTTAAAAGTCATAATACCATGAGAATTCCCTGAATGAAATCTACTTCTCAAAACCATAACGGATGAGTATGGTTCCCTCCTGGCATGAATTTTAATTTTTTACACATTGTCCAATAAAATAAATTATTATTAATTATTATTAATTATAAAAATTAAAATTAATTTAAAATTATATTTAAATAGTCATAATTCATGTTTAACTCATTGTAAAATCTCATCACACCAAAACCATAGTCAATAACCCATAAGAGGTACATTAAAAACTCTTATCATCCTCTCTTCTTAAATCCCTAACACATGATAATGATTAAATACCCAATTAGAATTAATTTAATTTATATACTAATAAAAAATAAGAATGGAAATATAACTCATATAGAAAAATTAGAAATGGTGTGAAAACTGTGTTTAAGAATTTCCTCATGATTTTTCACAAATAAGAACCCTCATAATAGGATGATTCCCCTATGCTGTAGGGTAATCATCCATAAAACCAAAAAAGAAGATATATTAAATTAATGGATATGTATGGGAATGTTATATGGTGAAAGAAGAGGAGGGGAATAAAAAAAATTAATAAAGAAATACATGTAGAACTCCCATATTTCAAGGGGATAAAAAATTTTAAAATTGGGGATGTAACCTCCTTGGTTTGGCCATGTGTGTGGGAGAATAGGGAAGGGGGAGAGGAAAAATCATGTGGTGGAGAATGGTAAAAACTCACACATTAATAATTTTTGTGAGGATACATAGTTTTCCAAACCATGAACTAATTGTATAGATGAAACTACCATAAATAATTACCATGGATTTATTCATATTTTAGAAAACTACATTTGAATCTTGTGATATGCCTCAAAAAATTAATTTAATGTTTTTATGGGTTGTCTATAACTGTGCAACGATAGAGCTCCAAGCCCCATGTACAGAACAACTTTCATGATTTTCTTTGTGGTCATCATGATTAACAATTGATAATGCGATAAACAATCCATATAGTAGTTATTGTTTCTAAAAATGAATAGGAATGCATCTCCCACGCATGTTACCACCAAACTGAGCATCATGGGTAGAATCCACCAAAAAACTGTAAAATTAAACCTAAAATATCAAGACACATTTGATCCCTATGGAACGTCTAATGACTCAAAATATATTTAAAAATATCACCTCAAGATTCTCAAACTCTAATATTAATAATCTGAATCATGACTCTCAAAAAAAATTCCATTCAAATTAAAAAATTCAAATTCCCTAGGAATTCACACTAAAACGGTATGGGGTTTTACACTATACGAATGAAATTGGAATATATTATCATTAAATAGGTGTAATATCATATTCTAAAAATAATAATGATGAGAATATATAATAATTAAAGTGGATAATAAGATTTATAAATGTGTGGATGTGATTAGATATTTGGAAAAAGTGTAACGAACTAGGTACTCTGTTTGTAGTATTATCACCTTCTCAACAAAGATTATTTCATGATGAAGGATATATGATTTAATATTGATAATAGGGGATTTGTAAAATTTACAACATAATTAGGGGAGGAAAAATGGGAAGGGATTCAATAGAGAATAGAAGGCATAGAGTTGAATGAAATTTATATAAATATTTATTTATTAGTATTTTAAAGTACCATTTTAAAGAGAATGTATATATTAGAGGATAAATTAAAATTTTATTAATATAACATAATTATACTAAATATTGATATTATAATTAATTGATATGGGAATGTAATTGATTTTTTATTTGTAGAACTATATATAATGATGAATTATATTTTTTCGAAACAGATTCCTACAGGATGAAGGATTTAACTATACCACATGGGGACAAGGGTTCTTATACAAGTACTGATGTATTATTAGATGTAAAATATGAAAATAAACTTTTTTTAACTAAATAAACATGATGGTTTTTGGGGGTAATATGAGGGGGTTATGTATTGATCATTTTGGAGTGACATTTCCTAAAATATTCATTCAATAATGTATAATGATTTAATTTTAAAAGTAAGGCATATAAAAAGTATAAAATATTGGATATGGGGAATTAATCACCTCATCCACACTATTTTTATATAATTATTATGGATATTTCATCTCATAAAAACGTAGTTTAACCATTTATACCTTTGTTTTTATTGTGGTAACTCAATTTTTTTACCTCGGTAACATATTTTTATGCTTAAAATTCCGTATTTAAATCTTGAAAATTTTAAAATTTTTGCATAATTTTTTTATTCAATTTAATTTAACACAGTTTTTATATATATGATATTTTACTATAAAATAAAAAATAGATATATAATATAATATTTTTATAGAAAATAAACGTTTTAAAATATAAGTGTTTCTATTCCTGTTCTAAATAAATTAATAATTAATATATTATTATTATATATTTCTTATTAATTGAAAAAAAATTATAATTATCATTTAAAAGTTATGAACTTAAATTATTTAGATAGTAATATAAACCACTTAAAAAATATTTGAGAAATATCGCATTATAATATTAAATTATTTTAATCACATCCCCTAAATATTAATTATTTCTCTTTTAAACATTTAATTATATTAATCCATTACAATTTCAAATTCACTATTAATTTCAGAAATTCATGAAATAGTAGTTTAATAACAATAATAATTTAAATAATAGTTTAAATAAACAATATAATAAATAGATTTATTTAATATTAGTAAATTTTGTTACCTTTAATTTGACGGTAAAAATTAAAAAAATTCAATAAACCACATAGGTATATTTATAACCAAATAACATATATACAAAGGCCATTTAGCAAAAAAAATATTTATAATGACCATATGAATATTGGCTGAATGTTCCATAAACGTATATATAACGATCTTATTTCATTTCTATATTTATCATTATAAAAATTACTAAAATAATTCAAAATTTTCAATTAATTTTATATAAACATTTCTATTACATTTTTATGATTTTACTTCTTTCCATTGTAAAAATTAGAGATATGATCCTTAATGAAAAACTGGGGGCCAATATTTCTTGTTTTTATTCCTTTTATATATGAGTTCTTTTATTCCCATTACAATTTTCTTATTTTAGTTTTATAATTAATTATCATAATTTAGTAATGCTTATCATTCAATATAATATAATATTTTAATAAAATATAATATTTTTCAGTTTATTTAATCATTTTGTTCATGACATGATAGAGAACACATAATATCAATGAGATCTGAATACTAAAATCTCTATGTTCTGAAATATTAATTTGAAAAAAATGTGTCCATGATGTAGCCCAAGAAAGGGAATAAAATATTTTAAAACACGGTGATCGTGAATTTATTTTATTATCATTATATTGTATATTATAACTATGAAAACAATTATGAAATATATTAAATAAAAAATTTATTTATAGTTGGTAGTATCAAATGGGAGATAATGTTTCCCCCAAATGTATAGGATTTAAGTTGAGGCATGGAATGTTATACTTAATATGGATATAAAATTTTGTTTTATAACATTTTTTGTATCATATTTCATTATATAGATCACATAATAGGCTAGTGGAAAGAGATTCATTGTTAAAACAAATAAGGTAAAGAAAATGTTTTAAAAAAAATCCGCAAACATTGAAATGTTTTCATTAAGATATATAATCCCTTCAACACAAGAGATCTTACTTTTTTATATGTTATATCATTTTATTCTACTCTTATAATTTTTAATTTTTTAATTTAATGTTAAATTATCATATTTTTAGGTGAAATTAGGGATGATTCCACATTTTTGTGTGGGGGTTGGAAACAATTTGATATTTAGGTTATGAATAAATAATGTTTATTTATTTTTAGTTTATATTATTTATTATGAGTAATTTCGTTAAAATATTTTGATATTAGTTAAAAAAAAATGTAATCTTTGATCTCATCTTTTATTTGTTGATAAATTTTTCTATGTAGATACTCTATATTATAAATCTTTTAGGATATATATAAGATGATGTAATTTTAATATTTAATTTACTACTTAATCATTGAATAATAATTGAAATAAATATTAATGAGTGATTTTACTATATCAATTTCACATGAATGATATTAATTCAATATAAAATGACATGTTATCACTATACCCACAATAATCAAATGGAAATATTATTAATACTCTATAATATTAAACATTTTTTCAATCCCTTTCATTATATTGTTTTTCAATTTTTATATCTATTAGATTCATATAAATTCACATATTTCAATAACTTATAATACCATTAAGATGATGATGAAATTTGAACATATTTGTTTCCCTTATACTTTTTAAGAAAATTAATAAGTGAGAGTCCCTACAAACCAATATGTCATTACCTTAAAATATCATATGTAATTATTCATGATTTCACATCAAACCAAGTGTGGAAAATGGATTGTTTCATTATTTATTTTGGAGATTTTTTTTTATTTTGGGAAAATTTTATATTTTTTCATTTATTTTTTATAAAACATAAAATTTTCATAGATCACCATATTACATTATTTTCTCTTATTTATCTATAAATATATAATATCGTATATTTGTTAAAAAAATCATAAAAATTTATTTATGTATATATGAGAAAAATTATGAATAAGGGAATACTTTTTTATTAATTATAAACCATTATAATATTTGAAGAAATTTAATAAATTTAAATAAAATTTTTGGTTGATATATTTTTAATATGGATTACATTAGGAATCCACCATTGAATGTTAATTTTTAAATCATCTATTATACTTATATGTTATATCCTTATTGATATATTAAATATTTTATGTGATTTCCAAAAAAGAATAAACAATTTAAAAACCCTCTAAAGGCTTCATGTTCGATGCCAATTTTTAATCAAAATGTAGTGAAATTAGATAATCCAAAATATTATATGAACCATGTATTTCCTGAGAAAGATAATATTGCTAAATTTATTTTATCTCTCGTAATAATTGAGACATTTTCAACAAGGGAGTGTTGAAAAAGTTTAAAGGATAAAAAATGAAATTTCAAATTGATACACATTGTATAGAAAGGATTTTGAGAATTATTCACACATAAAAAATAAATATAAATATTTTATATTAAAATGATAGAAAAAAATTTTACACTTAAATATGTGTGTTTTTTGTCAATGTTTAGAATTTACATACTGATTTTATTACTGATAATAAAAATGGTTTGTGAAGGGGACTTAATAAACTAAATTTATATTTTATAGACTATTTTTTAATAAATTATTCTATTTCTAGATTTTTTTAGAATTTTTTTATTTTATTGAAATTTATAACTAAAAAATAATTTAAAATTCAAATTATAATTTTATTTGTAAAAAATTTAACCACACCCTAGTATATATGTTATAGAAATTTAATTAAGACTTATATATATTTGATATGTTTTTAATATATGAATTACATCTATTTATATGTTTTTCTTGTGAGATATCACTTCTATACCATATACTTCCTAACCTAAAATTAGAAATTTTGTGAATGATAAACTAAAATTCTCATTTTGGACATCACCTCACCATTTGGGACAAATCACCATTACGCATTCCTATATAAGGATAAAATTTTGATAAATTGTAAAATAGTAAATACAAAACATTCCCTATGTCCATAGTGATTTTATTTTATTCTAGAAAAATGATTACCAAATAGTAAAATTTTGTGTAAAATATTATCACAATTTTACCCATTGACACTAGTTAAAATCATAATTCCTAACCTAACATCTATTATATATACGCGTATTTTTAAAGTTTGTATGGGGTGTAAGTGTATCATAGGTTGAATATATAAATATAGTGATTAATTTTAGATTGTGTAAAATTTTTTAAAAGGGAAGGCTTGAATGTGAGGATAACTTCCATGTGGTGCTCATCATATTCTCCATACTTATAATGTTTTATTCTTATGGTTGTGATATAGTTTTCTTTTATATGTGAATTTTTTTCAAAAATGACATTATTTATTTTATTGTGTGATATATATATTTTTTAATAAAAATTGGTTTTCTTATTTAGAAAAAACCTTATGCAATCCATTCTCATGACCATGATATCACCTATGGAAGCGTAGTTAATTTTTAAAATTTATTTTATTCCTAATATATTAACAAGATTTTTCTAAAAACCATTTGTACTGAAAATTATTAAATTTAATGTATATTATTTTTAACCTGTTTGAAAGTAAATGAAATTGATTCTATTTATCATATAAGTCTCAACACGAGTGACTACTAGGAGAAATTTTTTAACCATTCAATACAATAAATTTGGGATTTAATTATAGATTTTAACTATAATTCCCCAAAAAATCTTTCGAAATGAAATTATAGAGGTTCTTATTTAATTTACTAATGATAAAATTTTATCTTTAGAATGATGTGAAAATATGGTTGTTGTTGTTTGATATCTTAGAGTTAATATGACACTTAATATTTTTAATATTTTTGTTATTTATAAATTCAATAGGGTTTTGTGGTTAATAAATTATGGGATAAAAACTAAATGGATATTAAAATAAAGGACAATAATATATAATAATTTGAATTTGTATACTACATCAGTTACACTTTATCACATAGTTGTTTAAAAAAATATTGTCTCATATTAGATTATTTTCTTTTATATAGTTTAACAAAATCCAGAACACCTTGTAATATTCTATTTGTTCTCTTTTATGACCTCAAACCAATAAATAATTCATCAAAAAAACTTATCCCCAGGTGAATAATTTTTTTGAACCATTATAAATTACATTGTAATTGAAATGCATTATTTAAAAACAAACGAGAAATTACTTATAAAAAACCAACCTATCTCCCCTTCTTATGTAAAGAATCATAAGATATAAGTTTATTTATGTCCAAATTTACTCAATTACCACATTATGCATTCCATCCAAATGTAAATGTATCACTTCTTGTTAATGTTCATTTATCCATGGGGTATAATCCTTCAATCTAAATCTACATGTACTAATTGGAATCAAATATATACAAATAGTGTCATTTTAAAATAATATTTCATCATCATAACAAACAAATAACCAAGGAGGCATATATAAATTATTAGCTATATTTTTATACCTTATTCATGAATAATATTCACTACTTATAGCTTTTTGGGTTAATACAATATTTTTGATAATTAAGAAAATTACCACTACAAAGTCACAACATAAAATATGTCATCAAAAAAATAAATTAACAACATGGCTATCATTATAATAATATTAAACATGGATATATATTAGTGGATTTCTAAGTAAAATTATTACAAAATTTACTCCAGCATAGAATTTAAATTTCCAATGTCTATATGATATAAATTTTCAAATTCTTATCCTCTCGATGAATCAATATCATATGTGTTTAAATTACACAATATTACTTGTGTTATAATGATTATGAGAGTATTTGGGAAAGAATAAATGATAATAAAAATAATTTTTAATAGAAAGGATATTTGTAAAAATTAACTAAATGTCATAACATATACTTTTAGAAAAATGTTACTATGATTTTCTGATGCATTTCATTAAACATTTTTTCTAGAAACAAATAATTTATTTCACATATTGTAATATACATATATAGAATATAATATAAGAATCATCTTATAAGACGAAAATAAGTTAAAAATTCATAACATCATTTTGAAATTTATCATCAATTTATACTAAAAAATGGATTACATAAATTATATATGAATACTTATAAATAAAATAGTTTTGTTTGAATCTTTATGAAAAACACGTTAAATTACTTGATATCGAAGAGAGAGAATCTGTACATTAAAATCCATAACAGTTCTTCATAATAAATTAAAATACATACATTGAATTCTTATTTCCTTTGGGTATAAATGGTACTCTATAAACAAAATTTGTTTTAAAAATTAATAAAAACACGCATAGATAAGAACATTTAATTTATACACCCAACATGGGAAACATGTATATTATTATAAGTATCTATACTAATTTCATTGTTTAATAAAATTATCATAGAATAAAAATAAAAACATGTTAAAAAAATCACTCTAAAACTAAAGTAATAATGTTTATATTATTTTATCTCTCCCTCCATAAATATTCTCCTTCTACACTGTAACTGTTTTATCATATATTCCCAATTTTTAATTTAATTGTCCTCTCTTTTGACAGTAAATTTTACAATTTAATATTACTGTTCATGATAAACAATCTCATGAATATTAATGTGCCATGTTTTTATGACAACTCCACACGTATCCCAAGTAGATATAAAAAACTTTAGGACAAAAAATCTATATTAATGGATATAATTGTAAAGACATGGAAATTTCAAGGACAATTTTTTTCTTAATTTCATTGGAATTTTATGAGTACACAGTTTTTGACGGCGCCTGATTCTGAGGCCCGGTGTGCCCGTAATAAATTTCTGAAGATTAGCTCAGGTAAATTCAATGAACGAACGAGCAGGTTTTTCTATCCTTTGAACCGATGCTCAGAATTGAAATCTGAGGGCACCGATTAAACCACAGTTCCGATAATTTTTTAAGGGGACCTTTACCACAGTTGCGTTTTAAAAGGGTTGAGAATTAAAATTGGTGATCTAGAATAAAATAAATAAAATTGTTAGAGCAATTGTATTTATATCTATGGTAGATATATCCTAGAAAGGGGAGTTATGGGTGGGACCCACAACCACCTAACTATCTATGTGTGTGGATATTTGTGAGGTGGGGCCCACAAGATCCCCAACCTTTCACCTTCCATAACTCTTTCCAAACCCCCTATACCTCCCTTGTTTAATTCATGACAACCCCCTTAATTAAGAGGACCTTTCCACTTCATCTCTCTCTCTCCCTCTTTAACTCTTTCCATCATACCTTAATTAATAAATTAAACCTCTTCATTTAATTAATTATGTGCGTTGAATTTTCAATGCTTGGCATGTTTAATTTAAGTGAGGGGAAGACTTATTTTAATTTAGTTGGCACTTGATGCGTTGGTGAAAATATTTGAGAGAGATCTCTTGTGGAAGAAGAGGAGAGTATCTCGTTTGTTGAAGAACATCAATCCTTCGAAAAAGAACATATCCTACGAAGAAGAATGCAGAGACGCCGTTGATGAGGCTATTTCCTCGGCTTCTTTCTTGGAACCCTCTTCCAAAATGGTACTTCTCCTATGGCTTTTATATCTTCCTCTTCGTCGTCAATGGACCGACGAACGAGCTCGGAAGAGGAACCATACAACGAGCGATGACAACCTTGTCTTTGCCCACGACGAATGAATGCCTGATAGTTTAAAAGGTAGGGGATGCTATTTTCGTCTGTGAAATTTATACCCTCTAGCATGGGCATTCTTTTATGATGAAAAATGGTTTGAGCCTCTAACGCGGAGGGCACGGGCTAACGAACAAGCTCCGACCCTCCGCAGGTTGTTTGTATGTGCGCGGATTGACGGGTGATGACGAAACTGGGCCACAACGGTGATTTGAAGCCGTTGCAGTGAAGAGCGGGTCCTAGGAGAGCCGCTGGCGCAGACGGTGGAAAAAACGGACCACTGGAGCACCGCCAGAGCAGACCGCCGCGGCTGAGCCACGATGGCGGTGGAACCGGAACAACTTTTCCATTCTGGATAAGGAGGGCCGTGGCTTAATGTCGCGCTTGGGGGAGGCCGCGTCCTCCCCGCACGGCCAGCTGGCTAAGCCAGCCCCCCCCCCCCCCCCGGCCGGGCTGGGCCGGGCCACGTAGGCCGCGCCTTGCCCTCCCGGGCCAGACTCGGACCCAGAACGGGTTGACCCGGTTCGGGCCGACCCAGGGTGGGTTAGGCTGGGCCCAAACCCCCCTTTTTGGACCGTTTTCGTTTAAATGACCATAACATGAGGTAAGTACTGCGGAATGACGCACTTTCAGTTGCGTAGGATTCCTTGGATCGATACGGTCATTTCGGTATATTACACTCAAGGTTTTGGTGAAGTTTGTGTCTGGACGGTTTGGTTCGAACCCGAAACCA
The DNA here is from genome assembly GCA_963277665.1 of Viscum album. Classification (NCBI taxonomy): domain Eukaryota; kingdom Viridiplantae; phylum Streptophyta; class Magnoliopsida; order Santalales; family Viscaceae; genus Viscum; species Viscum album. Next base: position 287,114,235 of record OY728127.1, on the reverse strand, counting down.
ACCGGGTCCTCGGAGCGGAAACGCTTATAACTTAAGGACCAGATGTCCGATTGATGTGCCTTCAATTGCATTGGATTACATATGATGAGATGGTTCTTTTGGAATACTCCACATGCGGTTTGGACGTAGTTTGAGTATGGTGGGGTTGGTTTTAGCTTAAAAACCAACCGGGCCCCTAGAACAGAAAAGCCAATAACTCTCAGACCGAATGTCCGTTGGACAAACCGTCGGCAGCATTGGTGATCTTGTTGAGAAACAATTCCTTTGAGTATACCCCATGACAGTTTGGGGCACCGTTGAGATACGATCAGGTTGGTTCATACTTGAAACCAACCGGGCCCTCGAGACAAAAAGGCTAATAACACACAGACCGGGCGTCCGATTGATGTGCCGTCTGTTACGTTCAGTCTCCTATGACGAGGTGGTACTTTGTGATAATTCTACGTGAGATTTTGTGACTCTTGGATTATCGAAAAGTAGTTCGTGGAGCAGATCCTCCCGGAGATGAGCATGCGGAGTGCAGAGACCTAGTAGTTGTATACCTGACAACTACTTGACCAATTCGACTCGGAGTGATTCTACTAGCCTAGTGGACGGAGCACCCCATTTGGCGACAGACCCAAGGTGGACGGAGCACCTGGTTTTGCAGCAGACTCACAGTACTCAACAGAAGGAGTACCTCTGACGGCTATTAGGGGGAGCACCCAGTTTGGCGGTAGACCCACAGTGGAGGAGCACCCGGTTTGGCAGTAGGCCCGCGGTACTTGACAGGAGGAGTACCCCAGCAGTCTAAGGTTAGTGAGTAGCACCTCGGAGTCATGAAAGGACTACTATGCTCGATATAGTAGGAGTTCTCCAGGAGCCGTGTTTTGGACATCGTGAATAAAAATACTGGTTTGAGCTGAGTCAATGACCTTTGTGTTTTCCTCATGATTGAGATGGGTTTTTTGATAACTTAGGTATATGTATGGGCATAAACCGATGTAGAGGTTATCTGTTGAGATATTTCTTTGTGGTTTATCCTTGTTGGATTTTGTGTGACCTTCAGGATCTTGGGGTCCCTACAGAGTATCTTTATACTCACCCCTGCACGGGATATGTCCGCACCTCCTTGGGTTGGATGCAGACGAAAAACAGCACTGACCGAGGTAGAGTGTACGAGGATTGGGCGATACCCAGTGGTGGACAATTGGCGTGACGGCACACGGAGCGGACCAATAGATGTGGAGTGATGAGGAGGACATCTGTACCTACCCTTCAGGTAGGAACCCAAAGGAAGATCCAGGAGATGTTTCACCATTCAACTATTTTTTTCAGTTGTACTTTTCTTTCAGGTGTAGTTGTACCTTTCTGTTGGGATTGTATTTCCGACCCTTTGTACTTTCATCACACTTGTTATATTTCTTAACTTAGTGTTTCCTTTCGCTTGTTCTCTGGTTATGTGCATTTACGTTTTATAAAGGCAATGGATTCCCAGTTATAGGGATTTATGCATATGGTGCTAATCGCCAGCCCCTAGCCTGTGGAAGGCGGGCATGGGGTAGTTACGATAGGGGCCCCAGGGGACGGGTCATGAAAAATACGTATCACAGGAATCGATTCTACCGTAGAACTCAGGACTCTGATATTTCTTTCTGTGATGCAATAATGTTAAGGGTACTAAGTATAGTGTTTTTGACTGTGTCACATCTGTTTTTTTTTCAGGATGCCTCCCAATGGAGGACCCACTAGAGCCGTGAGAGTTGTACGTACTGACAGCCCGCTGAGCGATGAGGCCTCAGTACAGGGCCCTCCTGTAGTTGAGGCTCCAGCGGAGGCACCAACGGTATTACCACCCGTTGGGCCACCGATGCCACCAGCCCCAACATCAGGTGATGCACGCTGCTTGAGCGCACACCACAAGTTCCAGCATTAGAGGCCACCCAAGTTCATGGGAGAGATGGACCCACATGCGTCTTAGGATTGGCTGGAGGCTGTGGTGAGAGTCTTCAGGCTGGTAGAGACACCAGCCGAGTTCATGGTGATCCTCACATCCAGCCTCCTTCAGGAAGCAGCAGGCATATGGTGGAGTCTAAAGCTCCAAATTCATGATGAGGCGAAACTTCTATGGGTAGACTTTGAGAGCCTATTCTGAGTGGAGTTTGTACTAGCCACCCTTCGAGCGGTGCATATACAAGAGATACTTCATCTGCAGTAGGGCAACATGAGTGTAGCTAAGTACTCAGCGAGGTTCACCGACCTCTCGTGCTACTCCACTGATATGGTACGAGACCCGTTCTTCTGGGTACAAACCTTCGAGGAGGGGCCCGGGTGAGATATTAGAGTTTTAGTTGTATCCCACAACATTCTGACGTAGACATGGTTGTTGGAGCGAGCCCTCCTAGTGGAGAGTTTCCTTACTGAGCAGTCACTAGCAGCTAGAACCCCTACTAATCGACATGAAGTAGAGTCTTCTGTAGCTGGCAGTAGGCAGATGACGTAGAGGTCCAAGAGGACCAGACGTACAAGTGATCAACCGCACGACTGAGGATCTATAGTGCGGGGTACCCAGGGTGGAGACAGAGCTAGGCGTACTTGGAACGGACAATGTTACTCCTGCGGTGGGCTTGGTCACAAGTCAAATGACTGTCCAACCCGCCAAGTAGATGATCAGCAGATAGATGAAGGACCTCTCAGGCAAAGGCAGAGGTTTGATTGAGATGGTCCACAGGGCGAAGGTGGACATGGAAGATGAATTGGCCGTGCAATTGGAGGTGGTTGACACTTCGGGGTGTTTCCAGCACCACCACCAGGAGGTCCACCCCGACTGCAGGGAATGGGTGGATAGGGGAGATCATAGCTTCAGGCAGCTGAAGCTTACGACTATGGAGCTCTGGAAGCAGGTGGACAGGAGCAGGACTAGTTCTAGGCATAGAGGCCTTTGTTCCTAGTGCTTCTAGAATCCTTGTTTTTTTTGTTTGAGGTTGTTATGTGTCTTTTTACTTTGAGATGCAGTAATAAAAGACACTTTTCCTTGTGACGTATGCTTTCCTGCCATTCGTGTGGTTTATACTAATAGGTTTTGGTTAAAACTATTAACTTGACCCTCACTTTTGAGATTCCTACTGGAGGAGACCCAATGACCACACACTGCTACTGACAGTGTGACTCAACCCTTGGAGGCGTGAGTAAAAGTTGGATCTCTTGGTAGTAGCATCGAGGCATTACGACGTCATCCATGGCATGAAATATTAGCATTCATGCCAGGATTGACTGTATTAGGCAAAGAACGCGGTTCATCCCGAGGATGAGTCCATATTTCTCTTATCAGCAAAGGAGAAATCTTAGTAGCTCTTGTAGGACTAGATATGGTTCAGGATACGACAGAGAAAGTGCAGATCATCTAGGTGTGGATGAAGACTGCACAGAACATGCAGTAGTCCTATACTGATAGGAGATAGAGACCACTAGAGTTCGAGGATGGCGACCACGTCTTCTCATGGGTCTCACCTCGACGAGGACTATGTTGATTTGGCCGGGGTGACAAGTAATCTACACACTTCATTATAACTTTCCAGGTCCTCATCAGTGTAGGAGAGGTATCTTACCGCCTGGCCATTCCACCTTAGTTGCACCGGGTGCACAACATCTTCCACGTATCTCAGCTGAGGAGTTATGTGCACGACCTGTCACACATCATTGATCACGTGGAGCTGGATATCGATTACGAGGAGATATTTTCGGAGGTCCCGATGGATATTGAGGATCGACAAGAGTGTGTCCTACATGGACAGTCGATCTCTCTGGTGCACATTCGATGGAAGCACGAGAATCTCTAGGAGAGCACATGGGAGTGGAAGGCTCATATAGGTGCTCAGTACCCTCTTTTGTTACCCTAGTATATGTTGTTGCTTTACGGGGATTAAAATACCTGATGTGGGGGTAATTTAAAGACCTGGAAATTTCAAGGAATTTTTTTTCATAATTTCATTGGAATTTTACGAGTATACAGTTTCTGACGGCACCTGATTATGAGGCCCAGTGTGCCAGGAAAAAATTTCTGAAGATTAGATCGGGTATGTTCAGTGAACGAATGAGCATGTTTTTCTATCTTTTGAACCAGTGCTCGGAATTTAAATTCGAGGGTACCGATGAAACCGTAGCGCTAATAATTGCATAAGGGGACCTTTACCGCAGTTGCATTTTAAGTGGGTTGAGAATTAAAATTGGGGATCCAGAATAAAATAAATAAAATTATTAGAGAAATTTTATTTATATCTGTGGTAGTTATATCCTACAAAGGAGAGTTAATGGTGGGACCCACAACCACCGAATTAACCATGGGTGTGGATATTTGTGAGGTGGTTACCACACGAGCCCCAACCATTCACCTTCCATAACTCTTTCCAAACCCCCTATAACTCCCTTATTTAATTCATGATAACCCCCTTAATTAATAGGACCTTTCCATTTCCTCTCTCTCTCCCCCTCTTTATCTCTTTCCAACATACATTAATTAATAAATTGAACCTCTTCATTTAATTAATTAAGTGTTTTGAATTTTTAATGCTTGGAAAGTTTAATTTAAATAAGGGGAAGCCTTATTTTAATTTGGTTGGGACTTGATGTGTTGGGGGAAATATTTGAGAGAGATCTCTTGTGAAAGAAGAGGAGAGTTTCTCTTTTGTTGAAGAACAACAATCCTTCGTCGAAGAACGTATCCTCCGAAGAAGAACACGGAGACGCTGGCGACGAGGCTACTTCCTCTAATTCTCTCTCGGAACCCTCTTCTGATGTGGGACTTCTCCGACGGCTCTTATATCATCCTCTTTGTCGTAAACGGACCAACACACGAGCTAGAAAGAGGTAGCATACAACGAACGAAAACAACCTCGTCTTCCCCCATGACGAACGAACACCCGATAGTTTAAAAGGTAGGTGGTTTTTATTTTCGTATTTGTAATTTATACCATCTAGTATGGGCGTTCTTTTATGATGAAAAATGGTTTGATCCTCTAACGCGGAGGTCACAGGCTAACGAAAAAGCCCAGACCCTCCACAGGTTGTTTTTCTGCACGTGGATTGATGGGTGATGATGAAACGAGGCCACAACGGTGATTTTAAGCAGTCGTAGTGAAGAGAGGGTCCCTAGAAAGCCGCTGGCGTAGATGGTGTGCAAAACGGACCACCGAAGTGCGTACGGTGGTACACAGAAGGTGGCAGTGGCACGCTGCCTGAGCAGACCACCGCGGCTAAGCTGCGGTGGTGGGGGAACCAGAATAGCTTTGCTGTTTTTGATAAGGAGGGGCGCAACTTAATGCCGTACCTGGGGGAGGCCGCATCCTCCTTGCCCGCCCAGCTGCCCGAGCCTGCGCCCCCCGGGCCGGGCTGGGGCGGGCCCCGCGGGAGGGGCCGGGCCAGACAGTGCCCTATCGGGCTGGGCCACGCCCTACCGGGCCAGACCCGGACCCGGAACGGGTCACCCAGTTTAGGCAGACCCATGGTGGGTTGGGCCAGGTCGGACCAGGCCCAGACCCCCCTTTTTCGGACCCTTTTCGGTTAAATAGTCATAACGTGAGATACAGACGTCCGATCGACTCACCTTCAGTTGCGTAGGATTACTTGGATCGAGACAGTAATTTTGGTATACTACACTCAAGGTTTCAGCGAAGTTTGTGTATAGCCAGGTTTGTTCGAACCTGAAACCAACCGGGCCCTCTGAGCAGAAACACTTATAACTTAAGGACCAGACGTCCGTTTAACATTCCATAAATTGAATTGGATTCCTTCGGATGAAACGGTTCTTTTTTCATACTACACTTGAGGTTTGGACGCAGTTGGAGTACAGCCGGCTTGTAGCTTAAAAACTAAACGGGCCCATAGAACGAGAAGTCCAATAACTCTCAGACCGGACGTCCGTTTGACGAACTGTCAGCAGAGTTGGTGATCTCGTTGAGAAATGGTTCCTTTGAGTATACCCCATGGTAGTTTGGGGCATTATTGAGATACAGTCGGGTAGGTTCATACACGAAACCAACCGGGCCCCCGAGACAAAAAGGCTAATAACACATAGACCATGCATCCGACTGACACGCCATCTATTGAGTTGAGTCCCCTATGATGAGGTGGTCCTTTATGATACTTTTAAGTGAGACTTCGGGACATCTGGAGTATCGATAGTAGCTCATGGAGCGAATCCTCCCAGAGACAAGAGTGCGGAGTACGGAGACCAAGTAGCTGTAGACCTGATGACTGGTTGACCGATTCAAGTCGGAGTGATTCAAATAGCCCAGTGGACGAAGCACCCAGTTTGGAGGCAGAACCACGATGGAAGGAGTTCCTGGTTTGGAAGCATACCCATGGTACTCGACATAAGGAGTACCTATGACAGCTATTAGGGAGAGTGCCCAGTTTGGCGGCAGAACCAAAGTGGAGGAGCGCCCGGTTTGGCAGTAGACCTGCGGTACTCGACAGGAGGAGTACCTCATCAGTCTAAGGTTAGTGAGTATCACCTCAAAGTCGTGATAGGACTAATGCACTTGAAAGAGGAGGAGTTCTCTAGAAGCCGTGTTTTCGATATCATGAATAAAAATCCATGTTTGAGCTCAGTTAATGACCTATGTGCTTTCCTCATGATTGAGATGGGTTATTTGATAACTTATGTATATGTATGGGAATATATCTAAGTAGAGGTTATCTGTTGAGATCTTTCATTGTGGATTATCCTTGTTGGATTTTGTGAGACCTTGAGGATCTTGGGGTCCCTACTGAGTATTGTTATACTCACCCATGCACGGGCTATGCCCACACCTTGTTGTGTTGGATACAGACGACAGACAGCACTGACCGAGGTAGAGTATATGAGGACTGGACGATACCCAGAGGTGGACACTCGGTGTGATGACACACGGAGCAGATCTATAGATGTAGATTGCTAAGGATGATATTTGTACCTACCCTTCAGTTAGGAACACGGAGGACGATCCAGGAGCTGCTTCACCATTCAGCTTTTGTCTTTTCAGTTATTATTTTCTTTCAGTTGTAGCTGCACCTTTCTATTGGGCTTGTATTTTCAGCCCTTTGTACTTTCAGCACACTTGTTATACTTCTTTACTTAGTGTTTTCTTCCACTTTTTCTATTGTTGTGTGAGATTACGTTTTATAAAGGAAATGCCTTCCCTGCTATAGGGATTTACGCCTTTGGTTCTAGTCGTCAGCCCCTGGCCTATGGATGGCGGGCTTGGGGTAGTTACGAAATGGGCCCCACTACCACAAAACTGCGCAAGGCCAGCACCACCCCTTTATCAGCGCTAATGAAAAATCTCTAATAAAGGGGGGGGGGATTTATCAGTGCTCAAAAAAGCACTGATAAATGGTGCCTTTATCAGCGCTAAAAAAAGCACTGATAAAAGTCCCCCTTTATCAGCCCTTTTTTTAGCGCTGATAAATGCCCCCCCTTTATCAGCGCTTTTTTTAGCACTGATAAAGGGACCCCCTTTATCAGCGCTTGTTTAGTAGCGCTGATAAAGGGGCCTTTATCAGCAATTTTTTTAAAAGTGCTGATAAAGGGTCGACTTCAAAAAAAAATTAAAAAATATATATTAATATATAAATATAGTTATATAGTTATATTGATATAAATATAATATATAATTTTTAAATATATTTTAGATAAGTATAAATGTACATTTACACTTAATATACTTAATATATAATATATTCAGTGAAAATGGATTCTTAAAAAATAAAAAAAATATTTTTAATTAATAATTTGATAATTATTATGGAGTAATAGTCATTTAATAAAAATTTGAAGTATAAAAAAAATTTAATAATTAAAAAAAGATCCAAAATATGTTGAAAACGCAACTCAAACTTCAAATGACCATAACTTTTGATCCGGGTGTCCGTTTGAGCTCTACCACATATCAAATCGAAGCCTGCGACGAGCTCTATGTAGCTTTGATCGAAAGGACCTCGATCAAGCGTTTTTCGAGGCCAAAATGGACCATAAGGCCTCCAAAACTGAGTTTTTAGTCGGGTACCCAGATTTTTTAACATTTTTTGGATTTTCAGCCTCGTTTAAGGTGGTATTATTGGATTTGTTTGGTGGGGACTGAATTTATTCCAAGGTATTACATTCATATTGATATTATGCCTTTGGAATTTTATCATTTTTTATAATGCACTCCTATTTATAACCAAATATATAACTATAAGTACAAATTTTTTATATATTAACACCTAAAAATTAAAATTTTTAAATAAATAATTAAACATATTTACATATAAATATACTAGATTTATCTAAATAATAACTAATATCCATTTTATTTAAAATACCAATATATGAATATTTATATAACTACTATATATTAATATAACTATATATATATATATTAATATATCTATATATATATATTAATATAACTATATATATATATTAATATAACTATATATATGTATTAATATAACTATATATATTAATATAAATATATATTACTGTACAAATAAATATAACAATATATATATATAAATAAATAGATATATCATAAATAAGAGAAAAAATCAATATAGGGTAGTGGAAAAGGCTTTAGGTGCGCATGGGGGAGGTCTCGAGATCAAATCCGGGTGGAGGCAAGGGCCCGCACGCAAGGGTTTTTTAAAGGGCTAGCGCTGATAAAGGGTGTAGGCGTTGCGGGCGGGCGCTGGATGTGTGGGAAAGCGCTGATAAAGGGGGGCTCAAGCGCTGTAAAAATCCCCCCATGAGATTTGTAATATTTTTTATATTTTTTATATTTTTATCAGCGCTAAGAAAAAGCGCTGAGAAAAGGGGTCTTTATTAGCGCTTTTGAAGTGCTGATAAAGGGGAGCCCCCCTTTATCTTCGCAGGCATTATCAGTGATTTTTCTAGCACTGTTAATGGCCATTTTTAGCGCTGATAAAAGCAATATTTGTAGTAGTGACCCTGGGGACGGGTCGTGATGATTACATTGAAACCATGATCAATACAAACTCATGTATCATTCTCATGATCATTATGTAATATATAAATTGGTTGATATATAACTATCCTCCATGTATAATATATATTTTAGTGAGAATTAGACCAAATATCATCAAATTGCATTAATGAATTTCCAATATAATGGTATATGATATTTTTATTTAAAAAAGATTATATGTTATAGAAAAATAAATATTTCAAATATTTTCATAATCTGAAGTATGATTTATTAAAAAATTAATTCACATTTCAAATATAGTATGAGGAATTACCTTAAATCTATTTGTGATCTGTTAATCAAAAAAAATAAAACCATATATCTTTAATGACTTATGATTCTCTAGTGGATAGTAATAAACAATTTTACAATAGATATGTCTTCTTATAATTATTTTGAGTTATGTATCTTCATTAATTCAATAAAGTCAAACTCTAAATGATATTAGTAAAAACCCATACAAAATAACACAACCAATGATAATCATAGACCATTATCAATGATATATACTGATAGTTGTAATACATAACTAACTCTTTAGAACAAGAAAAATTAATTACAAAATAGTCATAGCTCTGTTTTTTGTGATCTATATAACATATGATTCACCTCTTACACAGATACAATTGGTAGTATTATTCATGAATGATTATAAATGTTCATTCAATAATACTCTTGACCATGTATGATAAAATAATAGGAAAAACATTTCTAAGAAATTATTATTATTACCCTCGTTACACATTTTTCCCACATGGGATATTTTTAATGTATTAATTTTAATTATTATACACAAATTGAAAATGTTCCTACACATATCTCACAAATAATCAATAAATTATTTTATAACAAATATGTTAAAAAAAATTCCCGAGTAATTGAGATCTAAATATATCAGGTTGTAATTTTTATAAAATAATTATTATTTATATATATTTTATGAACTCATTACCACCCCAAATAATTGTTAACCAAATATATCAATTTAAAACTACCTACTTTGACAACTAGTAATTGAATCAAATATTTGGATATAAAAAATTATCTTTATTAAAATGATATGATTTATCATTGTAGAAAAAAATTCCTTTAAATAAGAGAAAAATGTTTTCAATTGATTCTGCAATATATTACACTCTTCATATACATAATGATAAGAAAATTATGTGACATCATCTGGATAATTAATTGTTAAAAATTATATGCATGAAAGGTGAAATAAGGTAAGCTCATTAAATTGTGAATTATATGAGTATTTATTTTAAATTTTTATTAGTACACATCTGATGATCTATTTGAAAGTTATTTAGTTATGATATCAACCAAATAAACATTATTGATAATTTATTCAATATTAACAAATTTTTAGAAAAATTTTATCTCGAAGAATTGATACATAATTTATATATTTTTTCTCTTTAGACATTATACTAAATTTTTAGTAATTTTTTAACATAATAAACTATTTATATTGAATAGATTTAATCAAATTTATTTTCTACCATTATTAAAATGGGGCCTAATTCATCAATGTAAAATTTTTATAGGAATATATAGCAACATGTGGTCGTAATATACTTTTAAAAATATTTATTTTTATTTTCATAACATATCTTTATTAATAAATTTATACAAATGATTAATATTCCTCATATGTTACTATTTTATATTTTATAAATCCAACTCAATCGGCATTACTAAATTTATCAATATTGGGCCTATTATTTCCTCATAAAAAATTCAAAATATACATTTTACTAGATATATATGAGAATTATCATTATAAATCAAGGTATATATTTTTTAAAATAATTAGGCCTTCTATAATATGATAGGTTTAGAAACTATATCCCTCATGGAAATATTAAATAAAATATTCTTAAAATTAATCACAAATTTTAAATAATATATACGAAATTCCCATATGTATACCTTATTTTACTTTTTATTTTATCAACTATTTTTCTCACTAGATATTCATCTTTATATTAAACCTATTGTTATTATTATTTTTATATTTACTATATGATATGAATTTCCCCTAAATCATGGTCAAATTATTCAAACCAAAGAGGAAATTAATCACGAATATGATAAATATCACATTAATTTTATATGAAGAAAAATAATTATTCACATTAGTCTGTTCATTATCCAAAAAATATTTTTTTTATCATTACATAATATAACCATTTTCATAATATTACATATTTTCTAAAAATATATATTTTGATCAACTCATCCTATATGTAATTTAATTTTTCTTATAAAACCATAATGTATTGATTTCAAATAATTTATACATAATATAATCCTTATGTACATTATATTATCATATATAAGTCACTATGATTTTCATCAATTCAGAATAAGAACAGTTTATTCATTTTAATTTATTCTTGCAACACTCAATTTAAAAATGCAGACATTATATCCACTACGAATTTCATTAAAATCTACATTACCACAAACTGGATAAATTTGATATCCCAAAAAAAGAAACTTGGATTAATATTTAAACATAACCAACATCATAAATCTATTTATTCCAAAATATTATAAATTTATCCATATTTTATCCACTTATCATGGATTTTTAAAATTGTAGTTTTGCACCCATTTCTTGAGACAGATATTATCATTTTCAATGATTGAGACAAGCATCCATGTTTTCCTCTCCTCACATTAGTATCACTAAATAATAATATATCCTCATATTTTATGATATATTTCTATTTAAATAAATTTTATTTCATTGTTATATTACTTCACATGAAGAATTGATATTAAAGAAACTGTGTTATATTAACAAAATTGTATTATTTTATGTGTAAATCATAACTTTGAAGTTCGATTGACCAATATAAATTGTACTAACGAAATTATGATAAATTTATGGTTTAAAAATGTATAAAATAATTCCATTGGTTATAAATTGACAAGAAAAAGAAAAAAATCATTTGAAAGTAAAATAGTTATTTTTCAGAAAAATAATTTTTTATGTGTGAAATCTAATATCATATAAATAAATTAAAGGAATCACATATTTTATTATATCTAAAAAATCCATTAAAATTATCTTATAAATATCAGTATGCATTATACATAGGTTTTGGTATTTCTAAGGGAGCATTTCAAGGGTTTATAAGAATGGATCTAAATGTGGTTTCCTGAAGAAGAGGTAATCACCCTGCATGAATTCTTTCAATTTTTTTTCTTTTATCTCCTACAAAATATGTTATTCAACTTATGATGTTAAAAAGAGTATATTAAATACTATAAATTTATTTTATGATAATTAAAAAAACATTTCCACCTTCTATTCAATAAAATTAGGAGTAAAAATATTGCTCATTTGTATGTGTGTACTATTTCTTCCACATAGCTATACAATTCATTTTCATCAAAATATATTATGGATTTGTATTATATTTGTTTTAATATTTTAACACTATATTTAAAAAATTATTATGATTCATTAATTATAATATAGTATCTAACTTCTTTCCTTACAGTCCATTGGAAAATGATAATATCACTTATGCGTATATGTGAGCTATTCCTCTACAAAGTGATGTAATTTGTTTTTAATTTATGAGATAAACGGATGGATATAAGTATATATATCACTTATACATTTTTATTCATTAAATATATCCTTAAATAAATTATTATGGTTATTTAATTATAATATCATATAAACCATCTTACATTCTAATCTGTTGGAAAATGATAACATCTCTCATGTGTATGTGTGGACAACACCCCCGACAAAGTGATGTGATTTGTTTTTCATTTTTGATTTAAATAAATTTCTATAAGGATTTATTTAATGAAAATAAATTATTTATATGATATAATACTTTTTTAAAGGGTAGTTTTTATTTGCGTTTTTTGTTTTATCCACTGAATAGTGAAAACAATGTTCACGTGTTTGTACTACTTGTCGTCACCATGAATGGTTGAATACATTTTTCTATCTCTATATATATTTTTGGATTAATTTATATATATAATGAATATATAGTATATTTTTATCATTGTTACCATTATTTAAATGGTGGAAATAAGATCCAAGTACAAGGACTAGAACTATCGAACTGGGATTCTCCTATGAAACGAAATAGTGAACATCCAAAAAATATGATTTTAACGAAGAGAAATTAATAAATGTTTGTTAAAATGTTAAAATCTGACCATATATGATATTATAATTATTTATATGACTATTTTATATAAATATAATCTAAAAAAATTTATTATATAGGAGGTTAGAGTGCATTTGATGGATTTAAAAAGAGAGCTAATGCATTTATTTTAAATTTCATTATTTTCCAAGATTGATTATGCTTACGTTTTTCATAAAATAATTTCATCATATATATCTCAATAATTGTATACCAATTTTTATAATATTATTTTTTTCATTTGAATACATGTATCATTTTTATTTTCTATACTTTTTATACTAAAGATATTTAATGAATATTTTTAACGAAATTTAATTTTTGTATCTCATAGGTAAAAAGTAATTTTCTTTCCATGTCTATATTTCATAAATATGTTTTCTAATTTTTTTTACAATTTTCATATGAATTATAAAATAATTCTTTACAAATTTTTTACTATTTAAAAAATTTCATTAAGTGAATCTTATTTTCATTTTCTGAATGAGGTGATTTTGACATTTAATTAATAATTTGGATTTAAAATTTAATTTAATGTACATCTAATGAATATAATTTTCCACTATCATTAATTATAAATTAATTTAAGATTCAATTATAATTTTCTATGGTTTTTTTTTCAAATAAATGTTTTTCTTTAATATTTTGGAAATTTTAAATATGCGATTTAAAAATGAAAAGGATATTTTTGTCAAGAAATATTTTAGTGATCCTTATAAAAGAAATATTTGTCTACAATGAAATTAATATATCATATTTATTATTTTATTTAAATATGATACAATGATGAAGATATTATTATTTATTAATATTTTTAATGTTTACTATGATTAATTATCGATGAAACCCCTAATCTGTTAATTAGTTTAATTAATGATTATTTTTTTATGAACTGTAGAGATAAATATGAATAGATTTATTATTATGAGATGGTTGAGATTGAAATTATATATCCCTAAAATGCATTGGGTAATGATAAATATTCAAATATATTAAATGGAATAAATACGGTTTCCACAATATCAAAAAACATGGTACACAGGAGGTCATACCAATACCAAAGATGGTTGACAATCTATTATCCCAAGACTTAAATGTTATGAACTTGTTTGTGGGTATGTTTAATATAATATATCCTATATTATTATTTGAAAACAACTTTTACCACTATTTCTTCACATGATCTTATGAAAATGTTATTTTCTCATGGATTAGATTCTTTTAACCCTTTATGATTAATTTTTTATGAACTTCATAGATTTATTACATGATTAAATGTTAATATCTAAGATATATAAATTGTGTTTCTAAAAATATAAGGTCCTTTTATTTTAATGTTACACTCATTTTATGTTTAACTAATAATTAATTTATCAATTTTTTCCCCTTAATGAGTATCTCATCTCACAATTTATTATTTATCATTTTCCTAGGGCATAACACATTGGGATTTTAATATATAGTTATATAAACCAAAATTTATTTTTTGATAGTGTGTGATATATGCGACGGGAGTCTAAGTTGACCATAATATTTGTATGAAAATATAACATTTATGTTAAATTGGGGTGTATGGATATTACATAGTAAATTATTAAATTAATATGGTTCTCATTTCTATAAATTAAATAAAATAGTTATCAAATTATTACTAATGAAAAAAATATGACATTTCTATGAAAAAGATTTGTTTTTTGAGAATTTTTTTATAAATTCCATGCATTTTTTTCATAATAAAAGAAACTGATAACTATTGGTGAATGTAATAATATAAATTTTATATTAAATTTTAGTAATTTGTGTATCATTCATCTAATATATTTATATGAATATGACAAAAATATATTTTACATTTTTTTATTAGAAGTTTTTTCTCTTAAAAATGGTTTTCATCAGGTTCTTTGGATTTATCTTATAAAATAAATTTATACCACATAGAGAAATTTAATTGAGGAAAATGGAATGAAAATTTTTAATTAGGAAGCCTAAATTTGTTAAATATTCCCTTTGTATTTTTAGGAAATAAGAATAGTAACTTTTGAAAGATTTATCACCCCAGTAAATGGTAAATCGGTTAAATGTAGGTTAATACTTTGTGTTAGGTTCAACATATTTTGTCTTAATTTTTATTATCTGAATGTAATTTTATATTTATAATATTATTTTATAAATTATGATTTTATGGGGTAGTTTTCAATGAAAACGACTTGCAAAATATTTAATGAAATAAAAAATAAAAAATGTTACTCTCTTACTTTTAAAGATATACTATGAGTTCACATAGGGACAAAATCATGTTTTGAATGAATATTGATTTTAATTCTGAGAATTGTAAAATTATTTTCACTATTGTGATTAAATTAAAACTTATTATTTATTATATAACTACCTCAAATTCTTACACAACATTGACATAGTATTTTTTTTAATTAATAGAAAAATAAAATTATTGATTTTTAAAATTTTAAAATTAATATATTTTTATTATATTAAAGTGTTAAATGAATTTTTTAAATTAATATGATATATTATTTATGTCTTAAATGATTATATTCGAATTCAATCATTTTATTGGAGTCCATAATTTCAAAATAAATATTTATTGTCAAAAATTACATAAAGGATATTTTAGAAAAATAATATTTTATTAAGTTATTTTAAAAATAGGAAAAAATATTTTTAGTAGAAAAATAGAAAAAGATATGATTGAAAATTTAATCCTTTTTCTATTAAAGATACAATTTTCACCTTATATATAATATTATAAACCATTATGAGTGATAAATATGTTATTGTCTTACGGTTAAAATAATTTAACTAATATGTTAAAAAATTACAAGGTTTAAAACACCAAATAAACCAATAAAAAATTTATTTTTTAATTTTATGTTAAAAAACATACATTATTTTGTATTATCAATTCACTTGGAATAATTTTTTTAGAGTGTGAAGTTTATATATTTCAATCTTTTAAGAAATTCTAACACTTCACTTATAATGGGACATCAGTTCCCTCTCTTCTTTACAAAACATTTATAAACATAGAAAAACCAAATCATATAGATTTATTATATAAAAATAATTATCCATGTTTTATTATTTATGGTATTCCCAATATATTAACCCTAGGGTCTTTAATAGGAGATCTACTGGAGTTCTTTCAAATAAGATTCAATTGGCATAACCAATCAATTTTTTTTAATTAATCTATTTCCTCTTATAAATTTTTAGTATTTATCAATAGAAAATTAATTCGTTATCATAAACATGATGTTATTTTGAAATTTAAGATACCATTATCCATCATATTTTTTACCAGATGAAAATGATAACATCATTATTGTGTGTGTGTGAACTACCACCTCAATGAAGTTAGGTGATTCATTTTTTATTTCTGATTTACATATATTATAATAAGAGAAGTTATTATTAATATATATCTATTATATTGTAAGTATTCTGGAATTTTTATTTACTCTTTACCTTTAGTTTTTTACGTTCATTGAAAAGTGAATACAATGTTCACGCATACTCACGACCTACCGTCTCAATAAATAGTGAAATTCATTTTCCTATCTCTATAAACTATGGATAAATATAACAAATTATATATTTATCATATATTATATTTAATTTTTTTAAAAATTCTTTAGATTCTGTAACCATGATTAATGTATATGTACCGAATCTACCCAACCAAAACATAGATGAAACATGATGTGTTCATTACATGATATAATAATTTTAAGAAAGAAATATTAAATACCAACAAATAAAAGATTATAATAAAATAAAATAGGGTATGATATACATTTCAATGTTTCTAGAATGTATTTATAACAATTATATATTTATTATATAGGTTTTTCAAAAATGTATGTTAGAATTCTGACTTGAGATATGGGTTTAATTCATAATCTCACCACTATTCTACATTTTTTATGTTTATGTATCTAATAGGAGAGTTATTTTATATTTATATCTTAAAACCCAATATATTTTATTGTACTATGGATATTTAAGTTAATTAAAAATTTTCCTTTCATTTTCTCCTCATTAAATACTCAATATACAGAAGTATTGTTTTAGAAAACTACCTTTAATTTTCTATTCAGTCAAGAATATTTCCCATTCATGTTGATATTTTCTAAAAAATTACAAAAATAATGTTTTTAATAGTTGTAATGATATATTAATGAAATTTATATTCATTTTTTACTTTAAAAAATTCATGGGAACATTATTTTCTTTTTCATAATGAGGAACTTCATGAATTTTTTAAAAAAGTGTTAAAGGAATGCCTTTTATTCCATAAAAAGGAACAAAATATCATAACATCATGAAAAAATAATTATTTATTGAATATTTAATTATTTATATGTTTTTTTCTATGAATAAATTTTCATCCATATTTAGTATTTTTTTCAAATTTAAATAAATGATTTCAATGTGAGAATGTGTATTTTATATAAAGAATTTTCTAGTGGCCTTTTTAATGTATTTTAACCTATGTAAACATACTTTATTGAATATTTTTGTTTAATAAGGATATATTCTGAAAAATCCATCCACTATTTTTATTGATGGAGTATTATATATTTGATTAGGGATATTTGTATTATGAATTCTAGTTTTTCAAATACACATATTTATTTATTTTTAAGGAGTTTTGAGTAACTTTAATTCCATTATTTATATAATGTCATAATTGGAATTATTTGGTGATGGGTGGGACCTTGAATTAAATATCCCTGTGCTCCATAGTTTTTGTCTCAAGAGAAAAACCACATATCATATTAGGTTGAGGCATTACCAATTTATGTATATGTCTTGGAAAGATGACTCGATGAATTTTTAGATTTATTTTAAGAAAAAATGGAAATTAGGTATTAGATGTCCTTCATTATGCATTCTATCATTATGAATAAATTTATTGATGACCATATAATTATTTTAATAGGTATGATTTAAATTGATATGTTTTTATCTCATGTAGTTATTAATATGGAATTACTTATTTATTATTATCATTTTACATATTATTCATACATTAGTATCTTCCATTGAATTCATGACCATATTGAGAATCATAGATCTCCCCTTTATTTTTTTTCTTTCCCTAATATTCAAGTGAATATATTATGATTAATATTTTGGGATATAATAAAGATAATAATTGTAATCTAAATGAAAATACTATTTTTTTCAGGTTTTCAAAGGTAATGTGAGATTCAAGCCTGTAAGTAGTTTTCCGAGACAACTAAACTATTCCGTCCTATGGGACGAGATATATTATTTCTATTAAAAATATAGTAATTTATCTAGTTACACTAGGATATTGGGTTTGAGTTCTTTAATGTTTGTATCTTAGGAATTCTTGTAGATATGTTCAGAACAAGATTTAAGAAAATATGTTTTATTGAATAACACCTTATGAATGAATTTATGTATACATCTATGTATAAGAAAAAATATGAAAGTTTTAATGAAGTAAATTAATTTCAGGTATCCTAGAAATAAATCCATGTTTGGATTCTATATGTGGATGTGGTTTTTGGAATTGATGCAACTAGGGGTATGAAACTAAAAAATATTTGGTCGTGTATATCTTAACTGTCATTCCGGTTCACTGTGTGATTAAACATACTAAAAACTAAGTTTCAGATTTTTTTTTGGATATTATTGGTTTATTGAAAATTTATTTCTAAATCATTATTGAGGATTTGAAAATATTTTTATGATTTGAGAATATTTTTAATGAAACCAATTTTATGGTTTTAATATTAGTTAGTTATAAAAATTAATATTATGATAACTATTTATTTAGTTTTTAAAATTATAAATTATCTTTCAAAATGTCATGTCCTAATATAGTCTATTCCATTATTTATAAATATATCATAGTGAAACAATATTAGACAGATTCATATATCATCAAACTCTATTCCATTATTTATCTCCCTATATATACACACATAGTTCACGAGGAAAATACATTTCTAAGAAAGTTCCTTTGAAATATAATAAAGCTATAGCAAGATCTATAAGTCTAGGTTAATAAATTATAACTATATTGGTGAAGTTTACTTAGGTTATGACTAATAACCTTTTATATGTGGATCATATTATTTATCCACAACATAGTGTAACAATATTAGACAGATTCATATATCATCAAACTCTATCATTCCAAGCTACTAAGAATCTATTTTTTTGTTTAATAGTGAATGAGTTACATAGAGATGTTATTTCCTAGTTTTAGGTATAATTAAAGGGATATGGATTTTGTAGTATATTACCAACTCTCAATGGTATTGGATAAATATTATTCATTTATTCAAAACACTAAGGATGGAGAAAAATTAGTGGGCATGGAATGGAAGGATTTGAAGGAACTTTCTTAGAAATGTATTTTCCTCGTGAACTATGTGTGTATATATAGAGAGATAAATATGGAGCCTGAGACAAAACGAAGATGAATTTTTTTCTAATTATGAATCAAAATTTAAAAGTTTAGATAGAATTACATAGACTATATATTTAATAACATAGTAATATTGACCATTTTGTTGACGAGTCAAAGAAACGCATTCAATGGGCCATAGTCTCCAAAACATTATTAAAATTAGATGTATTTTTCTTTGAGATTGTAGAAAAAATCCATAATTCCCATGAATTCAAGTTTAATGGATAATCCATAAATATATATTGCTTTAACTATATGGAGAAATGGTACTATTAAAATGAATAACCAAAACATCAAGGGAAATTACCAAAAAATTACCGAAGAGGTTAAGGCCAAGATTTAAAAATTACTATAGGCGTCATGAAAGTTCTTAGAGTTGTGGTGAAAGTACATTTTTCCTCCACTATAGTATTTTAAATGTTTTATTCGGTCTTGAATATACTTAAAATTTTAAATCTAATATATTTTCGAAGGATATCTAATCACTACCTTAATGATTAGATATTGAGTATTATGTAAAAAATTATAATGGTATGATGACTACATCTCTTGTCTATAACTATTATATGATATAATATTATTGTAATGTTCTTCCTATGAATCTTTTTATTCTTCCTATACTAAAATTTCATATAATTTTAGTTGTCTATTGACCATCTCAGTATCTAACCCATATCAATTTTCAAGGAAGGGATGTAATATTTAATAACGTTTATCAACCATTGATCGTCAGTCTTTGGAGGATGTACCTGATTACCCAATGGTAACTACTTTTATCATATGGGTTTTAATACCTATTCCTTAGGGAAATTCATATCAAAAGGTTTGGTAGGAATTCAATATTGAATTAGTTAATCTTGTTCTGAAAATTGATGATGTATTTCTTAAAGAAATTCTTAGTCTTCCCCCATATAGTAACATTGAATTCTTAATATAACTCATAACTTGAAGTACATGTAACACCAAAATATTTTTTGAAATATTTTTTTCAAATTAATTTAACCATTTTTTATTTTTCATTTCACACAACACTAAATATTTTTTAGAGAACCACATTTGGCTTGAGATATATGAAACCCAAATTTAATCATACACTACATGCAACACATAGATTACTTTGAGGCACACACAACACAATGTTTTGTATTACACGCAATATTGTGTCCCTTATATATATCTTATCACACATAAGAAATTTTTTAACCAAACTACAATATAATATTAATATGATAATTTAAATATTATAATATATACCACATAGACATTGTAAATTATTTTATGAGTAATAATAAATAAATTGAGAAAATATTATTTATACATATATATAAAATTAATCCATTCATTATCAATTACTAGATGTGAATGTAAGATCAATTTGAAAACAAAGAAATTACTTTTCAAAGAAAAATACTTTTTTATGTACAGATACAATTTTATAATAATAAATCATAAAAAACCTTTTGATTTATGTTTTTAAAAAAAAATATATATTATATATTATTTAAATATTTTATTTACTCATCCAAAATATTTTATATGTATAAGACAGGAATAAATGATATATTATGAATAAAAATTTGCGTTCTTATAAAAGGTAATTTTAGTGACTTTTAACAGAGAACCAATTTTAAAACTTCTATTTGCCACATTAATATTTTTTATTCCTATAAATAAACTTAGTTTTTGAAATTTTAATATCAGAATTTACTTTGGGAGATGTTTCTTTTTATTTTTTTGAGAAGTTTCATTTTATGATGAATAAAAAAATAATGAATTTTAATTCAAAATGTTATTTTCATAAAATTCATTAGTGATGTTAAATTATTATTTTTTTAATTTTTTATTAATTAATTGAATCAATTATACAAAAAATTATCCAATTTATCATATGGTAATCAATTTAGAAATTAAATTGGATATAAAAACCCATTATTTTTTGAACATCTTTAGTTTGAAAACCCAAATTGATGTCACTTATATTGGATGATATTTAAATAAATTTTTGCCACTTATGTGATTGGAATTTTGAAAAATGGATTCAATTTTTTTAATAATAATAATATAAAAAATTTAATGATGCCAACAAAGTTTTTTACCAAAACAATTAGTGAATGTAATTAAAATTAATTACAGTGATTAAGGTAAAATTTAGCAAATCAAGGGACTAATCCTTAAACATAAGGTCTAATGTTTCCAAGAAACATTTTCAAAATACATTGTATGGAAATATATAGAAAATTCAACAATGTTTATAGAATTGGGTCTATTATTGGTACCACTTGACATGGTAAAAATGGGGTTGGAGTTTCCTTTTAAACGATTTATAAGAATGCCACCCCTCCTCCACTGTACAAAGGCATTATCCCCTCAAACTTATTTGAACCAATAAAGCCCTTTGGATATCCTATAATATTCAAATATATTTTCCCAAAATCCCTCTCTTAATATTATAAGACTCTATTTTTTATGAAATCCAACAAAGGATTCTATTTGGTGCCATATGAGAATAGTTACCGAAAGAAGGTCTAACCTCTATCCTCAAGATCTTTTTTCTTATTTTCATTATCCATGCATTAATATATTCTTTTTCTATGATTATATAATTAAATAATTATTATAAATATTATTATATTCTTTTATCCTATTTTTTTACCTACACATACATATATTTCCATCTATTGGTAAATGAACTTACCTTTCTTGTGTATGAAGAACTATATCCTGATGAAAAAATGTTTTCATTTTTCCTTTAACACCCATCATGGATGAGAATTATGATGAAAAATATATATTTATTTGATATAAATGAATTTTTTGATGTATTTATTATTATGTAATTATTTTATATAATTTATATTCATATTTCACAATTTTTGTAAATACGATAAGTTTGTTTTTGGAAGTGTGGATTACTCGCTCCTCAAAGAGATTTGATTCATTCAAAATTTACATGGAATTTATTAAGGATGGGATTAGTAAAATTATATGATGTATTTGACATAATAACACTACAATAATGATATATATATATATATATATATATATTATTTAGTTTCATTATTAATATCAATATGATAGTAAAACAGAAACAACGGTCATGCGTACGTATGACTTACCCTATCCAAGAATATTGTATTTGGTTTAATATTTTTATATTAACATATTTAATATAAAAAATTATATAAAAAATTTATATGATATTTATATCATGGTTTACATTCTAGAGATCATGATATAACTATGTAGAACAAAAAAATAGCAAATCGAAACATGAAAAAAAGCTATTATTACCCGAAACATAGAATTAATATTGAGTTGTTAATAAATAGGTAATATAATGTCATAATAATATAATATAAGATATTATATATAATAATATTATTATATGGTAGATTTATAATAAAAATATATTAATTATACAATAGTTTTGAATGAGTACGAATAGAGTCAAGACTTAGGGTAAGGGTTTTCTCATCCCACTTTTATTTTTCATGAGATACAAGCAATGTTCACATTATATTTGTTATATTTGGTTTGTATACTACCCATGTATGTATTAATAAATTATTATACATAAATTTATGGTTATTTAAATTTACATTTTGTTATATCTCTTTCATGGGGTTTATGTTTCAAAAAATACCACATTTTTAGTCTAATTTTTTCATAATTTTCTTTTGTTGAGACACATGCCATGTTATGAAAAAATATCTTTATATGAAGTTTATATAATAACATTTAATTGTTATGTCATTAATATCATTATTTTAAATATATTTTAAGATTAATTTAATTATATTTTCTTCCAAGTGATCTTTTATTCAAAGTTACCAAATGGTAAGAGTTTTTTACGTCAATCTCATCATTTATCAGGATTGTTTATGATTATGATTTCATTGATGAAATTTTATGATACATATATCAATAAAACTCATTAATTTTTTTTTCAAACGAATATTAATGATGTATTAATTTATTTATACCATTTTCACTCTATTGAACTTATGATAATTAAATTTTTTTAGAAAATAAGATCTCATTTATCCTTTTGATCTTAAATCTATATATTTCAACAAACAATGTTTAATTTAATATTGATATTTGAAAAAACATTTCATCGAAAATTTATTTATGTTTTTATGCTTTTAAAAGATAAATTTATATGTTTTCGAATCATTTTCAAAGAAATAGTTTCCAATTTTTTTCAAGATTAATTTTCAAAGAAATGGTTTTAAAAAAATGTTTATAAAATTCCTTTTTTGAGAATTGTTTTTAATTTTTTTAAAGATTACCTTTCCTATGAAATTATTTTAAAAATATTTTCAATATAATTGTATATTTTTTTTAATATAAATGGTTTTTCACAATGTTTTCAACATTCTATTTTATGTTTTAAAAGAAATGGTTTTGGAAATTGTTTATGTTTTAAAAGAATTTTTAAGGAAAAATATTTCCTCAAGAAATTTTTTAAAAGAATATTTACAATTTATTTTCAATCTATGATGAAATCTATCAGCGTTACTAATTCCTTTTCTTGAAACTATCCAATGGATCCATTGATATTCTTTCTCTGAATGGATTGTGTTTTTATGGCATGATGTGTACAAAACCCATTTCAAGTTCTTGGGTTATATATTTATTAATACCATTTTTCATTCACATGAAATATTCTTATAAAACTCACTTCTTTTAAAGGTTATTATTTGATGATATAATTATGAAACCTATCTGTTTTATATACATTATGATATGATTAAGTGTTTATGATACCCATTTAATTCCATGTGCAATGATATGATTGCTTATGTTTTTTTGGAACAATATATATCATATCATTATGAGATAGTTGGGGCCCATATATCCCTCCAAAAAATTAGCTAAATATTTATATATCATGAGATAATGATGTGAATCATCTCAATAGTCCTGATCCACTATGGTAATATATGGGAACCCAATCCATTATATAAGGATAGGGAAACCTTATCAACATTAGGAAGATGGTGAATCATGATCCAATGTGGGAAGATGTGGAAACATGATTCACTATGGGAAGATGTGAAAAAAAATCCCTTACAAGGAATGAAATGAATCTGGGGATGGTGGTGTGACTCGGTTAGTAGTTTTAGTCCCTATGAAGTGCCCTGATAAGTAATAGTAATGAATCTGAACTTATAGAGAATGCTATTTCATGTTTATGTGTATTCTGCAATTCCATGTCGTACTCCAAATTTTTGATTTCAGGGATTATTCTCTATATTTCCTTATGATTCATCCATTTTTAAATGCTAACCATTAATACATGATTCATTTTTATGAAATTTAGGGTACGATCTTCTCATTTGATGATCACATTCTAATACCCTTATGCTCGTGTTTATTCTTATTTATCTCCATCATTTGCCCTTACTGAGTATCAGAGATAACCCTTTTTTGAAGTTTTCTATCCAAGGTTGTGAGGATATATTTTATGTATTATAAATATATTAGGGTCATTAATATTTGAGAACCTAGTGGGAGATGATTTATCTAACTCATGTACTAGTGTTTACATTTCAATATTTCAAAATTCACTAAACTAATACAGTCATTAGGCTCCTGTTTCTATAACATTATAAGTATAATGAAAATATTATTTAATTATATTTATGTTAAGACTGGATTTCTATTTTTAGTATCAGACTAAAGGTATATTCATCCATTGGAGACTAGGAAGAGAAGTCCTTAGTGAGAACACTAAGGACATGTATATTTATAAGTATCAGGATAGGAAATGTATAGGAAAATGTGCTTTTATTTTAGTAATGGTGTAAAGACACAGAATTCCCGTGGAATTTTTTTTAATACATGGGATTTTTATGAGTCCGAGAAAACTGACGGCGTGGGATTCCGAGGCCCGATGTGCCTGATATCATTTTGTGAAGTTTTGTTCAGGTATGTTCAGTAAACGCACGAGTAGGTTTTTGTAACTTTTGAATTGGTGCTCGGAATTGAAATCTGAGGGCACCGTTGGAGACGTAGCTCCGGTATTCATTTAATAAGGCTTTCACCTCAATGGAAGAGTGTATGGAATGAAAGTTAGTTTTTGGGTTTTACGTGGGGAAGATAAAATAAATTAAGTGCTTGTCTTAATTTATTTTTAGTTGGTAAAAACCACCAAGAGGGGGATAGAGGTTAGGGACACCACACCTTAACCTCCCACGAGAGGTTATGGTGGTGGAGCCCACCCTAGGTCTAAACACCTCTTCTTGTTAATTTGGTGGTTCCACCCAAGGTATAACCTCTTGGACCCCCATTAAGTGTGGAGAAACCCCCTAGAACTCCCCACTTATAGTGCCAACCCTCTCAATTATTAATTGAACACATTCAATTAATTAATTGAATCCTTTTGAATTTTATGCCAAAAACATAATAAGATGTAATAATATATTATTTTATAGCATTTTTCTTCTTGGTGGAGCTTGGGGGAAGAAGAAATCTCCAACGAAGAACGCTTCTTCCGCCAACGAAGAACAATCTTAAACCGGGGAAAGGGGAGAAGTGTCGTCCTTGAAGAAAACCGACGACGACGTCCTCGACTTCTTCATATTATTCCTTAACGTCAAAGAATTAATGTACACCTTTCTGAGACATCATTAATGAACAATGAATCCAAGGAAGGGGATTTAAGCTTTTATTTTTTCTTATTCTTCATCGTTCAAATCTGGGTTTAGGATTTCCTGATTGATATCACCATAAAGTGGAGGAAGCGGGCTGAATAAACATGGCCAGAACCTCCTCCTCCATTTTTCCTCACTTCTTGATGATGTTGGTGGTGCAACAGTGGCCGATGTCCAGCTATCCAATAGGGAAAATGGTGGCGCTGGGCCGCTGGGTCACCAGAAAGGCGCAGCGCTGTCGGGCTGCGCGGAAGAGTACGCCGTGGCTCCTGGCCCCGGTGGTGCACATGGGCTGCTGCTAGGCCACCAGAGGGGCGTGTCATCGTCACTCCATGCAGAGGAAGAAAATTTGGCCCACTGGCTGTGGTGGTGGAGTAGAAGCAGTCGGCTCGGCAGGCCGCCGGTGGAGCAGGTCGGTTGGCTGCTTCTCCAGCCAAACAAGGTGGGACCCTCATGGGTCCCGCGGGCTACGGTACCGGCGCCAAGCACCGGTTCCATTCAGGATAATAGGGGGTGGAGAACCCACAAAAATGTGGCCAGGGTGGCCCCTATAGGGCACCTCCAGCCGCTGGCTGCCCAGTCCATGCGTGCCACCAGCCCAGGCCACACGGGCTGCTATCACAGGCCACGCCGGCCACCAGCCAAGCCACGTGGTTCATGCTCCCCACGGGCCGGGCCGCCCCCACGGACCTGGCTGTCCCAACGGGCCGGGTTCGACCTGCAGGCCGAGTTAGGACCGTGGGATAGGGCGGACCTGTGGGTCGGGTCGGACCCACAGGCCGTGTCGGACCCGTAGACCAGGTCGTTCCGACGGGGCCGGACCGGACCTGGACCCGTTC
Source organism: Viscum album (assembly GCA_963277665.1). NCBI lineage: Eukaryota > Viridiplantae > Streptophyta > Magnoliopsida > Santalales > Viscaceae > Viscum > Viscum album. Next base: position 287,087,100 of record OY728127.1, on the reverse strand, counting down.
AACCTGAATTCACCTTTTCACCAATAACATGGGTGACAGGTGTCCGATTGAAGAACTGTCTGCGGTTATGGAAAGAATGGAGAATTATAGTTCTTTTGGAATACCCCATATGAGTTTAAGATGTTTTTGGGGTACGTACAGGTTGGATTGAATGTAAATCCAACCTGGCCCTCGGAACGAAAATGCCAACAACTGTCAAACTAGGCATCCGATTGACACGCCTTCTATCGCGTTGGGTTGCTTTTGATGAGACTGAACATCGGGATAGATAAACATGGGACTAAATGGCAATTGATGTATTAAATCTTGGGATGAGGAGCAGACCCTCTAGGAATCAAGCAAGCATTGTGGAAACCCTATGGCTTGGCTGTGCACTGACGACTATTCCTGGATTATGTGTAGGTCTGAGAGTTCTGACCTCTATTCCTGGATCATGTGTTTGTCCAATAGAACAACTGCTCCTGGATCATGTGTTGGTCCGACAATTCTGACTTCTTTTCCTGGATCATGTGTTGGTCCCACAGAATATCTGGTCCTGGATCATGGGTTGGTCCGACAACCCTAATGATTCAGTGGCTGTATCAGATCATCTTTATCTCTCTACACATGTTTTATATCTATAAGATCCGAGTCCATAACTTGTTTTTTTCCTCATGATTGAGATGGATTACAAGATACCCTAGGTATATGTATGGGCATATACCTAATAAGGATTATCTAATGATTTCATACATTGTGGTTTATCCTTGTGGTATTTTATGAGAACATAAGGGTCTTGGAGTCCCTACTAAGTATTTTGAAACTCACCCCAGCACGGTCTATTCCCACACCTTGTTGTGTTGGATGCAGACGAAAAACATCACTAACTGAGGCTGAGTAGTAGGACTAGACGGTACCCGGAGGTGGACCTTACGACGATTCGGTAAAAGGAAGAGACTGACATGCATAGAGTGCTGAGGAGGCTATCTGTACCTACCCTTCAGGTAGGAACCCCAGAGGATGTCTCGTTATATGCTTTTATTTTTCAATTATACTAGTTTTTCAGTTGTACTTACACTTTCCAGTTGGGCTTGTATTTCCGGCCACTTTACTTATTAGCACTCCTTTGTATTCATCTTTACTTAGTGTTTACTTTCAGCTCGTACTCTATTGTGTGTGTGTTTCCTGTTTATGAAGGCAATGCCTTCCCAGGTTTAGGTATTTTTTCCTTTGCTGTTAGTCGCCAGCCCCTAGCCTACGGAAGGCGGGCTTGGGGTAGTCACGGTACGGGCCCCGGGGGATGGGTCGTGATAAATGGATAGAGTGATAAGATTCATAGAAATACATCATTGTATGGATATTTAAAGTAGACATGGTTTGGGATGAAATGTTCTTAAGAGTAGCAATTATGATAAGGTGTGTTGGGCAAGACTCGGTCGTATGCTAGTATATAACAATGAGCCGTACTACGCACATTCTTTGACACTCTTAGGGGATATGATTTGGGAATTAAAAAACTCTTCATAAACCATCATCAAGTATTTAAATAAATGTTTTTTATGAATAACCTATTACAAACCAAAGGTGTCTTAAATTAAAAAAGGTTTCATAATTTAGATATCTTATGATTCGTTTTACATGATTTTTTGGATCCACATAGTGGAAAATAATTCATAATATATTATTTTTTTATAGTCAATTGGGAAAAAAAGCAGTAGGGTTAATAATGAATGTGAAAGATAAATTTTTGATGTGCAGTCAAATGGGATGATCAATAGTGTAAAGGATGTTATATTAATTCCTAATCATTTTTCCTGGAATATGATAAAAAATTATACCACAACCCACTCTTAGACTAACCAAAGAATAGAAGGAAGGAATTCACTGAGAGTTCAGGTAATGGATACCATGGAGAAAAGAAGAAGTAGTTTCCAACATTTCAGTAATGTGGGAGTTATCCCACATGTTAGTGTATTATAAGAAAATTGAGATGTTTTGAATGTGATAAATAAGGTCACAACATAATTAAATATAAAGGGAAAATGAAGAAGTTTAGACAATGCAATGGTTGGAAATAAGGCCCCCTAAGGTATTATAAATTGATGACTATTTTAAATGTGGAAAGATTGATTATTATGAAAATCACTGTTCTATGTGTAAGGCCCATGAAGAGAATAAAAAAAGAGGTAAAAGTAATTGTTTTTTAGTTGATAATTAAGTGACAATGAATTAAATATAAAAGGAATGGTTTGTTCTATTATTATTTTTTCAAAATTGGATTAAATTTATTTTTATCAAAGTTAACACATGATTCATATATAATATTTTATGATATAGGTATTAAGGAATAAGATGATGAATATTTGTAATTTGTTTGACAATAATGTTGGGTTGATAAAATATTTATGTTTTGGAATTCAAATTTTATGTTATAATGACCATGAAAGATATATATTTTTAGTATATGTTTTTCACTAAGGATTTGAATGGATATGTTGAATGGTTTTAGAGATGTAGAAAATTAATTTCATGGAATGGTGATATTTTCATTAATGGAAGGTATCGCTTAATTTATTACTAATGTTGAAAAAAATATATTTGGATAACTATATTTTGAAAATGAAAATGTAAAATTGGTGAAATATTTACCTAAAAACTAATAAATTATTTTTTGACAGAGTATTACAAGTCCTCATGGATGAGTTTTAAAACTTCTTTTATTTATGGAATATATCTAGTAATCATTGGGAGAAGGAAGAATAAATTTTTTCTAAGAGGATTTATGATATTAATTTTATTACTGTGTTTCAAGAGAATATAAATTGAGGTTTTTAACTTGTTTGGAATATGACAACCTAGATATACATTATGATATACAGGGGGATAAATTTTAGGATGATTTAGTGATTTTTTTTTTGTATTTTGATCATCTAGAAGGGTTATAAGGTTAACCATTTATGGAATGTTTTATTTTAAACATTAGATGCGGTTGTATAGATTAAATTATTAGCTCTGCCTATACGTATTTATGCATATTGGATAACTTGTAATAAACGTTTTTGTTGTGATATATGGAGTGACTTATCATTCTCCTTATAGATCTCTTAATCTTTCAATGCATCAAGAATGAGAATCTAACCTTTAATTATTAAAATAAGAGATGAAGTACAAATTTATCAAGGAAAGACAAATGGTGATGATATTATGAAATCACAACTGTTTATATGTTCATGAAAATTCTTCAACATTTGAAAAAATATCTTGAAATAATATTTTATTTTTATAACTTATTTTTCTTGAACTGATAGCCTTTTAAATCATCACATATTTATAACTATTACGGCCTTAACATTCCATTGATCATTAAATTGTTTTTTTAATTGATAACCTAAATTAATACCTATGAATATTTATTCTTTTTCCTCATAGACCTTATTT